>LR990144.1:10017500-12417500 GCA_905147285.1 Hypena proboscidalis | reverse complement strand
GCACCTGCGGCGCTCTCTGATTCTTAGATTTTACGCAACAGGCGTAGACAAATTAGTTTAAATAACTTTACTATTGTAGAAAACTAAATTGGGCGGTGGTCAAAAAAGGTTGGTAAACTATGGTGTAGAGCTTGTAAAAGTGTTTTTTTAAATACTTTATAAATTTTATTATTTAGCATTCTGTCCTAGAAGTAAGATGAAATGCTTTTGTTCAAAGTAAGTTTACAGTTTTACACGCCCAACCATTGGACTACTTCAGTGTTATTTACACTGCGATACCCAAGAAAACCAATTCTGTAGACCAACCAAAACAAAACATAAAGAAATCTGAAAGCATAAAATGTTTGCATAATAACAGCATTTGTTGTATTTTTTATCCCAAGTTTTTTTAGCCCCAGTTATACGATTCTTGGGTGAATGACTTCCACGCCTTGGCCACAGAATAAATAAAAACTAGACTAGCAATTTGGGCTAAGTAGTGGTTTTTTATTGACTTAGCGGTCGACTAGCACGACAATGGTCAATTAACATAATTTTAATTAACTTATTATTGAGTATTGCAGCCGTAATTAAGACCATGACCTCACTTTTTATCCGCATGTTTAGATTCAGCTACTGGAAACTAGCCCACTGCCCAACGGCATTTATTCCTGGGCGACATAAATAAAGGCAAATATCTGTTCGATATTTCTAATTCGCAGACTGACGAAATGTGAAATAAAATTTCATATTCAATTTGAAACCCCAACAGGGATGCAATTTCATAAATGACTCAGTACTTTGAACAACTTTACTATCGAATTGTTAAAGCTACTGTATTCCATTTTACTATCTATATAATAGAAGAGTAGTACAGAATTTCTCAACAGGCCATATAATAAAAACACCTGTGAAAAATAGAAACCTGGCACTGCTGAAATTTAAAAGGATGTAGGCTTACTCTTAAAAAAGTTTCAGGCTCTAACTACATCTGACAACGACTCATGTCTTTGTGTCAATATAACCTTCTAAACATTCATACACCCCATCACGCAATGCCCCAAATACACTCACTCAGGACTACACCACGAACAATACTGCCACCTTGAATAGCTGAACCCTTACGACCCAGATTCCATACGCTCCAACAACACAGCCACTGACACCTTCATGACACATCTCACACACAAAGAAGACACTAGAAAATCAAAAAATTCAACAATACCTAATAATCACCACATGCAACACTGTATACACTCACATTTACACACAATATACCACACATACATCAGCACTAACACGCCACACTACAATATTATTAATTATACCGAATTAATTATGAAATAAAATTTGTAATCAAATGTATCATACTAAAACTACGTAAAAATAATTGATTATTTTTATAGCATTTAGCTATGCTTAGCAAATTATACTAAGAAACAGTTGAAAAAGATATGGGACCGGCAGGATTTGAACCTGCGACCTTACTGCACACCGGGCAGCCGCTTTTAGCCAGCAGTAAGGTCGCAGGTTCAAATCCTGCAGGTCCCATATCTTTTTCAATTGTTTCTTAGTACGTAACAATAACTCTGTATCAAATGGCAGAGCACAATAAACTGCTCCACAGATCAGTTTTACTCTCGGGAAGAAAATATTATAAAAACTACATCCTGTGATGTGGTTTCGACTTAATTCAATTAATGCTCCAAGTACTAGAACATCTTACAATATGTAACATTGTAAAGTAAACAAACACAATTATATCTTAAGCGCACTTTTAGTACTCCATTCTTGTGAACATAAAGATATCTAAATCGTTGCGAAGAAAATAGATTACACCTACGAATCGAATCGTTGTTTGTTTGTTTGAAACAATGTTTTAAGTCCTGATATCTAAACAAGTCTGAGTATCTAAACAAGACATTTCTGATTCTATTTTCGTATCACTGAGATAGTTAACCTTGTCACCGAAGAGAAATATTAAGTAATAATTACATTCAATCCAAACGAAATCTCGGCATCCTTAAAAAAACACAAAAAATCGTTACATTGTGTAGGTCATAACAATATGAACAAGATCTCCTTAATGCGCTATTCCCAGACTAGTGTTACTGTTGATTCGATAGCATTTGCCATTGTTGTACTAACAGAGATGGGTTGTTAGCTCGCTTTCTCGCCGCGCCCAAGCACTTGCACCGTTTAGATTAGAACGCTATTACAATAATAATTACAAGTGTTTACCACGCTTCTGAATATTACGTAACTTGTTCACTAGAAAATTTGCAAGCGAAAGTAAGCACCTCACTGACGAACCATGCTGTGACAGATCATGCTTATTTTATTTTACAAACACGTTATGATTAATCGGTGCTCAAAGTATTTTTGCGTTTATCTTTATATCATGTCATTATTTGTTTGTTGAATAACGGTAAATATTTAATCACAATTTTTCACGAGATCGTCGAGACGATTTCAAAAATACCTTATTTATGACAGAAAGAAAAGAATTCCAGAAAGTTCTCCATGTTTTAAACCACCTACATAATATTGACCTGGTGTGCTTTAGGTGATGGCCTTGTAGTGAGAGTTGTTTTTCGTTGACTAACGGAAGTTCATTCATATTGCCTTACTAAGTCTTGCAGAATGTAGTCTGAATGGTCTTTCGAGTCTGCCAATAAGGTCTTGAATTGAACAGTGCGCTTGCTTTGGCCTTGTCGTGTAAGAAGACAAACCAAACCTATTAGGGACATATAAAACTGAACAATAGATACAAAAAATACCATCCAGGCATCAGCAGGTCTTTGCCACACTGAAATAACATACACCACATATACCACACATCGACTAATATTTACGATATATGACATCACAGACCATTAAAAAGTTTCTTCAGGCATCGCCGTCAAATACTTACTAGTCGCTATTTTCAGAAGTTTTGCACGATAACATAGCACAAAGTTATTCGTCAATTTTACTTGTCCAGGAGCTTTACATATTCAAAAAGCTCCATTCTTAATATTGTTGCAAATTATATGAACGAAAAGTTATGTATGCCATCCCATTAGTCATATCTTAGCCAGACTTCGGTAATACTCCGGCGCCATAACCCGTGGTTATTGATGAATGAGCAATTCCATCTCTTATTCATCATTTATCTCTTACATAATCTAACGTGTGCAATGTTATGAGAACCTATCGAGGAGACACACTTCAAATAACAAGACACACAATTAATTAATGGCTAAGAAAGGAATTTTAATGATATGCAAAATAATTTAACCGGGCCATCTGTAAAACTCGTTTTTCTACATTCGTTGGATAAATAACGAGACAGTTGTGAATCGTGGGACTGATTCAAGAAAATGTAGAAATGTTAGAGCGCTCTAGTTGTGATTGCGTTTTTAGTAAAGATTACCCTTTGCTTATATCTGCCACCAAAGAGAACAACGTGATGTTTAGAATAGGAAGCCCCTGCTCTACTCTAGGTAGATACTTTTACTTCTATAAATTTTAGATAAGATCCTAAAATATTTTTAGCCACGCTTAAAATTTGAGTTTCGATATGTAGCAATGATAGATTAACTCAGTTTGTAGTATTATATATTTTAGTATTCCGTGACAAAAAGTAAGTAAATAACCATTTTAACAGTTTTAAAATTAATGGTGTTTCTCATTTCGGAAAATTTAAATGGCTGAAACGAATCTCTGACAGTTGATCTCAGTCACAGTATAAATATTCTCAGTCCACACGCTCGCATTGACGTCACAAGGCATTGTGTCTGTCGTTTGTTTGCTCCATGCTCCATCCGATATCCGATGCAAGGGTACTGACTCGTGAAGGACGGACATCAATCGCCGTACAACGCACTATTATAAACCAGACAGAACTAAGCTTTCATAAAATTATCTGATCCATGTATAATTTAATCTATTGCCATGGTAACGTGTACCTTATAATTATAGTCTAAGACTTGCCTGCATATAATATTCAATAATTGCCGAGATATTTCTACTTACGTCATTAATTTATACACTGAATAAAAAATCTGCGCATTCAGAGAAATCAACGTCATACAGCCTCTTGGAACTGCTAAGGTTATAAAGAACGGAACTGCATTGTTAGATATTTAAATTTTGATGATGACAAAATGTTACTTTCGACGCAGTGACAATCAAAGTTTGTGCTAAAAACAAAATGGCCTCGGTAATTAAAAGTGCATCGCGTTCCGCACGAGCACAACTCGTTGGCTGCCCAAACGAGGTCAAATGCAACAAACACCACCAACACTGCTAATTACTGCTGAATTTTAAACAGCCCTTGAGTACCCCTGAGACAATACAAGATGTCTTACCTGTTTACTCTGGAGTCTGCTGAATCCCAGTTACATGCACGAAAATAAACAGTAGTTAATGCCGTCCGAGTAAACGCTGGGGGCTTACTGGGAAACGTTTCCTAGTCAAACATGCAAATTGTATGGCAAATATTAAAATGGCGAAGTTCCTACGCTTTGTATGTGCCTGTAGCACCGCTAACACGCCGACGACTACTAACTAATAGCTATTCCCTGACTGCAGCTTGCTTAACGGGATGCTTGATGACTTGAATAAAACCATTGAAGCCAACAAAACAAACATTTTATCTCTTCTAAGTATTTAAGAACTGAGACTTCCGACGTTCAAGTAGACGTTTTCGATATGCGTGATTATCGGGTGTGGGAAAATAGCGTGTATCAAAGCACTAATGATTACATAGTTGCAATAGTCAGTAAACCAATATGGGAGTTGGTAACGGACATGGTGGAAGATGTGTTTATTCATGGCGCATGGCTGGGCTGCAGGAAGTTAGCCGGTTCGGTGAATTGCGCGACGCCTCAACCGACATACGACACTGCGCCAGCGCATTCTGATCGACCTTTATCATTACATTTTACATTTGAGTGTGTAAAAGACACTATCGACACATTTCTGTGTAAATATACCATTTAATAATCCTGCAATTCTTAGTTTTGCATATTATTGCGTATTTAGGTCTTCAGAGATGGAAGTCGATTGTTGATTCACTGTCCTCGTGGTACAAATGTCATGTGGGTATATTCCGGCTTTATTACCCGCATATTATGTTAATTTAATGCACGTTTATCGTCTATGCTTAATTTAAACATTGCAAATTTTGAAATAACTATGTAAAATATGATCCATTCATATAAGGCGATGCATAATGATTTTAAAAACAATGTTCGCTTTGACTGATATGTGCGTATTTGAATGGGCGTATAGAAAAGCACAGGCTGCCAATTAACCTCACCATGAAGATGTGTGAGCCGGGGTGTGCCACTAACACTGGCTTCTAAAAACCTACATTTCCTAGTAAAGATAGTTGGCCGACATCACCGACTTCGGATACAGGATGCGTTTGAGTTCACCGCCCTGCTCCCGTCCCTCACGCCACTCACACTTCACTGGCAACGTTGTAAACCTACACTACGGTAACATTAATGTATTTTAAATGGACACTTCACTCCGGGCGCGGCCTTGTTACTGGAACGCCTAAATACTTTACTTGCCAGCGGCGGCTTCATTAATTTGGAAATCCCCAGCATCTTTCCGATTTTATATTATTATATGACGTTTGTATTACATCATATTAGTCACAACATCTTTAGAAAAGGTTACGTTCACTGGTAACAGTACTCGGAAATCGGAATTAGCTAGTTCCTCATCAAGCAGTATCATTGAATGAAATACAACAAACAAGTTGAAGAGGTCAGTGACTCGGTTGCATAAGGCACACGCGAGTAACGTTCACATGCAGGGCGGATCATCCGATGTCTGATAAGTGGGGTTCTAGGGCTTCGGAGTTTGATTTAAGAGAGAGCAGTGGCCCAGATCATACGCGTAATTAAGGTCGGTGCAGACCATCGTGTCGCGTGTATGTGCGATGTCCCGCATTCACACGGTGAACTAGACATTACACTTATGTGCCTTAGATGAAAAAGCTTTCTTCTAATCGTTGCGCTGTATTGGTCTGGTCATGTACTTTTTCAACAGTCATATTGTTTTCAGATATTTTGGGTTTTTTTTTTTCAATATTGATATTACAATGGACCTAATTAAATGTGGCATTGTTGACTCCTGTCGTCATGGGGATTTAAAATGGCACCGACAACGTGCCAGTTTGTTAATAAAATCTAAATATCACAACAGAAATACATTACCTACTATCGGCGACAGACAAAGGCTAAAAATAGCCTTTTGCTATGTTCGCAAAATCCAATGGCTAATTAAAGTGCAATTAACACGTGGATAATAAAACTAACCGGCTGTAAGGGTGATCAGTCCTGTTGCCACAGTAATGAAAGCTTCCTAATGGCACACGCCGGTAAAATTCGCGGCGCACGTTCAGACTACGATTAACTGCCCCGTTGGCGCCAGTCCTTTACTAGTACACTTCACGGATGTAAAAATATCATTTTTTCTCCACCAAAATCCTACAGTACAAAAGCTCATGAAGTTAAGTCATATTATACAAGTCTAATTTATTAACCATTCCTAAAATATTGTCGATAGATTAAGGTACGGTGGTACTGCCTATGCTTTCACAAATAAAAGTTCTGTGTAGCCATTAATTAAAATCCTATTTACACTCAAGTATTAAAAGTTGTGCCGGCTGTAACGGGTGATCAGTCCTGTCGCCATAGTAATGATAGCTTCCTAATGGTACTGGCCGGGAAAATTCGCGGCGCACGTTCAGACTCACGATTAACCGCCGTTGGCGCCAGTGATGTATTAGAACACGTCACGGATATACTTAACCGCAGTTAAGTATTAGTGTCAACCACCTACTAAATGCTATCTACGATTTACTTTGTGGAAATGGTGTTGAGTTTTCCGCGCGTGATTTGCGACATCTATCTGTACACGTATATTTTGTCCAAGTTGGGCAATAGAGGAGAGAAGAAGAAAATTCATTTACTAAATTACCACGTACATAACTAATTTTTATTGTAACAAAATTATTAAGAGCCGTAGCGTTAGCCTTGTGATTTGTAAAGTATTAAATAGGACACGTCATAACAATAGACCATGAGAATGGGTGTATCGTCTCAAAAGTTGATGGTTTTATTTATTTTTCTGTCTTTTGGATAACAATTATTCAATAACACTGGTAAAAGTCTGTATATTTAGTTAAAATTCAACCAAAACATTAACGCATTCGATTGTTTTCTATCATTATTTATCAGACTATGATATAGGGAATTCGGCCTCTGCATTTTATATACGAAATAACTTGAGCAGAATATATTTCACATCGATTTTATCTAAATCGATAACTGCAAAGTTTTTGGTTCTAGTTATTGGTTATTATTAATACGTCACTAATTGAGCTCTCAGAAATGTTTGACGTATATTTACGCGAGGTTTTAGTATTTAAATAGGAAATCGGTTAGACGTGATAAAGATGACAGAATTTTTCACATATCATACACTCTATGTATCGTAATTTTGAAAGTATTGTATAGTTTTCATAAAGTTTCTGAAACTATTGTTTTGAGTGTATCTTAAAACGATTATAATAACTTACCTTCTTAACGTAAATAACATACCATAATTCGCTAACCATTTACCTTATGATTAAGGTGACTCTAATTGTCAGAGGTATAATAAACTTTGAGATACTTATTGTTGACTTTACCTGACAACATTGAAGGCGACGTTTTCAACATTTCGAAAAACAGCGACCATCTAGCAAACACATCTAGTTGCTCTAACTCATTGATATCTACTGAGAATCGATTATTATGTTTGTAGAAGACATTACCATTTGCTAAAAAAGAAACATTATGAATCATAGGCATCTTATCATAGGAAAAATAATTGTCTTTACTTTCTCGTACGATCCCAGTGGCGCCGATGTCTGCAAAGCCTACGATTATTTTTAGATTAGAAATGGCTCAACCGCTTTACGTAATTGCACTAGTCGCATGCGCAGCTAGTTCCAGAGTGTTTGCAGCTAAATATAGTCACAGAGGTGGTGTGCAATTACACCTTATTATCGCATGTTTCCACTGGAAGCCATCCAGCGTCTTGTCTGCCTCAGTTATTACTTACATGTTGCAGTTTCTTTAGAAAGTGTCCAGATATGACGAAATTGAAATGACCATGTCAGCCACATTACAGAATGGACGCAGAACGGTTTCCCTTGCATTCGAGTACTGCGTAATGTCGCGTGCGTGCCAAAGGTACCTCCCATAGTGCTCCAACGCACCACGACGTAAATTACTACAAATTAGGGCAAAACACCGTTTTAAATACACCCAGCCAACTATAGGTTCCTAGTACTTTTGCAATATAGCTTGCGTGCTTATGCTTAGTTAACGCTTCTTGGAAAACTTAGATATGCTTATTATAAGAGTAACGAAATCTCTTTACATACTTTGGATCCTACGTGCATAATTATATGTTACAAGAAGTCTGTTACATCCTTCTGTTGTTATGATCGAAATTTTAAGGTTCTTCCAGCTATTTTATTACATAGCAACATTTCATCACTAAACTACTATGTACTTTACATCAGAATTAACTGCAGCACTAGGCCTGTAGCCGATTAAATTATTACAGCTTGGTCTATTCTTACTATAACAATAAAAAATAGATCGATGAATGAGGAGTTTTGTATAGGCCTTAATATTCTTCGGTAGGTAATAAGTAAATAGGTGGTGGTTTAAGCTTGTTCACTAAAGCTTTTCTGCCGTATAATATCTGAACTGAACTAGATTGACCTTTTTCGTTTACTCCCCTGTGGACAATATAAAAAGGTTTATATGAAATAGAATTCCCCTCATCATCATCATCATCCCCCTCCCCTATCCCAATCACTTAGGATAGGCGCAATAATTTTTTATCCTACTGAACTTTTCTATCATACGTCATCTCAGCACTTACACCCTTTTTAGCCATGTCTTCTTTCTCACAATGGATCTTTTCTTCGGTCTTCCTGTCTTCTTCAGAATTCTCGTGTTACTATAAAAAACAAATCAAGAAGATAATTACTAACAGCTCTAAATAATTGACGGACAATGTTAAGCGGATATTAAATTATAATCTACTACCTATCTACACCGCGGCAATCCCAAGACATGGTCGATATTGTATAGAACTTCGCTAAGACCGTGAAAACGTCTTGACATACATTGTATGTGGTACAAAGTGCCTGCAAGTGATGGCACTTTCAATTATCACTGCACTGAGGTACTCGCCTACACTTGGTTATTGACCATTTCTGATGCAGTGCTCTCGCTATGTTATTTTACCAACACTTTCTCTTATTCCCAGATTTTTTTTCGCCGAACGTATCTAATGATCTCGAATGCGCCTGTCATTCAGTATTTTCTCTGTCTCCTAATACGTCGTCGTTGCTAATCTTAATTACTAATTTATATCACATAGAGGTGACGTTGCATTACAAATGAATATTTAAATGCTCCTCGAGTCGGTAATTCAATTTTAGTTGACGAATCATGACAAAAAAATATCCCGCCAATTAGCGTGCGTGGTGCGCGCGTCATGCAGATCGGATCCTGGTAGTACCAGGTGTCTCGGCGAGATGTGATGTAAAAGGCTTTCAGTGAATAATTCGCGTCGTAAATTTCCGCTGACCCAGATTTGATGTGATTAGAAACGTATGTACGTCGACGTACAGCGAAAATGATATTTTTTGCTAGTGCCAATTTATTGGTAACGGAGCGGTCTGCACACGAGATGCTATGCGACATCCGTAAGTGAGAGTTCTGCGACTTGTCACCGAAACTGGTATGTGTATCGCGGAGCACTAGCGCGAATGTAATTATTATTGCCTAGAGAGTATTGATATGTCCGGTACGGCATGTCAGCAAAAGTGTAAGTGAGGTCGTTCATTAAACCCTCTGCTACGAACATGATGATTCTTACGCCATAAACTAGCTATGTTACGTACCACAATAATATCGGTTCGTTGATCTTTTTCATAGATGGCGATAAAAAGAAACAGCCTTTACTGTGGAAATCATAAATTATGAAGAAATAGGATTACGTTAAAATGTAAATAAAGTTTATTGTTTGCATTTATGAACTTCTCTCATCGTCTGATGTAATTTAACAATAGCGAACGAGCAATGCGCGGAGGCGAGAATTTCTGACGGTTCTTTGACAAGTAACATGCAGTTTACGGTCTTATCGTAGCTAAAAGCACATAAAATATCAATTTATGGAATTTAATTTAAAACTACTCTCTGTTTTAATGTTTAAGACCCTTACCACCTAGTTTTAGCTCCAATGTGGAGTATGTTTACAACTAAGAAACCAACGTATTTAGAAATTTAGGAAACCGATTATGACAATGACATTGATAGAAAGAAATGTACGAAAGAACGGCAACTTTAAGCCTGGATTAAATTCTTGGGATGATCTCGAAGCCGGGTCTCTTACGTCACGGGCAGAGCCTGGATAAAATTCTTCGAATGGACTCGAAGCCAGGTCAGTTACGTCACGGGCGGACAGATATCATAATAAATGATTTTTCATCAGCTATAACAATAACTTCTCTACCACTTAACTTTTACAGACCATGATGCGATTTTCTGCTTTTATTGCCCAACGTTTTACCTGGCGGCAATGAATACCGTGTAGGCTCCGAAACGGGTAATAAACGTAATAGGAAAAACGCGATTAAATCCCTAAAGCGTAAGTAAAATGTGTCATTCGCGTAAACATGATAACCTATTCACAGAAGCTTTCATTTGTGGACCATGAAATGAAAAGAACATCTATTATTGTCCCTTAATTGAAATACTGAGTATCTGAGATGTTCATCGCAGTCGGATTGAGGGCGGATCCGCGCTCGGCAGTCCGCCGAGGAAGGCTTCGGAAGCTCACACCGAGCTAGGTCGTTCGTCGACCCGTCGCGGCGCGCCGACCGCAGATGTGATTGTTTATACACCACCATTATCTAAACATTTGCTACTCTACTCGCTTCGTGACATTCCTTTGTAATCATTTCAAATGTAGGTTAAGGCTCTTTAAGATCGCGAGACTCACTTTTCACTTCCATTGTCCTTTGCTAGCTAAAGTAAAAGTCTACTTGAATAAAGTAAACATTAGTTTGATGCTGGAGTTTACAGATACTATGTCAACCTTTTTATTTTTGATTTTATGAAGTGGTTGTATCATACAAGCATGCAAATTTAATAATTATTGATTAATGGTAGTAAAAAACCTTAAAACAACTACAAAACAATGTAGAGTCGTTGCTATGCTGAGTTCAGGCACTAAACTTACAATACTTAAACAATAGTCAATATTTTCTTTACTTTACCTAATTATGTTCTTTGTTTATTTTATATTTTATTGTGATTACTGGTACATAAACCATATCTATTCTAATGTCAAATAATGACTGCCTACGATGTAATTGCTTAGTAGCAAACTAGGAATTACTTGTTTAATGGATACGTGAGGTGCGTTCACAAAGACACATAGACGTGGCGCTTTATCGAAGACTGTAATTTTAATTTAATGCCACGATCGATCGGTCCAATCGATTACATAAGTTTCAGGTGTTTGACCACCACGACTTAACAGTTATGCATTCATAAAGAAAAAAATAAAACGTTATTCCTTTTGTAAAGAAAGATTGCATCCCCGACAGCAGGATCGCGAGATTAATGACGCGAGATGAGTGTGCAGTTAGGATTAAATTATAATTTAAAATATGTGCCGATACAGTTGGACATTCATTAAGTCATTTGAATATTTGTTAATTTAAAACCTTAACGGTTATTGTTTTAGTCGACACCGGTGTCTCACGAGACAAAGGTTTTAAAATAATACTACGAGCCACGAGAGTGTACTTGTACAAAGAACAAGGGTATTCTTTGATTCTTTGTGACAAAACGTGTGTAATGTTCGCTCATCGTATATCACCAGAAGCCGTAACTAACTAACTCCATGTGATTTTAGTCGTAACGTCCTCTGGCGGTGCGAGGGCGTTTCTGAGACGTCGTTTTATTTCATTTAAGGCACGGCGTTCTCTATTCCCTACTTAATCTTCTAAAGTCATTACTCCACGATACAGTGTATTTTACGATGTTGCTTTTATTTTTTAGTTTTATTTTAAAGCTTGCAAGGGAGAATGCGGATCGCAGGACATGCGCGGGCGCCGGTGAGTCGCGCCACAACCAACTTTCTACAGCCGCGTCTAGAACGCTCTTAAACCGTAATCTGCAGATTGACGTACCTTCGAGATGGTTACGACAGGCAAATTAAATTGCACATTAGTGCTAATAATGTTCAATTATGTTTAAGAATCTTCCCCATTTGTCGACTTGACCGTGAATTTCTCTTACTAATTACGGAAGGTTTAAACGAATCTATGCTGAGACATTTATCTTCTGTTATACTGTATTATGGCTTGTGGGCAAAATTTGCGTATTGCGTAATCGCAATTTTCCTCACTTCCGCAATTTTTAGGTACTTAGTATTTTCAATATACTTTCTTTGTCTTTTCGTTCTGGTATGTGTTTTGCAATCAATTTAATTTTGCCTTAAATAAACTTAAAAGTGTCTCAAAACTGGATTTGATGTTGCCATCTAACAACAGTAATTAATTTTATTTGTAATACCGGATTGTTAAAATTAAACCACCGCAATAAACTATTTTAACTTCTATCCACGTCAGGAATATGCATAGAAATTCAAATTTCTTTAAATATCTTCATTCGTATCACATTTACTGGCGTAAACTTTCGACTGTAATGCGTATTGCTTGATACATATTTTCCAAAATATACCAAACAGCCATGAAAATTACCTTGTTCGATATAATGAACGGTACGTTCTTGACGTAGTTTGACTATAACAACTCACATTGTAGCATTCTTCTCGACAAGGTTGGAAAAACATTTCAGTCAGTGTTTGATGATAAGAAGAATAACTCATAAATACGAACAAAGTTGTGAAATCCTACAATTAGTTACGGTCAGTACGTTGTTGATATTTTTGTTTATTTGCATATCAGTATCTACGTATGTAAGAATCGGTTCGTTCACAGTTTTCTTTCATAAAGTCTTTTTTTTTGTTAGCTTTGCTAAATAGGGAAACGTGTTACATAAAAACTATAATTATTCTTAAAAAGGTACATAAATAGAATTAGATTCATTACATTCTAGTCGCTCGCTGTAGCAACTTATATTGGACAAAGATCTAATTAATTTTCACGTTTTTTAGTTACATTTGTATTTTATCGTATAAATTAAATTGATTAACCAACTAACATCCAATTTGCCTCTATGACAGTTATGATGATGCATGTATTACGCTCTAATTGCACGCACTGTATGTCGCGTTTGGTACAGATATAAAACAATAATGTTTTGCATAATTTCCACGCATTGCTTGTAAGGTTATACTTACTGACACAGTAATTTACTAATATTTCTAAGTGTCGTTTTTTTTGTAATTGACGTGGGTACCTACAAAATCGATTAACATCTTTTTTTTCTGTAAATCATTCTATATTGTAATTACATGTTTCATGACGATGATCAATTAAATAACACCGTCACTGCTCACAACAATGGCATTGTGCATATGTATGAATTATCCGAGTGCATAATTAGTAATCGTGCGTCACTGCCTGCATATGTCTGTGCTGAAAGCAATCATACGGTAGCGTTATTACAAGATGCGAAGTACTCGTATCTCGGTACGGTTAATAATTTTATGATGTCGAGAAAAAATCGCACGTCGCGGATTGCGGAGCAGGCGCCATCTGCTGGCGCCACGCCGCGCCGCCGTCGACGATGACCGCTTGCTTCCTCGAACTACCACTGGCCGACATTATACAATAAGTAACAAATCCGACAGCCTTCACATCAATAAAATGTCTCATTAATACACACGCTATCAGAGAAATTCTCATTTCTGTGTCAACCGTCTTTATTATTTTATTGCCCATCGGATGTTATATGACGATTCCGATTTATATCTGCCCAATATAAATGGTTCCCATATAAAGTTTAGGTTAACCAAATCTTTACCAGTTTTGCATAATAGGAGTTATTGTGAATCTATGTAAATCTGTTATCCAATTCTTGTGGTTTAGATTCTATATTTATTTAATTATACTTAGTTATAAGTTTCTATAATATTTATGTTAATCGGCGCTTTCATGGAATGCTAACATTATGTCAAATAAATTCACGAAGTAATCTGCAGTTACGCGTCTACAGAATTAATTCTTTGAAAACTAGCAGTTTTTTGGATTTGGCAGCGTGCTACGTGAGACCTAGATTTCAGATGTGATAAATATGTATTTGTAGTTGCTGCGTGTGTATTTATATGAACAATCCAATGCGGTAGACTGCATGCTCCAATTGCAATGGTTTGCGAACTTTACGATGACACTGCCTTTTTAAACTGGCAACTCTTTTACTTTTCAGCATGGGATGGGGATTTCTCCAACTATACTATATCTTCGTAGTAGAAATATTCTATTATTATATCTAGATAATCAATTTATCTCGATCCTTTACATATATAAAGGGAACACTTGGTTGAACCCAGTTGACGCGCACCATAGTCAACTATTTTATGGGCCAGTTAATGTTTAATTTAGTAGAAACTTCCAGTTTACACTGGTTCACGAAATCTAATTACATAGCACACTGGCATGATAATTGACCTGAAAATAATTACCAATACTCTGAAATATTGCAAAGAAAAGTGTTAAGAATGATATTCTGGCAAGCTCAGTGTAGCTGTGATATTTCTCTATGTGAATCTGGACGGCCTGGCAAAGGTTTCTAAAGTCGCTAGTTCATTCATAGAAATGATTAAGCAATGATTATTTCCAAGTATAGCAACAAGCATTGACGTAAAAGTTTGTACAAGCAAGAATTCGTTAGCGTTTGATATCTCTTGCCTATTATCCTCATAAAAGGTGATTTTATGCCTGGTTATGTTTTATACAACAAAGACTTGAGGAATAGAAGATAATTAACCTATTTTGCTGATGAAATTAAGATTATATTGACATATAAAACTAGCACGATATAGAGCCATTTACCGCTATAGTTTCTCGTTTCTATTACCCAATGTTATATTTTACTTTTCAGTTTTCAGTTTGTATCTACAAATTTTAAAAACGTTGCTTTTATTGTGCAATTAAGTGCTACAAATTATTTACAACTCGTATTTTTTATATTTCTGAGACATGTTTTGGAAATTCAATTAATTGTAAGTTTATAAAATATATATGAATAAATCCCTCTTTCTCTTAGTCGCGAAATCACTCGTGAACGGCTGATTGTTTTTTATGAAATTTGGTATGGAGGTAAATAGGTCTTTAGGGCCCGCGGGTGGGTAGGTGAATCCGCGGTGTGCAGTTAGTTTATAAAAAAACAAATTTGGCAATGTTATTTAATTGAATTTCAAAAACGTTTTCCTCGTTAGCAAAGTGATGGACCAATTGACCGCTCGTAACTTACAAGTAACGGCTGCATTGTCAAAAGATAAAGAATAAAAAATATGGATTCACCACTCCCCTCTCCTAAATGGTTTGCTCTTGGAAAGACTTACAAAATACCGCCCAGGCCTCGATACTCTTCCGCCTTAACAACCAGACACCTTGGAGATCCCGAGGTGTCCCGTTATTGCAATTAAAAGACGGAACCCAAAAATACATTTGACTTATTGCGAAAACATTCGTCCAGACGTCGTGAATCACGCCCATTGCCTTGATCTCGATTCGAAACAAAATAAAACAATGATTTACTTATTTTCCTGATGCATTAAAATCAATATACAGTATTGCCCACCTACGTGTGATATGAGTTTAATAATATTATCAATGTCATTGATACATTTATGAATTCTGATTACTAAACTTGTTCTTTGACTAGGAAGTAATTGTGAGGAAAATTGCATCGGACTCTATATACAATGCACGCATTTTATAGCGTTGCGTGTAAATTTAGCTTTAATAAATGTTTCTAATAAAGCTTAAATAAATGTTGCAAATAACGGGGTCTTAACACTGTTATTAAAAAAAAAACTTGCAATATTTCGCGATGAGTCTTTCAAGGCTTAATTTAGGGATCCGCCGTGAACGTGAGGTATTACTGTCTTTCCCACTAAAAACTTTTAAATTTTAATTCGATTCAAGCTTGTGGCGATTCATTACTTATTTAATACAGCCATATAATGATGTCCGTTTCTTATGGAAGTAATGGAAAACTTTTAGTTACCCTTTATCCTGACCTACTAACGTGAATGCGAAAGTTTGTAATGATTTGTGTATGTTGGTTTGAATGTTTGTTACTCCTACGCGCAATAACTACCGCGTCGATTTGGATGCAATTTTGCACATCATTTTATTGATGTTAGTTATAGCCGGGATTAACATAATATGCTTTACTTTTATTTGTTAGAAGTAGTTATTTAATGTATTTATTCATTTCTTCTTCATTCAAACTTAATGCAAGTACACCTTTAACTTCCCTTTCGTGTCTCTTTCTTACTTCCATCCAATGGTTGACTGTAAGAGATTGCCTTTGCAGCGATAAGACCGCCATTTGTACTTTTTTTATTTTCTGTATTATATTTCCTTGGTGTGCAATAAAGTTTATTATTATTATTACTTTTTGTCCACATGGGCAAAAGGTAGTACCTAACTAATAATAATGTCTTAAAAGCAATTAGGTTCAGTTTTGTATTGAGATCGACAGACTTAAAATTCCCAAAATACAATCTACTCACATTGTCTATTTTCCTTATGACTTTCACAAAATAATATCATGATAGTTTTATTTACTATTATGTAAATGCAATTTTTTTCATTGCATTGTCATTGTCCATTTTCAACACTTCATTTCACAAAAGAAAAATAAACATTGCCTCAAGACATAGACGCAAATTTGCCTATTGTATATTTTCCCACTGATTTCACAAAAGAAAACTTCTTTAAATAGCGATTATAACTATGGCTAGTTACTATGACATTACACATTTTGATTTGAAGCTAGTTCAGGAAATAATGCTTTGTTTATGATTTTCACGTCACAAGGTTTATTATTTTTCTATTGTCAATTGCAAGTTGCATCCGATCGATGTTATTTTTGAATAAGTTTTTTTTTCCTGTCGACCGTTGGACTTCCCCAAACCGAACGAACAGAAAGTGATTCTTCGAATCTGAATCGAGACTTTGTTTGCGGTCTTCGCTTATGAGGCCGGTCGTAATGAATATCATATTTGGCACCTACGCATTAGAGTTAAACAACAGGTAATTGAAGTTTCCAATTTACGTATGTGTATTGTGTATAGGTACGTAATTGGAAACTTTAATAAAATAATGAGTAATAGAAATATCAAGAAAATATTAATAACGCCAAAAATTGTTTTTGATTACGGTGTTCATAGATTGCAGATAAGGAATAATTACTACTAAGCACCGACATCAAAAACTATTTTTGGCGTTATTTAAATGCTTTTGAGATTTGGAGTCGGTTCATTTTCTTTTTATATTTTGGTTCATGTCTTCTAAGATATACAATTGAAGTAATAGAATGTTTCATCTTAATCAGAGAAGGTTTCGTGAAACTATAAAGGTGTACACGAGACATAAGCTTACCCTTTAAGGCAAACCCAGGCGTGATTTTATATTATGTAATAATGAAAACAAAATACGGACACGATAGCAAAAAACGCAGTTCATTAGTGTTTTCGAAGAGTTTCATTGCCTGTCTGTTAGGATCTTCATCCGATCCTGATAAATTATAGACTTAAACCTTGCTTGAAACACTAAGTTGAAAACTGCATTAAAATCGGATCAGTAGTTACATACATTCATACAAACGGGTCGAAGGCTAAACCTTCTTTTTTTTTAAATCGGTTAGAAATCTTTTTGACATTTATCAGTTTTTATAATAATTCGGTATAAAGTATGAACAATTATAAAATAATATGTTTGAAAATCTCTTTAACATTTTAAGTGCGTAAAAGTCATGTATATATCTGATCTCTTTTATCTCTGAAAATAAGTAAGCATAACGGCATTTTATTTTAACATCGCACGATGTTAAAATAAAATTGCTATACTTTTTTTTTTCAAATAGAAATTACACCAATAATTGTCTGAAAATCGTGTCTCACCGTTTTGAGGCACTACTTACAAAAACAACCCATATTATGAGACGTCTATATCCGACTCTGATGCCTAGGCGTGAGTTTTCTCCCCATATAAATTAAGTTCAATGATTTTAAAGGTATGTTTAATTGATTGTCCGCCACATTTAACTATAAAGGGTTCATTAGGCGTTTGTATAGGTAATTAATACTTGATTCGCCCGTCCCAGATACGGGTGGCGCATTGCAAGCTGGACTGGCGCCGCGTCTAACTGTCCACTGGCATTTGCGCATGACGCTCTTACATGTGTATGTTCGTGTAACCACTGTCTATGTGCATTTACTTTATTGATCTATCAACAACTATTAATATGCTCTCGGTAATTTTAATCACTTAAGGTCTACACTGCCTATCTGATGAAACGTTTATGGAAATATGTTAAGTTAACCATACTAGTAAAATGATTAGGCAGTCCGAGTCTTAAATATAGGACAACAATGCTTACTCAGCGCTTTAACCCAAGAAGGTGGTACTCAGAATATTTCAATGACGGAGTCGGACTTGCATAAAGCTTGCGGTATTGCAACGACCGATGCGGCGGCTGAGTGATGGACCGTCCTGACACGAATAGGGCCAACACAAAGAGGCCTAACTGTATGCGACAGGATGACCCCACATCAGAGGGGTGACTTACGACTCTCTGCTCTCCTTTAAGCCTGCTTAACTTGCAACAATGAAATTCACTTCCATTTACAATATTGAGACCAGTAAGTTATTAATCACGAGAATCTAAATTGTTGATAATGACTGTAAACGATGTCCGTGGTCCACGAATGTTTTACTAATTTTGGAACGTATCGGTTACGTCACCGTAGCAAACCTACTTGAATTCCAGTCCTTGCATATTTTATGTAAATAAAATGAAGATTGCACGACAAGAAACAATTGACATCAGTCTCGGTCTAGACTTTAAAAAGTTATTTAGTTTGTTAACGTTGCATGTGTAACGATATTGTCTTTGTGTACTTTAGGGCATACATTGAAAGAATTTAAAAATATTGTAAAAAAAATAATTTGACAAATACGCCGAATATTTGGAATTAGGCATGGTTCGACTAGGTTAGTTAACGGTTAAAATGGGTTATCTATACCGTTACATAATGCCCCTGAGGAGTGCATCGGATGAAAATTAATGTATGATCGTGCGGTGATGGTGCGGGTGTGTGGCGGGGCGCGCGGTGGCGGCTGTGGTGCGCGTGCGACTCTCACCGCCTTATCTCTCGCGACCTCCGGCGGACGCGCACGCACGCCGCGCTCCGTACCTCCCGCCACCGCGCCGCGTTCGCGCTATGCCGACTCTTCGAAAACAAACTTATGTGCACTCTTACATATCCTTCTTTTTATTTTTGAAGTGTAGAAGGAATCCGGCAATGCCTAAGTGAACTGAATCTTGACATAGTGTTAAATTATAAAAACATTAAATACAGTTTAGACTTTAGCTTAGATATAATATCGTAAAAAAAACTCTGGACCGTACCGACGATGGTGTCTGAAGGGGCTTTGCCCGTGGTTTGGTGTATACGCGATAATCAACTTGTGCCTCATCAAGTTTCCGGTGTTAAGTTACAGGGTGCCGTAACCGGAGCCCATATAGCTGCCGTTACAGACTTTTTGCGTATGGTAGCTGGGACTCCCATTGTCCTTCCGCATACAGAGGTTCCTGAAGATGTTGACAATGACATTAATCAAGAAAAGGAAAACTCCACGCGAAGACGGAAAATGTCAATGCAAGTGGAAGTGCCCTGTGTTTTTCTGACGGAAAGCGCCTTACAGAAAGCTAAAAGTCGCAGTAATTCTAGGGAAGAAAAGGTAACAATTGACAAGTGTAATATTCCAACAGCAACCAAAATGATTGACAGTCAATCTTCATTCTTGAGTTCTTCAGATATTTTGGAAATGACGGATTTTGAAGATAATCATCATGATACGACTAAAGATTTTTTTAAATCAAATTCTTTTGAATCATCAGTATCGTGTAATGAATATCATACTCAGAGAATAACTAGGATTATAGATTTGGATGAATTAAATCCTATTACAACAAATATGGAATCTGATAGAGAACATCCTCAAAGGATAACTCGAATAATAGAATTTCCTAATGATGAAGCACCCTTACCAGTTAGTAATGATGGAGACAATGAAACGTTACAAAGAATTACTAGAATAATAGAACTTAATGAAGACAATTCATTTTCAACAATCACTAACAGCATAGAAATAGATAAAGAATGTCCTCAAAGATTATCTAGCATAATAGAAGTCGAAAAAGAAAATAATTTTCCTAGCATGGCAAAAATTATTGAAATGGAAAACGACATATCAAATGAACGAAGAATTTCCTTAACAAATGAACGTGAAACTGGAGGCGGAAATATCGAAAACCATAACGAGGAAGTGATTATTAGGTCTAAGCTAGTGCATCGAAGTACCCCTAGGTTTAGTCTTGACTCTTCGTGCTCCGAAAACTCTTATGTTAATATCGAGTGTATAAAGAGTTTGCAGGATGTGAGGAAAGAGGAAAATACTGAAAGTGTTGTGAGTCCTGAGAGTTTTCCTAATGGGAGATCCATCCGATCTCGGTTCCCGAGGAAAAAGACGTCCGTATGTTCGATTGGCTCTTCGGACTGCGACGACGAGGTAGATGTTATTTTCAAATCCAAGCCTAAATCTAGTCAATGGGTAAGTTTGGATTGGATACCTCCACCCCCCAAAGAGGAGCCAGTGATTATGCAAGTCTGTGATAAAAATGATTTTATAACAAAATGGATTGCAGAACAAAATTCTCAAGACTCTATTATTATGGCCGATGAGAGAAGAAAAAGCCTTCCTCCAAAATCAAATGAGGTTTATCTTCAAAATATGCGAAGATTCAGCGATAGCCTACAGATATGCAAAGAAGATGCGGCTAGTGATTCGCCAGCCACTGTAAAATGGAAGTGGCATGATATGGTCAAACGTCATCTTCAACTGTTAAAGAATGAAAAAGGTTTCAGGCGTCAAAAAGGTAGTTGGATGAGAACTGCGCGACGACTGTCAGGAACTAACGTAAATCACAGAGAGTTCGAGTCCTTACCTTTGGACACATACATGAAACTCCAAACTATGCCGTAAGTAATCTTGTATTACCTATTGTTTATCTTATAGGATAACAGAAATGTGTGCAATGACAATGACTGAGTAGTTGCCTAAGTATACGTATACCATACCTCACATACAAATCGCTAATCCTAGGGCAGTTATGCTATCATTATGTTATTATTCCATTCTAATAACATTGTAGTTATAAGTTGCTAGACTTGAAACTTAGCGGTTATGAAAAATAATAATATTATAATATATTTCTTGTAAAAAAGAAAAAAAAACGACGATATTCTTGTTAGTTACTATGTTAAATCCGGTACCGGTAAATCATAAATTATGACATATATATTATTTTTGTGTTGCAAACATTTGGGGTTGGGTTCAATGGTTTCGTATAAATATGTTGGATGCAACCATCCGTCAAACAACCAAGTCGGTCTACTTACCAAAGCACCAACCCGTCCAGTAAGTGGAACTGGTTACCATCACCTAACGAATGGCCCGAGGCGCACCAATGCTTTGTACTAATCTTTTTCAATGACTGATGTAAACGCATTCTGAAATATTTTACCCGTATGCATACAATTATTGCTAAGAGTTTAAAGTACATGCTCTCAATACCAAGAAACACAATGAATTATCTGAATTCCATGAAAGTGCAACAATATCGATAGGTAGCTAATTATTCGTGGTTTTCCTTCTGGCTTCTGCACGCCTTTGTGACAGATAAGTCCGTATCTGTCGATGTGTGATTTGTTGAGTCTGTTGATAAGGAGCCGTGTTACGAGAGCGGGTCCGAGGCACGCGCTTCCGCAAGGCCGCTCGATTAGAATGCAGGGAGCTCGCGTCCAAGGCTACGGTTGCGCGGTCGGTCGCTGCACCGGCGGCCGCTGTCTTCCTCTCCGCATTTCGGCGGTTGGAAGCAGGCTCAGGAAGTGAGCCGTGAAGGTGACGCTCACAAAACTTAACGGCCTGAGGATCGGAAGCGACTGTGCTTTGAATTTTCGACATATCTTTTGTTTGTAAATTTATGCTTCCTCAATCCTCTTCATGAATAATTAGGACATGAATAAATAATTTCGTTCATGGAAGTTCGCGACAAGTATTATTGTTTTGACTGAATAATAACAACCTCGCATTACCACATTCAAGTGAATCCATTAAAATCATTGCTGGTTTAAAACAATGATTAGGGAAACGGCAATGCTGTGCTGAAACGAGGTAAACGGATGCGCCGACGTCAGTTTCACTGAGCCTTGAGAATTACTCCACTTGCACAACAGCAGACTGCTTAATTAATATCATAATAATTGAAATAATTACTTCACTCTTGAATGGTCTGAGTTAGTATAGTAATTTGGACGCAAAATAATTAACACACTTAAAACGTCTTCCAAGGAGATAAAACGTCCAAAACAATGACAAAATTTTGCAGTATATTCCTAAATCTTTGTAAAATACTTTGCATTTTTTCATTTTGCAATCGCCATCGGCATTTATGTTATGTTTATGCGGGGATACAGTTCTGAAAACACAAATGTTGTTCTAAAAGTGCATCAACATGCTATTGTGCTAAATGGGCATGCACAAGTACTTTGGTGCAAACAAACGCATTCACATCGAATTATTGCTTGATTTGTCGTTTCTCACAGTTCTTTCTAAATCCTTACTAATATTATAAAGGCGAAAGTTTGTAAGTATGGATGTATGGATGTATGGATGTTTGTTACTCTTTCACGCCAAAACTACCGGGTCGATTTCGATGAAATTTTGCACACATGTAGCTTATAGTCTGGATTAACATATAGGCTACTTTTAATTGACATACCACGCGGGCGGAGCCGCGGGCGGAAGCTAGTATACTATAATTATAATTAAACTGTTTTAGAAAGAACAAGTATTCAATAGACACATTTTGTGCCTATTTATTTTTACATTTAGTTTAAAATACTAATATTTTAAAAATATTTATAACCTAACTTAGAATGGAGTAACAGCTTTTTTTATCAATTTAATTATCATCTTATTAATCATAGTTATTATCATACATTGAGAAACATAAATGATATCGTATTGATAAATTGACGTACGTTGGATTTATCAACTAATAATATATGTAATCTTTAAAAACATTCTCATCAATATTGTAAAAGCGTCGCCGTGAATCCTTACTACATACACATACAAAATCTTGAGGAACGCTAGGTTGTGTTAGTGCACGAAATTACGAAGTTGGGTTGACCTCCAATTGAAAGAAAAAAAAAATGATTTGGTGATAAGAAACAAGCATTTTCCTTATGTGTTACAACACTCACAGGCAATCCTTTACCTTTGTGCATTTTGACTACCCTTATAAATAGTGCGAAAGTGTTCCAACCTGAGATGTATTTTTTAAACGCGACAATCCGACAATTTTGTCTCTTTTTCGCCGGCAAGCAGTCGGAAATTAATATTCATAACTCAAATTTTATCAAATTTGTTGAATTGTCATCTTTATTAAATATAACACAGGAGTTAGGGGCTCTATTAAGTTTAGTGGACAAATGTTTCTGTCTGTTTTCAACTGTTTACTTTCGGTCGTTAACCTTGTTTTCCTTAATGGTAATCTCATGATCTTTAAATCTCCTTGATTCTTATTCTAAGAATGTCTCTTTGGAGGTTCGTAATTGATTGTAGTTAGTGTGGATTTACCTGCAAGGATTTGATCCGGCACCCATCCATAAAGATTTGAGCGCTTTTAGTTGCAAAACATGCTGAACAAAATTACTTATTTCGCTAATTTCTTGCCCACGTCAGCTAGACGACTACTATATTCACAATAAGCAAATCTTCAATTACAATTACTTATTCTTATTATGAACAAAAAATAACAACTGATATTAGTTTTGTAATTTGATTGCTTCTTGCCCACTTTCACTGCCTATGTCGAACATTTAGGTGTCAGTTCGTGACGTGTCACAGTAGTTCGGTAGCGTTAAAATATTAAGTTCTCTTTTTAATATCTGATCTCCCATTTCGCTTTCTATTGAATGGTGAATCATGTTTGCTTAAGTTTACTCAACAGCAACAAGGTGATTCTGCACTACATAACAATTGTCGTGAGTCTGACTGCGTATTCGCAGCAAATGCTCTGTTTATTTATCGAACAAAAACGTTAGCAATGCAAATGTTTCTTTGTTATACAAACTAGACACGTGTTAGAAAATCGATGAAAATTAGTCGTTTCTTATCAAAAGTTTCGATGAGGTCGTCTTTTGCCAAAGAACAATACAACTGGTTTTTATGGTTTGTTTTTTACTTTTTGTGTGAGTGGAGCGCGCCTCCGCGAAGCGACCTCCGCCGGCGATAATCGTAGCTTTAGCGGATGTTTTAAACCAACCAATTTTAAATGCTGCGACTGATTCTGTTATAAATATTGCTTCGTTGCTTATTAAATAATAAATAAAATTTGCAATCAGGGTGGCCATTATCAATTCAATTACTCTGTAATGATTACTAATGATTAATGATGTGTCCAAGAACAAATGTTTATCGAACCCTATTTGTATTGAGTCGACGTCAGCACAGATTGCCGCCTATCGACAGCTACCTACCATCGTTTCGCATCATGCCCTTACATGATAAACAGAAGGTATTAATATTTAACGACTCATTGTGAACTTCGCTAATAGTTCGCGCTACGCTGGCAGATTTCTAAATGTTTTATGTATTAAATAATACAAGAGATTCAATTGTTATGAAGCTACGTCAAACATTGTTTGCAGTTAAACAAATGGTTTGTATACTACTGCTTGTCACACCTAAAGATAATAATATGACGATTTCTAGTGTACTCGTCAACTTAGCATTCTTTGCTTCCTATACCACAGTATCTGTGTCACAGATATTAGCACCTAGCAAAGCTACCTGTGTATCTGAGAACTCCTTATTACGAATGCGATCAGTGTCGTGATTTGTATGACTGATACCCTTATCTGTCACTTGTCTGAAAGAGTAACGGACAAAGCCATATTGCACGCGTAAAATACCGTTTTAAATACAATTATCCCAAATGGGGTTTTTAGTCCATGAATCACTTTTTTGCAAAGTTTGTGCACTTTTCCCATAAATCGGTCACCTCTATTGTTGTTTTGTCACTGTCACGTTGATAATGGAGGAGGAGAGCAAAGGAATTAATTACAGCGAAGTAGAACATCCTCTTATCCTCCAACAAAGAATCTCTCACGCTATTAAAACCGTTCATACAATGCGAGCAGTGATGCCGTTGCGGGACTAAATCCAATTAACTCGCCTTTTAAGACTTGGTAAATATCACGCTCTTACAATTATAGGCTATTTAACTAAACACACGTGGAATATATAAATGTTCGTTGCACTCCACATCATCGTGTCCACCATTTTATGAACATCCAGTCAGTATTTCTAATACCTGTCTAGTCCTTTAATGATTACCAGACGGGGTATTGTAGTCAATATACTTTTTTGATTAGAATGCATGCCAATGTTATCGAGTCACCACTAGAAGTACTAAAAAAAGATCTTGACGAAACGGTATCGATCTATCCTCGGCAAAAAATTACCAGTATGGAAGTTTAAGGCAAGTACTCGTTCATCCCGAGAGGGAGACCCTATAATTAGATTACCCATCTAGCGAGCAACCCGGAGCCCGACGAGACTGGCTTAGCAAAAAAGTTGTGGCTACATCGGCACGCGAAGGTCGATGACCCGCGCTTCTGCTTAACTCGCTATATTATAAAACTCAGTGCGAAAGTCACGTAATTAATTCTCCCTGAATGCGCCACTTACGTTGTGTCAAAGGGTTTAACCTCGTAAATTTTATTCACTCTCAGAAGTCTCGGAACCATGTCTTCTCTCATTATTTTGCTCTTGTACAATAATATCAATGGACCATTATTGCATATAAAAATCATGTTATCAAATAACGGCAATTTTGGCACGTGGCTACTTAATCGGTTCTCATTCAAGTCGACGGCAATTACGGTGTATAAAATTTGCATTTCAAGTTTCAATAATTTGTCTGTGAGTTATCATACTATAGGATTATTCTAATTGAGACCTTCCGAACCGGAAACTATTATATAAGAAACCCAATAGTATTATTTATTAGGAATTTCCGTCTCCCCACCTTGACTGCTGACGACCTGCCTGCGACATTCTATTTCGAACTCTTCATTATTTTGATAGGTATAATTGCATAACCAAACTGATTAGTTTACTTCGTGATGAACAATTATAACCAAATATGGATGTTTTCGTCACACATAAAATATTTGCTAAATTACACCTATTATTGACAACTTGACTTTTACTTAACTTTTTCCGAACAATGAAGCTAGTCAAATTTGCACATTGCTATTTGCGCTTTCGAAAATCTGCAATTGAAACGTACTAGTATAAATATGGCGGCAACAAGCTCGTTTAAACAAGCTTTATTTGAATCAATAACATTTCTTTCGCCCCAGATTTTGTTCAAACATCGCATACTAGTATAACTTTTTAAAAATGCCAACTTGTTGAAATTTATTATTTTCAAGGAAATGATTTTGACCATCTGAAATATTCTGAGAAAATTGTTAAGAAGTTACGCAAATTATCTCAGCATTCTTGAATCGATAAAATGAAATCATACTGTTCTGTGTAGTTATGAAGGCCTAATAATTTATGAGCATAATGATTCATGATACAGATGACGATTTCTCTTCAAGTTTGAGGGGTCAAGGTCGTTCTACAAATATTAAGCAAATGGAATACTTCTTTGAGACTTCCTGTTTGAGATTTATTATGGGATTTTACATGGTTGAAAAGTGATTTACCGTCATTAATTATATCAATGAATGTTAGACACAATAAAATTAATATGCATATAAAATCTGCTTGTTAGTATCCTCCTTACTAACATTAATTGATAGCTTCCTCTAGTTTCAAACGGAATTTATATAACTACCGATTTATTGAATCAATATCTAGTTGTTAGCCTCCATTGTTATAAGGTCTTCCTATAGGTAAACTAAATTTATATTCTTCTTTAGTTTTTCTTGTCTTCCCTGATATTGATTACCTTGAAAGCTCTTAATGTCGACAAAATTTTCATAATTGTTCAATCTTAGAATCTAAAATAATAATGATATTTATATCCTAAAAATATTATTCCTCTCTCACTTGTTTTTTACCTCGCATTTATTTATCCTAATCTTGTTTGCGACATGATATTTATCTTCGATGACTGAAGCTTAACATTATCTGTTAATTGCAGCTTATTTGCCTGGGTCTAACATTTGACTTTCTAGATCTTTTTCGCTTAGATAATTTGTGCTTGTACCAAGTTCGCCGTTAAACGTTGCATTACACCTTTAAAATAGAGATACTTTTCGTCTAGTCACGATTACATCGACGTTTCATATACACTTTCTTTTTCATATTATTGAGGAAATTAATTAGCTTAATAAACATTGTGTATTATTAATCTATTCAGTATGCGTTTCCACGTTGAGACCTTCGACGGTATCTGCTAGTTACCGATCTATGACCCTAAGAATGCCCTTAGTGCGTGACGAGGCCTCTTCGAAGGCATTCGTAGTTACAGCCCGTGGCGCCCTTTTCATGTCTCACTTTTATAGCTGATGCGACATTGTTCATAATAATTTTCCTCCATAATATTATCTGAAATTGTTATTTGCTTGGTAGCCTGTTTGACGGTTATAGAATTTTAACTAGATCCAGGTGCATCAGGTTATTGGAATATAGTTGTGCAAAACGCTTCCACTTAAACTTTATGATCTTCAACGGGATAAATATTTAAGTTTTCATTATTTTACATAATGCACTTTGATTATTTTTGCATTTTCATTGAACTAGGTCGCAGTTCGACCTTTACATTTCTAAATTGCAAAAATACACTATTTGCGATCACTCTCATTTTATCAAGTACGTTGCATTACGTTCTCGATTAGATTATTTTTGCGTTTAAACATCAAGGTATGCAAGAATTTTATATATTTTTTTTAACAACTAATAGTATACTTCACTTAATGAGTGCTGCATACTAACGAACATTTAAAAATATTGGTGATCCTTTGCAACACAAGAAGACTAAAACCGAATGTGCTAATAATGTCAGGTCTTTGAAGAGATATCCCAAAAACGGCTAACAAAAAGTTGGTAGATGTGATAAAATAGCTTCGAAGATATTTCAGATGTCTTCGTGCCTTTCCTTTGTGAATTACAGTTACGAAACTTGGTTTCTTAACCGCTTTGCTGTTCTTCAACAGGCAATAACGTAGGTATAGATGGATATCTGGACTTTGATATCTATCGTGAGCCGAGTCGTCCATTTAATTACAGTGCAAGAGGCATCCGTGATTCCCAGGCGGAACAATCCAATGAACAACTATAATCAATGAACAATCAGTTTTGTAGTCACGAACGAGATGAAATTGTTCCGACACACAGATGATGATCAGTCTTGAAGACGCTAAAAATTGCTCCCTGTACTTATAAATTATAAAAATAACACGCAATAGATATTTTTATTAGACCTCTGGCAGCTATGCATTGAAACCAAAATATTTATAAATATCGTAATAAATAACCCAGTTACGTTTAATTTCACGTAAATGAATTAGTAAACGACATGGTCAAGTAATTATTTCTAATCTTTTTCGGCTCACACAAGGTTGTTGTAAAAGTTGCAGCAATTCAAAAAATGTGATCGTTCTTCTTTTTACAGCTCGTAGTTTTACCGTTTTACAGCTATACTACTTATATACTATTTTATATCAAGAGCCCGACGACCTCGCCCGTCTGTCGCGATTTGATGCAATACCAACACTCTAAAAAAAAATTGGTTGCTCCTAACAAGATTGTGATTATTGCAAACAAGCATCTTGATTCCATTTGAGCCTAACAAGACGTTATATGAATCAATTAAGGTGGATTTTGTTGCTCTTACCATCTGCTTCTTAAACAGAACAATTAGAACCTTAATCAAAGTCAACAAGAAAATGACTAATATGACGATATCAACATAATATATTCATCTATGGTCTTGGTTAATATAAATATGAAAATGACTACTCTAACTAATTCTCATTAATAAATTTGACTAAGAACTTCATCATTATAACTAATTCATATTCGTAGACTCAACTAAGAACTTGATCATTATAACTAATTCATCTTCGTAGACTCAACTAAGAACTTGATCATTGTAACTATTCATCTACGTAGACTCAACTAAGAACGTGGTCATTATAACTAATTTATCTACGTAGACTCAACTAAGAACGTGGTCATTATAACTAATTAAAGTTCGTAGACTCTACTAAAACCATGGTTATTTTAAATATGAAACATTATTATACCAACAAAGTTACTCTTAATCGAATGTACTGAGATACTTTGTCTCATTAACTAACACCGATCTATTAATTGGGTCAGCACTTCAAATGCGTATTTAAGAACACTTTCAGTATTAATTGAGATTTATAAATACAACCCTTACCTCCGGTTTTTTAAATGCTTTGAAAAGGGTTGTATTTAAAAATCGCACTTAATACCGAAATTGCTCCTAAATATGCATTTGAAGTCCTAACCCAATTAATTAAGATAGCGTCTTTCTTCTTCTTCTAGAAAAGAAGAAAGAAAAAGAAAGATAGCATCTCAAGACCGTACCCAGAATGTTATCTGAGTTGAGTGTATTAGTGTATTAATACAAGTATATTCAAACTGTATCTATTGATAACTATTTTGACTAACAAAATTTTTGTAAGTTGGTGACATGTTAGGTACCTACATAAATTTGGTCAAAATGAAACAAAAATATAATTAAAAATAGTTATATAATATTATATTCATCGACTACTTAGATAGTACAGCGCAGGGTAAAATATTTTTTGCCATTGCTTAAAACATTTATATTACAGGGAATCGGCGTTCTAACTTTTTTAATAACAATATTTAACAGAGAAAACAATTTTACACAGCTTATTTCTTAAGCAATTATGAATAATCATCAGTCACAATATTATTTGTTTATTATATTATTAACAGTGGTCTAAAATGATTACAACCAAAGAAAACTAAACTTTGTTGTAACAATTTGCTTATTATGTACCTAAATAGGTATAAAACTAAATACTTAAGTAAGAATTATAGTAAAGAGAAATTTAAACATAAACAATGTCATAAACAAAAGTTACTAATTATTATCAGTCATTAACAGTTTTGGCAACGTTGATTAAAAAAGAAAAATACAATAGGTATTTAAATATTGCAATCCGTAAGGAGAGACTCAGCAGCAGTTGATCCTTTATCAAATGCGGATGACATTTTATAAAACGCTTTTTGTATGAAGTACCACACAGGGTATGTGTCGATACCATACTCTGCATTTAGGGCCATATTATTTTATAACACGTATCAACTGCGTGTAAGACATTCTCTCATAGATGACTGATTTATTCGCAACTATTAGAAAAGTATTTATTTTGTCCAGCGACTCACTCACTACAATAATATAAGGTTGGGATGGCGCTCCTTTTTGCAGAAGGGTTGAAAGGCGGAGTTCTATTGCTTGACGGATTTCTGCACTAGATTTTACGTGCTTTATAAAGCCTTCCCGTGCTTCAACTTTACTTGGTTTCCAGCTTTGACCTGCATCTGAACCGCGTTTCTTTTTTTGTTTATCTGCTGCCGTGTTAAATAAAAACGGTATAGATAAAAATCCGGCTAAATTTGATGTATCTTCATTCGATGCTGAAAAAAAAAGAGATGTCAGCAACAAATTTTATTGGAATCTATTTACTATTTAAACAAATTTGAAGGGTCAGCTTTTCACTAAATGCATATAAAAGTATATACGGTACCTACATCCAAAAAATCTATTTATAAAATTTTTGTCTATCTGTTTGTTCCAAGAAATCTCTGAAACGGCTTGGTCGATTTTAACGGGACTTTTACTGGCTGATAGCCGATATTATAAGGGGTAACTTACGCTACTTTTATTTTACGAAACGGCTATAAAATAAAACCAAAACCTTCCTAAACCCCTAAACCCAGGTACCTACCTAAACCCTTGGGTTCAGGTAGGTACCTATTACATTTTCAATAAGCACCATAAAAAAAACTTGCGTCTGAGATACTTACGGGTGAATACTGGTATTAGAGCCTCTAAATCCCATGTCTTGAGCAGTTTGCTAACTTCTTCCATTTCCAGTAGTCAAAAGACGGCATCACACAGGATAACTGCACTTGTACTTATCATCAACGTTTAATATATACCTAATCCTCTACAACATCTAACGCACTGAATTAAATTACTTGATACTAAAATGACCACCAAGATTCTAACTTTAAGCAGAGAAAAGAAGCACAGCAGGCCACTCCAAGGCACGATATAAACTAGTTTAGACTTGCTTTGCTTGCATCGCTCAGTCACCTTCCACCAAAGATAGATGCGGGCGGGTAGAGGGAGGCATAGGGAGGGGTCGATCTCTTGATCAAAACGATCAATCGAATGATTAATTCAACTAATATGAAAGTCCATTCAACGTTTTAGTTATAGTAGAATGTAACATTAAATTTTAGTTGACGTTATTATCAGATCTTAGTTAAATCTAACAAGACAAATTGTTAGTTTTATAAATAAAAATGATCGAAACTATCATTTGATTTTGATTGCTTTTATTACTTTATTCTAAATTGATTCAACTGACTTATTTGTTTATGTTAACTAAATAAAAATGATTAAGTTATACAAAGAAGTGAATAATGATACAAACAACGTATATACTTGTTAGAATTAATGAACATAGGTACATTGTTCGTTCAATCAAAATGAACTTGTTGCTTTAATTAATCAGCTATCGTTGAGTTTCGTAATATCATGGTTGTTTTATTCAATTTAACGTCAACTAAGAGAAAATCTCTCTTAGTTGGCCTCGATTTTTTAGAGTGAACCATTGTCAGACCTCTACCGCTTTGTTTTGCAATCGTTGCGACTCAGATATGAACCTGAAATTATTACTTTTATTACTACTAGTATTATAATTACTATATTGTTTCTAGGCAGCACTTGTTCTTAATTAGGTCGTCGTTTTACTGACCGTTTATCTGTGGTGACAAATTGTGATTCATTGTTGGAGTTGGTCTTGTGTTCAAAGCGGTTACTACAATAAGTTTGTCTCCGGCGTCGGACGCAGTGAGCATACGTCAATTGAATGCTGAATAGCATTCATTTGTGTCTGTTGAGTCACTGACAAGCTTTCTGTACTCCCTTCGTACGAGACCGATACCGGTCCTTATACGCTCATATTGTCATTATAATGATAATGACATTGCACGACATAATGCCATCCGATGAAGTATTACATAGTTACATTTTGTATTTGCTCGATAAAATGTCGTTCGTTGAAGCACTCGTAATTACTTTTTAATAGTTTTTTACATTTACGAGCGCACTTTTTATGTGCTAGCGTAATAGGTATCCTACGTAGAACCTTAGGCAATATTAAAATTATCGCTTAATTTTTACGTTAAACTGTAAACAGGTTTTATGTGCTAATGTAATAGCGCGTATCTATGTACGCTAAAATGTAAATTATGCTGGTTTTTTTTTCGTTTTCACTATACTTTTTGCAGACAATGATATATATCCATTACATTTAAATAAACCTACGTGGTGAAAACGATAACTGTTTCCAAGGATATTTATAAAATATATTCATATTATAAAGACAAGCTTGCATATAATATATTTGTCCAAATCGTACTTATTACTTTATTCGTTTACTTCGGATCCCTATTTTTAGCTTGGCATTTTTGACATATTTTTATTAAAACTGACGTGAGTTTGTAACATTATTAAAATTATGAAATACGGGTGTTACTACGGTGTAACCGCGGTCGACTAAATAGACCAACATTACGTGAGTAACACCCGTATTTCATAATTTTAATAATTTTTGACATAATTTATCATTGCATAATATTTTTGGCAATTTCTTTTTAATCATAGTCATTTGGCATAATTGTCCTTTGGTATATTATATTTGGTATGCCTAACGTGTTATGCTAAATAAAATGATGCCGAAATATATTACGCGATTTAGGAGATTCCGTTTATTTCACCACATACTTTGTAAAAACGTTTCATGGTTTTAAATTTTCATTTTTTTTTTTGTATTTTGATACATGACATGGTACACTAGATATTTTAAAAATAAACAGTAACTGCTACGCAAATACTGTTAGCTAAATTACTTTTCTACTTCACATAACTTCGAAGCAATATACATGCCGTAGTTTCGAAGACCTGTAAAGTTGGCAGTCTCCCCACTAGGCCAGCGTTCTTACCGTAACAAACCTTGGCATTAGTTGGCATGTAATTAAATTTTGTTTTTCTTTTACAGATGGTACTTCCGCAAGATAAAACGAATCGAAGCAGAAAAGAAACTGCTTCTCCCCGAGAACGAACATGGCGCTTTCCTCATTCGAGACTCAGAGAGCCGCCATAATGATTTCTCACTCTCAGGTAATAATCCTCACGACACATATATCATAATAATCGTATAAGTTCGTTTTCCTCCGTTCTCAACCTACCATCAGACAAACAGTACACCATCGCTTCTTGGTAAACATTCCACCTATTCTGAAATGACCGTATAGGTACTTTTTTATTTTCATAAAGGTATGACTAAAAAACTAAGCATATCGTGACCGTGGCAAGCGTATAAATAAAGCGCGGACAATGATTCTTTTGTTTCGAAATCTGCATAAGCATATTGTATTTAAAATTGGTCTCGTTTTTGTCCTGCAATTTACATGACCGAATCAAATCAACGGAAAATTGAAACAGTTTTTCACCGCTATAATTACCCTGGCAACCCAAATTTTATTTACTCTGGCAACCCTAATTTTCTTAATAGAAAATTGTGCGTTTAAACACAGAGCAATTATATTTATCTTGATCGGTCTGCAATTGGCGTAATGTGAATAGCTAGTAGTCTGGTATGAATCATCGCATTACGTCCTGTGGCACGCAGAAAAGTGATAACTGCTATCCTGTTAGGCTGGATTTACACCGAGATATCTTGCCACATTGTGGGATTTGTGGCATACCAGTGACGCATACATCATCGTTATGTTATGATTTGAAACTAACATAATTTTTGTTTCAAACTTTACAAAAACTGAAAAAAATTACCATGTGTGTTTGTTCGTATGCAAGGCATCATAAAATATGATACAATTCAGTCATGCTCACTTTCGTTTTAGCAATTTTGGACATTTGTTTAGAAGAAATTAATCCAGTATGTCATAAAGCTGCACAATGCTTGGTGTAAATTAAGTTTTACAAACACATGTACACACGTTCTGGAGGCGCCGATCACTCTCCCAAACCGGTTGAAGTTTTTCTAAGGCTCCTAGCGCTGGCGCCTCGTGGGAACAAAGAAACAGCTGAATCGCTACCCAGTCTGCTAATTAGTATTGTGTATAAATACACGGGATGATTTTAATAATACCATCATTAATAAATCTTCTATCTACCTCTATTTTCCCGACTGTAAGGAAGGGTTGTGTTTTTCGCGCGTATCTTGTATGTTTTTTTTTTTTGAAAAATACAATAAAAAAATCTCATATTTGGCTACCTCATATTTACTTTTTGGATCTTTGTGATTGTTCATTCATATTTATTCCACGTCAGCAAATTTCCACATTGTTAATGTCTGTCTACACGATTTCAGGGCCATTTTGAATGTTATATTTTTATGAAAAAATATCTTTGTATTCTGAAAAGTCTAAGTACAATTAGTGTTTGCAAACTGCCCGTAAAGCTAATTTTCTTGAAATTACCGTGCATATTTCAAAATTTTAAATAACCGTTGTACAAAAAATCCACGGACTAAGAAATGTGAGCAACAGAATCTAATTGCAAAGCAGAGGCAAATTCACACCTCGTTTAATATAATGAGCCCACATATTTAATTATATTTTACTCACAATACTCTGTCTTTTTTGAATTTAAGTAATCGTAACAAGATATATATATATAATATATATTCATTTTCCGTAACCAAGTATGTTATTAACAAATATTAACATTGTTAAAACAAAAAAAAATAGAATTCAGAACTTCAATTGCTATCAATTTAACGCGGTAAAAAATGCGATAGTGTATGTCTATTATTTAGATCATCATTAAATTTATTTACTTAGTGAACTAGATCATTTTGCAAGAACCAGTTGGAATAATGGAAGATAATTGCCTTATTAGAATGTAAAAGACTGCTTCGATTATTATTGAAAGAGCTCATTCATTTTGTTGTCCCTTTTCTTAATTACTCGGATCTTTGTTCTAACATCACTATCACATAGTATAAAAAAGTCGCGTTTGTCTGTCTAGCCCTCTTTATGCTTAGATCCTTAAAACGACCTATTTTATGTATAAAACATGCATATTATAGTACCCGGAGTGGGTCGCTAGTACATAAGAAGCTTTTATAGAAAAGGGAAATATTCATACATTATATCATATTTCTATCTGTGGAAACTTGTAAATGCCCTTCATTGTGTTTATTTTTTCTTTTAATCTGTAAGTTTATAGCTGTAAGTTTTCCAAATAAAATAAAATAAAATAAATAAAATAATTATACGCAGCTATATAAAACTAATATTTTATATTGCTTTATTTCTATATCAAATCAAGATTATTTTTAAAGCATTAATGTTATATCTATATTTCGCAATTTAACCGAACGAGTTTTTGTATATTTCAACTTGAATAATTAAAATGCAATATAAATGTATACAATGCATAATTTCAACTAAAATAATAACACTGGTCAACACAAGTCCTGTTTCCTTTATTTTTTTTGTCTTATTAGGTATTTCTATGGCCCTGATTATGAAAAATATACTAGGATATTGCTAACAGCTTCATTTGTTTAAATATACAGTTTTATTGTTATGACAAGCAAAAACTGAAAATTAATAAATTTGTTTTTAAATACAAAGAAATGATCTTTTACGACATTTCCTGGAATGGTCGGCTTTAGGTAGATCTCGTTGCAAACTCTAGCAGTAATCTGCCATCATATGTGAGTCCCACCGACCCTGATATCGCTTTTCCATTGTCCGAAGATCCTGATGGAATCTTTCACCCTGCTCTTCACTGAAATCGCCCAGATTTTGTAGAAATCGGTCTAAATGTGAGTGTAGGAAGTGGATTTTGATGCTCATTTTGCACCATAGCTCTTTCAAGTTGGATAGCATAGACTCAACAAGCTCCACGTCGTCATCAGATTTCTTTTTACCTAGGAAATTGCTCATAACCAAAACAAATGAATTCCAAGTTTTGGATTTAACTTCAGTCATTGATTTGACAAAATTAGAATCTTTATCCCACGGCTTGCCCTGATTACATAATTTTATTTTAAAGTATTGATGATACGCAGTTTTTACCAAGTCCGATATAGGTTTTCGATATTTTGCAAATACATATTCACCACAAATACAGCAAAAACAATCGGGATTAAGCACACAACATCTTCTTGACGAAGCCATATCGAAAACAGCAACAAAATATATGTCAGTGTCCAATAACAAACGCAAACCTGAATAAAAATAGTAAATGAGGGTAGTTAGCTGTAACTCCAAAACAAAAGCTGTTACAGAAAAACTGTTGACATATTTAAAAAATACGCGCCAAGTTGAGGTAGAAACAATAAAAAAACATAAGGAAACAAACAATAAATTTCAATTTGTTGACCAGTATAATAATTTATAAAAGAAAAATCTATGCGCTTGTGGCTGATTCTATTGGATTTCGACTTCGTTTTATTTATAAGATTCGAGACATCCTTGAGAATAATGTTTATAAAACTGATGCTATTGCTATTATAACATGTCTCATGTATTATTCTCGGCTAAAGTGAGGACAGAATCTGTCTCATCTGTACTTCCGTACAGAATGCACTTGCAAAAAAGTACAATAAATATGCAAATACATGACCTACGCTGCTAGCAAAACATTTCGTAATCAGTGATATTGTATAACAACATTCTTATAGAACGGTTCATTTACGAGCTTCAAGGTATTTCAGTCTTGAAAATATTTTTTATTGATTCAAGTTCGTCTATAGGTAGTAAGTAGGAGCTTTGTTATTTTGGTTTTAGTTCGCAGATAGCAGCTGCTCCATCCTTTCGTACACTATCCTAAATGAGTTAAAAAGATTGATGATATTTCCGACAGAGACTTCCTTTTTGTTGTGAAGTTTTGTTGCAAAAGCCTGGCTCGGGATTAGTTTCAGTATCACTTCGATCATTATCGAATGTACATCTACAACGTTTTTATTAAAGTAGGGTTTTCCTTAAAATAAATACAGTTCAATCATTTTACTCTTACTAAATTATGTCGCGTCCGTTGCATTTCAAATATATAATATTATATTATAAACATCATCACCGAAACTAAATATGGCATTTTGTGTTGTAGATAGAAAGATTAGGTTTCATTCTGTGGTCGAATTAGTTTTAATCCAACTTAATTAAGTACAGGGAAATATTGCGTTGTAATTGTAGCGATTGTTTTCCCTGTTTCTGCAATGATTAGCGAGATTAAAATCTGTGCACAAAGCAATAAATAGATTTATCCGTAGTCTGAATGTTTCCACTAACCTCGAATACTAGAATTTATTAACGTTTTCATCATTCGAAAAAATACTTCTTAAAGAAGGTTTAGTTTCAAAATATAATGCTGTAATTTCAAGGTGACGGAGAATAAACGTAGCGTAATTTGTATATTAATGATCCTATAATTGCTGCCTCGTTTGCATATCTGATAATAATATTGAATTTAGGGCATACAAAGGGGAGTAACAAAATAGTGGCAAGCCAATACCAAGGTATATTTCCATTGGCGAAGCTACGAGAAAAACTGTAGATAATTATAGCAAAGAATAAATCAAAAGTTTTCCTACAACCAGTGCAGTAGGAATTTTTTAATCAATTAATTGAATTTTCTTATAGTTGCAATTGCGCACTGATAAAATCCGAAGCATCCGCAAGCCGCATACAATATGTTACATCATAACAATATATTATTATTGCATCGAGGACATTTTCTTGTCTCTGCTCCTCGTGACTTCTTAGAATATAATTTATGTCATAATAATCTACTAACATAGACGAATAATTCCACCTCAGATATGTGGACCAGTTTTTAATTATCATAAGTATTTTAGATATTTTGGATCTATTTCACTTAGAAAATGAGCCGTAATATTCGTAAATTAGTTTATCACATCAGAAAATATTTTTCCACATTTTAAACACCTAACATAATTATAAGATAAAATGATCCAATCCAGTTTTCAACTACTTAGTATTCTCTCGGTAAAAACAAAATTAGTAATGATGAGACTCTATTTTATAGAAAAATATACATTTTGGTTTTGAAATTAAACTAGACTAGTTTAATTTAGGATCCAATATGTATATTCTTCTAACTAATAACTTAATCTAAACTTAATAAGTCACTGTCAGAAGGCCTCGTACCCAAAATGCTGGCAGCATTACCGCGGTTAATGCGATACTAATGATAAATGAATTTTGATGCTACCAAACATCAAAACTTAAAAGGTAGCTAGGTAACAGGGGGACAAATAACAATAAATCAAATAGGTACCTACTCAATTTAAATGTTTATTTTTCTAACAGTTTTCCCCAAATAAACATTAGCATGCTTGCCTTGTTTGCTAAAGGAGTTGTCAACAAAATAATTTCCTTACCTCAAATATCGTTTGCATTTTTAGGAAGTAAATAGTGGAATGATCGCTTAATTTATTCTATAGGATATTCAGTTTAAAACGTGATCTATTGATGTACAATAACCCGTGTCAGGCTACACGGATATTATTTTGTTAAAGTGAATATTCGTGTTTTACGGATTAATTCTAATGATTTTGGGTATGACATTTTAAAATTGATGAACCTGTTAAATGCCTACAAGGTCGCTGACGTACTAGTACTAGTCCTTACTACTTTTTCATATTATTAAATTAAAAAATCTAACAGGTAAACGTTTAGCCTAACATCCCAAGTAGCACGTAAGTGTCGTCAGAATCAATTATACAGCCAATATAGAACTTAAAGTGTTATAAGAGACGTATAAGAGAGTCAGGAAAGGTAATAAGCGTTATAAGAGTGTTACAATCCGCTATTATACAGCTCAGCTGTATATAGGCTTTATTATGGTATCTGCGTACACTTAAGGTGTTATATCGGAATATTACAACTCTACTATACAGCTTTAATAATTGTGTAACACTCCAAGCTTATTTATACGGCTAAAGCTGTATAAAGGCTGTATTATAGTGTTACTTGACACTTGTTGCTGTACAAAGGCATATGCTAACTCCATTATAACACTAGTTTTTATGGTGTAATTTAACACTCTTATAAGTATTAAAGCTGTAATAGTTACTTCTAAGAGAGTATTATAGAACTAAAAAGATAAATGACAGCTATAGTACAGCTTTAGTCTGTATTATTGACGGAGACGTCAAATCAATGTCGCAGTCAGGAGATAGATTGAGAAGGAATATTTGAATATAAGGAATTACAACTTAAATAACAGTAATGATAGTGAACCAATATTGACTGAAAGAAAAAACCATTCAACCACACCGACAATCCATAGCTCCAATGAGGGTTCCGTACGAAAAAAAAAAAGAAAAAAAAAAGGAGATAAAAATAACATTATTAATTGCTTCCTTCGCCATCATAACACCCCTTTTGATTCCCAGGAACTTGGCACTATGCAAAGTTTTTTTTGGCATTTTTCTTCAGTTTCTATTATCTTGAACGACATAGTATTCTGAAAAATAAAGAAAATACCTTAATAAATAATCGTCAAAATGGTTTTAGAGATTTTAATTCTTTATACGTATCTCTAAAGAGGTTATTAGTTATTATCTAAATGAAGAGCATAATACAGCCTATTGAATAAAAATATTCTAAAATTACTCTAATTGGAAGTTAAAAGCTGTACAATACACTTCATTTATTCCATAGTACAGCTACTGGCGCTATATTGCTCTTCAAATAGTGTTAGGGCTGTTTAAAATTGACGCCATTTTCTAATAAACAAAAACATATTAGATGATTCTAAAAACAAAAAGAAATGACATTATTTTGCATTATCTTCAGCCGTATCATGTTTACTAGCTTATATAACGTTAACTTGGCCTTTTCCTTATTACTTGAAATTAAAATGTTGTTATTCTAACCTTAAAAAATAAAAACTTACTCACCGATATTCAGTATTTCTTTTGTTTTTCTTGATTTTTATGCTGGCGCGCGAATATTTTACCGAAAACCATATACAGGTTTACAATAAATATTGGTTTGCACGTTATTTTCACTAAACCAATAAGTTCAAGATCATTTATATGTTTTTCTTAGCAAGTAATTTGCCATTATAATAATATGCATAATGTAGATAAAAAATATGATGTACATTAAAATATCTATACTTTTGTAATTCTCTTATAACACTATTGTAGAACTTTAATTCTTACAAGCTACGTTTAGGATACCATCTGGAGAGTTAAAGTTCTACAATAGTGTTATAAGAGAGTTACAAAAGTATTGTAGTTTCTTTTGACACCAAATAACAGCTCTAATACAGCCTTTATACAGCTACTATACAGCTCTTATAACACCAAACGCTGTATAATTTGTGCCCATTTTACACTTATAAGGGCTGTATAAGCGCTTATGCAGCCTTTATACAGCTACTATACAGCTTTAAGTATAAAATTACGCTCTAGTACAGCTTTTATACAGCTTGTAATGCTACTTGGGATGGCGTGGCAAGTCCAACATTATTCGCCGATCATAATCATTTAACTTTTTAAAATGAGAATAATCTTCGACATAGCGTTGCAGCTTCAGTCAAAAACAATTTCGATCGTATTTGAGCCTTTTTATTCTTCAATCGGCGCTAATTTATCCATTGTGTATCCATAACGCGTTGGCGTTACAACACATTTGTATATAAAAAGCATTAAATTTGAAAACCTAATTTATTCAATTAATCATTACGCTATCAAAATAAGGCCGCGTTTGGGAGTAACCCTTTCTATATTTACAAGTATCTACATCCAATCAATATTCACTTGGGTGGCGGGTGTGAACACGTTTATTCTGGGAAAACTTCACTCTTTGACGTGAATGGATCGATTTTACTTTGATGTTTTCAGCCCACTTAAAGCCTTGGCACTGAACTGTGATATCGTTATAAAAACTTTTGAGAACTTATGGATAAAGAAAATTCTTTTAACAATATTAATAACGTATTAGTGTTAGTTATTATTATTTCATGAAAATACAGACGGAAGCAAAGTTGTATAACGTAAATTTTTTGGCGACTGTCAGGCGCCATTTATCTGTGTGTTGTCCCAAACGGCCGCTTTTTAAATATTAATAGTGCTAGAATGAAATTAATTTGAATACTAGAAATATTTGAGACAAGATCCTTAATATACAGAAGATCTGGTGTTGAATTTCACAAGCTAGGACATTAAATTACAAATTAGATTCTTAAAAACTAAAACTCATTTATTGGTAATTGGTTTACACGTCATTACAGATATATTTATGTAATGAGTAGGTAATACAAAATTAATTAATAATATTATCACAAAATTCCAATTCAACAATTACAAATATTAATTCCAAAATTATAAAAAAAAATATAGTAAAAATGCCCAAAATAATCATAAATATATATAAATAAATAATAAACAATAAAAATAGCAAATAAAAAGTCCAAAAATAATAAAAATTTCAACTTGTAAATTGACGACAAAAAAAAATCAAATCAAATTCAATATTGCAATGTTAATTAAACATAAATCATCAGTTATAAATTTACAAAATTACAACAACTAAATAACAAAAATCTAAATTAGAATTGTTTCAGTTTTAAGAATTCGTCAACAGAATAAAACGCCTGTTCAGCGAGCCATGGCCTTATGCCATGATCTGACTCATGTGACCAGTCTCTGGGCCATACAAACCATACAAATGGTTTACAAGGCTTGATTGATAGCTGTCCCATAAAACATGAGCTTGTCAATAACGCCTAGGCATCATACCAACCTTAAACTACCTATAAATAGTAGATTGTATCATAAGGGAGCAAAATAATATTTTTAGGGCGAGGGCGCTTTTTTGAATCCAGAGCGAAGTGAGGGATTCTAGAGTAGAATCCCGAGCGTAGCGAGGGATTCTATAGTAGAATCCTGAACGTAGCGAGGGATTCAAAGTACGTCGCCCGAGCCAAAAATATATTTGCGCCCGAGTCATACACTCTACTTTTCATCACCCATATGAGAAAATAAAAGATGCCTCATATTTTCTTATAATATATTATTATTTAAAAAAAATAGAGTTACAACTAAAATTAAATGTAACTATCAAATAATTAAATAACTAAAAATTTATATTTACATTTGAGACGTTTTCGCAATGGTGAAAATTTATTGTTACAGTTTTATTAGGAATAGAGATTGTTTTTATATTTTGCGTGTTTGAAATAATATCCGAATCTGACTCCTTCGGAGGAAAAGGCGACGGTAAATCTTCTTGCTTGGATGTAGATGGGCCCGGTGACGATGGTATGGAGGGATTAACTGTAGGTGGTAATTTAATGTTTTCCACTATACGTTCACAAGTTTTCACCTTGTTCTCAATGGAATCTTCAATGTAGCTCTCTGCTACAGAACTCGACTTCCATCCTCCATGTCGTTTGAGAACAGTTAAGTCCGCCCCAGAATCTGCTAAAAGGGTAGCAGAAGTACGAGGAAAACAATGTCCAGTGTACAACTTGATATCTGGTAATTTCAAATATGTAGCAATTTCTTGTGGCATGATAGAAAATTTATTTTTTCCCATTACTTGTTTAAAGCACTTCCCATTTTGATAACGAACGAAAAACCGATTACTCTTCATACAGCAGGACGTAGGTCCATGTATTTCTGTACAATAGTTTTATATTCTCCTCGGATTACGAAAGATCGGTCAATTTTCGTTTTTGTATCGGTCAGCTTTATTAATAGTAAATCATCCGAGTGATTTTCGATATCATCAACAGATATTTTTAAAAGTTCATTCCCACGACAAGCTCCATGTATTCCAAAAATTAAAGCCACCTGTAACAAAACAGAATGTGTATTAAATAAATGTCTATCAAGCTAAAGTTTCCAATAAAATACGCATTTTAAAACACTTTATAATTATGTAGTTACTTACTTTTACGGCAAGAAAAACTTCGTCGGGTGCCTCATTAAGGAACTTCTCCACGTTTTTGACAGTGAAAACTTTGGATTTTTTGGGCTTATATCCATCAGACATCCTCTTCAAATACGCTATTAATTTCGAATATGTGTCTAGTTTTACGTCATTATTACAGCTGACTGTTGATTTCAACATCGAGAAGATACTCCAAAGTGTAGAAGGTTTTTTTGTTTTGCCTAAGTATTGGAAATAGGCCAAAAACACAGATTCGGAAAAATGCTTGGCGCCTCTTGCATTTCTCCATTCAATAAAATTTCTATATGCTTTTACATATTGCTCCCGGGATTTCGCAGGTAATATATTATCAATCACATTTTTTGCATCAGCTCTTATATTTTCAGGAGTTAATTGTATACTGTCACTGTCGCTTGAAGAACTCATTTTTCAAATGGTTTTACTATAAATTTCTATCCTTTAAAAAATTACACCAATGCGGACTGTAAGTACAATTCGCGCGCTTTGAATTTGATTTCTTTTTTTTTATTCAGCCGGGGCAACGAGTCTATGGGCTCGTATTAGCAGCCAGTCATTCAAACTATATTTGCGTTCGATTCCCTCGGCGCTGAACACTAAGATGTTCCAAATTCAAAAAGTGTGCCTAAAAGTACTTTTAATCCCGCTTAACGGGGATTAAAAACTCATTATTGCCCGCTCAAAGTTCCTTACTGAAAACACCAACTTTGGTCGCATTTAAAGGCGAACCAAGTCGTCTTTTTCGAATAGGTGGGATGAAAATAAATTTCTGAGTTACAATGGGCATCGCATAAATTTGCCGACTACTTTCTCGCTCTATGAAAGTGAAGTTTCGATTCTTTCACTTCAGCTAAGTATAATAATAACATAGGCTTAAAAATGGAGTGTGGTATGGTAGGAATTTTGGAATGTTTATGAACCCAATTCCAAATTTAAAAATTAAGATTTTCAATGTCTGTTGACTATTAAATTTATAGATCTTTCAGATCGGGTTTTTAAAAGTCCATTGTACAGCTTGCATTTATTTACACTTTCAACTTGGCACACATATAGATCAAGCCTTTTGTATAATATTAAATTTGGCTTTCATTTCACATTTTCTATGTTTTGTTGGGATATCTTTGCTTCATGATGATAAGGTAAAACTCGGGCCTTCGCTTATGCCTTTACCTTTTACCGAACCTATCTGTCCGATTATCTGTTTGTCTCTATGGTTCCTCTTTTTCAAATCCCAACAGACCTTCGTAATTGCATTGATATCAATGGTTATGTTTAAAGTTATTAACGTGTTGATCATTCATTTGAGGTTACAGTTTCCCATGGAGAATACTGAGCCAGTCAAGACATATCTAGGTCATACGTTTATGCCATGAAACCTGGGTATTCTAGAGTATTCTTACAAATAGTTTAGATGATGCTTAATAAAACAATGTATGGTCCTATAAAAGAATCAAATAAATTTGAGTTGGTGTTAGGACATCAACTGAAATATCACAGCCCGGTTTACACTTTGTTTAGTGCGAGTGCGAGTGTTTAGTGCGAGTGCAGGTGTGTAGTGCGAGTAGTGTCCAATTCATTGCAAGTGCAAGTGATTAGTGCGAGTGCAGGTGTGTAGTGCGAGTAGTGTCCAATTCATTGCGAGTGCAAGTGATTAGTGCGAGTGCAGGTGTGTAGTGCGAGTAGTGTCCAAGTGGCTTTGTTTCCGAGGTCGTGGGTTCGATTCCCACTTAAGACAAATCTTTGTGTGCATGAACATGGGGGTTTGTCTTAGTCTGGGTGTTTATATGTATTATATATGTATGTATTTATAAAAGATAACATCTTTTTTTTTTTTTAATTTTTTTTTTACATTTTTTTTTTTAATTTGTTTTTTTTCTATATATGTATTAGTATCAGTTATTTTAGCACCCATAGTACAAGCTCTGCTTAGTTTGGGACTAGACGGCGTTGGGTGTGGATTGTGAAATATTTATTTATTCATGTTTGAGATACTCCTGCACAAATTTATAAATTACGTCTTCGGTCCACTTTGCCATTTTGTACAACAAGCGCCCGACGCTACGCACTAAACACTAAACACTCCTGTCCAAACGTGCTTAGAGACAGGCACGCTGCGAGTGAGGGGAAGGGAGGGCGCGCGGGACGTGGCTACTACGCAGTCCACTCGCAAAAAAATAGAACACGCTTCTATTTACTTTACTACACAGCCAACTAAGCACTCGCACTAATCAGTCGCTGTCCACACCTTGTCACTATACACCTGCACTAATCACTTGCACTCGCACTAAACAAAGTCTATACCGGGCTAATAAAAATTACGCTTAAGAATGTTTTAGAATCAGTTATGTTAAACAGTTTTCTTTTGTTTTCGGACCCAACTTTTTTTACTGACCTCAGTAAAGTTCATGGGATAATATTGTGAACAGAAACATTATCTCTCATATTTTAATAGTGACCTACACAAACTAATATTTTATCAAAGCCTACGAAATCAACAAATTATACAATCAATTTAAATAATAAACAAAAATAAGTAATGTATATTTTTGAGTTTACCAGTTTTTAGCGAGATAATAAAATAAACGATCTTACGACCGTATAAACAGGTTAGGAATTAATTAGGTATATAATAGAAACCATCTAAAACAGGTTTCAATTAAAAAACAATATTAATAGATGCGCTTCTTGCTTTGCTAGATTATTGACTGTTCCAGTTTTATACGTTTTATACGTTTATACGTTTTATTTATATGCGGAAGTTTTAACTGTTAAACCACAGTGAACCTGTCTTATCACAGCAACCTAACATTACCTAGTAGCTCAAACATAAAGACCTTGAAATAATAATTAAATAATTACTTCTAAACGGTAACCTTCAGAGGCAGGAGTCTGGACGCATCAATTGTTTCCATCATCAAAATGGTCTTCAAGTGTGCATTAACTCTGACCGATACAATTGTTTTATCTATTCGTGCAGCATTTCTAAATTAAGGATACACAAAAAAAGTAAGAAAATGTTTCGAACTTTTTGTTTACACTAGGACAAAATACTAATATTGAATAGTAGAATATTTTATTGACTTAAAAGTATTCATCTCCCAATAAACGGTGAAGTCGAAAAGTTAATCGCTGTGATTCGATTCCTATCATACATCACGTAGAGAAGTGATCATTTTAATGCCTTTCTACTAATACTTTTTTTATTTATCACGTACTTATCTTCGACTAAAATTACTTCAGCAAATTCATTCTTTGATAACAGTTTTGTAATAACGAATTTGCGTATACATAAAACTCGTAATTCTGTGTTTCTATTATTTTTTTATTGGTTCGTTAGTTACATAATACAACGGATGAAATAGAAATGACAGCGTGCAGGTAGTTAATTTTAGCAGATTTGAATGAATACGTGATTACAAACGTCAGTAAAATATTACCTTCATCAAGTGAATCGAGGTGTCAAAAGCTGACGTGACTTCTTGGAATGTGCATCACTCATTAATTATACTCTGACAGGATTAGCAAGGTCGGCTCCGAGAGTTTCTCGACCTGAGATTCGACTAAGCTACCTGCGTATTTATAGTCTGTCCGGGAATATAAAAAACCTTGCGACATACATTTGACACAGTCACAATCGAAATATAGATATGTCACCACGTTAACACTAACAAAATTCGACTAATAACTACGATGAAATTGATTATTTTGTATGTTACTATTTATTCAAAGTGAAGCTTTTTATATTTCTGTTCTGGTGACAGTATGAAATATAATAACAATCTCAAACATTCCAATCTCCTTATTAAACTTTGATACTGTATCATTCTGTGACCATTTTCACAAAATACCTATGCTGGTTTAATTTCATGGCTGTCAACGCTATTTTGGTGTCTGGTTAATAGCTGAAACCGCGTTATATATATTCGATATATATTCGAAATAAAATAAAACAATTTACACAACGAGCGATAGTAACGAATTGCCAAATTAACATAAAAATCCGTTGTATCCGGTGTTCTATGGCTAGCTTCGTTTTGACTTATTGTTTCGAATCTTTTAAGATGTTGACAAAAATGTTCGCAAACAGTAAATTGTAGATTTGTGCCATACTTTTCATCAACATGGAAAATTTGTAGGATGCTAAATACGTTTAGCTAAGGCTGTAAAATAAAATATGACATGTGCTTATTGTCTCTTGATGTAACTCACTGTACATTAGCATAGCACTCATTGAACAATACTAAACGGTTATCTTAAACCTAAACATATCTAATTAACTGTGTTTGTTGTCAATATCTAACAAAAGCTTTTAAAAAAATGCTATTTAAGCGTACGGTTGATAATTTTCAGAACATCTGCTGGCCTATCAGAATATTGATCTTCTATTTAATGAATTCTACACATTACTACATTACATCAATCTTGCAACACTTGATTCATTCGTACTCCAGTTTTACGCAATTTATACTGCCATAAAATGCAAATGTGTGAATAATTGTTGTTCACAGTGCGAGACGGAGATACGGTAAAGCATTACCGCATCAGGCAACTGGACGAGGGTGGTTTCTTCATCGCCCGACGCACCACCTTCCGCACGTTGCAAGAGCTGGTGGAACACTACAGCAAGGACGCCGATGGACTCTGCGTCTCACTCAGCAAACCCTGCGTACAGGTCAGTAAACACTTCTTCTATGACTATTTCTGCAGTACTCAATCTTGGTTTGTTGATAGATGAGCTGATTCCGTCGGTTAACTTCCGATTTCTCTTAAGAGAATAGTAATAGTCTACTCGATAAGTTGAAAATGGTACAAAATAGAGATACTGGTCTTAAAATTATGTGCGATACCTCATTGGATTCGGAATGACGCCTAGAAAAATGTGCCATAAAAGTGTATTAGCACATAAAAAATTTCAAAAGTTATTTATAAACAATTAAAGATGAAAAAAAAATGGCATTTTGTTTTTGCCAATATTTCATTAACGATTAATATTTAAGTAATTTCAAAATAAGATTCTGAAAGAAGAGGAAATTTCCAACAAAAAACTCATAACGCCCGGAACTCTATCTCTATTATTTATAATTTTAATTTAACGCTGGAAATAGGTCTGCGCGCGACATTTTTAGATTGCACGCGTGGCGTCAAAAGCGAGTACGGCACATGAATTAATTTATTTAAGGTATTGAATATATTTCTTTTAATTTGAAAAAAATGTGGTATGTTTTGAATACTATAAATAATTTATTCCCGTTGGAAATTCTACTTAAAGTTAATTTTTCAACAAGTTAAACAATTATTAACTAACGAAATTTTCTCGAACAACTGTCTTAATTGTAACTGAAAAAAAATGATTAAATAATGGTCGTAAAAAAATTTCGCTTCGTAGAGCCTTTCTTACATACATAATAAACAAGATCGTGCCATAAAAGTTAAAAAAATATTTATACTTCGTTTCTAACAATTTTTCTACTTTAACAAAAACTTAAAAATCCTAGTAATGTTGTTCAAGTAAAAAAACTGTTATAAACAAAGTATAAATATTTTTTTAACTTTTATGGCACGATCTTGTTTATTATGTATGTAAGAAAGGCTCTACGAAGCGAAATTTTTTTACGACCATTATTTAATCATTTTTTTTCACTTACAATTAAGACAGTAGTTCGAGAAAATTTCGTTAGTTAATAATTGTTTAACTTGTTGAAAAATTAACTTTAAGTAGAATTTCCAACGGGAATAAATTATTTATAGTATTCAAAACATACCACATTTTTTTCAAATTAAAAGAAATATATTCAATACCTTAAATAAATTAATTAATGTGCCGTACTCGCTTTTGAAGCCACGCGTGCAACCTAAAAATGTCGCGCGCAGACCTATTTTCAGCGTCAAATAAAAATTATAAATAATGGAGATAGAGTTCCGGGCGTTATGAGTTTTTTGTTGGAAATTTCCTCTTCTTTCAGAATCTTATTTTGAAATTTCTTAAATATTAATCGTTAATGAAATATTGGCAAAAACAAAATGCCATTTTTTTTTCATCTTTAATTGTTTATAACTTTTGCAATTTTTTATGTGCTAATACACTCTTTTGGCACATTTTTCTAGGCGTCATTCCGAATCCAATGAGGTATCGCACATAATTTTAAGACCAGTATCTCTATTTTGTACCATTTTCAACTTATCGAGTAGACTATAATAGGTTGCTCCTTTGGAATAATCAGAACAACCACTTAATGGATACCACAATCATAATAACATCAAACATACCACGAACATACATCTCCAATTCAAACACTCGGTTCGCGCTTCTTATCCATAGTCAAACAGTTATTACTACGAACAGTAGGAACCTTATTAAAATTGTAAATAAGATTCCGCTAAGGATATTTTATTACTCTGTGACATTCTTTCCGAATACATGAGTGGCTTTTATGTTTGACCCGACCTTATACTCCTGTGCGGTAATATTAATGATCGAACATCACATTTTGACGCTCAACTAACAATCTTAGATTCATAGTCTTGTCAATCGAAGGCCGTATGATCGAAATAATAAATATTATTTATTATATAACAAAGCGCATAAATCGCAAAATTCAATATCGGGACGACTATAAAATTTATGGTTTTCGACGGTCAACCTTTGTGCGCCGCGTGAGAAATATTACAAGGCATTGAACGAACTCGAGGATACTTAAAATTCACCGAAGGACTCCACTTTTCTTGGACAAAGAGCATCGTCATATTTAAGTTATTTAAGCCAAGCGTATACGGGCCATTAACATTTTCAAACTCTTATTTATTATAATTTCCGGCATACATTTCACTGTGTAATTGCGGAAAGGAATTTGAACTCTGCGTAACTTCTTCAGTTATCTATACCTTTTTGTTTGCTGGGCTGCAAGTTATGATTCAACTTAGTGTTACTTACAAATAAACAGATTAACAATGCTGTAATTGCAACACGTGTAAATTCCTTACTTATTTATAATAAATACTAATAGATGTGGTGCACCATCACGTAATTAAGTGCAGTGTTTATGGATTCTTATTTAATGACTCTTTGTATCATACGTGATTATTGGCCAATTTGAGATCGTTTGTTTTTCTCATTATAATTATTTGCGTCAAAGTTCAGAGATTGAGCACCATTTCGTTGTAATATGGTTTCGTAATGTAATAATTAGAATATAAATGGTCAAAAATTCACTGTTCTAGTTTCGCATTCCATCATCAAAGCCGGTTAGACCTTCGTTTCGTCACGAATGCTGATAATATGACATAATATGACAATTCGTGCTAATGTTTTCTTCACTCGATGAAATATTAATATTTATTTTTTTCATTGCCAATATCGCCTAATCCTATGATCCTTGTCACCTTGCAGTAATACATACAAAATGAAGTAATGAATAAAGATTTCGCTGTGGTCTGTTGTCACAAATTATTATTAAACACCGTTTCGGCGATCACGAATTATCTCATCGATGTCGTGTTGAAGAACGAGAGGTTAACTAATATTGGATTACAAAATCGAATGCAATTCGCATATTTCTAAATTGATTGCAGTTTAAAGATAGCGGGCTCTTTGCTACTTTTATAGCCAATTCTGAATTAATTTGTCGCTAACCAATTACATAAATTATGCCAATTTAATCTTCTTAGACGGTTTCAGTTAATTATACCAGTCATTGGTTATTTACACGTGTATAACGTTATTTTCTACACGTGTATTACGAAATCTTAAATTTCAGAAATTATAATACAAACATTACAAACACAGTGAAGCGTATGATCAGTTTTTTATCACTATACGAGTGGTTAAAATAACGCCAAGAAACTGCACCCGAGTTCTATTTTAATTTATCTGCGGTTATTTTTACCTTAGAGACAAGTTTTTAAACGCTGCGACTGCATTACTAAGGATGGCTTAGCAAGAAATAATGTTACCATCAACCTTGCAAGGTAACCTAATGTCGAGTACTGGAAACCTTCGGGTATTCCGTGGTATTTTTACATATACATTTGTTTAATGGAGGTTATGTACCATTATGTCCGAAACAGTGCTATCGAAACGTCATTCACGCTCTGTGAATGGCAATGTTATTATAATTATGTATTTTATTTATTAAATTATATACAGTTGTGACGTCACACAATAATAACGAGCTCTATTGTTCATTTAGTGTCTCGTTCCAACAATTTGTTCACTTTTGATTATAATGAGCGATTTGTTCCTAGCAATTACCGATACGTTGACTTCAACTTGAGCGCTTATACGTCATCGTCACATGCATTATTTAAACAAAGCCTTGTTTCTATGGTAAAAAAATGTTCTACTTTCTGGTGTGCTACAATGACGCATTTAAAAAAAATGGCGTGCCACAAGCTTGCGTTGCATCGCTGTCAAGTCAAAACTAAGGTTCGATTATGTTCACTAACTATCAAAAAATAGACCTGCCTTACAATTAAGACTCTAATTGACCAGATAATTAAAGATGATTAGGGCCAGTTTCTGAGGATCCGGATAGATCTTATACGACCCATAAAATATAACCTGATCTAATTTAAAAGTGACACAAGTTACACTTGCAATAAGAACACAGCTCGCACTTTAATTTATGTTTGTTATATACTTATCCTGCCAATATTCAACACTTGGGAAATGGCGAATTGTTATTTTGCATTCTCATTTGTTACTACACATAAAAACACTTAAAACGTTAATAAGATTGTTTGAAATAGTATGAGAGTCGATTAATTAAATATTTAATAAAATTAAAATCAATTCTTCTTCCACGTCCTTGGCGATTAGTGACCTTTTGCTCTGTTACAATTCCTCATAATATGACGCAAGTTTAGTCAAGTCGATTATTCGCATTGTTAAATGTTACAAAAAAAGCAATAAATAGAAAGTTATGTAAAGCGCAGTGGCGCGCGAGATTTCATATAATTTAGTAACTTTATTGCTGTCAGGACAGCAGTTTTATATTGAATTTATATTTATTTATATTCAATGCAGTAAAGGTAGCTTGGTGGGTGACAATCACTGACATAAATGAAGTTCACGGTCAAATTCGTAATATTCAAGTAGTGCCGGTTTCTATCAATTGCTCTTGGTCAGAGTCGTTCATTCATATGGTTTTCTCTGACATTGTAAGATCCTTCTTGAACAATATGGCAACGACTTGTTGATAATTTAAATGTTATATTGTATCTATCCTAAAGAATAAAAAAAAACGGAACGCGGCTGTCACCGCCGACATACAAAAAAATCATAAAATTATATGTAAATTATAATTATACTATAATTTCAATGAATTCTTCTTATATGTACTAGTACGAATATAATTATAATGGAATAAATACCTCTACCTGGTATTTTGGGGAGGCCTGGTTCCTCTATCATATTTCAACGTGAGGTACTGCAATTTCGGGCCTACCACGCATGCTGCTCACCCTACTATTGCAAATATCAAGATCACCTGGTGGCTGCCCGATATTCTCTAAGTTGCTATTATTTATCTTTGTTGTTTTGGTGCCTTTTGTCGGGACGCAGCAGCGGCGACTCCAAGGCAACGACGACGCCCCGTTGCCAGGCGACTTCTGTCAAGCTGTCAATATTTTTGTAAATAGTTTTGTAGGATTTTTATTGTGTATATAAAAATGTAAATATTTTTACTTATTAGGAAGTAAGTAAGTGTATGTTTAATGTCGTTGGACCCTTCAGGAGATGGCAATGTGGATGTTTCAAGTGCACATCAACCTTCTACATCGCGGGATGGATGGGTGGAGTGCCCCTTGTGTTCTCAGGTAACAGGTCGTTCATTTAGAGGTGAGCGGGGTTTAAAAATTCATTATGGCAAAGTGCACAAATCCCAGGATGTACATCTGAGCCCCGCTTCCATACCTAATAATACAAACAACAATAGTTTACAAGTACCATTTTGGCAACATTTATCGAAATTAAAAAATTCAGTTTCAATCATCAAACGAGTTCCCCGGGGTGCGAGATCTGCAGTGGCGCAAAACTTATGCCGTTGTATAGGTCTTGTTGTCCGGGAGAACTCCACAATAGCCTGGGAACAATTACTTACCTTCCCTTATAGGATTCTACATGTTGTAAAAGATCAAAATATTCAAAAATCTCTAACGGCCAAAATTAAGGAAAACTGCACCATTTCGGATCAAAATTTAAATCAAAACTTTCATAATTTCAATAAACCCTTTTCATTATTTCAACATGTGGAATCCAAATTAAGGGAGGGTGACATAAGGGGTGCCTCACGGCTACTTTTTAGCAGTGATTCGGTAGCGCCTTGCTCTGCAGATACCCTCACGTGTTTGCAGAGCAAGCATCCCGCGCCAGCTGATGGCCTCTCTTTCCCTGATCCACTAGATAGCTCCTCCGATTATCTTACCGTTGCAGCCAAGGACGTGTTCGCAGCCGTTAGCTCCTTCCGGAATGGATCCGCTGGCGGTCTTGACGGCCTAACGCCTCAACACCTAAAAGACCTTATATGCTCAGGTGCCGGAGAAGCCGGTGATGCCCTCTTGAGGGAGCTGACGGCTCTAGCGAACCTAATGCTCTCCGGCGGTGTGAATAATGCCATTATTGACATACTTTACGGAGCAAACTTGTGTGCTCTTAGTAAAAAAGATGGTGGCATTCGTCCCATTGCCGTAGGGTGCACATACAGGCGTATGGTAGCCAAAATATGCTGCAGGTACTACAGAGCCGAACTAACATCAAAATTTCAGCCCCTCCAGCTTGGTTTTGGTTCCAAGGGGGGCTGTGAGGCTGCCGTACATGCCCTGTCAACGTACCTTGGCTGCGGCGAGGGAGAGGTCATCCTTAAGGTTGATGTGAAGAACGCCTTCAATTCAGTTAATAGGGATACCTTGTTGACACAGGCAAAAATTGAAATACCTATGATTTACAAATTCCTTTGGCAATGCTACAGGCACCCATCAAAATTACTGTATAAACATAATGTTTTGGAATCTGCAGTAGGCTGTCAACAAGGTGACCCGCTGGGACCAGTCATTTTCAGCTTAGCCATACACCCCATAATTCGGCAATTAAATTCTAAATTTAACGTTTGGTATTTAGATGATGGAACCTTGGGAGGCGATGTTGATACAGTTTTACAAGATTTGACACTTCTGAAAACTAAATTTCAACAGATTGGATTAGATTTAAATCCTTCTAAATGCGAAATATTTTTTAATAAAAACATTAACAAGATTTCGGCCCTTTCAAAATTTAACACTTTAACCCCCAATATAAAAGTGATGGAAAAACATAATCTCCGCCTCCTTGGGTCCCCAGTCTTGGAAGAAGCATACAATGGCTTTATAGACGAAAAAATACAAAATTTCAGTGAAGTTTCGGATAGACTTCTCAAAATCAGTATGCATTCTGCTTACACAATAATTCGGCATTGTCTTTTTGTTCCTAAATTTACCCATGCTCTGAGATGTTCTCAATTTTGGAAATATTTACCACTTTTAAGCAGATTGGACCTTAAAATTCAAAATTCATTCAGCAAAATTTTTAATTTGGACTTGAATGACCGAGCGTGGCTACAGGCAACTTTACCAGTTCGCTTGGGTGGCCTCGGCATTCGCAAAATTACCGATGTAAGTTTACCAGCCTTCTTGTCTTCGGTCCACAGCACGGAAGAATTAACCAGGAAAATTCTGTCTCCTACACTGGTTAATTCGGAAGTGCTGTGCATGACCGACGCTGTGAACGCGTGGCAAATGGCTTGTCCCGGGACTGACTTGCCGACCAACCCTTTCTCCCAAGGACAGTGGGACGCGCCTCTCTGCGACATCGTTCGTAAAAAACTTATCAACACGAGCACCGGTGTTGCGGAGCGCGCGCGTTTGCTGGCTGTGGGGGAGTGGGAGTCTGGCGCTTGGCTGTACGCACTCCCGTCGTCTAACATAGGGACTATGTTGGACGATGAAACATTCCGTATTGCGACCTCCCTTCGATTAGGTGTTCCGTGTGTTTCGCCGCATCGCTGTCAATGCGGTGAAGCGGTCAATAGCCTTGGACACCATGGCCTGTCTTGCAGCAGAAGTGCCGGCCGTATTCCACGTCATGCCCACCTCAACGACATAATTCGTCGTGCTCTTGTCACCGCCGGAGTGCCAGCCGTACTTGAACCCAATGGCTTGGCGCGTGACGATGGGAAGAGACCAGACGGTATGTCGTTATTGCCTTGGAAGTTAGGTAGGCCTTTGGTGTGGGACGCAACTTGCGTCGACACCCTTGCGCCATCACATCTGCCAAGCACAACCGCTTGTGCTGGCGCTGCTGCTGCATCCGCGGAGACTCTCAAGCGGCGCAAATACGACAACCTTCTTGGTAGTTACGTGTTTGAGCCGTTTGGGGTCGAAACGCTTGGGCCGTGGGGTCCACGTGCACGCGCATTATTTCATGAAATATCCAAAAGATTGGTTGACGCTTCACGTGACCCGAAGGCTGGCTTTTATCTTGCACAAAGAATTAGCATTGCCATTCAACGTGGCAATGCCGCCAGCCTTCGGGGCACGTTTGCCGTTGACAGTGATGCGGACGAGTATTTCGATGCCTAATCTTATTATTATTTTTATTATCTATTGAAATTATTATTATTATATTTTTATTATTTTAGTTGTGTAAATATTTTAACCTACTGTACTAATTAAGTTGATTTATGTGTTGTTAATTAATAAATAACTGTATATCTATCCTTAGTTAATGAAAGTAAACTTAATTAAACCATCGCTAAGCCCAGCTTATAGTAACGCTTTTATTAAATTGCAAAACGATAGATTCTGTTGAGAATCCTCACTATTTCAGCTTTTTCTGAGACTAATATCTATATAGCGTACTTAGACTTAGCTTATACTTTGCTCAGAATTAACCATTGTGACAAAAAGACAAAAGAAACGAGAAACTGAAAAGAATGAAGTAACTTTCATATCATATAAGACCTATGACTGGGTTGTATGAGAAATAGTCTATCGTTTGTCTGTAAACTTACTCTCATGACGTAATCGGAATCCACTAGTGTTGTATTGTAGCCGAGTCCCTTCACTCGAAGCCTTATCGGTGGTACACAATTTGCGGTATTTCATTGTTCCCGTATGTTTACTTAACCTCTCTTAGTCAGCACGTTTAGTATGACTAAAGGTGTACTTAATTATGTGTTAATTATATTAATAAAGTGTCGCGTAAAATCAAAGAGCTTCCTTGTTACCATTGATGACATTAGTAGTAATTGAATCAGATTCATGTATCAAATTTTGTACCAAAAATCGACATCAACCGTAATTAGGTAGCATTTAAATGACATACCTAATGTGTTTGCGTTTAGTTATCATCATTAATTGAATATACCTTGAATATATAAATTTTATCTGTTCCTTAAATTATAAAATTAGGTAGAATCCGTGGTTTGCGGTTTACCTGTTAACTTATAACGAAGACTGTATTTATAGAAAACTCAAGTTTATAACAAGATATTTCGAAATATCATTTAATGCAATTCTCAAGTTGTTTGTTGTTGTGTAACCGTAGATCAAAAATTAATTCCTTAATTAAAAAGAAATACTATTACCCCTTGTTATGAAAGCTCAGTTAGGATTTCACTTTTACCAAGTTCATGATTGATTGTATAATATATCACTTTCTGCAATAACCTTATCCTCTTAGCTATTACATCAACTGCAAATACATAATATTACCTTCTTGCTTGCATCTTGACGTTCTACTTGCTAATGTTTGGTTCTGAAACCAGTGTTTTTGTTACGCAGTGTGCTTCTTCAGTTGCGTCAATTGCAATACCGATTTTGACACATGAGTGTCATATATAGTGATGTGCGTGAAACCGTATCCGTGGGTAGTCGAGTCCTAGTTTTGAAATTTGATGACATTCCTACGATAACAAACAGAGTTCGCTTTGTAGTGAGCTGCAATTTCCTTTGAGCTGTAGAACCGTACCTTGAAGCTATATTCCCACTCAATTGCTCTCCAGAACCAGGTCGCTGCGATATTTACTGTGGATTTTTTTTTTGTGTCAAAAAGTAATTTCAAATATAATATAAATTAGATATTTCTACGCGACAACAACAAGCTATTTAATTATTTTGAATAGGATAATTATTAACTTTTAATTGATTATTTTTATAGCATTTAGCTATGCTTAGCAAATTATACTAAGAAACAGTTGAAAAAGATATGGGACCGGCAGGATTTGAACCTGCGACCTTACTGCACTCCGGGCAGCCTCTTTAGCCATCCAGCTACGGTCGCCTCTTACCAGAACTCTAAATTTCTCAACTGTATGATACGTCATTTCGTGACGTCACGTTCATCCATTTGTTCCTATCTTAAATAGGATACAAACCAGAAACCATACGTAGCTGGATGGCTAAAGCGGCTGCCCTTGTGCAGTAAGGTCGCAGGTTCAAATCCTGCCGGTCCCATATCTTTTCAACTGTTTCTTAGTAGGATAATTATTTTTTTACCATATTTTTCAGTAGACATTTTTTATTATAGGTATGACTCATTAAATACCTATTTGAATATGAGTCAGAAACGTGATAAGAAGTCTGTGACTTACATTAGCTGCATTTTTGTTACGGCCCGTATATAAATATACGATGGTTACCTAATGCATCCAAAACAGCCATTCTATTTGCTGTTAAACGTCAATGTTTTTTGCACGTCTGTGTTAACTGTTAACTGAAACTTTAATAATAAATAAAATATGTCAGGTATTGTTTTGAGTGCCTATGATTACTAGCAAGTTTCCATTTACTACTTCATATAAAAACATGTAAATTGGAGAGCTTTATGCCTAAGGCATAACTAAGTAGGTAAAAATGGTCAAGAAATATATTTAAAACTGTAGTATTTATAACTACTATTTCTAACCTAACCTAACAGTAAATACAAATCAATATATTATTCGATTTTATTTAGGAGGTCAAAATAGCACAAATCAACATAGTCGATCATATCATAATATTGGACGCTGATGATTTCCGCGTTATTCACAATTACCTTGCTCTAGAATTAAAATTTTAAAATGAAAAAAAAACCTCTATTAAAACCTATTCGGTACAAAAATTCAAGAAACCTTTATAATATGAGTATAATATATAATATTATTAAAACCGACGTGAGGTGAAGACATTATTGAGAAAACGGGTTCTACAGTAACGTGAGTAACCCGTTTTCTCAATAATAATATGAGTATAGCTTATATGTATTATTCTTTTATTTATTTATTAAAACCAAAGTACTTAAAACTATTTTAGACATCATTTGCCTCGGTCAAAAACCACTAAGGGTTTATCTAACCTTTTTTATAGACAATTGAACTTGAATTAACCGAAGAGTTGTCATGTCTATTTCCTAGTGCAATTTTTTACCAATCCTATTGTCAGCTGCCATTCTACCTAAATTCGGCGAGTAATTGCCGGCAGTTTAGAAAATTGCTTAACAGTACCACTTATTTCTTGTGCGTTAAAACCGAGATCTATACCAACAGTAACTATGGAGTGATCTTGTGGCATTCATTCGGCAATATTGAAGTGCCTATTGCTCGGATATTTCGGAATGCTGCGGTACTTTGAATTTTATTACTTCCTTTTCTATGCTCGCGATCTAGCTAATTTGAGAGATAAACCGAATTGTTTTTCTCGGTGTGAACATCTATAAACATAACATTAACAGCGCAATTTTCTTGAAATAATCTCGTCGTAAAAACTCGGATACGACATGGAAATGAGTTCGTTGAAACGTGTAGCGCCACTGTCAACAGAATGGCAAGATATTGAAAACGAATGTGAATGCATTGTATAAGCGAGAGAGCTGTGTGTAACATAACAGTATACCATACAATAAAACTTTATACAAGCTTTTACGATTTACTGAAGTTGAGGTACTCTAACCTCACTTCGACTTCGACCTATCTCCCGAGCCTCTTACTCCAATTACTTTGGAGTTCTTCAGGCTTTTAGTTCTAGTTTAAAACGACTTTCATCAGATCAAATCTGACTCTGAACTTAGAACCACCAGCCTTAAACAGGACGATACCCATTATTCTAATTTTACTGGCGTTTTCTGGTCTCTGACTACCGTGACGTAGATAATATAGGTATGACGGCCTCACATGTTCTCCGTCACGATGGAGGTCACCTAACCCAGAACTGTCTGCAGTAAGCGTTGCTTAACCAAATCGACAATCGGTTGTAACTCACCCACGATCTCGTCAGTAAGGCAGTATATACAATAAATGCCTATTGGGAGTATTAAGAATGCATTGTATAAGCGACGGAGTGAAGCGTGACAATGTACCAGACGAATGGTCGCGCTCGATGGCCACCAGGCTCGGGTTACAGGCTCGGTGTGACTTAAAAATCTAAGTACATAGGTGTGATACCTTCTGGTACCTGGGAAAGGACGTCGACGCGACACCTTTTATTTGTTTTTTTTTTTTACTTTAATCCATGACGAAAAATTAAAAGAAATATTTTTTTTTATAAAACTTCATACTCACGTGTATATTGGCGGAATTAATGCCTAGGGCATTCTCTACCAGTCTACCTTCAGGTGTTGCAGAGATAACAAGGTAGGCGAAGTCATGACATAGTGCAGAGAGAGAAAAACAATAAATTAATTTAAAAACATTAAATATAAATCCTAACTATGAATAGATGCAAGTTATAATATACATACATAAATATATATATATATATACTTGAAACGATACATAAATACAAATTATATCACAGTATGTGGTAATTATTCTGCCTTATTCTTAATTAAGAGTTCGCGAACTTTCAATTTAAACGCATATATTTATCCGAAAAGAATATAGTACATTGAGATGGTACAATCGTATTACAATTCTAACATTTTCAACCATTTAACAGCATGCAAATATTATGTAAACTGACAAACTGTAATCTTGTTACTAATAGCAATTACTTACTTATTTCTAAGAAACACAACAAAAAACAGCTATTAAAAACAACTTAAAATTGAGCTCTAGACTTGTAAGATTTAGAAAAGAAGTGTGTTATCGTTTAACTCAAGATTGTTACTCTCTCTTGCTAAAAGAGGCAGTGGCCTTGAGCCAAGACTTCACAATTAGATCTCAACCTGTATCTCTTTTGATTGCCGCCGCGCGTCGTCGCCGCGTCGCTCACTCAGAGGCGATTCCGCATAAAATCGTAGACAATTGACATTTGGCATAGTTATTCAAATCGGACGTTACGTGACATGAATTCAACTTTTAACGCCAATGTTCGAAGGAAGTTTTTAAACACCTTTCCTAGTAAACATTGTACGAAAAATAAAAAATAAAAAGTCTTTATTAACACAAATAATACATATAGGTTCACAAAATAAGTTAGATTAAAGACACATGTAAATGTATTTGTACTTAAGGTACTGCTACTGTAATATGTAAATGGAATTCAGTTACACAGCTATGCCGATTTGAGATAAGGGCTCTGTCAATATTTTAATACTATATTATATATATATTTATAAATATATAAAAATAATAAAGTACCAATATACTTATGTTTATTTAAAAATTATCTCTACCCAAAATTAATAGACAACCACGACACACAACATTCATATCATAGTTAATTGATTGTAAAGTACGAGAGGCCTGACACCCATAACGCAAGTTTAAACTTAGTTTGGGTACCAGTAGTCAATAAAGTATTGTACATATTATGATTTCATAACTCATGTATGTCAGGTCTACCTCTTTATCTAGTTCCTTTTTTTTATGCATACAAACTTTTTAAAATCTTTATTTACAGAAAAATATACATATTGGATCTTAAATTACAATAGTCTAATAGTCCAGCCATGAGGTGGTCGATCGACAGTTGAGGGAATCTAAACTTAATAAGTCACTGTCAGAAGGCCTCGTACTCAAAATGCTGGCAGCATTTCGAGAACGAGTTGCCTCAGTTAGACGCGCTGACAACTCTTTGTACAGAAACAAACTTACAAACTTTTTAAATTTTTGCCTCTTCATCTTATATTTAGGATTCTACGTACAAACTATAAAATACAGGAGTATTTTTCGTATGCAAACATTCAAGTACAAGCAAGAAATTAATCTAATAACCACGAAATTTGCATCTATGCATGTTACTGCACTCGGTGTTTCAAAAATTAATTCCAAATGAAACTTTACACAGCAATATATAAGTATAAAAACAATATCAAAACAGTGTAAATAGGTTCTAAGTTTATAAATAACGTTATACAATAGCCTTTATTGTAAACAATGTGATGGATGGATAGCAAATACCTGTGACATGGTAGACTGAGAGGCGACATGAAACGCTCAAGTGCACATGTCCAACGCTGATGTGACTTGTCACATTCAATAGGTACCTACTTGATGATATGTTATTCTGTCAACGATAAAATTATAAGGTAATCTAGCTAAATTTACATGTCAAATGAGGCCGTTTCGAACTTATGACTCTTTTTGCAGGCTAACAATAAACTTATCTATTTGACCGCAGATTTCTGACAATGAAAAGTGCTAAAGTAAATTGTTACAAAGTTAAGTGCCCAAATTTGTGGGTACGGACATTTCAAACTGAATATAAAGTTTAATAATAAAGTATCCCAAAATGGAAATATCACTGAGGAAAAAACTCTGTAACCACTAAAATGTTGCATTTATCTTCTTCTTCGTCGTGTCGATGGCTCAGTCAAATTTAATTGCCCAATAAGTGGCCACTGTTATGGCGCTCTCATCGGCGTTCATGAGCGCCTCTCTTGTGCAGGTGGTAGTGCATTTTGGACTGTCATTAAGGAGTGCATTGATTACTGCATTGCATTAGCTAAAGTTTATTTCCGATTTTTCCTTAAATAAATAGATAAGGTGGCAATCAATGTTACTGGGAAAATGCAATTCACAACTTGATTAATGTCATATTGATATCGTGACAACGACACCCTTAAAGAGTAGTGGATATCCCTACGGATATAATATGATGTCATTGTTTTATGGTCAGTGATCGTGGTAGCTATAACATTAATGCTTATTATATTGTATTGTGTTTATTACTGTGTCATAGCCTCGTCCTAGAAGTATTGAAATTATTGAATACTTGGCACATACAAAACTACATAAATACAAGATGTCACGTTAAAACAGCAAATATAACATTTATCGTAATATGGAATAAATGTTATCACTCCGGCCCACTCTAAAGCCAGCACTGTTAATATCGTTTCTATACTGAAATAGCAGCTGATTATATATCTAGATTATTTGTGTATATATATTTACCAAGTGAATCATTATTTATTATACAAAAACTCATTAAAAAGTTATTGCCTATTGTTACTTGTTAGCCAGTTATTATTATAATATTTTACATAATTATTATAAGGAATAATAGGTCTATATAGCATTGTTAATTATGATTTTGGTTGAAAAAACATTTTGCTTTTTTGTATCCACCGCTGAATACAAATTTCAGCATGCATGATGTCCTTAACAGTGATATTATACTGTGTGATTCATACTCTTAATTTGTCAAGCATCGGCACAAGGCAGATAAACATGCATTTCCCCTTCTACTGAATTTGTAATAAACATTACATAACATTTTTTCATAGAATAAATAAAAATTTTCTGCCAATTTTATTGTCAGTAGAAAATTGCCTAGGTTACGTAAAGTGTAGACGGCTAACGTTCAACCTTTCCATTTCCAGTACGAGATGGTCCAGCGTTGTATAGGATTCCAGTGCTAGCCAGACCAGCTTATAATGGCAATGTATAGGTTGGTCGGTAGCCGTGTGTACAATAGGATTTAAACGGTCGCGGGAAAAGGACCAAGCCGTTCTGATCGTAATAATTACAAGAAACTACTGTAATTGTCACAATGACAATCGACATTGTTACGTTAACGAGCCATTGTTACTAGTAAAAAATCAATTGATAGCCCATTTAACGTATCTTTCTGCTATACTGTACCTACAATTCCACTGCAGAAATGTTTATTTGTCTATGTAAGGATGTTATTTTGTCGAAATCAATCAACGCCAATCGATTTATTTAAAGTTTGAAAAAAGAGATACGAGCTAAGAGAACCATTGCGCTTGATGTACATCGATCAATCTCGGTGTTATAACTCTCTAATGTATAAAACTACTCTGTATATTGAGAAACATACTTCTAAGTCAGAAACATTATTTTAGACTGTATATTTCTTACTGAATCACGTAGAACAATGAACGGAAAATCTTAATTAATCGAACGTGGATAGTTATATTCCTGACAACTTAATTTATTATCCGTTATTTTTCCTTTTTTTTTATTAGTTAGCTAGCTAGTAATTTGCAGATACAAGTTCTTCTTCGTATTCTTGTTAACCCAGCTAATCTTAATTCGCGCTGTGAGGAAGTTCACGTCCGTAGTGTAATGGCCAGGATTCGAACCTACGCCCTCTAGATCGTAAGACCGATGCCTAATCCATTGCGCCACAGCCACTTCTAATTATACTTAATAAGTAGGTAAATTATTAATAAATTTTATAGCAAAGTTAACTAATCGGTGAAGTTTACGATGTTTCCTTATATTGCATTATAAGGAAATATATATTATAAATAAGTTTGGCTTTACCTTAATTTAATCGTTTATGGGATGAATCATATCTCATATCTTAATAACAAGATCATAAAACGGTTGCCAAGCTGACAAGCCAAACAAATCGAAAGGCAAACATGGTTTTCATTTCCCAATATATTTCACAAATCTAACAAATTAATATACTTTAGATAGAAACAAATGGATGAACGTGACGTCACGAAATGACGTAACATACAGTTGAGAAATTTAGGGTCCTGGCAAGAATCGACCGTAGCTGGTTGGTAAACCGACTGCCCGGTGTGCAGAAGGTCGCAGGTTGAAATCCTGCCGGTTCCATATCTTTTTCAACTGTTTCTAGTATACTAAAAAACAATTTAAAAATTGAGAGTCAAGCAAGACTTCGACTTGCGAGCTCGGAATACCATTCCGCCGCTTTAACCAACTAAGCTACTATTATATTATGTGATAAGCATAGCTAAATTTTAATGGTAGTAAGATAATCAAATTAGAAATTAACATGGTTATTTTGTTTACAGATTGAGAAGCCTGTGACCGAGGGCTTGTCCCATAGAACGCGTGACCAATGGGAAATCGATCGTTCATCGCTGAAATTCGTCAGAAAACTAGGACACGGTCAGTTCGGTGAAGTATGGGAGGGCCTGTGGAACAACACCACGCCTGTCGCCGTGAAAACGCTCAAGTCCGGCACCATGGACCCCAAGGACTTCCTTGCAGAAGCGCAGATCATGAAGAAGCTTCGACACAGCAAACTTATTCAGCTGTACGCTGTGTGCACCCTTGAGGAACCGATATACATCATCACTGAACTCATGAAAAACGGCTCTCTATTGGATTATTTACAAGGTACTGATTTGATAATTATTTTGACTAACTAACTGCCTCACTGAACTAACAGTGCTGTATGCGACCGCTCACGGTTCGATCGCCTGGTTGGACAAGTCATTTGGGATTTTTCCGTCAATCATATATCAGTAGCAGTACAGAGTCTATAGAGTTGTACCCGGTGATTGGTTCAATCCCTATCATATGGGACCTAAACCTATAAGCTTCTTCTTCGTCGTGTCGATGGCTAAGTTAAATTTTATTTTGACTTGCCATCGTGGTGAAAGGATTAGCCAATTCGCTTTGGAGAACTCGCGAATTGCTCAGGGTGCGCCGGACGTAGGGAATCGTTTTGTACGTCACCCGGGAAGGCTCCTTACCCTCCTATAAACTGAAATATGGATATATTAGACCTATGCCACACTCTTTTGGGTCATATAGAGGTGGGTTAATAATATGTATGTACAAGTTTAACAATAGCAATGTCTTTGTCCAGGCAAAGGTCGTTACTTGAAGCTGCAGCAGCTGATCGACATGGCTGCTCAGATCGCTGCCGGCATGGCGTACCTCGAGTCACAGAACTACATCCACAGAGATCTGGCGGCTAGGAACGTACTCGTCGCTGATGCTAACATTGTCAAGATCGCCGACTTCGGTCTGGCTAGGCTTATTAAAGTAAGTACAAATGCATATAGCATACGGACTGACTGTCCATCTGACAGTAAAATCAGTCCATGATGAAGATAAATTTGGATTTTTTACATTAGATAGAACGCCAGAAGCAATTACACTATCCAATGGTCCCAATGACAAGGCCAAACACACACATTCACTCACTCAAGCACACCCAGTCTCAGAACAAATATTTGCGAATTACACAAAGATTTGTCCCAAGTGGGGATCGAACCCACAACACCAGTGCAGTGATGATGTGCAAAAGATTCCAGTCCGGCTAGCATAACGAGCGCAGATAAAATTTGCCGCTTTTTTGTCTTATTTTGTATGGGAAAACATGTATGTTGCTATATCGAAAACGGCTAGCTCTAGGCTAATTTGACCATCAGCCTGTGATACTGACTATCTTATCTGCCACATTGGAAAACCCACACGTAATTAGAAAAAAAATACTACACTAAGAACCAGTTTCTGAGGTGCCGGATAGATTTTATCCGACCCATGAAATATAAGCTTACCGAATTTAAAAGTGACACAAGTTACACTTGCAAATAGAACAACAGCTGTCACTTTTATTTATGTGTGTTATATGAATATTCTGCCAAGAAGGTTTATCCTACACCTGTTGGGTCTAAAGGTTAAATCTACACTAATATTATAAAGAGGAAAACTTTGTTTGTTTAGTTGTAATGAATAGGCTTAAAAACTACTGGAACGTTTTCAAAAATTCTTTCATCATTCGAAAGCTACATTATCCACATAAAACATAGGCTAAATTTTATTTTGGAAATAAACAGGGTTCCGTAAGATATTTGGGTAGCTAGTACTCTATATACTTACACGGATAGTTTGCAGAGGCGGCTATAAACGCTACACGCACAAAATTCCAACATTATCTTTAACCAAACATTCAATACCTTTTAACTATCTTTCTCTACCCATTCCGATCTTCTTCTTCTTCGTCGTGTCGATGGCTGAGTCAAATTTTATTGTGAATTGCCCAGGGTGCGCCGGACGTAGGGAATCGTTGTGTACGTCACTCGGGGAGGCCACCCATTCCGATAAACGTGACCAACTTAGATGGGAATTAACATATTTTAAAATACACTTTATAGTGTATTGTTTTTTTAACAGTAATGCTTAAATAATATTTATATATTCTAAAATTAGCATTCATACATTCTCCAGCCACAAAACATAAATAAATAATACCATAATGGATTTTCACATGAGTCACGCGGCGGCGAATTTTCCTGAGGACAAACAATCAATTAATATCTATAATTTATTTTTATCAACAATGTGTACTAAATGTAAGTTACTATCTCTGCGGTTTTTGAAGCAAACTTTTCAGTCGACACGTGAGGAAAATGACCGTATTTAAAAATGTTTCAAGGTTGGTTGTATTTCACACACCATAGTGCGCCCCAACTCTACAAGTTGTAATTGTTTCGCAGTTAGGTACATCTATTCTAGTAGAATAAAAGTCTCATTAATGTGTATAAGTGAAGAGTTGAGATAATAATTTATACTTAGGTATCTATATTTTATTTTTTTTATTAACTTCAGCTTATAAATAAAAAGTAATTAACCTTTGTATTTATAATTTAACAAAAATACATTTTCTCACTAGTGCCTTGTGCAGCACGTGAACATATTTAACGCGAAATAAACATGTGGAACTGCCTCGATGGTCTAGTGGTTAGCGTATGCGTCTCTCATCGCGAGGTCTCGGGTTCGATTCCCGGCTCGGGCAAAGTGCTACTTGTGATCTTTCCTTCAGCAAATTTACAATAGCAGCACGGAGTTGTAATCGTGCCTGGTGGATGGTGATAGGCTCACCAGAGGGTGGGATAGGGATCCCACAGGACTAAAACATAACTATAATTTACTGGTGGTAGAGCTCTTGTGAATGAGCTCGAGTCATAACACCTTGTGGATTGTTGATGTCCATGGGCTGTACTCTACTTACCATCAGGTGGACTACACGTTCGTTCGCTGTGGGCGTAGAATAAAAAAAAAATATGTATTTTTATGTTAAGGTATTCATCTATGGACCTATGGGTATGTAGCCTGAAATAAATAAATAATTTATTATTATTAATCAGGTGAAAAGTGGGTGTTGTACACCTCTGCCACAGCCTTCTGGGTAATATATGCGTGATGTTATGTTCTGTGAAACTATACTTTAACCAGCTAAATAGAACGAAATTAACTTTTATTGTTTTTGTTAACAGGAAGATGAGTACGAGGCGCGCGTGGGCGCTCGGTTCCCCATCAAATGGACGGCGCCCGAGGCCGCCAACTACAGCAAGTTCTCCATTAAATCCGACGTGTGGTCGTTTGGAATACTGTTGACTGAGCTCGTCACCTACGGACGAATACCGTATCCGGGTGAGTTTATTAACACTTGTGCTGTGGAGGTTTTATTTTACCGCTAGAGTTTTTATGTACGTAACATACACTTAACGCTATCTAGTCACAAACTAAGCAAAGCATGTACTATGGGTACTAGAATAACTGATACTAATACATATATACTTTTCTCTTTTGTAAATTCATACTTATTATACATAGAAATACCCAGACCAAGACAACCCGCCATTTTCATGCACACAAAGATTTGTCAAGCAGCGACCTCAGCGTCGCAGGCAGGTACACTACCCACTCCGCCATCCGGTTAACTATAGACACTTGTAGCATTAGAAACTGTCGAATGATTTTACTGTGACTGGGTCAACGCTGAAAAGGAGATTGAACATCTTTCGTAGTGACGCCTGCGTCCAACTGAGTGAAATGTAGACTCAGAATATTGTTTTCCTTGAAAAAAATTAAACTATTTTTAAACCATAACTTCTTCTTCTTCTTCTTCGTCGTGTCGATGGCTAAGTCAAATTTTATTTTGACTTGCCATTGTGAAAGTGTGGTGAAAGGATTAGCCAATTCGCTTTGGAGAACTCGCGAATTGCCCAGGGTGCGCCGGACGTAGGGAATCGTTGTGTACGTCACTTGGGGAGGCTCCAACTATAAAAACCATAACTAAATTAATATGATATTTTTATATTATCGGGTTCGATTCCCGGTTCGGGCAAGTGTTATTTGGGATTTTTTGTTAAGGAGTTGGTATTGTGCCCGGTGGATGGCGATAGGCCCCTCTATACCATGGGACTTAAACATAACAGGATGAAATGTGGGTGTTGTACACCACTGCCACACCTTCTGGGTAGTATAGGCATGATGTTATGTTATGTTATTTTTAAGAGCCTGTTAGTGCCCATTAGTTTTAGTACTCTAAAATCCTATTTGACTGTCTCTGAAACATTAATGTTTACAAGTGGCATGACTTTACTTCCAAAATATAACACTGTATTTCACAAAAAGGATCTTAGAAGTTGAGTATATTACCATCTAACATATTCAGTGATTTGATGTGTGTCCTTTCTTGTTCGCAGGCATGACCAACGCGGAAGTCCTGCACCAGGTGGAGCACGGCTACCGCATGCCGTGCCCGCAGAACTGCCCGCCCGCGCTGTACGAGATAATGCTTGAGTGCTGGCACAAGGACCCGCTGAAGAGGCCCACCTTCGAGACGCTGCAGTGGAAACTCGAGGACTTCTTCACCATGGACAACTCCGAGTACAAGGAGGCGTCCGCCTGCTGAGCCCGGCCCTCCCTGCCGCCCCACCGACACGCGCACTCGCATCATGTAAGCACCTATTCGCTACCATATTTATTTAATTTGTACTCGCCACCTCCAAAAAATTTGATCTTAAATTTTCTATGAAAAAGGAATATCTATCTAAATCGTTTGAGGCCAGTATGTAGATAGGAAGATAGAAAAAACTATATTTGCACATCAAATTTGAAACAAATATACAGAGAAATAGGTACTACAACTATAACGTACAAAGGTGACGCGTTCTCTTCCAGGCAACCTTAAAATGGACATAATAGAAGGGATATTTGCGGTAATTTGCTGATATATATACTATTTTTTTAAATTTTGTTGGCTTGTCAAGATTAAAGAATAAAAAATTAATAATTAAAATACTTAATAGCAGGTAAAATATTGTGTGGCATTTAAATACACAATATAAACGTACATACATTACATATTTGTGGTTGTGAGTGATCAAAGCCAAAAGGTATCCCAAAAAATGTCAAGCGGCTCATTAAAGATTGATCTACTCGATCGTCAAATTCGTTCGATTGACGTCTTCTATCTGAACAGTTTTAATGGCGTCTTTATTGCACTGTATTTATAGTGAGTGTAACTATTGTGCGAACAAACATGGTCTGCATACATATTGCAGTTAAGCATCTATTGCTATTCAGTCATAAGCGTCAAGCTTTCAATGACTAGTCTGCAAAGGTCTCGATTCAATACAGTTATTTGCGTGGATTAAAATTTTTGAAATTCTCACTTCCACAAAATGCTCCTTTTCTATGATGATGAAATGGTTATCTTTAGGTGAAACCTCGCGATAATGTTCGGTCGACAATAAAATAAAGTTCCGTGTGTTGTTGCAGAGTCCGGGCTTGTACCACATGCCGCCCGAGCTGCAAATGCTGCACAACAGCGCCTCGATGCAATTCCTTCAGCTGCACGCCGCCCCCACCACGTCCCTCGGCCAGATGCAGCAGGCTCATCTCAACGCCATCGCGCTCCAGCGCGCGCAGCAGCTGGCACAGCAGCAGGCGTTGCAGAAGCAAGCGCTGCAGCATCAAGCGTTGCAGCAGCAGCAGGTGTTGCAGAAGCAAGCATTGCAGCAGCAAGCGCTGCAGCAGCAGGCTCTGCAGCAGCAGGCGCTCCAGCAGCAGGCGTTGCAGCACGGCGCCGGCACCGCGGGTCGCCCGGCCGCGCTGTGCTCGCTGCACGCCCGCCACTACCGCGCGCCCTGAGCGCTGCCTGCCACACCACAGCACCTGCCCTAACTCTTCGATGACGTATGACTCACCGCACCTCCTTCGGGTCGAGGGGCCGCTGACCGCATGGTCCTTCGAGCCGGAGATTCAACCGCCGTCCGACCCCAGATGCGAGAGTGTTTCCCCCAGCTTCGTCCGTACTCCTTCAGCTGTGATGTGACACCCGCGGGCACTTCTCGTTAGTACTTCAGTGAAGTGACGTTCGATGTATCGAACGACAGTCATGGATGAGAATTGTGAACGAATGATACGATATTGAGAAGAATTCTACGTTCGACGACGACGCGACAGCGATTACATTCCCTTATTTATTGATTGACGGGGCACACTTATGTTCGTGGGCTCCTCTAGTTAATCTGTGACAGAGGTACGGATCGAAAGATCATTTAGAACTCCAGTGTGACAGGTCATGATTTTATTTTTGCAAGACGAAGCGAGTTCGAGACGTGTATGCGACTTTTTACAGCGACGTAGACGTAATTCTATTACTCCTCGATCAGTAATAAGTTTAGTTAGACTGTCTACAATTTCTAAATGTATTTAGCCATAGGTTAACTTTTACGGTTCTTCAAATATTAAATAAGCCTCTATATAGGTGTTCACTTACGATTATAATCGAAAAAGTTAATGTTGAAGATATCTGTCGAGAGCGCCTCGTATCTACTTTATCTCATTCTTGCAATAATATGAGCGACATATTAGCGCTTGAAGCGCTTACGAATCGATGTTACTTTAGCTGTTAATCGGCTGCGTGCGGATCGCTTGTTAAGTCATTTCTCTTGCAATCAAATAAAATGTGTTCTCTGCTTCGCTGCATTTTGAGACGATTTTATTAATAAATGTTAAGAATACGTAAACATTTCTGGCTCTAAAAATCCAACGTAGTTGATATCTCGTAGGAGTTAGTGGTTAGAGGCTATGCAGGCAGGAGCCGGCGGCTCGCGTGAATCGGAGGAACTCTAGGCTCGGCAGGGAACTATCGCACGAGCGATACTTTGCTTATGTTTTTGTTTCGAAGAGCGCATTACAGATTAGGTATTCTCACCTTCGTATACCATGTTTAGTAGAATAACGAAGTTGGTGATAGATGCCAAATAATCCTAATAAAGAACTGAATTTTATATACATAATTAATTGTTCTGAGGGTATTTAGACGTTAGGATTTTATTTAATTTAAGCTGTTCTAAAACGTAATTATTGGAAGCTATTCTTACTGTTTATATAATATTCGTAACGAACTCTTTACATTCTTATATCGCGAAGTTTAGTTCTTGTAATCATTTCAAATATTTATTATCATGCTCAAGAACTTATCGTTTTATTTGACTATAGAAATATTCATGAAATACTGATATTTTATTTGTGCCAAGACTTTTAGTTTAAGTGGAAGTTTGATGGCCACGTTGTAATCTAAATTGTATCCACACAAACCAATTACATATATAACCACTTATTTTAAAAGCTAAGGTATAATTGGCCTAAGTAAATAAGTATTTTTGAATGTGTAAGTTTTGTATCCTAACTCATTAGATTAACTTAGTATATATATATATTAGATATTTTCAATTACAATATCAATCATAAATATTCTCATTCGTTAAAACTGCACATTTTTGTAAAAAATGTCACAGTTATTGTGCAATTTTTTTTTTCAACCCGGTGCTTAGTGTGTGCTACCAAATATAAATATGTAATCTTACATCCTCAGAACATGAAAACATACTGTCGATGTAAGCTTGAGAATGTTTACTCCTTACTAATTGTCGTTGTATAATTACTGTATGTTCTTTTGAAAATCTAAAACGAAAAGCACCATCGACTTCACTCGTTATACAACTGACATTAGTAAGGTCTTTACTGTATGATTTGCTAAATAAATAACTGATACCACTATAAATATACGCAATTCAGTAATAATATGCAAGTAAGCATGCTAAGAGTAGTATTGTTTATACTGGTAATGAGTGATATTAGCGTGTCAGTAATATTAGTGCGCTTCGTACTCGAGGTCCACTCCATCATTCCAAACGGATGTACTAAGGATTTTGACAAATAAAGTTAGGCATTACAAAACGTTTGAACACTATAAAAATACAAAATACATCTTTATCGCACAAATATACATTCGTAACCTATTTATAAGGTGCCTGAAATAATTGCATTTTTGTCACAAATTATTTTTCTGTTTGATGTCGACGGATGTTCGTGGTTTGCGGAGCCGACTGACTCTGTGACGTATGCTTGTCTTTATCTTTTAGTGCTCACTAGCAACACGAACACTCCCTTACCATCACACAGTCTATTCTCACTGCACTGTGGATAAAGCACATAATCTAGAAATAAAAAGATTAAATTTTGAATGTAAATGTAAAAAACACAACGAGTGTTCACGAACAAGGTTACGTAATTGTGTCCATCAAGTATTATAATAAATAATAATACGCCGTACCGTCTTATTCACATTAATTAATTCCAGAATTATTATTATATACTCTCATGTATTATTTTCATATAATTTATTGCTTTATTTTAATATGTTTAAGTTTTAGCTGTATGATACGCTTTAGGCTTTACGCTTCATTGGAATGGCAAGGCCGCTGCGTCGATCCTTTTATGTATGTACATGTACGGCAATATTATCATTGTATTCGTTAATTTTAATTATTAGTTAGCCAATTTTAAGTACTTTCTTATAAATTTCGCCATCACAATTATGAAGAGATCAATAGAACGAATAGAGTAAGCTATGTGAATGATGTATGTTAGATATAAATATTTAACTAGAATTTATTTAGTAACTGTTGCTATGTTACTTGACATTTATGCTTTGGTTTACGGTTTGGCGCTGTACCAAGTGTAAGTGTTTATGGAGAGAAGAAGTCAGGAAATTCAAGTGCGACTGAGGATGGTTGATACTATTGACATGTGAGCTAAGGTCGTATTACCTCCGAGTATCAATTAAATCTATTTTAGTTTATTGTCGTGTGCCAGTAATGTTACACTGCCGTTGTACGTAATCTAGTGTCGTACTACACGACCTGTTGAATGTTGTTCCCCGTAGCTGTTGTTTGATATCCAGACTTTTCCACAAAGATCTTGTATGGCAGTGTAACCGTACTGGTTGTAAGTACGGTTATTATAATGATTACTATATTTCACTTATTTGTAAAGATTTTTTTTAACACAACAATAAATATAAATGTGAAATATTTTTTTGTTTTATTTCTTTAATTTTCTTACCATGAATGATGCAACAACTACACTTAATTTAGTAAGGCAACATTTCAGGTATACCCAACTTGGTACCATTATAACAAAACACAAATCGCACCTATATTACTCAGAATGGTGTGGCAGAGGTGTCAAAACCCTCATTTCACCTGTTATGTTTAGATCCCATGGGATAGGGGATGAGCCTATCGCCATCCAACGGGCATAATGCCACAAATAACACTTTGTGAAAGTTCACAAATAACACTGCCCGACCCGGGAATCGAACCAGAGACCAAACGGGGAGAGGCGCATACGCTAAGCACTAGACTAACGAGGCAGTTGGCACCATAAAATAGCTCATAATATACCTATTCAAGTATACATGCCATAGTGGTTATTTATTTCGACGAGCTCTCGACGAAAGATCCACAGTTGGATAGCTATTGATCAAAATTCAAGAAATTTTAAGCTTCAAATAAAACCCAGTCTTGCTTCATTCTACTATATTATTCAACTTATTACATACAGCTTTTATTCTATTTTTGTACTCCAATGTGAAAAAATTCTCTTTAATTTTACCAAGCAATGAAGTATCAGTTTCCAGTCTCGTTATAATCTCTTCTACTGCATTAATGTTTAACTTTGCTTTCTTACAAGCCGGCTCTTCGTCGACCTCGGCATCAAACAAAGAATCTATATCTATTAAATCAAAATTATTACTCAAGGACTTCTGCAAACTCAACGAATCAGAATCTCTCAACTCTTCAACATATTCCATACATTTGTGAGAATATTCAAAATCCATTGTCGATTGTAAATGATCCTTCACATCTCCGTCTTCCCTCATCTTCAGACAACCATATCTTATAAAATTAGTCCACGCTTCTTTTAGCGATTTGTCCTCAACAACTTCGGCTACAATTTTAAACACATTAATACCTTTATACCTCCTTAGAGTGTTAAATAATTTATTCCTGAGTACAGAGTCTGTGTTGTCAAACAATTCGCTAAATGTTCGCGTGAGAATTGAATCCGAAACGTGTTTATTCTTATCATTCGTTTCCAAATTCGCCAATTTACATAGAATATTAACAAGCAGTAGTTTCAGTTCTTTGCAGCCACTGTGAACGATGCTGGACATGATGTGAAGAATCTGTAATTATAAATCAGGGTATAACGCCGGCTGTGACGAATATACTACATAATATACTGAACAAAAGAATTCATTCATTGTTTTAAGTATTATGAATTGATATGGATCTAATTAGCAAGGTCGTGTAAGGAAGTCTCTCGTAGCAACGACAGATAGGTAAACATAATAGGAAAATACCATCGCTGATTCTATTATATTAAATGTATTTATTTACAATTATTATACTTTCATACTTTATAACTACGATTCTAAATGTAGTTATAAATAGTCGGGTATTGATTTTCCCCGCCCGCAGCATCTGCTTTGTTAGGCTACTTGTTTTATCGTTTCAGTTTGTTTTTAAGCATTTGGGTTTTCGTTTTTGTAATTATTAGATATATTTTATACTTTTTAGTTATTTTTTAAAAATTTTGTTGAATCAGTAATATCAAAAGTGATAGGACACATATATTTTTGAAATGGTCTTCTCATTTCACCCATATTAACCATTTTTTCATTTTCAAATTTTAAAAAGTGCGCCCGCTATTTTTAAAATTGATATAGTCTATGTCACTACCAATACTGTGATGAATTCAACGACACCTTATTTGACAATATCCTTCCAGCCGTTTGGGCTGTAGGGCGTGCCAAAGAAATGGAAGGAATACATACACACATCCCATACATACATTTTTTTATTTTTTATTAAAATGAGTTATTAAATTTATAATTATTTTGAAATGTCGTTAATATTATAGTATTGTTATTTAAAATTGAATATAATAATATCCTAATCCCACCAACTGGCAAAATAGACGGACTGTACATTATATACTTTAAGAACCATTGTTACTCTATTTTGTGTGAATAAAATGATTTTTATCTTTATACGCTTGAAAAACATAACCCTCCTTCTGACGCAGTCAGTTAAAAATAGTTGATCATCAGGCTGGTCTTATACTAGATGACCAACCACGACTTCTTTCGCGTGTAACACGCCATATCATAAATCCCCGTTATATTATGAAACCATCAGTCAGTCTGCTAATCTTTTTAATGCTCGAAACTAGGATTTTTGACTAGAAAATAACTGGAATGAACCTAAATAATAATTTGGGATCAGTTGACTCGAGGTCGAGGGTAGCCAGTTTCGTCAACGTGGTCAACATTGATGGTCAATCAGATGTACCTTAACCTGTATTGGTGGGTACAACCTGGTGAAAGTGATATGAGACGTTGAATAGCCGAAATGACTTACCTTAATTAAATTGAAAATATTCCCATGAAAAACATATTCCATGGATTCTGTTAGTGATATTAAAGCTTCAATATATTGATAGTACCATAAAGTCCCTCTGTCTAAATCTTTTACAACGTATTTCATATTGTTTGGACAAGTTTTGGACCATGCTTGTATTAAATAACACTCCGTTTCCTCCTCTCGATTCATATGACTACAAGTGCTTGCTAAATTAATTATTTTTATCTGAAATAATTTAGTTGTATTAATTAACAGTACTCACATATAAGGCAGCGCGGCCACGATGACATTTTTAATCTATCGTCTGTTCTTTTTAATTCAATGAAAGTCGCAAATTAGCCACTCCTGGCTAATTTGTGAATTGCGACTAATTCCATCAAATGGTAAAAACATTGATTATTATGTATACCGGACGACGATACGATATACGACTATACAGTGTTACTGTAATGTATGTATTTACAAAAGAAAAGTATATAATGTATTAGTATCCGTTATTCTAGTACCCATAGTACTAGCTCTGCTTAGTTTGGGACTAGATGGCGTAGTGTGTAAGTTGTGAGATATTTATTAACTTTTTCACTATTCACAAAAGTTCCGACTATTTCTAGTATCATTTCAATTATAACATTTCAACTTACCACAGCATTGATATCCACATTTTCATTTTGTATATTTTTTCTAATTTTCGTTTTAAAACAAGCCATTACAATTTCCTCAGCATTACATTGGACTTCATCTGGCAAGTTACTGATTTTCAAGCAGCTCCACAGTCCAATATTTGTGTCCTCACAAACAGGTAACATGTTGTATATTTTTATTTTGTCTTCAGCCGCCATGGATTCAAACAGTCTACTAATAGTATGACTCAGGTGAACTTTTTGTGGAGATTCGTTGAACAAAGTATTGTTTTCTAGTTCCTGATATATTTTACATAGTGATACTACTTGAGATAATAAGAACTGCCGGCTGGACATTCTGAAAAATCACATGTTAATGATAAGATAAAAGTTATAATGGTTATAATAAGAGTTATAATGGTTCTTAAAATATATAAGTTAATACAGTTCATCTATTTTGCCAGTCTGTGGGCATGCGAACAATTAAACATGCATAAGAAGTTAAATCAATTACAATTTTATAAGATTATTATTTTTTTTAAATTTACTCCATACACTTTCAAGTTATATCTAACAATAAATTAGGATATTATTATGTAAAATTTTAAATAACAATATTAATAGCATTTCATAATAATTATAAAATTAATAATTCTTTTTATAAATAAAAATAATAATAATGTAAACAATCATCATCATGCATCATACTTTAGTCATTTCCAGTTATAAAAGCCTTAATTGAGTACCTATATGAGTTTTTCTAGTAAACACTTTTTCAACGTTTCTTTTAATTGTGTTAGCTGCAATTCTTTTATGGTTGTGGGTAATTAGTATAGATGTAATGGTTAGATTCATACATAACTATCCGACTTCAAAAAAAGGAGGAGGTTCTCAATTCGATAGCACTATTTTTATTTTTTTTTCGGTGAAATTTATTTGAATTCAGATCTCTTAGATACATTTTTATGCCATAAAGATTGAATATCTCTGGATTGAAAAAGCAAAAGTACATAATAATAATATTTACCTAGCTAAAAGCACCCACAAATTAGCAGAAAACATAGCGCTAACAGAATCAGTGCTGAGTACAGCTTCCAGCATTCTTCTCTCCAGGATATTAATTTCTTCAATGATCATCATTGAGGCCAAAGTAACAGTATGGGTCAGTAAATGCTCGTATAAACCGTATGTTTGGAATACTTTGCTGGATTTCACTTCGCATTTGAATTTAAGATCCATGTTGAACCAGATATGACCTAAAATGTGACATAAATTTTAATAAATTAGGGGTAGTATTTAAACGCAAATCATAAAATATCCTTTTTCATTGCAATTAAATACCGAATTCCCATCAAAATTACTGATTGCACAACAAAATATTCAACTCAAAATATCACTAAACACACTACAATTTATTTTCACAGCGCACAACAATTTTTCCTAAAGCAAAAGCTTTTTTATCAATGCACAGCTAATAATCTTAATGCACATTATACATGTTAACTCTTTTTCTTTTAAATATAGCTTCTATTTTTATAATATTTACAGCAGTTTTTCTAAATCAAACAACATTTTATTAGTCACAGTCATCTTATTATTTATTAATCATCACATAATGATATCAGCAAAAAAAAATATAAAATTAGATACAAAATTGTAATTTATTGAATTATTAAAGCGGGTCTTGCTTTCGCGGGGCGTCCACGCTTCCTTTTTTGCCCAATAGGCACATTTTTAGCTTCTGCAGGTGGCGCCACGTACTGTCATCTGTTACGATCTATGATAATAAGAAATTGGTAGGTAGTATAATATTATTTTATTTAGTGGGTGGATTCAAAAAGGGGTCGGAGTATCACACAGATTGATTCTAGCATAGTTGGTCGCAGTTCTAACCTAACCTACTACTTTACTCCCGACGACACGACCTAGCGCTATCTCTATCCTCACTCGCTGGCGCCACTCTGCACTCCAGTGACGAAAAAACGCGCGAAGTTTTTCAGTTAAGTTGTTCTGCTTTTAGAAATAATGCAATGTAAAAGGATTTTTTTGTTATAATAATCATTAAATTTGCCAAGCATGGCTTCTTGAAAATTAAGACAAATATGATGAACAGATTTTGTTGTACTTACTGGTTAATATGCGACTGGAATAGTTATTTTGCTATGAAATATGGTAAATTAGATGTGCAGTCAGTATTTATGCTATGTATTGCATTATGAGGCAAAAAGGAATGTCATATTGATGTGTAATTTCGAATTATCTGCAGTTTGAGTTTTGTTAAACATTTAGTTTATCTGTAGTGAAGTAAGTTATTTGATGTAAAAAAGAATATAAATGATGATTATGTATTGATAGGCGATTATTTATTTGATATGCAATATAAAATATCCCATAAATTAGTTGCAAGTATATTTTTCCTGTCCTTTTATTTTTTTATGATTTTTGTACTTAGAATGAAATATAAATAAATAAATAATTCACAACTTATACACAACGCCATCAAGTCCCAAACTAAGCAGAGCTTGTACTATGAGTACTAGAATTAGCAAGTAAGAACAAGCAGTTTTTGCCCTGCATACCTAACTAGGTATGCAGGGCAAAAACTTCGACGTGTTAGTGAAGACTTATCACACCTTATAAATGTGAGTAGCATACCTAAAAGTGTGTATTTTACACTTCTTAAATATGTTACTCACACATGTTTATCTAGTATATTCAGGGAGCGTTCAAGTATTACCTAACGCAATTTGGGGGGGGGGAGGGGGTCTCGTAAAACGTTACGATGTGTTACAGGGACGGCAGGGGTCTTTCTTATAACACGTTACGTAACATTGCTTCTAAAAAATTGTGTGTAAAAGTCAAAAAATTATAAAAAATAAACAAAATATGCAGGTGTTGCGAATTAAAATTCTATTGTTTTATTTAGTAGATTAAAAGTATACCATGTGTTAAAAGTATTACATAACTTTTTACGACTTTAGGGTAAAAATTATCACTTGAGTGTTACGTAACGTTTAAAGAGGGGGAGGGTGTGCGGGTACAGAAAAACGTTACGGTGCGTTACAAGGAGGGGAAGGGGGGTCAAAAATCTTCAAAAAATGGGTTACGTAATACTTAAACGCTCCCTCAGTCGTCATTATGACGCGAAAGTTTTTCCCTGAATACTTAACTAGTTTGCCCACTGTACTTACAATGTGGAAGAAAACTGTAAATAGCATTGATGAGTCGATGTTTTTGTAGCTTTGCGAGCTGGTCGCCTCCTTTCTGTAGAAGTGAACGGATGATCGATATGACTAGATGGATCAGCCCGAGGAGTTTGTCTTCTCTTCTTATTTTGTCTATGTCGTAGTTACATATACACTAAAAAGATTAATAAAATATTCATACAAATCAAAAAAAAATTACAGCATTTATTATTAATACCAAAACAAAAATATGTAGTTTATAAAATAAATATGAAAATATTTGCTATTGTTGATATTTCTCACATAAAATAATATGATTTAATTGTTATAATCTTAAAATAAACATAACAACATAACAACATAACATCATGAATTTCTTAACAGAAAGTTCACAAATAACACTTTGCTTTAGCAAAAAACAAAAGCATTTAATTAATATAAAAACACTACTAATTAACAAAAATATAGATTATAAAATAAAAATGAAAATATTCTGCTATTGTTGATATTTCTCACATAATATAATATGATTTCGTTGTTAATATAATCTTTAAAAAAAACATAAAAAGATGCCTTTATTACCCATATGGGCGTGGCAGAGGTGTACAACACCCACATTTCACCTGTTATATTAGGTCCCATGGGATAGGGGGTGTGTCTATCGCCATCCTACTGGCACAATGCCAACTCCGTGCGGCTATTGTAAATTTCCTGACAGAAAGTTCAACCGGACCAACCCAAGACCTCACAGTGAAAGGCGCATATATAATCTTAAATGCTTTGTTATTCATGAAATAGTACGTCTACGTGTCAATATTAAATTACTTATTTAGAACTAATCTATACAAGATAAAGTTGTTTAATTTTGTCTTTTTGTGGCAGATGTGGAACTAATTTGCTAACAGTGCCTAATCTATTCAAACCAAACAGAACCTTTTGTTAGATTACTGGCAACACAAATTATTTATTGTGGATATTCATACCCTACAGTTACAAACAAACAACCAACTTTAGACTACTAGGCAATCTAAGCGAGTGATAAAAAGCAATGCCCAAAAACTGTATCGCCAAAACCGTTGTGTCACGAATATAAGATAGTAAATAATTTCTAGTTTTGTTTATGACGATTATCTAGTAATAAGGACATAACTTAAGCGGGATTTAATAAACAAAAGAGATTTTCTATTTAATCATGAACGATGAACTAGAATCTATTTTTGTTTTGATCGAATTATCACGTTTTTTACACTTGTTCACTAACTTCTTTCATGACATCCCAGCTTACTATGAAAATATCCGGCTTAAAATTAAACTTTCATATTATTCTACATACAATACAGCAGTTTTAAATTTGACAAAACCACCAAATAGAAAGCACAGCAGCGATAAACAATCCCATAGTCGATTGGTCATACCCCTTTACCTGTAATAACTTATCATCATACAGCAACTCGCCTAGGAGCGAGTTCACCGGACTTCCAACGTTGTTATTAAATAAATTAATAAACGTCGTCGATTTCCCACCCATTGTCTGCAAATAAGCGTCATTATGCCTGAAACAAACCAACCAGTTCTCTATTATTTAATTATCTTGTTATTAAATGGTAATTGAGTTCTTTCTATTCATTCATAAATGGTCATCACAATGTCGACGACTTTTATATTGCAGTTTTATTGTTCCTTATTCTATGGCTGTGTGTCTCAACCTTTTTAACTGAAATTATGAATGGTGAATTTTTATTTTACAGGAGCTTTGTCACTAGTCGGTTGCACTAGTCCACAAATTTAAAGTCGCGCAGCGGGCTATGGAGCGAGCTATGCTCGGAGTTTCTTTGAAGGATAAAATTCGTAATGAGGTCATCCGACAAAGAACCAAAGTAACCGACATAGCTCGCTGAAGTGGCAGTGGGCTGGTACAGCCTTTAGAGCAAACGAGTCCTGGAATGGAGACCGCGACTCGGCAACCGTAAGGTAAGACGCCTCCCCCTGCCAGTCGCTGGAGGGGACTGGATGCGGAAGGCGCAGGACCGGGTGTTATGGCGCAAATTGAGAAAGGCCTATGTCTAGCAGTGGACTACGAAAGGCTAATTGATGATGATGAGGAGCTTTGTCAATGAGTTCAAGGGCGGAAACTCCGTCAAACAACAGATTAAAGATGAGGCTCATATTTAACCTGTACAACCTCTGCTAATACTAAAAAACAGTTTAAAAATTTTGGGACGGGCAGGATTTCAACTGTTTCTTAGTATAATTTGCTAAGCATAGCTAAATGCTATAAAATAATCAAAAAGAAACCTGTTTAGTTTGGAACTAGTTTTTTTTTAGCTGTTGCTATTTAATAGTAGTGTCAGCTAATCGAAAAAGATACCAAATGCAAATAAAACGAATGAGGTGACTAAATTTTGGCGGTGGCGGTGTGGGTGAGTGCACGTTCACAGCGTGTGTTCACCTGCGCTGCCATCGTCAGAATCCGAGTATATCGCCCGCCATTTTGGACGCTAACAATTTTAATTATACTCCACACTTGACACTGGCAGAAATAGTCACCCCAAGGAGACCCAGTTGCCATTAAATAAAAGAGGAAGAAGACTAAAATCGAAACTAAACCACACTTCCTCAATTTTACGGCAGCATAGGTGTCAGAGGCAGGACTTCAATAAAGCAAGCATAAAAACGCTAAAATGTATAAAAGTAAGAAGACTTTTTAAATACAAACCTAAGGTTGAGGAACGCTGATTTATGATATATAAACCTATTATTAATTAACTTAGTATAACAATGACAGGAAAATTAAGGTGTTTGGTACAGGAAAGACGAAAGCAATTACTATTTTACTAGCTATTACATTAAACTTTGTCAGAGTACATAAAAAAAAACTTAGTCCTAGGCTCCATCCACCTGAACCAATATTTCAATCTTTGAGATCCTATACAACCATTCATTACAACATTTCATTTTTGACGACCGGATGGCGGAATGGGTAGTGTACCTGCCTGCGACGCCAAGGTCGCAGGTTCGATTCCCGCTTAAGACAAATCTTTGTGTGCATGAACATGGGGGTTTGTCTTAGTCTGGGTGTTTCTATGTATCATAAGTATGTATTTACAAAAAGAAAAGTATATATGTATTAGTATCAGTTATTCTAGTGCCCATATTACAAGCTCTGCTTAGTTTGGGACTAAATGGCGTTGAGTGTAAGTTGTAAAATATTTATTATTTATTCATAATTAATTTTGTCGTGTTAGGGATGAAATTTGCAAAAAATCCATCTAAGTCCTTTTTTTTTATGCTACGCCCACAGCGAACGAACGTGTAGTCCATCTGATGGTAAGTGGAGTACAGCCCATGGACATCAACAATTCACAAAAGCAGATTATAGATGCGTCGCTGCAGCTGAGGACTACGGTGTTATGCCTCATGTGCCAGTAATTTCAGGGCCTGATCTCACCACCAAACCGGAACACAGTAATGGATGCACTCCTATTTGGCGTCAGGTTAAAGGTGAGACGGTGGTGATGCAACCCTCGAGCTCGTTCAAAAGAGCTCTACCACCTTATTTGCGCCGTTTCCAGAATCTTTATAAACATCTTTATGCATACAAATATCAAAGTAAATGATTACTTACAAATTGACATAAAGCAGTAGTTCCACAACACTGCCATAGTCCTTCACAACAGCATTCTTGAAGGTGATGCATACTCTTAATAATATTTTAAGAGTAAAGCTGCTCACTTTTAGGGACCTCAGAATCACTTTCTCTTCTTGTTTTTCCTGTAAACAGAGATATAATGTTTTTACTACAGGCCATTAACATCCACAATCCACAGAAACAAATTGTGGACATAATAATACTAGCTTATACTGCGACTCAGGCGCGACGTATCGCACTCTCTTGATAATGCCTAGACGGAGAAGCGAAACCACGGTCGAATAAATTGACCAACATTACGTGAGTAACACCCGTATTTCATAATTTGAATAATACTAGCTTATTAATATAAAAACATAATTCACGCCTATACTACCCAGAAGCGTGTGGCAGAGGTGTACAACACCCACATTTCACGATTTAAATGCTATTCGTGAACATTCCGTCAGGAAATTCACAATAGCAGCACGGAGTTGATATTGTGCCCAGTGGATGGCGATAGTCTCACCCCTTATCCCATGTGACCAAAAACATAACAGGTGAAGTGTGGGTGTTTTACACCTCTGCCACACCCTTCTGTGTATTATAGGTGTGATACTTTGTTATGTTTGTTTTAAAAAGATTTTTAGTAAATAAATAATTTTTGGTAAAGCATTTAACTAGAAGGCTATCCGCTTATTGTTTTTATGTACAGTGGGCCCAAGCAATTAGGTATGCAGGCCAAAAACTTCTATGCCATAGTGAAAACTGACTGCAATAGATATGCATGGGTGAACTACATATTTAATAAGTGTAATATACCCACTATTTAGATATGTATCTCACTTATCCATAACTGGTGTAGTAAGTCTTTACTATGACTTAGAAGTTTTTGCCCTGCATAGCTAACTCGTTGGCCCACTGTACTATCAACAAAGTACAGTCATGAGCCACCTTAATACTATTTTTGTAGAGACACTTCTGAACACACTAGTACAATCAACTACCAATGTTAAAACTAGAAAATAATGTTCAAACCATACATACCTCCAAAGCAGTTCTAACATTATTCATGACCATTCCACACAGGATCTTGGTGCAGTCACTGTAGATCCTTTTATCCATGAGATGGGTGGAGTACTTCTCACAGATCACGGTGTATGCCTTCCATTGCTCAGCCATTGTCTTGACATCAAGGCTTTGGACTATCTCACCTATTTTTAGATTTATGTCTAGAGCTGTTGAAGAAAAAGTAGATTTAAAGGTGTCAATCTCACTTTTTTGCACTTTTGATGTGAGGTTTTGCCCCAATTTCACAGGTATTAGATAAACCTTATAGGCAGGATAAGCATATATGATCATAAATCTACCTTGTTGATGGTAAATAATAAAAATATAGTCAAGTAGTAAAAGTGGATATGAAAAAGAGAAGATTCAATCCTACCGATGCAGTTGGCAGAGGTGAGCGGTATAGATAAACTTAAGCACCAACCCTATTGCATCAAAAGAAAAATCAGCAAGAACTGCAGAATTATTGAATCATTAAATAATAATAGGTTGGTGTTTACTATTTCTATTTTCTGATAAGACTAGCTTCCACCCCTACCTCCACATAAAACTTGTGAGCTGCAAAAAGGAGCACTGTTTCAATTTATGTTACAGTTACTTGGTTCTATATTTTTTTTTATACTCTGCCTGCAGCAAACAAACTTATAGTCCACCTGATGGTAAGTGAAGTACAGCCCATGGACATCAAAAATTAACAAAATCTGATTGTAGATGCGTCGCTGCAGCTGCAAGTGTTATTCCTCATATGCCAGTAATTTCAGGGCCTGATCACACCACCAAACCGGAACACACTAATGCACTACTATATGAAGGCAGGTTAAAGGTAAGATGCTGGTGCTGCTGCGCTCAAGCTTGTTCACAAGAGCTCTACCATCTGTAAATTTATAGAACAAAGTCACTGCAATCCTAAGAAACCTACACTCTTAGATTCTCTGATGTTACCTCCAATAAGAATATCTTGTTCCTCTAACTCAGTTAGATCAAATACATAATGTTTCTCCATAACCATCAGATAAGTCAACTGTAGTTCATGGCAACTTCTGAATAAATCCTTTATTTGTTTCTCTACACTGTTCAGCTGACTGCCATAGACCATTTCACTGAAAAATAAGTTGAGAATATTAAAAATAACAGTATTATAGATGAGTGGATAATTAAAATCTCATGTTACAACAATTAAGTTACTTGTAAATCTTACTTTTTAAAGATTTTAACTTGTCTATAAAACCAAGAATGACTACTATCATAGTATATTAGGGCCAGTTTTAAAGGTTCTGGTAAGTCCTTGATAACTGACCTGAACTTTTTTCACAGAGACAATGTTAAAAAACAAGAATGCCCATCCCAGTATATTTGTGTTATTGTCAAAGCAACTATAATGCATTAAATAAATAATAATAAATATTTCACAACTTACACACAACGCCATCTAGTCCCAAACTAAGCAGAGCTTGTACTGTGGGTACTAGAATAACTGATACTAATACATATATACTTTTCTTTTGTAAATACATACTTATCATACATAGAACACCCAGACTAAGACAAACCCCCAAGTTCATGCACACAAAGATTTGTCTTAAGCGGGAATAGAACGCGCGACCTCGGCGTCGCAGGCAGGTACACTACCCACTCTGCCATCTGGTCTTTCGATTTCAATTCTACAATATGTCGAAATATTGTGCAAAAATTGTTGCATGAACATCACTTTCAGAAATGCCAAAATATTCAATAAACAAAGCTTATTGTTTTGAAGTCGAACAAAACATACAATGTTACATACATACATACGGATCAAATACAGAACATTTTAAAAAGTTGGTTAAGGTATAAAATTATGGTTTCACTGTACTAAACTCATGTTTTAATGTTACAATAACCCTTCTCTACCATATACTATTATTATTAATATGATTGTTCAAGAATTAGCAAAAGATTGTCACGATGAATGATAGGTACTAACCCTACCAAATACAAAGGGAGGTAAAAACAACTACTTAGTTTTCCAAAATAATCAGCCAAAAGAATAATACAGCTTTAATTAAAAATTCTGTCCATGGGCATTGTCTTTTGTATAGAGTTATCAGCTGTTATAAGTTATTAACTATCTAAAACTTTTAACTTTATCAGGGACTATTGAAATTGGCCCTAGGGATATTATTGGACAAAAAAATAGATAAATTACTTTGTGTACTATAAAGAGTTTTTTATCTTCTTCTCTATAAATAAATTAATAGTCACAAACCATGGCCCATATTCCAACTTGTCCTGCGTACCCCACCACCAGCATGAAGGACGCGCTAATGAACGCAGGTGAGAGCGCTGTTCAGGTAGCCACATACTGGGCTAATAAAATTTGACTTTGCAGTCGACTGGATTGAAGAAGAATACTCTCACCTATCCTTGCAGTGTGTAAACACCAGCATAATAATGTGACCTGTGATAGTTGGAAATGTTTTCATGGAACAGCATGACATGGATACAGATTCTATAACATTCCTTATCAGGTCTGACAGGGACTGCAGCAGGCTCACAGCATCATTCATGTACTCTTTTAGCTTGTCTAATTTGATTCTTTGTTCACATAAAAGTGCTGTGATTAAGTCCAAACTCTGGAATTAATTAAATAACTTGAAGATGTTGAAGGAGCAATAGTGTTAAGGAAAACATTATTTTTAATATATTTTTAGAATATATGTAGTTTACTTAAGGAGTAAATAGAAAAATTATAAACATTTTGAATTGATAAGAAATGTTACCATTCAGAGAAACGATGAAATTTACATTTATTTAAGATATGGTTAAAATAGCTCCGTATATAGTTTATTTACCTGAGAAATACAAGCGGCGCAGTCTTTTACTAGACTAGAAAAATATCCGGAAAAAGTAGTCTTCTTTATTTCTTTTCCTAAGCTAGAAAAAGCAGCCTTAGTGCTCGATACCAGTGATTCGTATGTAACAGTGTCCATCTTAGGATATAGTTAAGAAAATTAATATTTATATAAGTCAGTTGAAAAAAATTCGTAAGTAAGGAATTATATGGATGAAAAGGATACAATCGTCGAATCAGCAGCGGGGCTGTTGCAAAACATATCAGTGTTCTCAGATAAAAAATCTGAACTTTGGGAGTCGTCCATGCTTGAACAATGTTAAATAATTAAATCAAGCTTTGATTTTAAAGCGTTGTTTTTAGCATCATTTCCTTATTTCCACAAAACAAAATAAAATTTTAATTCAAAACATAACCTCCATTAAATTCCGATATTGCCGCCAAAAGTTAATTGCTCGCTATGACAATGACATTGAAATAAACGTCATTTCATTTCTTAATTTCAAACTCTATCTATGGTATCTTTATTATCCTACTCTTACACCTGCTATTTTTCTCTCTTTCTCGAATAAGGGTCTACCCACATTTATCGGTACGGATACGTGTGGACAATGGCCCTGATTCTATCACACTACTTTTTAATAAGAGTTGGGTAACTTTGAATATATTTTTTAAATCTAAACTTTAAAATTTTGAAATTGATGTAGAATCTAGTGACATATTTTTATTTAAATCAACGCCGTGGCCGGTCCCAAGCATGGATGAGAAAGTAGGAGGGATGGTTTGGAGACCCAGCGACCCAGCCGTAAACCCCTAAACGCCGATACTCTGCGATGGTAACTAACCCGACAAGTCCTCAATGGAGTGGTCTCAGAGACCGTGAGGTATTAAATCTTAACCTCTAAAATACTGCCATGAAAGGACGCGGGTGCCTACCATGACGTATTAGCCAAGAAAAGCCTCCATCCCACGAATAAGAGAGCAACTTTGTTTGACGACCCGGCCAACACCCAGCGCCGTGTGGTTAGTAGGCTGCTATGCTGCTATGGTATGCTATCTGAAATTGGTAACTGAAGACTCTCCCAGTCTCAATCAAAAATCTACAATGGATTGCAAGATGGAATGTCCGTGGATTATAGCGCCAGATCGAAGCACAAAAACTTGCCATATTAGGTATACAGAAACTCATATGAGAGGAAATGGCTATCGTTCCATCGGTAATACCTACTGTTATTTTCTGGAGCTGAGGATTCTAGCCGTCACGGCGCGTTGCCATCTGGCTACCTCGCCCCCTTAACAGTCACATTCTGGGGAATAACCCAATGTCTTTCAGATACTGTTATTAAAACTAAACACACGCCCAATTTCAATTTTGAACATTGTGGTGATATACGTTTCAATATCTTGCGCCAAAGACGACGATTTTTACAACTTTTTTATGGAATTAGAAAACACTTTCAGCAAAATTCCTTATCGGTAGATAACGATGATAGTCGGAGACTGGAATGCAAAGAAAGGATGCACCATACTATATTAAGAATATTGTAGGAAAACATGGCCTCGGAATCGAAACTCGGCTAGGGAAAGGAAAATTAATGGGGAACTAGGCTTCTGGAGTTTCACATTGGCAAGAAACTCAACATCATGAACTCTTGTTTTCAGTAATCCAAAGCGTCATTTTTCTTCAAATTAATTAATTTTGATTGGTTCACTGATCTAAGGACACACTCATACCCTTGTAAGTACCTACCTAGATTATATATTTTAGCTTAAGTAATGGTTGTCCTTTTTAATCAATAAATATCTTTTATCTTTATCTTTATCTTTACCTATACACCTATATATTTTCTCACAAACAGCTACTTACGTATTTGTCCGATGTCGAAGCAGCTCGTCTCGATCCGTGCGAGCTTCGTACAGTCGTACCATATATACATACACGTTAGGTTTTAGTTTCGTTACGGAATTTCTTGAGTCGGTCGCCACGCTTAAAGCCTGCGATAAAAGCTATGCAATAGCTTAAACATATCTGATCGGTAGTTTCTGACATAATCACGAACATACAAAGTTACATACGTCGTGTACATATGGGTCGAATACAGAACCGATTAGGACAACTTATTAGGATAATACCCACAAGCTACATGGAGGACACTCAGGACATTCGCGGGCCGCAGTTTTCCGCGCGCTGTATAAACTATCATAATCTTATCATAATATTTAAAGAGATCATGTAAGAGCATTGCCAACGCAATTTTTCCTTTTTCTTCCTTAGTAATTGTTCCATCTCCATCTCGCTCTTGTAATTTTATGGTTTTATCTTTCATCTGAGATTAATCGTGTAGCCGCGGTTGTACTCTTCTAATGCGAATATTGTACAGAAATTCCACCTGTAACACGATTTGTGACAGTTTTCGAGCTATCAAATGTCTTTTTCTGACTGATTGATTCACATGTTGTTTCTTAAATGCATGCAACACAACACGCGGCCCGGTATCACTATTTGTGATATTTTTTCAAATATAAATAAATTTTGAACAATTCTGAAATCGGTGGAATGAAAGCATGCCTGTACACTATATATCGGCAGCGCTGAAAAGCGTTGGAGAAGAAACAGAAACTCCGGATTTAAAGAAAGCATGTTCTGAACTTCAGGTTAGTAGTAAACGCATTAGTTTATTATGAAAATCCCTTTAATGTGTAAAATTTCAATGGCTTTTCAATAGTTTGTTTTATTATGAATGTTAATTATCTATTAGAAACGTTTGCATTCAAACACATCTTACCTAATTTCTTATTTTTTGAAAGACGCGCAGCTTTTATTTTCTTAATATTACATTCCTGAAAAGAAAGAAAGAAAGAAAGAAAGAAAACAAATTTATTCTGACAAAAAATGCATCACAAAATAAAACAATAAAAACTTATAATATTAAACAAATTATTGCCAGAAGTGGACACCATCTCAGCTAAATGCTGCAGAGCCACAAAGCCCTGCAGCGCTGATTTTCAGATGGCGCCAGAGAGAGGACGGACGATATCACATAAAAATAATAATAATAATAATAATTAATTAAAAACTTGAGTACACAATATAAACATCAATTAACAAAAAAAAAGGTTAGATCTAAAATTAAATTTAAAAGATCAAAAAAAAGAAACTAGAATAAAACCTAACAAAACAAAACATAAAATAAAACACTAAAAATTAAAATAAAAAATTAAAACATAATTACCAGTAAACGGAACGCAACCAAATAGCGCGAAACGAAAGGCATCAAAATAAAAGTGTAATCGCCAATCATAGCGCTACAATTATCATTTGGACCAATGCTCAAAAGATAGAGAGTGCTACGATTGGCGGGCACAACGTTGGCATAAACACAGTACATCAACATAATTTACATACAGAATACAGATTAATAGTCAAGGAAAACAAAAACAAAAGAGAAATTCTGAGAAACACGCTAAATTATTATAAAAAATGCTCTTTCAATTATTATAATAAGTGCTCAATTAAGTGCAAAGCTTACACAAGATTACAAAAAAACTGCGCACAGGCTGAACCACACAACATGAGATACATATGATATTTTTCTGTTTTCTAGCTTTAAGAGTCTTCTTTAATGCCTAAATAGTTTAGGTGCTGTCTGTTGCCTCAATAACACTTAAAATTGAAAATATTGAGCCCTTATAATAAAACCACTGCTGTAGTTAAAAAATATATAATAAAGTGGCTACAGGTTGTAGCCATGTCCTAAAAACTTGTACTTCTGTCTATATACATAGATTTATCTCTTTTTGCAAACAATTTGTCTTACTATCTAAAGGAAGGACAATTTTTTTTCAATTTTTGTATCAAATATTTACTTAGTCACATCATGTGCAATTTTCAAGGTCTTTTAATAATGAAGTGCTAAAATTTCAGTAGAACATTTTTTCCTGACAAAATTAACACAATTATTTCATAAATAATTTATTTATAATATCCAGTTTTCCTTTTGCTATGTATTTGGATCTACCAATTTTAGTTTATTTTTCTTGTATCTTTGGTTGAAATATTTCTTTGTTTATATTTTATTGTGAGTGTTGATCTACTGTGTTGTCCTTTCTGGCAGGGACTAGCTGAAAATCTGTGCTGTGCTTTGCATGCAGCAAATACTGAGCTAGATCCCTTGCCACACATTTTCTGTGTACTATTTACTTTACTGACTCAATGTTATTTTTTTTACAGAAGAAACTTCATTCTAATTCACCAGATATAAAGGATGTTGTAAGGAAGTTATCAGAATTTATTCTAAAGATTGAAGATGCAAAACTGTTTAGAATTTACTTGTCAAATATACTGTTGGCACTAGTCTCAGCTAAAATACCACTAAAGCCCGTATTTTCTAATTCAAATTTTGATACTTGCAATGACAATGAAAAGATATGCCATTTAGAGTATTCTATTGTATTGGCTGCGCTGAGTGAACACCCAGATATTTTACAGTAAGTGCTTTTTATTATTAGGGCTATTCTCGCCAGTTCCTACACTTAGGCGTTCCCCACATTTGGTATGACGTGAGTACAGCTAGCTTGCCTTCACGCTGACTATTGTGCATGCCTAATGTGTGGGACACTTAAGCCACTCCAAGCTTACTGACTAATGTTGGGGTGACCCATATTAAGGAGCAAAATAATAGCACTTTGTGTTAAATGCTGCAATAGTCTGAAAAAAAGATTTATTTAAATAAATTACAATTTGTTTAAATTAATTAAAAAATATTTCTCTTAATAAAAGAAAACTTTTCCAAATAGAATGTATCAATTTATTCAGAATATTTCTTTATTTTATTACAGATATTCCTTAAAATACTTTGAAATCAACAAAGTTCCTCCATTTGAAGTATATATCCATCATGAGGACTCATACAATGTGGCGCCAAAGAAGCGACGGCTTCTTGACTGCCGACAGAAAATCACAGACCAACAGATTGTGTCTTGTTGTTATGCACTGCTTACGAAACTGCCCAATGAATTGTCTGCCAAATGGGACTGGACCAAGTTTGTCAGTAATTTTAGTCACCACCAGAATGCTGAAGTTAGATGGTATGATGTTTTAAAATATTATGTTATAAAACAATAAAGCTCTTAAAGTTAAGTATGTTTTAAGAACAAGAAAATGCTGTATTAATTAAAATATACCTTGGTTTTGAAATTATTATTGTAGCAAATAAAATTATGTATCCAAACTATTGTTGCAAGAGAATAATAATTCTCTTTTATTTTTATTTTTTATTACACTAGATTTTTATGGTCTGACCAAGAAAGGAAAATGCTTTGCGATTTATAATTTTTACCCAATACAAATTTTTCTAAATTTATTTTTTTTCTAGGATGGTAAAAGAATGCATGGCTATTCTGACCAATATGACAGAGGCACAATCCAAAGCCCTATCAAATATATTAAATATAACTGAACAGGATTGCCTAAAAAATATACAAAAAATTACTAGAGTTTCTGTGTGCCCTATGGATGAAGTTCTAAAAGGTGAAGTCAGTCCAGACAATGTGGTCAATATTGATGGCATATTGCTTCCAATTTATGAAAAAAATAATTTACAAAAAGGGAACTTGGTTCCTGTGAAGTCCACACTAAATAACTTAAGAAGCTTAGCATTGGCTGTTGCATCAGGTAAGTTAATATTAAGATTTCTTTTATTTAAAATTGTAAATAATTATTTTTTTGCCGGAATTATGCCATGCCAAAAATTATAGAGATTCGATACGTGATTCTAGACCACCTGGTGTGGTCAATTTCACATTTAAAAATGCCTGTGTTCTTAGACTTAAAATTTTTTGAATAACTGCAGCATATACGCATAAATGCTGCAGCAATAACATTATATGTCTGCAGTTATTCAAAAATTTCAGTTATTCATAACAATTTTGGGGAAGTTAGCAATTTTATGCTAATGTGCAGGTTACTATAATCATGTTACAAAGTTTTTTTAATGTTATTAAATTTACAAACATTTCAGGACAAGCATTATGCCTGATGGGTCCTGTAGGGTCAGGTAAAACCTCGTTAGTAGAACACCTAGCAGCTATCACAGGTCGGAAAGGTTTGGCTTTCAAGAAGGTCCAACTTGGAGACCAGACTGACTCCCGAATGTTACTGGGTTCTCATCAGTGTACTGATGTGCCGGGCGAATTTGTATGGAGACCTGGAGTGCTGACAGAGGTATGGACCTTTTTCTTAGATTAACTACATTCTGTCTAAACAAGCCACATGAGGATTTGCGGCTCAGACAAGCCTCTTGCTGGCACTCTTTCTTTATACATAGATCTACAGACCGAGGCTTTAATGCTAAGCTTGGTAGATGAAGTAAACGCAATCAACACATAATCAGGGAAGACAGTATTAATATTTTCTAATATATTTAAATAATATTTCACAACTCACACACAACGCCATCTAGTCCCAAACTAAGCAGAGCTTGTAGTATAGGTACTAGAATAACTGATACTAATACATATATACTTTTCTTTTGTAAATACATACTTATTATACATAGAAACACCCAGATTAATGGTTGGTGTTTGACAGATTTTTCATACAAAAAGCATCACATAGCAACGAGAGGTTGAACCATGTCCAGTACTTATAGTGCCTTTTACTTACCGCATATTTTGCTAATTCTCTTGGCTCATATCTTGTTTTTTTAGTACATGTCTGGTATTAAGTCTACTGCCAAATAATTCTAGGTCATTTGCATATTATATCTGTTAAATTTGCACAGTTGTTTTATAGGTTTGCTTATCTTGCAAGTACTAACACACATATTTGCATAACCAATGTGTTCTTGGAATGGCATTGAATAATGAAAACATCTGAAAAAATTAACTACACAATGTGTTTTACTAAAAAACATAAACTATGCCTGGTAGACAAATTAAATAAATATGCGACATTAATAAAGCCATTAAATTATTTAAAAAAATACCAAATTCTCATTTATTTTTAGGCGGTGCAAAACGGCCACTGGCTGTTGTTAGAAGACATAGATTGTGCAGCTTTGGATGTGGCATCAACATTAAGTTCTCTATTAGAAAGATACTCACTTTGTGTGCCTGGCTATCGAGACTCCTTGCCTGTCACACCCGGCTTCCAACTGTTTGTTACACAAAGGTTTGTGATACATTGTAAATTGAATCTTAATGCTTTAAAAATAACTACAAAATTTAATTGCACTGTGTATTTTTCAGGACTTTAGCAACAAATTATGGTTTCCAAAAGAAATTGTCAAACTCAAGTTCATTACTCCAAAAACATTTAACCCAAATAAATGTAGAACCTTTATCTAGATTGGAACTGGGTGAAATTATTCAGGTTTTATTCCCGGCTCTGAAAACTATATGCTCAAGAATGATTGAAGTGTTTATGATGTTCTCCGTGGGCAGTCATGATACGTCGTTGCAAACTACGGAAGTAGTGAGCAGTGGGAAAGAAAATAACCTACTTATGAGGGGATCAAGACTTATTTCAACAAGAGACTTATTGAAATGGTGCTCTAGAGCTGTTGTTGGCTTCCAAGTAGCTAGTCCCGAATCGGCTTTAAAAGTCCTTCAAGACTCTCTAGATATATTTACTTGTTCAGTTTCATCGCAAGAAAATAGATTAGAATTATCTAAAAAGGTTGGCTTACTCCTTGGCATTGTTGAAACGAAATCAGAGTTTTATTGCAAGCATTACAAACCAAATGTGTCTTTAAATGCCAGTTTTCTAGAAGTAGGTCGATCAAAGGTGCCAAGAGTGGAGAAAAGTTTAGAATCTACAAACTTTGGTGATAAGCAAGCTGTGTTTTCGTTTACGCGTCAGTCCGCTTGTTTGCTAGAAAGGATAGCTTGTTGTGTAACGTCAAATGAACCAGTGTTACTCGTCGGTGAAACCGGTACTGGTAAAACCTCTTCAATACAATATTTAGCCAAGCAAACTGGACATAAGCTAGTTGTAATCAACATGAACCAGCAGTCAGACTCGGCAGATCTGCTCGGTGGGTATAAACCCGTGGATTTGAAGTACGTCATCCGTCCAATGAAGCAACAGTTCGAAGAACTCTTCCGAAGCTTTTATAACACCGATAAGAACAAGAAGTTTTTGGGTCATATTGACACTTGTTACGAAACTGAAAACTGGACTGCTTTGGTGACCTTAATGAAACAAAGTCATAAAGCAGCTGTTGCTAGATTAACAGCTGATAGAAAACAGGATATACTTAAGGCATGGTTAGCTTTTGGTTATAAGCTACTGAAGCTAGACCAGCAAATAAAAGCAGCTTCTAAATTGACGTTCGCGTTCATTGAAGGTTCTTTAGTCAAAGCAATGCAAGAGGGTTACTGGGTATTGCTGGACGAAATCAACTTGGCGTCTGCAGAGATCTTAGAGTGTTTAGCTGGTCTACTGGAAGATAAGAATGAAACCATAGACTTATTGGAAAAGGGTGACAAGGTTCCTATAAAAAGACATCCGGAATTCACACTATTTGCTTGCATGAACCCGGCTACAGATGTTGGGAAGAAAGACTTGCCGGCTGGCCTTAGAAATCGGTTCACTGAGTTCTTTATCGACGAACTGACTGAGAGAAATGACTTAATGCTTCTTATTGGCGATTATTTGTATCATATGAATTTAAGTGGTGCTATTTTGGAAGCGATATACTGTTTCTACTCCAGTGTAAAGAAAGAAGCAAAGTTGAATCTTGTTGACGGATCAGGTAATTGTTTTATCAAATACCATACTTACAACATTATATTGTTTTCTTAATTGTAATGATATTAAAATTACATTCTTTTTAGGCAATGCACCACACTATTCCCTCAGAACATTGTGCAGAGCTTTAACTGCTGCAGCTAAAGCGAAATGCGGCACCGTCTCCAGATCTTTATATGAAGCATTCTGCTTGTCTTTTCTTACACAATTAGACAGGTCTTCGCATCCTAAAGTAGAAGCTATGATTGCCAAGTAAGTGTATAATCATATAAGCCTTTTATTATTATTAAATTAATTAAACATGTGTAATATTTTTGTTTTGTCTCTTCCTTAGGGCGGTCATCGGAAAGAAAAACATAAAATCGGTGATCAATCAATTAATTCCTGAGCCTCAAATATTAGGACAAAACTACTTACTTTTTGAAGGTCATTGGATTCCTCAAGGAAGCCTTGAAATAGCGATTCCTGAAGGATATATCCTAACACCTACAGTTAGAAAGAATCTACGAGACATTTCGCGAATCATCTCGCTAGGCCGCTTACCAATTTTATTACAAGGTGACACATCGGTGGGTAAAACCTCCCTTATAACGTACATTGCCAAAGCATCGGGCAATTTTTGCGTCCGAATAAACAACCACGAACATACTGACCTTCAGGAATATATCGGGTCTTACGCAACTGATTCTACTGGCAAACTCGTCTTCAAAGAAGGCGTTCTTGTCGAAGCAATGAGAAAAGGATACTGGATCATTCTAGACGAACTCAACTTAGCCCCTAGTGACGTTTTAGAGGCTCTAAATCGCGTGTTAGATGACAACCGTGAGTTGTTCATACCAGAAACTCAGCAAGTCGTCAAAGCCGATCCAAATTTCATGCTCTTTGCTACGCAGAATCCTCCAGGGTTGTACGGAGGTCGTAAAATGTTATCTAGAGCTTTCAGAAACAGGTTTGTCGAGTTACATTTTGATGAGATTCCGAAGGATGAACTGCAGACGATTTTGCACCAGAGATGTCATGTACCTCCAGCTTATAGCAAGAAAATGATAGCAGTTATGGCTGACCTTCAAATACGGAGGCGTGGTTCAGCTGCCGTTCAAGGCAAGGATGGGTTTATCACTCTAAGAGATTTGTTCCGATGGGGCCAAAGGTACAAACATGCTTCTAAGGAAGCATTGACCGACGATAAGTTCTACGACTGGGATCAGCACATAGCTGACGAAGGGTATCTTATCTTGGCAGGAAAAGTACGCCAAACTGACGAAAGAGGTATTATTGAAGAAGTTATAGAGAAACACATAAAGAGGAAAGTGAATCCTGACGATTTATTCAGTCTCCATGCGACTACATCACCTGTTACTAAAGGGATCTTAGAGATTATTCTCAACAACCAATTGGAGGAATTTTCTCACATTGTTTGGACGTTTAACATGAGACGACTGGCCGTTATGATAGCGAAATCTTTCAGTTTACATGAACCTGTCTTATTAGTAGGAGAAACTGGTTGCGGTAAGACAACAATCTGCCAAGTACTGGCAGCTTTGAATAATCGCCAACTTCTATCAGTCAACTGTCATATGCATACAGAAAGCTCAGATTTCTTAGGAGGTCTACGGCCCGTTCGTCAATATAAGAATGACGGTAGACTTTTTGAATGGGTTGATGGTCCCCTTATAAAGGCTATGGAGACAGGTAATATGTTCTTAGCTGATGAAATATCGCTGGCAGACGACAGTGTGTTGGAAAGAATGAACTCTTTGTTGGAACCTGAGCGCCAACTCGTGTTAGCCGAAAGAGGAATGGAAGATAATTCCGATATTGTTGTTATCACAGCGCATGATAGTTTCCATTTTATCGGTACTATGAATCCTGGTGGAGATTTTGGTAAGAAAGAACTTTCGCCAGCTCTTCGGAACAGATTCACTGAAATATGGTGTGACAGTGTTACGTCAAGAGAAGACTTATTGAAAGTTCTTGAGAAAAGTGTTAATCAGGGCGTTTCATTGGGAAACCAGGAAGATGGCAGCTCCGGTATAGGTACATCTATATTAGATTTCACAAATTGGTTGAAGGGTTCAGAAGTTACCAATAAATTTCCGTTCAGTATACGTGATTTGCTATCGTGGGTCCATTTTATTAACGTGACTGTCGCTAAGGGACTTTTGGACACTCCTGAAGCATACGTACACGGTGCTTGCATGACATTCCTGGACTGTTTTGGTACAGCCTTAACGGGACATATTGAGACTGAGACATTAGTATTGTTAAAGCAAAACGCTATCGAGTTTCTCTTGAACCAAATCAAGACTGTTGGCCACGAATATTTGGTCAGTTTAAGAGACACACTCTGTAGCAAACAAAACAAAATAGTCGCTTTGAGCGACTCTGATAAACTGATGATAAAACCTTTCTACATTGAAGTGCGACCCAATACTGATTTATCTGTTGAAGAACAAACCTTCACGTACACAGCTCCTACAACTGGGGCTAATACATTAAGATTGCTTCGTGGATTACAGTTGAATAAAGCAATTCTTCTTGAAGGAAACCCTGGTGTTGGCAAGACGAGCTTAGTAACAGCACTTGCTAAATCTTGTGGACACAGAGTTGTTCGGATTAATCTTAGCGACCAAACCGTGAGTATTATCACAGTAAATACTTTTTATAAATTCCACATTGCTTTATTTTAATAATCTTTCTTCTTACAGGATATAACAGACTTGTTCGGAACAGACTTACCAACAGAAGATGGATCTTTCACTTTTAAGGAAGGTGCTTTCTTGAGTGCTCTGCAGAATGGAGATTGGATACTGCTAGATGAGTTGAATCTGGCACCCCAACCGGTACTTGAAGGTCTTAACGCGTGTTTAGATCATCGAGGGGAAGTCTTCATTCCTGAACTTGGTAAAACATTTAAAGTTAAACAACAAACAAGACTGTTTGCTTGCCAAAACCCGTTGAAACAAGGAGGAGCTCGTAGGGGACTCCCAATTTCATTCCTAAACAGATTCACTCAAGTATACATCGACACTTTGACGAAAGAAGATTTGATCTATATCGTCGAAACACAATACCCTGACATACCAAAAGAAATTTTACATAAAATGGTTGCCTTCAATTGCAAAGTTGCTCATGAAATTACCGAATTGCAATCCTGGGGCCATTTAGGAGCTCCTTATGAGATGAACCTAAGAGATATACAGAGATGGTGTGAAGCTTTGAAAAAGGACAAACAAGATGGTAAATCTTTACGCCCAGGGAAGTTTGTTGATATGTTGTATGTGAATCGAATGAGAACTGCCGAAGATAAAAACAGAATGACGGAAACATACGAGAGTATATTTCTCCCTGAGTACCCAATAAGTGACGGCAATCCACAATTCAATATAACTGAGACTGAACTTTTAATTGGTGATGTAACACTAAACCGAAATGTTGACAAAAGTTTTAAGAACAGAAGAGCCATAGAAACGAATTTGCTAGTGTTGAGAAATCAGCTACCGGCTCTTAAAGCTTTGGCTCAGAGTATCAAAATGAACTGGTTATCAATACTAGTTGGGCCAACAGCAACAGGGAAAAGTAGTGTTGTGCAGGTACTGGCTGATTTGACCGGTAACGAACTGCAAGTGGTTCCTGTGACGTCAGCAATGGACGTGTCAGATCTCCTTGGAGGATTCGAACAAGTGGACTACAATAGGAACCTTGAAAGCTTATTTGATAAAATCGAGACATTGACTATACAGACTGTGAGAAATATGTGGCTGAAACAGGAGGATAAAAACTTGAAATCTGATAAACTGCTAAGTCATCTGTATCAATACAAATCGCTGCAAACTGTTGCAAGTCATGAGATGACTGCTGAAAACATGGATAATTTCAAGCAGAAAATGCAGTTTCTTCTGAACCATTGCTGTAAATTACGTCAAAATAATCTAACTATAGACGTCATATCCCAGAAAATCCAAGACGTAGCAAGTAATTTGAAGAGGCTACGAAGCAAATTAGCTTCAATGACATCAGTAAACGCAGGCGGAAAATTCGAATTTGTAGACTCGTTACTAGTAAAAACTATGATTGAAGGTTCATGGTTGCTGCTAGATAATGTAAACCTGACCTCTGCTGCCGTTCTTGACAGGCTGAACGGTTTGTTAGAACCGAATGGTGTTCTGAATATACCAGAAAGAGGAGATTTCAGTGACATAAAACCTCATCCGAACTTCAGAGTGTTTTTCACTATGGATCCGAAGTACGGAGATATTTCTAGAGCTATGAGAAACAGAGGTGTTGAGATCTTCTTGCTCCGGTCGAGTGATTGCAATATGAATTTGTCCGAGACAGTGTCGTATATGGACTTGGCGGCATTGCTACTGTCTTGTGGACTGCCTTGTGAACACCACGAGTTGTGCTTCAAGTGTCATGACTTGATGAAGTCATTTGTACGAGGTTGGTATACAGTTTCGATATTATGTCAGTAAAACTTTTAGCTTTGGTAATTCGAACGAAATTTACTAATTGACAAAATTCGAACGTCATAGGGGTGGTAGAGAAGGTCGAAAAACGGACAGAAAAGTCTAACGTTCGTTAATTTTGCCCGATGGTTGTCTCACCCATATCACTTGAGGTGAAGTGTGGGTGTTATACAACTACCACCAAATAGCAACGGCTTACTTTCCGAAAATTGTGACTTTTCTGTCCGTTTTTCGACCTTCTCCACCACCCCTATCACTAGTGACGTTCGAATTTTGTTAATTAGTAAATTTCGTTCAAATAATATACGCGTATATATTTGCCTGGACGTTTTGGTGCTCCAACCACTTATTTAAGGTGATTATATTATTATATCGATGCGTCTGCCACACCCTTCTTGATTATATAGGCGAGTTGTTATATAATAATAATAATTTTCTTTATTCAGACAAATTAGTCCACACCTTACAATTATTAAAATGGAGCAGTTAAAATTAATTACATAATTGACACATAAATTATTAGAATATATCACAATGTATAATGTAAGTTATGTAAGTTGTGATAGACAAGGATAAGGATGAATTGCCCCCTGATAAACAAAATCCTGGTATCAGCGTTGGTGTTTTAAATGCGTCTGTGTCATATTGTTTTTAATAAACATATTTTTTCAGGGTTTGAACGACCAACTATTTCACACATGCTGCAAGCGGCACATTTAATCTGGCAACAAATTCTCCGTGGCATTAGCATCCGCACAGCTTTCGTCAGCAGTTTCTCTGACGTCTACATCAAACCAAGATGTGGTGGTGATTTCGACTCTAACGTTATAACATCTCTCGCCGAAATGAAGAATAATATGCTAAGGGAATTAGAACAGCTAATAAACAACCAAATGGAGACTGACATTGATAATATCGGCACACATCATACTCTAACTGTCAAAGAGTTATGCTCAAACTCATCTTTAGAAGTAGCTAAACAAATTGCCTATACTGCTACGCATGAACTGAAATTATTGCCCATGCTCTTTAGTTTATTTTCCACCTACCAAAAAGTACCTAAAAATCTTTTAGTAGCTGTACAATCTATTATTGAGAAAAACCTAAAAGATCTCTATTCCGATCGTATGTATTGTTCAGGCAAAGACCTCAATAACATTGCGTATAATCAGTTCAAAGAATATACCGAATTGCAATCTTACAAAAGATACTACCCAGAATTGTACAGTACAGAAAATATTGTACACTCATCGAACAAAGAGTCATTGTTGTTGTTTTACAATCTAATGAAGATGTATTTAGAATTATCGATATCAACAAGGGCTTTCTCAGTACTTGATTATTCGAAAGCGGTGCTATCCGGTACATTGACCGATGATTTTGTGGAATATCCGATACTACACCAGTGTAAGAATTATATCAATATTATAGATCAATATATTACAAAGGCCGTTCAAAATTGCGAGAACTCTATGGATGATGAAACAGCTTGTCATATTCTTCAAGCACTGAGTTGGAGTAGTAGATTCTTTAGTATGACCAATGAAGCTATCTTCGCCCAATCTGAGGGTAGACGACAAACATTGAGAAGTGATATTGTCCCCCTTTTGTACACCCATAGTAAGTGGCTTAACAAACATTTGCTCCAACTATTTGCCAAACTTTCGCCTGAAAATGAAAACATACTGAGTAAGATGAATATTGGTAACACGATCGAAGCGACTGACGAAATGATTAAATACGGTAAGAAATTAAGGAAATGGTATGGTCAACCGAACTATTTCTTAGACAAGGAAGAATATGAGATAAGCTCGGAGAAATCGAAAATCTATAAGCAAATAACATTGGATTTGGGTCAGCCTATTTCGAAACAATTAAACAAACTTGTAAACAACTATGCTGTGACGGATTTGAGTATGGCTTTCGATGTTCCCAATAAAGAAAAGTTAGCAGTAGTACAAGATAATCTATCAAAGTTAGCCGAAGATGACGGTACAAGAGGGATTTCAGAAGTAAAACTTCTGCCTATTACATCGTATGTTGTGCAAAGAGTGTTAAATATCCTACAGTTATATTTCTTAGATACAGTATCTCAGTTATCTGGTCCAAGAGAGAGTAATGGAAGCAGTGGTTTTTCTGAAGTTATCGTTAGTTTAATAAACTTTGGAAAGGTATGCAAAGGATTCCCGCCTGCTTTGTTGAACCTTATTGAAGCAATTGTGCATTTACAGAAGAATCAACCAGAAGTAGTTGGAAGGTAATTATTATCATTGCATTTTTTTTTATTCTTACCTGCCCTCTGCAATGTACAATTATGGGCAAACTTCTTGAGCATTAGGTGACGTGGTGGGGGAAAGTTTGCGCATCGTACACTTACGTGCAAAATATTGCTATAAATATGATTAGTTACGTCGAGTTTTTAGAATTACCTATTTTATCAATTACAATTACTGTTTATTTCGCGATATTGTATTATGTATAGACAATTGTATTTGTGTGAGTGCAGTGGCAGGCAATAGCCAAAATATAAACAATAGCCGACATGTGCAACATTTTGTATGTCGTGCATTGTTTTGTCAAATTTCTCATAACTTAAACAATAGTTAAATCGAAAACAATGCTTGTCGGCATGTTTTGTTGAACTTCTTACGATTTAAAACAATAGTTAACTCGGTTTTTAATATTAGCAAAATCGCCGACAATATTCAGTGATAAAATCCGCTTTTAACTCAACAAATAACAACAACAACTAACGATTTATAACAGAGCACAAAAGTGAGCACTTCACTGCACGCACGTGTATTCGGGAGAGAGCGGAACGAAGACGCGGTGCGCGGGGCAAGGGTCGACTGATCCAATCACGCGCAGGTACGCCCCCTGCGCCTCAGCCTCGTAACCAAAGAGACCCAAAATTCGTTTCTGCGCATTCAAGGTCGTTTGCTCAAGATGTTTGCCCCGATTTATATATTTATTTTGTCTTTTGACGTTTCTATATTGATAACTACGTCATAGTCGAATCGCAATGGGAAGTTGATGGTAAATAGTAACTAATGTTGAATATATATTGTAGATATATATGCCTTTTAAAATATTTACGCGATTAAGACCCGTGTCTGCAATATATAATTATGTGTACACACACAACAACTTTCACAAAATATTGTTAATGTATTAGTTTTTTGAGGACTTCAATGATATGCCTTATCTGCCGGTAATGTGCTTTACTGTCAATCAATCTGAACTTGTATTCGCTATCAAAAAGTCTTATACATTTTTAGTAACTATATAAAAACATCTCTTTCAGGATATCATCTATTCCAGTAAAGTTCTGGGACGAGTACTACAAAGCATTGGTGTACTCTCCAGCATTTTATCCTCTGCCATTCATGTGTCCACCCATCCAACAAGACACGGAGGAAAAGGTCATGGAAGAGATCCCAGTCAATACAGAAAGACTGTCTAAGAATGTGGCTCTTTTACCCTATTACTTGCAGAAATTTACTATTTCATGTGATAACCCAGGTTTGTTTTTTCTTTTCGTCTTCTTTTTTTAGAGTGGCAACTATGTCTTCAAACTTCTTCTGGATGTGCTTTGTGTGTGTGTGTGCGTGTGTGTGTGTGTGTGTGTGTGATATGTAAGTTTGTGAACACTCTTTACTCGTCTTTGAAGCGTACGGGGCATAACAGCGCCACCTCTTTGGATGAAAATTTGAATTCATATAAAAAGCTGTAAACCAGGACTTAGGTTGCTAATTTTAATCGACACATCTCTCGAACAGCAAGTTTCTGCTGAAGTTCTTTTATATTTGAAGTTTTTATTTCTTTTTAATAAATTCCATTACACTTTTTAGATCTGAGGCATCTGTTGGCGTATGAAGCTGTGTCAATAGAAGGCAGAAACGACTATTCAATACAACTGGGCTCAATTATCAACATCTTATGGAAGAATATCGCTACATTAGATGCGGTTGCTAGCCAGACATTGTAAGTTTTTCTTCATTTTATTATTTCTTACCCTATCAATCAGTGTCTGTGTTGTTTTATTAGAAATTAATATGCTTTTATACATATTATTTATTGATATTTTAGAAACACTGAACAAGAATTCGAGACAAGAAAATTTGAAAAGCTCAATTTGTACTTACTCCATACATACACTCAAACTCAGAACATCGTAGGTGATATTCACGAAAACTTCAAACAATTAACAAAAACAATAAAAGACGAAGAATTTGCGCATATTCTATCTCAGTCGTACCACACCTATTTAGAACTGAAGAAAGAGATGGATAGTATAACAAAGAGGTGGTTAATCGTTGAACAGTCACTATGGACAAGTCTTTTACTGATCAAAGTGATGTCCGAAATGAATATAATGGACCCGGTAGAGAAATATCGATTGAAATCTCAGTACATAGAAGAAGACCTCCAAATGTTTGATTCCCTTCTAAGCGCGTATTACTTCCAAGGAATCGTATCCGGGAATGTGAACGAATACAAACAAATAAATAAACCGTCCGATGTGGTAATTTCTGAATTGGAAGTAGAAAGAGTATTTGAATTGCAGAAGGTCCATCCTTATTGTGAAATTATTATGGAGATGAAAAAGACAACTGCTGAGAGGGTTAACAAGTATGCTTTGGGCAATACTTTTAGACCTGAAGAGCCGTCCTACGCTAGTTTTGTTAAAGTAAGCATGAATGAGATATTTCTTTTTTATTTTTTCAAAAAGTTAGACAACAAGTCTTAATCGGGTAATTATTATAAAGTTAAATAAATACCTCGACTTTTTTTTATAATAATCACGCGATTTAGACTTGGTGTCTAATTTTTGAAAAATGTTCTCAAATCGTGCAAGTTTAAAAACATATATTTTTTCTGGATGCCGTAGTTCCTACAAGGAACCTTTAAAATTTCGCCATGTCACTTAGTCCGTACGTCTACGGCTGTAGAGATTTTTAGTACGAGAAAGCTGCAATTTTGCATAAACCTATTTAATGTTTACCATGTATTTTTACAGAACTGCAAGCATTTCACAAAATCCGTCCTATCATCGCAAACTACAAAGGACTTAATAAAGAACTTGTTATCACACAGCAAAAGCCTATGTGATGCCTACAAGAGTGGCAATCAAAAACAGGCAGACATCCAAAAAGGTCATGTAGTGATCAAGCAGACCGCTTCCTGGCTGTATTCCGTCAACGCATTCTATAAACAAGTCGAGATATATTCAGACGCTTTCCCCGACTTGGCTAAACCTTTACTCAGCTCTTTATCTCAGATTATATACAGTGTAACTGCTTTTAACGACCTCATTAAGGAGTATTTAGTCAAAATTGACCAAGGATCTAAGTTTATGGATGTGGTCGGAGAGCTAATCGTATATCCGAGTAAGATACCGATTGATCGTAGTAAAGAGGAGTTCTTGAATCGATTCGTGTTGTCCCCGTTCTTTGATATGTTGTATAAGAATGTGATGCCGAAGGAAGGACGACCTGCTGCTGATTTTGAGAGGATACAGTGAGTATTTTTTGATATTTAAGATACTCTATTCGAGTTTCAGACTTAAGGCAGTCTAGTACTGAGCAGTAGTAGTAGTATATACAGCCGTGGTAAAATGATAATAGTTATCTATCCAAATCGGCATCCTACAATGTTCATAATAGAAATCTGTTTCTTGGTTCCCTATGTCTAAAGATCGAATTTAGAGGGTAAATAATTAACACTCTTGCTTCAATACCTTTCTAGAGGCCTTAACTTTATTACGTGGTTGAAGGTTCATTACAAAATTTCAATTAATTTAGCTTGCTACTATAACGCATCATTAATGCAAAAACCTCAAAGGTACAATATGAAGTATATTTATGTTAGTTATGCAGGACCTATACTAGTTATGCAGGATTGAATCACATATTTAAGACGTGTAATATACTCACTATTCAGATATGTAACTCAGTTTTCCATAAATGGTATAGTATGTCTTTACTATGACTTAGAAGTTTTTGCCCTACATATCTAATTATTTGGCCCACTGTACATATTCATTTTTTATATAGAACTCCTTAAACCAACCACATAACCTAAACTCTCACACATAGGCACTCAAACACACAACACACACGCATACACACATACACACCCACACATACACGCATACACACACACTCACCCACACATACACACACAAACTGTATTTATGTCAATCTTGTCTTTATTGTCTAAATTATTAATATATTTTTTTATTTTTGTAATGGAAGAGCGGAGTCTTCTAATACAGGCTTTGTTTGCTTAAAAGAAGGCTCCAATCACAAACTAATTGTTGTAAACTTGTTAAAGAAATAAACAATTTGAATTTGAATTGAATTTGAATTTTCAGAGTATTAAAAATGCAACTAACCGAGTTGCGAATGCACTGTACGGCGATGGATAAAATCGACGAGACGATGGCAACCACCGTGCACGACACGTTAAACGAATTTGTCAAGGCCTGGGAGCAGCAGCAACGCGATATTGAGAAGAAGAAACAGGACGATGAAGCTTTATACGTTACTAAGTAAGAATATTAACAAATTTCTCAACCCATTCTGTGCCATCGATATAGGAATATATACCTTAGCTAGACGAACCTTACATGGTTTTAGCGCCATCTATGCGATGAGTGATGAGTCATTTAGACCAACACGATAATGTCGAGAGGTGACGCTTTTTTTATTAATTACTTGTAGTATTTTAAAGAAAACTATAGCTTTGCTATGCCTTTTTGTATTATTATAATATTAACGGCGTTTACCTGAGGGGTGCAGGATCGAATCCTGCTGGCTTCTTAAATTTTCGACCTTAATGTTATATAAAATACAAAAAGACAGCAAAGCTATAATTTGCTTTAAAAGATTACAAGTATAAATAAATTTAAAATTTGATATCATTGCCGATAAATATCGATGGTAGTAAAATGATTTGGTATATTATATAAAAATAAACATCGATATTTTTCTAAAGCTTGTTTTAATCTAGATTTTTGCGTACATTTATCGAAAATCTTACTAGCATGAGTATTTGATCGTATAAAATACTGTTTTTTTGCTAGGCACACTATTTGTAACAATCTTTTGCTCATCAATGTTTTTCATTGAATGATGTGGATAGCACTTTTAATTCATAAAAGCCAAATAAGAAAATTTTCATGCTTTTGGCATTTTTTGAAATAACTGCATTAGTACATTTAATAATTATAGCAGCCCTGTATCTAATACATGTCCTACTGCTGGGGTCGGGCCTCTTCTCATGATGGTTAGACCATAGCCTACCTCGCTGGCCAAGTGCGAATTGGTAAACCAAGTGCGGCATCTCTAGTATTAAATATTTATTTCTACTTGTAGATCAAAATGTGAAGACGAAGACGAAGAAGCGATAGCCACCGAGGAGATACAAGAAATGTTCCCATCTTACTCCGACCAAGACTTCGCAGAATTCAAACCGCCAACTCTCGAACAAAAGCCTATCAAGCCGCAAAAGACAGAAGAGACCAAACCGAAGTACTTAATATCTTCTGAAGACGTCTCCTTCGTTTACAAATGGCATTCGAAATTAGTCCGTACTATGACGTCGACGAGATGGCTACCCGCCCGAAAGAAGTTGATCGGCAATGATGTTATAAGCCCATTCTTACAGAGGTATTCGACATTTAGCCGGCTTGTGGATAACAAATGGAACGCTTTGGATGCTGAATTCGAATCGACGGTTTCACCCAGTTTTATGGTGCTGTTGTCGCAGATCAAGGCGAAGGTTGATGGGGAGGGTAAGTTAGAGACAATTTTATTATTAAAATAGCTTTTGCCCGCGACTTCGTCCGCGTGGAATTCGTGGTATTAAGTAGTAACTGCTCCCGCGCTTTGACCCACGTTCAACCATACTGCTCCGCTCCCGTAAAATTAAGCGTAATGTTATATATATAAAAACCTTTATTGAGAGTTAGACTATCAAACACAGAAAGAATGATCAAAATCCTACAAGTATTTCTCGAGATTAGCGCTATCAAGCAAACAAACTAAGTTTCACCCGCGGTTTCGTCTGCGTGGTAGGTACATTGATAAAATGTAAAAAGTATGTTTAAATTTCCATGTGTATTCGATATTGCTCTGATCTTGTTAATAAATTAAATACTGCATTTCCGTGCACTGCCGTGGAACTCTCTAATTGGCTTAAGTCACTTATTGTAAATGTAACCAGCTGAGGCGGATTGCATCTTAAAAGCATGTAACATGTATTATAGCTGTTGAGTTTCCTGAATAAATAAATAAATGTTACGCGTCTTGTAGTCAGTTACCTGCACCAAAAATTTTATTAAAATCGGTCTAGCCGTTTAGAAGATTAGCCAATACAAACAGACAGACAGACAAAAAATTAAAAAAAGTGTATTTAAAAAAAACATTGTTATTAAGACATTAAAAACATACATATCAATTTTATTTATTTGTATTGATAGCATACAAGGGGAATAGTTATTTATGGTACAAGTGAGAAAAAGTTTATATATCTGTTGTGAGTGCCAATTTTAAATCTTGAGCTTGCGAAGTAGTTACGCTCGTGATTATAATAAAGACTACTTCGCAAGCGAAAGATTTTAAGAGGTCACGAACTGGAAATTAAATTTTTCTAACGCGTTACATACAAAACTTTTCACCTCTTCCAGTGAGAAAATATTAAGATTTAAATAAACTCGTACTCGATTGCTTAACCTGGAACAATTCCATGAAATACAGTAATATAATAATAGTAATATAGTAATACCAATTCACAATGCGTATTAGGGCCTTTTGTAAGTCGCCACTGATTAAATATGTCGTACGTGATTTTTCTGGTAAAAAAGCAAACTTTTGTGTTAGAAGCAAGTTGTCGCAACTCTTTTGGAGTTCCACAAAGTTCATCATCACTGGATTCACAATTTTTTTGTTAAAAAGTTCCAGTTAACAATTAAACATAAACTGAAAAGAATTTATAGTTGCCCGCGATGACTGACACAGACTTTTTTTTTTAAATCGTGCGTTCGAAAATTCGTTCCGTAACATTTATTTATGGTCTAATATTAAGTACCTGATTTTAATTAATTTAATGGTCAATCACGAATATAAAACCATTAAAATACTAAATAAGCGCGTATTTATATAATTTAAAATAATTAAAACGTATCGTATGTAGTTATTTAATAAAATTGATGTCAATTGTTATTACTAACCTACATGGTGGCTGCTTTGTTTTTTTTTCAGCGCCTATTCATTGGAAGGATTTTGTTTTTCGAAATTTGAATCACTTTGCCTCACTAGTGAGTAAAAACGGTTTTTACTCACTGAATTCTGGCAAGCAAACGATCTTTTTCGTGCTGGTGTGGTTAAAAGGTTTTTTTTCTGTTCATCTCAGATCGACTAAATCACACCTTTTCCATATTGGCTGCAACATAACTTTTTGTACCCCACTACGGCGAAGCCAGAAAAGAAGGCCTATGATTTTAATAGTCTATGTACATATATGTTACGTGTGTATTAACGTGTGTTCGTATATCACCTAAATTATTTTTCTAATTTTTATGACTCGATCCGTTATTATGACCCGGTAACATAAGGTACAGTTTAACCAACATTAAAAAGTAACCGATTTTATTTTTGTTGTAAGTATTATATAGTTGTCACATTATTTATTTTGTTGTTCAGAATCACCAAGTAAAGAGGACTTCTACCGGTCAGCCTGGGTATCGGAGACGAAACAGTGCGTGCCTCTACTGCACAGAGTGAAGGAAAGCACTGATGAGTTGCTCGACAAGTGGCCCGACTTCCCAACGTTGAAGGAGGTCAGTACAACCATTTTATTACCCCGGCCACACACGTTAGCGCCAACTTTGGCACAATATCTCCAACGTAGAAACTTTGTCAATGTTGATTCACACTCCCTAAGAAAAAACAGACTAAATACTTTACCATCAGGTGGACTAGACGTTCGTTCGCTGTGGGCGTTTTATAAAAAAAAAAAATTGGCTTCTCCAAAAGGCAATGCCCAAAAACTGTATCGCCAAAACCCTTGTGTCACGAATATAAGATAGTAAATAATTTCTAGTTTCGTATATGACGATTATCTAGTAATAAGAGACATAACTTAAGCGGGATTTAATAAACAAAAGAGATTTTCTATTTAAACATGAAGGATGAACTAGAATCTAATTTTGTTTTGATAGAATTATCACGTTTTTTGCACTTGTTTACTAACTTTTTTTATGACATCCCAGCTTACTATGAAAATATCCGGCTTAAAATAAAACTTTCATATTATTCTACATACAATACAGCAGTTTTTATCTTGACAAAGCCACAAAATAGATAGCACAGCAGCGATAAACAATCCCATAGTCGATTGGTCATACCCCTTTGAACGCCGAAAATAATATTTTTAGCTCGTAAGATTGGCTGAAGAGTGCTGATGACAACGTTTTTAGTCAGCAATACCGTATAGTAGTTGTACATATAATAATTGTAAACAATCTGCGAAAGGATGGATATATATAATAGATATTGAGTACCGATTTTCTATATTTGTATTGTGTTTTTTGTCCTTGTCGCTTGCATTAGCCATTAGCAACCTAATGCAAGACACAAGCAAGGGCGTAGAAGTTGCTACCAACTGGGCAAAAACAATATAAATGTAAATAAAAAATGAGAAACCACAATGCCATTAACACATAAGAAGAAGAGAAGATTTTTTGTCCTAATATTTATAATATAAATGTGTATGTAAATATTATATATTTTTAATATGTTGTGAACTGTACAACGTCTTGATAATACTGTTACGTCGTATAACAAAAGTAAATAAATTAATAAACGTTTTTACAGATCATGGTGATAGTGAACAGAATCCTGAGCTTCCCTGTCAGCAGTCCTATCAGTCGGTTTCTCACTGGCCTCGAATTACTGCGAGATAAAATAGAGGAATGGAACAAGAACGCACATAAAGGGAACAATTTAATAGAAGTTTCGTTGTCGGTGGGACAACAGATCATTAACTGGAGGAAGCTGGAGATGGCTCATTGGAAGGAGTGCCTTAATAATGTGTATCAAAGGTATGAATTTTTATATAACTTATGTGCAGGCGGATGATAATGTGTGAGTTGATTTGATAGTCCTACGGAGTCATTTTAAATCTATATTCGTCGAGTATTTCCATGAGAAAACAAGTTAGTTTGTTAGGTCTTTCTCAGGACAAAGGAAAGAAAAAAAAAGCATTTAATCCAACAACAAGCACAGGCAACAAATTAGACAAAAACATAGACAGTATGGAATATACTGCAACGTACAAATAAGGTATAAGTAGGCTAATATGTAGCATGCTGCCTCTAGGCTGGTGCCAGAAAGAAAGACAAGTTTTAGTGGTGCAACACCACCCAGTACTGATTTTCAGTTAGCAACCTGACGACTGACGTAGTGACGCACGGTTGTAGGTCAAGCTGTTGCACTAAATAGTAGTATGTAGTAGTTTTATTAAAATTATGAAATACGGTTGTTACTCACGTAATGTTGGTCTATTTAGTCGACCGCAGTTCGTTGCAGTCGCAGCGACTCAGGCGCGACGTATTGCACTCTCTTGATAATGCCTAGACGTATAGGCGAAACCGCGGTCGACTAAATAGACCAACATTACGTGAGTAACACCCGTATTTCATAATTTTAATAATGTTACAAACTCACGTCAGTTTTAATAAAAAAATATGTAGTAGTTACAAAAAAATCTAAGAATATAACATATCATTGTAGTAAATAGTGATTATCCCTACTTTACCTAACACACAATAAATATCTAAATAATTTTATCAATCGATTTTTATATCCACAGAAAACAATCAGAAGCTCACAAATACTGGTTCTACATGTACTCAGTACTCAACTCGTACGTAGAGAACCCTCAGGCCGAGCGAGTGACGGCCGTGCTTCGCGATTTCATGGAAAAGTCCAACTTAGCCGAGTACGAAGTGCGTCTCGATATTATTTATGCGTTCCACTGCCATTTAGTACATTTGGAACAGGATGAGAAGAAAGGTAAGATAGAGGTTTTGTTTTTAACACGCTTATATTAGCTTCACCTGTATGTATGTATGTATGTAACCGACTCCTTTGGACTCGATTTTGACCCACTTTAAACGGACAGATTTCATTAAAATTTTGCACATTCCTGTCAAAGATCGATGACAATGCAATAATTCGATAAAAAAATTAAAAATATAAAAAAATAAAAAAAAGACTCTCTTAAAATATAAACCAAACTAAAAAGTAGAAAATAAATAATAATTAAAAAAAACTAAAAAACACGCTTTTAAGGTACTTCTAACTAAAAAGTAAAAAATAATTTCTAATATAAGCTGAAAAAAGCGTGGGGCGCTCTGTGCCATATTTTTCGTCTATCGAGCAACCCACGCTTTTTTCAGCTTATATTACGAGTTATTTTTCACTTTTTAGTTAGAAGTACTTTAAAAGCGTGTTTTTTAGATTTTTTAAACTATTATTTATTTTATACGAATTATGTCGCTAATAGCCGGATCACCTGAAGATTGATGACATCCATAATCCGTATAATGGCAGCGATAGCCGAGTGCGAGTCTGTAGGACTGCGAAGTAGGTCTCGGGTTCGAACACTACACACACCTGTCAATAAATCGTTAAGATTCGTCTTTTCCAAGATATGTGTATAATTATACACATATCTTCGCTCGCTAAGAGTGCTTAAAAAGTGCTCGATTATTAAAATCCATATACACAGATTCGTAGCTTTATCTGTGTACTACTTTATTATGCATCACGCGCCAGTAATATTAGGACTTAATTCACCAGCAAATTTAATAACGATGTTTAGGAAAATTTTCGACACTAGTTGGCGCCATTTTGGCAATAGGTGTCCCCACCAATAGTGATAATAATGCGCGCTGCATCACGCTGCATGCTTATTTTAAAATGCATGCGCGCTGCTTGTATAAGTAAATAGGTGGCCTGACATATTAGACATATTCCTAGATCTGACGTCTCGGTCTTGTAGACGTACTTTCAAATACCGTCATTGACCATAGTAGTTTTATTTTTGAATGGGTGGTGTACTTGACCTTTTCCATCATTATTTCCTCTACGTCTCAAAGGTTTGCTGTTAGATAGTTTATGTTGAATTAAGCTCGCCTTTGTACATGAACTTTATTAATATGTTATAATCTGTAATTTTGTGTGTATAATAAAGAATTTGAATTGTACTTTCGAGCTCGTCCACCATAAATATAATAACTTTCTATCGACAGAAGAACTTCGCTCAATCCTTTGGAACACATACAACTACTACGCTCAATTCAGCGCTCAGGTGGCATCACACATCAAAGAGAAGCGGGCTCCCATAGAGAAGAAGTTACGCGATTTCGTCAAGATATGCACCTGGGATCGAGATCTTAGTTACTGGAGTGTTAAGGACACTGTTGAGAAGGCGCATAAGGCTTTGCATAAGCATACCAAGGAGTTTGAGGTTTGTGGTTATTTGTCTATTTTTTAATAGTAAGGATTACTATTAAATGGCACCATAGACAAAAATGCTCATTTCTATACATTTGGATTTGAGATTGACATTTCTAGTCTTGTCGACCAATCAGAGCCTCCTATTTCGTCCACTCAACAGACCGACATTTGGTGACTGAGATTTTAGTAATCTTCCTCATTATTATTGAGAATACGGGTTACTTACGTTATTTTTACACGTCCACATCCATCTTGTCAAATAAAATGTTGGGTGACCTACAACACAGGTTTTCCTAGTGTAGGCATCCACTTAACAACACACAATTGTGATGTATACTATCCTAGATATTAAGTCATTGGTTGTCTTGCTATGTAAAAGAAATTTTGTATGCACCTAATTTGAAATAAATAAATTGCAAAGAATAGCAGCCCTTAGCGATGGCTTATGTCAACTTTCCTGTGAGGACGACATTATATAAGTGAGAAAGCCTGCCTCGATGGTCTATTGGTTAGCGTATGCGCCTCTCACCGCGAGGTCTCAGGTCCGATTCCCGGGTCGGGCAAAGAGTTATTTGTAAATTGTCAGTCAGGAAATTCACAATAGCAGCACGGAGTTGGAATTATGCCCGGTGGATGGCGATAGGGTTACCTATACACCTACCTACGGGACCTAAACATAACAGGTGAAATGTGGGTGTTGTACACCTCGGAGACACCCTACTGGTAATATAGACGTGATATTATGTATGAAGACATTTACTTATTTAATTCCAGAACGTTCTAAAAGAGAGTGTAAGCAGCTGCTTGGTAGACAATTCCACAGAAGTGGTAGGTGATCACGTGGGCATCTGGGACCGACCCAAGCGAGCCACCACGGCCAATGCCGCCGCGGGCGGAGCGTACCTCATCGACGTCACCAACCATTTGGTGCTGGCTAGGAATATCAAGGTAATTTGCCCATGTTTATCGCTTATCTCATAATTGAAGACATGAATGGATGAAGGGGTTATGTAACATCTTTAAAACTGTTTTATATGCTTAATAAAGGTGTTATGTGCCTATGTGTTCACGTACAACGGTCCCATAGGAGGACTAAGTGCGGACACCGCCCAGGAAAACTATGTGCCTACAAACCATATTAAACCTTAAAACAACGCTGATTAAGCTTAGTTTTAGAAATACCAAGTAATGAAATGTATATGAACCAACATAAAATTATAATAACAAAACTTTGGTGCCCATTATCTACATATTTACAAATTGTATCGTATCCCCTTCATCCACTCATGTCTTCAATTATCCTACACTCATAGTGTATCACCTTTTATCTTCGATAGTAATAAATATATATTATGAGCTCCTTACTGCGCGGTAGTAGCTTTTTTTATTTATTACCCACTTGCAGTGGTTTATTAGTAAAAATAAATTGATCACTAAGATCGATTTTAATTAAGTAATATTGATGTAGCTTTTATTAGCGGTAAAGTTTTCTTGTGAAGTTAAGTGTTGATGCAATCTATAAACAATGCATGTAATTTTGTTCCTACTACCATAATATGTATTAACAAGTTATTTAATTTTATTTTAACATTGCATTAATCAGTGCTAAGTTTTTCAGAAGCGTTTTTAGCCTGGAGAAAACACTGTGCAAAACTTTATTTACTTAATGTAACAATAGTTATTACTAACTTAAAGATATTTAGAAAAAAAAAAAAAGTATAAAACGGATTACAACAAACTCAATCGGGACTCAATTACAAAACTCAAACGTATTGACACTATATTCTATTAGGTTTTTGACCGACATGACACCCTAAAGAATTACTGGTGGTAATCGTAAAATACAAATTCAACAATTTTGTATTGCCTATATAGTGTTCCATATAATGGAATTCTAACGTAAGAGATTTAAATTTAAGATTTTAATTATTTAAAATTCTCCTGTCCATATAACTGGACTATAATAACTACTGTGATTTGGGGTTAACCTGTTTAAAAACTAATAAACTAAACCCCTGTTTTTTTTTCATCTCAATTTTCTCTGATCCGAAAATTAACATGGACTTTTTCATAAGATATTAAGACTAGAAAACATGTTTAGTAGCTTTTGCATGATATCTAACAGATGCCTTCTTTCATTATGTGGATTTTCATACTAATATTCCTTTTCTTTTCTAATTTGCAGCTGATCCAGGTAGTACACAACACATTAAATAGTTATTGTTTTAAAAATTGGTTTGTTTTTATTAATATAGTGGTTGCGGGGTAGAGTGTTGTAGAATTAATACGTAACTTGTTTGTTGATCGCTAATATTACTGTTCGAATTAGGAATTAACCGCTATTTGTTTAAAGCTCATTTACAAGAAATATGTGGGTAGAATAAATTATAGTAGTTATTTTGGTGCATCGCATGAGGTAAAAATCAGACTAGTGTCGATTGTGTGAATTAGAATGACTGTAGATTTTGTTTCCATGACTAAATGGCCCAGATTACTAGTTAATAGTTCAGATGACGAGTCAAAATGTATGAAATGAGCAGAGAGCATGCATTTAACTAGAGACTATTATTAGTTTTAAATGTCATTATTAACACTGTATATTCACTGTATATACTTTACTGGTGGTAAAGCTCTTGTGAATGAGCTCGAGGGCGGCAGCACCACCGTCTCACCTTTAACCTGCCGCCAAATAGTAGTGCTTCTATTACTGTGTTCCGGTTTGGTGGTGAGATCAGGCCCTGAAATTACTGGCGCATGAGGCATAACACCGTAGTCCTCACCTGCAGCGACGCATCTATAATCTGCTTCTGTGGATTAATGATGTCCATGGGCTGTACTCCACTTACCACCAGGTGGAGTACACGTTGGTTTGCTGTGGGCGTAGAATAATAAAAAAAAATGTATGTAATTTGACAGCTATTACCCGGCCCGGGAAATTCTTTTAATGAAATTTGACAGTCCAATTGTTGCAAAAGTATAACCATTAATTTTCTATATGTCACGTCTTGACACAGAGTCTTTCGTATTGCAACAAAATTACAAATCAGCCCAACCCAATTTGAATTCTTTGAAATTGTATACCAATCTTGAAACTTTGTTTAGATGAAACAGTAAACAAAAAAGTTTTCAGGTCTAGACTGTTTTGGCAAGCTGTAAACTTCTCTATTGCTATAGATTTTTAGTAGTTATAGTTATACCAAATATAATTTCGAATTTCTAGGCATAAAAAAACAATAAAATATCAACACATATTTTTGTAAATGAGCTTACCCACAACACTGCCTTAACAACCAGGCACTCAATCATATCACTTATTCCATAGAAATACTTGGACGAAGCTGAAAAGCCGTGCAACGCCATTCCAGACAGTAACTCCTTAATACTGAAAGTGCCGAACTTGCTGAATAAGGCTCGGACGTTGTGTAAGGACACGATAAGCAATACTGCCTACCCCAATATGGTGCAAGCATTGGACGACTTTGTCACCACCGTTATTGAGACTAGCACGCATCTTGGATCCTTGGAGGTAACATTTTTTGTATTTATTTTAATTATATGACGTGACGCCTATATTACCTAGAGGTGTACAACACCCTTATTTCATTTCCAGCTTCATTTGCTGTTATCTTTAGGTCCTATGGGATAGGGAGTGAGCCTAACGTCATCCACCGGGCACAATTACAACTCCGTACTGCTATTGTGAATTTCCTGACGGCAAGTTAGATAGATAGATAACTCTTTATTGTACACAAATTAGAAAGACAGTTTCTTAAAGCACATCATTTAGATAGGACAATGGGCGGCCTTATCGCTATATAAAAAAACTAAAAAAAACACGCTTTTAAAGCACATCAAACTAAAAAGTGAAAAATAATTCTTATTATAACCTGAAAATAATAATAAACGAAAAATACTAGTACTATTGTGAAAAAAAGCGTGGGTCGCTCGATAGACGAAAAATATGGCACAGAGCGCCCCACGCTTTTTTTCACAATAGTACTAGTATTTTTCGTTTATTATTATTTTCAGGTTATAATAAGAATTATTTTTCACTTTTTAGTTTGATGTGCTTTAAAAGCGTGTTTTTTTAGTTTTTTTAAACTATATTTATTTTTCACTTTTTAGTTTGATGTTATTTAAAAGCGTGTTTTTTAGTTTTTTTTTAATCCTGGCGATCCTAATCAGGATAATGAGATAAATTTATGAAATTATTATATTGTCGCTGATTCTTTACAAGTGTAGAAAGTTTGAATTAAATCTGTCCGTTTAAAGTGGGTCAAAATCGAGTCCAAAGGAGTCGGTTACATACAAACAAACAAACAAACAAACAAACAAACATACAGGTGAAGCTAATATAAGCGTGTTAAAAAGCAATTTCTTATAGGCAACCTTTAGATGGACAAGAGAGCTTAAGAAATTATAAATAGGTAGTTTTTTTTTGGTGCATTAGAAATAATTGTATAACGGATTTAATGGGTATATTAATACTTACATATAATACTAAACTATATATATATTTATATATATATACAAATAGTTATTCATGTAAACAAAAGTTAACAAATAACACTGTGCCCGACCCGGGAATCGAACCTGTGACCTCGCGGTGAGAGGCGCATACGCTAATCACTAGACCATCGAAGCAGATGTTATTTAATTACTTAATTAAAAATAGATCTGACAAAACTTATCTGACTGTACCCGGTAGATGGCGATAGGCTCCAGCCCTTATTACTTGGGACCTAAACATAACAGCTAAAATGTGGTTGTTATACTCCTAAGCCACATTCTAGATAATATTATAGAAATGATGTTATGTTATGTTAACAGCTAATCTAGATTTTCTTATTTTTTTTTGTAACTGAAGTTTAGCCTATCTAGTTTTTCAGAATATGAGACTTATTGATCCACAAATTGTAAAAATACATTAAAAAGAATAAAGAAAGTTATACTAGTTTGCCGTAAAGACCACTTTTGACGGTACATAATTGTGTTTGGACTAGCTAGGCTAGGTAACCGCCCCATGTTCTTCTTCTTCTTCTGTCGTGTCGATGGCTGCAGTCATATTCTCATGGTGTTGACTTGCCATCGTGGTGAAAAGATTCGCCAGTCTGCTTGGTGGAAATTTGCAGACTGCCCAGAGTGCGCCGGACGTAGGGGTTAATTGTGTACGTCGCTCGGGGAGGCTCCTTTCATGCACCCCCTGTAGATACGCCACACCATACCCTTGTTTGAGATATCGAACTATGTTTCTATTTTTTTAATCATCATATACAAAATTTGTATACAAAGCGGACTTAATGCCATTGGTATTCTATGTCAGACTACCTTTGGGTGATGCAGAGATTAACAAGGCAGGTGAAGTTATAAAATATAGCATTTTTATAAAATAATATATAAAACATTCTCTACGATAACGCCATGATTATTTTCAGCCATTTACATTCACATACTTACTTCTAGAACACAATAAAATTACAGGTAGATACTTCACTCCCGAAAGAGAAGCAGACATCGCAAGCAAAGAACTACGTGCAACAGAAGCGGAAAGCTTTGGCCGACCTGTTCAAGTACTTGAGTAAGATGGGCCTGGCCTACCGCGCGGGGCTGGTGATGCTCAACGCAAGCGATAATGATCTCTATGACTTCACCATCAACCCCGTGGATTTGGAAGCGTTTATGGCCTATTTGAAGAGCAGGTAAATTCAACTATGGATTTGATAATGTCAAATCCTATGTATGATGAAATATTAATAAGAAATTCTCACATTATGAGTATATATGTGAGAATTTTCGAACTTAGCACTTCGTTCGCTGCGGGACTGGACCCGTCAGAATTTTCTCTTTTTAAATCTGTGTATTTTAAAAATAGAGACCGCTAAGACCATTAGCTATATTCTTTCAAGTTATATTCGGATAAGGAGACGTTGAAAATTGATTACATGGAAGGAGAAGTTTAGAGTTAAAAAAAATCTTATCTTTAAGGTGTTTTTTGTAACTGTTCTATAAACTGGTAAAAGTATATAACATAAGTAAAAAAAAAAAACTAAATCTATTTCAAAAATACCTACAAATCACTTTTTGAAGTTGGTGCTCATAAATAACATGGAGAAATGCCTAGCACTGACTTCAAGAACGATTAAACCGACTTTTTTTGCAAATTAGTGATTTTTAGGTTTCTTTGAAGTCAGTTTTTTTTTATTAATAACATTTTTTAAATAAAATTCTTATTTACAGGCGCTGTGACGCTTCCCTCTCACTACTATGGTCTGGTTGCGAGAAGTACTTCCAAAAGAACATAGCGCGTCACAGAACTCTGACGTTGGCGTTACAACAACCACATCAGGATCTCGGCATTCAGAACATTGAGAGGTGCAAGGGATTCGCTGCACAACTGCTGGTAAGATACCTTGAAGCTAACTGCACCCTGCTGTTCCAACCAGATTAAACGTTCCTTCCTTACATTTTAATCTTCTTTTTCTTCCTGCCCTTATCCCATTTTATTAAAGAGTGCACGGTTGGCGTAGTGAATAAAGTGGTCGCCATGCCGGTTTCAACTAACTGCGCTGGTGTTGTGGGGTCGATCCCAGCACGGGACAAATCTTTTTGTGCAAAGATTTGTTCTGACTCTGCGTGTACTTTGTGTGTGTGAAATGCATGTTTGTGAACATCCCCGCGACACAGGAGTTATTCCTAGTGCGATAATTGTATTAAAAACAAAAAAAAAATGGGATCGCCGCAAAACGTCCTTTCCTCCATTATCCTCTGTCAGCCGTCTCGTTCTCACACATTCCCTACTCTTCCATATTTTCTATTACGCAATCCATCCATCTTTTCTTCGGCCTGCCTCTCCCTGTCATTTCATCGACATTTAAACTGATCACTCTTTTGGCCACAGGCTTTGAATCCTTTCTCATCACATGCTAAAGATAAAGATTCCCTTTCAGCTTTTCTGGCATCAAATGCAATATGTACTTATTATATTCAGCTTTTTATACCAGTGACCATACTTACTATATTTGTAGATGTCTTAACGGAATTAAGCATGGTTGTGTCCATTTCCGTAGTAACTTTAGACTAAAACATTATGTGAAGACACTGTTCTATTGCTGTGTGCAGTAGTGTCAGTTAATGTCTTGTTTTAGTACGTTATTCTTAATTCTTATTCTAAATTTATAAAAAAAAACATAATAAACTTTTCTAAGACCTTGCTACATACTAATAGTAGGTACAATAGATTACACGAGACGTCCGGAAAGACGTGCATCAAACAGTCAAAAGACTCGTAAATTTTGAATGTGGCTTGGATAGCTCAAATGGGAGAGCGATAGGACGGAATCCTAAGGTCGAGGGTTCAAGCCCCGCTTCAAGTCCATTTTTTTTCCGACTGCTTCTTACTGTTAGATTGCTACGCATGGATAAATGCTGTATAAAAAATCAATTAGAAATTGATTATAAATTTTGTTAACAGAAAGTCACAACATCGCAAAAGAAATACATCACAGAATACGCTCGAGACCTCTTCGACTTACGTGTGATGACGACATGTCTCACCAACGTTTTAGACATCGATTCCTCCAACACAGACCTCTTAACCATAAAACAAAATCTTACCAGCTTAACAGAATGCTATGCCAACGCTAGTATACTTCTTGAACAATTTAACGTACTATTAAAATCTTGTCCCGAAAAAGGCGTCAACTCAGAACTAGAACCAGATTTCGACAGTGTTCTCTCCGACTCCAAAATAGTTAAATGTTACAAAAATACTGATGAATGGAGAGAATTGAATAAAAGAGTCAAAGCACTTATAAGCAATGTAAACAAACAGAAAAATGCTTTACATAAAGCTGTGAGCTCTGTTTCAGATGACATTTATAATGGAAAGAACCTTATCGTCATTTCACAAAGTAATATCGACCTCATAAGTGATTGTAAAACAAATATCGATGATATGATCAAAGAAATAGATATTCTACTACAAGATTATCAACTGAAGCTGAAGTTACCAGTCGATGTTATGCCACATCATCCAATATTCAAGAGTATAGTAGAACTATCAAGATATTTCAAATCGATACAGACGAAGTTAAATAAGGTTGAACATAAAATTGTCGTCGAACCACCTACTAGAGATATATTAATAAGTGAATCGGAAGATTTGATAGCGACAATGCTGGTGATTATTCAATCTTTGTACAAGAAGCATTTACGTCAAGGTGATGATGAAAATGCAGAAGTTTTGAATGCAATTGATGAATTAATCAAAAGCGATACTATTAAAGAAGAATCTAATGATATTATTGAAGACAAACATTTCAAAATATTACACGAGAAATTAGCCAGTGATACTAAAATGTTACATCTATTAGAAGTTAGTCGTAAAATAGGTGTTTTGTTGGCACATTATATAAGTTATTTGAATGGAAATAAAGATGTTGGTGAAGTGAAATGTGTGGTGATGCGGTTGGTGCCAATATTGGAACAAATGGTGTTGTTCGCGCAGTACTTTATTACGCAAGAGGTAGCCCTGCATAGAGTTTCGTGCAAGATGCTGACTGTTTTGTTGAAGATCTTTTCAGATTTGGCTTCGAAAGGGTGAGTTATTTTCTATAGTAATTATTCTTTTTGTGTACAAATATGTCATCATAAGGTCAAGCTTCAACAGGTTTCGAGCTCAAGTCGGCCGAAACAAAGACAACTTTATAAAGTGTGGTTTTGCAGATGAAACAAACGTAAATTGTGAATGTTGGGCCATACAAAACATGGTCCCTATTCAAACTTGTCCTGGGTGCCACTATGCACGAAGGACGAGCTAATGAACGCGGATGAAAGCGCTAAGTTAGCCACATAATTAAAATTTGACTTTGCCTCTCAAATCTGTAATATTTAAATGAAATCTAAGAACAATCAAAGTCGTATCGTATGAAATTAAATTCAAATTCAAATTCTTTATTGTACACACAAAATTACAGATTACAACATTATGAATAAAGGCGAGCTTAATTCAACATAAATTTTCTAACGGAAAGGCCAATTCAATTGCACAATGCAGAGAAAATAAATAATGAAAATTTATACCTATTTCTACCTTATTACCTAAATAAGTACACATATGTATTATGTAAACAGTCCATAAATACTTATGAATATAACATAATTACCTACATACATATAAACATAATATTATAATATTAAATAATATATTATAAATTCATAAATACATAAAAAACCTTTTAAGTATATATATAAAAATAAATACATCATATTGTGTTCATTATAATGATGATAAATCATGGTGATAGTAGTATTTGTGTACCTGACTCATTTACTTGGTGCATTTAGGTATCACATTTAGTATCTCTTTGATTACTATTCTATTCTATAGTTTCTGCAAGCCTTCAGACCTGGACATGGAAGAAGGAGAAGGTGAAGGCGGCCCCGGCAAACTGTCCGGAGGCATGGGACTCGGCGATGGCGAGGGGCAGAAAGACGTCTCAGAGAGGATAGAAAATCAGGTGAGAAAAACGTAAACATTATGTGTAGTCTTTTCATCATTTTTTTTTTGACAATAGACAATAGACAAATATTTATTTTCTTAACACAATAATAGTTTAAATACAACAATCCTTAATTCAAATAAACATATATAATAGTACGAGAGCCCACGACCAAAACCATGTCTCATAGCAATACGGCAAAAACCCTATAAAATCGTTAGATTGTATGATTCTGTACCCGACTAAGTGTGTAGTAACGGTCGAAAGTGTAGCAACTGCGTGGGAGTCCATTTCTGCTGTGTCAAAAAAAAAGACAGTCGGTATTATAGCAATACGTCTGATAGTGAAAATGTACATAGATTTTATAATTGTATTACGAAAAAGTTTGTTTTCAGACATTTTGCGCGTAGCATATAGCCTGAGCGCATTTTTGAAAATGTCAACAAATTTAGCCGACCTGTATCATAGCAATACGGATCAATTTTTTTTCAACTTTTCGTATTGCTGCCATGATTACCAAAAACCTGTTTTCAGACACTTTAAGTGTAGCATATACTCCCAAAAACGAAAATAACGTTTCGGAGTTGCCTGGCCGACGCCTCTGTTAAATGTTTTTTTAAATTTACAGCCTTCATAGATATTCAAGAATCTCCCTTGCCTATTATATGTACTTTGACAGATGACAGATGTCATTACTTATTTCTTTTGTAAAAGTTACTCAAGTGTGCTTTAAATAAAACCAAAACTATCAAATCAATCAGTATTTAATTTTAACAGATTCCAAATCCGACAGCGATTGAATACGAGAATATTTTGTAACTTAGAATAAACCGTTTTTTTTTCAACTTCATCCCAGTTTCCTTTTGTGCGATTTATTTCAGTCCTTCAACTTCAATGTTACGGTTTCGGGTAAATTCTTTGTTAATTATCATCTAATAAATTCAGGGTCGCAACGTATTCATTGGTTTGTAACAGAAAATTCAAGATGCCTCAATACGATTTTTAAATGATATCTGAGTATCGAAAAGTTGTCTGATAGAGAAGGTGCTACACTTAATTTGTCTGATATAAATTTTTTGCACATGTGGACAACTTATTTTATCATGTCCAACAATTTTCAGACATATTGCTATGATACCGATCGGTAAAATTTGTTAACATTTTCAAAACGGTCTCAAAATTTAATGCGTTCACATTTCCGTCTGAAAATTGTTTTGTTCGCATCAAATAACCAAAATTTACTAATAAAAAAGTTTTTCAGACGTATTGCTATGACACATTTTTTTTGTCTCATTTTTAATTTTTTTAAGTGATTTTACGGGTTTGCGCTACACCACTAACGTCTGAAAAATATGTTTCCGGTATCTCAGAACTATCATTCAACTACAGTCTGCAAATCAGACATATTGCTATGATGCAGTTCGGTAAAATTCTTTGACAATTTTGAAAATTCGGTCAGATCAAACGCTACGCGGAAAATGTCTGATATTGGTATTTTTGAGTTCAGGATAATCGTATCTATCGATTTGATGCGGTTTTGGCCGTATTGCTATGAGACAAAAATTTTGGTCGTGGGCTCTCGTACTATAATTATCATTATTAAAAATGTCATTGCGGCAGACTGGTGCCTAAGCTAGGCAGAAGCCTGTATTTCAGCATAGTAAACCAAACTATAAAATTGAAAATAAATTTTAATAATTTTGAATTAAGAATAGTGTAAAAATTCTAATAAATATAAAAATGAATAATAGTGTAAATAAGAAAAAAAAATGTCATTCTCTTTATTTTATTTAACAAACTGTTAAATGGCTTATGTCTCAATTAACTTTAACATGATTTCTGTTGTTTTAAAACAATTAGGATCAACTTGACGACGCTCATCGTCCTGGAGAGGAGAAGAATGAAGAGAACAGAGATTGCAAGGAAGAAGAGAAAGGAGTTAACATGACTGACGACTTTGATTCACATCTACAAGATGTTGACAAGAAAGGTAATAATCATAATCATTTAATTTTATAAAACCAATTTACATGCCATGTTTTCTAATATACACTTATTGATCATTCACAATACACTACAAGATGTCAATTATACTATTGCATAGTTTATGTCAATTTAAATTATATACATCCAAATGAATTAGAAATAACAAGTCTGAGAATTATGTCAAGTATAACACAATATCAATAAATATTGGAAAAAAAAAACAATAAGTTCATGTACACTTAAAGGCAATGTAAATACTAATTAAATGTCAATTTACTAACAAGTTATAATAATTAAGTCAAATATTAGTTGTAATTTAAAAATGAAAAATTCATTATTATCATAAAATGTTTGCTCAACAAGGCAGTGTTTTATTCAGGACTTGAAACTGGCCAGAGTAGGTAGGTGATCGTATCTGGCAATTTGTTGTTTACACTCGGTGTATTCTATAATATTCATAAAATATGAACCCTCGACCCAACTAATAAATAATAAATAAATATAATAAATATTACACAACTCACACAACGCCATCTAGTCCCAAACTAAGCAGAGCTTGTACTATGGGTTCTAGAATAACTGATACTAATACATATATACTTTTCTTTTGTAAATACATACTTATTATACATAGAAACACCCAGACTAAGACAAACCCCCATGTTCATGCACACAAAGATTTGTCTTAAGTGGGCATCGAACCCACGACCTCGGCGTCGCAGGCAGGTCGTGGGTTCGATGCCCACAGGCGTCGGTATTTTTTGGCACCACTTAAACTCGAGTTTTCGTAACGGTGCCGCTACTGACGGTCGTTATAAACCGATGAATGATTATATTAATAAAATTTCTGAATATTATTTTGTATAATTTTCAGAGGGCGAGGAATCAGATAAGGATGGCGATGAAGACGACGCTGACAAACAAATGGGTGATACTGACAAAGCAGCTGAAAAGTACGTACATTATTTTCGTGTAAATAATATTATAATGTTTGTGAGGATGTATGTATGGACGTTTCTAACATAACATCACGTCTATGTTACCAAGAAGGGTGTGGTAGAGATGTATATCACCCACACTTCTCCTTTTATGTTTAGGTCCCATGTAATAAAGTGAGCCTTTCGCCATCATATTAAGAATTTTCTGACTAAACAATCCTCTTCGTACGACCCGGGAATCGAATCCAAGATCTGTCGGTTAGAGGCACATCCGCTAACCACTAGACCAACGAGGTAGTTTACTATTCTGACAGAAGTTTGTTATTCTTTAAAGCAAAAACTACTGGACGGTTTAGTTAAATAAGGCACACGAGCTCAGAAACTACTAGATTGTATACTACTTTTTATCGAGTACCACAGGATTAAATCAAAGCCTATTCATTTAGGTATTAGAAGTTTTTAAAGAAACATGAGCTATCATATTGACATTTCTTCATCAGACTTGACCAACAAATCTGGGGCTCAGAAGACGAAGAAGAAATGGACGAGGAACAAGGCAAGCAGAAAGATAAAGAAGAGAAAGGTAAAGGCGAGAGTACAGGAGAGAAAGAGATGGGTGCCAAAGAACAAGAGGAACAAGGCACTGATGACGGGGCGGATGGAAAAGATAAGAAGAAGAAGAAAGATATCAATGAAATGGAGGAGCCAGAAGTTGATGATGATCATGTATGTATGGTTTTGTTATGTTAATTGTTGAAATGGAAATTAGTGCCTCAGTAAGCAATATTTCAGGCAGTAGTCTCATATTAAACAACGTGCGTAGATTAATATCAATATCAATATAGTAATCAATGTCACTATAGTAATGTTCTTTTATAGGTGGATCCATACCACGGCAACCAGCAACCGATGCCTGAGCCTGAAGACTTCGAGTTGCCAGACAATTTGGACGTGGATGGAGATGAGCCAGGCGATGAAAATGTATGTTTTTTTTTGTTAAGATAAATTGTAACTAGATTAAATGTTAATTGCAAATTAACTTTAGAATCCTTAGTCCTTATTATAATTTACAATCTATAATCACAGGAAGGTGAAACGGAAACAGAAAATCCCTTTGACATAGATGTCATGAAAGACTTAGGCGAAGAAGAAGAACAACCTGAGGACAAAGGAGACGAAGGCGTTGACAACAAAGCTGGACTGGAAGTGTCTAGTGATGAGGAAGGAGACGGCGATGACAAACAAGATGGTGATGATAAGGAAGCGGGACAAGATGATGGCGATGAAAAAGTAAGTATTGCATAATGAAAAATAGGAAAAACGTATTGAAGGACATTGGTCGAGAAGAGGAACAGTCTGATGACAAAAGAGAGCAAGACATGAATGTTCGACTGCAATACCTTAATATGTTAGATTATTTATTTTGTAAAACTAACAGTACACATGTTTTATTTAAACAGGACAAAGAAATCGACCTTGAAAAACCAGAAACAGAAGATGGGTCTCAAGAAGACGAAAAAGAAGGTGGTGAAATCGAAGACCAAGCTGATAATGAGCAACCCGAAGAATCTGAGAAGCCAGAAATACCCGAAAAAGATGACAAAGAGGAACTAACAAATAACCCAGAGAATATTAACGAAGAAGATGAAGTAGAACAGAAGAATCATGAAGCTAATCCTCAAGCGAATCCATCGAATAACGACCCCACTGCGGAAGATAAGGTGGAGAATGCAGAAATGGAGCGAGGGACTGACGATAATGTAGAAACTAATGCTGAACAACAGAAGGACGAGGAAGCTGCTGCTAGCGTGAGTCTATTTTGTGTTCTCTTTTGCATATACATATATTATTGCTCATAGATAAATTGCTTGAATCAATTTTTTATTAATGGAGAAGTTTACTGTCAAATATTTTGAGCTAATCATCTGATCAACTTTTGATGGGTGAGTTAGAAATTTGGTTTTCGGTCAATCAGCATCATTACGATTTATCTACTAAACGACATTTGTTGACTAGGTTTTAGTACAATTCACCACTCAGTAATCATTTTAGTATTATATTACGGTTGAAAAATTGTCACAGTAAACTAACAAGTCATTTTAGTACTATTAAAAACATGAAAGAGATATTCTGATTAGTTCTTAGAGGGTAGGATTTTAAGTTCAAATCATTTATAAAAGACACAAAAGCCACTTACATGAGAATATACAAATATCATTTTGTAAACTTATAAAGATAACCGCCACCAAAGAATAAGTTTAATTATAATATTATAAGTATACATGTATCAGTGCCCATTCGACAGTTAAATTCCCAACTATTTTGGTAATTTTGAATAATTTATTCAAGGTAATTTTCAGTTAAATGTTTTGATATCAGCGGGTAGATTGTTAAAAAGTTGTGCTACTTCATAGGTGATACTCTTTTTAGCGTAATTAGTGCGTATTTTTGGCAAAACAAGTAAACTTGCTCGACGAAGGCTACGTTTAGAAATGTTCAGTCACAATAATAACATTAAATAATAAAATTAACAATGATTTTATCAATGTTTGACATGGGTACCTGTGCTTATATAAAAAATAAACATAATTATTTAAATACTATTAATGGTCTAAAATTCATTTTTTACAATAGGAGCAATCTCAAGAACAAGTAGGCGAAGACAAGCAGTCAATGGGTCGCTCCGAGCTGGACAAGAGCGAGAAAGGTCACAGAGGGGAGAAACAAGCGACTAGCCGTGCTGAGCAGTCGCAAAATGAACTGAACAAACGACAGAACAAACCGGCCGATACCGACCGTGAACGGACTTTAGGTATGACATAACATATCATTACATAACATCACGCCTAAATATCCGAGAAGGGTGTGGCAGAGGTGTACAATACCCACACTTCACCTGTTATGTTTTGGGTAGTATTTAAACGCAAATCATAAAATATCCTTTTTCTATGCAATTAAATACCGAATTCCCATCAAAATTACTGATTGCACAACAAAATATTCAACTCAAAATATCACTAAACACACTACAATTTATTTTCACAGCGCACAGCAATTTTTCCTAAAGCAAAAGCTTTTTTATCAATGCACAACTAATAATCTTAATGCACATTATACATGTTAACTCTTTTTCTTTTAAATAAAGCTTCTTTTTTTATAATATTTACAGCAGTTTTTCTAAATCAAACAACATTTTATTGGTCACAGTCATCTTATTATTTATTAATTATCACATAATGAGATCAGCAAAAAAAATATAAAATTAGATACAAAATTGTAATTTATTGAATTATTAAAGCGGGTCTTGCTTTCGCGGGGCGTCCACGCTTCCTTTTTTGCCCAATAGGCACATTTTTAGCTTCTGCAGGTGGCGCCACGTACTGTCGTCTGTTACGATCTATGATAATAAGAAATTGGTAGGTAGTATAATATTATTTTATTTAGTGGGTGGATTCAAAAAGGGGTCGGAGTATCACACAGATTGATTCTGATGTTATGGTCGCAGTTCTAACCTAACCTACTACTCATAATTGACCTATGCCATAACTATAGCTTTTATTTTGATATTATTTACTCCAGTGACAAAAAAACCCGCGAAGTTTTTCAGTTAAGTTGTTCTGCTTTTAGAAATAATGCAATGTAAAAGGATTTTTTTGTTATAATAATCATTAAATTTGCCGAGCATGGCTTCTTGAAAATTAAGACAAATATGATGAACAGATTTTGTTGTACTTACTGGTTAATATGCGACTGGGATAGTTATTTTGCTATGAAATATGGTAAATTTGATGTGCAGTCAGTATTTATGCTATGCATGTAGTATTTTTGTACAAAAATAAATTTAACTGCATTATGAGGAAAAAAGGAATGTCATATTGATGTGTAATTTCGAATTATCTGCAGTTTGAGTTTTGTTAAACATTTAGTTTATCTGTAGTGAAGTAAGTTATTTGATGTAAAAAAGAATATAAATGATGAGTATGTATTGATAGGCGATTATTTATTTGATATGCAATATAAAATATCCCTTATGTTTTTAGGTCACATGAGATAGGGTATGCGCCTATTGTGAATTTCCTGACAGAAAGTTTACAAGTAAATCTTTGCCCGACTCGAAAATCGAACCCGAGACCGCGGTGAGAGGAGCATACGCTAACCTCTAGACCATCGAGGCATAACATAACACTTATATTACCCAGAAGCGTATCTCTTCACCTCTTATGTTTATGTCCCATGAGATAGGGGGTGAACCTATCGCTATCCACCGGGCACAATTACAACTACGTACTGCTACTGAGAATATCCTAACGACAAAATCGCAAGTAAAACTATTGCCCAACCCAGACATCGAACCCTCGAAGCTAGTTAGCACGGCGGTTCGTAATTTATTTATGAAAATGAAATGAAATGAAAATATATTTATTCAGGGAACAAAAACAAGCTTAACAAATATTAATCTTCTGCCAAACTGCATAGCAGTTTGTTGGCAGATGTACTTCCATGGTTTACAAACTGTTTCTTATCACTACACTTACATTTATCACTAGTTTAATCAAGATTTAATACTATAACGAGATCTTTATCATACACCATCTATTGATAGCTAAAATGTAACTTTTATTACCCAGGTGATGTGACCGAAAAGAAACGGAAGCAAGCTCAAACTCTGAACGTGGAGAAAGAAAATGACGCAGAGGACGGTCCCGAACACGATGATGACGCAGAACAGGAAGCTGATGCGTATCAACACGTGAAACAAGCCAAGAAAGATGATCTACAGGTAATATATTAATGTGCGTTTGTCCAGCACGGCCCTGCGGAATTTGCACTTTAGGTGTGCACAAAAGCAATGTACTCGCCTCTAGGAGTATATGTACCGCTTTTTTTTCAATGTACCGCTGTATTTTTTAAGAAAAACGAAAAAAAATGGGGCTGTACCAGCCAAACGCTTTCAGACGCAGTCCGAATGCAAAAAGATGGAGACATTAACTTACTCGCAACCCGATGTTACCATATTTTGAATTACAATTTTAAAATATGATATACATAGATAGTTGAAGATAGCGCAGGAACTGGTCGCGATAGTAGACTGCCTCGTTGGCCCCAGATTCGAATTTCAAGGTCGAAAAATAGGTAAAATAATATTTACATTTATAAATAAAGAATATTTCTATTCCTACTTCTAGATGGCAACTTGCAGGGATCCGACAACCTATGGGACCTAAATTATTATATTAAGGTCCTATAGGTTGTCGGATCACTATACTTCTGCCAAATACTATGTTAGATATGATATCAATAATACAATTTTATATATCAACAGACAATAGACGCCGCTACGAAAGAACAAGCGGACCAACAACCAACGTTGCAACAAGAGGAAGACGAAGATGCTGACCAGCTGAAGGAAGATGAGCAAGTGCCCATGGACGTTGACGACGACGATATTGAGGTAAGGATATAACTTATGGCACTCAAAGATGGTACTCTCAGCAATAACAATAGTTAAAGTACTTGATTGAATATGTATTTAATTGATAATATTTTTAGCTTTCGTTGTGTTAAGGTTTGTGACGTATGACATGATTATTATTTCAAATATTTCTAATGATGATATTCTGAAAATTTATTGGGTATGGTCCCTAGATTATACAATCATTTACCGAACGACCTTACTACAAATAAATAGATTTGACATTTAAAAAAAAACACTTTATGACATTTTAATAAAGTATTACACAATAGTTGAATACCAATGACAAAATATTAAGATATAAATAATTAACTGTGGGACATTATTATTTAATTTTTTAAATTTAGGTTTTATTTATATTATTAGAATCAAAAATCTGTATTTGTATGTCTTAGGCCAAACATAGCTGACATTTTGTAATTTTTGTAACAACTTTTTAACCAGTGTTTACAAATAAAATACTGTTAAATTGCCTTTGACTTAGGATGTTGTTATTGATTTCTGTGCAATTTTCCATACATTTTGACCGTCCTTCGTTTGAGTATGTATAGTTTTTGTGTAGGCAACGTTAGATATATATTTTACAGTACATATTTATCAGCAGGCTTTCAGCTAACTACCTCGATGGTCTAGTGGTAAGCGTATGTGCCTCTCATCGGGTTCGATTCCCGGGTCGGGCATATAACACTTTGGGAATCGAACCCGGTGAGAGGGAAATTCATAATAGGAGCATGGAGTTGGAAATGTGACTGGTGCATGGCGATAGGCTCACCCCTTATCTAATGGACCTAAACATAACAGGTGAAATGTGGGTGTTGTACACCCCTGCCACACCCTACTGAGTAATATAGCCATGATGTTATGTTATTTCGGCTATTTTTAATGTATCCCATTAATGACAGGTGCAAAAATCAGAGGAGCTTAAACCAGAGAAGATGAAAGATGGAGTGGACAAGGACAAAGAGAAGTCTGGCAACAAGAAGGAAGGAGGGGAGGAGCCTACCGGAGAGACTGGCATCGAAGTGGAAGGAGATAACGTTGTAACGACGCACGTGCCCAGGGGAAGTGAAACTTCGTATCATACACGGTAAGACCTATATTGACTATAGATCCGCAAATTTATGTTCAAGGCACACCTACGAAATTGATAAGTTTCAAAGGTCCACGGGTATACCTATTGGCCCAGGGGGATCAGATAGAAACGGGGCCATATTTAGAAGAGGCTCCTGAGTCCCTTTATTTATTGTCAAGAGTCAGAGATCGCCGAAGGCTCTTTTAAAACATCTCATTTTTGCAGCAATATTATTTTATTTATAATTAGCGATACAACACCTTACAGTAAACCTGAAATAAAAGATTAAGTAACTATGTACTACAACAGCGAAATAGAACACACATTGTGAATGAGCTCGAGGGCGGCAGCACCACCGTCTCACCTTTAACCTGCCGCTAAATAGTAGTGCTTCCATTACTGTGTTCCGGTTAGGTGGTGAGATCAGGCCCTGAAATTACTGGCACATGAGGCATAACACCGTAGTCCTCAGCTACAGCGATGCATCTATAATCTGCTTTTGTGGATTGTTGATGTCCATGGGCTGTACTCCACTTACCATCAGGTGGACTACACGTTCGTTCGCTGTTGGCGTAGTATATAAAAAAAAACACTGATTACTACCAAATTTTATAATATAAATTATTAAATATAGCCTAGTGCCGATAATTTTTAAAACCAAATAAAATAATAGTAGGATGAAACCCATTAGAAAAGGAGGAGAATATTATAAAAATTAAAGGAAAAATAATTTACGGGCGATCTGAGGTCGGGAAGAGGACGAAGGGGGGGGTTTCAGGGTAAAAAACAGTTTTTCTCGATTTCCGGCAAAACTAAAAGTCCCATGGAAAAAAGTCGAATGGCAAAGTTGTTGGTAATAAAAAGATCTAAAACTTATTTATTTATTAATGTGAAAAATTCAAAAAACCAAGTTTTTGGTTCTTTATTTTTATCTTTCTAATTTTTTTCAAGAAATTTGGTGAAAACTTACCTTTTTGTTACCAAGTTGTTATGTTTTCTGTTCGTTGAAATCTCTTCTTTCTGATGGTGAATATATATATATATATATATATTACTATAGTAAATCTTCACAGAAAATGCAAAACAAAGATCGAAAAAAACTATTGCTGCCAACAGGCGACGATAGTGTCGTGTACGGAGCCTATAGGACAAGCGCAGTTTCAGATTGCTGCTACTAAGACAATACTATTACACTTTAGCTTGCTTCGGCAATTGAAATCGAGACTATGATGCAATAATTTTTTTATTGTTTTTGAAACTTTATATAAACTCTTTCAGGTTGGAAGAACGGCAGATAGAACCATCAGAAATAGCAGTAGAGGAATACATGTCGATCCGCTCGTGGCTGTCCCGGCCCGTGCGGGGCTCGATGGTGCAAGCCGCGGTGTGGGCGCGCCTGTGGAGCTCCACGGCCGGCAGCGCGCGGGCCTTGTGCGAGCGGCTGCGGCTGGTGCTGGAGCCCACGGGCCGCTCCAGGAAGGCGGGTGAGTTACTGCTGGACTTGGGGAACCTTACATATTGCTCAGGATACTGTTGAGCCAGTTAGAACCGTCGAAAGGGTCGCGGGCGGCTAGTGAGTAAGAAGAAGTAAAGAAGTGATCATGGAATTGAGAATAATACGATGTAGGATGCCGACAGACTTTGGCTTTTTTTGATTTGTATTTGCACTGGGTAAACAAGTACGATTTAAAAAGGTACTCGTCACGAACAAATCGGTTAGGCAGGTCCGTGGCTAGCGATTAGCTTGTCCTTACAGTGGGTCATACTGGAAGGACCTAGAAAGTAGAAGTATAGACAGAGAAATTATAATCCGAGTAGTTTATCTTTAAAGAAACGTTGCCTACACCTCGAAATAAGAACGCAATAAAGGTTCCAACTTAAGACACGCCGTTCTGACAAACGAATTCAAAAAAAGAATGCTAGAATCTCAGTCTCATCTCTAGTACATGAAATTAAATACAATAAGTAGGCAGCCTTATCGAGTAGCGCGTGATTGTTTTTGTTAATTCAAGGAAAGGCATCGAGTTAGAATACTGGTATATCTTCATATTGTGGTATACAGACGTGTAATCTATATACTTTAAAGGGAGAATTCTCCTACCAATCTAGGTGGTTATGATATTAGTAAGTTATCTAAGGTCTGTGTATTTCTAATTGATTTTATATAGCATTTAGCCATGCTCAGCAATCTAATAGTAAGAAACAGTCAAAAGAATTTTTTGACTTGAAGCGGGGCTTGAACTGATTGAGACGTCCGGAGAGACGTGCATCATACAGACAAAAAAATCGTGGATTTGAAATGTGGCTTAAATAGCTCAGATGGGAAAGCGATAGGACAGAATCCCAAGGCCGCGGGTTCAAGTCCGAAAAATGTTTCTACTGTTTCTTAGTTAGGTTTGCGTAGTTTAAAATATTGCTTCACGTGTTACATTTACCTACAGGTGACTTCCGCACGGGTCGTTCCATCAACATGCGTCGCGTGATTCCGTACATCGCATCCCACTTCCGTAAAGATCGCATTTGGTTGCGTCGCACCAAACCCGCCAAGAGAGAGTACAAGATCGCCATTGCTGTAGACGATTCTAGCTCCATGTCCGACAACAGGAGCAAGGAACTGGCGTTTGAGAGTCTTGCGCTCGTTTCTCAGGTACTAATATTCTTTATCCTTGATAGATTCTGACAACATACAGAAAGTTTTGATAATATTATAAACTTAATTGTAATACATATGTATTACAATTAAGTTTATGGTATTTGGCACTTAGAAAGAAAAAAAAATAAGATGTGTGCAGGAAATAATCTTAATTCCAACACATATCTTAAAACTAAACACACAGAAAAAAAGAACAAAAGAAATTAAAGACAGAATAAATAAAAAAATAAAAAACAATTATATAAATAATAAAGTCAAAAGTTACATCTGTCACGAGTATCCGTGCAGGAATCGGGATATCGCTCAGCGTTATGCTTTACAGCGCTTGCATTGCTGCAAGACACCGCAAAGCGCTGGTATTCTACGATACCCAACTTGCATAGATAAAAACAAAGTTTTGGCGGTTTTGACGATGGCTATAGATGGCTGTTCGACTAATCGACAAGCACCGTACTCGAGCGTGACCAATACCGACTCGTGAAATGTCACAGGTCGTTAATTGTCACGCTAGAGTTGAAGTTAGTTGCAAATGAAATGGCATTTGCAGCTGTAGTTCGTTCGTGTTAAGAAGGCAGTGAGTCCTCTGTTCTCCGGCCTAGCCCCGCCGTTAAAAATCAAACCTTTTCAAATTACAAGGTCAAGTTCACAGTAACCAGTTGAAGGAATTGCTTCGAACGTAATGCTTGAGTCTTGTCATTTGTGTCAACACTGATTTTTTTTAAATTAATATATCTCCAATTCGTAAAAATAAAAGTGGTTCGAAGTGGGGAAAGAAAAGTAATTTACAATGTTTTTAACTATTAAAGCATAAATATAATTTGTTTGAATTTTAACACCACTGTAAATACACCTTTACGCTGCAGTTGCACTGATGACTCACTGCATTCTTAACGCGAACGAACTATATCTATTATAACTTCAAGACCGCCAAGATCTTAGATTATTTCTATACTTTTAGAAGAAACGTTAGCTGTATTACTGTCCTCAATATAGCAAAAACCTCATCCAGTTCTGTGTACTAATATTATCCACTAATTCCAGGCACTAAACCTCCTCGAATCAGGTGAACTAGCAGTCCTGAGCTTCGGCAAAAAACCAAACCTACTCCATCCATTCTCTGAACAATTCACCGAACATTCCGGATCAAAGATTCTAGAACAACTCCGCTTCGAACAAACAAAGACCAAGATCGCGCAGCTTCTAGACTTCAGTTCAGTGATGTTTGATGAACAGTGTATGCGTAGTGATGCGATCAATGCTAAGTTGCTTGTTGTTGTGAGTGATGGAAGAGGGATCTTTTCTGAAGGAGAAACGAGGGTACTACAGGCTGTGAGAAGGGCGAGGCAACAGGGAATATTTTTGGTCTATGTTATCATTGATAATCCTGATAATAAGGTGAGATATTAAACTTATATTAAATTACAATACTAACTAACTACTACTAATATTAAAGAAAAATACTTATATACAATAATATACATAAAGATTATAAAAACAATATTTACAAAACTTTATACAGCATCAAAAAATTCCTCTGCATCAATGTCAAAGAGTGTTATCGTGCGCAGAAGGCTGGCATAGCCACGTTGTATGGCAATGCTTATTCTTTGAGCAATAAAGAAACCAGCCCTCTGGTCACAAGTCGCATCAATTACTCTCTGAGATGTCTTTATAAAGCAGTAAATTAAACTTATTGGGTTATAGTCCTATAACTTTAATATAGTAAGTTTGCTACCTGAAATTAATTTTAGAATTGTAATAGTTACAATCATATAATATTTTAATGAACTAGCTTTCCATATGTTCCCGTCGTACCTCGTTAAAATATAGCCTAGTAACATCCTAATGGTGACAATTGTTGTAATCAGTTGATAATTTCTTAGTTAAAGTCAAACTTGTATATACAATAAAAATAACTTTGCTTTATATAATATTGCTATAGAAAATGTTTGTGACAAAACGACTTATAATCAAGGGCTTCATGCAATAGTAGTTCAGAACAGAAACATTCTAGTAAATAACACTGGTGTAGGTAGAAACTAAGGACATAAGAAGCCAAATACATTTAACCAATCTCTGTTTCAGGACTCAATAATGGACATCAGGCGCCCTCTACTGGATCCAGTGACCAACTCCCTTACCGGATTCGTATCCTACTTGGACACCTTCCCGTTCCCGTTCTATCTTATCTTACGAGACATGTCTGCCTTGCCAACTGTGCTAGGCGACGCTTTGAGGCAATGGTTTGAACTGGCTGCTAATACAAGCTAATCTGTACCTTATATCTGGTAACATTAGGTTGGAAATTTAAAATCTATAGTCAGATATATTGCAAATTTAAGGAAACCTTTGTAATAAAATAAATAGGATAACGCTACATTTTTTAAAGTAATATAGATTCCAAATATATCCATTTTGTATTTAGAATTGTAAGCCTCAGATACAAACAAGATTTACTTTTGCATTTAATTAAATATTATTATTAAGCACTAAGAAGATTAATCATTGAGTCATTGTTTTTCGTTGAAACAGAATAAAGTTAGTGTATAAGTATACAACAAACCATTGCGTAGAACGTCAGTATTTAATAATAATTACTATATTTAGGTCATACTATCATTTTATAAATTGCGATGGTTGAATCATCGATTTTATTTTTGTTGAAAGAGAAATATTTTTGTTATTTTCCTTCAAATTTTGTAATTTTTTTAAGTCATGGGAAAGACCTTTATATCATATAATTATATTAACTTAGTAAAGATTATTGTTAATTAAAAGTTGTGATTATATTAATTTTTATAAGGCATCGACTGGCTTATACGAATACATTAAGTATAATTAGTTTATTATATACTTTTTTTTAGTTAATTATAAATAAAAATATTCTGAAATATCACCGTCTTTACTTTTTGCCAAATCAATTGTGGAAATAATAGAAACTGATGGAGGCCGCGGTCGCACTATCAAGGTAACTGCGGCGCAGCTGCGATTTCGTGCAAAAAAAAAACATTTTAAAACACATATACGTCGATCACATATCACATACCGACGATATCATAATATCGACGCAAAACAGCGCAGTGGTGCGACGATTGATTGATTGATGATCGTTCGATTCAGATGTAATAAGATCCATATAATAATGTATGTATCCATATCATAAACATTATGTCGGCAGCCACACTGTACAAACGACAAGCGACAACAATTTGTTTATGAAATCGTCGTCACGCGGCAGTCTCCTTGGTTCTTTTTCAGATTTTTCAAGCCAACGGTTTAGCTTTTTGACGGGCACAGGCAACAGCGGGCGCGCCGAGTGCACCAAGGCTTAAAGGGCGCCGAAGGTGAGGACACTTCAAAAGTATAAACCGTTGGCTTGAAAAATCTGAAAAAAAAAACCAAGGAGACTGCCGCGTGACGACGATTGGCTCGTTTTATAGTCAGGCTAATCCTCGGCGTTGACTAGGCCCTAGGAGCGTTTAAGAATAACTCGTAGTTGCCAGCGCTAACGGGCAGTAAAAAAAATCGCTTCTGTAAAACGCTACTAGTAATCGTACGCGCCGTGCATCGGCGTCGCTGCTACTCATTGGCACTGACATGTAACGCTTCTGTAGACGACACTTGAAAAAGTTCCAGTCGACACTATAACTGAAGACAACTTAAGTGAGTGTTAAAAAAAAGTTTTCTGAACAAGTTGAACTATGTTCAATTTTATATTATTAAAACCGACGTGAGGTGAAGACATTATTATTGAGAATACGGATTACTCACGTTATTTTAGCCGGGATATGCCGACTAGCTTCGAATCTAGTACGTAGATTCATCAACTGGGCGATTAATAATAATATGTTCAATTTGTTCCGATGTTTTTTTTACTGTTTTTATTTACGTGAAAATTTATACTGACCGAAATTAATTCTGGCCATTTATTGAAACCTATGTTTTCAATCATCCACCCTGTATAAGGTCGAGTGGAGCGTCAGTGAGTGTTATAGTATCAGCAGAGTCGCAGAGACCGGATGGCGGAGTAGGTAGTGTACCTGCCTGCTAAGCCGAGGTCGCGGGTTCGATTCCCGCTTAAGACAAATCTTTGTGTGCATGAACAAGGGGGTTTGTCTTAGTCTGGGTGTTTCTTTATATAATAAGTATGTATTAACAAAAGAAAAGTATATATGTATTAGTATCAGTTATTCTAGTACCCATCCATAGTACAAGCTCTGCTTAGTTTGGGACTAGATGGCGTTGTGTGTAAGTTGGGAGATATTTATTTATTTAGACCTATCTTACTTAGCGGCGAAATCTTCTTGGTACCCATTGCACATAAAATGAACTCTATCGCTACAGTTATTAGGTACTTTTGTAAAAGCCATAGGCTGATGTTTTCGACCGTAAAAATACTGTTACCTATCCAATATCAAATGATTTTGACTTGCGGAACAAAAGGAGCATAAATATGACAAAAGAGTCCCTCAAATACATAGATAAAGAGTTGATTTTCATTTATTGCTTCATATCTTTGAATACTTTGGATGCTTAGAAACCATTGGCGCTGCGTTTGTTACTATGATTTAGAAACTTTGAATGCACTCATATGATTAATGGTGTCCATGTGCCGATATATTTGTGCAAAATGGGTGATTTATATAGTTAGAAGACTGGTTGTACTGATATCATTAATTAGTGTAGGCGCTCCTATATATCTGGATATTTTGTCTGTGAGCCGACTCTACTACGGTTCCCTAAAAATGAGAGAAAATAACAAGCAATAATTTTAAAAAATATTATATTTGTCAACTGAAAATTAAACAATATCTTATTAACATAATTTTCACTTACACATAGTACGGGAATTAACACAACTTGTGTAAATCGTTAACAACTAGGCCTATGTTAAATTAATAAATAGTTTTCTTTACGAAAGTTCTGTAACAGATGTTTGCAAGCTCCAAATACCTAAACATTAAAAATAGCGTTTCAAACGAAACTAACTGAATGCACCTCTTATCATCTAAAAATCTAAATATACATACAAATCTAAATAAGTTCCAATTGTTTACATTTTATAAATTGTTGTGGCTACTCAGAAATGTAATAGTAGCTATAAGTTCCATCCGATTTAAGGTACAGTTGATTTCATAAATATGTTGACAGTTTTACTACCATGCGACTTGAAACTGATTACATTTCATCGACGTGGATTAGTAATGGTTTTTTTATACATTTTTATTTTAAACAAGTTAGTGAAACTGGGATATTGATATAAATTGTGAGAAAAATACAAATTGACTGGGCAATGGGACATTTAAATATGTACTATTAAAGAACTCTACGATTTTTAAGCGGCCGTGGCCCAATGGATAAGGCGTCGGTTTTACGATCGAGAGGTCGTGGGTTCGAATACTGGCCATTACACCACGGACGTGAACTTTCTCCTAACACAAGCGAACAATCCACTTAAATAACGTACTTATTTTGTAACGTACCTTCTAGAGAAAACTCTTTACTAAATACAATTTAGTGTCCCATATAATACACAATTATCTAATAAACAATTAAGGAGTAAATAATAAAACCGTATTTTATCACAAAAAGATGAAAAAATATCTATGACAGCCATGCCATTTCATATGATTAAAAAAATGGCGGCAAATGGCCATAGATATTTTTTATGATAGAACATAGTTTGATTGTTTGCTCCTCAATCAGAGTATTTTTGTCTAATAATTCACAGTGTTATTCAAAATAGATTTAGAAAGGGCTGGATCACCTTTTTTAGCCTAATTTCTATACCAAGTTGCATTCTGAATAAAGATTTTTCGTTAACTACATTGTATAGAGGACGGTGGATTAGGCCGACGCGTGAAATCCCTTTTCGTTGGGAAAGGACGCAATAATTGACTGACACAAAATCACGAGACAAAAAGTATTTTTTTGTACCACATTACATTTCCAAGATGCGGGCAAATTGATTTAGAATTATACGAGTAACCGCATCTGTTTTGCCGGAATGGGTGACAAGTTAGGATTTTAAACTGAATTAGCAAATGCTTTAGGAAAATTAATTGTCGAATTAATTTTTTTAATAGGCACAGTAGGCCAACGAGTTAGGTATGCAGGTCAAAAACTTTTAAGTCATGAAAAAGACTTACTACACTAGTTATGGATAAGTGAGTTACATATCTAATAGTAGGTAGGTATAATAAACTTATTAAATATGTAATTGTATTGCAGTCAGTTTTCACTATGGCGTAGAAGTTTTTGCCCCACATACCTAATTGCTTGGCCCACTGTACATATTATTATGTGCACCCGGTTTATATTTGAGGCCTGTTTAATATAGCTGCCATCGATCCAATGACAGTGAACACTTGCCACCCTAAACTTCGTCAACATTGATTTAATAGCAAATACAAACCATGATAAAAGTATACAATAAAATAAACTAACGTATGTAAAATATTAATATATTGACATAACATGACTAAGCCTATACTGTTAAAACGTCTTATAACCACGATGTCTTACTATCAAATAATAAATATGATTTAAAACTAAACAAACTCCATCTCAGTTCACTTTTGAGCGGTATAAAGCCGTTGCTTTCCAGCGCTTTTAGTTATTTCTTATCAAAATCATATTTTACAAACCGCGGCCTCCAAAGCCGTGGTTCTCGATTGGTATAAAAATTTCGCGATTCACTAAATTAATCCACTATAAAGGATATTATCTAGCTTTTTTCCTAATGTAAAAAAATTGAAGGCCATTGTGGTACTCTCGGAGACCGTCCATATAGAAAAATCGAACATAATGTTCATTAAATTGCAATAATAAAAATTACCTAAGCCGTATGTATTCATTTTCTTGGAAAGTAATTCGAAAGAAGATCACAATATCAAGAAATCTAATAAAAATTGATCCCTTTGCAGTGTTATAGCTAAAGTCATAACACAGGGAAAAGAAGATGAATGCATGCAGGTTAAGGTTTTGACAACAAGTCTATGTCCTTATCAATTTAACTCGAATGTTATCCGTTTTCATTTAAAAATATCTCACATTATACATACAGAAGGTACGGCAGTATTTCGTGTAGCTAATACTCGGCGAGATTGGTACAGAATTGACAACGAGAGGCATTGTATACAATGAAAAGTACAATACATTTTATCAAATTTGCCGTTTTTATATTGACCCAAAACAAAAAAGTCAAAATTTAATCGGCATAATTTTGTTTGCCTAAATTCTAGATTATTTTTCGGCTGACAGTAATGACTTCAACTCGATACAGAGACTTTCGTTGCCAACAGTAATATTCCAAGAGTTTGTAAATGCAGAACTCCTTCATGTGACACGTGAACATCCAATACGCGCTCAACACGGAACGAAGGGTACCAGGTTTTAATCATCCTTTGACATCTAGTCAAAATTAAATAAAACGGGTACTGCGTACATGCATCGAACACATAATTATTTATATACACAATTCGTAAGCCGTGTCTCCAGCAACCAAAAAAAACAAAGAACGCTCGATTCTTGCCTATTCCTGTCAGATTTGAATAACATCATTCAATATTACTACTACATGTTCGCTATGGTCTAATTTTGCGCCCCTGTTCTACATACCTTTTGACTGATTTGACCCTAATGATTATTTTTATAGCATTTAGCTATGCTTAGCAAATTATACTAAGAAACAGTTGAAAAAGATATGGTACCGGCAGGAGTGACGTCACGAAATGACGTAACATATAGGTGAGAAATTTAGGGTCCTAGCAAGAGGCGACCGTAGCTGGTTGGTTAAAGCGACTGCCCGGTGTGCATAAGATCGCAGGTTTAAATCCTGCCAGTCCAATACCTTTTTCAACTGTTTCTTTCTTAGTATGTTTTAACCCTGTCGTTTTCGACATGCTGGAGAGAGTTATGAAGACTGGGATGGCAAATTTAATCACCTTGAAGCAAGCTATCTTTTTATTTTTGGTCGCAAGAGATATTTTAAATGTAAAACGGATATTACAAGATAAATTACAAGGGTGGGTATAATATTATATACAGTATAAAATAGTGTGTGTTATGGACAGGGTCTCTTGTATTCGGAGTTTACTTCGGGGAGTCCTTGGACGAATGGTTGTTGGTCTCTTCAGTCTTATCGCTGTCACCGTAGAACTTTGGCTGTCAAACAAATAAACAATATGAGTATACATTATATATAAACTTTTTTGTCTTTTCAGTGAAGGTTTATGTATTAGAAACGACGAAAAAAAAATGAGTTTCTCAAGTTAACGTGTATATTTTTTTGAAATAAAACTGATTGGCTGTCAAACAAATAAACAATACGAGTATACACGGCTTTTTGGTATTTTCAGTGAAGGTTTATTTATTAGGATCGTATTTTTAACTGACGAAAAAAAGGAGGTTCTCAAGTCAATTTTTTTTTTTAAATAGAACTGATTGGCAGTGCAATTTGTGGTAGAAATTCAAAGACGACACTTGAAAGATTTTACAAGATGTACAGAAATTACATCACCACTATGCAAATGAGTTAAATATAAATCTTTGTTTAAAAACCATTTTGCATAAAGTATAATAACAAAAATTGTGCTAAACGGTTGAGATGTGTGTAGTGGGCTCTATTGAGGTATTCCTTACAAATAAAAAAATCTGCATTCTTGCTATACACAATAAATGTTATACAAAACATGATGATGAGTATAGCTAGATGAGTAAAAAACCAAACGTCAAACAATTAGTGAAAATCTATTGCGCCAATGAAATATTTGTTTGGATATCACTTAGCCATACGAATGTACAGACGGGTACAATTCTACCTATACATTTACTGTAAATGTATAGGATGATCAGTAGCCGTGTGTACAGTCGAGTTCATTAATATAAATAAAGAAAAATTTGGATTTTTTACATTAGATAGAACGTCAGAAGCAATTACACTATCCAATCGTCCAAATACACACATTCACTCACTCACACCCAGTCTCAGAACAAATATTTGCAAATCACACAAAGATTTGTCCCATGTGGGGATCGAACTAACCACACCAGTGCATTGGAGAGCGGCGAGGCGACCTCTTATGAAAATTATTATGGGGATCACAAGGTTGAAAACTGCGTAGAAATTAATGAATTCGACCGTACATGATTCCTATATTTTATACTATCGATTCTTACGTATTGGCTAAGTGATAACCAAACTGACTGGTATTCAGACGCTTTAGTGTACCCATACTATCACATGAATTTTATGTTAATGTAGATTTTTAACGCCAACATTGTAATACTGAATGAGTAGTTTGACATGATCTAATTGATTATTTTTAAAGCATTTAGCTATGCTTAGCAAATTATACTAAGAACCAGTTGAAAAAGATATGGGACCGGCAGGATTTGAAATGACGTAACATGCAGTTGGGAAATTTAGGGTTCTGTCAGGGGGCGACCGTGGCTGGATGGCTGGTGGCCCGGTGTGCAGTGGGTCGCAGGTTCAAATTCTGCCGGTCCTATATCTTTTTCAACTGGTTCTTAGAATAGTTTGACATGAGGCGTCCGAACACAAGCCATATTTCAAAACAAAACTCAAACATAGCGAGAAACACACAGATGGTGGAAAAGTGAATTTTGATTATTCTATTTAAATTTATAACCAAAAACCAAATAGATCTACACACAGCAACCGATCATACATTTTTAGTATAAGCTGGTCTCACCTTGTATAAGCTTCACGTGCAATGCAAGACCAACAATACACTGGGATTGGGTTATCGGTTGCTATCTGTACAATTAAATATCTGGAGTGTTTCATAAAAAAAATATAACATTGCTTGTTCAAAATGTCGCTAAGGTAGACCAAGCAAATTTTTAATAACACACAAAACCTGTAAAAATTACTAAATATATCAAACTATATTTTACTTTATTCTATTATCTATAAAAATTGAGATGATCAATGGGAAGTGAATGAAACGTGGTAAAAACAACACATCAAATAAAACGTAGTACTGAAGCATGATCGTACTGTTTCATTCTAAACTTACACAATTCAATTTGTACTATACTGTGGTGACTTTATTTCCGTATCCGTTTTTGACACCGTTATAACTTGTAAAACCCTAAAAATAAACAAATGCTGTACACCAATCGTGATCATGTACTATCAACAAAGTAGAGTCATGATCCACCTTAATACTATTTGTGTACAAACATTTCTAAAGAGTCTAAATTTACTTTTACTATCAACAAATGTCAACCTTATCAACTTTGACAATTTCAAAGGAGATATTTTTCAAATGGGTCATGAATCAACTTAGCTGTTAGTACAATAGGAAAGATTTTCTGCTTTTACAATCAAGACAACCATCACATTACAAACTAAAGACCATCACAGTCCTTAATTGATAAAAGAGCAATCACAAAGTTTTAAACTCATGGTGACTGCAAACTTAGGTATATAGAGATAGATTGGGTAAGTCTGTCTGTGTATTTTTATTACCAAAAAAAATGCATAACATAAAGTCATCTGCACAAATCTACATAGATAACGCAAATGCATGTACTTCGCATGTCCGAACCCCGACCAAGCGTCAAGGTTGGTCGCCGCTAACTTCAGTCCACGCGCGTCTTTTTTTAGAGAAAATCATAGCGGACGGCCGTTTGAATCGTACTAGGCGGATGGGCATCGGCGGCATCGGTGTCTTTGAATCGGTTTGGATTTCCCGTCACTAAATTTCGGCTGTGACGTCACAATAGGTATTAAAAAGTCGGCACGCTTGGTTTTAATACAAATCGTGATACTTGCGTTATCTATGTAGATCTATATCTGTGGTCATGTGTGTGATAATTGGTACACTCACCATATCTATCTCTATAGATCTGTAGGTGACTGGTTAAATGTAGGATCGACACTGCTTGCTCAATGACTTTTTTGCTACTAGTAAAACATAATATTTAAAAATAAAGTAATATTCATCCGACATTTAAACAGCTACCTAATGGTATGCCATCTCGGTAGTGTATATATCAACATAATTATAATGCCCCATTCTAATATTGTGGTGATTAAGGTTAGTAAAGAAAATTACAGTCGCCTATAGGACTGAATATTTAATTTTATTATTAATTTGATAAAGTATTTGTAATATTTTAAGGCAAACTATTGCTTTGCTATGCCTTTTTGTTTTCTGCGAACCTGTACCCCCTGGGTAAACGCCCCAGGTGCTTTGCCAATTCAGCCATGCAGGTTCGAATCCTGCTGGCTTCTTAATTTTTCAACTTTAATATTATATAAAATTTTACAAACAACTTAAAAAAAGAATATTTCAAGAAAATGTTGAACTAAATACTTTTTAGTATTAATACTATGTTAAAAATATTTAAAGCAGACCTTACATAACATAATGTTAGTCACATAATCCCAAAAGAAAAGTAATAAAAATTAAAATTCAATATTCAACAATGCTTTTCGTATTCTACAAGTCACAAGTTAATCATCCACCATTGGATTTGATAAGACAGAAGTGAGTGCTCATTTTACCAAGCAAACATAACCGTGTTCAATGCAGAACCAAGTTTAGGATCCCTCTGTCCCGTCCAAATATAGATGAAAATATTAAACCGTGTTCAGCGTTGAACTTAGTTGATGTTGAATTTGGCCCTAAGTGTAATGATGCAATCAAGGTGTGTTACCTCATCATGTTTCTCCTCTGCGGTGACGCGATCGTCCTCGTCATCGCTGTCCTCATCGCCTGACGATTCGCCGCCTGAACCTGCCGCGTCTGCTTTCACTGCAGAAGATAATAATACCATGTGTAAACTAAGGTGAAACTGTATGACTCCTGTGTCTTTGTTGATGCTCCTAAATAAATGTATAAGCTTCGGTAGTTTGCGAGTTGAGGGCGTTGCATAAAATTTATAATTTGTGTTATAATAATAATTGGTATTATTTGGACTTTTAATCACGATGACGTTTTATAAAGTATATAATAAAACCTTAATGAAGTCAAACAATTAGAAGGCATACTTAATTATTTTAAATATCTCAAAAACATAATAATATTTTTACGTTTATTTCTAATTATGTTGGTTGCAATGAACGAGCTGTCGATATATCCAACGCGGCTGCGTTGCCAAAGGTTGTTGTATTGCTTGAGAATTTAATATGAAAAACGACAACATTATTTTCATGAGTATTAAATAGTAGAGATTGACGAAACTGTTAGAACATTACATAAAAATAAATACAATATAAACTTTAGAAGATATCTTTGAATGATGGATGTATATCCTGGCAGGGTCGTCGAAATGATGATTTCCAAATGAAAGAGATTATGTTCACAGTTGAATGTGAACGGATATTACATTAATAGACCAAGGAAACTTTAACCACGATAGGTCTTTTTACGTATTTGCAATATCATCCTTATCTGCAATTAACTATAAAGCTTGCAGTTGGAAGCAAGCGTCAGCGTCAACGCCCGACGCATGTAAACATATTTTCATAAAAAAAAGGCACAAACGTGTCGTGTCGTTTCGTCTGCGCGCATCTTATTTGTATGAATATAGGGGCTATTGAAAAATATGAATTGGCAATTTATACCCAAACTGGTTTCCATTCTTAATTTCTTTAAATGTAAGCAAAGCAAGACTTCCCTTCCCTGTGTAGTACTCGTGTAATAGTCGAAAGACCCCTAGAATAAAGTGCGTAAGGTACCAGGCGCGATGTCTCCCGGCGCGCTGTGCGGAGCCGGACGCGCGCGTTCGCGGGTGAGTTCGTCGAAGCACTGCAGGCACACGCGCAGCGGCTTGTCGCTCTGGCCGCGCAGCAGGTAGCGCTTGGACGAGCACGGCCCGCACACCACCGAGCCGCACTTGCGGCAGTGGTGCTGCAACACGACAACGTAACTATCAGGTTTACTCTATTATTTCAAGCGTTTGAATAGGAAGATAAAGCTACTAATATGGAGGAATATGACACTTTACAGTCTTTTTTTACTACTTCTTCTCAGTCGTTATCATGCATACGTGGGTGCATGAAAGGAGCCTCCCCGAGTGACGTACACAACGGCGCACCCTGGGCAATTCGCGAGTTCTCCAAAGCGAAATGGCTAATCCTTTCACCACGATGGCAAATCAAAACAAAATTCGACTCAGCCATCGACACGACGAAGAAGAAGTCGTTATCTTGGTTGCTGAAGGTCGTGTCTAGCTAGAAGTCTTGGTCACTCGATGCACTATGCTTCTCCACGTATTCCTGTCCTCGGCGGTCTTTATAGCCTTGGTTATTGATAAGCCAGTGAGCGATTTAACCAGGTCTGACCAGCGGGTAGGTGAGCGACCACGTGATCTTACGTTACTACTACCTGACTACTAACAACAAAGACCTGCAAATTATCACATAGCTGCTTGGGGTGTTCGAAATCGTTTGGAATTAAATCTAAGTAAATCTAAAACCATTACTTTTAAACGCTCCCGCTCGCCACTGGTTTATAACTACAAATTAGATGGCATTTTATTAGACCGAGTAACACAGATACGTGATTTGGGTTTGCTTCTTGATACAGGGTTAACTTTCAATTTGCATATTGAGGCAATTTGTAGCAAAAGCTTTAAAGCTCTTGGTTTTGTCATGAGGCAGTCTGCTCAGTTTCAGGACAGGGGTGCCATAGTTGTGCTGTATTATTCCTTTACAGTCGATTCGGTCGATTTAGTAAGATGGGCGTGCCACTGCGCTCGATCAATATCGGTGTAATAACGTTTGTACACAACGATGTAACAAAAAGGTTTCCAACAGGAAACCTTGCCTTCCAAATGAATTTTTCAGTATTAGTACATTTACAAAATTCGTCATGCGTTCGTAGGTACATCTTTTGCCCTATCACTTTCGCATTAGACAGTACATCATATCGTTATCTTATCGTCACGCCATACGTAATATTATCTACGATTATTTATATAAGGCAGGGTCAATGCTAGACAGCTGAAAGGGTCTTTGTGCGAACTTAAGCAAACAAGTTAAGCCATCGTGCGTGAGCCCCAGTATCCATTTAAACGTCTTTAGTAGTCAATACCAAAATGTCAGATCACTAGTCTAACAAAGAGTATCACCTCATACTGGAATATGGAAGTCTGATGGCCGCCGTTTCATATAAAATACTGATATTCAGCTGTAACCGTTAGACTACAAGTCCGAAAAGGCTCGTAGAATGAGAATGTGTACTTACCCTCCTGTTGAGGACAGTGAACTGTGTCTTCTTGCAGTGCATGCAAGTGGATGCTTCGTTGTCTGGTACCCACACGGCCGCGTGCTCTGACGGCGGCTGCTTGCCACCTACACTCGCAATGAAATTATGCACATTAACACTTATTGGGATTTGCTTGACAGCAAAAAAAAACAATTAACACAATCAGTTTAGAAGTTTATGTATTATCGTAGTTTAACAATTATTTCAAATAGCTTTAGTTTAATTCTTTAATGTAATGTCGTGGTTGTCACAATCCATTAATGCTTAATAACTTTCTTTGTTAATTGAAGGTGTAAGTAATGTAGACAATCCTAAATAAATAAACACTTTTGCCCAGCGGAATCAAACCTGTGACGTCACCCGTAGCTAGCATAGCTAGACTGCATTCAGCTAGCTAGACTAATAAGTTATTTACATCAATATTTAAAGTTGATAAAAATCTTGTGAACAAGCTCGAAAAGGCACTTTAGCTGGCCACCAGACTCTATATGCAAATTAATCATAAATTTAAAGACAGATTTTCATATCCTATTACCATAGAAATCTTAATAACTAGTCAATAGAAATGCTATCGACTATCTTTTAACACTGGGACGCATGTCGCCGGTTTTCAAATACCACTTTTTGTATTCCTGCAAACAAAATTATTCTTTTTGGCGATGACATTAAGACGACAATTCCTCAACTCGCACTTGTGTTCGATTAGACAAATGCGCTTGTACTCCTGCAAACAAAATTATTCTTTTTGCGATGACATTAAGACGACAATTCCTCAACTCGCACTTGTGTTTGACTTGACAGATGCGCGGCGACAAGGTCACGCGTCTTTGACATTTCTATTGCCTTATTATTAAGATTTCTATGCCTATTACCATTTACTGCTACAATAACAGTGTGAAAGATAAACATACAGTAACAGTTGCTACAAGGTATGGTTACCTAACAACCTTTAATTACTAATCTGGTCCTATTTATGATGACAGAGTTATCAACTTCCTGTCGCGATAATTGAATTCACTGAATTGTCTATTATTATCATTGTAACTGTTATGACACATCAAGTGGTTGACCAAAAAGAAGTCATTAGATTAAAAAAAAGGTTTCAATAAGGCTGGAAAACCTCTAGAGATGTGCGAAAATAAAATGTACAGTAAATATAATCTAATCGCGATGACAAAGGATGGTTTTATCCTGTTTTTTTTTAGTTTATGGTCAGTAGTTTTGATTGACTGGGACAGAAGGTAGACCAGAATTTATGAATTACACTTTTCTTTTTTGGCTTTTAACTTCTGAATTATTTTAAATGACTTCCATCCAGTAGTTGATTGGAGACACAGGTAGTTCGTTTGTGTGGTAGTTCTTAGCCAGATTGACCTTACGGCATGGCCTACAAATAAGAAATCCTGTTTATCTAGAAATCCGGACTGAAATTTGGAATGTCAGATATGTTGGTTCTTGCTTTGGCTAAACAATAATTGTGCAAAATTTGGCGTTTGTATGACTGCTAGAAGTGCCTTGGAATTTTGATGATCTATAGATCAGTCAGTCAGTAACAAAATTAAGGTACTTTGAGATGCAATAATTCTTAAACAAATAGCTCAAATTTGATATATTTTGCAATCTATCTAGCTATGTATTGTTTGAATGATGAATGAAAATTCAGGTGACTAGTTCTTTTTACAACGAAGTTACAGGCCGAAAATGGCCCAAACTGTTTCAAGAAAAGGATGGTAGGGCCGTGCCTTTTTGCTCGAATTGGCAAAGACATTACCATGCTCCAGATAAGTTGTGTACTCACTCTTTCTTAGCAAGTCCTCTATACATTTGTCTATGTGTGCCATCCACTCTTCTTTCTCGGTGGCCGTCGCGGCGTACACGGCGAACGACTTTGACGCCGTGCGAATCAACCAACCATTGCGGTACTCTGAAAAAAATATAGTCAGATAAATAACTTTATTTGTACATAATCTACACTTAGACAATTCAACCAATAGTATGCAATGTCAATGTCCCCTACTGCCAAAATGGAGGAGCGCCGCTCTTGCACGTCATATAAAACTATTTAGTTGTCAAATATATGCGTGGAACAATGTATTCTTTAATTTCCTCCCCATATTGAATAAGTGCTCTTTGCATCTGATTGAAGTTTCTAGAACTAATAAAGCCTACACACACAGACAAAATACAATAATGAACAATGCATTGCGCATGACGCAATTTCTTCCAGGCAACCTTTGGATCAATTTTTTTTAAATGATTAGCGTATGGTAGGGGATTTATTATATTGGTATATGATCATTTTATTTATGCTTGAATCATATACTTCGGATACAAAGGCCTATGATTTAATCGTAAAATAACACACTTTTACCGACAGATTTTTTTGCCCACACATATAAACAACAGTACGTACTGTATGTGAATTGATAACAGCTAAAATCCCAGAATTCCTATAGGATTAATTATAATATAATAGATTCTCTCTATTAAAAAATTTCACGTCATTTATATAAAAATTGATAAGGACGAAGATGATAGATAGATAGATAGAGTAATCTTTATTGTACACCAATATTATAACAAAGAAGTTTATTTTGTAAACAAATGCACTTAAAAATTATGTTGCACAATGGGCGGCCTTATCGCTATAAGCAATTTCTTACAGGCAACCTTAGGATGGACAAGTAAGATACCTTAGGGAAGAACATAAGCTTTTGTCTGCAGCTAAAACCACACCATCTAATAATTAATGGCTTATTGACAAGTACAAAATGCTAATACCTTGGGTTTTTATAGATATCATAAAATTTTGGAAAAAGGTTGGTTTATCAACCGGTCATTAAGAACTTAATTACTATAGCAAATCATGAACCCAAAACCGGTCGACCGGATGGCGGAGTGGGTAGTGTACCTGCCTGCGACGCCGAGGTCGTGGTTTTGATTCCCGCTTAAGACAAAACTCTTTGTGTGCATATATGTTTTTAATCTTTCGCGATTTGAGAACATTTTTCAAAAATTTTACAACAGGTCTAAAACGTTAATTTTTGAAAATCTTTGTGTGCATGAACATGAGTGTTTGTCTTAGTCTGGGTGTTTCTATATGTATAATAAATATGTATGTTATTCTAGTACCCATAGTACAAGCTCTGCTTAGATTGGGATTAGATGAGGTTGTGTGTAAGTAAAAAACATAGCAATGGTATATGCATGCTGAGTCACTCTTCCAAAGATCAATGTCAACACAAAGCTATCAATAATATTAATAGCATGGGTGATTCACTGGCCATTCACATTTATGAATCATACAGCATATAAAATGTATTCACTTTTTAATCAGTGAAATATAAAAAAATACAAAATAAAGTCTTAAAAATATTGATGACCAATGTTAATAATTTGCCAAAAAAAACCGACTACAATTACAATAATTTAAGACTTATATAGTTTTCTCATGGGTGCCATTGTAAGAACTGGACAAAATTAAAATGGGACCACACGGGAAGCACCAGCTTTCAAATAAAAAAAAAAGAATCATTAAAATCGTTTCGCCCAGTCAAAAAAAAAAAAAAAATACAGACAAATTGAGAAAAATAAACTGATCAGAAATACAATTGTTTTCAGGACGAGGCTGTGTTTGATAAATAAAGGCTTTTGCCTAAACATTGTAAATGACTAAACTTAACTGTTGATGATTCATATTTATGCTAATTTAGTTATTTCACTTATATACCACCAATAAGTCTGCTAAAGCTGTAGATCTGCTAAATTTTAAGGATACAAATTTAAGCAAACGGGTTTTAAAAAATTATAACAGGTCCAAAGGGCCATTAAAAGCAGAAAATTATAAGTAAGCAATATAATTGAATAAATGAATTGGTTTCACAATGTGCTTACCCATATACACACCACAAAATTTAATCATTCTAATAAGTTAATAGATTTTGTTATTTCATTAAGAATTAACTAAACCAATACCTGCCTATGCACCCTTACTAATTTTACTATAAATTAATATATTGAAAATATATGGCAAAGGGGATTATGGTCTAAACATTTTCATCATGAGAAGAGACCCAAGCCCAGCAGTGAGACATGTATAAGATACAGGGCTGCTATTATTACTACTACATAATATCTGAAAAATTTTCTTTTTCAGCTTGATGACTAGAGCTTGCTACTACTTAGACCAGCCATCCCAAATGTGTGCTTCGCGGAGCCCTGCGAAGCTATGAAGGGGCTCCAAAAGAACGATATTTATGTTACTTATTTTAGTCATAATGTATTGAAACTTGTGGAATAAATTTTATTACTGACAATGGTTTGCTACCCTAATGGGAAGACTCTGCATTGTGCTTATGCTGTATGGTTCTAAATAAAATTAAGCATTGATCTTTATTATTCCTTGCAGGAGAATAGAAAGTCGAGGAGTCTTCCCATTAGAGTAACAAACCATTTGACCACTATCAGTAACAAAATTAATTCCACAAGTTTCTATACATTATGACTATTTGTGGCATGTCCAATTTGTATGATAAATATGGTTCTTTTTTAGGTATATGGATAAAACTTACGTCCTTCATCCTTCAGTGACTCCAGTTTGACTTCTTCGAGTGGGATGACATGCTGTTTGTTATATTTCTTCTTATTTATAACAATGTTTCCATAGACAAGGATGTCATTGAATAAGAAAAACTGTCTAGCCTTTGGTTTCTTGCGGCACATCTTTGTTAGGACACCCTCTCCCACAAGAACCCTGCCTTGTTCTGCCAATGGCTGAAAAAAAAAATTTTTAAAGATATTTCTGTCAAATAAATTTAAATATAATGTAGTTTATTATTCTGTTTATTCTCACAGTAAAAATATAAAAAAAATCTTATTATGAATACAAGTTCTTATAGTTTTGTAAAGTATTGTTAAACCCCGATTATGTGATCAAGATCAAGACCAGATGATGATCAGGTAGAAGTTAGGCTTATGTGTATAAATATAATGAATTACCCATATAATGGAATGGAATGAACTCATATTGTCAACAGTTACCAACACATTTCTATTAATGAAAATATAATAAAATAAAATAAACAACTTATCATCAAAGAAAAATATAACAGTAACAAGAACTAAAAATAAAAACGATATTAACTTAACCAAATCTTTGAGAATGTGTACACGCAAGCGCTATTTAAATATGAATGAATGTAAAAGATGGCCATTGTTGACATCATATTCTTTAAAAAAATAATGGATATAACTCATAGTTTGTTTATTTTTAAGGAATATTTTTTGTGGTAGCTCTAACTAATTATTACCATAAAGATGGTTTTACACAGGTGAGCAACATCGTGGTTGGGCAGAGAGTGACTTTCAAAATTACTATGAATGTGAATTCAAAATGACGCATTTTTATCAAATACTTGTAATATTTTAAAGCAAATTTTAGGTTCGAGTCCTGCTGGATTCTTAATTTTTCAACTTTAATATTTTATAAAATATTGAAAATATTTAGTAGAAACAATATTAAATCTGCAAAAGAAGTATGTAAGGAGCAAAACACATGGCATTCCATTGTCCCTGCCTACCCCTGTAATATTGAATCTTGTTGCTAAGCATAAATGTGGTTCTATACCGGCATGGTGTGGTAGAGCAGACAATGAACTGAAATCTACACTGCACTATCTCGCAATGACCAGGGCTGACTCACGCCAGCCGGCCTTCTCAAGTTCCTACTACGTTTTAATGGAGACAACATACAAAGAATCCTAATAGTTAAGACTTTATGTACACTTATTAGGCAAATTAATACTATAAAACTTTGATACTGATGGGTCATTGACAAATGAATTTGCACATCCGTTTTACAAATTCAATTCATTGCACGCCCTTTCCATCCACCCCTCGCCTCCCTAGTCTAAACCACTATAATTCTTTAAATCAATTTATGTGGGATAAAGCAATAACGGAGTCTTGTAAAAGCATACAAATAAATTAAAAATAGAGACATGTGAAGAAATTATTCTTGTTTCTAGTTATACATAGAAATCATTTTATAATTTTTTTCCTCAAAGTAAAAGATTTTGTGTGTACAACTTTTATTGTATACCATTTGGCATGATTTAAAAATCTCAGTAAATATACTAGTATATCATAAATTATTGCTGGCACATAGAATATCACATTGGATCTCTTTCTGGTTTTGAATCAGAATAACCGCTTAAAAAAAAAATTAACATTGTGCTGTGCAACCGTATAAATGTTCATTAATTTATTATAATTTATGTGCGGCCCAGATATTTTTTAAAAATAAATCTCTAAACCACTTCTACTGATTTCCTGTGGTTTAAGACTAGAGTAACCATGCACTGGATTGAACTTCACAACTTCAATGATAAAAACCAAGGCCCCCTTACCATGGCTTGCCACTATTGACATTTTTGGATTTGACTATGACTTAGCTGCCAAAAGAGAAAGGTCAATTTCTTTTCTCTTTTGATGTTTCAAACATTGATAACTAAAGTCTACGCAGTCAAGTTGGACTCAAGGAATTATTAAATATGTCACACAATAATGACTAAATTGCATGTCAATTTTCAAAGACAGACGTAGAACCATTAAGTGACTGCAGTCCTAGGAGGGAATACTTAGACTGCACCAACTCTATGGCAATGTTGAATAAAAGTCTAAATGTCATGAGTGGCAAGCTATGCTACGGGGCAGATCAAATTTAAAGTACTATAATTAAGATATCTATTATTCATGCCACAAAGATTATTTTAAATACAATGTTAATAAAAAAACATCACAGCATACTAACATTGATAAGAAGTGTCTGTCACATTTCAATTACAAAGTCACTCTTTGATTTCAGATACAAAATTATTATAACAATAAATGTTTACATACTCGAGTTCAAATATAGGACACACCTAATCTATGCATGCTAGCCATAGAAACCATATTAAAATATAATCTTTACGATAGTGGAACGAATTATCAATTATTATTCTAATCTACATAATTCAATTAAATATTTGACCATAGTGTTTCATGAAAAAGTTTGCATTACTCATAAATACCACAACAATGAAAAATAATAGTGATAAACGTTGATATCTTCAGTCATACTATCCCACCCGATGCACTGAAGATTTTATCTTGCAGAGTTTGTCGGTTGATAATACGACAGCATTCAACCAACTCACAAACTTTGTTTTAACTTCTATTCTGTAAACAGCGAACCTCACCTGTCCAGAACTGCCGAAGCAGCTCTCAACCATAGCGATTCTTCTAGCATTGGCCTCACTGTTCACTGAAAAATAGAAAATTACCTACTTAAAAATTGTAGTACGGTATAAAGTTTGACGTCAAAGGAAAGTGAGCGAGCAAGCAAACAATGACAGTGATCACCCACGTAACTACTTAGACTAATTGTACATTTATTATATCACGAGATTTTTGACTATATTTCTTTGCAGCACTGATTTTAGCTATTATTTGCCTACCTAAACGGTCCACCATTATCGAAATTTATTTTTTCGTAGATACGACCCGAGAAAAATGTGTCATTCATAGAAACTGTATTGCCAATTACTAGAATACCACTTCTACCATTCCTCTATAATCAGATTAATCAGTTGTCTATGGTTTTTTCATACAGGAATAAAATAGAAACCAAAATATATTTACACATTTTACAGAACAAAACAAGTTTAATCAGCAAAATTGCATCATTAAATTTTACTTTATAGACATAAACCAATGTTTTCAAAAATTAACTCCCCCTACCATACTAACCTAAAATCTACCATTGATGATAGACCATTTTAAGTGGCAATTATGCACAACAGTCCATTTTACGCAAAATAAATTTGATACATGGCAAAACGTACGACAATAAGTAATAAGTTTTTGTACTTTATAGCTGTTCAATTACAAGTTAAAATGTAAATTTATAGTTAAACTTGACAATATCATGTGGGGTTCTTTAGCATAAAAAATATTGGTAAATCGAGGCTAGAAATTATACTGATAAACGTTATACAACAACCATAGACATAGACAAAGCAAAGATCATGTGAGGTTCCTTTTTGACACCAGCTGACAGCTAGTGGTCGATACTTGAACATCTTTGTGATCGTATTTCTAAAAAATAAACCAATAAAATGGCCTTTAAATTCTGTGGTCCTAAGCTGTCGCTGTGCGGACTCGTTTTGAGCGTTTGGGGAATCATACAGTTGGTGAGTAAATAACCATAATCTTGCATCCATGGTACTCCAAACCTTGACCATGATAACACTTTTATATCTTTCAGACTTTGATGGGCGTCTTCTACTATATAGGAGCTGTAGCTTTGTTGGAAGATCTGCCCTTAGAAGTGGAGGGTGGCCACCACACGATTGAAAGTTTTATTAACACCGTAGAAACTGGATACATTACGGTGAGTCATTTTGCTCCTAATTGTTTTGGAATTGTGTTATCAGACTCTTTATTGTAGCCAGCAGGCCTTTCCTATCCTAAAGGATCTACTTGATTAATATTTCTGGCTAAAATTATAGCATAGACATTAAACTGTTATTTTACCTTGTGATTTGTCTGCTGGTAAATCCTAGTTTATGGTCTTAATATTACAATCACAAGACATTTTTTAATCCTCACTATTAAAATGCATTGACACAATATTCAGAATGAAAACTATCAAAAGAAGTCTAGCAGACTAACTTAACAAGTTATGTAGTTAAACAATTTTTGGACAATATTTTATAAAAATATACCTCTTAAATGCTTTATGCAATAAAGAAGAATATAGAAAATCCTGTTTCTTAATTTAGGTATATGCCAAGTTTAGTAATGTTATTTCGATAGTGCAATCTTTTGATCAAGACACACATTGTAACAATACTCTGAAATATTTGACAAGCAATAAGATGAATGCTCATTGATCATGCAATTAAGATTAATTCAGTTTATGTACAGTCAGCAACAAAAGTTGCTGAACCCTTTATAATTTTTGAACTTTCATATGACTATGAAATAATTACAACTTTGAGAAACAAGTGACTTTGAAAATATGTTTATGTGTAGCTATGTGTAGCTATTTCTATTGCTTTCATGATCTCTATTATGATCATATTGTTGATCAATAAAATTATCTCAAGAAATATGCGATCTTCATATTGTAATTCCCAAAGCCCCAAGGCATATTTCCTTGTATACATTTTATACAAGAGAAGATAGATTCCTTTTCCTTGTTAATACACACTTCTATATGATTTATTTATACAATAATATGCAATTATTTAACCGATTTTATCCTTAAATACCTACTAAGAAACTACCTTAATGCAGATTCTCTTATGTTATATTATAACACTATCATTATTATTGTTTTAAACAATTTAATTAAATAAATAATAGAAGTAGTGACTGAAAAAGATTTAAATTTGCAAAGTTCAAAAATCAATATCAATCTCTTCATAACACAACCTTTGTATAGCTTTAAGATAAATGGTGATAATTTTTTTTTTTTTTTTTTTTTAAATGGTGATAATTAGCTTAGATAAATAACTAGCTTCATTAGTATAGTAGGTACTTATAGAAGTAACTTTTTATTGCCTTTATTTTATAGTTATTTTGAAGTCCTTCCTGAATTGATTAGACAAGTTTTATTTTATTGTTATGTTAAAGTGTTTATTTCTTTTTTGTGTGAACATAATTAGTCATGGACATCGCCTTAGACTTATCACTATTAAATAATTAATCATTGTCATACCTGAAGATGTCTATTTTACATAAATATTTTATAAGACATACCCACTTGTTTGTAGATAAAGTTCAAAGCAGCCATATACAATCTTTTTCTTTATGACAGCTACAAAAGACATTGTTTTGGCTATGGTATTGTAGGCCACATTTAAAAGGGTCCTTTTTAACAGATGGGTGGGTGTGAGTATAGTTGCTTATGGGAAATGGTGTGGAAAATGTCTACTACTTACTTTTTGTTAATTTCAGAATGCCTACAACTGCTGGATTGCGGCCCTCCTTTATGTCATCACCTTGGTTGTATCAGGACACCAATTCTGGATGAACAACCGTTCTTCAGTTAGTATGTAAAACTTGTTGATGTAATGGTGGAACAGATGCTGGAGAGATGTTGTTACATTACTGTTAAATTCCATTCCATTTTTAATTTATTATACTTGAGTCTTCATTAAACATTACAAGTTTAGATTACAGGCCCAGATTCTGTGTGAATTGAACAAAATATACATTTGAAAAAAAAATTGGATTGTTTGCATGGATGTTTGTAATGTAACATAACATGGTCGCATTTCAGATATAGAATTAGACCTCTATAGTTCTCTAAAATCTAATTAAAATTTAATTTCACAGCTTAGGACTTAAGTTTTTAATAGCAAGATGCATGAAGATTGTTATAAAACATATTTTTAGTAGAATACATAACATGTAGCAGAAGTTTCGAGGTGATATTGGTGAATTTTCATATCACATGACTCATGTAATAATTTCTTACTTAAAACTGTTACTTTTAAATAACAAAATATACTGTATGATTTAATGTTTTACCTCCCTTCATATTTATAAAACTTAAAATGAAGATTATAAATTTGTTGTTAAAACTACTCCAGAAAATATTGTGAATGTTTTGTAATATAAGTATCAAGTGGTTCTTTTAAAATCCAATGTATTGAATTGAGTTCTTAAAATATTGAGGCATAAGTATTACTACTATGAATGAATGCTATAAATTGTACATAATATATCTATTTTATTCTAGGTACATTGTATTGCTTAGTTTTTCTTGAAGTAAAGGTATTGATGTTAATTACTACTGTTTTATTTGATGTATGAAACCTATTAGATGTGGCAGATCGAAACCTGTCGAAAATACAGATGTTTGAGCTTCATGTGTAAAAAAAGCTATGAAGGATTACTGGATTACACAACAAATACTGTAAACAGAAGAACAAACAAAGAAACACAATCAAACAGAATAATGAAAAAATGGCTCAGTCGTTCTGACAAAAAAAAACCTAAATATCACCATCAAAATCAACTTAAAAGCTACTTATTTCGTGATTTGCAGTAAGAATTATATGATTTTATTAGGGTTCCGAACCCAACGGGTCAAGAGGGAACAATATTACTAAGACTTCGCTGTGCGTTTGTCACCATGCTGTATCTCATGAACCGTGATAGCTAGGCAATTGAAATTTTCAGTATAACTGTTGCCGCTATAACAATAAATACTAAAAACCGAATAAAGTAAATATTTAAGGTGAGCTCCCATACAACTTGATTTTAATTTTGCTCGTTTTTGCTTGATCTTATGAACCGGGCACCGGCATAGCTAGATAGTTAAATAAATTAATAAGTAATCAATTTTCACAGATAATAAATTGCTGTTGCCGCTCTAGCAACGAATATTAAAATCCAAACGATCGAATCCATCCGCTTGGCCGTCTGAACAACTCCAAACAGTAACCATGGAACGCGTTTGTAAGCCTTCGTTTGCTGGGTGGACTGGTGGACCTGGCATAAAATTATTTTTCTTTTGAAATTTGTTCTTTGGGATAGAAACACGATCAAGACTACAGCCTTGGTAGTGATCAAGACAAACATCCAAAGATAAGCTAGAATCGAATCTGCGACCTCTCGGCGTAGCAGTGATGGCACTACGCCATCCGACCGATCGTCAAAAAAAAAAGAAGCTTAATAAATTTTACATATCGCACCTTTGGGAACAAAGGGTCACTTCTGCAATTTTTTGCAAAAATGACTTAAATATACAGAAAAAACCGCGATAATCGACTTTATATACACACCAAAAATGGTGATATTCGCATGAAAAACGGCCTTGTGAGACGTTTAGGCGCAGAATGTCCAATTCGCAGAATGTCCAATTCGCAAAATGTCCAATTCGCAGAATGTCCAATTTTCATCATAACGTTGTGTGATTCATCATAATTAATGGTGACCATTAATTGGTGGAGGTTTTTAAGTATGAATAAATCAATAAGTAGCCAAGTTACTAGGAAATCACATTTATATATTTTTATCACATTTATACATAATATAACTGTAAGTAATATAATATAATATTTATAATATAACGTAAAAAATGCTGCGGTCAAGGTGATTGTAATATTTGTAAATCAGTATAGTTTTTAGTATGTAATTGGGTTTATATAAAAAGACGTAAAAATATGACATTTTGCGAATTGGACATTCTGCGCCTAAACGTCTCACCGTTTAGGCGCAGAATGTCCAATTCGCAAAATGTCAAGCGGTCGCAAAATGTCCAATTCGCAAAATGTCCAATTCGCAAAACGTCCAATTCGCAGAATGTCCAATTCGCAGAATGTCCAATTCGCAAAATGTCCAATTCGCAGAATGTCCAATTTTCATAATTAATGGTGACCATTAATTGGTGGAGGTTTTTAAGTATGAATAAATCAATAAGTAGCCAAGTTACTAGGAAATCACATGTATATATTTTTATCACATTTATACATAATAAAACTGTAAGTAATATAATATAATATTTATAATATAACTTAAAAAAAAAGCGGTCAAGTGATTGTAGTATTTGTAAATCAGTATAGTTTTTAGTATGTAATTAGGGTTTATATAAAAAGACGTAAAAATATGTTTTTTTTTTTAAACTTTTGGATTGTAATATGGCCATTTTCTAGTTTTCTTAACTCCTTTTTGTATTGAATATCAAAGTTAATATCTTTGAACCTTTTTTGTTTTTTTTGTGAGTAATTTAATTTGTAATGAATAATTCTTTGTATAGACAAAGAATTATTCATTACACTATCCCAACGTTTAATTATGAATAAATTAATAAGTAGCCATTTAGTTTAAAATATTAAATTATAGTTAGATTAGTATTGTAAATATTCAATAAGCAATATGTAAATGAATATGTTAATAAAAGACCTACAAGATAAAAAAAAAAAAATAAAAAAAAAAAAGTAGCCAAGTTACTAGGAAATCACATTTATATATTTTTATCACATTAATACAAAAAGGAGTTAAGAAAACTAGAAAATGGCCATATTACAATCCAAAAGTTTTTTAAAAAAATCATATTTTTACGTCTTTTTATATAAACCCAATTACATACTAAAAACTATACTGATTTACAAATATTACAATCACCTTGACCGCAGCATTTTTTACGTTATATTATAAATATTATATTATATTACTTACAGTTATATTATGTATAAATGTGATAAAAATATATAAATGTGATTTCCTAGTAACTTGGCTACTTATTGATTTATTCATACTTAAAAACCTCCACCAATTAATGGTCACCATTAATTATGATGAATCACACAACGTTATGATGAAAATTGGACATTCTGCGAATTGGACATTTTGCGAATTGGACATTCTGCGAATTGGACATTCTGCGAATTGGACGTTTTGCGAATTGGACATTTTGCGAATTGGACATTTTGCGACCGCTTGACATTTTGCGAATTGGACATTCTGCGCCTAAACGTTGTGAGAGAGGGAGTGACGTTCTTTTATTTTGCGTGATTAGCACGATTGTTTGAAATGTAACGTCTCAACCGGTCAGAAGTGTGTTGACAGCCGACGTGTCACTTCCTGCATTTTAAACGAAGGGGCACTACGGTAAGTAATAACTTATATTTCTACACTTGTAATATTTAAAGCAAATTTTTAGCTTTGCTATGCCTTTTTGTATTTATATAATATTAAAGTTGAAAAATTGCCCCCCCTGGGTATACGCCCCAAGTGCTTTGCCAATTCAGCTATGGATTCGTATGCTGCCGGACTCGAAATTTCTCAACTCTTTTGTGCCAGCCGAAGCTAGACGAACCATTACTTGGTTTTAGCGCCATCTATGCGTTACTTATTCACATAATCGCTGGCACAAAAGAGTTGAGAAATTTCGAGTCCGGCAGCATACGAATCCATAGCTGAATTGGCAAAGCACTTGGGGCGTATACCCAGGGGGTGCAGGTTCGAGTCCTGCTGGATTCTTAATTTTTCAACTTTAATATTATATAAACTTATATTTCTTGCAATATTAATGTTACTTCTGGATAAAATTGACGTTTTGTTACCAAATTTTGTATTTCTTTGCTGCAAACATAACGTCACTTCTGTTTATAAATCTCACTTTAGCATATGATATTTATTTTTAATGGAACCAAAACGTCACTTTTGGTACCCTTCCCTTAGTTTATGGCTTGTTTCTCAGAAAGCCCTACCTATAGAGTATTTATATTATTCACGATTATTTGTGAAAACCTAATCAATATTATATCCTAGGAATCGACTTAATACACAAAAGTAATGAAGAGCTATTTAAAAAAAGAAACAAAAAAAAGTTTAAAATGCTCCTCCTGTAAAGTTGGAAAACATGCAGAAGTGACCCTTTGTTCCCAAAGGTGCGAATGTAAGTATCCATTATTTATCTGCGTATAATAAAGTATGGTTATAATTAACACATTCAAGGAAAATAAATCAAGCGACGCGAAATGTCATTATTTAACTTTATTTGCACAATATTGTCGTAAAATAACATTAATAACATAATATGGTATTAAGTAAAATTTACGAATTGTTGTGATAATATTATGCTAAATTAATTGCCTTTCGTCACATTAAGCTCACAATATTATAATTTTGGCATCCGAGCGCGCGGCCTGCCCTGCAACCATAGACGCCAGAGAAACCGTTATGCCCGACCCGGTAATGGAACCCGAGACCTCGCATTGAGAGGCCACATTCACTAACCACTAGATGACTAGACCAACGAGGCGATTTGAAGGTAATTGGAGAAAATCGTTTTTTGATAACACTTAGCGGCAGAAGTTGTGCAATAACTTATCATAGATAAAGATATAAAGTATGTGAGATCTCCTTATGATCTCATCATAATAATAATAATTATGGAAATATGGATTGATGTGAAATGTGATGTTTGCTGTCAGCCAAAGAAAATCTGTCAGCCACTTTGACATTCAATGCTACATCTTCTGTTACTGTTTATTTATTGGTAAAAAAGCGTTTTATGTATTTCAGTTTTGCGAAGTTTTGCAGTGATTAAACGTTTATAACAGCTATACAATTGCCATGAGTAAATTGCTGAACATTGGCATTTGTTGTATGCTCATTAGCGGTTGGGGTGTTATACAATTGGTAAATACTTTCTGAATATAGTACAGTAGGTTATTTCCACAGTACTTTCTTACTTTATAGGTACCTATTAGAGAGCCGTCTAAAGGTTTAGCCGACTAGTCGGCGCTATAATGATTATCTTGTCGACGAGGCCGAACATTAGACCGAAAGAATCAAAAAAATGAAATGCAGTTATAACTAGTTACCTAGGTATATAATTATTTTATATTGTACGTCGCACAAAAAATAGCCGGTAGATACTGGATGGAGACTGAATCATAGAGACAAGTGGTGACAGTTGAAGGGGGTATATATACCGGAAAGGGGCCAAGACTTAAAATAGAGTTAGAATGTAAATTGTGTCTTTTGTGAGTCAAGGATAAATTTATCATTATTGTTCGTCGCACCATTACATGCAGTAGGTATATTACAAAGCGGCACAAGATATTAGCACATTATAAATTATTGGTAGTCGACCGACTACTTGGCACATCTCTAGTAGGTACCTAAATAAATAAATAAAGCACATTCTAAGATTTGTCCCATAGTACCTATAGCTACCATTTTTTCTGTGCAAGTTTGTTATCATGCGCTCTATTTATTAGGCGAGAACATTTCTATCTTAGACTTGAAGAATAGGTACTGGACAAGCCTGAGTGCGCGAATAGCGCAGAGCGCAATGGTCACCTTGTCTTTAGTCTCCATTCAGCGACCACTGTGGCTTCGATTTTAGATCAAGACAAATCTCGTTTTATAAGTCCACTAAACACACAATACTATTGTCAATATTATCAGCTTTGACTAGTAAAAGCATCACAAAAACCAGCATTTGTGCTACGCTCTGTAGATCTCAGCCTGAGTATCTAATATTTCTAGGCTATTATGGGCTATTTTTTCTACATCGAAGCGCCGACTCTTTTAGAAGAATGTGAACCACATGAATATGAGGATTATGATGACTTTATAAAAAAGACCAAGGAGAATTATAATAAGGTAAAAAAAAAGGTTTCAAAAACTATGATTCCAATTATTATGCCAATCCCTCTTGTTCAACGTCACTTAAAATAACTTTGAAAATATTTAGTGTTCAACGACTTATGCAGCTGACTTATACGCATTAGCTTCGATTTGGCCCGTTGTTGTAACGAACCCGTTTTGATAGTATTGACCGTGATATATTTAACATGTTAGAAGCTTCCAATAAGTGAGTTCAGGTGAGGTATGAAATGTGTCTCAAATCTTGAAGCAAACTTCATGAACAACATCAACATCTTGAAGGGTAGTACAGTCAGCTGCAGAGTAAACTCGCATTATAAAAGTACCTAAGTGGTGTGAGATTTCGCTGCAGCTGACTTTAAATGAATGAACCGTTTACATTGAAGGTGGCCATAAACTGTTGGATTGCAGCGGGCGTGTACGTACTGAGTCTCGTCATTTCCATCGGTTGCATAAAGAAAGCAAACAGCAAAGCGAAGAGACATGCCCTTCTATTGGAAGACGATGAGTATGTGTGTGATCCACGCCACCCGGAAAGAGTCAAAGAGAAAAAGGGGAAGAAGAATACTTAAGTCTTTATATCTATTCTTAAACTAGTCAACATAACTTATTTTTGTTAGCGTACTTACTGTTTCTTCATTAAAGATCATTATTGTATCACTTGCGTTTAACAACTCGTTATAATAATATACCTACTTTTCTTCTTTCCGCCCTTAGGGTACCTATGCACCAAGCGGTTAACCGCACTGCGGCCTTCCGGTAGACCGCAGGATGCGGTTGCGCTTGCGGTTAGCCGGGTGCCGGCTAGCCGCAACCGCAACCGGAACGTGCGGTTGAAAAACCGTTGCGGTTTACGGTTGGATCGACTCATTTCCAAGATGGACGATGAAGAAGTCGCAGCTATTTACTACATTTACTCGCGTTATATAAAGAAAAAGAAACGGAGAAAAAGGTACTTGGTGCATCCTTATTTGCAAACACGAGATGAGAGCAAGCATTTGCAAGCAAGATTTTGTATTCCAGATTGCTGGCCTATTTTGTATATCAATTATGTGGGGGTTCTTCATTGTTGTATATAGTGATGTTGTTGAGAGATGAGAGAAACGATAGGTCACTATTCTAAATGTTTTATATTTACTGGTACCATATTATATAATAAACTTATCGACTACATTATTCTATCTTAACTACGACCTATCTCTAGCGATACGGGAAGGCGACTGGCGAACCGGGCGACTAAACTTTAGTATCCAGTGTATCCACTTAAATACATATGCGCCGGTTGCCCTGTGTCCCTACAAATTATAAACCTTTCTGTATCGAAATCCATAGTTCATTATTGATAAAATGCGCGAGCGTCGGTGAACACGTAAACTATCAATGGCGGCCAACCGCTAACTAGCGCTATCCGCGTAGTGTGTATAGCAACCGTGCGGCAGAGTGCGACTGGCCGTCAGTCGGGCCGCATCGCTCAGAACGACCGGAGCGGTCGGTCGGCAGCCACATCACAGTGCGTATAAAAACTACTTTCTTGTACAATTATGGGCAAACTTCTTGAGCATTAGGTGACGTGGTGGGAGAAAGTTTGCGCATCGTACACTTCCGTGCAAAATATTGCTATAAATATGATTAGTTACGTCGAGTTTTTAGAATAACCTATTTTATTTATTACAATTACTGTTTATTTCGGGATATTGTATTATGTATAGACAATTGTATTTGTGTGAGTGCAGTGGCAGGTAATAGTCAAAATATAAACAATAGCCGACATGTGCAACATTTTGTGTGTCGTGCATTGTTTTGTCAAATTTCTCATAACTTAAACAATAGTTAAATCGAAAACAATGCTTGTCGGCATGTTTTGTTGAACTTCTTACGATTTAAAACAATATTTAACTCGGTTTTTAATATTGGCAAAATCGCCGACAATATTCAGTGATAAAATCCGCTTTTAACTCAACAAATAACAACAACAACTAACGATTTATAACAGAGCACAAAAGTGAGCACTTCACTGCACGCACGTGTATTCGGGGGAGAGCGGAACGAAGACGCGGTGCGCGGGGCAAGGGTCGACTGATCAACCAATCACGCGCAAGTACGCCCCCTGCGCCTCAGCCTCGTAACCAAAGAGACCCAAAATTCGTTTCTGCGCATTCAAGGTCGTTTGCTCAAGATGTTTGCCCCGATTTATACAAATTTTTGATTCCGGTCAGCCGGACGGCTGGCCGCAGTGCGGTTAACCGCTTGGTGCGTAGGTACCCTAACATTTTTACTTGCGGTCGGCGCAAAATGAAAAAAAAAATTGTCGATCAATCGGACTACCGATCTGACAGTTGAGAATAAAATTAACCCTCAGATATATACCTACACAGAGGGTTTAAAGATAGCTGCAAATGATATGACATGGGTTGGTATTGGCCACACTCAGAACGGTGCTCGTCGATCTGCAGCTAACTTCAAAACTACTAGAATCTTTGATTGTATATATACTACACTCTCAGTTTCAGTAGTTCTAGGGAAATGATCTTCAAAACGGTGTTAAAAAATATAATTCAATATTAGAACATAATTGTTTAATCCAACTTTTTTTGTTTTTCTCTATGGTAAACTTATTTCACTTCTTCCAATTTTCTGTCGTAGGTCACAGTGCCAATGTTAACACTCTTAATTTCTTCCTTGGAAACTGGCGTGTTTTCCTGTAACGTGAGGCCGGTTTAAAATAATGAACGTAATTGCTATTCGTGTAGTTCTAATTAGAGGACGACTACTTAACGACTTGTGTACCAACCATTCCGACTGGGGCGGCGGGACTTGTTCCAAGTAGTTTTGGTACCTACTGTACCTACCTAGCTGGTAATTTATTTGTCTCATAGCTTTCCTGAATTAAATTTAAATTTTAGTGTTTCATAATTATTAAAATCAAAGGAAACAGGAAGATGAATAAAATAAACATATTATTATCACAGACTTGGTGTGATTATTATCTAAGATACTTTATCCAATCCAAGCCTTTATTTTTTTTTGACAGATACAGATGACAGACAGTAATGACTATTGAGTTACGAATACTTATAAATCGATCGATATCGATATTTATTTAAGTCATTTAGTTTTTTTTTGTATAATTCATAAACTCAATGATCATTTATTTAAATATTTACATACTAACCTAACTACAATTTAATCTTTAAATAGTCAATATTTTTAGAAATGGACCCACGTACTGCAATAACCATATTTTGTATAGAAAACGCATAAATAATGATTTACTACATTTTAATTGTATAAATGTAGTGATTTTCCAAGTTACTATTGGCTGGGTTCACGGACCACCTAAGTTATAGTGGTGGTTTAAACTAATCGCAGCTCCATCAATGTGCTTGCATTAACTATTCCTTCAAATCCTAGTATAAATTTAAAACGCACCCCTTGTTTGTTCGCTTAGTTATTTTGAATATAGTTACGTGGACGGTTACATTCTAGCCAAAATTTCAAATTTTATCTGTCAAAAAAGAAAATGAAAGCTTGGAAAAATTAAATCTCTTAAACTTCGGTTTCCTAGGGGAATAATTCGGCCGTAAAGATAACGGTAGAATGACGTCACTAGTACGTTGTCTATGTAAAAAGTAAATTATGTAGTGGTTTAACTTCCTAGAGAGCGGCAATCGACATAACTTGTAACGTGTACTAATTGTGTTATTACGGCCGCATTATTCCAGACCACTGAAATTATGACTCTTGGAACATTAAAAGTTTAGAACCAATGTTTTTTCTAATGTTAACATTACCGTTGGCGGCCCTAGGTAATGCCGCTGATGACTCATGTTTTTATTCACATAACCCACCTGCATAGTATCCTGGTCTTCATCTTTGACCGGCTGGTTGGGATTGAGCCACACGTCGCTGAGGATCTGCGGTATCTTGACGCGAATTTTCAAAGGAGCTAGAACTTTGGTAATCAGCTTACGACACTCCACTGACACTTTTGGCTCACGAGGAAATGTCACCTTGTTTTGTACTTGCTGGGAAATAAAAATTATTTTTATTAATATTATTTTCCGTACCCTAAATGGTGATTAGCGTACTTGTCCATATTACATTAAGGCCCTATTGCCACCAAATAACGGAATCTGATTCGTTATTCAAGCCACAGGTCCTCTCCGCTTCGCTTTGGTGGAAACTGGGCCTATAGATGTGTTGGGTCTTAATATGAGAGAAGTCGGCCTCCAATTCTAAAAGACGCCAAGCGCGAACGCGGTAATGTATAGTCACACTCATTTTGGTAAGATAGGATGTCACCTCGTATTATAATCCAGATCTACAACCGTTCGAAAACAGCGCTCATAAAGTAATGTCTTATGCAGTATTATTAGTGTCCTCTGAGAGCAAAATTTCTGAACCAGTTACCATACTAATACCTACTCGGTAGACTAATAGCTAAATGACAAAAAATGCATCACCTTCAGTAACTGTGTGTAATTCGTGTCATCAAATGGAAGCCTTCCATAAACAATCGCATACAAAACTACTCCCGTGCTCCATATATCAGAGTCCTGTGGCCTGTACGGAACCCCTTTCAGTATTTCTGGAGATGCGTATGCGTAGCTTCCACAGAAAGTCTCACTAAGAGCAAAGACCCCGTTTTTGGGCTTCATGTGACCTCTCGCAAAGCCAAAGTCCGATAGTTTTATATTCAACCCATGGTCCATCAAAAGATTTTCACATTTTATGTCCCTGAAAATGGTAGGAATAATGATAAATAATTGAATAAGTACCTAGAAACTTTTGGAGATTGTTCGTAAGATTCCAATTAGTTAGTTCAATAGGACTAAGTGGTGGCTTATTTTTGCGAGGTAAAAGATTATTTATAAGAGCTGACCCTATGTCAAGAAATTTGGTGACTCCTTTAACTACCACGGAGGCCAAAAGCCCACCTTTTGATATCTATCCGGTGTTCAGTCAGAGTGGTTTCCTCACACAGTCATGACAAATGACACCTAGAGCCTTTACCTAAGTATAATAATCTTTAGTTTTAAAATAATATCACAGATACCTATGTACAACTCCTCTTTCATGGCAGTAGTCCACAGCTTCTACAAGCTGTCGGAACCACCGTCGACCACGGTTCTCATCTATATGCTGGTCTTTGCGAATTATGTCGAGGAGGCTACCGTTTTCGGCATATTCCATAACAATGTAGACCCTGTAATTTTTTTGTGATCGATTAGAAAATAATATGTTGTTTTAGTGCATAGTTGTTGACCGTTATGGAGTTTGTGGACTTTAATATAAAGGATTTTTTTCGCTATAAAATTCTGAGCATGTCTGGCACCTTCATGGGTGAGCATTAAAATATCAAATACAAAGTTAATAACATAGTTTACCAGGTGTATTATCATATTAAGGCTGTAGATATTAAACGTAGTTAGTAGTACTATGTCCCACTGAAAATGGCATTGGTCATTACGAAATCAGATAGTTTCGAAGAAATTTTAACCCGTAATCAGATACCTGTGAGTAGTTTCTATCGCTTGAAGGAAACGTATTAAATTTTCATGCTTGAGACCTTTCACAACTTCAATTTCTCTAGGAAGAAACTTTTTCAGGTAATCACCCGGTGCTTGGAACTTGCTTATTATTTTGATTGCCACTTGACAATTGTGTCTGTCGCTAGCTGCTACCTACAAGTTATTAGGTAAATTATAGATCCAGCATATTGCTGAAGGTATTGAAAGTCTAAAGTAGATATAGCTATATGAAGACTACTAGGCAGTAACTGAAGTAAATTAAGTGAGATTCTCTCTTGTATATTTCGATGTGCTTACTTTGTTAGATAGTGCTAATCTCGAGAACTACTAGTTTTTTTTGTGTTTGATAGTCTAACTCTTAATTAAGGTCTTACAAGCAGAGCAGTAAGGTTTAAAGCGTGGGATCAGCTATTAGTAAATTCAAAGAATTCCACGCGGATGAAGTCGCGGGCAAAAAGCTTGCTATAAGTTTACGAGAAAATAATAGTCCTCGTACAAAATTGTATCTCTCCTCTATTAATATTTACATGTCAATGATCATACCTTGACAGTTGCATACGATCCAGACCCTATAGTTCGGCCAAGTACATAACCATGGGATTCGAGTACAGTTAATTTTCTTTCTGCTTTGGCTTCTACGCCACTATGCACTGTCGCCGTAGGCTCAGTCGACATCTCACCATGGACATTGTCATTGGTTCTCACATCAGGTCCCGGCATATCACAGAATTGATTATTTTTATATAAAAATGCAGTTTAGTAAGTCACATTATATTGAATTTCGTTTCATTTTATTTACACGTGTATTTTTTTTATTTTGTTCATGCTGTCATTTTTTGTCAAATCTGATTAATTTCTAATGTCACGTTGTTTTCAAAAAATGTTGTTGCCTTATGGATTTTATCGTGCCAGTAATACACGACGCACGGAGTCATGCTTACTCATGCTACAGTTGGAGGCAGTCTATACGGTAGCTGCTTATTAACAGGCTGTACGCTTGTTTGCTGTGAATTTACCGAAAAAGTAACGCTTTACCAAAAATATCAAAAAGACGCTGTTTCAAATCTTAAAGTGCCAATTGTGTTGTCTTGTCAGTGTCAACTGTGTCAAACACAAACGTCAAATTAAAGCGGCTGGCTGGGCAACAATAACAAAAACAATAATTTCAATTTAGATTAAATAAACGAAATTTTAAGAAAATCATTTTTATATCAAATATTATCAAAACGTGATATTGTGTGTGCGACTTAAAACTGTACCTAAAAGGTGGATAGATTTTTTTTGTGATGGATTTTTGGTTAGGTTAGGTTCGATTTTTGATAAAAATTCAAAAATTAATTTAATTATTGGTGGAAACGTATGTGAACTTTCATTTAATATCGTGAAACAAGTGTCCAACGTATGTATTGTGACATTATATATGCATGTGTTTAATAGTGAGTGTATTTAGTATAAATTGTTTTGTAGTATAGTAAACACTAAATTGTTTCGATGCTAATTTCTTATACGCTCGCACACGATAAGTATAGATTTAACTGTCTAAAATCACTGGTCTAATTGTTAGATACGCCCTGAATTTTGTAGTACTTGTTACATAAATAATGTTATGTTGGATACAGCATTGTGTAGTACTAACCAATAACGTGAGCTATTTCGTTTATATTCAGAATTGAGAATGAGGCATAGTTGACTTTTTATTAATTTATATAAATAAAATAGTTTTAAAATATAGATTAATTAAATTGAAATTATCTGTTTCAATCCCAGTTATTCTTGAATAGAACTTATAACTTGTTGATTAGGTTCTAAAGAAATATGGGTCAATTAAAATGAATAAAGCTTTGTTGTTTTTGCATGATTTTTTATTATTATCCTTAATCATTATTACAAAATGAAACTTAAGTAGCGGCTTTCTAATTTAATAACACATTAACTTTTCCATCTGTCTTATTAATAAGTTATACTTAAGGCTTAAATGAAAGCCATTGTTATACACTTATAATTAATAATTCTCTTTTTAAAATGCAATCAAAATTAGAAAATATTATTATGCTTGGTTAGTCTTCCTAAATATTGCACGGGAAATTCAAATAATAGTAACATAGCTTTGCAATTTTATTATTGAGACTTTTATATGCACATATTACACAGCAAATATTATTTTTTTAGAAATGCAATACATGGGTAAGCCCATGTCTGATGAATAATGGATATTTACTACATTGAACATAGAACTATGAGCCTCTTGTGTTTAATTTCTTCATGTAATGCTACTTTAGTCACAAAAAGTTAGCTGCAGAAGACAAGCTCATGTACATACCTTAGTTAGCGTAGGTATAAAACCTATGATTAGAGGATGCGCAAAGGGGAATTAGGGTTGGACGAACAAAAGTGGTTTTAGTCGTCTTAGAAAAGATACCGTCCTATCACCAAATATGTTTTAAATAGATGAATTGATGTGTAAAATCTCTTTATCTACATCTGTTTGCATCTGTTTTGGTCAAGTTAGGCCCCGGATTCAGAACCATAAAAATACATCAATAATGTAAATCAATAAATTATCTATGGTAATGTTTCTAGAGTAATGTCTATGTGTGCATTGCTTGACCTTATGTTATATGTAGCTTGTGTTCTGTACTGTATTATGTGCTTTAGTGGTCTTTGCCTTTCTCCCTTCCTTAGGTCTTTCCACTAAAGCTTTTCCACAGTATGAACAATTTACTGTTAGCAATTCTCATTGTTAAAAGCCATTTATCTTCTTATAAATAAATAAATACCAAATAATCTCTTTTGCTTAGTTGTTTTTAGATCAAACAGGTAGAAGTTATTTAAATTAAATATTTATTTTTCTTAATCTAAAAAAGCTTTACATACAATGTATGTGGTGATTATTAAAAGTTCATATTAATCTTTAGAAAGTTGCTCTCTTCCCTCCACAAAAATAGATTTTTAATTGACTTTTCTAAAAGTTCTTACTAGTGAGACTTTTGCACATTAATTGTGAAAACAATGCAGTACCAAAGCAAAGCTATTACATGCGCATAACTAAGTAAAACGAGTGATTCCAGCCCTCGACTTTGATCGCCCCGACTCCTGAGTATCGATGGCATAAAAGCGGTAGTGCCGGCAGTTCTGCAACACATGCACTAGTGATGGAATTCCCTAGTTAAAACAGCGACGGTCCGTCAGCGTTCGACACAAAGAAAACAATTGCAGCGATTCCAGTGCCGGCCGGTCGTGCGGCTCGTGTCGTGCACGTTTCGTCCAACCTGCCTTTTAAACTCCACCAACAGCCTTAGACCTTCATACTCCATTTCAAACTTCACAACTGAAGCCAAACCCGCCGAAGACTCGGCTCTTCTTATACCGGTCGCAAGCAATATTTCATTCGATGACCCATTTTCGTATATCTACTTTTTGTTTGTTTTCATTCATAAAGCTTTTTTCAGTAGATACTCCCGTGTCTCCCCCGTCTATTGTTACCTTAATTGCGTATTATGTTTGCCTTACGTATTATTATTGTCTTTAAAAAGCATTGTTACTTATTGACCTAAGGAGGATAAAGCTACTCTTCGTAGTTTTGGGATATACTTTATATTTTCAGCTCATTGAATTTTTGGTGGCCATTTAATTGTATAGAAGGTACGGGTCTGATTTCGTGTTTTGGTATTGTGTTATTATTTTATTAATAGCAGTAGGTATTATGAGAATTTATTAAAAGTATTATTAGAACGTGTGGAAGCACGCAAATGTGTTGAGGATCATAATTATTTTCTAAGTACCTATTATACTCCCAAAGCAGTAAATTCTATAAAAACTTGAAATTTGTTCGCAAACAAGATAAAAGGTAACGAGACGGCTTCCCCACGTCTTCGCGAGGCGTCACATCAAACAATTAAGAGTTATCTCGGAGTTAGGAGCGAGACGATATATCGCACACTTGATTACTTTTTCTACTCAGCGAACTAATAAAAGTTGACCAGCAAAACGGGCACTAGCGAGTCTACTTTTTAATTGAAACTCTCCAGTGCCCATGGAAAATTGTAGCGCGGAAAATATTACGCTATCGATATCATAACAGAATTATCCGGACTTATGAAAACCTTGAAAAAGCGTTTTGTTTAAAAACATGTCACAAACAAGAAAAGAAGGCAGACAATTAGGTTAAACTTTCCGCTTAGGAATTAAAATCCTATTATAAGTTAGCTGGGAAAGGCGAAAATAGCCGCAAGAATGAAAGGTTAAAAATATGAGCCAGTCGCGGCGCTCGTTCCCTTCGATCTTAGACGTCAATAATGGACTGGAAAGCAAAAAGTTTAGCCCGGGGCAAGTTATCAATTGTATCTACCAAGTTGGAGCAGAGTTTTTTACTCATTTATTGCAAGGAAATGCTTAATGGTTATTCTCTTGGTAACATTTGATATAAAAGCTGAACTTTGTCGCTATCAGGGAGACTCTTTGTGGCTTTTTATTTGTTCTATAAAGTGCAATTTTTCCAAGTTTGAAGTCTGAGACGCTGTAAATGGATTTGTACAGTAATTCAGATGGAAATGTCCTTAGTGTTTTACAAAATTTATCAACTTTATGATTGTGGCAAATGTGAAGACATTTTAAAGTAGATAATGTTTTCTTCTGTTTTAGGGTTGTTTATGGGGCTCTTCATTGCAAATGGTTTTGTTAAAAGCGTTCTTACTGGTTAAGTATGCTCAAACCACAAGATCCGTTAACTAAAGTCTACTCGTCAAATCTTTTTCGAATTAATTTTAACGACAAAATTTCGGCACAGAGTAACGAACAGAGGCTAAGCTTTTAAAGAGCGTCTAAAATATTTACCTATTTTGCTAGGGTTGGCACTTGGCAGTGTTGGCACAACAGAACAAACCATGTGACTAGTACAATTACTACACTGGCGGCATAGTGGTGTTTTAAACGACGCGGCGGTTTTTTTTTATTGTATTACCTGTACCTAATCATAATAAATCAATCGCTAATAATAAGGGTAGATAGGTATTTTTTACATATTTCAACAAGTCAAAAAAGTAATAAAAGTCTTTAAGTATAATCCTCTCAAATTGGTACCTAATGTGATAAGTAGAACCTTTTACAATTTAATTTTAACGTACCTACCTACCAATTAACGTATTAGGTAGAAGAGCGCATGACATTGCGCTTAAGAACTTGAGAACTGTCATTCTCATACATCTATACAATTATAGGTATAAAAAGATAAGACCCCAGAAATAATATAGGCTACATCGACGTACCACGCGGTTGGAGCCAGGCATAGAAGCTAGTGACTCATACATAAGTAGGAATATATTATTAGCTGTGAATTGTGTCAAGGTTCCATCGCATTACAAACACGGCACAGATTTAAATTTGCTTTGATATTGATGTTGGTACACTAGGTACCTACCTATGTAATTATGTATGAAGTATCTATCTACCCCACTAAAATAAATTGAATAGGTATATAATAAAAATAGCTACTCTTTTACTATCAATTTACTACTCACCTAGTAGATTCCTTGGGATAGAAAAAAAAAATATGTTCTTATTTCGACGATTATTGTTCTTACACACAGTACAGTACATTTTGTATTATTAAATAATAACGCGCGTCGTGCCCTTTAGGACGAGATTTGCGAGTGAGCATACGTGCGTGCGCGCACCGCGGCTGCGCTGGACTGCTGTAGACTGTACACTGTACTGTAGAGTACATTTATGTGAGCTGCGGTAGTGTCCGCGAGCCGCGCCGAGAGCGTGCGAGAGCCCTTCGCTAAGGCACTTGCGAGCCGGTAGAAACCGGTTTCGCCTCGTACGTGATAGGGCCGCAAGTGCTCACGCACATAGACGTCTTATGCTTGTGTGAGTGGACTTATCTGAGCGCGGTTGTATGCAGCTTAGTTTCTGGTTACTCTGTGATTTCGGTGCGAGGTCGCAAAATGTACAATTAAATCCATTGTTAGCAAAGTTGGCCGCGTCGCGGGCGTGCCGTGTATTGGAGTTAGCTGCGGGCGCGGAGACACCGGCCCGGCCCGGAACCCAGTTGTGCCATTGTTTCTCTAAACGCTCCACGAGTGTCCGCTGCAACTCACCTACCTAGTTAGTTTTACGAGTTTTGCACCTGTTGGGGTGTCGGTCAGTTTGCAATTGCTTTGTTTGGTTTCCGCTCCAACCTCTGTTATCATGGTTTTGGGCATTTATTGTTTGCTAAAAGCTTTTAAACTTGCTTGAAATGAGCAACTGTTTTCATTTTCCCTTTTATTAGCCTTTATTTCGCAATGCTCCGAGGCTGCGCTTCTCAAGAATCTTTTTTCATAAAAGTCACAAGTACCTACAGAAGAAAAGTTCTTGAAATTCTTAAGCTAAATTGTGTCTGCTCAAAGGCGATTTTGATAAAGTATTTCGCGAATTTAAAATTTGAAATATGTTCTCATATTACACACATACGTTAAAAGTACATGAAAAAATGTGATTTCGTGGCCCAGCATAAACTCGAAACAGTGATGTAAATGTGAATAATGAAAATAACTCGGATTGTATTACATTCCTTTTTAAACACGGGGCAGGTAAACAGACAGGGGGTAGTAACACCTCGTCCCTTTTGTTATTTGCAGAATTTTAATAGAAAGGTCGCAGGCATGAGGCACATTGCCTGGCACTCCCAGCATTCATTCATGTGTTTCACCAAAAGCCATTTGCACGGAATCACGTACGTTATAATAATGACGGTCAAAACTGGCGACATCCAGGTTATGTGCCACGTTTTGTCACAATTATTGTGGCAATGTGCGTTATTATAAAATTGACGGCTTATCTTGATAATTCCTCATTACCCAGACCTTTTTCTGATACTTGTGATAGTCATTCGAAGTTCAGGAATCGCACTAACACTTATTTTGTCTCTCAAACGTGATTCAACATTGTAACATTTTTGTACTGATCTAAATTAGATAGCGTTTGAGTGGCTAAGGCATCATGGTACGGGGCCAGGTAAAGGTATGTTTATAAATCACAGAATGTTGTTAGTCGGATCTATTTGTACTTGGAGTTTGTGCAAACGGTTTCATGTTTATCTTTGTACACTTGCCAGGCACCTTTATGTCCAGTATACACGAGCTTAGTTCTTGCACTTAGTTATACTATTCATAAAAGAACTTAAGTATGTAATGCAAAGTTTAACGGCACATTTACACGCAAGATTTTTTTGAAGTAAGAAATGGAGGTAACGTACACGCGTCTGTGACACTGTCTGCAATATGGATGGAAATCTGCATTCTGACCATCATACTTACACGCAAATAGAATCACCAGGCCACTAGTGGTGAGAAATTGGTAACTAAAAGCAGCCAAAAAAAAGAGTTGATATTTTTGGCGCACACTGAGCGGTCGAAAAATTGCTTCCAAGCCATAAGTATTTATACAATCCAAATGTTTTGTTTGTAGGCACGTTTAGAAGCTGACACTAGTGGCCCGTTGTGCGGCAGCGCTCTAAACACTAGAGACCTTGGAGGAGGAGTGTTTTATGGCTGCTACATGTCACCAGTTTCTATCTTTCATCTTCTTTCTCGAAACTGAAATAACCAAGCATTATAGAAGGTGATAGAAAAATATCAAGGTAGATTTTAATGTCTTAGGCGTCCCTTACATTAGGCGTGCGCGATCGTCAGGCGTTTGGGCGTGCTGGCTGCAAGCACGTCACACAGCACGTGACGCCGTATGACGTGTTTGCAGCCAGCGCGTCCACACGGCCGATGATCGCGTACGCCTAATGTGGGATCCAGCCTTAACTATACCTTAATGTAACTTTAGTAGCCACAATCCAAAAGATTTTAATACTAGCGAGCCTCATCCGAATAACATAACTTTCAAAAGGTACTTCAGTGAATGCACTTAGCTTATATTGGCAGTGATATGTTAAAAGGCTTTACATATAATAAGCTGGTTTGAGGTCAACTACGAGGTAATACCGCGGCGCTTTATGCACTTTTTCAAAAGAATGAGGGATTTGCGTGCAAATGTAAAGTACACGTCTACTGCTGAAGCTTAACTTTGGTATTTTTTTAGTGTTACTTAATTATTGGTTAAGCCCATTGGTAACTTATTTTCATGTACCTGTGAATTACAAGGCCATGAACATGTACCTACTATCAGATCAATAGATTACCCTTAACAAATATTTCGTTTGATTCGATAATTTATTTATTTATTTATTAATTATAAGCACTACCAGCAAACATGGTTGCTATTACTTTGTTTAAACTTGACGTTATATTATTAGATTATTTAAATATTAGATTGCTAAGAAAAAAAAAATAGAAATTGAATATAAAATTTGATTATATTAGACAGTTTTGAGAATTTTGAAAATTAAGAAACTGGGGTTACGGTAAGATAATAAATAAAAAGATGAATAACCGTGTCATAAGGTGTATTCAAATGGTTTTCGTTGTTGGCAGCTTTATCGAATCGAAATGTGGTTTCTTGAGAATATTTTGTCGAGTTGTCACCTTGGCTAAGTGCCCAAAATTTTGACAAATTGTAGCTTCATTTTAAAGTTCATTTCATTCTATGCAAAATGCATCTACAATTCTATATACATATATAACATCACGCCTACATCATTTAGAAGGGCGTGACAGAGGTGACACCGCACGCCTCAAACCACTGAGGCCAATGTAGAGGAACAGGGTGTGATGTTCCTCCACCACAAAGGGAGGATCCTCCGACCAGGCTCGGTGGTATTGCCTGGCGGACAGCTGTCCAACGGTATCGTATTGGAAGTGGTATATAATATAGTCACTTGCTGTGAACATTTCGTTATCGCGATTCAGCGCTCTTTGACAGTTGTCACGTGTGTGTCACTTTTTGATGTTGTCCCGGCATCCGTCATTTATTATATGCGGAGACCGCCACATGTAACACATACATTTCACCTGTTATGTCTAGGTCTCATATGATAGGGTCTAGGGATAATAAGCCTATTCCATCCACCGGGTACATTGCCTGACGGAAAAATTCCATCTGCCTCTCTTTCGCCCGACCCGGGAATCGAACCAAAAACCGTGAGAGATACGCTAACCACTACACTCACGAGGCAGTTTAACATGATTAAGCATCTGTAAACCAGAATATTGTTGTAGGGAAAATATGTGCACGTAGCTGATTGTGTCGGTCGTAAGCGTAACTACTTCGTAGTACTACGCTTGTGCTACATTGCTACACGAGCGTAGCACATCTCGTAGCAGTTTTTTTTGTTGTACAGTGGGCCAAGCAATTAGGTATGCAGGGCAAAAACTGCCACGTCTTATTGAAGACTGACTGCACTAGTTATGCATGTGTGAGTTACATATTTAAAAAGTATAAAATACTTACTATTTGGGTATGAAACTCTCATACCCAAATATATATAACTGGTGTAACTAGTCAGTACCTTATTGCTTTGCCCATTGTATGTCTAAATCGCGTAATTATTATAAAGGTAAATAAATACCTATGCTCGACGTTTCGAAAAGACTTGCATCATTCGTGGTCACGAGGCGACTCTCGTAGTAACGTAATGCTCAGTATCGAATCTGTAATGTTACAGTTACAAGACAGTTTATTCCGTTCCGCGCCTACTTAGCTTTTGAAACTCTCATGGGCTACAGAATTATACATTTACCATCAGGTGGACTACAAGTTAGAACATTAGCAGTATAAAATAATAAATCTTCAACATCAAGATTGAATTGGGGTGGTTATATAAAGGGAAAATCTTCCCTCGGTGGTAAAAAACTCTTGCAATTAAAGATAGCATCAATACAACCAGTTAAAATGTTTACAAGGGCTTTCCTTCCCCTACCCTCTTTGATTTAAGTAGCGTGAAGCTTGTATGCCGATCACTTGATTATCAAAGTTATTGCTACTTTAGCTGATGTGTTTTACTTTGATGTTTTGGTGCTTACCTTCTTTGGACCCCAGACCGCGATCATTTGCTTGTAATGTGACGTTACAGGTTCTAAAATAACAACAGTGTTAAAGGAGAACCGGGCATTACAGAGCGCAATCTGTAATGATATAATTTGAAGTTCGTAATGCTCAAATTCGAATCTGCAAGTGAATGCTCTAAAAACTTATCTGCAATTTCTTTGGGAAGCCTCTTAAGACCAGTGGCGTATCGTGCCTTGGCGGGGCCCCGTATAAAAAATATTTGGAGGCCCTTATGAAGGGTTAAGATTTCTCACAAAAGAAAAAAAAGATGGCATAAAATTATATTTATTCATCATAATTATCTATCTTTCACTTTTACCTTAACTTTTACAAACAATGCAATCAAAATATACACTCTTCTTGCCTTTTTTCGGCAAAATGATAGGTATATTAAATAATTTATAGCTGATGATGACTATAGTTTTTCTAAAGTGCCTGCCTCTATGGACAATACTGAAAGGTAGAAACTTTAGAAATACTTAGGTCATTTTTACTTTCTGGCTTACGCACTTTGGGGGCTCTCGTATGCCGGGGGGCCCCGTATAGTTGATACGGCAGATACGACGGTAGCTAAGCCCCTGCTTAATACGTAGGGTTTGAGAAAAGGAAGATGACGCTGCTGATGGAATTGCAAGATCAAATCAGAAAAAGTGATGCTTGTTGACAAATACATGCTCCATTCGTATATTCAATCGGATTATTTTGCCTTCAGACGTGATAGCATTTTAATTCTCTTGTTTGACAGTAACTTTCGCTCGCGACTTGTTCACCCATCCGCAGTTGACCGCGGTAAGCATTGCTTAACCCGTCGATCGATCTGCGCGACTTTGACTCAGCCGGAGCTTAATTGTTTCTAACACATAATAATTAGTAATTAGCCAGTGAACAGTAACTAATTTACTCGTTTATAATCTAATTAAATGCGTTAGCAAATAGCCAAAAGCAAAACCCTTTGTTGTCACATCATTAATTAGGTAGATAATTATGTAATAATTATCTACATACATAGCTATCTGATGGCGGCTGATAAATTTATTGTCACACACAGTTGTGTCGCTAAATACGTCGAATAGAAACATAGTAACATATAAAATCCTCCACTTTCATCTGATAGTAAGCAGGTCATACAGATCATGAACATCCAGTAGAAAAATTGGCATATATCGTCCCACAACTTTTTGCCCCATCCGCACCAAATTATGATAGCGCATCTGTCTGCTACACACGATATAAAGGCTCCCCACTGAAGCTTGTGATCCAAGGTTATTCATTAGTTCCAAAAACCCTCACCAGCTTAATACAAATTTTAAACCCAAGAAAATAGAACGTTGATTTTGTAATAACTTGCACAGATTCAATTCGAAAAATAGTGATCTTTTGCTAAAACAACAGTGGTTCAGTTAAAGTTAGATCGGGCGCTCGATCGCGGGATACTCGTTGAATTAATGTGATGACGTCACTTCTAGAGTAATGCATTTAGCTTAGATGTGGAAGTTACTCTGATAGTTCATTGTTCTTACTTCTTTTACTCTAACCTTTAAAAGTTTTATTACTGAACGTTTTGTTTTTATCTCCCGCGTGTTATCTCAGTAAAACGAGGAGTAAACATAAATGTTAGTTAATCCAGGCTACAGGCAACATGTCTGTGTGCAATATTTCATCGATATTCATCCAGTACCTAGTTCACGCGTTCAAGAGAAACAAAAAGATTTGTCTTTTTTCGCATTATCCATTTTTTACCCATTAACAATATACAACTTCGTTCTAATGAGTCTTATTTGGTAGATAATACACTATCATTACATTAACACACTTTTTAAAAAAGGTACTTAAAAAGAACAATAATTAAAGCATAATCAAGAACTATTAAAGTGTGCTCACACGGCACACCTGTGAAAAATAATTAATTTGTGTAACACATGAGCTGTTGGTCATTAGCAGGCGGTATTAAATTGCTTTTAGCCATTTTGTTTTGTTAAACCACCTTAATTAAGGTACAAAAGGTATCGGTTTATTACAACTTTTAATTAAAATAGATCTAGCTTGAGTTCGTTGTTGACGTCACTGAAATCAATTTTGTAAAGGGTAATATAGGAAATAGATAGACCTTTAAAGTTATTCCACACAGCTTCGAGATATTTCAATGGCTTTTAGACTAATTTGGAAAGTTCACTTCTAGTTGATTACAGTTTTATTTACTTGTCTAATATTACTTATGTTATGTTGTTCGTATGTCAGTATCATCGCTTTATCTTTAGCCTACTGAAAAATAGGTTTGTCTGCAATAATGTCGTCAATCTTTTGACGACCTGATGGCGGAGTGGGTCGTGTACCTGCCTGCGACGCCGAGGTCGTGGGTTCGATTCCCACTTAAGACAAATCTTTGTGTGCATTATGAACATTGGGAGTTTGTCTTAGTCTGGGTGTTTCTATGTATAATATGTATGTATTTACAAAAGAAAAGTATATATGTATTAATATCAGTTATTCTAGTACCCATAGTAAAAGCTCTGCTTAGTTTGGGACTAGATGGCGTTGTGTATGAGTTATGAAAAATATATATATATATATATTTTTTGATAAAGTTAAAATACAGACAAGCGTCTTAACGGTTTTTCAGTTGGGATGCAGTGTTAAGTGCTTATAGCCACCAGAGGCTAATGTTTGTGAGTTGTAGTAACCTTTTATTAAGGTTGTCAGCAACATAATTAGATGCTGCATCCACAAATCCTAAAATCCAACTAGTTACCTCGAAAAGTAAGTAATTTACTATAACTCACAGCATTAAACTTACCAAAAAGTATTTAAATAAGTAATGCAGCAAGAGAACGTGTATAAAAGTGTAGTGGTGACGAGTCGCTAATCTGACTTCTAAAGCGGTGTATTGACCCAGTTCCTTAAGAGCGCTATTAAAACTTCTGCGGAAGATAAGTGGCCAATACGGCATGTTTTTTTTTAGTCAGAGTTCGGACGAAGGTTTCTGAATCGGCTAAGATAAAATACGTTGCTTAGTAAGTAAAAGGAGCCTTCTATTTTGAAACATGTCAGTTTCAGTACCTTATGTTTTATGTTTGTCCGGTTTATATAATAATAGCAGCCCTGTGACTAATACATGTCCCACTGCTGGGCTCGGGCCCGGTTTATACATTCGGAATTTTGAAACAGACCTATTAAAAAGTACCTAATCTTATTTTTTTTTTATGTTTGCAACTATTTTCCACAGTCTTGTCTATGGTCCAGTGCCAATGTAGTTGAATCGATACACGGACCACGGTAGTAGTATTTACACATAATAAATATAAAGCTTCTAATTATATAAATCTAGAATAAAATAAACGGATTTAACAACCCAGTCATGATGCGATTAAGGTCTACCATGCTTTAAAAGGCCGAGCGTATTGACGATGACTAGACTCACGTGTTTTGCAACTGAAAGTTATTTCGAGAGCTTTCCATTCCATTATGAAACTCAAAATAATATTAATGTATAAACAAGTGAACATACTAGACATTAAAAATCGCATAGCTTTTAAAAATATAGCTATTACACGGTGTTCTGGACACCGTACCAAAACTAATTTTAAGCGGTCCCTCCATTCCTATTATTAGGTACGTCGGAAATTCGTTTAAGGGTGCGTGCGAAAAAACACATTAATTAAATTGCTTGCCAGAGATTGTGATCTGGTTTTGAGTATACAGGTTACATTCTTTCTAGACCTAGGAATCTCGGTCGGGTCTAACGTAAAATTATGTAGTTGATTATAAAGTATTTAGCATAGGTAGTTTGCCTGAAACTCGTATAAACCCTTGTCAATTTGGACATGAAGATTTTTGTTTACGTGAAAGATGTTTTGCTTTGTTTGAAAATATTCGCATGTGGTTGCAAATCACATTATTATACGCTAGTTAACATATTGTGAGCCTGAACTGACGAGCCATAATTTCGTAGTCTTTGGCAAAGCATAGCTTTAGCAATCTTTTGTGAACGTTGACGGTCCACCGATTCAACCAAGATAGTAATTTCACAGCTTTTCAATTGCGGTTAGCTTTTATAATATTTTTAGAAAAAAAGGAGTTGAACTTAAACAAGAGCCATTTTCCTAGAGTTCATAGTTCTTAGCTATATTCATACTATAAAGAATTGTCATATACTTATATTATTATATCTTCGAAGTTTGTCCTATATTGTGGGAGTGAACATTAATTTTTAAGCGACATCGTGTCTGGACATCTATTGCTGTCGAGTTATGATGATTGTAGTGGTTTTTTATGACTTTTACTTTATTCGGGAAAGTGGGGGGACGGATGACGTCTCCGGCATTTTGTGATGCGAGCTGTATCTTTTATAAGATCACAGACATTTGCGGACAGGTTTATTGCTCGTCCTTTGTACAGTGAGGGTGGAGTCCAAGCTTATGTAAAAAAAACATTTTATATTTATTCCCCTGTAAAATCTTGCGGTTTTATGGTATAAAATGTTTTAGGTGAAGAAAAACCATGACCAAATCCTTCTAAAGTTATTGCCAATAAAACCGTTGTCCGTTGTTTTAATTTAGGTAGGTACCTATTATAAGTATGTTGGTCATAGAGGGTTATTGACTAAAGAATATAATACAATCTATGTGAGCAGTGTCCATCATTTATCGAAGGTAAAATATCACCAGATCATGTCAGCTTGTATGATAGATAGATAAACATCAATCCTTAGCAATCGAATGTAATGTTGTTTGAACAGTATAATAATAATAATTGTAGAGTTCAAGGACGGGTAGCGGGCGCCAATTTCAATATAAATATTATTGCAGTAGGAGGCTAAACGCAGGATAGCATTTGCATATTTATAAGAGAGCAGCCCTCGGCAAACATGGAGGGAATTGGTTACGAGGCTGGTTTGTTTTTGACATAATGGCCCTTTGTCGAAGGTTCGGCTTTGGCTTCCTTACAGTCATTACTCAGGGTACGTATGAGTTAGCATATTGGGGAATGCTCTGTACATAGCGTAGGAAATTGAAATTAATTGTAATCGAATGTGGGCTCGTGATTGTGTTGGCTTTGTTAACATTGTACAAACAGTGCCCTGGCTAATGGAATAAATGCTAAACTGTCCGCTTCTTGTTTTAGAGTTTTGAAACGATTATTACAAAATGTTGTGAAGAGAAGTGTTATGGTATGATGTGTGATATATTGTAAATCAATAACGACTTTAATTGGGTAACTAGACTTTTATTTTATATTGTTATACAGACAACTTTGGAGCACACCGCTCACCCGCTCACCATGGCCAGCCATAGTGGAAGAGGGAGAGATCGAGTAGGGATGTGATGACGATCACAATACTAGTGCTGGCAAGTGAATATCGATGAATCGACTAACTATACTAACATCTCCCTTCTTTTGAATAATAAAATAAATTGAAGTTATACAAATACAAACTTAAATTTGTACATTCTATTCTCAGTTAACACTTTAGCAAAATCTCTTAAGTAAAAATATACTTAGATTAATATGACAATCATATATTCAATTCAACTTATTTATTATAACTTGAATTGAATAATATACTTAATAAACTTACTGCATTTAAATTAAGTTAATACAATTATTATGAGTTGAAGTTATACAAACGCAAACTTAAATTTATATGTTTACAGTTAACACCTAAGCAGTCTTTAAGATTTAACAAGCTAAAATTTATATAATCTAATTGTTAACACTTAAATTTAATTAAACTTAAATAATAATTTAATTAATCTTAGACTTAACGAAATCTTTTAGGTTTTATTACAATCCGGCCTGATCTGGTTTTATAATTATTATTAGGTGTACTGTTATCCTGTACTATCACCGGTCTATCCTCTCTTCTCTCTTCCCTTTCTTTGTTATCGTTTGCTAGGATGTCATTGGATTGCATGTCAATATGATCAAATTTGTGACAGCTTTCATTGCATCTAAACCTAAGTTGAATTCGATTTCTTCTATACTTATAACCTTTGCTGTCTTGTATTATGTACGACCTTTGACATTTTAACCTCTCAATTATAATTGCAGGAAGCCAGTCTGATTCAGGTTTTTTCTTAAAGTTTACATGATCTCCAGGTTGCAAGATTGATAATGGTTTCTTATTCCTATTATAATAATATTCACTTTGACAACGATCTTTATCAAATCCTTTCTTGTATTCTTTAAAAGTGACTAATTTTGGTTTAAGTTTTTCTGTACTGACAGGTATGTGCATTCTTAAATTTCTAGACATTAGTAATTGCGCTGGAGATGGAATGTTTGCCTTCGGAGTGTTCCTATATTGTAATAAAGCCATGTAAGGATCTTTATTTGTCTCGAGACATTTTTTTAACATGTTTTTCATTATTTTGACTGAGCTTTCAGCTTGACCGTTCGACCTCGAATGATATGGACTAGTGGTAATATGTTCTATATCCCAATAATATAGGAACGATTTAAACTCTGCTGAATTGAATGGTGGACCACCATCAGATACTAAAGACATAGGAATACCATGACAAGCAAATATTGATTTTAATAAAATTATAATATTGCTGGCTGTATATTGACTGTTTATTAAAGCTAACTCAATGAATTTAGAGTAATAATCGGTAACTACTAAATAATTTTTATTATTGAAGTGCATTAAATCTATGCCAACCTGTTGCCATGGATATTTAGTTATATTAAAACTTTGTAGCGGTTCTTGTCTATTGTTGGATTTGAACTTTGCACAAATATGACATTGATCAACTAAATTCTTTATATCTACACTAATGTTTGGCCAATAAAGTATACTTCTGGCTAGACTAAGGCATTTATTGATGCCCTGATGTCCTTCATGAACTTTTGACAACATTTCTTTTTGCATGGATATGGGAACAATTAATTTGTCACCTTTAAATAATACATTATTCATGACATGTATTTCACCTTGTAAATTCCAATATGACTTCAATGATTGATTGACCTTGTCTTTGCTATTAGGCCAACCATTCTGACAATAACTTTTTAACAATTGTAAGTCTGTGTCTATATTAGTTGCTTGAATTATTTTATCTTTATACTGCTGACTAATAGCTAAGTTTGAATATACAGAATTGACATGACATACTAAATCAGACTCATATTTTGGAATATAGTTTTCTTTTAAAGCAGCTCTAGACAATGTATCAGATATATACATTTCTTTACCTGGCACATGAACAACATTTAAATCATATGCCTGTAATGCTAGCATCATTCTCTGTAATCGTGCAGGAACATCATGTAATGGCTTCTTAAATAAGTAAACTAATGGTTTGTGATCAGTATGTACTGTGACTTTGTTACCATAGACATACTGATGAAATTTTTCACAACCAAATTGGATAGCTAACAATTCTTTTTCAATACCTTTCTTGTGTTAAAGTTAAGGTTTTAGAGCTATATGCTATAGGTTGTTTATTTTGCATGAGAACTGCCCCTAATGCTGACTTTGATGAGTCTACAGACAAGACTAGATGTACATTTGGACTATAATGAGCTAAGACTGGCGCTTTTGTAATTTCAACTTTTAATTTATTGAGACATTCATTGCAGTTTTCATCCCATACCCATGCTGAGTTTTTCTTCAACAAATTTCTTAATGGTTTTGTTTTCTCAGACAAATTTTCAATGAAAGGTGCCAAATAATTAATCATACCCAAAATTCTTTGTAAATCTTTGACATTATTTGGAGCTGGCATATTGACAATAATTCTGACTTTTTCCTGGTCTACTTTTGCACCATCTTTATTAAAAACATATCCTAGAAAATTTACTTCCTGAACCGAAAAGATGCATTTTGACTTGTTAAGTTTTAAATTTGATTCCTTGATTCTTTGCATGACCTTATATAAACGCTGATCATGAATTTCTTTATTTTCTCCAAAAATTAAGATATCGTCAACAAAAACTAAAACTCCTTCTAAATCTGCAACTATATCTGTCATTATACGTTGAAAAATCTCTGAGGATGCATTTATACCATAAGGAAGTCTTAAATAACGATAACGACCAAAAGGTGTTTGAAAAGTACATAGATCTGAGCTAACATTGTCAAGTTTAATCATCCAAAATCCTGAATATGCGTCAAGATGTGAAAAATAAGAAGCTCCTTTTAAAATAGACCTAATTTCATCAATAGTTTTCAATGGATAATGTTCTCTGATTATGTATTTATTGAGATTCCTAGGGTGTAATGATTGTAATGACTACAGAATTCATTGTAATGACTACAGAATTCACCCACTCAGTTGGCTTTGTAACCTTTTCAATGACATCCATTTTTGACATGCGATCCAATTCATCCTTCAACTTGTTGTATAAACCAAAAGGAACTTTTCTGGGAGGATCAATACATGGAACTGCATCTTTGTGAAGCTTAAGGTGACAGACCGGTGGTAGACATCCTAGACCCTGAAAAACATCATTGAATTCTTTTAATATTTGTGTATCAGTGCGTTGGTAACTATTAAGAGCAAATACTCTTTTTAACACACCAATCTGTGTACATGTAGGTAAACCTAATACTGTTAGACAATTAATATTTGCTATCAAAAATGTAATTACTTGTGTGCAATTATTGAAGTAGAATTTTAATTCACACTGACCTAGTAAAGGTATTGACGAGCCATTAAAACTAACGGGTGGCGCAAAAGTAAAGACCCTATTTGGTTCAGCTATAACATTTTTTCTAAATTAGAAAACTAGATTTAGATTTTTTTAAATGTATATTTGTGCCATTAAATTTCGTACCATTAGGATTTAAAGATGATGTCTTTTAAATGGTGACCTCCAGAGTTGATACACATTTGAGCCCTATTTATGACATTTTGCATAACTTGCCGTAACACTTCCTGCGATATGTTCGTTATTTCTTGACGAATGTTTTCTTTTAGAGCTGCGAGAGTCTGTGGCTTGTTCACATACACCCGAGATTTCAAAAAACCCCAAAGAAAGAAGTCTGGACTGGTCAGATCGGGTGATCTTGCAGGCCAAGGCAAATCGCCAAAACGAGAGATAACTCGGTCTGGAAAAGCGTCCCTCACTAAGTCCATAGTGTCGCGCGCTGTGTGTGCCGTAGCGCCGTCTTGTTGAAACCAGATGTGCTCCAGCCCCAATTCGTCCAAACTGGGTATCAAAAACTCACGTAACATGGTTCTGTAGCGTTCTCCAGTGACAGTTATCGCATTGCCTCCAGCGTCTTCGAAAAAATAGGGTCCGATCACTCTGTCAACACAGATGCCACACCATACAGTAACTTTTAGTGGGTGTAGAGGTGTTTCTTGAATAATGCGCGGATTATCAGTGCCCCAGAACCGAGTATTCTGCTTATTGACATGCCCTGAGAGATGGAAATGCGCTTCGTCACTCATAACCAATTTTGAAGGAAAATCATCCTCTTCAAGGTGTATCAACTCTGGAGGTCACCATTTAAAAGACATCATCTTTAAATCCTAATGGTACGAAATTTAATGGCACAAATATACATTTAAAAAAATCTAAATCTAGTTTTCTAATTTAGAAAAAATGTTATAGCTGAACCAAATAGGGTCTTTACTTTTGCGCCACCCGTTATTAACATTAGCTCCAGTATCTTTTATCATTGACTTTGACAGCTTTAATTTGTTAAATGTTGTGAGTGACATTATATTGGTATCAGCTCCTGAATCTAACATGCATTTAATTGGAATTTTATTGACAAAAATATTTAGATACCATGACTTGTTTGCATTATCTGAATTAGAATGATTTACCATACCTATGTAAAAATCCTCTGTTGTAGCCTCGGATTCTCCTGAGGATGAGTTTCTTGACTCTAAATTTCTGACATTGTTGTTTTGGTTGGAAAAACAAAATTTCGCATAGTGACCCAAGCGTTTGCATACATTGCATTTGACTCCAGATGCTGGACATCTATATCGATGCTGCTGTCCGCACCGACCACATGGTTTGTTGTCTTCGTTGCCCTTGTGTCTGTATGCTCTTCCGCTATGGCTGGTCGGGCTCTGGTTGCGGTGCCTCGTAGACGCTTGGTTGTGACGTGTGTTTCCATAAGATGTTGACTGTTTTGGCTGTGACTTGGACCTCGAGCTGTGCATGTGACATATTACACCATCTGACTTGAACTCCATTTTTTGAGCATTTTCTTGTGCCATGACGACCGTTTTTGCCAAGGTTATGGTTTTTTCTAATGTAGGATCTATTTCCTGTAGAAGTCGTTGTCGAACATGAATTAGTTTTGTACTCATATTCGCAATGAAGACGTCTCGAACAAGTGAGTCCCGTAACGCACCAAATTCGCATTTGTTGCTGATATTAGTGAGATCAGTGAGAAATGCATCCATATCCTCTTCAGGTTTCTGCGCCCGTGTGAAGAATGAATGACGAATCATGGTAATATTTTTCTGAGGTTCAAATTGGTTATGGAATTTTTTTTGACTTGGCTGAACGTTACTTTATCTAAATCCAAGTTGAAAGAGTTGTAGACTTCTAGCCCCTTTTCACCTATTGAGTGTAGCAATATGGCTTTCCTTTTCTCGGGAGCAGACTCTAAGTTTGTAGCTAACATGAACAACTCAAAATGTTGCCACCATTTTTTCCACTCTTGCCCATTGTTTTGATTTATCCCGATTTGTAGTTTAGGAATCTTATTGAAACTTCCTAACGGGGATGAACTTGTGTCCGACATAACGTATGAAGATGGAGAACGTACCTCTTTTTCATCGCTTGACATCGTATCAATCTAATAACGAAATCTTCCGCTGGTTCCTTCGTCTACTTCTGACACCATGTTATGGTATGATGTGTGATATATTGTAAATCAATAACGACTTTAATTGGGTAACTAGACTTTTATTTTATATTGTTATACAGACAACTTTGGAGCACACCGCTCACCCGCTCACCATAGTGGCCAGCCATAGTGGAAGAGGGAGAGATCGAGTAGGGATGTGATGACGATCACAATACTAGTGCTGGCAAGTGAATATCGATGAATCGACTAACTATACTAACAAGAAGTTCATCGCATCTCGCATCGTCTTACGTGTCAACCTTTATCATACTATTAGAGCAGACCATTCCAAAAAAGTATGTAGTATGTATTGAAGACCCTTGTGGTTAGTAGAAATGCCTGGTGAAATATTTTGCCATTCCAGTTCACTGCCACTTTGAACACTGAGGGCTTTATCTTTTAGTAATTTACTCGTCTAATGAGTTGTTTAAATCATGCGTTAATATTTAATTTAGTTTGAAATTAATGTGATTAATAGACTAATTTAAAGCATAAGTAGTTATGGAGAATATTTAAGAGATTCATGGACGGTAGTTTTAACTGTCACAAAAGGAGGCCTCGTCCTGAGGGGTTATCAAGTTCTTTTTTCAAATTCAATACTAGCTACTGACGGGTGCTATTGAATATATATAAGTCGTTATTGTTAAATTAACTTTTAAACTTACACGTTGCATGATAAAATAAAATCTAACGGGAATTAACGCGATCATGCAATTATTTACCTTTTAGGCTTGACGTTTCGGCTAACAGGTTACACTGGCCATTTTCGTAAGCAAACTGGTTCTAGCGGCGCGTCGCCGTCTCCGTTCGTGAGGGCGATGATTTTCTGTCTACCCTCACTTGTTGACTTTTTTCATTATAAAGTCCAGTACACACTACACTGACTGACGTCAACCCTAAAGGTAAATAATTGCATGATCGCGTTAATTCCCGTTAGATTTTATTTAATCGTTATTGTTAAGTTATTGGTAAAAAAATAGCCTGAAAGCGAGAGTGAAGCGATCAATAAATACAAGCATTTCTAAACGTTTTGTTTTTCATTATAACTTTGTTGTAGTTAAATAAATGCATAGGCAGCGAACATATGTACAGCTTTGGGACTTCAAACGATATGTTGAAGACCCGAGTCTTTAATTCTCACAAAAAACTGTAACACTTCCATTCCGTCGTTGCCATAGGTGGCGCCACATCCACTTAGAGTTGAAGCTTGCAAACGTAAATTAGGTGGAATACTCAACTAACACAAGTAACACATACGTATGTAGTCTGTACGTACGAGTTTATATCGTACGTACGCGAAACGTCGCGACGCTGTGTCAGTCAGGTCATTTATCTTGGCGTTTTTATTAAATGAATTATTCAAGCTGTTTCTACGTATGCGAATTTATTATTCTACATTTTTGTTCGCGCCAACAATTAGAGTGTAATGTGAAAGTCTTGTATGACAGTGCCGCCATTTTTAACTATTTTATTTACGTAGAATTTTGGTGAGCACCGTCAAGAGGTTTATTTTTGGACTAAGTGAACTTAAGTGTTAGGATGAATACGTAATATGACTCTGGAATATACCTTCTGCCCAGTGCCGGATTAGCCATATAGCAAGAGTAGCAACGCCTGTCTGACCGTAAAAATAATGAAATTTAAATAGTAGCGTAAAATATCTTGCTTGTAAGAACAAATTTGTGTATGTTTTGTAAGTACAGACTTGCCCATACTGACCGATATAAATGAGCCAGCTTGTAGAGCAAGATTTGCTTAAACAAGATAGATTTGCTTAGAAGATATGGTAAACATAATAATCTAAATTTGCCCACATAAAATAAAAAAAAAAGTTGTTTTATAATTAATTGTTAATAGTTAAGTATTATTTAATACCATAAACTTTAAAACCTAAAGCAGGCCAAAGGCCTCATTATATGTAAAAAATATTGAAGGGCCCCCTGACAGATTTTGCTACAGGCCCCGCGCTGGCTTAATCCGGCACTGCTTCTGCCGACTGAAATGGAATCTGACATTAAGACGAGTGATAGAAGACTGACTTACTTTTTCTATACCTATAATTTATTGGATACTAGCTGTTGCCTGCGACTCCGTCCCCGTGGAATTCGATATTTCTATGCTATTTACAACTTACAAAACTCCATGCAGCTATTGAAAATTTCCTGACGAAAACATTCCAAATTACACTTTTGCCAGACCCGGGAATCGAACTCGAGACCTCGCGGTAAGCGATACTCAAATTATACTGCTATATCAGCGAGGCAGTTTATTTTGTTTGTTTTCGTTTGAAATATTATCCTGAATTCGGAATAACATACGAAAAGCATATTACCTATTATACGATTGTTATTCGATATAATAAATTTAAAATAAAATAATGCTATCTTAGATCTAGATAGCATTATTTTTACATTGTATGAAAATTCGGCTAATTGTATTGTGTCCTGAAATGTTTTTCAAAGTTTTTTAGACGAGGGTTTTGATGACGTAGCTATTTCTGTAGGAGACGGTGCTGCGGTGCTGCGATCAATATCGCCTCGAAAATAAATGTTACTTGCTTTGATTTACCCACAAATCGTAACATTTGTGTTCTCAATGTCGTTTTTGGTAGTTTTGTCATTGCAAACTCAACATTCTCCGAGTCTTTTCCTAATTACATTCTACCCCAATTCTAGTTTTACTGATCTAGGTTAAAAAAAAGTACTTTACGTGGAGCGATCATCATTTTCATCATTTAGCCTCTCGTAGTCCACGGCTGGACATAGGCCTCTCTCAATTTGCGCCACAACACCCGGTCTTGCGCCTTCCGCATCCAGTCCCCTCCAGTGATCTTCTTCAGGTAAAGCGACAAAACATTTTATATATTGATATGAATCGGATGAAAGTCGTAAGGTTAGTGGTAGCTATTGATAAGTTCTTCTCTCCAACAGTCGAAACTCCAATGAGAGATGAGATCACCCATAATCACGTTATTATATTGCTTGATGAATTTTGAATTTCTATTTGAGTTAATAATAAAAACAGCCCTATATCTAATATATGTCCCACAGCTGGGCACGGGTCTCTTCTAATGATGAGAAGGGTTAGGCCATAGTCCACCACGGTGGCCAAGTGCGGATTGGTAGACTTAACACACCCTCGAGCACTTTTTAGGCACTCTCAGGCATGTAGGTTTTCCTTGACCGTTAGCGAGCAATGATTTATATGATAAGTACACACATATATCTTCGAAAAGACGAATCTTTACGATTTAGTGACAGAGGCGTGTGCCGTGGGTTCAAACCCGAGACCTTTGACTTCGCAGTCTTACGGTCTCCCACTCGGCTTTCGCTGCTTGATTACAGTAAATAGAAAAAATAAAAATAATGTGCAGATAGATATTTTTTTATAATTTAATACATATTTCAGATAAAACTATTTAAAATGTTTTTGCAAAAGCACATTTAAAACGAACGATGTCACAGCAGGCTTACATTAACAACAATTACACAAAACATCAATCAAAACTGAATGCACTAACATTATTCGCTCGTTATGAGAACAAATGGCGACAATTTATCATAATTTATGTTAAAAAGCGGGAATTTAAACAGCACAGCTATCCACTAAATGAGATATCGCCACCAATTTGGAAAAGAACGAACCATGTTATTCGTAGACTATAAAATTCATGTTTCGCATTCTTGAAATAAATTCCGGAGCTCCCGCCAAATGCTAGAGTGTCACAAGTGGAATTATTCGTGAAATTCAACACTACATTTACACCTGGCATGCCCAGAATCTCTTGATCCTCTTCGACAAACTAGAGGGACGAATCCCTCTAGTTTGTCGAAGTGTTGTATTAAAATGAGGTGGTGTGATCAGGTGTGAGGGGCCCAGGGTGGTTGGTCGTGTTGTTCAGTTAAGGCTGGTGGCTAAGGAGGAGGTATTTGCCGTCGGTGACGCCCAGAGGTGGCTCAGCTCGAATTCTAGAGACGTTTGTAGCGCACCGCCTGTCAGCTCATGTCATTACTGTCTAATAATATAGGATCCCTTATTAAGGTGTCTGTGTTACAGCTAATAATTGTAAATTAGTGGATAAGCGAATTGACGAGCTATATGCACCTCTCACCGTCATTATGTAGATATCTATTAACTAAATTTTGGCGTGGTGTTCAAACGTTAACTATTTAAACGCAAACGAGTATCAGATAGTCAATGGCAAGCTGCTCGAAGTATTTTACTTATATCCTTACGGATACCAAATTAAGTAAAATCAAACGGGAATTAACGCAATCTAAATGATAAATATTGCATGATTTTTCTTAATCAGTCAAATTCATTCATCTTGAATCAAATTCTTGAGTATTTTCCTTATCTGTAGCAATTATACCTACAAAGATGCTTACTTCTGGTATAATATAATGGTCGTAAAAAGACGTAACTTCCTTTTAAATCACGTGTCTCCACGATAGTCTACATAATATCAATCAATATTCGCAACTTTACTGTAACACGCACGAATGTTCTACAGATAAATATAAATGTAATATTAATTAGTATTGGCATTACATAATTTCAAATTTCAAAACGAAGTTACAATTTGAAATTTAATATTGCGTATCAAATAAAATTGAATAACATCGTATTTAAATTAAATTATATTTTGTTACGAATCACCTTATTATTTATCATTTTATTTATAAAGTAGTCTTACTTTCATAGATAGGTATTTACAAAATTTTCTCTATATAGTATTAGTTTATTTGAAGTCTTTAGAATTCTATGTTATTAAATAATCGTCTTAGATCAATTGTCAGTCTTATAAAGACATCTGAGAGTACTAGACATCTGAGAGATAATCTTTTTTATTTATTAAAAGAGATCCCACAATTAGAAAAAAACATCAATAATTAACTTAAATGTGCTATTGAATTATTTACAAAAGAAAAGTATAATAATATATGAATTAGTATCAGTTATTCTAGTACCTATAGTACAAGTCCTGCTTAGTTTGGGTACTAGATGGCGTTTGTGAGATATTTATTTATATTTATTACTTATCTGTATAAAAGTAATTGTTATACTTAAGTTGTGCTTAGGTTTTATACAATTAATTGTCCTAATAGACTGTACTTGTGTATACCTACTCTAGTCTAGATTTTTTAAAAACCTTATTCAATTTAAAACGGTTCGGTAATGTGTCTGAGCGCTATCTTTTTTTTCAAATCATTAAGATCCGATTTTAAAAATTTAATATACTTACCTACTGTATATCATTAAAACCAATCCATTTGGTATCAGTTCAAACATAATCAGTAGTTATAGTTGCTATTAGTGTCACCATATTTCTGCTAATAAAAAGCAACGGCCTACCGGAACAAATTGTCGAATCCCCAGCGATTTAGGGTGTGCAAAATTTAACATTGTAATTTATTTTTATGGTTCTGACGGACGACCCCTTACTGCCACTCTTCTCGGATTGGGGATTAAATAATCACATCAGTGGTTCACTGTTTATCTCTGTTGGTACAGATATTGTTAAACAATGCTTTAAAACTGCAACCTCTCTTTTGTTTGCATTACGTGTTAACTACGCGGGCAATTTTACTCATGATTTAAATTCAGAACACCCTATGCACTCTTGTCTAAAAAAACAAAAGATGTCTATTGTTTCTTTTCCTTCGACTACGTGCCTGATGGACAACAAAGAAAATTTGGCGAGTCACTACTTCGCTTGAATTTCAACGGATGGCGTTAGTAGTATCGTTTCTACTCATACTACTCATAGTTTATGGAAGACGCAATAAAATCTGTTTTAAAATTATTTAATAGGCTTTTACTAATACTACGCTTCAAGTTTAAGATACGTTAGTGTTTTAAGCCATTTGACATTGAAATATATCAGTATTATTACAACTGTATTATTATTATAACTGAGGCAATTTATTAAAACTATATAAACAGAGCTCGGGCTTAAAGTTTCAGATAATATCGTATCCATTTCTTAGTATAAACTTAAGATAATATTTGAGCAAGTCCCTCAGAAAACCACTAGACGAGCGAGAGGTTATTCAATAATAAAGTTCTGACACTTAAAACCTCGAGGGGAATTATTTGACGTTAAAATATTTTTGTTGACTCATATTAATTTGAAAAGGATAACTCGATTAGTGAACTCTATCATATTTTGTTTCGTAACTTTGTTTGTTCGGTTTTGTATTGACATCTGTAATCTAGTAATATTTTAGAGCAAATAATAGCTTTGCCATGCTTTCTGTATTTTATACAATATTAAGGTTAAAAACCGGCCAAGTGCGAGTCAGACTCGCGCACGTAGCCGTACCACTATACATCTTAATAAATGTTTTCTTTATTCTTTATTATATTGGAGTTGATTGAATAAAAGGTAAAGTGTGGTTAACGATTTATAACGTAATAAAAAAGAATAATTATCCAATTATCGGTGGAAGTTTGCATGGTAATGTACATCATGTATTACTTTTACATTTATCATTCCCTTATTTTAGAAGTTACGGTAGAATTTTTTTTTATTACATAGAAACCTCAATATCAGTTTTGAAGACTTTTCCATTAACACGTATGGGTCTGATGAAAAAAAAAAAATAGTTTCAGTTCTAAGTATGGGGAATCCCAATTTTTTTTTGTATTTTTTCTATTTTTGTATGAAAATCTTAATGCGGTTCACCGAATACATCTACTTACCAAAGTTCAGCAGTATAGCTTATATCACAGCCACTTTTTTCCGTAACTATAAGTAGTTACAGCTTTCTGGTTGAAAACCCTAAATAACACTTTGACCGACCCGGGATTCGAACCCGAATCCTCACGGTGGGAGACGCATACGCTAACCTCAAGACCAACGAAACAAGGCTGTCTGACACAATCACGTGAAAATGAGAAGAGGCATGAGCGGCGGACTCCGGTTACTGGTAAGACATGTCGGGCTTGCAGGGGGATGCGAGTGTACGCCGTGGACCAATTGAAATCCTCGGCAAACCGGCTAGTAGTAATTCACATGCGGAGAATCCTAATATCGACTTCTATTTTTTTTTTAATGTATCAAACAAAAAAAAAACTTTGAGCATATTTCAATAATTTTCAGTGTTCCCATTTTTATTACCTGGTACGTCGGCCAATCAGTTGGATATGCAGGACAAAAACTTCTACGCCATAGTAAAAACTGACTGCAATAGATATGCAAGTTTGTATTTCATATTTAATAAGTCTAATATACCCACTATTTAGATATATAACTTACTTATTCATAACTGGTGTCGTAAGTCTATACTATGACTTAGAAGTTTTTGCCCTGCATACCCAACTCATTGGCCGACTGTACTTGCACTTTAATACTCAATATCAAGGTTCTACATCATCTGGAAGTGGGTTAGGTTTTTGATATTTAAGTCAGTCAGTCACAAAAATCTTGGATTTTGATTGTTAATATTTTGATAACTGTTAAGCTAGTGGATTTCAATACGTATGTTAAATTTCAAGTATGTAGGATAGATAGGTTTCGAATTGTTAAGGGGCCAAAAGTTCCGTGAAGTGTAAATATACAAACTCTTGCGTCGCCAGCTTTTTTTTCAAAATTGGTTGGACACGCTGTCCCGTGTCTAGATCATGAACAAGCCAAACAAGAACCGCAGAGAGTACAAACAAAATTCCATTTGCATTAAAGTCAAATCATATCTAAAACGGCAAAATGACGTGGCAAATTGTGGCCACGGGCACGCACATGGGTTTTAATTAAATTCTATAACGCTGATAAAATGTTTGCACAACGATCGATGTTTGTATTTTTGTTACTCCATTTTCGGTGCCGCTATCATTAGGAATCGGTTATGACGTCATGTCGCCCTGTTCGTTTTTCAAATTCCGATGAATAAAAATATTGATGTGAAAGGAGTTCGATTACATTTCATACCTTTTTATGTGTTCTGTGTAAAATGAGGATTTAACGCGGTCAATTTGTGTCTGTGGTTTTTAGTACATCCCGACCTACTGAAAAAAGAAGAGGATTTAAATGTTTTTTTTATATTAAATTATGACTCGTGTAGATCAATATTACTTACTAATTATTCGACTGATTAGATAACGGACTAGAATGATCTAAATTGGTCCTTATTAACTAATCTCGCTTGCCTTTCTGAATAAAATAGACCATAAATGTAAATATTTATCGCATTTGTCAACTGTATAGTCCACCTAATATTTTTATTTAAAAAGCTTTTATTAAAAAGATTGTCGACCTTGTCTGTGACGGGGTTACCAGGTCATTCAATTGTTCTCACAAATATTTTTACACAAAAAATTGCTTTTTTATTGATTGTTTTCTACAACTTTAACTCCAGATACAAAAGGGGTGTTGTCAGTTTGTGTGTGGCTCAGTACCTTATAAACAGGTAAACTGGTTTAGACGCGATTTTTTGGCTTGATATAAAAGGTGGTATTTTTTTTTTAATAATAATATTATTAGGCACACAAAAAAAATACAGTGGGTGCATAGTAGACCACTTAACATAAGTACAAAAGAAATCAAAATATAATGTTCTGCTCTTACTTAAAATAAGAAATCCTGTGCTATAAGTATGTACTAGCACTTTCCAGTTTCACAATAGAGTTGAATACAAATAGGAATACCTACTCAATATACAAAGTTAGTTAATTTAATGTATACATATAATCCCACCCACACGCCCACCACTGTGACTCCTGTGACGCCAGGATCTACAGCGGTAACCAACTGGAAGGCACCGTGCATAACACACGGGCAATCCCAGGGAGAGTTAAAATTGTCTTGGAACCCGCAACCATTGACTACATAAAAAAAGGCAGGACTGAGTCTCTTGAAACACTTACTGAAGCACCCATAGTAAGTCACACGTACACACAGAACACACACATTGACACAATAGTAAGTCAATCGCCCGCCATTACGCTTTGGACTGTGCTGTTGCTCGGATGTTCAAGTAAAATAATTAAAAATGCCGTCTTGTGTTGTGAAAAGCTGCCGAAACCATAGCGCCTCGACAAAAAAAAAACAGGAGATCACTTTTCATAGGTAAGCAAGTAATATATTCAGCTTATTGCCGAAATAATATCGTTTTCGTAAAAAATATACCAAAACTATCAGTGTTGACAGTCAATAAATATTTTCATTTACCCTGAATTTGGGTAAATATTTTTTTGTAGTATAGTTTTTTAGTGAAGTATTAAATACATTTAGTATAAATTATTATTCAATGTTTTATAGATTTCCTGCTGCAAACGACGCATGAAAAAATTATTGGATAAAAATAATTAGAAACTGCAGAAATGATAACAGTTGGTATCCATCAAAATATAGTGTAGTCTGCAGTATACACTTCGAGGAAATTGATTTATATAAAACAAAAGGTGGACTTATTCGCATTGTCAGCTTTGCCGTACAAAAAAAGGTAAAACAATAGTATATTGTTTTAAATAAAGTATTAAATTAATAAATAACAGTACTTTAATTTAAAACTTTTTATTTCTTAGTTTAGTTTATTATTATTTTTTTTTATTTTTTTTATTTGCCAATATTTATTTGAAATATTGAAAAATCGCATGTAAGTGAATCTAAGCTTCGTGATTGTTGGTTTAGTTAAACTTAGATATTATATTTGGTTTGTACATTTTGTTGACGTTTTCAAGCACTTTCTGATAGGTTAGGTAATGAAGAATTTTTGTTTTTTATTTTTTTGATAACTGCCATAATACTTATCCTACTATCCGATTTCGGCTCCAGGTCCTAAACTGGGACACCCTGTATATCACTAAAGCATCTTCACCATCTAAGATTCAGCAAGCGCCGTAGGAGTCGTAATTTTAAAATATTTTCCAAAAACTGGGTAGCTGCACTAAAGCATCTTCGCTGCCTTGCGTCAGGAGTGCCCAGAGCAACGAATTTTGTACATATTCCCTTAATAAAAACAAACAACTTCCAGCTGCAGGCCCTCATCGACTGCTAGAAATATAAAATCAACTTTGTTTCGAAATTCAAACAAAGTTGTTTTATATTGTTTGGTTTTTGGCCACGGTAGTATAAAACTACCTATATCATGTTTGATGGTAAAAAGCAGTAAATAAAAAAATATAAGAACTAAACCTCTAAAATATTTATTTAAATTATTGTAAAAATGTGGGTAATATTTCTCATGGCTGGTAACCCCTAACACACGCACACATAAACAGACCGCCGCCATTTTGGTGCTTCCATCATTTTATAAGTGACATTCTCTCCTGCTTTTTTTATGTACTCTATGCCCGCAACGAATTTAATCAGAAGTATATACCTAGTTGGAGTTGGAAAGTATGTTTAATGTATACCATCGACTACATAAAAAAAATGTATACATATTAAAATCAACGAAACCATAACCTCGTCCTCCTTCGACCTTTTCGAAGTCAGTTGAAATCATTCAGTGACAGAATTGACAGCACAAAAGAGAAGTCTAACTGTTTCATCCACAGCTAAAATGTAGTAACGAAATCTGACGTACTCAACTAACTCGTTTATAGTTTCAAAATCAAAGTGTACGAGCCTGTTCCGAACGAATGCGTCCCAATTTCTATTCTACTGCCATTCGAACAATAAAACCTATTTCACATTTTATTTACTGATAGCCATTGACGTATAAAGTAAGGACACGGCTAACGCGCGATAAATGAACTGAACCTTTTTGGAGTCAATGAGACTACAAAAAGCGCGTAGTGAAATTGACTGTGGTTGGCTGCCTCCGTGAGCGGTCAAACACGACAAAATGCCTAATTGTGCACTGAAAAGTTGTACGAACTACCAAATTAGACACAACAAAAAAGATTATGGTATTACATATCACCGGTAAGTCACAAATATCATATTATATCCACCTCTTTACATTATTTTATCAATTTTATTTGCTAAAATTTTTCGTTCCGACGCCATATTCCTTAATCGTGAATATACGCGTGACATGACTTTGGAACTGCGCAACTGCGCTTAGTTGAACTATGCCGCGGGCGTTCATGAGAATATTTTTGGTAATTTAAAAAAGTATTTGTTATGAATTGTCATATCATTGTGCAATGTACTGTTATTGCGTAAACTTGTTATAACGCTAGAGATAATATATGTACAGTCAGCAACAAAAGTAGCTAAACACTTAATTTTTTTAAGTAAGTACCTAATTTTAATAGTCAAGAATAGTCTATAATTTTGTTAAAGTTGATGAATTGAAAAAACTAAATAAAAGCTTGTAACAAAAGTTCAATGATCTTTTGGCCTTTCACGGATTATAGAAAATGTTCACCAAATGATTTAAGTACAAATTACATTTGTACTTAAATCCTTACTAATATTATAAATGTGAAAGTTTGTAAGAATGGATGTATGGATGTTTGTTACTCTTTCACGCAAAAACTACCGGATCGATTTTGATTAAATTTTGCACACATGTAGCTTATAGCTTGGATTAACATATAGGCTACTTTTTATACAAAATAAAGTAGTGCATCAAATTTACGCTAAGGCGGTACGAAGTTCGCCGGGTCAGCTAGTCATTTATAAACATACCACGTGGGCGGAGCTACGACCAGAAGCTAGTAAAAAAATATTTCTCGAAACAAACATTTTATTTTATTCCTTAAACAAAATATGACCTACTTTTAGAATTCCCGTGATGTACTGTTCTTTTAATAATATAACTATAATAGGAGTATTTTTAATTTTGTAATAATAAATATTTTACACTATTGAAAGAATCACAATTTTATTGTACCTTCGGCAAAAAAAATGCTAACGAAATTTCATCACGCCCTTACAAGGTTCACATCGCGTGAATGCAAAGTCATTTACATGGTAGTTCAATGCAGATGGCGTTACTGATCCTGCTATTCATAATGTCAAATTTGAAGGGCAATGTGTTCGGACAAGCCATTTCTATAGTATATATTTCTATGCTGATAGCTAACTTTTTATACTGACACTAAACTTCAACTGTTGAACACTAAATGACAGTTCACGCAGCCTAAATGACATGTTGACTACTACTCTACCTTCTAAAAGCATATTATTGATAACAAACATAAAACCACGTCTTTGTTGCCTAGATATGTTATTCTCACATTACAATCACATTTCGCCGATTATACTAAGATCCCATGTAACAGTGGTAAACATATCTCCATTTTACTGTCTCAAAAAATCTAGGAATCGAACCCGAGATCTTATTGAGCGTTTGTATATTCCACCTATAGACTAATGAGGGAGTATCAGACAAAAAGCTTTAAATGAAATATATGTTTTACGATTTGCATAAGTGTCCAATAGCTAATTTTTCACCTTTGCAGCTCGAAAAAGCGTTCTTTGTTGTGTGAAAACTGTGAGCAAAACTCTATTTTGCTTCGAGTGTCACGGAAAATGGCTCCTAAAATTGAAAATCATTGTTGTAATTTTAGCGTGCGCGGTGTAATAAGTTGTACTAAAAAGTGTTGACATAATGTCTTTACTACTAATTCGTTCTGTAAACTATTAGACTTATCATTATATTTAACTAAATATATTTTAAAGACTAAATTAAACGCAAATAAAATAAACTAAAGTTACTTAATAGAATTAAAGTAATTACTCCGCCGTGCATTTGCGGACTCATAATTTCGTGTCAAATGCTTGAATAAGCTCTTTCTTAATGTCCAATTTGTTTCAAGGATTGTTAAACTAATTTTATGGAGGCTTTACTTACACTTAAATATTTTTTCGAGGTCGATGCTCACCTAGAGATTAGAATACTTAAACGCGAAAGAAGATAAATTTTACTACGTGTCATAAAACGACTTTAAGGCACCTTTAAGTTTAATGGAAAATAATTCTGCATAACTAAATATTACAACAGAAAAGTAAGAAATAAAAATAATTTTACGAACAAACAGTTGAAAAAGATATGGGATCGGCAGGATTTGATCCTGCGATCTTCTGCACATCTTAAGTAGGATACAAACCAAATCTGATGTCACGAAATGACATAGCATACACTTGAGAAATTTAGGGTCTTGGCAAGAGGCGACTGTAGCTGGTTGGATATAGCGACTGCCCGATGTGCAGAAGGTCGCAGGTTCAAATCCTGACGGTCCCATATCTTTTTCCAACTGTTTCTTAGTATTAAATGCTATAAAATAAAAAAAAAAATACTTTATACGGGGTGGATGCGACATAGCAACATTTATTGAAACCACAGCTTCTATACATGGTAAGTATCAATTTCCACCGGATAAAAATTCTCTGGCGAAAAAAAAAAATCACGTTCTCCGAACAATTTGAACATTGCGATCGTGCAATTTGTTCGGAAGACGTGGATTTTTTTTTTCGCCAGAGAATTTTTTATCCGGTGGAAATGCATACTGGCCATGTATAGAAGCTGTGGTTTCAATAAATGTCGCTATGTCGCATCCACCCTGTATACTGTGTAGAAGTATTCTGGCTAGTTTTTCATCTCGTATTTTGTAGTATCTTTGTATAAAATAGTCCACGAGATATATTATCAACATTAGACCACTTATCTAAAAATGTTGTATAAACATCTCTATGTTTTAATGCATTTTTTCAAGCAGAAAAACAATAGAAGCCGATACTTTTAGGTAAAAGTTGCCGCTGAAAAATGGTGTGGGTGAATTACTTGATAAATATTGATGCCAAGTTAGCTGCATGCTGTAAGGGGTGCATGAAAGGAGCCTCCTCGAGCGACGTACACCCCCGTATCAACCCCTACGTCCGGCGCACCCTGGGCAGTCTGCAAATTTCCACCAAGCAGACTGGCGAATCCTTTCACCACGATGGCAAGTCAACACCATGAGAAATTGACTGCAGCCATCGTCACGATAGAAGAAGAAGCGATTTGATTGATTGTTCTGTAGATGGATTTATGATAAATGCTACAGATTCAGAATGTTTCTAAAATTATAATATTCTTTTGATATGTAAATATTTCTTAATAGTAAATAAAAGTGACGACCGAATAGCGGAGTGGGTAGTGTACCTGCCTGCGACGCCGAGGTCGTGGGTTCGATTCCCACTTAAGACAAATCTTTGTGTGCATGAACATGGGGGTTTTTCTTAGTCTGGGTGTTTCTATGTATAATAAGTATGTATTTACAAAAGAAAAGTAAATATGTATTAGTATCAGTAATTCTAGTACCCGTAGTACAAGCTCTGCTTAGTTTGGGACTAGATGGCGTTGTGTGTGAGTTCTGAAATATTTAATTGTTAATGTAGTCGAAGTAAGATAAATAAAAAAAATGCTCGGCGGGTCGTAAAATGCACTATCTCAGTCACTCGTGTAGAGTTCACGCTTTACGTTTATCGCGCTCTCGCTCTCGCGAGCTGCCAAGAAGTTTAGATACGAGTGACTGAGATTTGCGTGGACAAACATACAAACATACATACTCTTATGAAATTTGGCACATATGTTTAGAAGCTTATATAGATCAACATATTCGAAAACTGTGCAATTCTCACAATATTACATACATACTAGTACAAATCGAATGGATTACCTCCTTTTTATAAAGCCGTTAAAAAGTTATTGTTTTACGATTGAATTGTACTTCCTTCTCGAACTTACAAGACCTGGAGGGAATGGCAATTGCTTTTTTACTCTGGTTAAATGTTTTAATGTTTTGACTTACTCACACTTTCTTTTATGTACGATTTCAGACCTTTGTGAGATCGAATAAACCTATTTCCTTTGTAAGATCTGTCACCATCCCATTAAGAAACTCTCCCATTGCAAAGCGAGGAGTATTTTTCCCAATCACCAAAGAGTACCGCCAGCAACCCGAACCATCTCGTCTTACAATTACAAGTGTTCTGTTTAATTGAAGGAAGCTAATGAGCAACCTTTATTCTATCCAACTGCTAACTTGATAATGGGGGACAGTACCCAATTACTGACACTTAAGGATTTTGTGAATTGATGGTAGGTATTATAAATGTTTGGATGGATGGAGCAATAGGGATGAAGACTGAAGAATGAAGACTGTGACAAGCTACTAGTCAAATTAAGTACTTTTGCCAAAACTTCAAAAACAAACACTTTCTATGTGATTTGTATTAAAATGCGGACAGAGACATCATCACCTTTTCGTGATCAAGTATCGCATTTATAATGATAAAATAAACAATAAAAATTTTAAAACATTTTAACTTTATTCGGTAAATAAAATAACATTTTTAAATGGTTCCATGTATTAAAAATGTAAAACCAATTGTTTTATCAGTGTTCAATACATTACTATTATGAAGGCATTTTATTTTAGATTGTATTAAAGATTTTTCAAACACAACCAACTTAATATTATCCTTAATCTTCCACCTAAAACCCCGCTTTTATGCTATATAGAGGTATGCGGAGGCATTGAAACGCGCGTGGTACGATTTTTATACACCTATTTATTTAGTTGTTTTTTTTATTGCCATGTGATAAAATGTATTTACAATGTTTATGCATCCTCAAATAATTGCAAGCTTATTTTAATTATTTCAAATTAATTACTTCTACAATTTTGGAAAAGTCATATTTAATCAAATATTTTACTTGTAGTAATGAAAGCTTTATACGATTTATATTATTTTAAAGCCACACGGTGTCATTAATTTGCGGAGTGTCAAGTATAGGGCACTCTCCCCTCCACCCTTTGAAGTCATTCGAGAAGGTAATGTGGTTCTCACTTAGAGTTCCTGTTCAATGATTTGCGTTAGGCTTCACCGAATTTCTTGGTCATTCACGTGGATTTTATTTCAGGTACCTGAGCTATTAATTAGGATTTATTACAGATTGTGTTTGAAACACATTCTTTGTCTAATATTTTTTGGAGTTTTTAAGAATTGATTTTATTTGTCTGTTTGGAGAAGTAAGGATAATTATTTATTTTGTTGTTTTGCCACAATAAAAGCATCTCATATTAGCTTATTGAATAATAAAAATTATTATTGAAAGCAACGACACATCTTATTTCATTACTGTAAAGTCATGAGCATATTCGATAAGGCTGACTTAGCAATTGTTATGCGGTACAATAACAACATGTGTGACCTAACTAAATATGTCAGACCTAATAACTTACGTAATCTTTTAAATGTACCAACATATGAAAAGCCAAAATATAACAATGAGTATGGTGCAAGAGTGTGGCATTACTTGTTACCTACAGTTTTGAATAGACTGCCAAAATCCGTTGTTACTAACCTAGAAAATAAGAACTGAAGGCAAACAAAAACCATACTCAAGCGACACTATCAGTGTATATAATAAATAGTATTAGCTATAACAATCTTTAATTTTAAGATTATATATTGTTATAAAATGTAAATCATCTTGCAATTGGTTTTTGAAATAAACAGTTTAATTTTTTTTTTTTTTTTAAATACAGATATGATACAAACAAAATACAAACTCGAAGTCGAATGCAAGCAATTTAGATATTATAAGACTTGAGACTAAACATGGTCATTTTATTATGAAATATTTTGACACGGGATTTTTACCATGTATTTTGTTGTGAATTTTCCGATATTTCGCAGTTGTTGCAACCTGCTTGTTCATGATAAAACTCGCTACAGCAAAATACATGGTAAATAGCCCAAGATATCTAATATTTCGTAAGTGTAGATATTTATCCAAAAAACTGCTTAGTTTAGTTTTATTAAGCCCGTATTTTCATCCCTCTCTCTTGTTCAATGTGTGTACGGGACAGAGACATCGGAAGCTGTACCTTAGCGTTATACTAAAGTGTAACACGTTGGTGAAATCAACACTAAAGCTGACTAAGTTCTCACAAATTCTAATTAAAAAGCTCCCAAAACAATCAAGTGTCGGGCACAAAGTTGTTCTGTTCGGATTTTTCCTGTTAATTAGGTTAAGTAGTTTTCTCAAAGGTTAATGCTGAGAGGTTATAAGGTTTCGGTAATTCGAGGCGATACCGGGAGGTGGCTGAGTAGCTTAACGGTTATATTTTAACCCTTTGCTACCTTTGCTTTAATCGTATGACTGGGATTAACCTCTCAGATAAATGGTCGGTTTATCCAGTTGTTGAATTAAATGTTTTATTGTTTTTTACTTATTTTTAAACTGTTTAAAAAGAGATTGGCGATTTTTAAAAAAATGAGCGCCTCTCTTGTGCAGGTGGTAGGGCATTTTGGACAGTCAGTAAGGTGGTCAAGGTTTTAACTTGCCATCGTGGTGAAAGGATTAGCCAATTCGCTTTTAAGAACTCGCGAATTGCCCAGGGTGTGCCGGACGTAGAGAATCGTTGTGTACGTCACTCGGGGAGGCTCCTTTCATGCACCCCAAAAAAATAATTTAGGTGCAAATAATGATTTCCTATTAACTCATAACTCATAACTTAACTTTATAATATTATTATGTTATATCAAATCATTCGGCAATTTGGAGTTTTAACGGGAGCATTATAATATTTCTTTTTTGAGAAATTGTCTTTTTATTTTGATACTATCTTCCGTGCGCGGCTGCGCTCGCGTGGTGCGTTTATTTAAAGTAGCATATATTATGCCTGGAGTCTTAAACTATCCAATACCAATTTTCATTAAGATTGGTCCAGTAGATTCGAAGATTTTTGGGTACAAACAAACAATCAAAAATTCTTTCCATTTCATATTAGTGTAGATTTTATTGCCGGATTTTGTAGATCGAAAATTGTAGTTGCCGGTTAAAAATTAACAGTTTAATTGTTAATACTCGGTATAAATTAAGCAATATTTCCAAATAACTAGAAGTACCATCATCAGCAAATGGAGCGATGTCACTAATTTATTATGATCTGACATCGATAACCAATCTTGCCAACAGTGCGAACTAAGTTAATTATTCCAATTTCCTCACAGATCATATTGTCACTCTCTACGGTACTATACGTAGTAAATATTAAGTAGGGTTAACACTCGGAGGCTGATTTTATATGCTTTGGAGGTAGATATAGCTAATTCAAGACTTGTTTTAAACAAAGTAGATACCTATTTGGTCTAAAAAATAATGTTAAATATTATTATTAGAAATGATTTTTATGTTAAACTTTTTTAAGACTGTTATATGAACAATTCTACCCTGTGAGAAATAAATTGGGATCGACTTTTTAACGATATCGGTATCCAATATTTGTACAAATAAGAAAAGTACGAAAACCAATTTTGTATACCAATTAATATTTAATAATTAATAACTTAGCGATCAACGCCCTCAGTACTTTGCCAGATCGGTCAGTGGATCAACGCCCCATCTTTGCTATTTCAGCTGATTGTTTTTGTTTGAAAAATCCTTAAAAACAAGTTTATACTATAATCTTAAATTATGTCAAAATAATTTACTGGTGGTAGAGCTCTTGTGACTGAGCTCGAGGGCGTCTCACCTTTAACCTGCCGTCAAATAGTTGTGCTTCCATTACTGTGTTTCGGTTTGGTGGTGAGATCAGGCCCTGAAATTACTGGCACATGAGGCATAACACCGTAGTCCTCGGCTGCAGCGACGCATCTATAATCTGCTTTTGTGGATTGTTGATGTACATGGGCTGTACTCCACTTACCATCAGGTGGACTACACGTTCGTTCGCTGTGGGCGTAGTATAAAAAAAATATATACCTACCCTGAGCCAGTTATAGGTCAGGTCTTTATGCGATAAAAGGTCGGTCAAAGGTGCGATATAGTAATTTATTGTCCCAGCCCCGCTTAAGATAAAGATATCATATTGAGGGCACTGTTTATAAATAGAAAGCTATTTTAGTTGTGTACTGGCTTGGTGCTTATTTAATTTACCTATTTTCGAAATACTCAATGAAATTCATGCTGGTTAGACACCTCTGCCTTACCGTAATTCTGGGTTATATAGGCGTGATGTTATGTCATGATGGTTGTGGAACTCTTGTGAACGACCTCGAGGATGACAGCACGACCAGGGGGTCGTAGCAACACTACTATTTGACGGTAGGCCAAAGGTGAGGCACCATTGGCCTACCGTTAAATAGTAGTGTTTGCTCTCCTGTGTTACGGTTTGGCGGTAAGAAATTAGGTTCTGAAATTGAAGAAAGAAAGAAAGAAACACATTTATTCTGACAACAATAATAAAAGACACAAATAAAAAATAAAAACAAAACATACTAAACATGAATTTTGTTAGAAAAGGACACCATCTCAGCCATATGCTGCAGAGCTACAAAGCCCTGCAGCGCTGATATTCTGATGGCGCCAGAGAGAGGACGGACGGTATCACATTAAAATAATAAATAACTATTTTAATGTGAAATTACTGCAAGCTTAAGGCGGCACAAATTGTTGGCTGTTTTCTATACAAAAGTAATATAGGTTTAACTTTTATTATTGAGAATGACGACACGCGATTAATAGCCCAGTTGATGAATCTACGTACTAGATTCGAAACTAGTCGGCATATCCCGGCTAAAGTAACGTGAGTAACCCGTATTTCAATAATAATTTCTTCACCTCACTATTATTATTATTACTCACTATTAGTATTAAGCATTTATCTATTTTTATAGACAAATCATATAATTATCTAAATCACTAAAATTGCCATTTTGTCAACATTGTTTTCATCATTATCTAATTGAAATTATGAAAAAAATCTAATTGAAATTATGAAAAAATGGGCTCAAACAAACATACATTTTAGTGTTTTAGATATGATTGGTCTATAATAATATATGAAAAAAGTTAATATTTTATTTTAATTAAAAATCGTTTATTTTTGCAACAATGAGTGTTACAGCATTGATTGTGGTCTCATTTTAAGCTGAAAAAGCCTGTGTTAGAAGATGCCGCTCTTTCGTGACTATTCAGCATAATTATAATTAATAATATTTTATTCATTATAGATAAAAATCATGAAAATGGTTCAAGCCGTTTGGGAGGCGTTTGATATCTTACACGCTTTCTCCATTTCTCCTATTGGTGAGCTACGAGCTACGAGTATCAAAAATCTTTTGTCGTCGCAATGTCCTTCTTACTTACAATATACGAACAAGGTTTTCAGTACTGGAGTATAACAGTCTTCTATTCAGTTAATATTTCAGTGTTAAGTGCATACTAAAAGCTATTATAATAATTGCTCCTCGCCAATTATAGCAGCTAGAAAACGATGAGGCAGTCAGTTTTGTTGCAATACCGCAACGCTAACTTCTATGAAACTAAATATCCATTTTGGTGCACTTCTCGTATTACTACCTAGTATTGTATAACGTTGGGAATAAAGTCAGATAATAGAGTAAGATATTTATAATAATAGCAACCCTGTATAAGTCCCACTGCTGGGCTCGGGCCTCTTCTCATGATAAGAAGGGTTAGGCCATAGTCTAACCACGCTGGCCAAGTCCGGATTGGTAGACTTGACATTACCCTCGAGCACTTTTTAGGCACTCTCGGGCATGCAGGTTTCCTCACGATGTTTTCCTTCACCGTAAGCGAGCGATAATTTATATGACAAATACACACATATCTTCGAAAATACGAATTTTAACGAATTATTGACAGAGGTGTGTGCCGAAGGTTCGAACCCGAGACCTTTAACTTAGGAGTCCTACCAGTCGGCTATCGCTGCTTTTTAATATATTTTTAGTGGTATTCATATTACTTACCTTTTAATACAGATCTTGAAACGTAGTAGACAAGATTTGGCACAATTATATCTACCAAATTAAAATTATAAATTCGAAAGGTCTGTCTGTTGAACTACTGACCCTACCTTGATTACCTTTATAGTGATAAGGCCCCATTGTTCATATTTAACTATGTACTTTTTCTTTGTAAACAATAAATAATTCTCTATCTATGAGTATCTATCTACATAAAGAGGAGAAGTGCAGAAAACTATACCTAATCATAATAGTATTATTATGGTTGAGTGGCAACCATCATGGTATCTCTACTATTTACCAATCGTCATTAATTACGAACAAGTTACTTTTTCTTAATAAGTCATCCCAACAGGAAACATTAATTAATTATGAACGAACTTTTCTGTGAATCATCGTAAGGGATCTGCGCCATGGAACGATGACGTCACATTTTTATGCAACTGTATTTATATCTACCACGGACGGTAAATATTAGGATGGAGATGCAACTTTACCAATTATATCAGAGCCTCTAGTATTAGCAGCTACTTAAGATCGAAATCGATATTTTTAAAATTTGATTTAAATGTCGAAGGAAAAGAGACCGATATGTTTTAATCGGAATTCAAACTTCGAAAGAAATCGATTAATCGAAATCAATTAGGTGTCTGAACTCGATTAATCGACGTCAATTAGGCGTCTGAACTTGATTGATCCGTTTTTTTATTGATCTCTTGAGCTCATTTGCAATTATTTTCGAAAGGATGCCACATTTCGGTCCTCTAAAAAATCCGCAGGCTGAATGTAGGTACCTTAGTTAACTTTTTACTTAAAGTAAACGAAGATTTCGTGAGAAGTAGTTTATAAATAATGTCCGGATAGTATGCCTTAACTATAAATTCTTCTCCGTGTTAAAATACGTCCAGCGGAAGGAAAGTTAAGAAGTAAAAAGAAAACTCTATGATTCATAGACTGAGTAGCAAGTGAAGTTTACTTTATTTCTTGATTGAGGTGGTGAAGCTTTTCTTATCTATGTGAAGTAAGTACCAACATCGTCATCCTTATTTATTTTATCTGCTAACTACAGTCGTACTTTTTCTTTATCATACTACTAGAAAAGGTCACACATTCAAGCCAGAATAAGTCATTAGTGGCAGTGGGCTTGATGATAAAAAATCCTCAAAATCTTCGACGAAGCAATGAAGTCCTTTTTAGATTATTATCGTTGGCAGCCACCACTTAGTAACAGATAGGCACATTAGCACAGAGTAAACATACTAGTAGGAAAAGAACCTAGTGACCCACAAGAAAGTGCACACCATTTCCTCAACTTAATCAATACGGCAAGCAAACGATGCACAAACAGCTCTACATGAGTAATAAAGCGACTGCAGTGTATATTTTCTTTATGAAGTGGGTCGCCCGATCGATCTCCGGTGGGTTACTTACGATCGACGGCACTTAATCTATGATGTTGCAGTTGATAATTTCACGGCTGCCGACGGCTACTGAAGCCTTGCCTGCCATCAATTCAATTTCATACCTATAAATTTCATCGGAAACTATCTAGCAGCGATGAGTTCTCCCCAAGTTATTACAGTTCTTGTAAAATATGTTCCTATATTAGATTGCGTTATTGGCCTTCGATTTTCTGCTTTACTTGGTACTTGATGCTGATCAAGTCGGTCGAATGGTATCCGATATTTTTATTCGTGACGTTTGAATTTTCGGGTTCGGATTTCGAATTTATTAAATAAATGTATTTATTTTTAAATGGCTGCTAATAGAACGTCTTGTTTTTAAATGTGATAGTAAGTCATACTTTTATATCGATGACAGATAGCTGTAACGTTTTTATTATTATATTTCTGCTAGGTCCAAAAGTCTGTCTTGACTAAGTTATGTGAATATCTTTAAAAAATACTTTAGATGAGTCTGAATGCAATCTATTTCATCATAATTCTAGGTCTAGTAATCTCGAGAGGGATTTTGAATAGCTCTTTACCGTAGATGATAGATTAAAAAAAAACTTATTTTGAATTTCAACATAAGTCAAGTCAACATTTTTGTTATGTTATACAATTTTTACCAAAAATCTTAAGATTACGACTCAGTGTCTCTAAGGACAAATGCTTCTCAATTAAAACAATATAGAAAAAAAATATCTTATTTTTTTTTAAATATTTGGACTCGAGATTATAATTTACTTACAAAATTGTTTCATATTTTATGCAAATAATACTTAATTTCGAGCACAAAGTATATTTCAAATATAGAATTCGCTGTGACGTCTGTGGTACTTACGAAAATGAATCAAATCATGTCAAGGATTTATTGAATTAGACTATTTATTCAATGAAGATAAAAATGTCAATAAATTTATTTATATCAATAGAGGGGTGGTTGGATACGAATCGTATTCGTAGCATTCGATATTGAAGTTACCCTTCGCATACATCAAATGAAGTCTTTTCTAAACTATTCGTCAGAGGAACGATTCGGTTGACGAACGCTGTACTACGACTAAGCTGTCTTGATCCACAAATGGCTTAAGGATTTAAATTTGAGCAGTGTGCTTTATTGCACTGTACTGAACTTTATCTCTGTAAACCCTTCGCGTTCAGTAACGTAAGTAGAATTAAAGATTACTTTTACTTGTAACATATTTTTTTAAATCTTTTACCATGTAGGTTTCTATATAAAAGTAGATTTAGACTTTTCAACAATTCTTTTGTTTTAATAGGTACTACAAGACTATTAGATTCATGTTCCACCTTTATACTATTTTGCGTATAGCAGAAATCTTAACAATTATGACAAATTTAAACAAAATATTTGTCATGTTGGGTCATAAATCTATTGTACATTGTCTCATTGCAGTATTGTTAAAATTTGCGTAACATTAAAATTAAAACTATCTGGCAATGCCGCCAGCCTTCTGGGCACGTAACCCGCATTTGACATTGATGCGGAAGTATTTTTTGACGCATAACTTTTAATTTTTTTTTAGTTCTATTTCTCTTTCAGCTGTACATAGTTAGGTATGATTTTGTTTTTTTTTGTTATTTAATTTTTAATATATGTAAAATATTTTTTCTTGTTAAACTATCTAAGAAATAAAATGCCTAAAGTATGTATTTGAAGTAAGGTAAGAGGAAAATTACGTTTTGTTTGTTTTTACCAAATAGGCTACCAACCTACTATACCTATCTCAATAAGAGTTATTGTGGTGATCATTCAAGACTCCAGAAAGAACATAGGTCACTTTTATTGACATATGATATAATACTCGGACGGGCCCACGGACTGAAACTAGTAGGGAATTAGGTACTTTTTACTTCTTACTTTATATTTATGTACACTAATAATAACTGTTTTATAAATACGGTCGTTAAAATTCTACCTCATTAAGAGTCGCATACGAGTTTCACATAAAATTATATGAAAATAATTAAATATGCTTATTGTAATGTCATATCGGGTGAGGCCAACTGTGCCGAGAGATTATTATAACTTTATTGGAAATAAGTTGTACTTAATTTAAAATACTTTTTGGCATTGCCTATTTTTAAATGCTTATAATACCCAGCATTATCTTTTTTTTAATCAATGCAATATTTACTTTTAAGGATCAATACTGAAGGAGGTATATAGAAGGTATAAATTTATTGTCAATTATATATGATTCTGATCTAATCAGTTTTAGCAGAAAAGTAAAAAAAGGCTTTCTTTATAACATTTGCGAAAGTGTATGGCTATAGGCAAATTATGTAGAATCTTCTATGTATCTTTATATCACCACAAATTCTATAAAGTATCAAACACAATCGGTCGCCTACCACGTGCGGATCGATACTCATATGATTGTAAATGTAGATTGATTGGCTGCATCTCGCGTTTCTTTTTACATGGAGTCAGTGTGGTCGCTCCATTAAGACACTATTCTACGCGATTTAGTGACGACCAGCCTAGCTTTTCTACTGACTTTAGACATTTTTTACTAGACACGTGCCAAAATGTTGTATCGTATTTCATAAAATTTTAATCGTAATAATTTGTTTGTTCCAGTTCTGTGAAATATTTCGTATTCTATAAATCGTTCTATAAAACAGTAAGTTTCTCTGAACAAGTGAAATAGGTTTAAAAGTACATTAGAGAATTCTACTGAATTTGATTCAAATTTCGAATATTCGAATTGGGCGCAAACCGCGCTATTAGATTTTAGAAAAAGAAAATACCTGTCAATTTTTTAACCGACTTCAAAAAAAGGAGGAGGTTCTCAATTCGGTTGTATTTTTTTTTTTATGTTTGTTCGCCGATTACTCGAAGACGCCTGGACCGATTTGAGAAATTCTTTTTTTTGTTTGAAAGGATATACTTGTCATGTGGTCCCATTTTTTTCAAGTCACGTTCTGATGATGGGATCTTAGAGAAATCGAGGGCAACCCTCAAATTTAAAAGGCTTTTATATTGTTTTTTGTATATTATCTAAAGCTGCTCGGATATATGCATCTAGTAGTTAGCATTTTATGTTGCTGAGCTGATGCTGGAAGGTACAACTCCTCAACGGTTAGGAGTACGGGGATAATTATTTAAATATAGGCTCCTTGAGGCCGTTTACTGTATTATTTCAAGTTATACACAGATGAGGCGAGACGTTGAATATTACTTATGTATATTTATAATATCGACACCCAATATGAATAACATTGTAACTCAGTATGACATGGTTTTCAATACAGCCATTTTAAATTTTTTGCAAAGTTTATTATTTATTTGCAACTGCAGGCTTAAGTTCATCTGTACTATTGTGAGATTCATTATATTAATTTTAATTGCTCTTTCAGATGGTTTAGATGCCGTTTTGATTAAACCACTGCAAGTATCATTTTTGCAATCTTACAATGTACAGATTTTAAGCATTATTAAAATGAAAAGCATTGTAACTACCGTTACAGTGCTTTTCAATGAAGTTATAAATAGATTTGAAAGCTTTTTTGTGTAAAATGGATAACATTGTATGTCAATTTGCAATGAGTTTATCACAAAGAAATCCTTGTTAAACAAACTTTTGTGTATTGTAACTTTATTTACGAGTATACTTCAATAGAAACAGTGTAGATTTCGAATTACAATGAAATTAATCCATTTCACATAAGTAGTTCTTAACGTTATAGAAATACGGTTCAAGGACAGAAATAAAGCTCTGTTCTTGCTTAATTCAGATGACTTAGAGTTGTACAAACGTGTAACTAAAGTTACAATGTTATTCATATTGGGTGTCGATATGAGGTCATGATTTGATGATGGGATCCTAGAGAAATCATGGGTAACCAAATTTCAAAGGCTTCTATATTGTTTTACAAATATTACCTAAAACTACTTGGATATTTGCATTTTAAGTTGCTGAGCTGATGCTGGAAGGTACAACTCCTCAACGGTTAGGAGTACGGGGATTATTATTAATACGTTTTCCGTCTCAAGTAACCGTCGTCTCCTCATTCGAGAAACATTCTTGCTCGGTGTACCCATCACTTAAAACCGTAAAATAAAATAATTTTTAACAAAAAAAAAAACCGACTTCAAAAAGCAGGTAAACTAAAAAGCAAATAATAAATTTACTTCACACAAAATAATACGTTTTTTCATTTATGTAGATATAAATTATTGAATAATTATTTTATAATTCTGAAGTCGGTGCTAAGTAAACAATAACTCTGTATAGATAATATCAATCTTTCTAACAACTATTTTCTGACTGAATATTAGTTCTTAATTATCCGATTTACTTGGCACCGACTTCAGAATTATAAAATAATTATTTAATAATTTATATCTACATAAATGAAAAAACGTATTATTTTGTGTAAAGTAAATTTATTATTTGCTTTTTAGTTTACCTGCTTTTTGAAGTCGGTTTTTTTTTTGTTAAAAATTATTTTATTTAACATAAGATTAAGGTAACAAAGAATTTACAGATAAATAATATAACTTAAAATAACTAATAATTAATAATAACACCATATAAAATACACAAATAATAAAAAAATAAAAAATTACGCGTTATAAAATTCCTCCGCATCGCAGCAGATACCGTGGCTAGACGGCTGGCAGCATTGCCACGTTAAATGGCAATGCTTAGTCGCTGAGCGAAGTAAAAACCAGACTTCTGGTCGCGAGAAGCGTCGAATAAGCGTTTTGCAATGTCTTTGAATAAAGATAATTGGTTTCATAGACAAACATGCTCATTACCATACTTTTTTGCTTATCACATGAGCGAAATCTGGTGGCTGAGCTTTTAGCTATCTAGTCCATTCAAACCATTAGCTGATCAGGCAAGAAGACATGGCAAGAAAAGCTTCTACCACCACCTGTTTTTGTGAAGATTAAGGAGCATCTGCCCTCTGGGTCAAATCTGCAGTGATGAGTTCTCAAGCGATTTAGCAATTTCCATATAGGCATATGGAAATTGCTAAATCGCTTGAGAAGTCAAGTAGGACGCTGCAGACAATCTAAAAATGGAGGATATTAACAGACCAGACCCAATGTGACTGCGGTGCTCTCCAACAAACGATGCCACATCTGCTGAGATGCCCTAATTGCCCTTACAACTGCTCTTTGCATGATCTGTACGGCCACGCACTGGGCGGGCGTCATATAAGTTTGTAGTACCATTGATACGAAAGAAGAAGAAACTGATCAGGCTAATGGGTACCAAACAAATTCTTCAGCTGTATAATATTAGTGTAGATAACAAAATAATATTTATTTGATATTTATCTTCTGTCTCCAGCTTCAGCAGTAAAATGTGGTAACATTGTAATGTGGTTGATTTGTACCAAATCAGTTTGAATTTGGACAAGCCACATCAAATGATAGCAATAAGTTTAATTTAACGGTCCATAGATTTATTTTAATGGGTGTGTTTATTACGTTTTTAAACATTAGCGGTGGTCACTGATGGGCATTGACCGGACAAGTATGATAATAGGTCAACAATCAATGATGCGGAACCCTAATAATGAATTGAACTAGTGGGTGCCAGTTTTGGGAAAAAAACAATATGTTATTTTATAAGTAGCTTGGTATATAATATAACAAGCTACTTATTGATTATTTTTATAGTATTTAACTATGCCTAGCAAATTTTACTAAGGAACACTTGAAAAGATATCCTTTTTTTTTTAAAACGACGCTCGTACTAGGAATATTTCCTGTGCCGCGGGGGTGTTCACAAACATACATTGCACACACACACAGAGCACACCCATAATGGACCGGTAGGATTTGAACCTGCGACCTTGTGCACACCGCAGTCGCTTTACCAACCCGCTACGGTCGCCTGTTGCCAGGGCCTAAATTTCTAAAGTGCATGTTACGTCATTTCGTCCATTTGTTCCTATCTTAAGTAGGATGCAAATTGTAGCTGGTTGGTAAAGCAACTGCCTGATGTGCAGAAGGTCACAGGTTCCAATCCTGCCGGTCCCATATCTTTTTCAACTGTTTCTTAGTATATACCAAGCTAGTTGTCACACTTTCTGACTTCTGACTACTCTTAACTAATTCTTTTACCAAATGGCAACCGAAATGGCTAGTTGTGTTTGCTGAGGCAAGAAAGAAAACTTTTTATGATAATGATGGTCATGTCACCCATCCGCGACCAACCGCAGTAAGCATTGCTTAACCTGATGGACGATCGATATTTTGCAGCTTTGACTTACGAGTTCCTTAATATATTTTAACAAATAGCTGTTAAGAAGAAAAAGAAGAAGATATTTTAAGTAGTTTCTGGTTCAGCAAAATTAAACATAATAATCAAATCAAATCATTTATTCGCTATCGATATGGGTTAACAAGGTCTTATAAAATATAAGTTCTTGACAAACAATTTTTAATTTATATGAATATAAATACGTTCAAATGTAATAATAAATATAAAATAATACAATTAATTTAATAATATAAAATAATTAATTTAATAATAAAATTAGGATAGAGCATGACGAGAATCTCGTGAAGGCCGAAAAGGACAAACAAATAAAATATTTGGACTTGGCTCATGAGATTGTCGACATGTGGGAGGTGGACTCGGCTATTATTGTACCGATAGTCGTATCCGTAAACGGACTGATAGCAAAGAGTCTCGACAAACATCTAAAGAGACTCGCGTTGGGTGGCTGGATCAAGGGTCTGATGCAGAAGGCGGTACTACTGGACACGGCACGCATTGTGAGGAGGTTCCTCTCTCTGGAGCCCTAACCATCGGTAGTTTGGTCCCTGTATCCGATGCCGGTGGGGTACTATTTTTTATATTTTTAAATATTTTTTAGTACTTATATTTAAAAATGTAGAATTTTATACTTTTATATTTTTAAATGTAATTTACTTTTATAATTTATATTTAAACATATAAAAAATGAGAAAAAGGATTAAATGAGTAAATTAGGATTTATTCATTAATTTTAATATTTCTATTTTTGTAGTCTAAAGAGAAATTGTTTGAATGTAATGCATGCCTGTGGTTTGTGTAACTACTATTTGATTTACCTGTACATTATTATAATAGTTTGTATGGGTCTGTGTAATTATATAGTTGGTGTGCTTATTAAATAAAATAAAATAAAATCAATGGTATACATATCCACTGGTACATATACCATTATTGGCATGCGAAATTATACATAAGCACAGAATAATCAATAACATTTCATTTAAGGATCTAAAATATTCATATAAATTCTAAAATAATATTTATAATTAACACACTGAGTCAATACACATACCTACAGTTTCTTTATCTCTCTCTATATCAATGTTCACTGTAGGCGGCCAAGTTTTTATTTAATTTTCGACTTACAAAACTTAGAATTCCCGAGAAGTTTTTAATACGCTTTTTGTACTAGTCAAACAGGAAATTCAATTTTCTCTGCAGCAAGTAAATTGTATCTGGTTTATATTTTTTAATTTTATACGTCTGTGTTTTTAGTTTGAGAACTGCTTTTATTTTACTAAGAAACAGTTGAAAAAGATATGGGACCGGCAGGATTCGAACCTGCGATCTTACTGCACACCAGGCAGCCGCTTTAGCCATCCAGCTACGGTCGCCTCTTAACAGAACCCTAAATTTCTCACCTGTATGATACGTCATATCGTGACGTCACGTTCATTCATTTAATAATCTTAAGTAGGATACAAATGTTTTTATTTTAGCCGAAGTTCTGTCTATTCGAGGATTTATTATATTTATTATTGCTAATGGTCATACTGAAATTTTAATTCATAACGCTTTACTATAATTACTATAACGGAGAACGTGCAATATAATAGGATATATCAATAAATCATGTTTCTAATACTGACCAAAAACTTTTATTAACTAACCAGTTGAAGTAATCATTTAAAAACCGACTGCAATTACAATATTTTTTTTTTTTTTTTTTTTTTTTATACTACGCTCACAGCGAACGAACGTGTAGTCCACCTGAGGGTAAGTGGAGTACAGCCCATGGACAGCAACAATCCACAAAAGCAGTTTATAGATGCGTCGCTGCAGCTGAGGACTACGGTGTTATGCCTCAAGTGCCAGTAATTTCAGGGCCTGATCTCACCACCAAACCGGAACACAGTAATAGAAGCACTACTATTTGGCGGCAGGTTAAAGGTGAGACGGTGGTGCTGCCACCCTCGAGCTCATTCACAAGAGCTCTACCACCAGTGAAATATCTATCTTAGACTTATATGGTTTCCTCATAGGTGCCATTGCCAGAACTGAACCAAACTGAAATGGGACACGGAAAGCAATAAAAGATACATTGTCAGAAATCGCAAAACACTTTTCTTATACTGACGCGATGATGAAAAAACACATAGCAATAAAAATTTACATCGTTTTGTTTTTAACTAATTGTATATTGAATAAGGCATTATGTTATTATGCAATAGTGTACTTATGAGTAAAATAATAACATACTCCACTTATTTTCGCGTTCTGGTTAAATATCATATAATTTATTCACAATTTAATCACGTTTTGCGAATTATTCTCAGTAGTTAGCGAATTATTCTCAGTAGTTAATTAATCTGTTCGCGACGCGCTGTTCAAGCTTGTTTTTAAGATAACATAACATCACGCCTATATTACCCCGAATGGTGTAATATTAACCTGTAATGTTTAGGTCCCATGGGATAGGGGTTGAGCCTATCGTAATCCACTGGGCACAATTCCAACACCGTGCTGCTAATATGAATTTTCTGACGGAAAGTTCACAAATAACACTGCCCGACCCGGGAATCGAACCCGATACCTCGCGTTGAGAGGCGCATACGCTAACCACTAAATCATTGAGACATATGTTTTTTAGATGATATTATTATTACTACCTCATTATTTGTACTTATATGTACTTATATGCTATATAGATATCAATTGTTTGTATTATTTCTCCCTTATCCAGTGTTTTTATTCGATAAGTAAATAATAATTATAATTATAAACATACTAAAGGACGATAGGTAATCTTGGCGAAATATTTTATTTTTCTTGCAGCAATTAAACGCTTTGGGATTTGTAGGTCTAATATCGCCCTACAATAAAAAGCAAAATGCATTTTTTTAGAGCAACGTTTCAAATAAATATTTTAATAAATAAACCATATCTATGCCAATCGATAGCCGTCGCAAAATATTGCGTCACCTATTTCAAAACATTCGTAACCAAACGACTGGCACAGCAAACTTGAAAAAAGAACACGAATGAAACTGAACGAGTGAACGGCGAAATTAATCCCCGATCAAAAGTTCTTCATTCACTCAATCATCGGTCGAGTTGAACGCATATTTGCGTTCATCCCGCTCATAACGTCTTTTTGTGGTCGGCCACGACTTCCGCCTCACGTAGAGTCGGACTTCAGTAAATAATGACATAGGGTAATGATGCGTTATGGTTCTGCTAGCTTTTCGGTTCACTGGAGTTTTAAATGTTTGTATGTTTACTTATCATAGTGGTTGCCTCACGAATGTTTGTGCCTCAAGGGTTAACGTGAGGTGTGACACACTTAATATTTTCTTGACCCTTCTTTGGAATGAACAACGTTTGAGGTGCTTCTGTGAACATGTTCTAGGAATTTATAAGCACCGTTATAGTTTGGTTCATTGCCAAGGAGTTATTAGAGCTTTCGTAAAGAACCTATAATACAATGGTTTACTAAACAGTTGTGTGAATAATAAAAGGTGAATTAAGCATGTTTGTAATAGTCAAGTAATGAAAACTAGATTTATAAAATCAGTGGAAAGAAGTAAATATCTATGGATCTTGCTCACACTTTGTAAGCAAGCATCGCAAAAACTTTCACGAGAAAAAGGCAAACTTGCCTTTGAAGTTTTAACAGTAGTCCGTAAAACGGCTTTTAAACTTATCAGTACAATTGAATGTCTTTATCGATCTCCCATTCGTCACAACAAACTGTTGACCGCGCTCACAGAAAATGTTTTCTTTGACCCGAAATGAACAAAGGGCTGTAATCTCGAACGAGAATTGGTGGTTCAGTTAAAAGCTGGCCGGGGACGGGCTATAGATATTCATCAACGATTCATCCGGACGTCACAGAAAATATGTCAAGGATGACCGTATTTTTTCGCGAAGAATGAGCTAGATGTTTGCTTTGCCACAAATCAAGGAAACAGGACGTACGTAAACACGAGCCTTTGTCCTGTCGCACTAACTCTTTGTATTATTCCCGTTGAATAGGATTTTTGTGTCACTACACCGGAATTTATTCTGGAGCTTAAAACAAACATTTTTGAGCAACGAGTTCTCTTGAGGAATCCTTTGTTGGGTTTAATGCCAGCTATTTAGTATTTGTGTGTTAAAGACATTCGGACGCATTGTGCTCTGTAACGATGTTTGTCGTAGTTTCCGACTGTAAAATGTTGAATTGTATTTTGGAAGTATGCTGTTTTTATTGTAGAGCAAACTGCTTTGTCTTTGAGAAAAACAGAGTGCAAAATTATCTTGCTCGGGATTGCTTGTTTCTGTTAGCGCACCTGTTTCATTTTAGAGTTGCAAGTGTTACCAAATGTATCCAAAAATATTTCTCTGTTATATATTATTGTATAGCCTTAAAGAAAATCTTTTGAAACGAGCTGTTATCCGCCTTAATTATATGCATACCAGTTATATATACAACTGAGGTGGATCCACACAAGAGAAAAAAAAACATTACAAACTGTCTAAAACTACTTATTTTTTTTATTTTTTTTTATACTACGCCCACAGCGAACGAACGTGTAGTCCACCTGATGGGAAGTGGAGTACAGCCCATGGACATCAACAATCCACAAAAGCAGATTATAGATGCGTCGCTGCAGCTGAGGACTACGGTGATATGCCTCATGTGCCAGTAATTTCAGGGCCTGATCTCACCACCAAACCGGAACACAGTAATGGAAGCACTACAATTTGCCGGCAGGTTAAAGGTGAGACGGTGGTGCTGCCGCCCTCGAGCTCATTCACAAAAGCTCTACCACCAGTAAAATTAAGTAATTCTAAAATATTATCTAAAAATGTTATGCATCTCAGCACAATACTGCAGCGCTAAAAACACCGCAGCGCTGATAATTCTGATGCGCCCAGTGAGTGAGTGCCCAGTAATTAGACGCAAGATAGCAAAATTAGTATCAGAGTGTAAATTGTATTTGGAGCAAATATCGACCTTAGTCTTTACGTACGTCGTCCTGTGTGCAAATACCGTTATTAGAGTAGGGGCCGTACAAAACATTTTTGTCAGTTAAAATAACAATTTAAAAATTAAGAAAAACACCTGACTTCAAAATACCTTGAAAAGCATTAAATAACGCATAAAGACGATAAAAAAGAATTAACACATCGGTTCACAAATGACGGAGATATCGATACATAATAAAAAAAATATATAAATATATAAAAAACATAGAACCTTCTCCTCCTCCTCTCCTTTTCGGTTAAATTTTCAACGTTTCTTATTATAAGCCGAACGTAGTATGGTGAACAATCAAACTCGGCAAGAACCATGCCACTTAAATGCCATCAAATTTTGATAGTTCGCGATGCAAAAGTGTTCCAATTTTTAATCGTGTTTGTGTACAAAAACCTTATCGTACGGCATCTAGATAGTATTTCAGTGACATAAGACGTCTATGGACTCGTGGTACGGTGACCGTCACCGTAAACCGTCAATTTTGTTTTACGACCTATTTCCATCGAAGTGATCTTTAAACGCCGATTCAATGCTTTATAAGCCGTAATTAAGAAAGTATACGTCAACCAGCCTTTTAAATTCTTAATTAAAGTTAGTGATGCGATGAATACGACGAATATGTTATGTATTCGCCGAATATCAAAATGGTATTCACCGTATTTAATTTTCTAAAATACATTTTTAGAACAAATGAAATTTATGGCATCAAATATCATGTAATTACAAAATGATTGTATATCGCTTCGTCGTTAAAATTACTTCCACTTAAAAATATTTCTTCATTCATGAAATATTGAAATAGCTTACTTAATTTAAGTTCAGACTAGTAAATTAAGATTAATATTGCAATTTTAGTTTAAAATACATGTTTACTATAGAAATGTATTCTACCATTCGTAAACGTAAGTATTCATTTGCTTTACTCTCCTTCCTTCCTACTTCCTTTATATTATGATCCCGCAGAAAAAAAACACTGTAAAGTTAATTGCTTTGGCATCAATAAAAAATGAATTATGTGCATGTTCAGGAATTGTTCGGCTGAATAGGGGAAGACCCTTCGACCTAAGAGTCTGTCCGGCAAATCTTCGTGAAATTGTCGAGGGGACATGACTATTGGTGAATGAGTTGATTTAGACAGACGGGAACATTTTAATTGAACTCTGCATTTTTTTGTATTATGTTCGAGAAAAATAGATAGCCTGCTTCTGCGATTTGAACTGAGTAGAATTGAAACATTACTGTTGCGCTCGTGTAGATTTAGCGTGATGTTATATAATATTAATACATTACTTATGTCAAGAAAGCAAGAACGTCTATTGCAAAAATAGTTAGTTCTTGTTAATAAAGCGGGCAATAGAACAAACTCATCAGGTTTATCTTATTACTGTGGAGTAAAGATAAGTAATATTAGTTTGTAAAACATTGGCATGCGGTTTATTAAAATAGAAGCAAAGAAATGAAAAAATAATGTGCTGTACCTGAAACCTAATAATGATTAATAAATAACTTATAAATTAATTCATCTTTATATTGGACTTCGAATGTTGATCGATCGAAGTATATAGTATAGTATTGGTGTTTCAAATTCTGCTGTTTACAACTAAGATTCAATCTGTCTGGGCTTCTTATGAATAAAAAAATCTTTAAAGAAACATCGACAATTTATTCTCGAGCAAAAATTTCTAAGATGTTCATTAATTCTTTAAAATAAATATTCGAAATCATATAACTAGACACGTCACTATTAAAGTAACAATTAAACTAGAAATTAAGACTCTTCGCATACTGTATTTATTCCTGTTTTTCTTCTCGAGAAGAATTGTTGATGCGAAAAATGACGAGGAGATTCACACGACACCTAATAAAGATAAAATATACATAAAAGCCTTACCTCGCCCAAAATACTCATCCGTTAAACGTGCTTTATAGAACTATAATTAAAATCCACATATTTTAATTACGCTGCAACATCAACTCCGGCAAAGTTCGACTTTAAAAGAACAGATGGCGTTGGCTTCGTTAGTTCGTTGATTCCTTTTTGATTCCCCGACTATCTCGGATGTAGAATTGGAATTTCGAGTGATTCCGTTGTTAGAATGCTTTTATGCACCTGCTTTAATAAAAATCGATTTAGTTGTGGAATTTCGAACTTTGAGATCAGCGAAGTTTAAATGTACCGGCGAAGGGAACGACTCTAATATGAAATTGTTGATATGTTAAGTGCTTGTTTTTCTGTGTGTATGGACCTTGTATTTTTTTTTATAATAAGCATAGCCCTGCTTTTTGGATCTAGCAGTATTACTCGTGTATCGCCGCAAGGTCTCAGGTTCGAAGCCGGATCGGGCATAAGTGTTGTTTGAGATTCTTCCGTCAGGAAATTCTGAATAGCATAGCAATCTCTTAGTTATTTGTACAACATAAGACCAAAATTCGTATTTTCTTCAAGTGCTAGTAAATAACTTTGATCTCGTGTCGCACATACTAGCCTTCACCTCAGCAGCTCGAAATAGTACCTATAGTACAAGTTAAGAACTAACTGACGCGTTGTGAAAGTTGTGCGATATAAAAAAGCGATCAGTGAGCAAAACTCAACTTTGCTTTTATTATTATTTATTATTTTTATTAACAAATATAGTATAACTTATACTAAACAGAGTTCCACAAAACAACTTTCGTTGTTTGTCTGTGGGAAAGTATAACTGGAAATTTATAGACCAATTGCGCTAGTATCTATAATAATCAAATCAAATCTATAGCTATGCAGAGAACTTGAACATATTCACTGATAATCAAAAAGGTTTCCGCAAAAGTCGATTAATATGGCAATATTTGATTTCTTGCGGAATGTTGTCTCAAGCGTGGGTACCAAAAAACCTATATGTGCTGTTTACTACGATATGACGCAAGCATTTGACTATGTCCATCACGAAACTCTACTTAAAAAGATAGAGTCATACGGTATCAGAGGAAATTTACTAAATCTTATAACCAGCTATTTAAAAAATCGCAAGCAATACAATGAAATATCTTCTATTAATATTACCACCAAAAAAGAAGTTACGCATGCATCTAACTTGCGAACGGTTAAGTACGGTGTTCCCCAAGGCAGTGTATTGGGGCCTCTACTATTCATTTTGTACATCAATGATCTACCGCAAGTGACCAACTATCCCATGACTCTCTCCGCAGACGATAGCACAGTCACCATACGTTCCACGACTGTAATGTAATGAAAAATAACGACACGACAGTAATGAGTCATACGAAAATGAAATAAATAACACAATTAATGCAATAATTACATGGATGGCTGATAATAATTTAAAAGTTAATTTAGAAAAAACAAAAGCTATGTTTTTTACCCAGCGCTTAACTATGCCGAATTTTAAACTCAATTACCAGGGGACTGAAATTGTTTCAGTAAATTCTACTAAATTTTTAGGTATTACAGTTGACAGTAACCTTAATTGGAAGCAACATACTGAGCAACTGATTAAGAGAATAAACTCATCGGTCTATGCTCTATATCGGCTAGCTAACATCATTAACACCGATGCTCTAATAACGGCCTACCATGGTTTAGTCGATTCAGTTTTAAGGTTTGGAATCATATTTTGGGGTAATTCCACAAATAAAGAATTTATTCTAAAGTCCCAAAAAAGGTGCATAAGAACAATGTTTGGACTTGACTCTACCGATAGCTGTAAACCATATTTTCGGCAACACAATATACTAACCGTGCCTTCACTATAATATGTATTTGAAGTAGCAGTCTTTGTCAAAAGTAATCCTCACCTATTTAAAAAAATGTCAGAGAATAATAATCGCACTCGACGGGATAACGACCGTTTGTGTTTAGTGAAATGTCATACCGCACTTATGCATAAAAGTATTTTCTGCATGGCACCGACGGTCTACAACAAAATTCCAAAATATATAAAGCAGTTGAACATAACTCTCTTCAAGAGACATCTGAAAAAAATTCTGATTCAAAGATCCTACTACAGTGTTACAGAGCTTTTAACCGATTCTTCGACTTCTTAATACTTACGGTTATGACAATGCCTTACATGGTGGAACTAATTATAACAATATGGTATTGAACCATATTATTATAATTAGTTCCATAATTATTTTAATATTAATAATCTTTTTTTGACTAATATTATTTAATCATTATTATTAACTTTTCATTTAATTTTATAATTTATTTATTTTTTACCAATTAGTTACTTGAGTATTATTGTATAACTGATGGATTTTTCTGTTCCTTAATTGTTTGTCCTTTTACAATTACATAATGAAATTATGATTCGATAATTTTAAGCTTTCAATTTATTATATGGTCTGATGCTAATTTTCAAATATTATTGTATAAACTTTTAAATAATATTATGAAGAAATCTAAATTTATTCTTAATAATTTGTATATTTTTTTTTTTCAATATTGATTATTATATAAATTGTGATTGTGAATCTGATATTACGTTAGATGAAAATATCATACTTACTACCTTATTACATTTTGTACGCCTAATATGGCAAAACATGTATAACCAATATTATCTATCCTGCATGCAAACTTATATCTTGTACTGTACACACATGTTTGACAAAATAAATATCTTTATCTTTATCTTTATCTTTTTCTTTAGAATCTATCGGGATTTTAGTTTTATACAAAAAATAAACTTTTTTAACTGCTGAGCTGAATAAAATATTATCTCACTGTGCTAACTAATCTTTTATTTTAATGCAAGCTATGCTGCAATTAGTTGTAATATTTATACCTGTTAATAGATCGGCATACATCAGCATGTGGACGGTGAGTTTGCTTACTACCGACCAAAACTAACAAAAACATTTAACAATATCATTCAATGAAGCTAACAGGAATCAAGCGATCTGATTGGTTGTTAAATGTAGATATTTTAGGTCGCAGGAGACACGGCTTAAGTTGTAGAATTTTGTAGATTACTAATTTTATGCTTGTTATGTTTTAATTATTAGAAGCAGTTCAGTCTTTGTCATAATATTATTGCATGTCCTTATGAGTTTTCAATTTGTGTATTATTATTGTCATCATGTGTCGAAGAAATAATTACGGTCATTATTTCCTTTGATATCTCGTCAATATAGTTCAATTTATCATTTATTGTCACAAGAGCTACTATTTGTCTCTCTGTATGAAATTTACGATGTGTACGTTCCACTGACTTCCATTTTATTGTCCTGATATCAATTTGGTTATAAACAACCCAAGTATATTTAGTGCTATAGTGCTTATAACGTATGTGTTGAGAAATCCTTTTGAAACAAGTCCAATTTTAAACAATCAAGTAAAATGCCGACATTATCCTCATTCAAATCCAAATCAAATTAGAAAAATCAAACTCTCTGCAAACCCTCTACTATTTTCGTAATTTAACAAATGGAACTTAAAATCTTCAAGCATAACATTATCTTTCCCCAGGCTTTTGAGAGCGTCTTAAATTCCGTACTAATTGGAATATTATACAGAAAGGATGGTTAAACGTGTGTCTGTCTTAAGAAGAGGGCTCACTACTGTCTAACTACGCTCAGCATTCCACCAGTTTTGGTTAGTCGTCGACCATTTGGCAAGGTTTCGGGCGATAAGGACCTTTTACAGTAGGTATTACTGTTTTCCAACAGGAGCCAAGTTTTTACAGCCTACATGTTAGTAAGGGTTTTATTTTAAAGGCAGCTAAATAATATTTGAGTTGTTAATCCATCAATTGTCCATCTTTCTGATGGAAATTGCAATAATAACTGCTTCTGTTCTTGTTTTCTAGTTACTTTAGCTTAAAATTTCATGAGGTTTGTCAAGGACACCAATCGTACTAAAATTCTAAACGAGTACAAAGATATGCTATAATATATATATATATATATGTATATATATTTTAATTAATCTATACTACTTGCAAGCCGCTCAGAACCAAATTGGAGAAATGTTGAAGAACGATCTATTCCCCAGAACTCGTATCTCTAGACTCACCATTTGTCTGTAATTCTGTCTGAAAGACCCTTTACTGTGCCGGGCTCCTTGGCTGTATCGAATACTCCTCCAGATCTTGGAGAATTGCTAACTTTTCTTATTCTAAAAGTCTCACTTTAATGTAGTTTTAAGGTTGGAGTTAGGAAGTCAGTGTCTTAACAATTTTATTAAATTTCTATGGGTATGCGCCGCGGAGTACCGCTTCGTAATGAGAATTTGCTGCTTAATTCTTATTAGGGTGTAAGTACGGCGGCGACAATGTAAATAGTGTTAGTGCAGCGTGTTACAGTATTATAGCCTGTGTGGAAGCTCCTAATACACATGCGTTTAAGACAATTTGCTGCAATATAGAAAATTCTCATGGTTATACAATATTCTTGCTCTTGGCAAAAACTAAGACATTTCAAATTTTTGGTAGCATTTGCTTTTTACTATATGTATATTATTTAACATTTAATTTTTGATCTAAGTCAGACTATAACATTCAAAACAAACATTAGTGCCCAATACAATTGAATGCGCAGAACGCCCGAGTTCCCGACGCAAGAGTCGGCACAATACATGTTTATTTTATTGATTTTCACACGGGCCCAGCACAATACATCGCTGGTACTATAACAGTGGAGTTATATTACTTTGACAGAGTTCTAAACTGTTCATATAAAATTACTGGGGAACAACTTTGTCCAATTAATAATAATGAATGCGCCAGGGAGCCCTACTGTTGTACAAACTTTTTATTTCGATAAAGTTGCACCCGCTCTCATGTGATACGGATATTAGGAGCTCGTGGAACTAATTTTTTTGAATGTTGATTTACTCGTTATTTTATTCAGTTTAGTACCAATCGATTAACTTTACGATGTGTGTAATTAAAATATATGACTAAGAGTTCAAATAAGGTTTGTTTACTTTGAAGAGTAAATATTTCAAAGCGCTGTTGTTGTTAGGGTTTCCACAGCCAAGCTTTTATTTGCTCAGAATAAGGCCGCGGAAAGTTTAACAGGGTGAATAATGGATTTAAGTACAGGTAGTTGACTCTGTAATTAGGAAACGGTTCCTTCGGATCTCAATTAGTGGGAACGGCACGAGTATTTGATTTTTCTGCGGAATGGGAAAGTAATAGGAGCTTTTGCAACGTACTCGACCCTACGTCCCTGTTGTTAGCCACCAAAGTTGTAATTGCGACCTTACGATTCGCTGAACTGTCACGCCCTCAGTATCCCTAACGAATTTTTAATACAGCTAAAAACGCTTATAAACAAAAGCTTGAGCCCGAGGCGGCGCCCTGTGGGGTTTAATTGCAGGTTTAGTGTCGGCGTTCATTAGGATATGCAGGCGCTTTTTTAACGCGATTATGACGTCGCAGGGTCGGCGATAGCCGTCGAGGGTGCGCTGGGGGCGAGGAGGGCTGCGTCACGTGCGAGGTCCGCACTCCGCAGCCCCACGCATGCGAGACCGCGGGGCGCCGGCAGCGCAGGCGCGCCCCCCGAGTTCCCCCGGCCCGCCAGTCTGCCGCCGGCCGTCACGCGCCCTGCCCGCCTGTGTCACGTCGAGCCGCGCGCCGCGAGTGCTCTTCAAGTGATGTCGACTTGTGACTAGTGCCATGCTCGTGCTGCGCTCGTTCCTGCTTGCGGCCACTGTGGCCGCCGCCGCCGCTGCCTGGCAGGAGAACGTCAGGCCCAAGGTCTTCGCACAATTAGGTGAGTCCACCGACAATCGGCATAGAAACATGTCGGTGTTAGTGAACTCGTACAACAATAGCCCTAATAGCCCTCCAAGTCGATCACGACAGAGACCCCACAAACTTCAGCAGCGGTGCGTCGCACACTATCCAATGTTTATGTTGTTTTGTTTGACGACAGCGCGCGAACAAACATTCCATTCAAAAGTTCTCGTGTTTGTGTCAAAAGTGTCACGAGTGTCTGCCGCGAGGATGGTAATACGTGTTTGATAAAGATCATCAAAAACATCCAGGAAACTGTTTGTTTGCCTCGAAAAGTGTATTCAAAGTAAAGTTTACCAATAAGAGCTTGAAAGCTCACTGTGTCTAATTGGAGTTAACGGGATTGTGAAACTGCGTCAGTGCCGGTACATAAGTATGTAAATATCGGAACAATAAGTGTCAATATTCAAATTTTGTGTTGGAGTTTTCCGATTTAAAGACTAGTAAAAAGTGAAGTGGGTAGTAAAACAAGTCAAGAAAGTATCTTCAATGTAGTTCATGTTTATTTCAGATGTTTGTTAGGATTATAAAGTTGTTAGAGTTAGGCAAATCTATCAACATAGATATCGTTAAGTGAATAGTTTTAAGAGAAGCTTTAAGGCTCAATAGTGAAACTTACGAACACAAACTTTTATTCCCTGCTAAAATACGAACAGTTAAACATAATGTTTGAAACGTGAAAGCATCAATGCAGAATAAAAGTGCAGCAAAAGTCATATCATGAACAACGTTGGTAACATTCGGCGGCACTCACATTCTAAATAGAATAAACAGAAACGGTCGTAGGAGTGCGCCTTGCGGTACACCCATAACGAGTCGTAGTCACGCGACAGTTAGTCCTGCAGGAATAAAGCCAGAATGCACAACTGTAGCGTCATTGTTTTATTGTGCAGTCTGCATTGCGGGGGACAGCCACGTGGCTCTCATTAGTGCAACACAAAGCGAAGCAGTTTGTTCTGCGTTTTGCAATGTTACGCTCGGATTACCGATCCATGCGATGTTTAACGTAGCGAAAGGAACTTTGTCTGTACTATTGTATGTTCCATAACATATTTCCCTTTTGAAACAGGACGATCTGGGCCTGTGATCGATTAACGAGGAACCTTGAATTAGAATAAGTGACGTCACATCACACGTCAAACGCGAATGTGTCGAGCTCGTATCCTGTCTGCTGCATCCGCCTATTGTTTAGTTGCATTTCATGCAACTAAATGTTAATGGACTTAACCAAATACTAATGTAAAGGGAAGTGCCATTGTCACAAAGTGTATCAGTTCAAGTGGACACTGCAATATGAGATATCAATGGGTTGTAATAGAGTAAACAGGGCTGAGATTGTTGACTAGCCGAGTTAATTAGAACGCTATAGTTACTGTGTTTGACGTAGGGACACTCGTAGTGGACGTGTCAACACCTCTCTGGTAATATGATCCAGCAATCGAAATTAGAAGGGTCAAGCGACCGCGGTGTGCGGTTTAATATACGATCGTCGGTCAATACGCTTTGGGTACACGGAATGACACCCTCTGTTATAAGGTTTTTATGTGCCATCGTGTTATATTTCGGCCGTTATTAATGTCACATTTGAGGCCGTCTCGGTAAAATGATACTTTATCGGCACATTTTTATTTTTAACTACGCATTTCGTTAATGTCATAAAAGTAATTCGATATTTGGGGTTTTAAATGGTAAATGGTACTATTGATATTGACTAAGAGGCAAGAAAACTATGACTTATTTCTATAAATAAATCTATGTTAAACTAAATGTGTTGAGTTCTAATCTCAACGAAAGTCTGCGTTGCAAACAGGTCATTGAATGAAGAAACCGCAGCTCCCTACTATCTTGTTACAACATTAATGCCTCGATCTAGTACTGTAGTTACATACATAGGTTATTTACAAGTATGCACCGCGAACGGTGTGCAGTATACACCGTTAAAATGCCTCAAAGATAAGTGCTCACAATCTAACTAACCCAATTTGTAGAAAATGTTACTGCACTCGCGTCCGTTACGAGCTGATATAGTTGTTATTTGCGAGGCATGTTAGCAAAATACTGGATACATTAAATAATATCGTATCCAAAAATATATCGCAACTAATTTCACAATCAGATAATCGTGTCGATACAATAGAGAATTTATTTGGACTGATTTTTGGGATGTGCTTCGTCATTGCATTGCGAATTATGTTGGGGCAACAATTGAGCACAGTGGCTCAAATTGACAGCCAGATTCAATGGAAAAAGTACAATAGCATTCTGTGTATGGATAGTCACTGCAAGAATATATTTTTAAGTATACACAGATTAAGGAAAAGTAAACATCCAGCAGTAATTTACCAGAACGTTAATATCTAAATGGTGTCATTGAATTAACGATAGTGAAAACTATTTTTCTTTTACTCAAACAAAACAAATAGCTTCAATAGATTGTAATATCTTGAACTGGACTGTATATTAGACTCATTACTAACACTTGACCTTTTTACTTGCTCTTGTATAACCTCGAAAAAAAAAAACACCTCTTCGCGTACAGTATCTTCATATTCACAATCTGCCTATAGATCTTTTTCCAAAAAAAACAATAAGGGATTAACTTCTCAAAAATGTTGAGAGTTCTAAATCGGCATTTAAGTTCAAATCATCGAAATATGGCATGATTCAGAAATGCAAAGAAGTAAAGTGTACGTATTAGATATATTTACCAACAACATAATAAATTGCGAGATACTATATCTAACAGGATGTTCATGTGCCGTTACAATCAGGAATGCAAGCAGTGAACAATAAAATAAGGTATAGAAATCTGTACAAAATATGGTTTCCAGTTAAGTTCATCTAGACCGGTTCTTCGGCAGTGTGAAACATACCACTTCTCCGACAGGATGAAATCTCTCTGACTCACAACCGATGACTCACAATCGAGATTAACTTCACTCGGGGTACGAAAGCTTTCTTACTTTTAATATACCAAATACAAACGATGAGGAAATTAAATTACGTAATACGATGGCTTCCTTTACAAAAAAGCCAAAAGAAACAAAGTAATGGAGATAATGAATTCTTAATTAAATATTAAAACGCTATACTCAACATCAAAGAGTCCACCGGTGAGAGGAAAAGTAAATAAAAACAAGTCAATATATTTACAAAATTAAATCTGAACAATGTAAGCCCGGTAAAATCCTCAGATGGTGAAGTATGTGCGTCCCCTTTAAAAAGTAAAGATTTATGGTTTTAGGCCGGAACAGGTGACTAAGTCTTTAGTTCAATTCTTTACCGTTTATGGTGTTGCATTATGGGTTCCGACACCCTTCTTTATGCTTTAACTGCGAGGATTATAGAACGTTTAAGTGGTACCATAAAATAACCGTTCACTTACAACCTGAAGAAGAAATAAATTACTTAACAGGATAATGCTTTTATGTCTCTAGAATATTTTGTACGTGTCGCGTTCTACCTTATGGGTATTTATTGGGTCATTCGTCAGGAACCAATACATTGGGGAACTGTTCTGCGGTGGGGTGCATAATACCGCTATGACGGAGCCTTGTTTATGATTCAACTCTATAGCCCACAATTTATTAAGTTTCTGTGAGGTCTCAGGAGTGGCATTGTCGTTAATTTTTTCTAAAGCTTTTATTTCAAACCTTTTTACTTCTAATAGTTCTTTTATATCAAGGCATTCCTGTTCTAATTAATCATTACACACGATAACAACTAAATCGCTAGTGTTACATCTTGTCTATTGATACTGTAGATACTAGTCTAAACAAATCGACCTTTGATAAGAGTTCCGGTCAGAAAACCAATCAATTTCCGTTGCTCCCGTTCCGTACGTTCAAATAATTTAAAATGTCAATATTAATAAAAACCGTACCGGCACCGATAACAGTCAATCAAAAAAGGACAAAAGTTCAAACATGCTGCAACACAATTGGTTTTAGAATAATGAAGGAATGCGGTTCTGAAACAAAACAAAATGTGTTTAATGGTAACGCGATACGGTGACTAATAGACTGTGCAGCGTCTTCTGCGGTTAGATAATACGTGTACCCAAAAATGTGATTTGGGTTGGGGTGTTAAGGTTTCGTTTTGGTCGTGTGGAATTGTGAATGGCTGAGACAAGTAGCACGCACGTGCGTACAGCGTCGCGGCGGGGTAGGGACGCACGGGGGGTGACCGCCATGGCGCCGCCTGGCGGGAGAGGGACAACTTTATGACGACGCGATGTATTGTCTTCCCAGTGTGGGATTTACCGTTCCTTTTGTTTTTATTTTTTCGGACACGCCGATTAATTTCTTTTAGTGGGCTGTTTGGGGTCGGTGGTTCTGCTTGTACAATCAAATTTTCCTTTTTTTTGTTTTTGAGGCTTTACTTAAGTGCTTTCGTATTTGCGACTCTCACTGCCCTATTCAATATACATTCGCGAATATGCTCTAAGCTTGTATTGCTTTTTTATGTATAGGTTAACGCATATGCACAACATTTGTTTCAGCGTGCGTTTCCTTTGCGGCAGTTCGAAAGTGCTTTTCCAACTTTGTTGAATGCGTTTTGAAGATTGTCCTCAACTTGAATTGGCGATAAAAGAGCGCTCGTACGTTTGCCTTTGGACTTCAAAGTATTGGGAATCCGTTTGAAAACACAGATTTGTTCAAAACTTTACTTTCTTGAATATAGAATAAAAACTGCATTTTATTCTGTTTTATGATGGACTGACAGAAGATAGAGCTCGAGAATAAAATTCATTTGATCTATTATTTATTACACTTCTAAAATATTTTATTGAAATTCACGAGGGTTTCCAAAAATATTATTTTTAGTTATTCATATCAAACGGGGTAAGAAAAGTGTTGGCAATCGATCGTACCAGCTGTTCTATTCATATTCGCATGAAAAATGGGTTAGTGACGGAATCAAAGAAAGATGGCGGATTGAATGGTGTTTTTATCCCAACCCTTGCTGACGAGGGCTGCGCAAACATTGGTTTAGTAATAAAAATATTTGTCGGAATCCTCAGCAGGGAAAAGAAACTGCAGGAACGGTAGACTTTGTTTGTAAATACACGAGTGTGCCCGCCTATTGTCATGTAGTTTTTAAACCAGGATTAAAATGAAGCTAATCATGGACAGAATGAGCAGAGTCGGAAGGGGAGCTTCAATCAGCTCTGGTTTTGTAATTCTCTACTGTATACTTTTTTGGACAAACATAATTAAAAACATTTATTCAAGAGACCCTCATACTATTTTTTTTTTACTTCCAGGTTAAAGGGGACAATTAACTGAGTGCTTTCTTATGTATCTATTTTATATTCTAACATTTAGTTTTCAAAGTTTAAAGCGTCGTTTGTTTAAAACCATTAACGGAAAGTTCATTTACTTTTTAATTGCTTTGATTAACACATGATAAAAGTTTCTTGATAAACCTTGTTTCTATGCAAATGAACTTATTTGTAACAATTAGTATTCCATACGGAAACGGCAATTAAAAGTTGTTGGTGTTTCTTTACGTTGTTTTCTCTTTCATTTCTCGGCAAAGTTGTTTATCTCAGAACGCATATTTTAACTTTAAAAGATTTCATTAACGGCATTCGATTTTATTCACACATAACAATATATCGTGCGATAAATCTTCATATACGTTCTCATTTGCAGTGAGACGCATTTAAAACCCTTCTCATTTGAAAAGGCACCGATGAATGGGTTGGAGTCAATGGATCGTAAGAAATGGGCCAGTGACGTGAGGCAAGGCAAGTGAAACGTGTTTCGCGACCAGTTTAAGCGGGTCTCTCAAAGCTCAGCTCCTAAGAGGCGGGTGTACGCGTGCGATAAGTCGGGAGACTGCGCGATTTTTTGTAGATATGACTGATTGGTAATTTATGAAGCGATTTTAATTTGCATTGACGGGAAGCCGTATCATGTAATATCATGTAACACTGGTTTTCTCGGATTAGATATTTTGCAGCTTGCATTTCCAATTTGCAAGGTATTTGTTGTTTATTTGGCTTTAGTCAAATTCATCATCAAATCTAAAGTAGAGTGAAACATTATATTAACAAATTTAAAAATGCTAAACAATTGTGTTTGCTACACTTTCACGGCTAAACAACACAAACCATATTTTTTAAAATTATGTAATGTACCTATTTATAAGTATATGCTTAGGTTAGTACTAGTATAGTAAGTTACTTTTTGAAACTTATATTCATCGTATACTATGTAAAACGTAATCAGATACAGTTTGCAGTGTACTAAAAAAAATCAAGTCAGTCATAATAAATACATATGGCATAACAACACGTGAATTTATCCAACCTTAAATCAGATTAACTAATATTTAAAATCCTTTGCAAAAATCGTTATGTGTCGCATCCACATTAAGCCGGGGTCTGTCCTGTCTGGCGGTGGTTCAGCCCGGTAATGAGCCAGGTGGTTCCTGACAATGTGCCAGCCAACAATAGGAATGTAGCGGCTAAGGGTGGATCGCACCCCGTACGCTCACGGTTTTAAATGGCGATTTCATTTATACAGTGTTAAGTTGGCATGGTTTTGTTGCGTGATTATTTTTTATGGATGTTTTGGACATTATTGTTTCATTAATCTTTGAATGGTTTGGTTAGTTCATTTAGGGGGAAGTACTTTAAAATGGGCTCTTTATTTTTTATTGTCTCTGAGGGTACATGAAAGTAATAAATGTTACTGTTCACTATACATATAGCTCAATTAAGAGCGAATGAAAAAAAAGTCGATGAAAAATGGTTTGCCAGAATAATGTTGGCGCCCAACAAGGACACATATAAAACGACTGTTACGTCACATTTGACATTCAGATTGAATTACATAACAGGTCGCAACTGATGCTAACTTATTTATACTGTTTGTTAAACAGAACTAGATTAATGTTGCCATCTAAAATCTGCTAGTATAATAAAGTGACTTATCTCAGCACATGCCTTACACTTGTAGTCTGTATCACACTGAGCTCAATCCCACGCATCCCTTAACGGTAACACATCTCCCACTCGCTATTGTACTCGGTAGAGAGAGAAAGTTATATGCTCTTAAAAGGAACTTTGATGTAAACAGGGATTGTCATGGTGGGTAAATGCAGCGCTGTAAGAATAGTTACCCTTGGTATTATTTGTCTGCACTAATATTAAAAAGCCGCGCGTGGAAGCTAGACTAGCTTCCACGCGCGGCTTAGACACGATAAATTTTCAAAGCCACTTATTTATTAAAATCGTAATTCTTTAATGATTTCATGAATTAAAACTTATAGTTATCGATAATAAATGTATTATTTTATATTAAGGATTTTTAAAATGTGACCAATTTGATTTGTATTGCAGTTTAAATTTTTCCAAGTGTACAGCTACTTTTGTTTCTGACTTTACCTTGATAAATGTTACTCAGAAATAATCCAGCATACTATTTGTGAAGTAATTTTTGAAATTGACCCAGTAGTTTTTGTGTTAAATCGTAACAAAACAATGACGGAAGCTAATCAGTTACAGAAATACTTGATGCAAAGTATCACGATAAAAAAAAAAGAAAAACAGAATTGTAAGTAGTTTATTTGTATATCATAGGTACCTAATATGTATAACATGGTGGTATTTTAGGAAGGTAAACATTGTTACACTATATTTTGCCTCGGTAGACACTAAAATAGTTTTTGTTAGTTGATTAATTTTAACTTATTGCTAACTATCGACACCTATATGTATTTATAAAGCGTTATTTTAGTTTTACAACTCCGATATCTGACTATTCTTCTATATTTGTTCAACAATGCCTACTACGGCCTGTGGGTGTGCCTACTTGATTATTTATTGGGACTAAGTGGGTGACATCAGCCAGAGTAGTAAGTGCCACTCTTGCTTGGTGTTTCATTTCAGTCACTCGATACACCATAAAACAACTCGAATGAGAACGACTCGAAAAATTTACATATAGTTTTCGCTTTATATGAGAATTGTTAAGATTATCACTTGTTTCATAATTTGAAGAAGTGTTGCCAAAGATTTTGCTGTCTTGTTGAGTGATAAGTTTAAATATAGATAGGTAGTGCCTAGTGCTTTTTCAATGGCAATACGTTGGGTAATCATAGGTACAAGTAAAATTTTGATTGAATTGTTAAAATAAATATCACAAAACATACACACAAACGGGTCTGAATCGCGTAATTATTATAAAGGTAAATAAATACCTATGCTCGACGCAGAGTCGGCTCGTGACCAAGAATGATGCAAGTCATTCGAAACGTCGTAAATTTTATCGGTTTTCCTAGTGTACTCCTGTTGTGGTGTATGTTGTGAAATATCCTCTAACTAAACCAATCAGAATAATTCATGGCCGTAGATAGGCAAGACCAAAATAGTTTCCGTTATTCTGATTGGTTCAATGCCATTTCAATTTGCCCATAAATAAGACACAAAATAGACCACAATGGGTACCTGTGATATACCTGTGATCTATTTTCGTATCATCTATGAGATAACGTGGGTATAATAATACGACAGTTTCCTACTATACTTGATTCTTTCGTTTCACTCATAGAAATCTTAATAATAAGGCAATAGAAATGTCAAAGACGCGTGACCTTGTCGCCGCGCATCTGTCTAGTCAAACACAAGTGCGAGTTGAGGAATTGTCGTCTTAATGTCATCGCAAAGAGAATAATTTTGTTTGCAGGAATACAAGCGCATGAGTCTAATCGAACACAAGTGCGAGTTGAGGAATTGTCGTCTTAATGTCATCGCCAAAAAGAATAATTTTGTTTGCAGGAATACAAAAAGTGGTATTTGAAAAACGGCGACATGCGTCCCAGTATTAAAAGATAGTCGATAGCATTTCTATTGACTAGTTATTAAGATTTCTATGGTTTCACTATATGAAATTGAAATTTGTGTTGAAAATACTCTACTTAGGTGTATTTTACCTTGTTACCTAAAGGTTCTCTTTGTGGCTCTTTGATTAGATTAAATGATTACGTGGATCCCTTCCTTCCTTCTGTGGATCCTTTCAAGAATCTAGCAATCGTTGATACAGCTTGGTGAAAAAGTTTGAGTGCACGTTTGGTGTAGTGGTCGCCTTGCTGCTTTCAACTGCGCTGGTGTTATGGGTTCGATCCCCACACGGGACAAATATTATTTCTAGTTTGGGAGTGTAAAAATGTTATTTTACGTTACGAATATTTTTGCGTTTGCTGGCAATTCTATCAAAGTAACGATGTTTCATGTCAACAAAGTTCACGATTGGTTCAGGATAGATTTTTAAATTGGGTTTGGACAGATTGGTTGATTGGGCTGCCATACGAATAACACTGTAGCCGCCATTGTTTTCTACTCATTCTTGCCAGCTGTTAATATTACTTTGCTCAACTTACTTTGTCTACACGTGTAGAGTAGTGGTTTAAGCGGTCGCCTCGCCACTCTCCACTACACTGGTGTTGGTGGGTTCGATCCCCACATGGGACAAATCTTTGCGCGATCCGCAAAGATTTGTTCTGAGTCTCAGTGTGCTTGTGTGAGAGAATATTTTTATTTGGCCTTGTCATTTGGACCATTGGATAGTGTAATTGCTTCTGGCATACTATATGCTGTAAAAAAAATACATCCTAACCTAACAGATAGGTACTTATTATAATATACGTACATAAAAAAATTAGGAGAGCTTTAGTGCATAAATGCTCGCAAGCTAATTTGATAGGATTACAAAATGCTTTGTTTTAATACTGCAGCTCCACATCTTGTTGAAAGCATCAAGTAGGTATTACTCCGGCGTCGTAAACTCATTTACGACAATTTGTTTGAAGCAACAGAGTCCTTCTTAGAATTTCGCAAATGCTTAGCGCACGCAAGTCAATCAAACGCAGGAAACATTACTTGAAATGAACCCGTTCAGTATATTTAGTACACTAAAAATAACAGGGAGTGTGCGGCCCTTCTGAGCTCTACTCTTGAACTTGGAGGGTTCAATGACCGGGAGTCAATGATAACTAAGCTACTGTCTCTCTCGGACAGTAACTTTTTTTAAGCTGGGATCACTCATCATAGTGTATGAAACACTTGAGTTAATTTATTTATACTCAGTTATCTTAAATGGGAACTATCTGTAATGCGTGTGCGTCACCTTTGGATGGATAGTGTTGAGTTTATCTATTATCGTTTTGTTTCTTTTTTGGATATTAATAATGTGGATTAGGGATGGGAAAAAACGTTGTTTTATTTTGTTATCTGTGCTTGTATTTAGTCTATTGGTAGGTAGGTACTTTGTTATAATATCTATATATATAAAAATGAAACCCGTTTTCCGTTGTCACGACTTGGCATGAAAACGGCTTGACCGATTGATATTTTTTTTGTAGTTTTCTAATACTCTGTACAAGGTTGTTACGGCAAAAAAAAAAAGTATTCATTTTTATATGGGGGATATTACAGATTCCAGTTCAAATTGAATAGGTACGCATACATAAGATAGGTCAGCTATACAAAATAAAGTAGTGCATCAAATTTACGCTAAGGTGGTACGAAGTTCGCCGGGTCAGCTAGTAGTAAATATAATGCTACACTGAGATTTTGCTACATCAACTACGTTATGCTTAATATCTTGTTTCCCTATATTACTTTCTGCCCACTTCTTTTCGATATACTTTTGTGTGTTTAAAATAACTTTTATTTGACCAATATTTATAAACTTTTTAAACCTTCCCATCAGCCTGATTGATACGTTTGACAGACGCGATGACTATTATGTGTTTTTTTTTATAAAAACTGTATTCCAACCGACTACCTTTCTAAACCAAATTACAAATTAAATCCCAACACTAACAGCTATCCTAACTATCTTTCCCATCACTAACGATTGTTTATCCTTAAGATGTGTGGTCCCGGATATCTTTAGGCCACTAGAATGTGTCCCGTGGGTGTTAAGAGCCAGCTTTGTATCAGACTAGTATTATCCAATTGCTAATACATATTTCATATAGCATTTTGTGCTACGAACTAGTTGGTTATGGAAATGAGTACTTTTTAGCCAAAGATGTTGAATAAAAACCTTTCTGTTAATAGATTATATATATATCTCGAGTAGAATAATCATTATTTTAAGTGATTACAATAGGTGTGAATAATGCGTTATGTGGTTATAACCCTATATAAAAAGAAAGTACGTTTTGTAGCTTTTAAAGTAAAGATTATTTAAATGCTACAAGGTACATTAATTTGTTAAGAAATGCATCTGAGTACTCCGCTCTCTTCTTATCTTATTTTAAGGCGAAGTATCATAAACAACAAACAGAGCCATAAACATAGATAAACATAACATAACATCACGCCTATATTACCCAGAAAGGTGTGGCAGAGGTGTACAACACCCACATTTCACCTGTTATGTTTAGGTCTCATAAGATGGGGAATGAGCCTTTTGCCATCCACCGGGCACAATTCCAACTCCGTGCTGCTGTTTTAAATTGCCTGACGGAAAGTTCACAAATAACACTTTGTCCGACCTGGGAATCGAACCCGAGACCTTGCGGTGAGAGGCGCATATGCTAACCACTAGACCATCGAGACATGTAGTAATTCTTAGTATTAATACTACTGTTAACACGATGTTTACACTCAAGATGGCACCGTAAAGTGACACTGTTATGATGTGAGCCATCCGGTTAGAAATGCCAGTGGAACTGCCTTGGGAAGCGCGGCTCTAGATCTTAGATAAAAATATAATTGCAGGTACACTATTAGTAGGACAAAGGTTATCTGGGTATTCTTCTATAGGTGCTTCGGTACTAATATTATAGAAAGAAAATATTTTTCAAATCGAAAAATTAATTTTAAAGTAATACATAAGTAATGTTAAAAGTCTCGCCTTATCTGTGTATAACTTGAAAGAACCCATTAAACGGCCTTCAAATACCTATAATTATTCCCGTACTCTTACTGTTGAGAAGTTGGACCTTCCAGCATTTGTTCAGCAAACATAAAATGCTGACTGCTAGATGCAAATGTCTGAGTAGCTTCAGGTAATATACAAAAAACAATATAGAAGCCTTTATATTTTCAGGGTTGCCCTTGATTTTTCTAGGATCCCATCATCAGATCCTGACCTGATAAAAATGGGACCACATGACAAGTATACTCTTCCAGACAAGAAAATAATTTCTCAAATCGGTCCAGGCGTTTTCTGTAAATCAGCGAACAATCACAAAAAAATCCCAATTGAATTGAGAAATTCCTCCTTTTTTTTAAGTCGGATTAAAACAGGTGTTCCGAAAAATGCCCATTTACATTAGGTATGCAATTTGTTCGAAAAAACGTCATTTCATTTTCGATATTTCAATCGGTGAAATTGAACAATGACCACGTCTAGAATTTTTTCATTCAATAAGTGTTCTTTGTATGTTGCATCCAACCCGTATACCTGCATATTTACTTAACAAAAACTTTATGTTCTTGTGAATGAGCTCGAGGGCGGCAGCACCACCGTCTCACCTTTAACCTGCCGCCAAATAGTAGTGCTTCCATTACTGTGTTCCGGTTTGGTGGTGAGATCAGGCCCTGAAACTACTGACACTTGGCATAACAGTTCTCCTCAGCTGCAGCGACGCATCTATAATCTGCTTTTGTGGATTGTTGATGTCCATGGGCTGTACTCCACTTACCATCAGGTGGACTACACTGTGGGCGTAGTATAAAAAAAAAAGTTTTCGTCATTTTTGAAACAGTGAAATGAAGGTTTCATTAGCGGTATAATTTGTATACAAGTAGATAATATTACGGTGTTGGTGATACAATATTGATTACGTCTTTTCTATATTAGGAACCGAGTCGTGTCTGGCTTGTTTTGGCGATGTACTGAGTTTTCGGTATAACGTATTAATAAACTGCCTCGATGATCTAGTGGTTAGCGTATGTACCTCTCACCGCAAGGTCTCGGGTTCGATGCCCGGGTCGGGCAATGTTTTAATTGTGAGCTTGCCACTTTGAATTGTGCCCGGTGGATGGCGAAACATAACAGGTGAAGTATGGGTATTGTACACCACTGCCACTCCCTTCTGGGTAATATTAGGCGTGATGTTATTTTTATGTATGTTTTATAAGTCAATAAAAGTTTGTATTAATTGCTTTTTTAATATAAGCGTAGTGATAGTGAGTAAAAGTCAAAATAAAATTCAACTTAGCCATCGACATGACGAAAAAGAATAGTGAGTCCAAAAATAATATCACAAAAAAAAAAATTAAAAATCTTTGATGCATCTCTTTTTATGTATTGTAAGTATAAACTATAATATAAACTTCAATTGCATATACAATTGTTTTAACAAAATATTTACAGAGTTTTATATAATAAGGCAAAAATTAAATATCCCTAGGCAATGTTGATGTGTGTTTATTAATAAAATAAAAAGAAAACCACCCAATCTTTTAATTAAGTCCTTATTTTCTTCCAATATTGAAATAATGCATTGTAGCACCAGTTTACCTTGATCAATCCTGCTCCCGGCCATTTGCATATCACTATAGGATTCTTAGTGATCTTTAGTGATTTTTGGGCCAATGACCTAGCAGTTGGGTACACAGTTGGTTGGTTGATTTTACCAAACATATTAAATTGAGGTTGAAGCTTCGAAAACCTAAGATGCACGGTTGGCGTATTGGTTAAAGCGGTCACCTCGCCGTTTTCAACTGCGTTGGTGTTGTGGGGTGTGCGAAATGTATGTTTGTGAACAATATCGCGACACAGGAGTATTCCTAGAGCGTGCGTGGCGTCTCCCCGAGTGACGTACACAGCGATTCCCTACCTCCGGCGCACCCTGGGCAATTCATGAGTTCTCTAAAGCGAATTGGCTAATGCTTTCACCACGATGGCTAGTCAAAATAAAATTTGACCCAGCCATCGACACGACGAAGAAATAAGAAGAAGATTTTTTTTTTATACTACGCCCACAGCGAACGAACGTGTAGTCCACCTGATGGTAAGTAAAGTACAGCCCATGGACGTCAACAATCCACAAAAGCAGACTATAGATGCGTCGCTGCAGCTGAGGACTACGGTGTTATGCCTCAAGTGCCAGTAATTTCAGGGTCTGATCTCACCACCATACCGGAACACAGTAATGGAAGCACTACTTTTTGGCGGTAGGTTAAAGGTGAGACGGTGGTGCTGCCGCCCTCGAGCTCATTCACAAGAGCTCTACCACCAATTACAATACAAAAGAAGCTAGCATGTTAATAAACTTGTGGCTGCGACTGTAATACACCTACACAATCTTTGTACTTGTTAAATAACTTGTTATCATTGCTATCCAGTTCTATTGAAACTCATACATTTGATATAATATGATTATGTATTTCGTATTTAAATATTTCTTTGAATACTTTTATTCAATAAAATCTCCTACATCATTCTAAATAAATATTTCAAACTTCTAAAGAGATATTATGATATTTAGATTAAGGGATTTTTATTAGTTTTTATTGTGTGTGTAAGTCGTAAAACTTATATTCTGTCCGTTTAATAAAATATATCTCTTTTAAACTTTTAATATTGGACGTTTATAGCTATGATCGTAGGTGTCCAAATTATATTATCAATTTGTAAGCTTCGTAAGCTATTTGGACGTAAGTTGCTTTTAATAGTTTTAATATAATGGCTTGCAGTCGTTTTATTATCATTGTTATAAACTATTTGAGTCTTTTAAATCGCTAGGAAACTAAACCTTTAAAATATGCGATTAAGTATAAGATAGAGTTTTCACTACTGCATCCTGCCTGGTTAGGTGTTAGCTACATCTTTTGACTAAGGTAAAGAGCTTGTGAAATTAGGGCTGTTGTAGAGTCAGGTCATGTAGAGTTAGAAATTTGACTCTACATGAAATGGGATAACCTTTTGATACTGCAAGATTGTTATTGATTTGATACAAGCTAAAAGGCCTCGTCGAAATTTTTTTCGTGGGCAATCTGGCAAATTTTCGTGGCAAATCTTATTATTAGCATTTGATACTACTGGACTGCTCTATTTCTGCATCCGATATAAAACAAACAAACTAATCGTACTTACAAAACAACCTAGTTTTCTTCGTTCAATTTCGTGTAACAGAGGTGTTAATAAAACACAGAATGCAGATGTAGAGCGGCCTGTTTCATTGCGATCGATGGCGCTCGAATAATTGATGGCATCCGATCCCGTCGAAATGCCGTAAAGAAAATGCATCGATGCGACGTTTAATCTCATTGACATATTTGACACAATCACACATTAATAATAACATGCAGTAATAAAATATATAAATGGTACTTATCACTAGTCCTAACACTCGTGACCAATAGGTTGCTCGTTTGCTGCGTATGTTATTAAAAAAAAAAAAATTTTTTTAGAATTTAGCTATGCTTAGCAAATTATACAAAGAAACGTCAAGTAATGACGTAACATACGGATGAAAAGTTAAAGGTCTCAGGCAGGTCGGGACTGTAGCTTGGTTGGTAACACGGCGTGAATGGTAATTCGTCCGAGCTAGCAGGTTTAAGTTCTGCCTGTCCCATATTTGTTCTACTGTTTCTTCGTATAACAAACATACTCTTCTTAAAACCATTCCTATCTTTCTTCAATTTCGTTTAACAGAGGTGTTAATAAAACACAGAATGCAGATGTACAGCGGCCTGTTTTACTGCAATCGATGGCGCACGAATAATTGATGGCATCCGATCCCGTCGAAATGCCGTAAAGAAAATGCATTGACGTTTATTTTCATAGAAACTTGAGAACCTTTCGTAACTAAAAGTGCAGTGGAAGTTTTTATTTTTGTTTTAGTAAATGAAAACTGTTGCGGGTTAACGAATTGAGGCGCTGTGCACTATTTTTAAATACTTGACTGACAAAAAAGGGTTATGTTTTTATGTAGGTATTCATTTATCAGAATTTTGTAGTAATTTCTGGATGACATGTAACTTTCGACGAGACTTACATACTGAATTTTATTATGAATTAAAATATTATCTAAATGGATATCGTATGTCGATTCTAAAAAATGTCAGCTACTTTATTGGAATAGGTATATTGTGCAGGTAAAACTTATGTTTTTATTTAAAAAATTAGATCTTAAGCATGTTTTGATAGCTTTACAAAATGCACCAAGATAACAATCAAGAGAATCTCATGTGAGATCATAATATGGTAATTAAACGCACAAACGAATAGAATAGAACGAACACACATCACTGATCCAACACTGACATCTGCACACATCCATATAACTGCATTTTCAAATGGGCATTGTGTCCGATATAGTTGGATAGTAATTCCTTTACTCATTAAAGTGGAAGGGAAGGGGGACTAATCTAGCATGAACATGACCAAAGAGCTGTAAGTGGAGGAAGTGGGGGATTGTAGGGAACTAGGGATTATTGTGGAAGGACGAGTGCCTTTGCTTCAAAGTGTGCGATAGAGGCGAGTTTTTACTGTGTAATATGTTTTTGTACTTCTTACATTTCTTGTAACAGTTATAGTCGTTATGAGATGTAAATACTTGAATTATTATGTTCTCTGATCGTTATATTTGTAGTAAGTTTTTTTTTTTTAAATATTTGTTTAAGGAAGTCTTCAAATTGGTCGAAAATGTAGCTCTCTAGCTACGCTACAGTATGCAAGAAACTCACCAGAAATCTGTACAATATATACGCTATGTATGTATTTTTATGGAATGTTAAGGTATTTATTACAGTAAGTTAAACTAATACTTGTTACCGATTCAACTTGCTATTCAAGTGGGCAAAGATGCAAGCATAGCATTTATGAATCATCCTAGATTACACTGTGGTGAATGTGGTTTATTGTAAGTAAAAGAAAAAAATACGATCATACTTTCTGTAGATCTTATGTTACGTATTCCTATTAATTCATATTGCCTGTAGATTGTAAATCCAAGACCATATCAAATTGCGTATCTTGTTGGAGAATATCAATGGCCTATAAATTCGGGACGCCCGCGGCGCTGCGTATGATATTATGTGTATCGAGCACTTTGCTCTTATTTTTATGTGTTCGTGTGTACCTACTCGCTTAAACGTTCTTGAGTTGTGTCTTTGAATGGGTTAGTTTAATGTGTTATTTGAGTAGGACATTGATAAAAACGAAAGCTTTTTAATCAATGAGTGATGCCATTACTGGTTTTTTTTGAAACCGTACTTTATTTCGTGTTAATATTCATTTTTCGAAAAACAATTTTGAATAACCTCTCATTTAAACTCCAATCTTACCAATTTGAAATCATTTATATATGGGTACAAAAATATCGACTTTACGCATTATAGGTTACGTAAAAGAACAAATAATTTTAAAACTAAAAGCAGTAATAAACTACAATGACCAAAGAATACAGTCATCGTTCAGAATCGCGCGTCTATTTTTACATTTTAAAGTAGATGAGCTTAACGTTGGAGCAACAGGTTGCTAATTGCCGCCTGAAATCTCACCAACATCACCGACACGTACTGGATCAATCAGACGTTTTGGAACATGGCACTGGATCTAATGAGAATAACACGTTTTTGGAACTCATTGATGTTGGTGGTGCCATCATAAATCGAAATGGACTTGAATTTACAACTAAGGGCTTTTACAACTTGAGCTAACAAGGAAGAATAATGTTTTATCAGACATTTATTATCTCCACTGACTTGGGCATTGTCGTGTATCCATCGCTTGTACTAAGCGTTTTAATTAAATTAAAGAAATATCTTAATAAATATCTTAATTTTATAATATATTGTTACTTATTCGTGAGGACCTGTAATTGGCTGAATGTTGCATAATATTTTTATTAATATTAATTGTTACTGCTGTTGGTTTTCCAATAAATAAATAAATAAATAAATAAATAAATAAATAAATAAATAAATAAATAAATAAATAAATAAATAAATAAGTAAATAAATAAATAAATAAATAAATAAATAAATAAATAAATAAATAAATAAATAAATAAATAAATAAATACATAAATAAATAAATAAATAAATAAATAAATAAATAAATAAGTAAATAAATAAATAAATAAATAAATAAATAAATAAATAAATAAATAAATAAATAAATAAATAAATAAATAAATAAATAAATAAATAAATAAATAAATAAATAAATAAATAAATAAATAAATAAATAAATAAATAAATAAATAAATAAATAAATAAATAAATAAATAAATAAATAAATAAATAAATAAATAAATAAATAAATAAATAAATAAATAAATAAATAAATAAATAAATAAATAAATAAATAAATAAATAAATAAATAAATAAATTAATTAATTAATTAATTAATTAATTAATTAATTAATTAATTAATTAATAAATAAATATATCACCCCTATTGCACAAATATCATGAACGCGTAAATTTACGCTTTAACTTATAATATAATAATAATAAATATCACACTACCTTCACACAACGTCATCTTGTCCTAAAATGAGCAGAGCTGGTACTTTGTGTACTTGAATAACTGGTACTTATACATAGATACTCTTTCTTTTGTAAATACATACTTGTTATACGTTTATGGTACTAGTGAGAAAAGTTTGATATTTCGTTAATCGTTAATCATGAGCTTGCGAAGTAGACGAAGAAATTGTAGACTACTGAGCAATGCAAATGATTAAAAACTACAAAGATAACGGAAAAGCAAATCCTCACTAGTTTTGCCATATACTGGTTTTCACATCTTCCATTAGGAAAATATAATAGTTTTACTAAATAAAACTGTACTACTATACTAGCGAATCAAATAAGAAGAGATTTTTCGGCCATTATAAATGAAATGTTCGATCACATGCCTGTTTCTTTTGACAAGTTTCGTTAGCATTATGGCGAATGGATAACATTAAACATGGCCGAAAACTCGGCTCTTATTTGATTCGTATATTAAATAGTATAGTGAAATAAATAGTACCCCGCCATCATATTAGTTTATTTGTGACAGTATTTCTTTTCTATGTAAGTTTCGTTCGGAATTCGTTACTTATATATTTTCGTAAAATAAATATAAACAGGTACAGTAAACATAGTAAACTTACTACACCAGTTATGGATCAGTGAGTTACCTATCTAAATAGTGGGTATATTACACTTACTAAATATGTAATTCACATGCATATCTATTGCAGTCAGTTTTCACTATGGCCTTAAAGGTTTTGCCCTGCATACCTAATTGCTTGGGCTACTGTACATATGCGTTTAGTAATGCTATTATAGCAATCAAATTTAGGCCCCATAGTTTTGTCACTGTCCGTGGTGTCTACACTCTTTCCATATAGACACTGTGTCTATATTTGGCATTACTCAGTCTCGCGCTTTGCTTTGGAGGGAAGTAAGATACATACTTTCCAACTCGAACTATATACTTCTGATTAAATTCGTTGCGGGTTCCAAGACAATTTTAACTCTCCCTGGGATTCTTCGTGTGTCATGCACGGTGCCTTTCAGTTGGTTACCACTGTAGATCCTGGCGTCACAGGAGTCACAGTGGTGGGCGTGTGGGTAGGATTTTATCTCGTTAAAAAAAAATGCGTTTAGTAATTTATTCGAATATTAAATTACTGTTATTGAGTTACAAAAAATATATAGATAAGGATATTGTGTTTCGAAATTTGAATTCACTGAATAACAAACGACGCCTTTTCATACTGGAGAGGTGTAAAGTTACGACATACTCAGCTAAGAAAATACTTGCACAACCGCATGAAAAATTTAATTCAGCACCGATATTACACGTCTCGTATGACTCAATCCTAACACCAACCAAACAACACGCTGTTAATACCAATGCATAAGGTCCATAATCGCTCAGCAGTTTCCCTAAGACGCCTGGGGGATAGAACAGCGCCTAAGCAATTACTTATGACATGTGTCGTAAAGTCAGTATGTCATATGTAACGACATGACAGCGGGCCCACAATAGCTTTAATAAAGGAGTATCTGCTTTTCCGATGTTTTGGTAGTCAGCGAAATAATGCCTCCAATCGTAAATAGCTCACTTAATGTACTTTGCGATGTGGCAGGTGATTAAAGTCTTACTCGACTGAAAAAGGAGGACTGCAATTTCGTCAATATTTATATGTTGTTTTGTATGCGGAGTGTATTTATTTTATAGCCTAAATAAACTCGAATTTGTATCAAGATTGATTATAAAAACGATCTAATTATTATAATAATATGTATGTATTTAATATATAAATAGTGATATGTACATATTTATTTTAAGTATATCTATGTAAGTTAATATAATATATATTTAATTTGTAGGTAAATGTACCTATTGAATTTGTAAATTTATGTTAATATTAGTTATAGTGAACCTTCTATCTCATCTATTACACCTTAAACTGCCCCATATCAGTCTAACTTTCTATTTGTCCATCCAAAGGTTGCCTGTAAGATATTGCTTTTTAGCGATAAGGCCGCCCATTGTACATGTCTTAATGTTTAATTATGTTCTATTTTGTCTTATTTTTTGGTGTGCAATAAAGCTTATTCTATCTATCTATCTAATTGAATATTATGTATGAATTCGCCGCTAGATATGCATGTGTACAGTGAGGTTTCCGAAGTGACTATTTGCGGGCTGGCTATGCGGTCATGGAGTTTATGTGTCTATAGAGGTACAGTTTGTTAGGGCGTTCTGAAGACAAACGTTTTGCGATCGGCAGAGAACGAACTTGTGCATACGGCACGTATGAGAGCAAGAGAGACGGATGTTTTCAAGTTCCCACTTGAAATTGGAACAAAAAATACGTACGTTATAATTTTTTTTCTGAAATGTTTGTCTTAATAACACCTTAAATAACTGTACCTCTATAAAAACATTTTAACTCAATGGTTGGGAAAATTTATGTGTGTCATCAAACTTCAAAACGCCCTATAGAACTGAGCCTCTATAAAAACGTATAAACTCAAAGGTTGGGATAAATCAATATCTGTCATCAAACTTTGACAGACCTTATTCTAAAGTGGCGCCACCTGGTGAGCCAAAAAATGATAGCCATAGATAACGATGGATTCTTTTTACAATTTACTTGCATAACAGAGCAAAACTATATAAATCGACTGACCCTTATGTTCTAAAGTCAAGACGCAATCAAGTTTCCTATTAGTACAGTATCGATGATAGCCTGAGGCGTACCATGGCTCGTCCGACCCCATTACATGGACCATACATCATCTATGGTATGGTACGCATCTCTTTTAAGGGGAATATTTAGGGGGTCTCACTCTCCACTTAATGATGGCTTTGCATCGATCGATTTAAAATCAATTTAATTTGCGCCACATTTAGCAACAACGAAGTGATTGCTGCGTATTGTGGGTCAGTCCGTACATTACCATTATAAAATGTATTAAAGATTAAATTTAAATAATCAAAATCTTGTGTCAGTTAGTTATCGAATTCTTACATTTACATAAATAATTCTAACTTCAGTTATAAAATATGCACTAAAAAGTAAGTTTAGGCGTCTACGAGTAATCAGCGAACAAATATATAAAAAAATACACATAGCATATTATAACTTAACATCATGCTTATATTACCCACATGGGTGTGGCAGAGGTATACAACACGCATATTTCGGGATATAAACAATTCCGTTCTGCTATTGTGAATTTCCTGACGCACAGTTCACAAATAACACTTTGCCGGGAATCGAAATCGAGACATCGCGATGAAAGGCGCAAAAAAATACAATGGAAATTAGAACCTGCTCTTTTTTTAAAGTCTATTAAAAAGTGGTTGTTGATAGAAAATTCTTGATAGAAAATCGAATTTTAGCTCGCGATAAACTACGATTTTAAAAAATCCCGTCATCAATTCTATCTTTGACCCAGTGGACGCATCGGGGAGAAATATCGGCCAGAAAGAAATGAGAGTGGCGACTTTTTCCTTTTATTAAACGCTATTCCACCGGAGGATGAACGGCCGCCATGTGCCAAACATCTGCGCCACCCGATTTTTTACCATCCAACTTTTGACCCCACTTCGCTACGATCATTCATGTGGGAATTGGGTTCTACAGAATATACGAAGCAATTTGAAACTTAATAGTTTGCTTATAAGACTTTTATTTGGTTTAGCAAATTGGAATTCGTTTCAAGTGGGTGTTATTCTTGTTGCTGTATTAATTGCTTTGAATTATAAACGAAATTAAATGTTGGTGCATTATGGAAATGAGTTTTAATGTGAGTTGTGACTGTATTGGGAGTTCAAGTCGTAAAGAGTGTTAAGCGTACTTATGGCGTTATTCCACGCATTTGTTATCTAAAGAGCCACAGAAGTTTTATATCTCACAGGCAGTACTAAAAAGCCTATTACTGCTAAACTTGGTTTATTCTTCGTGATGTTTTGCCAGTTTAACTAAGATAGCATGAGCTCCATTAATTAATTAACAATGACTGTTTGTCAGTTTATCGTTTATGGCTGTGAATGCGTCTGGGAGATGTATAAAGTGAGTTATCGCTAACTCGGTGAAGGTACTCAATTACAAAAGCACTACTTTGTGTAAAGATTTTCGAAGTTCTCGGGTGGAGAAATAGTGTATTTAGACGTCAAGGAATTCCCATTAGCAGCATGGGGTTTAGAATTGTGTCCCGTAGATGGCGATGGGCTCAACTTCTATGTCATGGATCCTAAACATACAGGTGAAATGTGGCTGTTTTATACCGTTACCACTCTCTTCTCCGCGTAATATGAAATAAGAAAGAAAAATACCTCATTTTAACACAAAAAGCGCCCCGTAAGGTTATAATTAAATACTCCATGTTTGAAAACAAGCTCGAGATAGAAATATTATCAAGCAGGTACATCTAGATTTTCTATTTATATTAAACTTTCTCAAGTCTTAGTCAACTAGTTATTTATCCTCTTAATCACAACAAAGATTAATTAACAAACTTGATTCTATCTGACACTTTGTACTTTGTAGTTACAATAACTTGTTTATCCTTACTAATATTGTAAATAGGTAAGTTTGTGAGTATGTATGGATGTATTTTCTTTTCTTGTTCTTTTTTTGAAAAACTACTCCCGCATTATGAATAACTCCTGTGTCGCGGGGATGTTCACAAATATTCATTTTACACACACAAAGTACACCCAGAGTCAGAACAAATCTTTGCGGATCGAACCCACAAAACTAGCGCAGTTGAAACCGGCGAGGCGACCGCTTTAACCACTAAGCTAATCGTGCACACCTGTATGGTCTGGATGTATGAATGCTTGTTACTCTTTCACGCAAAAACTACCGCGACGATTTTGATGAAATTTTGCAAATATGTAGCTTTAAGCCTGGATTAACATATAGGCTACTTTTTATCGACATACGACGCGGGCAGATCCGCAGGTGGAAGCTAGTCTAGATTATTTTCATTACACTATAGCAACCAATAGACATCGATAAAATAATTAATATTATTTCCTAGGGCTTAAGTTATCTCTGTACTTCATTTAATTAAGATCCATCTAGTGGTTTAAATGCATAAATAACAAAATAATGCCTATCAATTATAACTTTTCGCAGTTAAACAACAGAATACTTAAGCATTTAAAATCATTAAGATTTGTTCTATCATAATTACGGATCTTAATCCTTATGTTATAATTAATGTTTTGTAATAAACGTTCCACATTACACACAGATGGAGACAATTTGCAGATATTTCTTTTATGCGAGCCTACTCTTGGTTAATCTTGTACACAAATATGGTTGCAGATGTTACAGTCACTGTACTATTTGCCCACAGTAAAGATGACGTCAATAATATATATCTAGTAATAAGCATAGATAGCCGAGTGAGAGACCGTAGGACTGCGAAGTCATGGGACTCAGGTTCGAACCCACGCGGTCACGGGTCTGTCAATAAAACTATTAAATAGATTTTTTCGAAATATCACCTCCAAAGGGGGTGAATTGGGGATTGTAAGTTTATGTGGGCAGTTTGTAAGAAGGAAATTGCACTAAATTCTCATAAATTGGATTTTTTAAATTCTACTTCCTAATGGGTAAATTTGGGGGTTAAAGTGTAGGAGGGATGTTCCAAAATTTTTTTTTTTTTTTAATTGTAGGAAATAGCTTGAAAATATCGAATTCTACGCAGATGAAGTAGTAGTACGCGCAACAGCTAGTATAGAATATACATCTATTTAAAAAATGTGATACTGTTTCAAAAATTGATTTGTATGACTAATGACAGGCTTTGTATTCAAGTTCAAGTTGTTGTTATTCTTTCAATAGCCGTAATTATTTCGCTCAATCATCTACACACAAGTCAAATTACAATTATAACTAAACAATATTCTAAGAATATTTACTGGTGGTAGAGCTCTTGTGAATGAGCTCGAGGGCGGCAGCACCACCGTCTCACCTTTAACCTGCCGCCAAATAGTAGTGTTTCCATTACTGTGTTCCGGTTTGGTGGTGAGATCAAGCCCTGAAATTACTGGCACATGCGGCATAACACCGTAGTCCTCAGCTGCAGCGACGCATCTCTAATCTGCTTTTGTGGATTGTTGATGGCCATGGGCTTTACTCCACTTACCATCAGGTGGACTACACGTTCGTTCGCTGTGGGCGTAGTATTAAAAAAAAAATATAGTGAAGGTATTTTCGAAAAATTGCCAAAAGACGCCAGCTGTACTTGAAATTTCATTGTGAAATATGGCCTAGATAAATTAAAAAGTTTAAAAAGTTACTGTATAAACAAGTTCCGCGACTCGCAAAAAGGTTTCTGAACATCGGTAATTAGGTACAAGTTGTTTAACTTTTGTGTTTGGCCCACGGGCAGCATAACTTCTATTAATCGGTTTGCCATTACTACTAACTTTGGGTAGTTTATGTTCTTGATTTAAAGGTAGTAGATAGTTTTGAAAACTTATTGTGTTTTATACAATATCAAAGTTGAAAAATTAAGAATCCAGCAGGACTCGAACATGTATACGAATTACGAATCCCTGTGTTTTGCCAATTAAGCCACGGATTCGTATGGTGCTACACCCAAAATTTCTCACCTCTTTTTGAGGCAGCGTCATAGGTATATAATAATATATACTTATCAACAAACGATTGGTATTTTTAAGTACCAACACGACGTTTATGAATAAAAATTAATTCAAATAATCAAACTAAAAATAGTTAGTTACAGAATTTTCTTAACTAATTACTTCACTTTGTGTTTAAAATCATATGTTAGTCCAATATTATTAGACTTTCTCATACCGCAAAAATCAAAATTGATAGTAATATCAGCGTAATATTTTTTTAAAATATACATGACCCAGTTACACGCTTCATTCTAAACCAAGTAAATAACATTACACAATAGCACGCCTATATTACCCAGAAGGGTATAGCAGAGATGCAACACCCACACTTCACCTGTTATGATTATTTTCCATGGGAGCCTATCGCCATCCACCGGGCACAATTCGAACTTCGCCCGACCCGTGAATCGAACCTAGACCTTACGGTGAGAGGTGCATACGCTAACCACTGGACCATCGAGGCAGTCTAGTCAAATCTATTCACCCCAAATCTCATTCATAGATTGGCTGGTATAACTCCAGCCGTCAAAATCCGACTACAGCAATTGGCCTGACCGCTCCAAATGGAATCAATTCGGTGACAGTAATAGAGGTTTGCAGTTTGCTTGCCGCTATTTGTCTGAGTGTAATTACTTGAGAGTCTTAATTACAGGCATCCGGGCCGTTTGATTGGCCCGTTGTTTGTACTAACAGGACAATTGCAGTGCACTTCGTAACTCAAATCAAGGGTAATAACGCCAAAGAGCCGGTGGAAAGGGCCGATGAACTTTGGCCGTAGTTTTGAATTTTGGCTGCTGTTGAAAGGTTATGAGTTTTATTACGAAACTACGTACAGAGGGCAAAGCAATAGGTATGCAGGGCAGAAACTTTTACTTCTTATTGAAAACTGACTACACCAATTATGGATATGTGAATTATATACCCAAATAGTTGGTATTTTATACTTTTTAAATATGTAACTCACAAATGCATAACTAGTGCAGAATATTTTGCTCTGCGTACCAAATTGCTTGGCTCACTGTACGCGTTCATTCTTTACAACATTTGTGCTGAATGAAACTTCGCAATATTGGTTTGTATCGATAAGATAGGAACAAATGGATGAACTTGCAAGAGGGGACCATAGCTGGTTGGTTAAAACGACTTCCCGGTGTGCAGAAGATCGCAGGTTCAAATCCTACCGAAACAAAATTTTCAACTGTTTCTTAGTATCATTTGCTAAGCAAAGCTAAATGCTATAAAATAATCAATAAGAAAATAGATTTCATACTATTGGCATGAACCACAAATAACTACTTACCTAACACAAAGTTAGTGCATAAACACGGCGCAGAGAAAGTATCCGGTCGGTTTCTAATTCTGCTCATTACGCTATCGGGGCGGCCACGTTGGGTTGAATGCAGTCGTGAACCGACCGTTGAACGTAATGGCCGTCTATTACTGCACTATTATGCCGAACCGAGACTGTCATTCAGTAACATAGAGCTTGGATTGGATGACTGGAAAAGACATGCCAAGATTTTAGTCGATCCGGGATTTCGAAGGTGTGTTTTATGGTTTACGGGAAGACCCATAACGTGTGGGAAAATGATTAAACCAATAGATCGTCTTAACTACGTTGATAGCACTTTATAACCTGCTGCTCAACCATTTTTGTGCAATGACAAAATTAGTCAAAAGGATTAACAAATTACTTTTTAACACGCTTATATTAGCTTCACCTGTATGTTTGTTTGTTTGTTTGTTTGTTTGTTTGTATGTAACCGACTCCTTTGGACTCGATTTTGACCCACTTTAAACGGACAGATTTAATTCAAACTTTCTACACTTGTAAAGAATCAGCGACAATATAATAATTTCATAAATTTATCTCATTATCCTGATTAGGATCGCCAGGATTAAAAAAAAACTAAAACTAAAAAGTGAAAAATAAATATAGTTTAAAAAAACTAAAAAAACACGCTTTTAAAGCACATCAAACTAAAAAATACTAGTACTATTGTGAAAAAAAGCGTGGGGCGCTCTGTGCCATATTTTTCGTCTATCGAGCGACCCACGCTTTTTTTCACAATAGTACTAGTATTTTTCGTTTATTATTATTTTCAGGTTATAATAAGAATTATTTTTCACTTTTTAGTTTGATGTGCTTTAAAAGCGTGTTTTTTTAGTTTTTTTAAACTATATTTATTTTTTTTAAGTATCGTTTGTTTTACAAGAACAGTATTCAAAACGATTTGTGAAGCTAGATAGGCCATTCTTTGTTGGCACTTCTTAAGGATGATTTATAATAGCAGTGATATTTCTTGTATACGAATAGTCAGTTAAAATTTGGTCTTATCTTGACATAATGCAAAGTCATAATATTTGCTATAATGATGAATTTAAAAACACAAATATGGCTAAATAGTTTCCAAGCTAGAAACAAAAAAAGGTTATAAAATAATAATTACAATAGTTAATTTAAATTGTCTCTTCTAGTATATTGCAGTGCTCATTGTTCTGTAATTCATAAATAATACAATATGGCATTATAGAACGAATTCGTTTTAAATTATGAATTGAACGGTGCGGCCGCCGACCGACCCATTTAAAAATGGAATGCATTTTGTGTTACAGTTAGTTGAATGTGGGAGGCGGTTATGATTATGAGACTATTGGCCAATTAATTTATTCTTTCATTAAATTGATTTTGTTTATGGTTTTCTTTATTGGTTTTAATACCATTATTTATCTTGATTGATTTGGTACGAGTTGAAAGGTTTTTATGAATAATGGAGCGAGACGGGCTTCAGAATAGTAAAGGCCCCACTGAGAGTGCATGAAAAATGTGAATATGCTTACTATGTTAAGTTAAATTAGGGTCTAATAATACAATGTGATCATCCGATGATGACGATGCAATATTAATATAACCATTAAGTTAAATTAGGGTCTAATAATACAATGTGATCATCCGATGATGACGATGCAATATTAATATGACCATTAATTGCATTCATATTTCAAAAAAGTAATTCGAATTTCAAACATTCGAAACTCCAATTGAGCGCATTATTACTTTATAAACCAATGAATACGGCATTTATCCTTTTATGTATTCATTGAAAATGACTACATTGCAGCTGAATGCGATATTTGTAATTCACAGAATGCAATGAAAGATATTTCCTGTACGTTGATTAAACGAAGAACCGTTGAATAAAACTTGCATCACTTGAAAAGAACGTTCGAATTTCGGCAAAATATTTAATTTAAACACAGACGATACAGACTCCCTGTTTGTATTCGATTCGCTTTGGCATTTTTTATTACTTCGCCTCTACGTTCGAAAACCCTGAAAGAATCGTTCTCAAATAAGTAGGTATATTCTCTGCAAAAAGTTCCTTATATTATTTTTTGTATAAAATAAAAAGAAGGTATACGTGACAGTATATAGGTGTAGAGTTCGCACTATGATATATAAAATTCATGATTACTGATAGTATCAGATGTATCAGATATATTCCTGTCGCCTCACGTGCCCCCCAATACGTGCCCTCCCTTTTTTGCACACTCTCTTTGATCAACACTTTTGTCTGTGTCTAGAATTTCTAGGAAATCTTATCTGAGTATTCAATTTACAGTAATGTATAATAAATAAATGTCACATGTGTAAAGCCGCAGAAAGTAGGCTAAGGCGTACTTCGCGAGTCTGCCGATATTTATTTTGCAGAGTATGGATCTAAGGCTCAGTAGAATATCTATTGTTTTCACTTGAAAATTCTAAGCGAATCCCCGAAAGTGAATTACTTAAAATATTCTTCGAGCTCGAGGTTAGCTAGCTTATTATAGGTAGGTTCTTAAATAAATTTTTAATACTTAATATTGAGTGCAGTGAATAAAAAAATACTTGAAAAGAAGCTATTTTACAAAATCTTTTACAAAAATTACTTCCACCGATTCATTAGTGTTGTAAAAACGCCGCCATTCCCCTTCTCTCGAAGCTGATTTTCTACAGCTTACAAAAACAAAAAACTGCCCCTGACAATCTATACTAAAACCAGCAGGATACCTACGAACTCTTCCATACAAGCCTCATTTACATTCACCAAGATCTGCAAACAAGAATCTGTTCCCGACAACCAACAAATTAAAAACCAACAATACGACCAACCATACATATTTAATATACAGCCGTATACATTTCATACCATCCCAATATCCCGAGGATACTCGCACAAAGGCCTTAGAAACGGTTTTCGTGGAAAAGTGCTACGTCAGCGTAAAAAAAATCACAATGGCAGGCCTTACAATACATCCCGCCAGTTGTGAACTGATCAGTGCGGTCCCGAAATAACAAATGAATTGAGAAAATCCAACCCCACGTCCCTGTTTGTGATCTTATAACTATAACTGCGAATGTCTCTTGTCAATGGTTTGATGCATTATGATCGAAACAGTACGTGTGCGGTCATCGGAACTGCCAACTTTATTCAGTACTGACTACTGTGTACCAAGGGACTTTTCCTTTGTTTTTCGCCAGTGGTGCATTGAATTCAGTGATGTTTGATATTGCGACACTGCAATAAGCCATTACTTGTTTATAATGTAGCAAGTTATTTAGTTATTAGTGATGCACGATTCTGCGATATGAATTCAAGATTAGCTCGTTCAGGCAACAGATTTTGCTTCGAATCTTCGAAATGGAAATGGCTTTTCCCTTTATATTAATTTTGATGTCAAACTTGCCAACACAGGATTATCCTGTTATAATGTGATGTACCGAGAGGAAATAGATCTGCAGAAAATCTAATTTAAAGATAATTCGAGAAACTATTTCTTTTATCGAAACATCGAGCGAGATTGCTCAGCAAAGCGTGAGGGGTCCAATCGGGTCGGTCGCACACTTTTGCTTTCTCTATCGACTCACGAAGGGGTATTCAGAAAATTTAATTTCCGCAGACAGATCGAACAATTTCGCTCCAATGTGGTGTTCTCGGTCGTAATTGGGTCAACTCGACGGACAATAGACTCAACAATGTTATTATTAGTAAGTAGATTTCTTATTCACTCACTACATTATAAGACGAGCGACGAGTCGCCGAGCCAACTCGGTAAGTTGGAGAAAATTATCGTTTGTGATCGTGGAAAATGAGTTTTCAAATTGAATTCTCAATTCGATGAATCAGATTTATTTTTCGTTTATAATGACGGATGAAATTGTAAAGTTTGTGGAATTGATGTCTTTTTATAATTAAATACTGTAATTAATATTTTTTAATTTTAAACATAACAAGAGCTTGACTCACCTTACTACGCTCAAGATTCTTACCTTGAATCACTCTCTATGCTCGTGATTCTACTATAGAATCTCTCACTTATTCGGGATTTAAAATTAGCACTCGAAGCAAATACGTTCTTTGCTCTCTTGTTTCTTATAGAACTAATACGTGTTATGAAAACTTTCATAAATTGATTTACTAATATCTTCATATTTGTTATTGTATCAACATAATTATAACTGTAGATTGTTTAAAAAAAGGAAATCTAACCTAAAAATTTTTTACATCAAAAAATCCTAATAAAATACTGAGAAAGTGGGTTAGTAAGGCTGTAACTACTGGATTAATCTTCATTGTAAACAGACAAAACAAGTCAATTAATCACGAATACATCTTACTTTTAGCAAGTAATGGATCGAAAAGATTAAGACGGCGAGCGGCGAGGGAGGAATCTAATCAGCACTTCAATTTACACAAATCGTTTCGACCGCTCAAACGTGTGAACTAAGAATGTCTTCGTTAATCTAACCAATAGATTATTCTGGAAGGTTAATAAAGACTGGTGGACCTTTTCGCCTTCTTTTGTATTGAAACCAAAGATTAATTAAATAAAACCTTTATTTATATATAGAAACGAGTTAAAATTAATGTTGTTTTTAGCAATTACACTATCGATTGGTCCCAATGACAAGGCCAAATACACACATTCACTCACTCAAGCACACCCAGCCTCAGAACAAATAATTGCGAATAACACAAAGATTTGTCCCGTGTGGGGATCGAACCCACACCACCAGTGCAGTGGAAAGCGGCGAGGCGACCGCTTAAACCACTACACCACACATGCAGACAAATTGTGTTAAATTGAAAATAAAAAACTGACGATTCCATACAAAATTTGACAATTTCAGAGTTAGGCGTATGGGTCTATATCTACGCTCGATATAAACCTTGTTTGTAGTTTGTATTTCGAGAATCGGAGTACCCTTTGAGACCTGTCAAGGTTCGAATAAACTTGATTACAGAGGTGACATGAACGTCAATCTTGGATGGAATGTTGGTCAACCGCACGACAGGTTTGGACCTCGGTTTGAATTTCAATTAGGGCAAACCCACTGTGGGTATTTTCATAGTGTCTCTTTGTAGTGTATTAATGTGATTACTTACCGGCTGTATTTATTACTTGAATGGAATATTGAATAGCAGGCGTAGGTGTTATATTGTTTTACTAATTTTCAGTAGGCTTTTAGATTTTGGATCAGCAAAGTCCGTGAATTTGATAAAAATATGGTAATATTTATTGCGTAAACCCATAAAAGTAACTATCTAATAATGAAATATTTGGGTCAGTAATGCTATGATCATAAATGTTGTCCTTATTATCATAATAATATGCTCATAAACTACTTTACAACACCTAAACACATCATACACTATTCCCTAATCCTTTGCGAGACGAGCATAACAATTTTATTGCCAAAATGGGCGTCCAATAACAAGCCAAAGTTACCGAAAACATATTAATCCTTTTAAAGAGCTTTTAATTGCGATTACTTTGGTCGTAAATAAAATTACGAAGGCCTATCACGACCATTTCACAGTTTTATAAAGTTTAATTTTGTTAAAGCTGACTTGATAGCCAATAAATCCGATGGTGATTAAAGGATTGGATTTAAAGCCAGGCAGATTATAGATATAGATTACACATGGTAACTATTGTGTGATGTAATGTATATATTATAGTATTTGCGGCCGTTAAGTCGTAAGGGAGAGGGAGAGGTTCGATAAAAAAAGCGCTGGCATCATTAAAATTTTACTTCTGTGTAGGTACAATGTTTCGATAAGAAAAAATAATATATAAATAAATATATATCTCACAACTTACTGCTTAGGCAGAGCTTGTACTATGGGTACTAGAATAACTGATACTAATACATATATACTTTTCTTTGTAAATACATACTTATTATACATAGAAACACCCAGATTAAGACAAACCCCCATGTTAATGCACACAAAGTTTGTCTTAATAATACGCGGACTATACCTAGATCAAATAATTGTTAAGTAGTTTATATAGATCATAATATCGAAACATTTTCAATGAAACCAAATCGATTCTTTATTAACAGTAAAAGTAATTCATTGGAAATTGGCGATTGAACGAAGCTATTCGCGAACTAAAATATTACTACTAGCATCAAAATAAATGTAGTAGTTTACGAGTAAATGTTACTACTTTCAGTCATAAATATGCAGCAGTAAAACGGTAGTAAGTTGAACTGTTTATTGACTACCTCGGTCGAGCTCACTTCTAATCGAAAGGAATTCAATTTTATAAGTGAACAATATTTATTCTTTATTATTATGTCTCGCAGTGCGAGACATCGCGCGACGGCGACGACGCGATTAATCGCCCAGTTGATGAATCTACGTACTGGATTTGAAACTAGTCGGCATATCCCGGCTAAAATAACGTGAGTAACCCGTATTCTCAATAATCTCGTCTTCGCCTCACGTCGGTTTTAATAATATTAATATTTATTCTGTTAGTTAATTAGTAAGAAAAACTGAAATGAATTAGTTTAGAGTGGCGAGACATAATAAACTAATGCTACAATATAAACTATGTATGTTTTAATCAATCAGCTAACTATTGAGGTGGTATGGTTCAAAAAAGGTAAAGAGCTCGCTCGATAGTTTTACTGTTAGTTGTGCAGCAAGAAAGACTTCTGTTCCATGATTAAATTGACAAATAACCTTCTTATTAATTCCGTTTTACCTTCAAAAATATTACTAGCCGCAAAAATAATAATACCGTGGCCATTCTCATCAGGGAGATACATTTGTTTTCCGAGAATTTTAACCATCCGACCGTCAAATAACGGTTTATTTCGCTAAAAGATATCGCAGCATTTAGCCGTCATTTATTTTTATCAAAGCAAATACTCGAGCAGCTCAGTATCTCGGTTTCCTAGCAATAACCCCTTACAATGTGAAAAGTTAGTCATACAATGGAGTTATTGTGGATCTGGTAAACATAGGACGAGACGGGTGCCGCCACGGTTGGCTGGGCCCCCCTCCGTGCGATGGGGACACACGGGGCCCCGTACGGTCTGGAGCCGCCCTTATTTTTGTTGATTTTTTGGCCATTATTGTTTTTTCGGCTGTGGCTTTGTTTTCGGTTGGACAATTTTGTTGATGGGTATGGCTTTAATTCGTAAGATGTCGTTTTGCCAAATTTATGGTGGATGAAATCGTATTTTAGCCATCAATCTATGGATTCAGGTTCGTAGTATGTCTTTCAATTTAAAGCAGTATTCCTATTCAATTAACTATAAATGATTACTTAAATGAATACATAAAACATATTATTTAAACCTTAATAAATTTCAGTGTCTTAATAATTGTTAACAGCATTCAAGATTTTTGAAGATCGTATATATGAGCTGATTTGCACTTATCTTTCACATGAAATCCATTTGGAAAGTAGTAGTGTGTGTGGGTGGAAAGGGCTTTCGCGTACGTGTCAGTAACCTTGAGTTCGGAGGAGCTCTTTTATGACCTAAAAATAATATGTGAGCACTTTGAGTATAGTTATAGCTCGGGGATTTTTTTCCCTATCAAATTTAAATTCAATACGACAAGAAACTAATATGTCATTGATTTAATGGAATGACAAGCGAATTTTTCATATTCTTTCTTTATATTATGTAAATGAAATAATATACAAACGATTCAATACAAACAAAATACATTACATTACGCATCTGCTGTTCTCCTTTAGAAAGAAAATAACATGTTTGGTAAATGATTGAGTATAACTTAATAACATCTATGCGAACCAATCTCCATATTTTTAACAAGTTACGTATTGGAAATCAGGAAACAGTGCCGAAAAACCCGTTTATTTTGTCATCATTCGATACACGCCAGCGGGGACGTACACAATATAACGTTGTGTATCCCCAAGCTTTGTATAAACGCTTTGGCAAATATCCACCTCCAATGGCGGTATTGCGTTTAAAAAATCGAGCTTTACTTGCAGAATATACGTAATCCGATCATAAGATTGTGTAGAAAAATGAAGGCCTGAATACTGCTTGGCTTATAAATTAATTATAGACTTATATTTTGCTCTATAATGAAGTTTTGCCGCTAATTGCCACAGACAGTACCAAAACGTCATCGAAAGAAATTAATCAAAATGTTGCAAATTGGTATTGCCGACCTTAACTTACTTTGTCATATTATTTTGCTATCAGATAATTCTTTTACATTAGTCTTTTATGAACTGCTTGCCAACAGGCCAGTCAGTTCCAAACAATCTCCACAGTAATTTGGCCAAACGTAGCAGTTTTGCCACTTGATATCTTTGGCAAATACAACGCAAATACAAAAGAGTTCCTTGAGGAAACCTTTTCCCGTTGGCCGAGACCTGTCAAGTCCTACAACACAATGCCGGCCTAGCGCTTACGGGCCTTTTCAATTGATCCTCTACTGACGTATTTGAAGCTCGGTAACAAATGGCCACGATCACCGATACCGTTACGAAAAAGAAAAAATATAAAAGGAGTTTACGCAAAGTTTAATTTCCGTTAAGTTGCCGACTGCACGAAAAATTTGGGAAATATTTTTTTCTTACAAAGACGGAACTTTTTAATTGAGTCTCGAGATGAAGACTTACATCTGATATTGAAAGCCTGTACTTTTGCGGCTCCTCGATTTGATTCAGTATCTTTTATGTTGATGGGTGAGGGTGAGGTTCTTGAGACAAAGAAGTGTAAATATGTGGTGGAGTGTGGGTAGAAGGGTGGGGTAGGTCGGGAGGTCACGTCCGGCGACAGTGCAAGCTTCACGGCTGGATGCCTTCGCCGCTGACGTTGGCAGCTTCTCAGCCCGACGATATTCAGACTCGCTAATCCTGTTTACCCATTCTTAGGCGCACCGCACATAACATCGCACACATATAGTAAATGGATTCAATCTATCTAAGCCTGTCAGTATTAATCTACGTAATGTAGTAAAGAATTAGAGGTCGGAATGACACGACCTCCTTTCAACTTGTTCGACTTTGATATAAAATTAATCAAAAACGTCCCTTATTCTGAGCTAAGTATTCAGACTATGAACTGACTCGAGTAGTACATTCACTTCAAATTATATGAACTTGAGAATGCATCAATTTGAATAATGAGAGTTATTACTTCATTCCCTGAAAGTACGAATTACAATTGATGTGTAAAGAACTTTCAACTGCGATTAATTTACTTTAAGTGTTTATTTACTGTTTGAATACACATATTAAGAATAATCTGCAGTATTTTCTACAAAATAATGTTCGTTGTTTTATATTTCGATACCATTGCTAGCATATTTTTTTTACAGATCAAAATATTAAGGTTAAAAAATTATGAACACTGTGATACTGTGATCTCCGTTCCCAGTATATAATATAACGAGTATTTTAACGATTTTGATACAAAAAAAAAACATTAAAATAATACAGCTGCAGCAAAAATAAAATATAATAAAAACTTTTCATTAATTTAACAAAACGAAGTATTAAATACTTCTTTTTCTCTCTAGGTTCAAAATGGGAAATGTGTTACGCAAAATATACTTTTTATGGAGAGGTTGTATATCACGAAGAGTCCAAAGTTTCAAGGCCTCGGTTTTCCGCTGTTAACGAATTTGCAAACTTCCTTTTTTTGTGCGAACATATTTATAATTTAGTTAGTCTGTCGAGTTGTATAATATTCAACATTAATCCGGCTACTATTATTTAATGTAATTCTGTAACAGATGGTGCAAAGTTTTTGCCTTTGTGGTTATGATTAATTTGGCCGGAGGTTTTTATTAAATTTTTGTTTTGTGACATAGATTTAATATTGCAGGATATACACACTATTATATAACTAGTCTGCAGCTCCAACCACGGCTTACTTAGAGGTATAAAAAATAGCTTACCTTCTTGCTTCAGACCTACCAAATCTAAACAAAACAAGTTTCGGAGGAGTTCGATAAGTAACACTGTGACAAGAGATTTTTATATATTAGATATTGAACTGTTGTAACGTTAATATGTTAACAGTGGTTAATATTCTAGAACTGTAGAGACTTAGATACGTAGTCTGTGGTCTTAAACAACACAGCACAGCAAGAATTAGCTTCGTATGAATTATCATTCAATGGTCTGACTTTTGCAGTTGCACAGTTTACGTATGCTATTTTACACCACAATGTATATTAAGTGATCCTACCTCTGACAAAGGTTAACATTATTATAATATGAATCTATGAAATATTGTATTTTAAATATGGTGAGGCGGTGACTTGAAAGGAAAACATAAAATTTGAATAATATCTGTCCTTAAGAACGGAAACGGACTCGTCATATCCGGAGATCTTTTGCCCATAATGTTTGGAATACTGATTAACATGTAAGTACCTACAGCAAAAAATATCAGGGTATCTTTTATCTTACTTCCACTTTTACTTATAGGCTGGGTGTGAGTGAGAAGTCCGATATGCAGAAGGGCGTTTCTCAAGTTGTCGGACCGTTTGTTTTTTTTTGTGACGCGTTAGAATTGCGTGATTTGAAACATTAAGGGTGTATTATGAATGTTTTTGTATAGTTCATATGAATGTATTTTAATGTATTTTGCGTATGACGTAACGGTGTATATATGGACTTGTGAGTCACGTATTGTTATTTTTGGACTACTAATATTTCTATACGTAAACACAGAAATGTGTAAAAGCCTCTAGAGTTAACGTCAGATGTTTCTGCAAGCTATTTTCTCTAGGAAATCTTAATTTTCTTTTCGACATCCGAGCATAAAACTCAAGACCTAGCTAGGTAATTTATTTGTTGATACCTTCCAAATATAAATTCTTGTACCACAATAAATAAAATAAATGAATAATCAGCTTTCAAACAAGAAAGAAAGAAATCAAGAAATCAAATCATTTATTGCCAAGAGCCCCAAGGGGCGCTTAAACACGTCAAAACAAACATCAAAATACAAAAAATGTAAAATTAAAATACAACTTAACTAATTAAATTATAATTTTTATTGCAATCAAATAATTTGACACCGGAGCTTAGAGTGTCCTTTAATTTTGTTGAACTAAATCTTATCTACCAATTTTTTCACTTACCACTTTTTTTTCTCTAAACACAAAATTCTCGCTATCAATATCAACAACCCGCAGTAATCCATATTTATTCAATGTCCATTCGAAGTCGGATGCAAATCCCTACTTCGCAGCTGCTGAGCAAAAAAGTCACGCTCGGCTAGTAAAAACTACGAGACGCCATTGAGAAATGTCACCACGAGTAAGTTGTTTGCCTTATTGTCTGTTTGTGTTGTGTATTTTTCTTGTAGGGTAGATAAGAATCACCGATGTTTTCTTTGTTTATTAGTTCTTTGTATTAGCGGTTTTAGGAATATACTGTGAGAGATGCGGTGGTGATTGGGGATGTTGGTACTTTTATAAAACGACGCCCGCACTAGGGATAAGTCCTGTGTCACGGGGGGGGGGGGGGGTTCAAACACAAACATATATTTCACACACATAAAGCACACCCAGAGTCAGAACAAATCTTTGCGCATCACACAAAGATTTAACCCGTGTGGGGATCGAACCCAAAACACCAGTGTTGGTCATCTCTGTATTGCTGCTTGTAAATCCAAACCAGAAGAACAATTATTATGCATGACACGACATTAAGCATTACAAGTCTATTTCTATAAAACAATTTCTATGTTCACACCACGTTCCTACATTCTGAATCACTGAGCTACCTTGAGTACTTCTCCCATGGAATTTAGTAAGACCCGTCGAAACTTAATCGTAATATATCATCCTCCCAATTTCCCATGTCACTTACAAGCGCAGTACATTTCCGAGTACTGGCACATCAATTACATACATATTTGGTGTCACAAAGGAGGAATGCGATTGTCCGACTCCATCGATGTCGTCTTCATCGATTCCATTTTTTCGCATCGTCCGAGATATCTCGAGAACGTCTCGCTGGCAACTGGGACGAGAATTACGTGACTCTTTGTAAAGAAATGCCTTATAAATCTCGCTTCGTAGGATTCGGAGCAATTGAAAAAATCAGTGAAGTAATAAATCCACGAACGGTCCTTTCTGTGTTACATAGAAAACGATCCAATTGATAACGCTGCTGCACTGACGGTTCACGCCTCTCAATAGAACTCCAAGAATAAGTCTCAAAAGTACTTAACGCTCGCGTTTACGGCTAAAAATACTAAGTAAAAGTTGTGTTGTGTTTCCTTCAGTTTAGAACTTCGGAAAGTTTGGCGTAGAAGATTAATAAATTAGGAAACGGAGCCAAAGATTCAACTGTTTCTTGTGCGCTGCTTTCTTCGAGCGGTTTTCTACGAATTAGTTTAGCATTCATTTAAAGATGCCGCAGAATCTAAATATTCTCATTTCTAAAATTGGCAGCTTGTTTGTTCAATAATATACCCATATTATTGAACAAACAAGCTGCCAATTTTGAGATGAGAGATGAGAAGATAGGTTGTGACGGCTACAAAAACATAAATCCTATTATTGATATTATGTTCGTCGACTATTTTGTTAGCTAATAGAACGGAATCAATTTTCTTAAGTAAATAATGTGGAAGCGTGTTGTTCAATTTTCTGGATCGAGACAGCGAGCCTATAAAAAAAGGAAAGTTTCGATTAAAAATACGAATTGATATCGTTAACGATAAAATTGTGCGCGATACGAAGACGTCTCGCGCTATCGGCAACTTGACAGTGACTGATCGCCGGCTGGCCTCGACATCCCCACCACCCACTGCACCTTCTATTCACCCCCCATCTCCCCATCTCTTGATCCAACGTCACTTCGATATTCACTTTGTTAAAAGAACATACGTATTCTCCGGAATATTTTATATTCCAGCTCTAATATTTTGATCTATTTGAATGTTTATTCTATTCTGACACTGGATATTCGTAAAATTCTGGGTATTTTTCGTGCTAATGCTTTATATTAAAATTTGTGTCTACTTTTGACGATGAATTTCATGTTTCCCTTGAATCTCTCGGGGTACATATTTTAGGAATTTATGCAAATATTACATTTTTTGTTTAAATTTTCCTCTTCAAGTTTTCGTGGTAGCGGTCACGTGTTTAGCCGTGACAAAGGCTATCGTTATACAAACCCTTTGCTTTATTTTCATATTTTTATTCGGTGTTTTCCGCTCTTCGTCTCTTTTTTGGATTCATAGCAATTCTAAAGATTTACAATGAAAAGTTTGGTAATTTCGACATCTTTTTCCGCTTTGAAACGTAACTTCAAAAGACCTATTGAATTTGAGAGAGATGTGTATCCAAATTAAGGTAATAATTATGTAGGTTGTTGTGTGAGTTTCTGACTTAATGTATGTACGACTTAAGAAGTATTAATGTACATTTACTAAGTAAAACGAACAATATTTTATCTAACATAGAGATAACTTATTATAGCTTCGTATATTAAAAGTTTCTATCCATTTATATAAATATTAAATAATGTTAATAATCACAAATTTCTTGTCAGAATAACACACACAGTCAAAAAACTTATTTTCAAGTTACTTCTGAGACAGATTAGTTAGTATCACTTAGATTCGATAGTTTCACTAAATGTTTAAAACAGAGATAAGTATTATTGATCGAGAATCAGATTCGCTCAGTTACTTGCATTATTGACTTGAGTTACTTAGCGAGTGCTTAGCAATGGTGTAAGTTTATGCTAGTTGTTGCTACATCGTTTGCTTACTTGTTTGCGAGTTTAAGCTCGCTTGTATGCGTCATAACATAACAATATTTGCTCCAGGCATTTCCGAGGAAATTCAATTCTATGTTTTCCATATTTTTTTCTTGCAGTAGTTTGAAATAACGTTGACAGAAGTTACAAGTTTTGTTTGAAAAAATGCATGTTTTAATTTAAAAAAAAAAAATGTTTGTTTATGAGCAAATTGATTTAGAATAATCTGTACTATATTTATCAAATCTAGTTCATTCGTTTCTTGTATCTGACAAAACGGCCATCTGATGACACTCCTTAAACATATTCTGGCAAAAGTTGTGTCAACACAATTACTTTGTAATTATTTGGAAATCTTAAGTTATGTTCGAACTTGTATGAAATATTGCGTTTATTAAAATGGTTTCATTACGAAAGCTGCTCAAAACTGTATGGGTTATACTTACAAAATGGACTTGCCCATGAAACTTAAAATGATCATAAGATGAGTTTAACTTAAAGTACGTAAAATAAAAGAACCATTTGGTTTGTGTTTACCTATATTTTGATAAGGTAATATTTTTATTACTTTCACGAGCTCAGTCATCATCCCTATTACCTTTTCAGTTTTGGACAGCACTTAGGATCCGCCAAGTGACCACACCCTTACGTTGAAAATAACCTTATATCCCAGTGTTATAAAATCTACTGAAAAATAAATTAAACATTTGAAAGCTCTTGACATGATTGGCCAGAAAAAAAATGGTTTTAAAAAATCTCTTGGTTTTATATTAATAAAAGAACCCTTTGTTTCAGGTACATGCAAATAATTAACTCCTAAAGGCGCCTTTATTATGAAGTAAGCGTTTGTTGATTATATTATTCAACGACTTTAATTAGGTAACTCGATGGGCTGAACAGAATTGGACCGAAAATGGTACGTCTATCCTCTTTCCGTTATCGTCTTTTATGTGTAATTTTGACGGTAATTTTTTCGGTCTTGGTGAAATAAGGAGCAGTAAAGTAACATTATTTTAAAATGTATCTGTGTTTTATTGGGTTAAGGGCTTAAAACAACAAATAGAGTAAGAATTCTTATTAAAATATATTTAATTTAATACAACTAAAATCGATCACACATTTCGTGACACACGTAAGACAAAGACAACTCTTCATAAAACATAGGCCAAGGTATATTACAAATAGGTTGCACCTTTAACATTTACTTTTCTAACTGTTTTGTTATGTTTTTTTTTTTAAACCTTACTAGTAAATAAAATACTAGTATTCTTGTTAACCCCCTGCAGCTAAGCTTAATTCGCTTGTGTAAGGAGGAAGTTCACGGTCGTGGTGTAATGACCAGGGCCCCAAGTCTACTAATTCAATTGTGTCAAAATCGTCGATCACTGACAGCAAAATTGTTAATATTGACGGTTTTGGTAGTCTGCTAAAACCAATTTTTACAATGGTGCGTCAATGATTTTCCGATGGTCGACCATTGGAAGACCATTGAACATTTTGGTAATCTGTAAACAATGACAAGTCAATTGTCAAAATTAATTGGTAGTCTACTATTATGTTGACGGTTCTATTGAACGATCGAACGATCATTGGACTGCCATTGTGCAAACATTGCTTTTCACTAAGTGTTTCATTATCGTTCGGTGTTTTTTTTTAACACGCTTATATTAGCTTCACCTGTATGTTTGTTTGTTTGTTTGTTTGTTTGTTTGTTTGTTTGTATGTAACCGACTCCTTTGGACTCGATTTTGACCCACTTTAAACGGACAGATTTCATTCAAATTTTGCACACCTGTCAAAGATCGATGACAATGCAATAATTCGATAAAAAAAATTAAAAATATATAAAAAAAAAAAAATAAAAAAAAAAAAAAAAAAAAAAACGCTCTTATAAATAAACCAAACTAAAAAGTAGAAAATAAATAATAGTTTAAAAAAACTAAAAAACACGCTTTTAAAGTACTTCTAACTAAAAAGTGAAAAATAATTCCTAATATAAGCTGAAAAAAGCGTGGGGCGCTCTGTGCCATATTTTTCGTCTATCGAGCAACCCACGCTTTTTTCAGTGGTTCTTTTTTTGGTGGGCCTCCACCTTAAATGTCAAAATAAATAATTAACACAGGTACCTATTTTATTGTTATAAGGTAACCTAGACGGTATTGGCTATTTTTATTGATGTATCCCACAAAGTAGGTAAATTAATGAAGATAATTATTATTTTATCAACTGCTGAAAATAAATGCAGATGAAATAAATGCCTCACCTGTTGCCACCATTTCGCTCTTCATCATATTGATTTTTTTTATTGCTTTGAATTTATATTCAGTGTAAAACTAAAAAAAACAACTAAAGTTCAATAAAGACACACAATATACACATAGTGCATTAAACGTCAGAAATGTGTTAGGTAGATGAGCTTAGTGTGGATATTGTATATCATACCGATTTTAATAAGTTATCTGAACTTTATGAAGTTGAGGAAGTTGAAAAGTTAAAATTTGCGCGGTACACCACGACACAACAATAACAAATATGACAGCTATCACTTGCTGCTGTCACTTGTCACAATTACCGTCACAGATAAAATATATTTAATTTATCATCTTAAAATTGACGTGTTTTAGCTTTTTACAGACTTTTGACTAGCGTGAATACTTTCAACGTAAATAATAAACCTTTTAAAGCATTTATGAACCAAAAATAATGTAAATACACGTATAAATTTAATAGTAGTTTTATCTTTTTTCACTACGACTAACTCGTTTTGTATAAATGGCAATACCGAGAACGCTTTCCTACCACGATTCCAACGCAATACAATTGAAAGACAATTGGAGACCAATATCATTTTAGTAGATTACGAACTTTTGGCACAATTGTAATTGAATTGTAATTGTGTTGTGTCGGAATGACCAATCTCTTAAAAATAGTAGACTTGGGGCCCAGGATTCGGACTTACGACCTGTCGATCGTAAGACCGATTCCTTATCCATTGCGCCACGGTCGCTTTAAAATTTTATACGCAATTGCTATTAGTCATTTTAGATAGAATATAATAAATCAGATTAAGTTAATGTAAGATTCGAGCGAAGAATCGTTTCCAATTATTTATTTTCTTTTACCAAAATCAAAGTTGTGAAGTTCAATCAGTAATGTTTTCGATAAAATCCATCCATTTTTTTTTTCACGCGATATATAACAACATATTTGATTTGTACATAGTAACTTTAATTTGGCAAGTCATTGATTTTCCGGATAGGTTAGCTTACATTGTTTTTTCTTTGTATTTTAATTTAATAAAGTGTTACTTATTCCATCATCAATAAATATATAAGCCAGAAAAAATATGTGCCTATATAAATACCTAGGTATTATTTCTCGGTGGAGGTTCCAAACCGCAGCATAGACTGTCAGACAAAGGCCTCCGGTGGGCTTTCGGGCTGAAGCTTACGTCTCCTTGCATAATGTCAATAGTCTGGGGCCCTAAGGACTCTGGGGCCCCAGGTGCTTGACTCTTGTAGGACACTGTGTACTTTTAGGGCACTTGACATGGTTTCCGAGACACGCGCCGTGACAAATTGTGTTGGAAAATTTTCTTTGTATTATTATTTTGTGGTAAAAGAATTTTTGTGTTTTAAGAATAACTATCATTTGGAAATAATGTAACGTATTTCTTATGCTTTTAAACGCCTAGGTTAATAATCTGAGCACGCAGTAGCTTACGATTGCTAGGTGTTTGGGGTTTGCAGTAAATTATCAGACACATTTAGGATATTATCAGACACACATAGGTATTTCCTGTTATTCTGAAAAAAATAACTCCGCAAGAAATCATGCGTTATGGCGGTTTTTTTTAAATTTTGGATAAAAAGGGTCTTGTGTCATCTAATGGTCGTCAGTAAAACGTCTCACTAGTTAGGTAAGTTATTGATTATGTTTCACATTTAAATAATCATAATCTTGTAAAACACAAAAACTAATTAATATCATTAGATCGCTAACACCTGAGTACATAATAGGTACTCTAGTCACGCTAACATAGCGTGCTGTTAAAAATAACGTTATTTTTAACTATAACAGATTTTTTAAAATAGCTTCTAGCATGAACCGTTTTATTTTAAGTTTTAAGTATTTTTTCTGACCTGAATATACTTTACGGAAAATAAAACTTGGTGAAAGCTTATAATTGCTTATATAATTACTTTTAATTGTGTTTTAACTTGAAACTGCTGTTACTAGAAATAAAAACCTTTAGAACTATACTAAAATAGCTAATAACTTTAAATTTATCGTAATTTTCAAGGTATTACTAATTTTCATGTAATTTTGTTTTTCTGGTACTGTATGGTACGGTACTTAGCCTCAATTTTATCAACGTTTTAAACATAAGTATTTTGAATGCTGGGCAACGGTGTTTAATATCTCCGTCCTGTCTGTTCAGACATTGAATGAGAGAGCGAGAGAGAACGAGATATCGAAATGCGGGTTTAAATAAACCGCGGGTATAAAAAGTTTGTTTGAATCAAGGCTAAGGGCCAGTTTCAGAAGTGCCGTATATAATTTTAAAGTGATACAAGGTACATTAAAAAAAGGAACACAGCTGTAACTTTTATTGATGTGTTTTATATGCTTATCCTGTCATTAAGGTTTATCTGGCACCTGTGATATTGGGGCTACATCACCAAAATATCCTATTATACTAAGTTACTAGGTTGTTTAAGAAATCGGTAATTAACTTACGAATTTAGAGATTCAGGACACAACACACGCAAACACACACATAAGAAACCGTCTTTAAAATCAAGCCATAATTCTCCTTATCACTTAACTTCCTGGTGCAATATTGTATCTCGTTTTAAAAGTGCAGTGTTACGACGTGTGTACTTATGCAGTTTTGCAATTATCCCCAGATGTTTCCACAGTAAAACTGCACCACTTAGTTTCGGTTTATTTAAGCCTGTAAAACAAGTTTTACAGCTTCGAGACGACCTGTAGATAGATAGATAGATAGATAGAGAATTCTTTATTGTACACAAAGAAGAAGTACATAATTGTGATACACAGTCTAAATTGAAACATGCACAATGGGCGGCCTTATCACTATAAAGTGATCTCTTCCAGGCAACCTTTGGATGGACAGGAATAAGTAAATAGACATGGTCAGTGGTGTAGTGTAGTAAATTAAGTAAAACTAAATATTTAATAAAGACAACTTTATGTTTGATAGCGTTTTAAAGGAGCCTGTTTAAGTTTCATTACCTTTATTACAATGTATTATAGGTAATCGTAATGAAAATTCATTACCTAACTTCACGAGTAATATAGTTACTTAAAGTCTGGCAGAAGTGTACAACACACAAATTTTAGCTGCTATGTATATACCACGTGGTGTGCTTATTGCTATCTACCGGGCACAAATCTAAATTTTTTTTTTTTTTTTATACTACGCCCACAGCGAACGAACGTGTAGTCCACCTGATGGTAAGTAGAGTACAGCCCATGGACATCAACAATCCACAAAAACAGACTATAGATGCGTCGCTGCAGCTGAGGACTACGGTGGTATGCCTTATGTGCCAGTAATTTCAGGGCCTGATCTCACCACCAAACCGGAAAACATTAATGGAAGCACTACTATTTGGCGGCAGGTTAAAGGTGAGATGGTGGTGCTGCCGCCCTCGAGCTCATTCACAAGAGCTCAACCACCAGTAGTGACTCCGTTCTAATACTGACAATTCCAATCGGAAATCTCAAACACAGGCTGAACCGATAGCAATAGAGCTGTGTATGTGTACTGTGTCTTTGTGATCCAGTGTGAACCGAAACACAGGTGATCGCGCGACATTAAAGCAAATGTTCGGCTATCCAAATGGCACACGAATCATTTCACATTGTGCACCGCAAACAGCGGATGAGCATGTTCATTACTAACGTGGAACGGTGCGAAACGATATTGTAATCAATGCACTAGTTAGACTATGTATTTCTGACAATATCTGCGGCGCCGTTTGCGTGGCACGTCGATAAAAAGGAGCATTTTATTTTAATTTATTTATTTCAATAACAATTTACTTTGTGTCTGAGAAACATAAATTATAGGCTATATTATACTGATGAATACAATTAATATCATATTATAATAATAGCAGCCCTGTATCTAATACGTGTCCCACTGCTTGGCTCGGGCGTCTTCTCATCATGAGAAGGGTTAGGCCATAGTCCACCACGCTGGCCAAATGCGGATTGGTAGACTTCACACGACCTCGAGTACTTTTTAGGCACTCTCAGGCATGCAGGTTTCCTCACGATGTTTTCCTTCACCGTTAGCGAGCGATAATTTATATTATAAATACACACATATCTTCGAAAAGACGAATCTTAACGATTTAGTGACAGAGGTGTGTGCCGTGGGTTCGAACCCGAGACCTTCGACTTAGCAGTCCTACGGTCTCACACTCGGCTATCGCTGCTGTATCAATTATCATAAATAAAAAAAATATTTTCTTATACTATGTATACCACTAGCAATAATTTAATTATACTATACATGTAAAAGATTTAAGTCAAATGATAAATACATAATTAAATGTCAAGTAATGAGCCTCATGTTTATCCAAGCTATGCGTGCAAAATTTCTTCAAAATCGACTGTGTTGTTTTTGCGTCAAAGAGTTACAAATATACACACATCATCTGCAAATCTATCGTATTTATAATATTGGTAGGTTATTCTTCTTTTGTATACTTTTGACAAATTGTAATGTGTGTTATCGTCATCATTTCATCATCATCGTTGACATAATAATTAAAGTAGTCAAGTCAGTCAGTTAAAGTAATCAATATACTCAATTAATTCGACGACCGGATGGCAGGAGTGTACCTGCCTGCGACGCCGAGGTCGTGGATTCGATTCCCACTTAAGACAAATCTTTGTGTGCATGAACATGGGGTTTGTCTTAGTCTGGGTGTTTCTATGTATAATAAGTATGTATTTACAAAAGAAAAGTATGTATGTATTAGTATCAGTTATTCTAGTACCCATATTACAAGCTCTGCTTAGTTTGGGACTAGATGGCGTTGTGTGTAAGTTGTGAGATATTTAATTTAATTTACTTAATCTTATTTTATTGCCATAATTCTATTAAGTAATTTATCAAAAAATATGTTTAATTTGTAAATTAATAATGTACTTATATGTTAATTATTAATGATGATGTTCTGTTTACATAATTGTAAATTTACGTAATGTATGTCTCTCTACATGTGTTGGGAAAATGTAAGAGTAGAGTAATAACTTTAATAATAAATAAATAAATAAGCACCGAAAAGTAGACAAAGCAAATATAAATTGACGTAATTTAGAATCGTTATTCAAATTATAAAGGTACAAGAGTCTTTTTCCATAAAAGTTAGCTATAAAAACCCTGATTGGGTTTATAGAAGTTATATGATTATTGGTATTAGATAGCTTTGATTGATGTGATTAGTCGACGATATCTAAAGGTTAGAAATCTAAGAATCCAATCCTTTAATGACACAAAAAACTGTCTAGACGAAGTGTTAATCACAAATTGTAGAATTACTCGTAATTAAGGGATCTCAGGTTTTCACGAGTGGATATAATTAGGTCTTATTGCGAAGAGACAAGCTCAAAGTGGTCACGTTTCGCTGAATTAGATAGTTTAATCTATCCCTCTGGTTCTTATAAGAGGTCTGTTCTGTTTGGTTAGACACGTGATATCGAAGTATACTGTTAGAATAATTTACTTCTACTATTGTTATAAACAGGCTAAATTGTTTGTTTGTAGGCAAATCTACAAATCCGACATGTGCAAAACCATATTTATCTAATAGGAGGCTACTCTCAAATGGTATTCTGTTATCTTAAACGTACATATATTACCCAGAACAGTTTGGCAGAGTTTTATAACACCCATATTTTAACTTTTTCAATAAAATTGAATGCTTTCAATTTGAAATTCTCAAGCAATATATTTTTTGTGTAAAAGAGATTCAGACAGAGTCTAAAGTTTCTCAGAAATATTTAATAATGTCAATTTTATGTTTGTTATTATTGTTTTAAAGGAGCCTGTTAAAGTTTTATTACCTTTATTACAATGTATTATAGGTAATCGTAATGAAAATGTATTACATAACATCACGGCTATATTACTCAAAGCGGTGTGGCAGAGGTGTGTAACACCCAACTCTCAGCTGTTATGTTATTCCCACGTGATACGGGGTGTGCTTATTGCCGTCTACGAGGCACAAATCCAAACTCCGTTCTATATATTAGATCAATTTGAAATTCTCAAGCAATATATGTTTTGTGGTACAGAGTCTAAAGTTTCTTTAAAATAAATAAGTTCTATCTATGTATTTTTAAAACACCTAGATAACGTATATAAAATCTTTCTTGTTTAAACTGTCGCAAGCGTACCTACTTGCACATACCGTCAAATCCCACAGTGGATTTGCCTACGGCAAACGGCTGGCTATATTGGGACGTGTCAAATAGCCTTTCTTCTTGGCAGGAGCGCCACAGAATAGATATTACCTGTATATTCTGTCGATGTGAAAATTTAAGCCTTTCTGATTTGCTGCCTCTTTTGTTGGGAACCTTACAGGCGCGATTCGTAGCTTGGTCTATGCTAATATATACCAGGCTAGGGAGCAGATTTGGTTTCCAATAAAAAGTATTAGGTTTAAGCAAATTTTAGGTTTTATATATAGTTTTCAATTTATTTGCAAGACTTTATTGTTTTTGCTTACTGTAATAGCAAAAACAATAAAGTCTCTATAATCTCTAATACTCATAGTCTCTCTGTCTCTAATACTCATAGTTTCTCCTAGGTATACCAAATATTATTTTGCTTTTTTTCATCAAATTACTCAAATTAGGCCTTAGCTCAGCAGTGAGACACACACACAAAAAAAAATAACTAGTTAAAAAAAATACCCCTTGTATTAAGATGAACAAAACGAAAATAAATATTAAAATTCGTTGAGTTGTTTTTGTTATTTTGCGAGATTAAATAAATCTTATTTTTTTACCGTGCTTCTAACAAACTACTCTAAGGACATATTACATTTAGTTCATATTAATATTAAAGCTTGATACAAAAAGCATAATATTATAGTAGTAGTAGTTAGGTTCATTGACCGGTATCGGGTAGCGTCAGCGTCGCGCCCATAGCCCACCCCTATCTGCTTACGCTAGGGCTGTCAATATTCTATAGAGCTTTCATCAGATCTTTATATTTAATTGATAATAATATACTTTTCCAGAATTATTCTTTAGATATATTATCAGGATTGAATATGTGCCTTAATTTTCATGCATGCACTAACTATTGTTTGTACGAATTACATACGTATAAAATGAGTTTGAGGTCCAGCTAATGTTAAACAGCCTAGTAGATTAAATATAATTTGATATATTTTCCATTTGCAAATTTGAATTCCTCTCGACTTTTCAACCCTATCGAAAAGCATAAATATAATCTTTACGATTTGGTTATATTTTATAATTCACTGGTTTTAACTCAAGTCAATTAAATGTCCTTTCTACATCATGTACTTGCCAACCCTAATAGAGCCCATGGAATAATATTAAAGTTGCATGCTTTGTGCACTTCTCAACTACGCACCTTTGTTTGCTCAAACTGTGTATTCGGTGCTTTTGACCGATCCAATGAACGATAAAAAATGCTATTCATTGTTACGATGTTTTTGTGTGTTTTAAAGATAGAGTCGTAAGGGACTTTTTCACCGTCAAGCTAATAGAAAGTCAGGCTTATCCTCCTCGTATTATAGAATAAAATCCCTTGCCGCGTCTGTTTGCTCGCGATAAACACGAAAACTACTGAATGGATTGTAATGCAGCTTTTACCAATGGATAGAGTGATTCATGAGGAAGGTTAACGTATGTTATTTGTCCAGGTCCACATACAATGAGGACGGAGCCGCGGGCGCAAGCTAGACGTAATAGTACTCAAAATTAAAATTACAACGGTGTTAGCTTTTCTACTTGAATTTGTTCAAAATATAATTCATTATATCAATAAGCTTAAGAGATATTTAAATTGCGTAAATTTATAAAGGAACACAAATATAAATTAGAGCGCCTAATAATCCTAATTATCTTTTCAGGCTAAACTCAATTAAGTAACACTTACATTTAAAAGTATTTCAAGAGCTTTTCTAGAATTAAATTAAGCAAGGACTATGTACTTATATTGTATAATATTAATTAGTCTTTTTAGGGTTCTGTTGTTTTAGGGTGCCGTTGTTCCTGCAAGGCACCCTCATAGTTCCGCCATGTCCGTCTGTCCTCCTGTCCGAGACATAGCGGTGAAACTGTTGGTGCTAGAAAGCTTATATTTTGCATGTGTGTTAATTATGCAAAAAAAGTGGTAGAATAAAACCTTGAAAGAACCTTTTTAGTGACACATTTAAAGTGGGATGATATATTTGTCTTATGTCTACCCCATAGTGTGGGGTATCGTCGTCTTCCAAAAACATTGTGGGATTATTTTAAAAGTTTCTTTGATTTAGAGAGATCCGTTAGCGAGATAGTCAATTCCCTGCCCTAAAATACCCCCTCTAAAATCTAAACCGTTGGCTCAAAAATACTAAACAAAAACATGGTGGTAGTATATATAATGAACTTCAAAAGAAAACTATAGCAACACAGTTAACTTGGTTAGTAGAAGAGTAATAGGGGCCCGAATTGAAAATACAGTCACTTGGAAAAGTTCGTACTTTCTCTGAAAATAATAACTTGTGTGAAGATGTTACTTGTAAAATGCATATGTCACGAATAACTACGCAACCCTATTGCGCGTAGCCCGAGACACTCTTGGCCGTTTTTTTAAAAAAAAGGTTGCCCTAAATAGTTGCGTTAATAATAAAGTTAAATACCTGCGTACTAAACGTCATCGAAATCCGTTCAGTATTTTTTGCGTGAAATAGTAACTAACATCCATGTATATTCTCACCAACTTTAGCTTTAATAATATTGGTACGATTCTGTATCGTGTTCTATCTGATGACAGAGCTGGTTCTATCATCAGACAGACATTGTTTGTACGAATTACATACGTATAAAATGAGTTTGAGGTCCAGCTAATGTTGTACAGCCAAGTAGATGAAATATAATTGGATATTTTTTCCATTTGCAAATTTAAATTCCTCTCGACTTTTCAACCCTATCGAAAAGCATAAATATAATCTTCATGATTTAGTTATTTTTATAATCATTTCCTGGTTATAAACTTCAGACAATTAAATGTCCATAATTCTAGGAAATTTCTTCTTCATAGGAACGTAATTCCTATTCGAGTACCAGTACTCGAATAGTAGAATTCCGTTCCTATGAAGATAAATACTAGTCCCTCCACTCGAGTTTGGGCTCATATTATCTTGATTTGTTTTGACAAGCGCAATATTTACTTTATTACTTCGGGGAACTACGATATTATACGATCTGTACCAGGAAATTGGTAGACTCCCTAATTCTCGGTACGCGAAGAATTTTAATCAAATTTAACGATTAAGTGGTGGTATTGCTATCAGAAATTACATAATAGGTACATGTTTCAAATTATATATTTTATACTAGTTTTTACCCGCGACTTCGTCCGTTATATTAAGTAGTAGCTGATCCCGTCCTTTGACCCGCGTTAAACGTTACTGCCCCGCTTCCATGGAGTTCAGCGTAATGTTAAATATCAAAAAACCTTAATGGATAGTTAAACTATCAAACACAAAAATAATTATTAAAATCAAATCATTAGTTTCCAAGATTAGCACTATCAAACAAACACACTAAATTTCGCCCGCGGTTTCGTCTGCGTAGTAGGTACATCAAAAAAAGTAGCCTATGTTACGCGCCTTGTTTTTGTACCTGCATATAACATTTTATTAAAATCAGTCTTGCCATTTAAGATACGTCATTACGTGACAACGTCTATACAAAAAGACAGACAGACAGACAAAATAGGTATTGTGCAAATAACTGTCCACTGAAAAAAAACATTGTTATTTTGACATTAAAAACAGATACTTATATTTTATTTATTTGTATTGATGACAAGCAAAAGCAAAGAAATATGTAAAAAAAAATCGAATTATTGCATTGTCATCGATCTTTGACAGGAGTGCAAAATTTTAATGAAATCTGTACGTTTAAAGTGGGTCAAAATCGAGTCCAAAGGAGTCGGTTACATTCATACATACATACATACAGGTGAAGCTAATATAAGCGTGTTAAATTATACTACGCTCACAGCGAACGAACGTGTAGTCCACCTGATGGTAAGTGGAGTACAGCCCATGGACATCAACAATCCACAAAAGCAGATTATAGATGCGTCGCTGCAGCTGAGGACTACGGTGTTATGCCTCATGTGCCAGTCATTTCAGGGCCTGATCTCACCACCAAACCGGAACACAGTAATGGAAGCACTACTATTTGGCGGCAGGTTAAAGGTGAGACGGTGGTGCTGCCGCCCTCGAGCTCATACACAAGAGCTCTACCACCAGTAAAATATAAAACAATTTGTTGAATTTTGTTTATTTTATAAACATGACTGGTACGTCATTATACGTATCTTTAAGTTTGAACCTTTAATATTATGATCAAATTAATACATTCCCTCAAAACACTCTCACCCTCCATTTTAGGCTCTCCAACCAACATTACTAGATAGATACATCACTGTACCACCGCAGAGTACTACAATTGCGGTGGGAGTATACTATCGTGGTCTGCAATATACACTGCCGGTTATACACAGGGTTACCTAACTACGGACCTAACATTCCTCGCTATGTACTAAGCCACAATTCAACCGTTAGCAAACGAAATTCGGCCTCGTGTCTAGTACGAAACAATAGAATAAGAAATGGCGCCTTTGCGTAAGTTTGTGATTGTTTTGGTTAAATAAAATTGTATTAGATAGGTCAATGAACTGAATTGATACATTTCGTTTATTTAACTGCTGTCGTCTATGACTTCTTTTTATACTGTATCGAGAGGATAATAGTTATTTGTGCAATAAGAGCAAGGTTCGTATTTTCTTCGATTGCTCATTTTGAGCCCCGAATAGGCGAAAGATTCTATAGTAGAATCACGAACGTAGCGAGTGATTCTAGGCTAGAATCTTGAGCGTAGTGAGGGACTCAAAAGCACGAGAAGTAAATAACTGTGATTTTGTGTCGCACATACAACTTTTCACCTCAGCAGTTTTAATTAATACTCATAGTACAAGTTCTGCTTAGTTTGGGACTAGATGACGTGGTGGGAAAGTTGTATGAATAAAAAAAAAGAAAGGCTCGAAGCCAAATCGAGCTTTGCTCACTATTTTCATGTAACTAAAAACGACTTTTCGAACTGCTGAGGATAAAAAAAATATTATTTTTTCTATTTTATTATTGGAAAACTGAATTTTACTAAACATACATTTAAATCATAAAACACATTTTGTTGCCTAAATAGTCATGATTTAATGGTGAACCGTCTTGGTAAGCGGCGTATCATAAAGTGTAGTTTCAAAGTAAGTTCAGCTTGCAAGTTCAAGAACTTTGGAATGCGATTAAAATACATCAGCATTTCTCAAGTCAACTGACCTAGTTCTACTCCAATTTCATATAATGCTAATTACAATACCGGTTTATTTCAACCAGGTCCCAGAGCTCATCCTATCAACCGAGTAATGCAGACGCGTAAAATCGTCCCCAAGTTAACAAGCCCGCCCCCTATCGGCCGCAGGCGGGAATCAGAATGAAGATATTGTGCGTTTTCGTCACTTACACCCCCCTTCCACCCCCTCTTGCCTCAAAGCGGGAGACACCATCCTCGTTTGCTCGCAATGACGTAATCTTTAAAGGCGATAACTAATCTCCTTAATTGATCTTTTCCTTGATGAGTTAAACAAATGAGAGAGTACGCGATAATCGGTATTAATTTCTTGTATTCTCCGTCAATTTTTCGAAATTAAACATCAATGGAATGTTTTATTAGCCTTTATTAACTCAGGATTACAGTAATTTGACATAAACCCCAAGAAATGACCGGTACTTATCAAGATTAGATAGTAAGTTCTAGGTATATCAAAAGCTTAACGGCATTACTGCGTCCGAACTAAGAGCATGATTACGCTATAGTATCGCTAATAGCCATCTCAGATATCTAAAAGCTAATTCAACAGTCGATACTGGCTCCTAAACGGTTGCCTTAACTGTTAATCGAAAATGGCGAGCGGCGCAAAGCCAGGCAACATCAATATTAAAGCCGTCTATTGTTAAATAAACACATCCAAACTACCATTGGATTATAGGCAAGGACGGCCAAATACAGACCTCCGGTCCAGCCAGGGAAGCCTTCAAAAGCTATGGAACTTCAAAACTTGGAAACTTGGTCGTCTACGAAACAACCGACCAACTCGGATGGCAAGTAACTGTAAACTTTTACTACGTAAATTTGGTGAAGCTTGCCTCCCTGAATAGATTCATTCTAGATTTTATAGGCGACGCCGCCGCACAAGGCTATGCATGAAATAAACATATCTTTGATCAAATGTAGTGCCTTCCGAATATAATGTCGGGGAGATGTGCTGTTATGAGATGCCGTGCCTTTTTATTGTTCTTTTTTATTACTATTATTTTTACGGAGAATGTAGAGATGTAGATAGTTTCAGTTTTTTTGTAACGATTCAGTTTTGTTTCAAAAGTTACAATATTTTTATCTATTTATGAGTTTGTCGTCAACGACAAGTAAGTAGAAGTTAAGGTTTATTTAAAGATTATAAATATTATACTACAAAACAAACAAATTAAATAAACAATGATTTTCCATATAGTTTTTTTCGTAACCAAATTTTTATGTAATTAACTCGAATTTATTCGTGACGTTGCTTGGTGAAATAAGAGTCTTAGAAGATAACGATTTGTATTGTAAAAAAAAATGTAGTTGAATTCTGTGCTTTTAATTTTTAAATTGCTTACTAAACGTATTTTATTTTGTTTTTCAAGTAATTAATTGCACCGCATGCTTATAATAATAAACTTCTTTGCGTCAATACTAGCTGGGTGCAGAGTATATCGCTACATCCAGATTCCAAGACGCTACATAAAAACTGACTGTTACTCGGAAGCACAAAGCGTTCCCAGGTGGAGTGCTGTGGTGACTTTCAGGACAATTTTCTCTTTTTTTTTAGCCTACGGGTGTGTCCCACTGCTGGCCAAAGGCCCATGAATTCCAAGTCTATCTGCTATCTCTGGCGAATCGTTCTGAAATGCATCGTATTATAATTAGTAAAAATAATAGAATAAAGGTCCATGTATACGATACAAGTTTTGCAAGGGTATTCTAATATTGATTAGTTTTCGCTATTAAAAAGACAGATGGCAAGAGAATTACTTTGCAAAACTTGCATCCTGCATTTACGCCTTAATTGCTTAGCGAAAACAAAGCTTTATATAATAATCTAGCATTGTTTTATCGCTTTAGAATATGAAGTTTATTATTGCTTTACTTGTGTTGGTATTAGTGTTCAGGGAATGTTCATAGACAGAGTTTTTATTAGTTTTAGTCAAGTCAAATAAATGCCATATATATTCTACTATGTTTACTTTTAAACGGTTCTCGTGTTGTAAAATAAATATTAAATTAATGAGTAAATTCTGAATGTTACTAGCTAGTACTAATAAAATATCAAAATATACGAATTTTCATCGCAAATAAGGTTATTTTTTAAGTGGAAACCATTTAATTACTGTTGCTTTATATCATATAGTATATAACCACTTTATATCAGTGAGCACAAACACATAAACACAAAGCTTTACTATCAGCAACAGAATCCATACAAACGAAAAGTTTTCTGAACCAGTTCATTGCTTACGGGTGAAGTCGTACATAAATACACACCAAATGGCAATAGCTCGGTCCAATACTTAATGGGGCTTCCACACACCACCCACATAAAGCTGACTGTCCACTAGCAACATTTTTTTTATTTTTATTTTTATTTTATTTTATTAGGGGAGCTAACAGCCACACACAAATAGTTGAACAAAATAGGTCAGCAAACGCCAATTACAAGCTTCCACATACAGTCAGCAACATAATGGTAACATTACAAAATTTTAAATTAAATCACTATATAGTTGTTAAAAGAAAAGAGCACCCAACTGACACCTTAAAACTTAATATTAAAACAAAAAAAAGTTAAAAAAAGGTTTCACATGCCTACAAAAATACACACACAACAGTATCTAAAATTAAATTTAGTAATTACAAATCTTTACATTTTTAACAAAGTAATTCGTTAGATGGGTTCTAGCAGAATGTTTACAAGTAGTAAAGAGATCAAAATGACTGTCAACATTCAATTTGTTAAATTCACAAAACACTCTAGGCATAAAGCTATTTATTCCAAAGTTTGAAGTTTACATGTCGATTTCGACCAGCAGTAATAGTCGCTAGCACCTCAACTATATAAAATTAAATGGATTTTCTATGGGTGTTTGCACTATGCATGTGATTTGCCATAGATGTTCTTTTTTTTTGTTGTCAGTGAACACTTGACTTAACGTAATATTAATAATTGGCTTTAGCCCCTGACTCCGACCACATGGTAAGCTACATATGTGCAAATTTTCACCAACATCTACACACACACACTCTGATTCTTACAAACTTAGTAAAGTAGAATGTAGTAATTAGTAAAGTAGAATGTAGTAGTAAGTTAAGTAGAATGCAAGTATTTTCTCGTTTAATCATAAGTTAAACTAGGCATTTATAGCCGGTTTCAAATCGTAAATTAATTGAATATTAAAATTAATGAGTGATATTTATAATCTTTATTGAAAGACTAAATTGGCATAATTATGTAACATAATATTCTAGTTAAAAAGATAAAAAATTATATAAAACTTGTAACAAAAATATTGTATTATCCTATTTATTATGATCTCTGTATATAAATTAATTCTGCATTAATTATTTATGAAGTATTTTGTGATATATTAATAAAGTTAGCACTATTTTGCGTATATAACAGCAATAAATAACTGCAGTGTGAGAGGGCCATTAAACACCAGTTTATTCGATCGTTTCGAACAAACGTTTCGGATAGAGAAATTACTGGTCCGAATAATTGTTTATCGCCATGTTTAATTAAAAAAATACATTTGGATAATAATTTGTCGTTGTTTCTTATCGCATGATTTAACTTCATCAATTTGAGTTTTGGCCTTCCGTGCTAGCTACCTTTCTTGTAATAAAATGTTTGATTATGTCACAAGTTGATTGGATCGGGGTACATCATTGTTTGGGAATTGGTCTGCTGTAAATTAATTATTTAGTGATTTAATTGCATTTTGTTTTACCCATATAGAATGTAAATTATATCTTGACGAAGCCACCAGTGATTCAGTTCATACTTCTTAGACCCTGAATGCGATTTACGCGATTTTTCCAACTGACTAAAAATACCCATTTGTTAAATTTTCTTATCTAAGATTTTGGTACCTAACTCAGTATGTAACAATGTTTTATATGTTGTGTTACGGAATAAGAGATTTACTGGTAAGAATGATAAGAATCACATAGACAACGCAAGGATTTTTTTTAGCTTTGTACCTCCTTAGCACCTGTTTTTCTAAAGAAAAGTTAAACTAGTAGTAGATCCATAAAATCATATGTATAAGATCTTTCGTGTTACACATGTACTCAATTAAATTTAATTGAATCTTTTATAAAAAATCATCTCTGACGTTGAAAATTATTCCTAGGATTTTGAAACCATATCTGTTTTCCAGATTCAAAACCGTTCCGCTGTAAGGGTTGCAATCGCCGCTTCAGAAGGAAAGACTATATGGATTTAACTTTAATATTATAAAGTTTTATTTATGTTTATAAACATATATGATTTTGAATAATGAGCTCGAAAAAACAAGCATTTTAGTGTTTTAAATGTGATTTTTGTGTAAAAATTAATGAAAACTTAATAATGTTTAATTAAAACTATTAATTTTCAATAGAAAACAGCCCACCAATGTTACCCGCTTTAGAATGTAAACCCTAAAAGAAGCCATAATAGTGCAGATAATCGAATACTCTACAATTAATCTTCATTAAACGCAGTATATTTCATCTAAACTAGCAATATCAATGAAACAATAAGTTATTTAAGCAAAACCGTCCCGATCCAATACCATTAATTCTCCAACGCCCAATATTTTAATCTGACTAAATCTAACCGCAATATTTAGTGGTATCGATAATTCGAATATTATCGAGAATTTATCGTAATTTCGTTATGCCCATTTAAGCACACTTTTGTCAATGTAAGCTTATTATGACACCGCAAAATCGAAAACTACATGCTATAATCATGCTTTTACTCCATGAGCGAAGACAATGTATCGCCGTAATATGCTAAAATTTTTTATTCATGTTGCTTCGATGGTCTAGTGGTTAGCGTATATGTCTCAAATCGCGAGGTCCCGAGTTCGATTCCCGGGTCGGACAAAGTGTTATTTGTGAGCTCTACGTCAGGAAATTCACAATAGCAGCACGGAGTTTGAATTGTGCCTGGTGGTATTTTTTTTTTATCTTTATTGACAGAAAGAAGAGTTTTGTCACTTAGTGACAATGACACTCTCGTTTAGACTAAAAATAACATAAATGCTTAATCAATTTCCTCTACTTAAAACAAATAACAATTCACATTGCCTGGTAGATGGCGATCGGCTTACCCCCTATATCCTGGGACCCAAACATAACACACATATACATACGCTGACCACTAACCATCGAGGCAGTTCTCAAAATAGTCTATTTATTTATATGATTAAATTACTGTTATTGAGTAAACAAAGGGTTGTTAGATTATTTAATTTTGTATTAATGAGGTAAGTAAAATTCATTCAAAAAGTGTTTTATTTTTTGGTTTTGTCATAGATGGTTACTTAATCTTTTACGGTAAAAGAACAAGATAAAGCTTCTTAAATGGTAATATTAAACGGAATACAACTACATATTCCAGTATCGCTAGCAATAAATTAAATGATAATATCGTTTTCAGATCTAAATGAGTATTATTGACGAATCCGCTGGCAATAAGCTTGCCGCCTGCTCCTTAATTTTTGAATCTTTATTATTTCTAAGATATTTCTTTTAATGATAATCTGTTAAGGATTAGATTAAAAATAATACTGTGTAGTTTAAAACTGCTCATATTTTTTTTATATATAAAGATAAAAACGGTTTTTATGGCTTTTCGTTAGGAAATAAACATGTACTTCACTGGTGGTAAAGCTCTTGTGAATGAGCTCGAGGGCGGCAGCACCACCATCTCACCTTTAACCTGCCGCCAAATAGTAGTGCTTCCATTACTGTGTTCCGGTTTGGTGGTGAGATCAGGCCCTGAAATTACTGGCACTTGAGGCATAACACCGCGTAGTCCTCAGCTGCAGCGACGCATCTATAATCAGCTTTTGTGGATTGTTGATGTCCATGGGCTGTACTCCACTTACCATCAGGTGGACTACACGTTCGTTCACTGCGGGCGTAGTATATAAGAAAAAAAAAATACCATGGCGGACTTTTTATTTGTCTTTTAAAGATATACAATTCCGTCGTACATTTATTTGAGTTGCAGTGTAAGCGCACATCTTTTTACATTGCAAATCATTCAACTTCTTCGCTTTTCTATACAAAAATATGTATGTGTGGTACATATAATCCATCCTCATCAATTACTCTTTCTATTGGTGAAAACTGCATGCAATTGTGTAGTTTAAAAAATACTTAGCAAACAAACACGACAACATTTTATTTTAGGAAACGAAGGAAAAGCCTTACTTTGTTCTATTTTTGGCCACCATGAGACAACATTGCGATAAGAGATAAGTTCCTTGCCCCCCAGCCAATAGTGCCACACCTGCCACTTACCATCACGTCTGTTCACTATAGAAATCATATAAAAAATACAGGCGAAAATTTATAGTACGTAATTTCGTTACGCCCATTAAGCACATTTTGTCAACGTAAGCTCATTAAGGTGCCACAAAACTAAAATAATATGTAATTACGTGACATGGCACCCGTATGTTACATTGATGGACGAAAATTGAAATTTAAATCGATGTATTTAACGTCAACATTGGTTTGTTATGCAAAACTTCTTTTTGTCAGTGAGTTATTATGAGTGACCAACCATAAATATATTAATTAAAATTAATCATGTGTGCTGAAACTGGAAGGTGCTGGTACTTATAGCACAGGATTTCCTATTTTAAGTACCAGCAGAACATTATATTTTGATTTCTTCTGTACCTATGTAAGTGTCCTAATATGTACCTACTGTATTTTTTTGTGTGCCAAATAAATTATTATTAAATTATTATGTTATTTTTGCACCACGTACTTTGTGGCAAAAGACTTATGGCGTCTATAGTTAAATAATAATATTGTAAGAACAAGTAGCGCCCCAGTGTTCAATAGATAAATTAGATATGTTACCGCCTACTAAAAGTTCTAAACGCCTCATAGTGTCCCTAATATTAAAATTTGTGAATAGAATGATGACGTCATATTTTGCACCCTTACAGAGAGTTATAGAACGAGTAATAGACTCTCCTGTTTTTTGTTTTAAGCTCCACCCACTACTACGAGAATTGTAATTCATTCGTGTTTTCGAATCTTCTAAAAAGTGTAACGGTTTTTCGACTATTTCCTGTAGGCATGGTATTATTATTAATAATAAAATATTACTATATAAGTGAGGGTTAGAGTTATAATATTTACAGTAGGATATTGATAATTATAAAGAATACATTCTGAAAACATTATCTGAGTTTCACTTATCCTAGCTACTGTTTGAGAACGAGGGTCTGGCCTTCTAGTACCTAAGGTTCTAACTGGCAACGGTATGAAGGTCGAAGGACTGGGTCGTACCTGACAGTATTAAGTTCCCCGTCAGCCTGATGGCATAGGTAGCTATAGGCAACTTCTAGGCTGCTAAGAATTATCTCCTGGGTCAGGGAATCCTCACATCACTGATCCCGGTAGACTTGTATTCAGTCTTAGTAGAGAACTAACCTATGAACATCCAAAGATTTGTCTAGTTACATCTGAAAACAATGATATTATGCTTCTTGTGCTATTCATATATGATTATGGCTTATTTGCATACAAAATATTAGTTCTTTTCTCTTAATTGAGCATGTTCGTAATTAATGGCGAAAACTGTTAGTTTCGTCATAACTCGTACTAGATACTTTGATATTTCTCTCGAGTACGTTCACAAAAATTCTTGTAATATTTGTTCTTGTGATGTTAAAAGGGCAGATCTGAACTCAAAATTTTGACCAAAGCATCTCCATTGAAAGGTGCAGTGTTGGGCCATATTAAATTCAGGCTTCCATTTCATACGTCCGTATGTAATCCATTTAGCAGTCTTTCTACGACTCCCTCGGGAGTGATTTGATGGCCAGTTTGCGGTACAGATTACATCACTCAACTCGCAAAGTTAACGAATTCACTGAAAATCAGGACATGGCATAGCTGAACCTCAGAGGCTTAGCTCTTGCAATCAATTGCAGGCAATCTCATTGGATGTTCGTTTTTTCGTCGGAATCTAGGTGATTCTTGGTAACTCAAGTACAAACGCACTCTTAGAACTGAATGATTGACTGTAATAAAAGGCTTTCCTCGACAACAAAGACAGAAAGCTAACATATTGGGCCTATGACTTCTGTATTCGTTAAAGGCAAAGCCATACCAAGGAAGTGTCATAGTCAATGTTTTAATTCAAGATACTTATTCCTCCACGCAATGCTTGAACGCCTAATAAATGAATAAGGCCTGATTATTCATTCATTAGGCGTTCAAGCATTGCATCGCACAAAATTTGTTAATTGTTTTATTAAAGATAAATAAGATTGGTTTTATTTATTAAGCCATAAATCCTTGGATTCTGAAACAGAACATTACATATCAAACCAATCTCCCAGCACCAAATGAAAACCGCTGATAAAAGTCTTTACAAAAAAACATCACCCATTAAAAACAAAATGTTTTCCACAAAGCCCGTTCCACACTAACGCCCAAAAGCGCCATTGTTCTACAAAATGTCATTTAAATTGGCATCTCAATTTATACTGACACGTTATCACTTGTCAAGGGTCGCATGCGAAATAATTATCAGGCACAAGTGCTCGCGACTTCTCAAAAAGAATTAATTTGTGTAAAACAATATGCGCGTCAATTTGCCGTGAATTATACGCGGCAATAAAACGTTGTATTGTGTTGAATGTAATGAGGTTTAAGCGGTGTGTACAGTATGCTTTACGTTTTATATGCTTTTGTTTTATTATTGAGTGTTTTATTTTTCATAAACATATATACCTACTGCCTCATTGGTTTAGTGGCCTTCATATAAATAAATAAATATTTCACAACTCACACACAACGCTATCTAGTCCCAAACTAAGCAGAGCTTGTACTATGGGTACTAGAATAACTGATACTAATACATATATACTTTTCTTTTGTAAATACATACATATTATACTTAGAAACACCCAGACTAAGACAAACCCCCATGTTCATGCACACAAAGATTTGTCTTAAGTGGGAATCGAACCCACGACCTCGGCGTCGCAGGCAGGTACACTACCCACTCCGCCATCCGGTCGTCATATGCGATCTCTTACATCGAGTTGTCATGGTCGGTCAAAAGTATTTTTAAAGATTTTACTTTTTTCTTTTGCTCCATAGCAGGAAGGAATTGAAATTGTGCCGGGTGGATGGCGATAGGCTCACCTTCTATCACATGGGATCTGAACACAATCAATGACACGAGGGTGTTGTAAACTCCTGCCATACCTTTCAGAGTAATATGGGCGTTATGTTAGAATACTTTGCAGGTCTTATACAATATTGCCTTCCAAAGACATTTGTTTGTACGACGGATGTAGGAATCGAGCTAGCAATTTACCTGATGCTTGATTTTATCCGTTACTTATGAGTTACATAGGATTGCAGACGCGTGCTGGAATATAATTGCTAAGCTCTTCTCTTCGATTCTGAAAATGAAACGGTTGGTTTCGAAATTTTAGTCCATCCACCTCCATATAAATACGGGCGTTAGCAAATGCTTTTAAATAAAATTTGATACCATTTACGCAATATGCAGCCGGTAAATAAATTATAATTATAATAAAGATTTCGACTCGCCTGTTTGAGGCCACACGTTCTCAGAATGCTGGTATTTATTTCGGCAAGAAGTTTGGCATTGCCATACAACCGTGACAATGCTGCCAGTATTTTGGGAACGTGCACACTGGCAGTGGTCTTTTAGATTAGGTTTGTACATAATTATTTATTTTAGCTTTCAAGTAATTTATTTTTAGGTAAGTGAAAATTTACTTTTCTATATTTGAAATTAATTTAAACAAAGAGAGTAAATTCATATTTACTTTCTTTGCAGAATTCAATCTTGTGTACTGAATCGATGGCAACTTAAAATTACATGTAAACAATGCTTGAAGTCACAAGCTTTTGTGAATGTTACAGTTATATTAATGCCGTCTCGTTCATTCACAACTTTGCCGTGTCTGAACTATCATCAAAGCTCAAATTTAACCTTAAACACACGAACCACAGACACGTAACACCGACAATGTTAGTCAAGTGACTACACAGTAAACAATAATGCACTAAACACTATTTAGTGCACTGTGTCGATGAAGGCGGTAAGTGTATACGGCCTCTCCCCACGAGGTTGGAAAAAGTGTTATTTCGACAGATTCCGTCAAGAAGTTTTCATAAGAGGCACGCAGTTGAAATTGTGCCAAGTGCATGGCAATAGTCTTAATCCCTTTCAAATGGGATCTAAACATATAGATGAAATGTTGGTGTTATACATCTCTGTCACACCCTCAGAGCAGTTAACGTATTCTATCAGACTAAAGTTTGATAGTGTGTACTTCTCTTACTTCGTCAGTTTTTATCGAAGTACGTGGTACGGAGGAAGCTAGAGGCACAGTAAATCTTAGTAATTTTAATAGGCTACAAAGTTTCTATATTTTAAGTTCACCCTTATCTTACTCGAGAAATAAAAACATCAACAAGCTGAACCCGAAACGTACTAAACCGCATGTGGATGTCCCAACACCGACAATGTTAGTCAAGTGACTAAACACCAAACAATGCATTAAACACTATTGAGTGCAGTAAACGCTGTCATTATGACTGCGGCTTACGAATTCGTGAGCTGTGTGAACAAACAGAATGGGTTTCAGGTTTGACAGCGTTACAATGGGCCTACATGCCATCGCTGCGTGTGGCGATAAGCACGATGTACAGTTTATTCTCACCAACATACACATTGTTGTGAATATGGTATTATTAGCTTCATTTTGTTACAACCAGATATTGGATTGGATGATTAAAATAAATGAATCAGAATAGCACGACAAATATAAAGTGTTAAGCCATTCTCTAATGTTTTATGAATCTAAACTACTATCCATATATGCTTAGATTCAAACCAAAACATACTTACCACAATCACCAAACACAGACTAAACACCAAACAATATACATTAAACACTGTTCAGTGCAGTAAACGCTGTCATTATGACTGCGGCTTACGAATTCGTGAGCTGTGTGAACAAACAGAATGGGATTCAGGTTTGACAGCATTACAATGGGCCTACATGCCATCGCTGCGTGTGCCGATAAGCACAATGTACAGTTCATTCTCACCAACATACACATTGGTTGTGAATATGGTATTATTAGCTTCATTTTGTTACAACCAGATATTGTAGATTGGATGATTAAAATAAATGAATCAGAATAGCACGACGAATATAAGTTATTAAGCCATACTCTAACGTTTTATGAATCTAAACTACTATCCATATATGCTTAGATTCAAACCAAAACATACTTACCACAATCACCAAACACAGACTAAACACCAAACAATATACATTAAACACTGTTCAGTGCAGTAAACGCTGTCATTATGACTGCGGCTTACGAATTCGTGAGCTGTGTGAACAAACAGAATGGGTTTCAGGTTTGACAGCGTTACAATGGGCCTACATGCCATCGCTGCGTGTGCCGATAAGCACAGAATACTCGCAAATACAGTCGATTATGGCACTTATTTAATGAGAATATGAGCAGTGCTAGTGGTGGAATAAATAGTGACTTCATTAGCTACACTATTATGAGTTTGATGTACACTATTATGATGAGAATATAAATTAACTAAAAAACTACTAGACAGATTTTAAACATGTCTTCACTATTAGAATGCTCCATTATTCTCGAGAAACATAAGCGTGGATGACGACGCGCGGAAGAGCAAGTTGATTTTAATCACGTATTTTTTTATTTTTTTTATTAGACTCTACTGCAGATTATACCTTTGGATTAGAAGTAATTTTGAACCTCTGTAAACAGTTAAATATAAATAAAACAAATCAATTTTACCGTTTCATTTTGATATCACAGAAGAAAATGAAAAACATATTGTGTAAACAACAAGGTCTCAAAAAATACAATTATTTGACTATAGAGGCAATGTCAGTGATATATATATATATTTTGTGCAGTAGGGCAAGACCATTTCAGGCAAAGTGTAATTATTATTTTAATCATTAAATGAAAAATATGTATTTATTAAATGGTTCCCTAAAGTTATGTCCTGTATACACGTGTAAACAAGAGTTAGTTAGAACACTTAGAAATAACGTTTACGTTTACGTTTATTTTAGTCATGTAGAATAGTGTGAAACTTAGCATATTTTCATCATTTTTTAATAAGTTCTTTGTTCACACCGTTATTATTCAATACATAATATAATTTGATACCGTTGTTACAAACAGAAAATTATGACTAAGTACTATGTAAAAAAAAATTACATAATTACAAACCAAACACAACTTTATTTACATGGCAATAAATTCAAAGGTAACGTTGAAACACTATTATTTACGACGATGCATGCAATAAAAGTACAATACTTCATAAACAGGAAGGTAAACAACTAGTGCTAATAAAATAACGAAGTGTAAAACGAAATTATATTTCTGATATTATTTTATACAAACATATTGACAGTACAGGTACAGGTTCAGTCCGAAATAATTTGGCTGGCATCACTGGAGCAATTAAAATCGTGGTCGCAAACTACGTATATACGAAGTTAATTAAACTCATTTGTTATCTGTATGTTTAAACCATATTACCACCCCTATATTATTTAATTAACAGTCAATAAAAGCTATTTTACATGCTAGTGCTGACAAAAACAGTATGCGACTCTTTGTTGTTTAAAAAGTTAAGACTGACTATTTAAAGAGGTTCTAGAATATGACTGTTCGATTTTTAAACGGACAATTATTTTGAATATGATTCGATATTCGAAATAAATCTCGGTTCTCATTTGGTAACTTAGCTCGTGTATTCTAGTACTAAATAAAAGGACTTACGACTATTTTTAATGACGTCATAGCATCACCTATCCTATTTTCAATGCCAAGAATGATGAGAAACTGATAACACTGGCTTAAGCGGTAGGAAGACGGGTTTCTCGACATGTACCGTATGGACAACAGGAACGTGAACTGTTTGTATGACTGGCACGGTCTTTATCACGGGGACCTCTTTGATGACGGGTACTTTTTTGATGACTTCGACTTCTTTGATCACAGGCACGGTTTCGATGTGATGGTGGTGCATGGTATGGACTTTATACGGCACGTGGATACTCACACTAAAATAGAAAAAAATATTGATTTAAAAAAAGTCCACAGAAACGTATGTACTATCAGACCAATAGGTTTATGATCCACCTTAATATTAATTTTGCGAAGGCATTCCAAATTCGTTTAACATCTTATTTAGAATTTCATTTGAATTAGTGGTAAGTGGCAAGTTAAAAAAAACTAATAGGAAGCAAATCGAAAAAGGAAAATTCAAGACGAAAAAATTGCCATTTATCATTTTTTTGCAAAAAAACGCCTGAAGCAATTACACCATCCAATGGTCTCAATGACAAGGCCAAATACACACATTCACTTACACAAACACACCCAGCCTCATAACAAAGCTTTGCGAATCCCACAAAGATTTGTCCCATGTGGGGATCGAACCCACAACACCAGTGCAGTGGAGCTCGGCCAGGCGACCGCTTAAACTACTACACCACACGTGCAGGCAAATGGATCATGGCTCTTTTGGTATAATAGTATATGAGATCCTTTTATAATAATTATATTGGTATGTCTTTTATTATGTAGACAAGACATAAAAGTTATTAATTCCTTTTAATATAATCTAATTGGAAATATTGGGTACCTAACATAATTACCTTCTCTCTTAGCTTTATAAGATTTTATCTTATAATGTTTCATTAATTTGTTTGAAATGTGTTAAAGAAGCTAAGTTATGTTTCTGAATATCAAGTTTCTTTTCATCCATCTAAAAACATAGAAATAAAGATTTGTACTAAATTAATTTCCCATACAAAAATTCCACTTCCAATAATATTGCTTCTAAAATAAATGCCTAACCAAATAACATTATATATGAGTTATTTCTCCGCCACCAAACTAATGTGATATACCTACAACGGCCTATATACTCCCAGCCATAATTATTCTCGCCGCTATCGCGAGATTTGGTAGATCCGCGATAATAAATACGATAATATCTCGCTGTCTATCTCGCAGATTTATGGCTCACATAACTGTTAATGGCAGCCGCGACATGAGTTATGTATTGCTGTGTACCTTAACGTTATGTACTTGTGGTTATGTACACTTAGCTTAGTGATAGGGCGAGTAAAAATATTTGTTGGTAGTAAATCTTTGCATCACCCGAAGGTTTTTCTGGTTGAGATACCTATTTTTTGTAATAGAGTCCGCCTTTGTACATTTAATTGCATAAAGTTTAAAAAAAAGTATAATTATGTTTTGTTTGCTTGAATTGTCCCACTGCTGGGCAAAGGCCTTCACCTAACGTTTCCAGTCCTCTCTATCTCCTGCGGTTTTCCACCAGTTTTGGTGGTAGGATCTAGATCGTCTCGCCAGCGCCTCTTAATTCTATCCCGATGACGGTGTTCTTCTTGGGGCATCGATCTATACTTTTATACCAATGTTATAGAGAAGAGCAATTATATTTCTTTGTTTGCAATGAGTAAGCTAAAAACTACTAGACCGATATTGAAAGTTCTTTCACCATTAGCAGGATACATTTTTACCTAGTTACATAGGCTATATTTTATCGAGGTACATACGGGCGAAGCCGCGCGTGGAAGCTATAATAGCTTCCACGCGCGGTTCCACACAAGTTAAACGTGTAATCTTAGTTACGGAAATTGTATAATATTTTGTTTGCCGTATACTACTTCTACTACGTATACATTACTTGCTTACGATTTAATTAATATATAATCTTAATTGGATTTCACTTAATATTAAAGTGTAATAAAAAGTATGAATATGGAAACTACACTTTAGTCTGTACATTTCGAAATCGAAACTTTAGTTTAAGTAAATATCGGTATGTTCTGTGTTGATTTTCCTGGGGAAACTGTTTATTATACCAGTAATTTTGTTCGTAAAACAACATTATTTGCCAAGATAATATTGGTTATTTATTTATTTATTTATTATATGGAAAACTTACAGCTAGTATAACTTTAAAATAATAGTTTAGGAACTATAAAGCCAATAACAAGTTTTCGCTTCTAGTGACGGTATAACAATTTAGTGCGAACAAAACTAAAGCTAACATCGCTTGCTCACCTATAATTAGAGCGCGATTTAAATAAAAAAATAAAAATATAACATAACATAAAAAAAGAAATATGATACTCTGCTCATTTACAGAATTCGAGACTCAATCGTCTGCTTGCCGCAGACAAACTTATTGTAAATGGATCTATATCAAACTGCTTACTCACTTTATTAAAGTAAAATAGTTATGTTTATTTAGTATTTATAAATGATTTAAACAAATTACGGCATTTTGTACTATTTATTTTCTTTGAACGCTTCCTTATCATCTTTAAAGCCTAAATGATATTGAAATGAATCTTGAAACTTCAGGTTAGATTAAATTCATCTAACATATGACCATTTTTTTTTTATACTACGCCCACAGCGAACGAACGTGTAGTCCACCTGATGGTAAGTAGAGTACAGCACATAGACATCAACAATCCACAAAAGCAGATTGTAGATGCGTCGCTGCAGCTGAGGACTACGGTGTTATGTTATGTGCCAGTAATTTAAGGGCCTGATCTCACCACCAAACCGGAACACAGTAATGGAAGCACTACTATTTGGCGGCAGGTTAAAGGTGAGACGGTGGTGCTGCCGCCCTCGAGCTCATTCACAAGATCTCTACCACCAGTATAATTGGATTGCCATCTGGATTGCTTCATTATTTTATTCGACATAAACACGATTTGGCAGTTATACTACTCAATTTCAATATTACCAATGGTCATAGGGTGGAATAGTAATAATAAATGTACTTACTGTGTTCTGTGATGGCCGTGGGGGTCGGGCTCCGGCATAGGGTTGGCCACGCACATATGGCTGGCCACAACTACGACTAAGGTCAACTGGAATGGAAATTGGGGATAAGATTAGATGTATTTATTTATTTATTAATTTATTTATTTATTAATTAATTAATTTATTTATTTATTATTTTTATGGAGGTATTCTAATTTGAATAAAAATGTTACTAGGTGATAGATAGCCAATTACAGGTCCTCGCGTTTAGTAATACATTAAATACATTTTCCAGAAACAACTAACTAAATACATCAATTAAATTACACATAAACATCAAAGTACTTAAACAATATACAACCAAAGTACAGTACAGGTATTGCAGCATTCTAGGCAAAGAACTGTTCACTCATTCGTCGCCTCCCTACCGGAATACTAGTGCAGAATAAATCCAGGTCTAGATCTTTAGCCGTTGAGTTAAAGCTATTGCTCGCTCGATTAAGGAAAGAGTTTTGCCGATAATTAGAAGAAGATAAAGTACCTGTAAGGGTTTTGCTGACCTTATTAACTTAGGGGGTGCATTGAGATGAAGTTTATATGGCACCAGATGGTGTGGTCATACATACTAATATAATTGCAATTTAATTATAAAACACTGTGCAATATAAATGTCAGAGAGAAAAGTGAAGGAGTGTTAATTCGCTTATGACTTAATTCGTTTTTTTTGTACTTGAGTAATTAAATAACTGAAGTCCTTAAAAAATATATTTCAAAATGTAGTTATATAAACTATTCAAGAAATTGATTTTAGTTTAAAGAAAGTAATCGATCATAAAATTAAATCTTATTGGTTATCAATGCAATGAATTCTTTCAGCACAACATTTTAATTTTTAAGTACAGTTGAAGCAATTTGATTCTTAGAAACAATAAAAAAAACTTTCGATTTGTTAAGGTAACTTAACTAAGTCTAAATATATATATATTTTTAAACAAACACTAATGTAGACACACAAAAATAACAAAATAAATAAAAACAATTTTAACCAAACACACGCATAGATTGCAATGGTCCTTTTCAATCACATTTTTTTCCACTTTTTAACAAAACTTTTTTTAATTTAAAATAAAATGCCACATTCAAATAATACTCACAGCAATATTACGGTACATTATGTGGGCCGGTCACACGTGTCACTGTGCAAGGAGCGCACGCGCAGCCGTTAATATGCGCTGCGGACGAGCGGTTGTGCAAACATTGTTACGGTGCCTGCATGCTTGCGTACGAGTGGTAGGACGATGGAGGAGATGCCTGGAAAATAGTAAAAAGGATTTACATTATATATTATAAAATTCTCGTGTCACAATGTTAGTTACCTTACTCCTCCGAAACGGCTTAACTGATTTTTTACCAAATTTTATATGCATATTCAGTAGGTCTGAGAATCGGCTACTATCTATTTTTCATACCCCTAAGTGATAAGTTGTTCACACTTAACATTTTTTTTAATATTTGGACATTTTTTTTTGTTTTTATTATCTATAATGTGGCATTAAAAAATACATAGAACCTTAAATTTTTACCCTTTTATCACCAACCCCTATTATTTAATAGCCATTTTAGTAATTTAATCATTTTTCACCCCGCTCGATAACGGATCAATTAATGTCTTTTTTGTAAATGTTTTTCACGTTATTTCGATTAAAATTTCCCTGAATTTAACAATAATTAATGATTAATGTACTTAATTTTTAATGTTTATTTTCTTATAAACAAATTAACTAAATAAATTCCAAATTATTTATTGTCTTTAAGGCGGAATAAAGTTCGCCGGGTCAGCTAGTAAAATATATAAATAGAGCTACTCTTCGATAATTAACTCTACGCCGCACCTGTATCCAATTGCTGATGTCAATAACTTAAAAAAAAACGGTAATATGGAAAAATGAACTATCCAAACCCTTTCAATTAATCGCCCAGTTGATGAATCTACGTAATAGATTCGAAACTAGTCGGCATATCCCGGCTAAAATAACGTGAGTAACCCGTATTCTCAATAATAATGTCTTCACCTCACGTCGGTTTTAATAATATTATCCAAATCAAAATGATCGCGTTTTATCAATCATACGAACACAATAATTATTAAAATGTTTTTTACATATTAATACCACGTAATTATTTACCACTGCTATGAAAATTCTTCTGATCCAAAAAATGTTTATTTCAAGAAGGGAACTTATTTCAAACATTTATTCATTTATCACAATTTTTAAGTTTTTAATATGCTCTACTAAGTTGACATGTACTGGTAATAATTATTTTAATTTGTCATTTTTTTAACAAAAGTAATTAGGTACAATAAATTATTATGTTATAGATCTTGATTGTTACTTGATTATTATGATACTTTAATGCTATTTTTGATTATGCTGAGTATTATTATGTTTTTTCTGTTAAGTAAGCATGCATTTATGTGTTATTTTCATTTAATTAATTTGTACAAAACGATTCGTGGTAAATCATAGCGCACATATAATATATTATGACCTTTGTAAATTATACTATGTTTCACAAATGAAGAATTATGAATTAAAATGAAACAAGGTGAAAATGAATCAAATGTTTTAATGAGGTACTGAGAATTAGAAAAGTTAATCTTTATAGTGCATCAAGTCAGTAAATAAGTTATTAGTGTCGAATCTCAGGCAAACAATTGATATTATGTTCTCTCTTCCTACTTCTTCAAATCGGTATTCATGTCACAGAATTAGCTTGGCAGGTCAAACTAGGCTAGAACCTGTCTCTTAACAGCCGACTGAATCCGTTTATTTATTTGTTATTGTAACTTGTTATGAAATACCCTTGTATGTATGCACGCTTGGACGACACGCAAAGGCGCTATCGGTTTTTTTTATTGACATCAAGGATTTGACTGCAACATCGAGAAAGTAAAGACAAAATTATTTTTGCGGTTTGTGGTGGCGCCACTAGGTAATAAATGTTTTTTTTTTAACTTTAAACAGGCCTGACCTTCAAATAGTAGAGTCTGCCTCCAATATTTATGTCTCAACAAGGCTATCTTAGAAAAGGCATCTCTAGAGATTATTGCAGCCCCTAAGTGCCCTAAAGTTGAACAATGGTATGTTTGAATTGTATGGTGATCAGATATCATCTTAATATATTTATCTTCGGAGTTGAAATTGTGCCCGGTGGTCAGCGATAGGCTCACCTCCTATCCAATGGGACTTAAATATAACAGGTGAAAACCCTTTCTGGGTAATATAGGCGTGATGTTATGTTATGTTATATTATATATCTTCACGTACTATTCCCGGTTCCAACAATAACTTTGTAAAGCAGTGACTTGATAGGTACATCGTCTTGGTATGCAGTTAATTAAAACTGAATATTCTGCTAAGTATATAATAATGTGATATAAACTGGGACATTTCGTGCAGTCATATGTAAAATTAGTTCGTCCAGCGGTGTTACAATACATAATTATGTATGTTATATGTATGTATGTAATAATTACCTGGTTCATTGATCTAGAATTCTGTAATAGGCATTGATGTATACTGATCGTGTTGATATACATGGTTGAAGGTTTTGTAGATTTTGTAAACTGGTTTTTGTTTCTTGTATTGCTGTAACCGCGGCACGGAACAGTCGTTTCTTGGGCTAAGCTACACTTGCCTAAGTAGTTTCGTAGAAGGGTTAATATTGTGATTGATAGATTTATATTTGTTGGAAATTATTGTTTTAATACTAAAAACCCATGACAGCTTTATTCTGTTTGAATAAAATGGAAACAATATTTGCTAAGAGCTCCATTTAAGTGTGGTGGTGACCCATTTAGTTTTTTTCGTTATGCGTTTACTCGTGAAGTGATTCTATTTAATAAACGAGTGGAGAAAAGTATAAATGTCGCGACTACGTAACAATATTTATTTCACAAAGAAACCGAGCTTTGAAAAATAAAATTTTCCTTCCATATTGCAATTCACGCCGCCATTTCTAAAATTACCGCAATTTGTTTTAAAAAAGTCTCGTGCTAAATTCAACGTGAATTTCAACTGGCTACAAATAAGAACTGGGTTGAAATCAAAATGCATCATGTGTGAGGGCACTGGTGGAGTGCAATCAAGTGTATTTCCCCTGGCTCCTCACCTGCCGAGGAAACTGCTCTGTGCTTTTCAGTGTTGTTTTTTAAAGCGATTCGCTTTGTGCCAGGGTGGGCCGTTCAAATGCATGGGTGGAACTTCTGACCGTTTTTGACGGGCCTGCTTTGTTTGACCCATATCATCATGATGTTTGAGAACGTGTCTAAATGATTTTGTCATAGTTCGGTTTCATAGTGATGTAATATTGCATGTTACCCTCAAGTCCATAAGAAGTTTCCAACTCACACTGACGCAAATGGATATTTTCAAGTTTTTTCGCATGAAATTTACATTGTACTGGTTTTATTATAGTAATAGGTACCTATTTCGTTGCATAGATACCTTATAAGGAGTATTCAATGAGGCACGGCTAAGTAATAAAATAATTTTTTAGCATACCTTTCTGTTAGTACTTTGTAATGTGATCAACACAGTACACTTGCACAGAATATCAAGGTTTACATCCCAGAACAACTTTTCGCCTAAACATCGAATATTCTATGGAAGCTTTTTAAGTTATCTATTAATCTCGCTACCTTTAGATGACGTAACATTATTAGTAAGGATAAAAGTGTACTGCAAACCGACGGCTTAGTGATGTTGAGTGCACTCGCCAAGCAAATATCATCAACTATTAAGTTATTAACAAAGTACTTACATAAGTAGCTAATTCACTCCTAAGTAAGTAGTATACGTATATATACAACTAAGTATTTAACCAAAACCCGTGGTCCATAATCCGAACATTAGCAGCGTTCCTCTCAAAATAATGCTATAGTAATTATGTAGTAGTCGAGCTCATAAAACCTCGACAAGAGGTCCGTAAGTCCCCGCTTTGAAGCCGCGATACTTGAGAGGCTTACATCTGTAATCCCCTTACAGGTCACTCTGACGTCACCTGCACGGATTTATTCTTTTTTTATACAATGTCATATGTTCTGTTTGCACAGTTGAAAGAAAACAATTTTATGGATAAAGGGGAGCAGGAAAATGTCGAATAAGTAGCTCTTTTTTGCTGTCAGCTTTCGTTGGTTAGGTTAAGCTGTATCGCTACGCTACTTTTTTACTGTGGCAATCTCGATGTTTTATCTGTGCCGTATATTTGACAGTTGGTTTAAAGATTATGATGATATTTTTGACAACAAATATGAACCGCGAAGTACTGTGTTAGTCTTTTGTTACGCTGAAAGTAAATTAAATACAAAAATAATGCCTTATTATTTTAAGCTTTTTGATATGACCGAATTAATATTAAACTTAAAGGCAATTAAGTTTAATATTAATTAAAACTCTGGGCAATTGTTTCGAACAACCCAATTACGGAAAACATTTTGATGGTACCTATCTAAACATTAACTTAGTATTTAGTCTTAAGTCATAATGTCTGGCAGAGCAATTAATATTATTATAATAATATCCTGCCATAAACTTGTTTCATTTCTGGGCAGGGATCTCTTCGCTTAATGAGAATAGTTTAACCACAGTTCATCAGAAATGTGGATTGATAGATAAATAGTTTTATTTAGTTTTAAAGAGCTATGAATATTATAATGCTGATTTCTTCTTTGTTGGCAACGTAAATACATTTTCCTGTGACCCTAATTAGGAATACAACAGTTAACCCAACAATCAATACGAAAATACAGGCATAGGTCGAAAATATGAAAATAAATAAACATTTTAACTTGCCGTCGCCATATTTGGCGCCGCCACAAATCATTCTCGGCACACGCCATGTATCGGCTGGCATTCATCTCGCGCGCTTTTTGACAGCTCGCTGCAGCCGCCATATTGTTGTGACAGCTAGCGAATTTCAAAATTTTGTGTTGCAAATATAAAAATTGAGATTTTGCTACAGGACACCGAAGTGATGGAGTTAAATAGATTTTTTATGTTGTATCCACCAAAAACATTTGTATATAAGATGTTGCCTAGACGAGGCCTTTATATGGCCCACAATATTAAAAAGTTATCAGATCGCATGTAGAGCCTGGCTTCTTTACAAGCCCTTACATGACTTCTAGACCATCTAGGCAGCGTTGATTACAATTGTATTGGGAATAAAACGGATGATGCAAAGCGTATGGAACAGCCAGCAACAGAAGTAGCTACACACAAACTTATTTCAAAGTCGTTTAATTTTGGAAGTTTAACTATTTCATTAGATTAAAACTAATAGTAATCGATAATATGTGCACTGTTTTATTAAAGGGATATTTTAATGCTAAAAATGTGAGTTATATAGATGTTTTTTGTTTTTTTACAATAAAACATAATTCATTAGCAATAATATGTTTTATTTAAACTTTTTCCCAATAATAATAACACTAAATTGCTCATCAAAAACATCTTTGAACTATGGTGACATGGTGACATTAATAAAATCGATATTATGAAAGAATATTTGTTTACATAGTCGTATCAAATATATATATATATATATATATAAACGTAGAACCTTTAAGTTTTGGGTCTCTACAGTACTTAGCTTAAACCACATTGCCGTAGTAACAATATTCTTTATACAAAATGGTTAAATACAAATTAGATATTCTTTGGTTCTTCATTTTAATGTGTTTAACAGAATCGGCATTCATAAAGAAATTTTCAGCAGGAAACGATTTAAATGATTTGTAATAGACAAAGTTAATTAGGACAGAGTTCCTGGATGGAAAGAGGAAATGTTTATACGAGTATGTTGATTGATTTTACAAGAATAATAGTTGTTAATACTCTCCGAAGCATTGAGAACCTTCTGATCTATTATAAGAAACAGTTAAAAAAATATAGAGCCGGCAGGATTTGAACTTGCGTCCTTCTGCACACGGGACAGTCGCTTAAACCACTCAGCTATGGTCGCCTAATGCCAGGAACCTCAATTTTCAATTATGTGTTACGTCATTACGTGATGTCATGATCGTTTTCTTGCTTGTTGAGCTTGATGTGAAAATTGATTGTTTTAAAGGAAGCTTTTTTCTATAGGGTATAACGGGTATTAATTAAAAACACTGATTCTAGACGTAGTCAGTGTTCAATACCAGTGGTGGAAAAAACAAGGAACCCGCTTTCCGATCAAATTTAAAGTTGAGATCATTAAACATAAACATAAACATTTTATTTATTTCTCTCATAAAGGGATGTACTATTTAAATATTAAATTTGTTCGCCAAAGATTATGTTTTCATTAGAATTTTTGTTTTTAATAAATGTCCCTTTATCGCATCGATCTCGTTTTCATTAGTACCATAGGTTAAATAAGTTGATTTCTGTGTGTGACAGTGTGCTTGCTTGCATTAGTGATAGCGTGGGTAAACTACTAACTATGCCCTACGACTCTGCTGATGGAATTTTATGGATCTAGGTTGTAGCCTTTCAGGATGGAATTGTCTCAATACTCTGCCTACGAATATTTCAAAGTGTGAGGAACATGAAACATAACTAGGAACATTTCACACAATATTAATATTGCGATTAGTTCTATATCGGCATAGTTTCCAAACTACCTTGCAAATCGGCACATTCCTGGTACCTATTGGTACTGAACATATGATAACTATTTTGTACTTTATTTATATTGAGATATGGTCGACTATTGAATGGTTAGTTCATTTTAGTTGAGTGAGAGTTTCAGGCAAATATTTTCAGCTGTTGATTTGAATCTCAGATTGGTTATTGTTGACACACATATATACCAACATTTTTAAAGTTATGATTCCTGATAAAAAGAATAGAAAAAAGAAATATGATTATTTCAATAAATGGTGACGAAAAAGATGGATGACCACTGTCTTTAATAACGTGATCGAGAATCGAAGTTTAACTAATTTAAAGATATTATATTTAGTACTTATACCTATGTAAAACCTTAATCATACACCGTCGCTGTGCTCACAGAACAAACGCTAACTCCAGCTAACACATTCCATTAAAACGAAATTGCAATTTAAAAACTAATACATAAATTATGAGGGCCAGTTTACAATACAGCGCTTTCATAAATGCTTAATTCATACGCCAGAAAGAATGCTAAACCGACATCCCACTTCTGTTGTTGAACCGCAAGTATAACATGGCAAAATGAGAGAGGTGCAGCCATTATTCGGCCAGTCTCTATTATGCGACCATTCTGCACAATATAGGGTTACCTCTCGCATACTGAATGGCTCTTAAAGTATCGAGTAGCCAGCAAATGCAATATGCTGTAGCCTCCAGTCGGTGTTTGATTACTTTCTCACCTTGTTTGTTAGTGGAGAAATGCGACAATTTCTGTATTTGGTATACGATTATCAACTTCGAACATCTGTTCATGTACTTCTATCTATTTTCAACCTTTTTATTTAACTGTTACGGTGTACAGAAATTGTGAAACAACTTCCATAAAAAGGAATGATTTATTGAAGTTTTTTTGTGCCAATGATACTGGGTGTTGCGTGCGCAAATAAAGAAATTAGGTAAGAAGGGTGTGTTGCCAGCTCATTGACTGGCAAATTTTCTAGTTTTCCCTTATTAACTATTGTTACGTGAAAGTTGGCTGCCTTGGTAACTCAGTGAAGCACGACTTGTACCTGAGTCACGGAAAACTATATGGAAAATTGTTATAATATCACGCATTATCAAATCAAGTTAGCTGCAAAATCGCTGCCAATTTATGACATATACTGTCTATAAAAACACTGATTGAGCCTTTAAGGCAGGGCAGTTCGAAACATGCCGTAAAGACAGATGTTTGAGATTCCAGTGTAAAGAAAACTTTGAAGGATTCAAAGAATAATAAAGGAATATCACAAAAATATTTCATGACTTCCGGCAAGAATAATATGATTGTTTTTGAACAATAGATGATTCCTTTATAGTTCTAAAACAATAATCAATACTTTCTCATTTTTTTTAAATTACCCAGTATTCCAAAAGTAAATTCAAATGTACCAAAATGTGTCGATTTTGCTCGTGAACTGAGGTCATAAGTAAGTATTAAAGCCATGCAATAATCAATCATATTAAATAAATAAACAAATATCCCACAACTTACACACTACGCCATCTAGTCCCAAACTAAGCCGAGCTTGTACTATAGGTACTATAATAACTGATATCTACTATTACATATATACTTTTCTTTTGTAAATACATACTTCTTATACATAGAAACACCCAGATTAAGACAAACCCCTATGTTCATGCACACAAAGATTTGTCTTAAGCGGTAATCGAACCCGCGACCAGGCAGGTCAACCCACTCCGCCATCCGGTCGGTCCGAAATCGGTATTAATCGGCCAGCGTTAGAATTTAATAAACAATCAAGGGGTATGACAAATATCAATTGACTATGGGATTTTTAATCATTGGTGAGCTATCTATGCAGTGGCTATGTCAAGATAAAAAACTGCTATATTATAATGAAGCATATTATAAAAGTTTCATTGTAAGCCGGCTATTTTAATAGTAAACCGGGTTTCATGAAAAAAATTAGTGTACAAATTAAAAAACACGTGATCCTTCATGATAAATAGAAAATCACTTTTGTTTAATAAATCCCACTTAAGTTACGCCTATTATTATTAGATAATCGTCGTACACATAACTAAAAAATATTAACTATCTTATTATCGTGGCACATGGTTGGTGGCGATACAGTTTTTGGGCATGTCCTTTTTGTGGAATTGCCTGGCCTTAAGCTCTTAAGCTACAAATACAAACTCCACAATAAACAACTTTTGATTCATGGCTTCGGAAAAATCTAAACAAAGTTGTACATAGTTATATCGGGTTTTCATTTTAAAATGGTTAGCTGGGCCGAGTGTACTAAAAATGAAAATATTTTGTACAATTTTTAAACTCGTAGAATAAAAGATTTTAGTTGTTGTTCACGTATTCGTGTCGTTATGGGTCAGACGAGGTTTTGTAACAACTTTAGTCAGTGTGGATGTATTAAATCTTTCTGACTTTTGCGGGAAACATACACCGACATCGATTTTCATACAAAATGTCACGCCTAAATTACCCAAAAGGGTGCGTAGTATGTCACCCACATTTCCCGTGTTATGTTAAGGCTTCTTGTGATAGGCAGTGAGCCTATCGCCATCCACCGGGCACAAAGCCAACTCCGTGCTGCCATAGGTAATTTCCTAAAGGAAAAAACCCAAATAACACTTTGCACGACTCGGTAATCGAACCCGAGACCTCACTGAGTAACGCTTACCATCAGACCAAGAAGGCAGTTCTGTATAATATTTTTTTATACCATGTTGTTCCATACATTGTATAGTCTGTATTGATCATGAATGACAGAAGCCCACAGCACTATTCATAATCGATCTTTCACGAAGCGTAAATGATCAGATGTTATGCACTTTGACCTGCAATACAAAAGGTAAATCTAAACATATGGCACTGAACAATTTATCTGTATTATTATGTTAGCGTTTTCCTGACAACAATTGTCAAATGTCATTCATTCAACCGGTCGTCAAACGATATCTGTCAAATATCAAACGTTTGAACGCCAGGCGAACGGCAACGGTCGGCAGTTCTTGTTGAACTGTTGAACGTGTAAGATCTCCTAAAAGTAAACTGTGGTTAAAGTTGCAGATAGTGCGTGCGTTGATTTAGTTGAGTGAATTGGATAATAACTTTACTGTAAACATGTAAGAACTATTTTAAATCTATTGTCAACCGTATATGATTAAATGTGCGGCAAATAAAAAATAAAATAGTTTTGTTCATTAGAAGTGTTGAGACTTATTTAAAATATATTCTGAAAGGTGTTCTACAGTTAGGTTAGTAGACAATAAAGTACTTTTCTCCGCTTGTATTTGTTAATTGGAATAAAAATACTTTTACAGTAAAACATATTTTGATTTATTTATTATCTGAGATTGTAAAAATGATTTGACTTGTACTTTATACAAAAGTAAAATTGAAGTCAAAAAATAAATCATTTTATAACCACGATTTCTTGATTTAAATAAATACCCAGACACAGGCTTTCTAATAGCTTTTGGTAAAGTTTAATCACAATGATTCTAGAAAGAATATTTTTTTAATTTTATTTAGATAATTAACTATTGTTAAGGCGTTTTCGCACTGTGTCCGATTTTCCAATTTTTATCCGTCTAAACAATCGTCATGAGATATAGACAGAATTCTATCAAAGCTCAGACACCGTATAAATAAACCCAGTACTCTAAATTGATCCTATTCCTTAAAAATAACAAAAGTCAATCACGTGATAGACGATAGGGCTGCCCAATCACTGTATTTTAATATCATGTACACACGGCTACCTCTTAACCTACACATTTCCAGTAAATAAATAAATAAATAAATAAATAAGCTGGTCTTACATTGCTCAGGAAGAATATACTACGCGAGACTATTATGTTGATGTACAGTGGGCCAAGCAATTAAGTATGCAGGGCAAAAACTTCTATGCCATAATGAAAACTGACTGCAATAGATATGCATGGGTGAAATACATATTTAATAAGTGTAATATACCCACTATTTAGATATGTAACTCACTTATCCATAACTGGTTTAGTAAGTCTTTACTATGACTTAGAAGTTTTTGCCCTGCATAGCTAACTCGTTGGCCCACTGTACATTCTTTTTTTGAATTTGTTCGTCACTTCTTTTGTAGATCCCCATATTGCGTTCCTCTCTGCGAGACGTAGGCACGTGCGCTTTGCGACCGTTTCTATAAAGATAAACTACTCGGTACATATTTGTACGCTGGCTTTATTTCTGTCTGCGATTGCAAAATAATTTTTCCGAAAAGTTTTCTTAAAAGTGATGACATTGTAGTCTGAAAATAAATCATTTTATAACAAGGATTTTGTTCAAGCTTTTGTTCAAAATTGAGCAATTGTTGGATTTAATTAAATTTAAAACCGTTACTGATTTTGTTTTTACATGTAACGCAACGATCCTAAGACATTGGTACTAAATTAATGTTAACATTCTACTTGAATTCTCTACAGAATACCTTTAACATGACAACGTAAAATAAGTTTCAAGTACGCACAGAAAATATACTAATAAACAGTTGAAAAATTATGGGACCGCCAGGATTTGAACCTGCGACCTTCTGCAAACCGGATAGTCGCTTTAACCAACAAGGCCAGGTACCTAAATTTCTCAACTGTATGTTACGTCATTTCGTGACGTCACGTTCATCCATTTGTTCCTTTCTTAACCCATAATTTTTCAACTGTTTCTTAGTATAATTTGCTAAGCATACCTAAATATTATAAAATAATCTATAAGACTGTACGTAAAAGTATAAACAACTAGAACAATATTACATTCTACAGTATGAAACATTAACTCCGTAACTCGTATTACCTGTCATAGTTCTACAAAGTGAAACTCAACTATTTGATCGAACCAAGTTCAATAACCAATAGCTCATATTATTATCTACTACTGAATGTTGAAGCTGAATTACTACAGTTTGGGTTTGCTCTGAATACTGCACAAGGGATTTTAGTCAGGATCGCCGAATTAACTGACACGTGAAGCATAATATTTAATTTCTCGGAATGCTGTAGAGACGATATGCAATCCTAATGTAAATTGTGGAAGTTTATATATAGGACATCAACAACCAGATGGATTGGACTACTCGATCGATCATATTTTTATTTGCAAATAACTGATTCGTCTGTAACTGATTTAAGCTTCTATCATTCTTTTTTTTTGTTTGTTTGTCACAGCATCCTCGTCTTTTGTTGGTTCCCTTATTGCGTTCTTATTCCTAGGCCAAGGCACGTGACGCGTTCCGACCGTGCATGCCTATGAAGATAAACTACTCGGTTTTTACTCTGGTTTTGCTCTTTACTCGCAGTAAGTCTCCAGTCAGACAAAACATGACGGTGTACTAATAAACACAAAACAAAGAAGTTCCAAACACAGCACACAATCAGGGCTGTCTCGTGCACATAACTTAGCTTTTTCTATCACAAAGAGCAGACAGTGACGTCATTTAGGGTTAGCCATAATATTAGTTCTTATGAGGTCGTTGCCTTTAGATTTATTTGTTTCATAGTTTGCGTTAATGAAAATAATCTGCTTAGGGATGCCATAAACAGAAACTAGCATAGGATTGGCCTGAATTCTTAACACGTTCGTCCTTTATAATGTAATGTGATGCAAACATAGAACACAATGTCATCTCGATTTACATCTTCTGCCTGTAAGATGACTGAGGATCAGTAGAACTGTTGCCACATGCGGGCCGGCACATTTTACGTTACATTGCAGATTCCATCACAATCAAGTGACAGTTGACTGAGATGGACACTGCAATATAACATAAAATGTGCCGGCCCGCATGTAGCAGCTCGCCTTTGTGTGTAGTGACCCTGAGATTATTCTAGACCATATTAGAGATTATTTATTGAAACTGACGTTAGTTTGTAACTGTATTCAAATTATGAAATACGGGTGTTACTCACGCTTGCGCCGCTGCCCGCAGTGCAAAACTAGCTGCGGCTCAGACGCGACATGTTGCACTCTCCTAAAAATGTCTAAATGTATAAGTGAAACTGCAGTCGACAAATTGACCAACAAATATAGGACACGCCTGTAATTTGCCATATTGTGTCTAATATTGCATCAAAAAAACTACGAAAAGAAGTTTACAATCAATCAACACAGTTAACTAAACTTGAATCATCAATAGTATGCAACTCATACGTTTACGTGCAATATAAAATTGGGATTCGTTGCAATATTGCTTACTTATGTGACTCTAATCAATGTGCGTGAAATGAAGACACAATGTTTGCATGAGCAAGTTTTTATGCGTGTATTTTTCATACATGATCACTACACTAAATTCAATCAGATAACATATTTATTACTTATCTTTCAAGTTCAAATATCATAAACTTTATAACATAAATACACGCCTATATTACCCAGACGGGTATGGCAGAGGTGTACAACACCCATATTTCACCTGTTATGTTTAAGTCCCATGTGACCGTGCACAAATTCATCTCCGTGTTACTCTGAAGGATTTGCTGACGGAAAAATCACAAATAACACTTTGCCTGACCCAGAAATCGAACCCTAGATCATTGAGCCAGTAAAAAACTAAACTAAACTAGCGTTTTTTCATTTGATAAAGTTTTGGACATATCCAAAACTTTATCAAATGAAATTACGCTAAAATTGCAGCTAAAAATAACAATGTTAATTTGGTAAAAATTGCTTGAAAAGAGCAGCATTTTTATATTTTTTAATCTTTGTTATTCGTTCAGTAGCAGTAACAGCAACAAGGGAAATACACAGTATGAATAACCACAAATCCACAATGCATTTTACATTGCCACAAACATTTTAAATTACTACAACGCGTAGATATTAAAAATTTAACCTAGTGGTGAGTTAAAAAAGATACTAATGGTGAAGAAATACCGTAGATTAACGTGAGATTTTGATAGTTAAAAATTGATGTCGACTGTCGGTTTGTATATTACAGAACATAACATAACATCACGCCTATATTATCATTAAGGGTGTGGCAGAGGTGTTAAACTCCCACACTTCACCTGTTATGTTTAGGGAACATATGATAAGGGATTAGTATTTTGCCATCTACCGTAATTTTAATATTTATCAATTCCACGCTGCCATTGAGAATTTCCTGACGGAATTTCCCAATGAACACCTTTGCCCGAACTAAGAATCAAACCCGAGACTTATATTACTAACAAGACAATCCTAAAATTATTCTACTGTACTATCAGCAAAGTTGATACATATTCATGACCCATTTGACAATTATTTCCTTTGCAATTGTCAACGCCCATAAGGTTGCCAATTGTGGATAAAACTTGAGAATTTAGAATTAAGTATTTTGAAATGTCTTAACAAAATTTGTATTAAGGTGGATCATCAATCTACGTTGTTGGTGGTACATTCGATAAAACATTGTACAAATATCAGAGTTGTCATTTTTGTAAATACATATAAGACCAGAGTCCAGCAGTATTATTATATAAAACTTGTGGTAACCATGAACTGTTACTACTCAATTATACAATATACCTATATACTACTGACGACCGGATGGCGGAGTGGGTAGTGTACCTGCCTGCGACGCCAAGGTCGTGGGTTCCATTCCCACTTAAGACAAATCTTTGTGTGCATGAACATGGGGGTTTGTCTTAGTCTGGGTGTTTCTATGTATAATAAGTATGTATTTACAAAAGAAAATTATATATGTATTAGTATCAGTTATTCTAGTACCCATATTACAAGCTCTGCTTAGTTTGGGACTAGATGGCGTTGTGTGTGAGTTGTGGAATATTTATTTATTTATTTAGTAATAAGTTTAAGGGACCATTTTCAGAGGTTACGGTTAGATTTATCCAACCCATAAAATATAACCGGACTGAATTAAAAGTGACACAAGTTACATTTGAATAACGAAAACAGCTGTCACTTTAATTTAAGTGTGTTATGTTCTTATCCTGTCAATAAGGTTGATAGATATGTCACATGTGAAATTGGGACTAAGACTGTATAAGTTAATTGGTACACGATACTTATAATGACTAGCTAAATATTATGCGCTCTTACTACATGGCTATTTTAAACAACAAAATGTTAACGACACCCTAATCACGCGAATTTGAATTTAGAATTTTGCAGCCTAATTTTTTAATTCGAGGCTCAGTCACCAACATTATTCAGCCTTCATTTTCCACAGAGTCAGAACTGAATAAGGCTCATTCCACACTGGTCGCGTGACAAGGCCTACACTCACGTCAACTGTCAACCGCGTGTTTAATATCGAATTACCTAACGCCCGACTCTGTCTACAGCCTAAATAATGTACTAGATAATTCCAGCTAAAATACGGTGGAATACGTTTTATTTCTTTGGCTTTAATGATAAAGTGAAATGGTTAAGTAACAAATTTGTATTGGGTTTTGATTATTGGTTACGGCATTTAGCTTTTAAGTGTAGTATGAATGTTTAAACTACTATCTACTCATGTGGTTTATACTAGCTGTATCTGTGCGATGTGGATGAAAATTGTCTAGTCCAAAATGTTCAAAGACTAATCAATGGTTCTTCAGATGCGTAAGTTAACTTAGATGTAATATGCCAATTAAGCCATTGATTCGATTTATGCTAGATTCAAAATTTCCCAACCTTTAGTATGCTAACTTAATAGGAAAATTTGAAACCTGTTAGAAAAACTTCATCTGGGTCGCACCCGGGGGTTGCAGGCTCGAATCCTACTGCATTCTTAAATTTTGCAACCTTTACATTGTATAAAATATAAATACTTCATTTAATTGCAAATATTACAAATATTACATGTAATATTTTTTCGACATAGTATTGTCATTTTACGCAAAAGAAAGGCCGAGCGATTCTGACGAAAAACTCATTAAACAGGGATTAGCCATTATCACAATGATTGATCTTAAAGTTTTATTATCTTAGAAAAGTTGACGATTCGATGCATTTCATTAACAAAGGAACCAAACAGAATATGTAATTGAGGCAAGACGAATCTCTGAATATTCTCTCTTCTGTTTAATGTTGGCTAAAAATAATGTATTAAAAGTGCTGGAGATAATATAAAGTGAATATTCTATTGCATAGAAGTCTGTTAGACGAAAAAAATAAAAAACATATTTTCATATCTTTGAGGGCCACGTTTTGAGGTTCCCGATAGATCTTATCCCATAAAATTTAACCTGACCAAATTCAATAATAGCATAAGTTACACTTGAAATAGAAACATAGCAGTCACTTCATTTGTGTGTGTTATGGTTATGGGGCTGGGGCTTGGGGCTTAATCTCAAAAATTTTAGTTTGACACTTATGTACCATAAGTTAATTATCCACTTTACTTTCACTAGCTAATTGCCTTTGTAGAAACAGCTGTAAGACAAGAATTTCGTTTTTATAACTGAACTAAAATCAACCAATCCGCATAATAACGTATTATTATATAACATCCACTACACTATATTTTATACAAATGAGAACCAAGTACTAAAAAAAATAAATAAATTGAAGTCAAATAGTCTCAATCTCAGCGAGGTATTTGCAGCGGTTTATCAGCGGTATATAATACCGAACCGATACTCAATTTCCAGAATTCCACCGGACGAAGTCAACTCTAACCAAATAAGCCACGTCACAAATCTGATGACGCAGCTTCGTGATTTATTAAGAGTCTGACGTCACTAAGTTGTTCATCCTTAACAACCGTAATGAACGCGCTGCAGTCATGTCATGTCAGGAGCGTGTTTAATATCATATTACCTACGCCGGCTTCCGCCAAATTATAATATGATAATGACGGAGATAGTACGGGATCGGTACTTCGTGATATAATGCACGTAACTGGCTTAACTTCGGAATAAAGCCGACGGTTAATAGGTAGAATATCTGCGGTGTAGAGAATTGAACGGTTGACGGGTCTGTTTTGGTGATAATGGTTATTATTAGTCTATATTGATGCTCATGATAGTCTGTATTATATATTTTTTATTAATAGAATATAGCTACATGAAAATTCTAATGTGTTTTTTCCTCTTTTCAGGTAATTTTTCAAGAAAGGTGCTCTTGTAAGGAGACGAGAACGCCAAAAGTGGCCATCCATTGGACATATAAAATAAGACAAAAGCAATAGACTAGCAATAGCTACAATACAGCCATCCAACGTGGCAATGCTGCCATTCTTCTGGGCACGTTACCCGCGGCTGACATAGATGCGGCGGTATTTTTGACGCCTAAATTATAATTATTATTTTTACATTACTCTTTTCTTTTTTTAACATAGTTAGGTTTTTCTCTAATTAAGTTTAAAAAATGTTATTTTAATTTATTAAATGAATTTTTATTTGATTATAATTTTTAAGATAATAGCTAATGCAAATGTTTTAACATTGCATTCTAGTTTTGCACCAGCATTTTACAAACTTTATATAAAATGATTTATTATAACTCTAAGCACTTAATAATATAAGATCTTAATCAGTACAAATGCATTCTTTAAGCAAAGATAAAACAGAAGAGAGAATATTCAGAGATTCGTCTTGCCTCAATTAAGTATTCCGTTTGGTTCCTTTGTTAATGAAATGCATTGAATCGTCAACTTTTCTAAGATAATAAAACTTTAGGATCAAACATCGCGATAATGGCTAATCCCTGTTTAATGAGTTTTTCGTTAGAGCCGCTCGGAATTTCTTATGCTGATAATTATATTTATTTCTCGATAAGTATTTAAAATTATTTTAAACCTTAAGTTAACAATTATTCGATTTAAATTTTCCTAGAAGTAAATTTATTTGTTTTTGTTTTTAAACTTATTATTGTACAATGAAACAATTTATAAAACAATTCATGACACAAAATACAATAAAGGCGAGCTTAACTCAAATTTGAGTTCTCTTCCAGCAAACCTTAGAGTAATAGAGGAGAAGAGGATGCGAAAAGAGGGTAAAAACAAGTGTACAGCTCAAAGGAAAAACGGAGTTACCATTATTATGGTAAACAAAATAATAATAAATTAATAAAAAGTAACTAAAGTTACAATACATAAACAAACAAATAGACATAAATATATTATAATGCTACCTATAAAATACAATACCTAAATAAACTAATTTACCTATATATACCTAAATACACAGTTAAATAATAAAATATATAAATAATATATAATAAAATACTTAGAAATGTAATACATATTGATACAAAACTTTACCTAAACAGTCTGAGATAGGAAATATTTTTTAACTCTTTCCCTGAAATTTATCATCGAATTCTAACCTATATGTATTTATAAATCTGAAAATTAATAAGGATGTTGGTAACTCTATCATGTTCTAAACCCTGGCTTTGGATATTTTTTAACAATAAAGACTTATTTTTCAATGGCCATAATATTAAATAATATAAGATTCTTAAACATAAAAGTATCTTCAGAGTAGAATTCAAATATCATTGTATTCAATACGTGAAACCAAATGGCTTACCATGTCAAAGCTCTATACAAATCTCGTTACTTAAGTATTTACCCGTATCCATTAGAGCTAAAAGAATACAACAAATCCCCTCGTATTTTAGCTGGAAATACCTAGTACATTATTTAGGTTTTAGACTGAGGGCGTTAGGTAATTCGATATCAAACGGTTGACAGCTGACGTGAACGTAGGCTTTGTCACGCGAACAGTGTGGAACGAGCCTTATTTAGGGCTGACTCTGTGGTAAATGATGGCTGAATAATGTTGGTGCCTGGGCCCCGTATTAAAATATTAGGTTACAAAATTCTAAATTTAAATTCGAGCCATTAGTGATGTTAGCGCTTTGTTGTTTGAATAATAGCTTTTGTAAAAAAGCACAGGTTGTTACGCTTAACACTATTATTTATACATTTAGGTCTAGTTTCTGAATACCGGATAGTTCTTATACGATCCATAAAATATAACCTGACCGATTTTAAATGTGACACAAGTTCCACTTAAAAAAAGAACACAGCAGCCACTTTCATTGATATATTGTGTTATATGCTTTTACTGCTAATAAGGTTCATCTAACGCCTGTGAAATTGGGGCTTAATCTTATATTGGCAGCCTTTTAACTCAACATTAAGATTAAAATATCCACGAGTTAAAAATGTGACAATGTAAATGCCATGTAGATTTGAAGGTATTTTACATTGTACAGAACCAAATTCGAATTATAATTCTGTTAATTTGATAAGCCCTGTTACTGGTGATCGAGGGTTCGAGACTTAAAGGCGAAAACTTGTGTAATTTTAATTATTTACACATAAAAGTTGGACTCAGAACAAAAAACATAAATGTGACATAAAAAACTATCAAAAATATTAAAAACTAAAACCTATAAAAAGGAGGCCCGTGTCGCTAACAAGCCATAAGCCCATAATCATTCTAGAAATTATCTATTTTATTATTTTATTCATTATCACACGACTCCATCACTACGCCTCCTTTGACAGTAATAACAGAGCCTTATTTACCAACTGATTTCTGAGTAAAGTAAAATAAATCAAACATTGTGTCTTCATTCCACGCACTTGATTGATGTCACTTAAGTAAGCAATATTGCAACGAAACCCAATTTTATATTGCATCGTAAACATACGAGTTGCAATAACTATTGATGTTTCAAGTTAATAACTGTGTTGATTGATTGTAAACTTTTTTCATTGTTTTTCTTGATGCAATATTAGCCACAATGTGCAAAAGCCCATGACTCGTGGTAAATGATGGCTGAATAATGTTGGTGCCTAGGCCTCGTATTAAAATATTAGGTTACAAAATTCTAAATTTAAATTCGAGCCATTAGTGATGTTAGCGCTTTGTTGTTTGAATAATAGCTTTTGTAAATAAGCACAGGTTGTTACGCTTAACACTATTATTTATACATTGAGGTCTAGTTTCTAAATACCGGATAGTTCTTGATGCAATATTAGCCACAATGTGCAAAAGCCCATGACTCGTGGTAACTGATCGGCATATTTTATAAAGGCGGGTCTTACTTAGCGTATAATTTTCTCTGAAGTAATATGAAAAGGATGCAAGATTATATACCGGTGTTGAATACTCGCATATATAGTGTGGAATCATCTCAGGGTCGCTACACACATGTGTGCCGATTCCTTTGCAGTGTACATCTCAGTCAAATGACTGTTGAATGATATAGAAAGAAAACAAGAAAGAAAGATTTTTTTTTTATTTTCTTACATAACAAACAGATACAAAATCAGGTATTATAAAAATGTAATAATTATGTAAGAAAACAGTGGTGGTTGCTCAGCTTTAATGCTGTGGAGTCTTGCAATTCTGCAAAACTTCCACAGCGCTGATTTTCAGCAGCCACCACGGTTGATGGCACAAACAGAAAACATTATGGATTGAACATAAAATGTGCCGCCAAAAACATGGCCGCTCGCCTGCGTGACCTTCAGTCATCAATCAGTCAAACGAAGTAAATCAAGACGTCATAAAAATTAGCTCTATATTTGCATCACATTGCAATTATATTTATATAGGTGATTTTATAAATAATCCCATGCCGATTCTTGTTTATGAAATTCCTTACCTCCTTATTTTCATTAACGCAAACTATGAAACAAATCAATTTAAAGGCAACGACCTTATAAGAACTAATATTATGGGCTAACCCTAAATGATGTCAGTGCAGTATCAAGATCATCTCAAGATCGCTACACACATGTGAGCCGATTCCATTGCCGTGCATTGAGATGAAAGCTGCAATGAAACATAAAATGTGCCGGCCCAAACATGGCCGCTCGCCTGTATGTCTCAGTCATCAGATAGACTAAGTAAATCGAGAAAGATGTCATAAAAATTAGCTCTATATTTGCTTCACATTGCAGTAATATATAGGATGATTGTATAAATAATCCAGGACAATACTATGCCGATTCTTATTTATGAAATTCCTGAGCTTCTTATTTTCATTTATGCAAACAATAAAACATATAAATTAAAGCAACGACCCCATGAACTTATATTATTTCCCATGAGCTAACCCTAAATGACGTCAGTGCAGTAACTGGGCTATGTAGATAGTGCCAGCCCTGGCGTGCATCGCGTGCATCCAATGCTTTGTGCAGCGATTTGAGTGCAGCAATCTGGCACTGTCTGCTCTTTGTGATAGAAAAAGCTAAGTTATGTGCACGAGACAGCCCTGATTGTGAGCTGTGTTTGGAACTTCTTTGTTTTGTGTTTATTAGTACACCGTCATGTTTTGTCTGACTGGAGACTTACTGCGAGCAAAGAAAGATAACAAGTAAGAAATATGAAACAAATTCTCGAGACTACAAACGAATTGTAGATGCAAAAGTGAATTTGTTCGCTTGATTCGTTAGTTGACCTTGATCAAAATTCGAATAATGCAAGCTTAGAAAAGAACATTGAATATACTTGACGTAAATGGATAATTGACGTAATATACAGTTGACAAATTTAGGGTCCTTGCAAGAGGCGACCGTAGCTCGTTGGTTAAAGCGACTGCCCGGTGTGCAGAAGGTCATAGGTTCAGATCCTGCCGGTCCCATATCGTTTTCCTTTTCACATAAAGTATAAAATCTCCGTCATAAAGAAATGAATATTAAAAGCAAATTAACATTGTCAAAAAGCTGTTATTATACGGCCTGTTACGCTTAAAAGTTTCGTACCTAAACATCATATACCAGGCTAATGTCCTTACATTTGAGGCCTAATTTAATTTTCAACAATGGCGACCCTGTTCGCTAAAACAAAAGCCAGCATTCGTAATTACTCTAATTAAATGGCGGCAGTCACGTACAAATTAAGATGGCGAAGAAAAATTCTGTTGAATGAATGAATGAATGAGAATGTTAATTGAGCCCATTTTATGCAATATGCACTTGACTGGCATGCTTGTTTTTAATATCGCTATGAGCTACTTACTACGTTTTGCTTGACGAGTGTAGATAATTATGAGTAAAATTATTTGTGCGTGACGTGAGGATAATTAGAAGTGTCATGAGAAAAAGTATCAATACAAATTAATAAAACTGTAGTGTCTGTTTTTAATGTCAAAATTACAATGTTTTTTTTCAAGCTGGGATAGTTATTTGCACGATACTAATGCCTAAAATACCGTTATTAAATGTTTTGTCTGTCTGTTAGCATCAGCTAATCTTCTAAACGCCTAGCGCGATTTTAGTGAAATTTTATATACAAGTAACTGACTACAAGGCCTATGCGCCTTGTAGTCAGTTACTTACTTACATAAGTAGCTTACTTACATAAGCTACTTTTGATTGATGTACCTAACACGTAGACAAAACTGCAGGTAAAAGTTATTTAGTTTGTTTGCTCTAATTTTGTTAACTCCTTATCAGATTTTAATAATTATTTTTGTGTTTGATATCCTTACTCTCAATAAAGGTTTTAAAATACTTAACATCATGTTTAACTCCACGGGAGTGGAGCAGTAAGGCTTAGCGCGGCAGCAGCTATTAGTTAATATAACGAATTTCACGCGAACGAAGTCGCGGGCAAAACTTGGTCTGGAATAAAGAAAGATGTCATTGTTCAACTGACTGAGACGCTTCAATATTATTAAATGAATAAATGAGTAGCCCCAAATAATGAGAAAAAATTATAAAGGATTAAACAAATTCGACATCGTGCTGAGGTGACATGAAGATGTAATTAAAATCGGTGTGTGGTTTCATTAAGGATATGTGTCCCTGTTCATCAAAGAAAGTATTATTGGATTTATGTATAAATACTCTAAGATAGATTGAAAAAAACAATGTCTGTTATGTTGTTTAGGATTAATCTACCGACATTCATTGATTCAATTTTATGTGGCTCACATCTTTGCAAACATGATCTGTTTTGAGCTACAATGTAATCTTTACGTGAGTTGCCAGCAAAATAGCATAACCTCAAATGACGATATTCAACAGCCAAGTCAGAATTTAAATGTAGATTCGATTGATTTCCGTAATTCCACTGTAGCTTCGTAACTAACCTAGTTAATATATATTCGAAACATGTACACGAACGAAATCTAAGGATAAAATCAGTACAGTATTGTAGTAAACTAATGAATATTAATCACATTTTACTGGTGGTAGAACTCTTGTGAATGAGCTGAGGGCGGCTGCACCACCGTCTCACCTTTAACCTGCCGCCAAATAGTAGTGCTTCCATTACTGTGTTCCGGTTCGGTGGTGAGATCAGGCCCTGAAACTACTGGCACTTGAGGCATAACACCGTAGTCTTCAGCTGCAGCGACGCATCTATAATCTGCTTTTCTTTTTCTGCGTTGGTCTAGTGGTTAGCGAATACAGCCTATCATTGCGTGGTCTTAAGTTTCCGAATCCCGGATCGGACAAAAGAGTTATTAGAAATTTTCAGTCAGGAAATTCTGGATAACAGCACGGAGTTAAAATTTGTGGCTGATGAATTAGGTTAGAAAAAAAATCAATTAGAAGTTGAAATAACGTACGCGTTCATTCTTTACAATATTTGTGCTAAATGTAACTTCGCCATGTTGGTTTGTATCCTTCTAAGATAGGAACAAATGGATGAACGTGACGTCTCGAAATGACGTGTCATACAGTTGAGAAATTTAGGGTTCTGGTAAGAGGCGACCGTAGCTGGATGGCTAAAGCGGCTGCCCGGTGTGCCAAGGTCGCAGGTTCAAATCCTGCTGCTCCCATATCTTTTTCAACTGTTTCTTAGTAGAATTAGGTTAGGCCAGACTAGGTGAAATATGGGTGTTATACACCTCTGCCAAACACTTCTGGGTAGTATAAGCGTCATGTTATGTTCGTATAGTCGACCGAAATGACCTAATGATGATGACTGATTAGGCAATTGATCATTCAATCTGTCCAATAGATTAATCATAGAAAATATTAATGGTTTAAATACATGTTAAGCAGCTGATTGATTGAATGATAAATAACGTTTATCTACACCCATGCTATAAATCCTCTATAAACGTTCTTGAAACAGTTAGCTAATTGCCAACATTAAAACAGCCAGTGTCATAATAACCATTATAACACCCAAACGGGTGTTATAATGTTGTACTGAAATTCATTATGCAACTCCTTTTTTACTCATCGAACAGCCACATTCTCATGGCATCTTTATGAATTTCAAAAAAAGAACATGTCATGCACGCGCGTTTCACTACCACAGCGCCGTAATTTAAATAAAAACTTATTCGAATTTTTGAATTGACGTCGTATCCCGCCATTTTTGTTCAATAATAGTATCGAAAAAATACTTTTTAATAAATTGTACGATCCAAAATGTAAATAATTATTACAATAAATAATTATATTATTACCTATACATAGTTTTTTTGTATTAGATACTCACTAATTAAACTTTCCATGAATTTACATAGAGTTCTTACAACACTGTACCCTAATACCCTATGGTTTCAGAACATTTATAGAGGATTCATATCATGGGTGTAGATAAAGTCTTGTATGCAACTGTTATAATTAGGTATTAAAACACTCATGTGATACTATTATCACCCACATCGTGTTTTAATACCCCTCATTATAGAACAGTTGCATAAATAACTAATAACTAACTCTACGTAAATAACTGATAACTGAATTGTAGGAAAATTAATGTATGATGTAAGTTATTTTGGAATCGTAAATATACACTTATACACTTTTTTGTCTAGCAGCTAGTGTATGCAACTGCTGCGCTGGTCTCTGACTCTATTCCTGGGATGGGCTTGAATAGGTGTTGGATTTTTTGTGCAGAAAGCTTAATATCAGAAGTGCAGGAAGTTGGCGGTGTTAACACCCTCTTGGAGTGCAAGTCACATAAAGCCGTTGGTACTGCGCCTGCCTGATCTCTCTCTTATCGTGTAGGTCTTTACGTCCCATCAGGCTATGAGCTATCCTACGTATCTATGTCCACACCCTTTTTTATCAAAGGTTGTCTTTAAAGCGGAACAGACGGACAGTCAGAGAACTTTAAGATTTATGATATTAGAGGATTATAGTATAGGCAGTTATTATTGGGATTATCCAGGACACCATGCCATTTCCAATTACCATTTACCATTGTATAAAGCCCACATTTCTATTCACGTAATAAGTGGCGGCCCGCGTTTGAAATAGAAGTAGCGCTTTGCTAGCGTGCATATAAGTGATTATAATGCATCACACGGCTACTTCCACTTATTTAGGTTAATTCCCCACCTTTTGAAGACCTGACGCGATCTAACGTCTAGAGTGTAGACTTTATTGAATTTTCTAGCGCTGGAGAATTTTGCCTGAGTGTGTAGAATTAAGTGGTGTCTGTATTACATACTAAGTAGCTGTTGTATTAATCTGCGATGGATATACAGTTGCTTTTGAGCAGTTGTGTGGTTTAGTTGAATAGTTTGTTGAGACTTTTTAATTTATGCTGTTCTGTACGATTTCCTTCGTGATTAAAATAATAGTCTTGTTTGATATTGGGATTATCCGAAAGCTAAATTTGTATTTTTATTTGGGTTAGTACGAAAAGTGTATAACTTTAGTGCAGACAAACATTTTTTCAAATAATTTGTTTACAAAATATTTTGACTGATTCAACGGTATTTTACATTCTCGGTTTTCGTCTTTGCGCCATTATTATGTCTTGTTAAGCTATTGGAAGTAATTTTGTATTGCATCACTTAATTGTAAATTTAATCTGACAGGAAAACTTTAAAACATAAAAAACCCCTAAATAGTTTACAATTAGAGTATTCATCTCCTTAGCACAACCTACAATACTGGGTACCATTTCAAATTACGTAAATGGTTTCCCAAATCACGTCGAGACGAGACTTATGTCACTAATGAGCATGTTTTGTGATATAGACTTTGCCAATTGTCAGAAAATTCAAACGCTTCTCAACTTTGATGTCTGTTTTCCTTGTAACCTTTTAACCAGCTTAAAAAAAGCAGTTCTTATCAGGTTCTGATTTTTATTTACCATAAAGAATTGCCTTCCTTCAATATAACATGATATAACTCTTTCTTTGGCCTCATGCCAGTTGTCTTGGCCCCATCGTCTGATGTTATCTCCTGAATACCGGAGTAATTTTTCTATGTTTGACTCACCCTTGGGAAATAGAAATAGAATAATGTTATACTTGTAAGAAACTTATTTACTTGTTTGTATATTGCCTTATTTAAAATGATGTAGGTAAACAATCTAATAGTTTTAGTTAAATGTTACCCAAAACATTAAATTGCAGATGCGATATTACATACAAGAATATATATCATGCCTCATGTACAAATATTTTGCGAACATAACAGTGTGATATGAGGTTTTATTTTCGAATTCAAACTCGACTTCCACATTTAAAAGAAAACGCTAAACCCTTATTTGTCAGGTGTATGACCCCACATTTGAACAATTTTCTTTCTATTTCAGGTACGTACGTATCTTCGTTCTCGTGTGTAGTAACAAAAGAAACTAGACACGCTTTTGAGAAATTCTTTCCGTGCCCTGTTTCTCTTTCTACTCGGTTTGTGCGACATCCGAAGTTCTATCTAGCAACTTCACTACATGCTGAGGTATGGTGTATATGTTGTATAAATTTATTAGATGCATTAAAAAAATATTTGAGGATTTCTCTTGATGCTTCCATATGTTTATCATTAAAGCTGTTTATTTAAGTAAATCTGAGGATAAGTGGTAGCAGTGCATATTATACGATATCGTATCAGTAATTTTATTTTTCTTACCCATCAAATTCACAAAAATAATTAGATATTTTGAAACAAAAAATCATGCAATATAACTGTAAGCGCTAAAATGTAAAATATGATAGAAAACACTTATATTCAAAGCCATTTCATCTTAAAACAAGCGTGCTATATCGTTTAAGTTAAAACTTTATTGGCTTTATTACGCTCAAGGTTCCCCGCAGCAAAAACCTTACCCCTTAAGAAAAGGCGCAAAGAAAACAAAACGCCGTAACTTCGAGGCGTGCATCAAATGACTTTGAATCGTATTTACATGAGTTTAGAATTTGAATTTGTGGTGAAGGTTGAAGTGAAGGGTTCGCGACATCAAAGATGTGCTTCCTCTCGCCTCGAGCATGAAAGGCTCTCATAGATAAAGTGCATTTCGATATTAGAAGTTTCAAACATAGTTTAAAGTGAAATTTATGAAATTGTTGTGTTCAAACGTGGGACGCGTCACGAGTCGTGACCCCGGGTGCCAATGGGCAGGGGTGAACAACTACTGGTTTCTTTTGCGGAGTTCAAATGTTATTGATTTCTGAACGACTTTTGTTTTTTATGCGTTCGGTTGGCGATTTACATGGGGATATTGCATCGTTTTGGAAACTTGGGGATAGTTTTATTGCCTAACACAACTGTCAGATCCAATATTATACGGTTTTTACAAGGGTATTTACCTGAAAAGTTAAGTAAGATGAAGGTAAAGTAACTTAAATTTAAATTAAATTGAATTGTATATATGTGATAAAGATAAAATTAATTTAATTTTACATTGATTTTTGTGACCTCTGCTGTAGTTTGTAATTTCAGTGTATTTAGGTCTTAATGGTAAGAGAAGCCAGCCAAGAGCAAAAAAAGTCATGTTAGTTGTATGGGAGGCCCCCTAAAATATTTATTTAATTCTAATTTAATTATTTATTTTTTAAGGAAATATTTAACTTTATATTCTGAGAATATTTCAAGCGTCTACTACTACCGTTATCAATATCGTACTGAAACGAGCAAGAATATTTATTATATTCGGTTTTTAGTATTTGTTGTTAAAGCGGCAACAGTTATACATCATCTGTAAAAAAAACAACTGTGTATCACGGTTCATGAGATACAGCCTGGTGACAGACGACAGCGAATTCTTAGTAATAGAATTCTGTTTATTCCCTTTGGGTTCGGCACCCAAAAAATTTACCAAAAGCAAGACGTGTTATGAATTATGACTCGTGGTACCCATGGGCAGAAGTGAACAGATCAACTGCTGGTCTCTTTTGCGGTATTCCCGATAGCTTTACCCCTTGACAAGTTATTGATTTCTGAACGACTTTTGATTTTTATGCGTTCCGCGTTTGGCTGGCAATTTACATGTATGATATTACGTCGTTGCCAGACCGTTGGGAGTTGCCACAAAAATAAGAAGTATGTTTTATTTCTCTATAATTTTTATGGCAGATTGGTACTTTTATTATCGAAGGTATGTGGTTTTTTTTCTGTGAAACAAAATGATATTTGTTTGTAAAAAATATACCTTCATGTTATTGCTTGAATAAATTAAGATCTATTTTCCATATTATGATTTATGACATATTACGAATCCTGTATTAGGAATCCAATGACTTACACACCAATACACACTATAAGGCAGACAACTGAAAATTCAGATTCTAAATTATAATAAAAAATATAATTTTATTCATTTCATTTGAAAAGATGGTGCACATGGTGTTTCTCACCAGCTCTTCTCATAATGCTATACCCATCGGAGCTGGTAGATTGATTTTAATCTGATTCTTAACAGTTTGATTAAAAATAACCTTCGCCCCGGTTATTCAAATCATTGTAATTAGTATAATTTAGTTTTACTTATAATTTATTTTTATATCATTTTGACGTGTTCAAGCGCCTCCTGGGGCCTATGAAAATAAATGATTTGAATTTTTTTTTGAAATTGCAATTTGCCTCACACATTCAGAATTTTTCAGATTATGTGTTTTTCAGATCTATAGAAATCCGTCAGTCAGATAGGTCGTGTTTCTATACATTCCTATGAGCAAACCACAAACACACACACACACCAGCATTCAGATTATGAAATAAGAATCCTCCGGATAGGTATGTGCGCCCGGTCCAAGACATCTTACAAACAGTTGGGTAATTCCACAACAATCACAAACTGATTTAGAACAATATACCCTCAGAAATTACAACAGGAATGTTTTAACAAGAAAATTGACCAGAAACTATGCGGCAGGCCTCTGTAAGGGATTGGACAAACTCTGCAACTACTTTAGCATATTGTAATTACCCGGGAGACTCGAGTTTGGGCTGCGAATGTTAAAATGGATTCCGGTATACGAGTCCTTGTATTGATTTGTTGTTTTGTCATACTCGCAAGGCATTTGGGGTATTTGTTGAGTGTAAGTTACTAACTGAGTGTAGTTGAGGATTTAGTGTAGGGTTTGGGGAGTCGTCTCGTTCACTTTTCATGATTTTTTTCGATTTTTGAACTTTACAGAGTCTAAACTTCTATTTTATCACACTTCTTAAACTGTAGTTAGCTCTAAACCGTGGCTAAATCTGTATTTTGATCTTTCATTTTTTTTCCGGGCACGGAGATCAAAAACCGTAGCTCAGCTGAACTTAAACTCGGGTGTTGAAATAGGAGATAAATATCTAAAAAGAATTAAAAACTATGACTTTTTGCTGTTAAATTGACAGAGTCCTTTTATTTGAGTGAGCTTTGTGTGTATGGAATGAATGTTTGTGAAAACCCTTGCTATTCCTAGAGCGGGTGTAGTTTTCTTTAATTAATAACTATTTTTCCATACAGTAGTGGTAGAGGTTGAGAAAGTTAGCTTTTTAATAAAAAAAGCAATAGCTTGAAAAGAAGAACGTAACCGCCTATACTAAAAATCCATTCAATTATTTTTAATGCAAATGAAATGACTAACAAAGAATGTACAAACGTTACCTACATTTATCTTCCCTACAAAGAAAAAAATCCCAACTTCCCCCACATTTCAACGCGAACCCACCTTTCTGAGTACAGCGCCATCTGTTGATGTTCCCGCGCCAATCAGAGCTCGTCAAAGAAAATAAGCAGCTATTCAACTGCTAATCGAAATAATGAAAGACTATTATTGTTTTTTATGCTTTGCTGTGTAATATTGGACGGCCACGTTTATTGTGTGGGTCGGACCAGCCTTAAATGCTACTTTTTTAATTTTTTGTTTTCAAGTCCACATCAATAAGGTACTCTACCTTATATTTGATTGGTTTGTTTCACATTTACATATTGCTGGTATTCCACTTAAAGAAGGAGATTAATATCATGATATTTTATCTGTAATTTTGGAGCTGTAATTTTTACTGTTAAACCTGAAAAAATACTAAGAAACAATTGAAAAAAATATGGGATTGGCTGGATTTGAGTCTGCGAACTTTGCATACCGCTTTAACCACTTAGCTACGGTCGCCTCTTGCCAGAACCCTAAATTTCTCATCAGTGACGTCACGTTCATCCATTCGTCCTTTTTGTATCTTAAGTAGGATACAACATATGTTTTTTTATATATCACATAATTTGTATATGAAAAAGAAAAGTATTTATATACAAGTTAATAAAAAATAGCAAATAACTATTTACAAATATAAGATGTCATAGAATTCCTCCGCATCGACCTCGACTGCATGGAACGTGTTCAGAAGGCTGACACGTTGAATGGCAATGCTGATTCTTTGAGCCAAGTAAAAGCCAGCCTTCTGATCACGTGAAGCGTCGCAGTCCTCCCTACAGCATACATGCAGCAGCTAAGTCGGTATTCTCGTAGAACATATAGGATAACACGATAATCTAATCCCTAAGCTATCGATTGTGGGAATCTTATCACATGCATTCAAAAAGTCCTGTGTTGATTCCATGTGTACCTGATTCGAATGCACATTCTTATTCTATTGTGTATATTAAATGTACCGAGTCGAGTTCTCGAGTACTCGTTTCCCTTGGAAATCGGATTATCCGATTATTTGTAAACGCGGATGTAGAATGAATTCGATACGAGTCGCTCGTTACCTTACGTTGTTATTCTTTAGATTCATATTTTCTTTGAGTTATATAGGATTAGATGAATATTGAGAATATGTTTGTTTTGGAACTCTTGGCCTAGTTATTTTCTGTACGTTGTTATCTCTTTGTGTTAAATATGTCTTTTATTTTAGTCAGTTATACTATACTGTTTAAATATTTTAATTTTGGTGCCTGAAATCAACTAGATGGAGCGACCAAGTGCGAGGCCCATCAACAGCTAAGTTTAGCTCGGTCGTCAGAGACGCGACGAACAGACGCCGGTGGAGGCACATTATTAAAGCAGGTGTAGGCCAACTACATCCACTAATGACCAGCCATGAGGAACCGACCGCAGAGAGAGAGAGAGACTGAAATATTAATATGACATTTAAAACATATTTGATAAACACACAAAACACAAAATTTTAGTAACCACAAAACATACCAATTAATTCGTTAAATAACAAACGAAAGAATGTGTAGCATACAATTTTTATTTACAATTCCACTAAACATACTCTAGGTACTACTAAACATTGCCTTGAACATACAAAAAAGCAGAGTTTATGTTCATTTATCGACATAAATAATCGCCCGTCACAAACAGTTGAACAAACGATAAAATTCACACAGAATTTATTTTAGGTTCATCTTGCATATTTTTTATTCGTGTGGCATCGAAAAACAAATAAATTTATCTGTCGTAAAAATTTAATATTCCAGCTTTGGTTACGCTTTCGCAACGTATTCACCTTATTTATATACGGTAGAATCTATTTATTTACTCATGTTACTATTAGCGCGATAGTTACATACGTTTTCTTTAAAGAAAAACATTTTCTACTAAAAAAATTTCAAGTGCCAGGTTTTTATTAAAAAATCGTACCTTATTATTTCCGCGTTACATTTTCACAAACACAAAGGTCACTTCACTTGGTATATAAAAATTAAGATGCGTACTTGTATAGCTAGAAAGTAATTTTTTATCGACATACCAGGCGCGGAAGCTATAAATATACTTAACATAACATCACGCCTATATTACCCAGAAGGGTGTGGCAGAGGTGTACAGCACCCACATTTCACCTGTAATGTTTTGTTCCTCGTCCACCAAGCACAATATCAAGTCAGTGCTGCTATTGTGAATTTGACAGAAAGTTCACAAGCAATTTCTTGTCTGCCAAGTTGAACAGAATAATGCATGCTGAATGTCGTCATTTAATTTTTCGAAATCGAAAGTTAAATCTTAAGTAGATAAGTACATATAAAAGTAAATTTTTATTTTCAAGCTATTTCCGATGGAACTCAAACTCGCTTAATGTGGGGAGTTGTAACGAGTTGGGCTTTATTCAGTTCAAACAAAATTGGTTCCGTACTTCATCGAGCCGATTTGCGAACAGCGCTTATCATGCTTTATTTTCATGACTTTTTATTATATCATTGGCTTTTTACGTTGATTTGATTTTAAGGAAGTATTTTCATAATGGAATGGATATAGCAGATAATGCATTTACTTGAGTGTCTTTTTATGGACTTCCTTCTGTTTTTTTCGTATTATAATTTTATTTACGCTTGTAATTTTGAAGTGGATACTTTAGAAAATAAAGATTTATGAAAATCATTGCCATCAAAAGAAAACGATGTGCCTTTATGTTTGTCAGTTTAATTACTAATATTGAAGATGAAATTTCCTTTTAAGTTGAGCTGTTGAAATTCTTAGAAAGAAAACCGGATAGAGCTTCTCTGATTAATCGTATTCAATTTCGAACAACCTTAAAGATACTTCTACTTGATAAGTAGTTTTTTCCCGAAAGCATATAAATAGAAAGAAACAATTAGAGCCACGAACCCTCGACGGTTATCTTTTAATTTCCCCCCGCTTTTAGCAACAAATCACACATCAACATCACGCAAGTTTTATGCAAAAGGATAAACAGATTACTTAGTTTCCTTCTGATGGGCTTACTTTAATGGAGTCCCTGTTTACCAAAATAGTTTTGTACTAGTGATGTTACTTCATGGTATTCGCCGAATATAAGTAATATTACGAATATTTGTATTACCTGAATATGAAAATTATAGTACGACCACATTTATAACTTTTCAAATAAATTGTCGCTTGCGACGAAACGGTGAAGGAAAAACATCGCGAGGAAACCAGCATGCCTAAGAGTGCCTAAAAAGTGCTTGAGGAAGTGTGAAATTTACCAATCCGCACTTGGCCAGCGTGGTGGACTGTGGCCTTACCCTTCTTATCATGAGAAGAGGTCCTTGCCCAGCAGTGGGACATGTTTTAGATACAGAGTTGCTATTATTTATTTATTTATTAAGTTGCACGTTGCTAACCGTTACACGTGGACACACTGACTTTTGTATAACATAATTAGATATTTTTATCAACAAAATATTCTAGAAAAAGTTATTGCACATTGCCATAACGTATTTTGTCTGTAACAGGATATTTTTCAACTATTCATATTAGTATTCGTATACGTAAAATACTAAAATTACTATCTGTATTCGTAAAAGTATTTGTTACATCACTATTTTGTTCGAATCACTTAATCTGCCACTCACTGGTATATTTTTATTTGATATATGAACCTCTGACGCCGCACTGGCTAGACGAAAACATTTATTTTGGATTTTCTCAAGTATTTTATGGGAAGGCCGGTGTAGTATGTTATTGTGCGGAACATGAGTTCACCCCAGCTATATCGCTATATCTGTTGAGCTATATCTCTGTATTTACGTATGTGATGATGTTCTGAGGATTGTCATATTTTTTATGGATTTTTCTTGTCTTCGTTTATGGTGTTTGTTGTTTTTCTTTATTTTTGTGATTATTGTGTTAGTAATAAAAAGCAGCGAAAGTTGGATGGGAGACCGTAGGACTGCGAAGTAAAACGTCTCAGGTTTAAACCCACGGCAGACACTTCTGTCAATAAATCTTAAGTTACGTTTTTTGTAGATATGTGTGTTTTTATCATAAACATTGTCTATTATTATGGGTTTAACTTTAATATTATAAAGTATTCATCTATTTTTATAGACAAATCATACCTGAAACAATAAAATGCATTTGAATAAATTGCGATCTACCGTATTACTTTTGTATTGAAAACAGCCTAGCATTTTTCCCCTTTAAGAAGGGCATGCGTGAACTTTCCTGAAAGTACCTATAATTTTAAAACTATTTTATTTATCAAAACTATATAAGTCTAAGGGCCAGCTTCTAAGGTTCCAGATAGTTCTTATCCAACCCATAAAATATAACCTGACCAAATTTAAAAGTTGGGTTGTTGGACGCAAATTGGGAGAGGCCTATGTCCAGCAGTGGACTACGAGCGGCGGAATGATGATGATGAATTTAAAAGTGACACAAGTTTCAGTTGAACACAGCTGCGACTTTCATTTGTGTGTTATAAGCTTATCCTGCCAATGAGGTGCGAAATTGGGGAACTTCTGAACGTAATTATATCATGTATATTTCATTGACACCATTATTAAATTAACGTAGCTTCTAGTATTTAGCTAATTTAGCAAATCTAAATAAGCAGTACACTACCTCCTATTGTAATGCAGCTGTCGTGCGTTCCATCGTATTGGATTAAGGCTTCTTGAGACTTGACAACACAAATTAGGAACAGCATTTGAGGCAGCTGAATTGTAACTGCTTCGAATTGTAGCTAAATTTTGTTGGCTGAAATTTCGATAAGATGTTTGGAACACAGTACAACATACGTGATATAAATCATGCTTTAAACTCAAAGGCTGGGCAGAGACAATGAAAAGCCTTATGCTACGGATTCTTATACACCCCTTTCGCTTCTTCAACATTAATAGAGGGAGAGTCATTGAACCCTCTGATCACGCCGCCTTCCACAATCTTGGAATTCTTATAAATTATGATTTATTATCAGTCTGATAAGAAAAAAACATTCTGGCAGGCATCTCGCGGTTGCGTCATAATATCACATATTTTTAAAAATATAAAAAATACCTGTATATTACATAGTCCTCTGCTACAAGACTGCAACCTTTGAATGCAGTTGAAATTCTTTTTTTAAATATAACATTGCCTCCGAATGACATCGCCATAAAACGCCTGATATGCTGTTGTAGCCACTTTATTTTTTTTTGTCCTATTTCATGTGACCTCTAACTTGATTAGAGAAGTTTATCTAGCAGGCACTTGTAACCAGCAGAATGTTGAACAATGTTTTTACACTTAAACATATGTAAATAACAACATATTAAAATTGCAGCCTTGTGGGAGAGGCTTTTGACAAAAAAATATATTTTAAAAAATAAAATATACTATGACACAACTGCGAGATTTAATATCTATAACCTTATTTAGAACAAATCTGAAATATAAACTGAAGGCACTGTTAGTAGCTGTCTCTATGAAAATTATCGAATAGATTTGTTTAAAGTTTATGTCTACATACAAAGATTGTCGCAGCGGTCGTAACTGAACGTGTAATAATTTCTAGGTTGTCTCGATCTTAAATTAAAGGCTTATTTTGCCCGTGTCTCGCTTCACATAGACTTAATACAGTAATAATTCGAGATGCTTGCTTGCCACAAGATAGACAAGGCTAATTTGGCCTAATACCGCCTACCCTCGTCTGCATTAACCATTAACTTGTGACATGGCTAATTCTCTAAGTGCTGTGGTCGGTACTCGGCCATGAGAGTGGTGGTAGTGGTAGCGGAATTACTACTTTTTAATACAATGGAAAGTTAGATTAATGGCGCTTTTAATTACTTTGGAATTTTGTGTTTGCTGGCTGCGTGAAGCAATTAATAGTTCAGTTTTGGGAAGGTAGTTCTTTATTAAAGGAATTGATTATTTTATTCACTCATGGTTGTTCCCAGATTTGGTTTCTATGTTATGTGAGAATTATTATGTTAGTAGAATCTGCAATACGTGTTCTACGCCGATTTATTTAATATAATGTGTGCTTTATTTACTACAGTAATTATACACTGTAAGATTCAAGGTATTACAGGTAAAAGAATTTGCCACTTTTCCTAAATTGTGATAATGTTTTTATTTAGGAAGGACTTAACTTTTAGCAGCGTCGTTTTCTTTATCGAATACCTCAGTATATTATTGTAACTAAAATACTTTCTGGAGAAAATGTTACGTAAACTTAACTGAGGACCTATTCTACAGTTATCCGAACCTCTATTGACCAAGAGAGCTATAAAACTAAATCCGACGTCACATTTCACGACCCGCTCTGTCTCCGCTCACAATGGGGCCACACCCCTTAACGGATCGTAGAAATGACCAAAATGTATTACCCTATTAACTGGACCACCTTTGTTTAAGTAAATCTGGGGCTTGAGTCCAGTTTAAATTATTTATTCGACTGTAAAGGTCAGAAACAAATGTCTTTTGCAGCCTGCGATGTAGCGTGAGGATTGGGCCTCAAATAACACTGTTTGAATTTTAAATTACATAAGTGACCAGACTATGGATTGAAGTCGAATCAGCCTATTACTTGACTATGAATTTGGTTAATTTTGGAAGGGATCTAAATTAATAGTAACGATCTTTTTAGGTCATCGTATTTCAAGTTGAAGAAGGATTTTTATTTAAACTGACGAGAGATTAAAACATTATTCAAATCATGAAATGCGACTCAGGCGCGACGTGTCGCATTCTCTTGAAAATGCCTAAAAGTATGGGCGAAACTGCGGTCGACTAAATAGACCAACATTACGTGAGTAACACCCGTATTTCATAATTTGAAGAGGAATGTTGAGAATAAACTTATATTCCACTTATTCTATGTCGAGCAGTATAAGATGTATACAAAGAATAATAGATATGTGGTTGCAGTTTGATATCTATCGAATAGTGAAACTTAACTACTTATTGACAAATGACCTTTGACTTCGCAGTCCTACGGCCTCCCACTCAGCTATCGCCTTTAAAAAAAATACTTACTAATAAAAAAATATACTAAGAAACAGTTGAAAAAGGTATGGGATCGGCAGGATTTGAACCTGCGACCTTACTGTATCCTACTTAAGATAGGATGGACGTGACGTCACGAAATGACGTGTCATACAGTTGAAAAATTTAGGGTTCTAGTAAAAGGCGACCGTAGCTGGATGGCTAAAGCGGCTGCCCGGTGTGCAGTCAGGTCGCAGGTTCAAATCTTGCCGGCTGTTTCTTAGTATAATTTGCTAAGCATAGCTAAATGCTATAAAAATAATCGATTAGAAATTAAAAAAATATTCGGTCGGGGAATTGAGAATCTCCTCTTTGTCGTCGGTTAAAATATGATATTAAAATGAATACTTTTCATCATCCCCTACCTAATATTTTTTACTTGAATAGGATATAAAACGAATGCAAAGTGCTGTTTCAATCAACTGCTAATATATGTGAGGGTGGCAGGTTCGAGTCCCGATTGAATCGCGTGCTTTTTGTATTTTTGGAAGACTTGAAAAGGGGTGCCGATACTCGATAACTCTTAACGCTTGTTCTCAATGAGGGGAGTGCTGTGATTAGTATGTACATACAATATATTGAATACATACATACGTCATATTTATAATAATATGTATATTGAAGAATAATTTAACGAAAAATGAAAATACATATTTATGTATGATTATTCATATTCATATTCATTTAATTTCATAAAGTCAATTTACACGTCATGTTTTCCAATATCCACTTATATAATTATATTATTGCATAGTATATGTCAATTTTAAATAATTACATCCAAATCAATTTTAAAATAACAAGTCCAAGAGTTTAGCCAAGCAAATACAATGTCAATAAATATAGTAAAAAAAAAATAAAGTTGTCAGATTTTTTTTTTAAACTTACTAATAATAATGTCAATACTAATTAAATGATTATGATTATGTATCACCTATTGCTTTTAGGATAAGACAACATAACATAACATCACGCGTATATTACCCAGAAGGGTGTGGCAGAGGTAAACAACACCCACACTTCACCTGTTGTGTTTCGGTCTCATGGGATAGGGGGTGAGCCTATCGCCATCCACCGGGTACAATTCCAACTCCGTGCTGCTATGCTATGTGAATATGCTTCTAAAAAAACACCACATGATTCAGTTTCTCAACCTGTCGTTGGTTGGACAGATAATAGTAGCCCTGTATCTAATACAAGTCCCACCGCTGGGCACGGGCCTCTTCTCACGATGAGAAGGGTTAGGCCATAGTCCACCACGCTGGCCAAGTGCAGATTGGTAGACTTTACACACACCCTCGAGTACTTTTAGGCACTCTCAGGCATGCAGGATTCCTCACGATGTTTTCCTTCACTGTTAGCGAGCGATAATTTATATGATAAATACACACATATCTTCGAAAAGACAAATCTTTACGATTTATTGACAGAGGTGTGTGCCGTGGGTTCGAACCCGAGACCTTCGAGTTAGCAGTCCTACGGTCTCCCACTCGGCTATCGCTGCTATCTTGGTTGGACAGGCAGTACAAAAAATATTGAAATCTGAATCATTAATGTGAACCACTTATCACTCCAATAGAAATGAAAGTTCAAAAATCATAAATACAGTAAAAAATATATTTTATTAATAGATAAAATTTTCTACATTTTTATTTTATTATTCATAGTCAAATTTATTCAAACAATATCACTTAGCCTTACAAAACTTACACGAATTTATTTTTCATCATATTTACCCTGCTTGCACATGTATGCAAAAACACTAACCAAGTAACACTGCCTGCCACTCCTCAATTATTCACGACGGCCAGGAGAGTGGCAGGAACTACAAACTAGATAAGTTTCTAAAGAACCAACTTAGATGGCTCTTGACTGCATAATGACAGAAATTAAAAGTTGTTGATTGTGAAAACTCAAAGACTTTCGGTTCCGACCACCAGCTATTATTATAATCCTGCCGAGCAAAGTACGTTTTAAGTTTTACTACTGGTAGAGCTCTTGTGAATGAGCTCGAGGGCGGCAGCATCACCGTCTCATCTTTAATCTACCATCTAATAGTCGTGCTTCCATTACTGTGCTCTGTATAGTGGTGAGATCAGGCCCTGAAACTACTGGCACTTGAGGCATAACACCGTAGTCATCAGCTGCAGCGACGCATCTATAATCTGCTTTTGTGGATTGTTGATGTCCATGGGCTGTACTCCACTTACCATCAGGTGGACTACGCGTTCGTTCACTGTGGGAGTAGTATTTGATTTGATTGTAAAGTTTTTGATTGTGAAAACTCAAAGACTTTCGGTTCCGACCATCAGCTATTATTATAATCCTACCGAGCAAAGTACGTAGGTTAATAAATAAGGATTACGTGAATACAGCCCTCTAAAGTGTTCGATCCGCTAAACCTGCAGGATGAAGCGATTATTAAAATTCAAACGCTTCTGACAAATTGGTGTAGTGTTGACAGCGTGAAATATAATTTTATGGCGCGATAGCAAAAGAGTTTGTAGTCCCTTTTAGAGGAGAGAAAGTGTTTTTTTTTTATAGTAGATAGGCAAGCGCTTGACCACTATCATACCTCTACGGTACAGCTCGCTTATCTACCTATAAGATACCTTTTTACTTTTGCTTTGATGAGACCTATCCTATACTTATGCGACAACTCAGAATCGGGCAAGGAGTTCCTTTCCTTAGAACTTAGGAATATTTACGAAGATTTGTTTATATACCTGCTTTAATTACTTTTTGGTTATTCATATATTCATATTTAAATCATTTATTTTCATAGGCCCCAGGAGGCGCTTGAACACGTCAAAACAGTACAAAAAAGGATATAAAATAAATAATAAATAATACTAAATTATACTAATTACAATGATTTGAATAACCGGGGCTTAGATTAATTTTAATCAAACTGTTAGAAACATTAATTGCAGTTGCTTAGTGCCATGATGTTGCTTGTCTTAAGGTTGTACAAAAAAGAATGACAAACTTAAATTATTATTTATAATATCTGGCATAAGAGTTAAAGAGTCATGATTGTTAAATTGCTGAAAATCGAAAACTAACTTTAAAAAAGGATTAAAAACAAAATCATATTTAAAACCTCAAAGTTTTAATGATATTCTAATTTCAAAAGTCAAACTTTTAAAAAGTTTGTGACTCACTTTGCTTTTTAGGGTCAGCGTGCACTGACATCTAGGGTGGGCAATTTTTGGCAACATACTTGCACAATGACCTCGTTGACCCAAGTGGGATAATTAACACAGGCTGTCGTCTATCAATAACAGATTAGCATGTAAAAGCCGATAGCTAATGGTTTGTGTGTGCCCGTAATTGGCCCATAAATTCAACTGAACACGACTATGCTGATGTCCTAGTAAAATTTTCAACAATACATTATTCAAGTTATTTTTGGTTGTTTTTTTTCCAAACTGCATAATTCCTGCGATTTTAAAAACTATAATATTGTATTCTAAATAATATAGAATGAGTTATTTCATTGTGGTCATAAATACATTCTAACATACTTTTCGAACTCTAATATTCGTATCTCCTTGTTTGAAGTTACAAACTTTCTGTTCTGTTATAACTGACTGTTTGCGTAGCGGATGCTCGCGTGGTAGTGTATGGCATCACACACTGTGAGGTCAGAGATTCAATTCTTATTAGATTTTTTGTAAAAATCGACTCCCCAAGGGGGTAAATTTGGGGTCGAAAGTGTTTGGAAAGTTTCTAAATTTTCTAGAAAATAGACAAATCACGGTCAAAAGCTAATATATAAATATATTCCTCGTGAAATAATTTCACCTCTAATATTGCTATTAGTTTATTTCGACCCAAGCTATTTATTCTCTACTGAAGCGTTGTTTCACAATGCCTGTCACTATTGACATTTACAGCTTTGCCAAGAGTCGTAACTCGTAATGCGCCACAATACAAGCTAAATTATACACCGACTTGTCTTCAAATACGACAGATAAATTACCTACGTACCTTAGCTATTGGTTAACTGAATTATAAATAAGCATTGGTATTTATTAGTCAGTGTAAGTGGTGCCTCAACCGCTGTACAAAATATAAATGGAAATATGGAGGTAAATTATTCAAGAGGTAGTTTTATGAAGCAGTCATGTATTAGCAAGTAGCACTTTACCCTAATATACCGATCAATATTATTTTTAGAGGCACATAATTTAGAGATACTGAAGAAATGGTCACATACAAGAACGTCGGTAAAATCTTCAGGACCCGATTTCTCACGACTCTAAGTTATAGTTATAAGTAGCCGAGTGTTTTGACAGTGTCTTTATGAAATTGTGCTGTTTTAATAGTGTAACATAAAGTTTGAATATAGGTTTGAATATCATTATTCTAAAATAAAACCTTAGCTACTTATTTGGAGACAATGAATTTACATCAAATGAAGTTACAAATTCGCCGATGAGGCATTTGCGATTTATTCACCGAATAAATTTAAAATATATTACAGATAATGAGTGTACATTTTTGTAAAGGCAATTTGTTGCCATGTGTGTTATTGTTATATGTAATCTATATGTATAATTAAATTGTAATTGTCAATTTGTCATGTCTGTACATAAAAGATACTTAATTGCATGCAATTCTACACATAGTTTCCTTAAATGAAATAAATAAATTTATATATAGATTTTTTAGAAATACTACATTCCAAAATGGTGAATTAGGGGTTGAGAAATTAAAAAGAACGTCAAAAGATTTAAGCTTTTCACAAAATGATCAAAATTATGTCATTATGCATTTCTTACATTACAACGACTTTGTTAATTACTAGAAGTATTCACCGCGCATGCACTGTATTCATTGACCATATACATCGACCAGACTCCGTGTACATTGGCCAGGTGCGCTCAAATGAGTTAGCAAGTCCACAACTTTGTTGGCTCTCAATAGAGCAAATTGCAGCCTAACGTATTCAGGACACGTCTCTCATTGCCTCTACTTGTTGATAATTTGAAACTTTTGATTACTATTTAAATTATTATGCCGAGTTTTAATTGACGGTGATACTGTTTTATGATGGCTTAGTATGGTATGACATTTTTTTTAAAGCAAGGCCGTTTTAAAATTTAGTCATATCATACATGCCTGAACAGGGCGAGTGCATTACACTAATATTATATATCCGAAAGCTTAGTAAGTCTGTATGTATGTTATTACGTCCTCTTGCTCTGCCGAATGGATAGATTATGACGAAATTTGGTATGAATTTCTGACAGCTTGAATAAACGTATAGGTTACTTTATGTTTTACAAACAAAGCACGCAGGTTAGGCCACGGGCATACAGCCAGTAAGACAGCATGTATATTCGTATATTGTTGTGATTATTATGTTTATATGTTTCTATTTGTTATTTTTGTAATATTCAAACACGATGTAAAACTTGTTTTATGAATATATAAATTGAATTGAGACTACAATTCTTAAACTAGTCTTTTGATCTTCAGCATAATGTAATTCTGACGTGTTCAAATATTAAAAAGGTTAAACATATAAACCTATTTCATAAAACGAATATTAACTTAATATACTGTATTCAATTTCTCTTTGCTAACACAGTAAGTGACAGATACCCAAATATATTTGGTAACTGTTCGCTAAAATTCTCGGTTCTAGAATTTCGAGAAAACCTTTGCAAACATTACTAAGTCAATAAACCGAAGCGGCTACAAAATGTATTATAAAGTTACTAACAAAATTTAGTTCGAAATACTCTACTGTTTTTGTTCCTTTACATAAGGCTTTGTTTGGCTTGACAAATTGACGTAAGCCGAGGCTCAATTAGCGATAATATATTGACACACGAATTCAACGTATTTCTGTGTAATACCTGCTTCGACAATGAAGAGAAGCGTAAAGTTACACATGAAATTACACTAGTTATATACTTACATTATGTTACTTCAGACCGTCTTGGTATTCTATTACGTTATACTAGACTAAATTACTGCTTCTATTAGGTTACCCGCGTTAGAACCCAGAGACAATCCCAAATCTGACACGGGTAACAGCAAGGATTGGATTAAATAAGCCTCAGATTCTCTCGCGATAAAACCAAGGTATATTCGCCGCAAAAAACAAATTCTAGCGTAAAAATCTTCTAACACGGCGATAACACGGTTAATAATTTAGAAAGAGACGTAAATAACGCGAAAAGGAGAAATTATGAACCCGACAAAATTCGAAGAAAATAAAAACAAATAAGGAGTTCCTTAGTCGGCCATTTAATTTCATGAAAGCAGACGCGTATTGTAATAAGCTGGCAACATTACTCGGGTTTATTGCACGTTTTCACTTAACTCCCAGTCGGTATTTCTCTTTGGTAGTCATTTCACCAAGCCATAGTCTGGCCAACGTGAATTATTTAGAATACGCCTTCGAAAGATAGGGCATTAAAGTTTCATTGGGGCAGACGGAATATTCTTGACTTGACGCGAAACTACGGGCAACACTGTGCTTGTACATCAGGGCGGCGAGCCACGCGTCATCGAGTTCTCGACAACCGAATCGATACAAGTTTGATTGAATTTAAATAACTAAACGACTTGCTGTACACTACTATTGGATGCGTTTTCAATTTCCTTTCCAAGTATATTGGAATTTGAGAGTTTTCCAAGAAACAAATCATGTAAGGTTAGGAAATATGTAATATCAAGAAATTGTCGACTATTAGTAGTACTAATAGCATTAATTTTATTAGAAATACGTAAATTAATTGCCACAAAATCGATGCCCCAAAAAGGACACCGTCGTCGGGGTAGACCTAGGAGGCGCTGGCGGGATGACCTAGATGCCTACAGCCGCAACTGGTGGGAGACTGCAGGAGATAGAGAGGACTGGAAACGTTTGGGGGAGGCCTTTGCCCAGCAGTGGGACAAATGCAGGCTAAAAAAAAAAAACGTAAATTAAAAATTAAACATCATAGCCTAGTCATAGTTATATATTGTGTTAACGATTCTATTCGAAACGAAAATTCTACCAACATGTATACTCTGCAATATTCGCTTACCATTCTTACAGAATCAATTACCAAATGTATTCCACCAACCGCTAATAAACTTACTTACTGCAGTACAAAGTCATCTATATAAATTAGGAACAATATCACTTAATGCAATTGTAACTTTTGAATGTAGAGCTACAGCAAATTGTATTCTGGAGTTGCCTTCAGACCAAGTATCAATTTATGAACTTAGTGCTTACATTGTAGACTGTATAGACTAGATATAATTTTGAGATGATGTTCTAGAATAATAAGATGATACAAGGTATTTTGTTACATGAATTATGTCTATTAATTACTTTTTCCCTGCCTCGTTGGTCTAGTGGTTAGCGTATACAGCATTTACCAAGTGAGGTCTTGGGTTCGATTCCTTGATCGGGGAAAAGTGTTGTTCGGATTTTTTTTATCAGGTAATTCTCGACAGTACGGAGTTGGCATTTTGACCGGAGGATAAACTCACCCATGGTACTCGATGGGCTAGTGGTCAGCGTATGCGCCTCTCACCGCGAGGTCTCGGGTTCGATTCCCGGGTCGGGCACAGTGTTATTTGTGAACTTTCTGCCAAATTCACAATAGCAGCACGGAGTTGGTATTGTGCACGGTGGACGAGGAACAAAACATTACAGGTGAAATGTGGGTGATGTACACCTCTGTCAAACCCTTATGGATAATATAAGTGTGATGTTACGTGTGTTGTAATAATATAGTTATAAATTTGTTTACAATCATGTTAGGGTGTTAAAATGATTTAAGATTAAAATTATAGTTATTTTAGTATATTAGTTAGTTATAGTTCGCACTATATTATGATAATAATTCAATACATTCATATTGACACAGTGTATACCTAAGTAGTTTTAAAAAAGTTATCTTTATTATATTGATGACACTTTTGACAACTATATTATTTTTTAGGCTAAGCTATTGTAATGAATGAATGAAACATGTAAAATTTAATCTTATTTAAATTTAATGGTAATTTAAAAAGAGTTATTTCTTTTTACTGTATCCACACCTTTTGCATGTAATAGGTTAAATTACCTCCATTTGTATAACCGCCTGGCATTTAAGCCATAAACCTAACGACGTACATTGAAGGCATGGGACATAGCACACATTCAGGCTCGGTTGCCAAGTCGTTGTCATAACTGCCAGCGTTGCCAGTTACCCGACCAAACAAAAAGATGGCATACCGAAATAATTGCCATGTCATTGCGGAGAATTAATTTAAAACTATATTTTAAAGTATCATGAGACAAATATACATGGTGGACATAGTAAAATTAATTGAAACCATAGTCATAAGACAGTGTCAATGTTCATTTTGACAAGCAAACATTTTATAAAGAAAAACGCGTGTGCCGAACAACTTGAATTATTACTATATTTATTATAAAAAAAAAACATTTATTCACGACATAATAACAAAATAACTCTATAAAAATACAATAGATAATTACCCACAAAAAATATTAATATGATATTTACAAAACTATAGAGCATCAAAAAACTCCTCCGCATTGATGTCTAAGGGCGACATCGTGCCCAAGGCAGGCAACATTGCCACGTTGTAAGGCAGTGCTTATTCTTTTCTTCCTTTCTTTCTTTCTTTTCTTATTCTTTCTATTATTTCTATATTAAATTTGTTCGGCTATCTTTTGTTTTTGAAAATGCTATGTCAAAATCAGCCATATTATTGAATAACAAATACTAACTACTATCGTGTACGGATTAATATACGGAGCTTGTTTAATCAAACGAAAATGCCTGAATTTGATCCAATTTTAAATCTCAATTTTAAAGAATTTTGTAAATCCATTGAAATACTCGTTAAAAAATGTCACACTCGTTTACTCAAGGCCACCAAATGTACAATTTTGGCAAACAGACAAGGCTATCGGGTGTCCAAGTGGCAGGTACCCACCCTGTATAACCTTTGTCACCGGGTGACAGCAGACACAAAGAACGATACATCACAAAACGAAAACGGCCCCTCGGATAGTTTCAGCTATCGATTTCACTTTCATTCAATACTAGCGACCCGTCCTGGCTTCGCTCCGAGTACTAAATAAATATAGTTAAGTGTACTATACGTATATATGTATGTTTTATTCATAAAAAACTCAGTACTGAATCATTACATCTGTTTATTTATTATTTATTTATTTATTTACACTCAGCTGCTCACTTTGCTTACAATTTCCTAATGCGCACAGTGAGCCATACAAATAGATGAAAAATTACACACATAGTAGTACTATTAAAAAAGACAGTTGCATCAAAATCCGTTGTAAAGATCTAAGCTAACATAGGGAGAGACAGACAGACAACGGGAAGCGACTTTTTTATACTATGTAGTGACTTTAGTGAAGTATTTAGTCGGCGTAAACAATTCTTGTTAAGTTTCAGAAATTAACTGATATGTGCCCGTGCCCACTATTTTCTTCAAGTTTATTTATTTTGCTGAGGATGCATTTAGTTGAACTAGTCAAGGGTAATCAGCTCCAATTTCACAGGTGTTAGACAAACCGGGATAATGATATAACACACATAAATTAATGTGAAAGCTGTGTTCTTTTTTCAAATGTAACTTGTGTCACTTTTGAATTCGTTTATATTTTATAGGTCGGACAAGATCGGACCTTAGAAACTGGCCCTTAATATGATAAAATATAACCCACGATTAAGCTTATTTGCTTCATACAGTAGTAAAAAAATCTGTTTTTTTATTTCCACATACTTCAACAGCCTTAATCTACTTATGATTTCGAAAACATTTTCTATTGGAATCCGAATCGGCTTGAAATCGACAGCGCATGCGTTCCCGGACGTGAATCGAGATTATCCATTTCCTTTCGATAAGTGAGAAGTTTTCCTCTACAAGATTAAATATTGCAGCCCTTGACTCCCTGCGGCGTGAGTGATGTACTACCAGGAGATGTATGCATACGAATAACTAAAAAAATGTTGAGAACTCACTCCCCGACTTTTGCTCGAAGTAGTGAATAAGTTTAGAGATGTAAGTTTGTTTGGAATAGTGTCATTAATCAAGAAGTATTGCTTGGCATTATGTTTTGTAAAGTGTAGGTATTGTTAAGTTTGTTTTCAAGGAGTGAACTCTTTTCAGCAAATTGAAAGGAATGAGGCTGTTGTTACACCGAACAGAGCAATAATTGCCTAATAAAGTAGTTTTAATAATACTTTAAACACTTCACATTTATTTATTCCAAAAATAGTTCTGCTAAAATGCAAAAGTTTTAATAATAATGGTTCTGACATTTTATTTTCTATATAACTACTATAAATTACTAAAAATTTATGTATTGTTACTTTCCTCCCTTCGCTCGCTCTGCTTTAATTAGATTAAGTGAAAAAGTTCTACAAAATATTATTGTGGGATAATTTATTTGTCTTAAAATAATACTTTGAAGAATTCATAACCTAACTTTGATATCACTCTAAATAATTATCTTCAAATTTTATATCAACTTCAATCAGGCCAAGAAAAAATAACCTCCAGATATATTTATGCTTAAAATTATACAAATTGGTATTCGACAAGAAATGTCAGTACTTAAATATATATCTACACGACTACTTCGCCTTTCTCTTTTCAAAGAACGTAGCAAACCTTACCAAAACAGTTTAATCAGCTATGCAATACCTAGACGGTAATATGGCCGCTTGGCTAGTAGCTTGGCTTGGCTGGCAACAAGCCATGGAACTGTAACACCATGCTTCAGACCATAAACCTATCGGAACTTTGGATTAAGAAAGATTAATCGGTATGTGAGATATTTTAGTTACTGCTTGGCTTGCTCGCTAAGTTGTGTAGGTAAGGATCTAGGACTAGAAGATTAGACGATAAAACCGGGTTATAAAAGTGCGCCAATACCATACAGAATGAAAACCTGAAACCCTTCTTCCATGAAAACTTCTACATGAAAACCTTCTTCCACTGTATTTTTTACGTGTTTTATGACCACTTAAGCCAAATTTACATTGCGGAACATGCATTGTAAACATTTAAGTTTATTCGGTCAAATTATAGATGAATTTCATGCCGCGAAATCAATTTCATGCTACAAAGGAGTATGACAAATTGATTATGGGATTGTGTATCGCTGCTGTAATATCCTTTCTGCGGTCATGTCAAGATAAAAAGTGTAGTATTATATGAAGCTTAATATAAAAGTTTAATTTTAAGCCGGATATTTTAATAGTAAGCCGGGTTTGAAGCAAAAAGATCGTAAACAAATGTAAAAACACGTGATTTTTCTATGAAAAATGTAAATAAAAAATAACTTTTGTTTATTAAATCCTGCTTAATTATTTTATTTTTTACTAGATAATCGTCATACACTAATCTAGAAATTATTAACTATCTTATATTCGTGACACAAGGGTTATGGCGATACAGTTTATGGGCATTGCCTTTTCGTTTATAAATTAGACTTTATCATGAGACAAATTGCAAAGCTAATCGTTATAAACTCTGTAAAAAATGCATAACTTCAGGTATTGATTTGTAATAGATAGATAGAGTAATCTTTATTGTATACCAATATTAACAAAGTTTATTTTGTAAAAAAAGGTACTTAAAAATTATGTTGCACAATGGGCGGCCTTATCGCTTATAAGCAATTTCTTACAGGCAACCTAAGGATGGACGATAGTAAGTAATGAGCAAAGTTATGGGCAGTTGTTGGTGCGTTAATGAAAGAAACATAGAAAAATTAAACGTCATGATAATGACAATGGAGATTATAAAATATAAATAATACAGAAATAAACTAGTAATACTGCCTAACGAAAAAAAGTGGGACAATTTTAATAACTCCATGGCGCAAATAATGATCACATGTCTTACCGATTGATTACATTTCGTTCGCATTCATGTCTCTGAACATTGTTCGACTGCAGTTCGCGTGTATGCCAGCAAATTATGATTAACATAATTGCTGTTTAGTTCTGGGTAATTTATTACCAACACGAGCAATTAGTATCGTATTTCTCGTTATTATGCAAGCCTTTCATAAGTTTGTTTGAATGAAACCTGATTCGGTCGAATAGGCGTGGCCAATTGACCATTTTCATATGTGATGGGATATTTATTAGGTATTGAAAAAAAAAACTGTTTGAATTATTTACATTGAACATTTTAATGTAATACCTACCCTATTTTGTTATGTTCATTATTTGTTGCTTTTCACAAGTCAAAACAAAAAAGCTCAGCAACAGTTCACGGTTGTGCTATTTCATGTTATTTATCGTGACACAGTTTTCGTTATAGAACTTCTGCGAAACGATAACCAATGTTTTGATTTTTTTTAAATATTTATTTGGTAGTCCAGAGGAAAGGTCATAAGTAATCTATATCGACCTACCACGTGGAGAGAGATGCAGCATAGTTGCCATAAAAAAAATATTTCCATTTTGTGATATGCATAAATTTTAGCATAGAGTATAACATCATCATCATTTAACACAGTTTGCGATCACTAGAAAAAGTAAAAAAAAATAAAAAAATAAAATAAAATATATTTATTCAATACCACAAGGGTATATTAATTCTTTACATTAATAACTTATTGTTGAACATGCGTTTAGATATTCCTTTTTGTAAAGAATTAAGTAAATTACTAAAAAACTCCTGCACTAGGCTAGGCCTGTTCTGCAGAAGATTTTTATTTTCTAAATTACATTTTGATCGTAATGGCGGTATATTTATATAAGTACAAAATATGTCGTAATATTAATGTTTTTAATTCAAAATCTAGTAATCAAAACAAAAATAAAAATTGAGATCAATGTTTGATTATAAATCTATAAAAATAACTACTTAAATACTATAACTAAAACTGTTTAAATACATCTAAACTCTTAATTCTAATAGTTTTATAAATTCTTCTGTGTAATCCTTTAATTTAGCATTTAGTTTTTAAGCATTGTTTTAAGTACAGCTCGCTGTATGTTAAAAGCACAAGAACTTTAGTTTGTTCCAAAATGAAACCATACATAACATTTGTAGTGCACACAAAAACATAACGTCCGCTAAAAACGTTCACCACACAAAGCTTTACATACCTTCACGTAAAGTACAGCCTCTAAGTCCTGAATAAAACGAGAAGCAGGAACACATAGCAACGCGCCAGTACCCACGGATGCCACGTAAGTTGGCACAGGATGTAGATTTGTCCTTAATCCAAATTGTTGGCTATGCTCGAATAGTTCTAAGAGCAAATCTTTATTGCACTCGCTTAATTTTGCACAACTTTGTCCAGCAGTAAATTAATTTATAATGCTGCACTGGATCTTCTAAACGAGACTGTACTTTAGTAGAAATAACTCTTTTTAGTACCAAAATAGGTACTTTCGGAGCTTTCCTTGTGTCAAAGTTCTCGAGTCTGTTTGTTATTGAATTTACTCGAGTTTCCCTGTCCTTATCGCTGAGAAGTTTGCTATCGGATGTAAATTTACTGTATGCGAATTGGGTTCTAGATAAGTCGAATTGTGTGAGGAATAAATGCAATGTTTTATTTTTATTGGACAGCTAGATATAGCGAGGTTTTCGTTTTCAAAAACAGTTGTACAGTGACTCTTTAATCCCATTTATAGTATGTCGCATTTATTTATACTAAAATACGTAAAGAGGCATGATTTGATGTTTGTAAGGCCGTTTCAATTTTCTTATAGAAATATTACCGTGTCGCTCGGTACCGAAACAAAAACCCGAGTGTCTATTTAATTTTATCAATGAGAATATTTTGCTGCATCGCATAAATATGTATATGAATCTTACAATAAAAGAAGTTGTATGTACTAAGCTCTATTTGTAGCTTTTCTTCAACAAAAACAGTACATACTAACTGTGGCTATGTACTCGTATTGTACTGACGCAGATTAATGAACATTCCAAGCAGCTATAGGTATATTCTTGCTTCCATTATTTCGTATACAAAATAGATAAATGAACTTACATGTTACTATTTATCAAGGCTGTATTTTGGCAAGAAGCCAACTTTGTTGCCGCGTAATTATAGCTCTTAATTCCTTCTAAATAGTTAATTTATTCTCTGTAGTTTGTATAGTCTTGTGTTGTGTACTTGTTTCTTATCTTTTTTAGTTAGCTTTGCATGCTTTTCCGCAAAAAGTTTATACTTTATGATGCTATGTATGAGTCCATTACACTTTTAAGTTTCAAAATACTTGAAATAATTCAAACCAGCCTCACATACCCGGCTACATATTACTAATTTCTGATGTATGTTTGTTCATAGAGATTTATAGAATGAAAGAATTGTATATATATTTTCTTATTCTTCATTCTGTTTTTGCAGATTATAAGTTTTCCAGATGGATCTTTCAGCACACACGTCTTTCTATACATTTCGATGAGCGAACAACACCGGAATCAACATTACAAATTAGGAGTGTATGGCTGGCCTTACACCTACAAAGAAAACTCATAACCTAAATACATTTTTGTAACAAAACACAATCTCAATCCCACTACCACGTCGATCGCAATTTAAAAGCAACGCGACAAAGCGTCAAATCCATTCAGAATTTCAAACGAAGATGTTTTTAGTCCACACAAGATTCTCATTCACTTTATCTAGGTATTGGATAAACCGGGTGCATTGTGCACCAATTTTATTGGATGGAACATTCTAGTCAATGCCTTAAACCTAAAAAACAAATGAATTTAAATGACAGCCGAGTTTGATATTCATATTTCAATAGTGTTACTTTAATGATAGTCCAGTTATAACTTATTCGGTGAACAACTCTAGCTTGACGATTATTGAATAGCCCATAAGCAGGAAAAATATAGAAGTAAACCTACCTGCGAAACACACAACCTAAACACACTTCTGCAACAAAACACAACCGCCAGTAACACGTCGATCGCAATTTAAAAACATAGCGACAAAGTGTCAAAGCCACTCAGAATTTCAAACGAAGATGTTTCTAGTTCACACTAGATTACAGCATACAATCTCATTCATTTTATCTAGGTATTGAATAAACTGGGGCATTGTGCGCTAAGTTTATTGAGTGGAGCATAAAAGTCATAGCGCTCTGTACACGTACAGTTCGGACCGCGCATCTTGGACTGCGTTCCAAACCGCGGTTAGATCTGTACAGTTTAGACTGCGGATCAAACTGTTGTGCTAATTACGATTAAAATGCTTGCACGGTTTGGACTGCGGATGAAACTCACATAATCTAGACAAACGTTCCGAACTGTGCGTGTAAATTGATTTTCAAGAGTTTGGACTGCAGTTTGGAGTGGCGCGTGGAACGTTATAACTTTTAAAAGTTTTGTACGCAGTAGTAAGAAAAATGGACGATCGTTTGGTCATCGCGTTAGCTGGATTTGTAGTCAGTTTAAAGAGCCTAACAAAACCTACTGACTTGCAAAAATCAACGAGCTTGTCATATGCTTTGTTTCTCATGTTCCTGTTACTATACTCCTTACTTTTTATCTTCCAGAGACAAGTATGTTCACGGAACAAACGAATAAACTCTGTGATAGCTTCGACGCTCCAAACCGCCATTCTTGTAATTTACGTTAAAACGTAATGCGCGCGTAAAACTGTCATATTGGCGCGCGCGCCAATATGACAGATCGGACTGTTAGAGCCGCGCATCTACACGTACAGTTCGGACCGAGGGATGGAACGGCGCGTGCTGTTTCCCGCGGTCCGAACTGTACGTGTGCAGAGCGCTATTATCTTAAACATAAAAAACAAATGAGTTTATATGACAGCTGAGTTCGATATTCATATTTCAATAGTGTCACTTTTGTGATCGGACAAGTTAAAATTTATTCGGTGAACAACTCTAGCTTGATGATTGTTAAATAGGCCATAAAAAAAATAAAAAAAGTAAACCTACCTAGAAAACACACAACCTAAGCACACTTCTGCAACAAAACACAACCTCATTTCCAGTAACACGTCGCCGCGTCGATCGCAATTTAAAAACAAAGCGACAAAGCGTCAAATCCATTCAGAATTTCAATCGAAGATGTTTCTAGTCCACACAAGATTACAGCACAATCTCATTCACTTTATCTAGGTATTGGATAAACTGGGTGCATTGTACACCAAGTTTATTGAATGGACCATTCTAGTCAATATCTCGGGCGTGCTAGAATGTGTTGGACTTAGCTATCGCGTCAAAACCTGCCAGGATGGACGAGCGCTATTGTGGAGATCAGCTCACAATGCGTATCAGTTTCGGATTGATGTGCTTTCGAAGTACTTCGGCTGTGAGCTGTAAGCCGACAGCTCGTTGGAGCTTGGTAACGCGTGTCGATATAATAAAATTCTGGGAATACGTCGGACTATCCCAATGTTGTAATAGTTGGTTACATGCTCCAATAATTTCTGTTGTTTCTGAATCATTTTAAGGCACAATGATACATAACATTTAGTTTCACTCGTTAAGTTTAGGATCCATTCGGTGGAGGCATTTGCATAATACCAGATAAAGATGATTTGATGTAATTTCATTATAATCATTTAGATAAAGTATAAAGAAACTTTCCACACAATGAATATTGTAAATTTAATAAAAACAGAAATAGTAGTACAAGATGCCACTTATTGCTCTAAGACTTCAAACACGAACGGCAATAATTTTCAGGCAAGAGTTTAAAAAACACCTCAATTGATCTCCTTATATACTTTTGAGAACGCGCGTTTTTGGCACTGAGATGTTATAGATATAGGTAACAAGGTTGCATTCTCGTTTAGAGCGCATATATCTACGCGCGTCTTTGGCGCGTTAAAAATACGAAACCAAAAGTAATAAAACGTATCATACGTCCACATAAAATTTTCTTCCATTCCAAATATAGAGAAACAGCGCATACGATATTTGTAGGTACCGAGACGTATGGTAATATGAATATTTGATAGGTTGGCTGAGACGGTGACGCCAAGCACAATATCGATACATTCTATATGGAGCACGGCCAATGTACGTACATGTTTGGTTTTACTTATTAAGTCACGAGCCAATATGCCAATAGCCAATATTAGGTTGGTTTTGACAGGCTCAATAACTAAATTCATTGACGCATGAGCAGTTTGTTTTCCAGTTTAGATTATTATTTCAGTTCATTGTAATCTTCAAAAGATTGCAGATTCATTGATTCATCAGAAGTTTAATATATTATGCCTTCTGTGCCAGAAATTTCAGGTCCTGATTATGCCTTAAAATCCAGGAACAGAGAGAAACAATACTTTTGGAAGTAATTAATAAAGGATGTATTTGATTTTACTCTCTCGTTTGTCTAGTGGTCGTTCAAAGTGTTAGTTACTTTCCCTATTTAACGTAAATTATCAATAAGATGGATATTTTTGAAAGTTTTCCTCAATTTTGTAAGAAATAGCATTTCAATATAAAATTCCATGCGGATGAACTCGCGGGTTACAGCTAATATACAGAGTAGTGGAAAGCTAACGTATTACTCTAATTACTTGAGCGTCACGCTGCCACTTGCCAGATGCCAGTTGTTGCCACTGGCATGGACAGTTGCCAGTGACGGTGTTAACAGCCGCTTATCTTTGCGAGCTTATTTCATTGTGAAAGCTAGCCTTATTTTATGAGATGTCATTAGTGTATCAAGAAATGGCGGCAAATTTCTTTGTTTTATATAGGTATAGCTAAAGCCATTCTATATTTATTGTGTGACTGCCATTAGATGAAGAAAGTAACAAAATATTTTTGTGATAAAAAGTGTTTTTATATTTTTCCATGGGATAGGGTGAGAGCCTATCGCTATCCACCGGGCACAATTCCAACTCCGTGCTGCTATCTATTTCATTTTATTTTGATTTCATAATTATAAAAATAAAATAAAAACGGACGGAAAATTCACAAATAATACTGTGCCCGACTTTAGAATCGAACCCGAGACCTCGCAGTGAAAGGCGTTAATGCTAACCACTAGACCTTCGAGGCAGTTCTACTAATATCCTTCTAATATTATGAATGCAATAGTTTGGGTATGTTTGTTACTTCCTTACGCTTGAACTGATGGACTGATTTTGATTAAACTTGCCACACATGTAGCTTAACTAAGCTGGATTAATATATATGCTTATTAAAACATCGTGGACGGAGCTGGGAGCTGCAGCTGTTAATAGTCAATATATTTATCAGTAATCTTCTTCTTCTTCTATTTAGGATGGATAGAAAGGAGAAAAAACCGCTTATAATATTTGAAGACCTGGCTTCAAGTTGAATATCATTCTTTATTAAAATATATACAGCATTCTTAAGTAAAGTACCTAAGTAACTAAGTAAAAGGATAAGAAGTAAATTCACAAAGCTTGGTAATTTATTCACTCACAAGTGTAGAAAAAACCTAGACAAAGTGTCTGGGGCCTTCATTAGACCGGACTGACATCGCTTATACTACTGTATGTATGTATGTATACCTTCATACATGTATGGTAGTAGTTTTGCATGTGTGAGTGTAATGAGAGTCTTGTAATGAGCACAGAGACGTTCCTAAGTACAGGTAGTTACATATTTTTACAACCCGAGTGTTAAGAAAGGTTGTACTTTTTCAGCGTATCGTAGTTATCATATTATAAAGATGCACTAGTACAGAGGAACGGGTAGTAATGTTGCTGCACCACGAAGGGAGGATCCTCCGACCAGGCTCGGTGGTATTGCCTGGCGGACCGCTGTCCAACGGTAGCGTCTTGGAAGTTGTGAACACTTTGTTAACGCGATTCAGCGTTCTTTGACACTTGTGACGAGTGTGTAATTTTTTGACGTTGTCAATGTCATCCGTAATGTCATCATAATTATGTGCGGATTCACAGCTAGTACTGAAATATCGTATAGCTGTGTTTAATGCTTTTAATGAAATTGTAATTGAAGTAAATTAATATGTTTTGACTGTTACATTAATCAATAATTCTGTATTTTTAAGTCAAACAAATTTTCTTAATAAAATGTTGTCTTTTTGTTACAGGTATATATATCAAATATATCAAATGGAAATGCAACAGAGATTTTTGTTTCTCGTCCCTGAAAATAGTCTTCTAATAGACCGAGACTAGTTTTACCAAATCTTGCTTCAGTGTAAGTAACTCGTACTCAATAACAACAGTTCGTCTTTTCACATTTTTATTTAAGTGTAAAATGAACGCAATGAAAAAGTAAACGCAAAACAAACCATTTAATGTATGTGCTTGTTTGTAGTCAACTTTATGTAAAATAATTTTATTTTATAATTAATAAACCTAAATTGTTTTTAAAGGACGCTAATGGTGAACGCTTCGTTTATAAATGTCTGTAGAGTCAGCAAAATCATAATGTGTTTTTTTAAATGTAATTTTATTTTTTCTGAGCTTGCTTTAAATAATATTTAAAGTCTAAAAATGTACCTGGTGGTAAAGCTAAAGCTAAAGGTAGCACTTGTGATAGAGCTATTTTAACCTGCTGCCAAATGGTAGTGCATTACTGTGTTCCGGTTTGGTGTGGAGATCAGGCCCTGAAATTACTCGCACATGAGGCATAACACCATAGCACTCAGCTGCAGCGATGCATCTACAATCTGCTTTTATGGCTTGTTGATGTTTATAGGCTGTACTTCACTTACCGTGAGGTGGACTGAAAATTTGATTTTTGCAGTAGTATTAAAAAAAAATGTATTTGCTTGTATTTTTACTGCAATTACGTCATATTATTCATATTACAAGCACAACATGGATAAATGCTTATTTTTGTAAAAAATCGTTGTTACATCCCTTTACGGTATCAATAACTATGAGCTGTTTTACAAAATTGTTGGTATCAAATAATATGTTATAAAAAAACGTATATTCACACAACTGTATTTTCATATTTTTTATCAAGCTTGTATTTCTTGCCATTTAAGTCATACAGAGATCAAACGACTGTTATCTCGACATCTTTTGTTCTTGTCACGACCGGCAAGGCATACATATTCCAGTCCCCGCCGTCGCCTATTTCCATATCCCTCAGATATATCATTGTGTTCCGAATATTTTATGCTGTCGGTATCTAACCGGCGTTTTGTGGTAATGTCTTCGTTTGATGTATAGCAGTCAAGAGCACTCGTGGTCTAAATATCTTCCCATTATGTATATTGTGGCTACATTAAGATGTAACGTCGCTGGAGGGAGCCTCTTAGCGTTTTTTCCCTTCGTAATCACGACCCAGATTGCTCTGTCCCAGAACATAATGCCACGTCGGCCGCGAAATTTGTTAAAATTATAGGCGAACATTTATTTCTCCAGCCGAAATATCGAATATGGCCCAACTTTCCTTTACTAAAAGTCCGATGAAATTACTCAGCAAATGGCTCCTCGTTTGTGCTTAATTTGTACATTTGTTTGTGCAATCTTTTTCCAACGAGATACGCCGGCAAAAAATAATTGAAACAGCTATTTTGCTCGGTACGGGAAATTAGCACCGAGATTCTACTTTGTTGATTTAATTGGATCAGATTATAGACGATGCGATGCTACAACGCACCGACGCAATCCGGATAACGGCACAAAAGTGAAACGTAACAGCGTAATAAAGTGAGGGAACGAAGTGCAAAGAATTTTATATGAATTACAAATGAATTTCGTGGAGTCGTTCAAAAACTCACACAGTGAAAGCTCCTTCCGCGGCTACTTCGTTAAATAATGTAAGGATCTGTGGAGGTGCGCGAATTGCGGCAACCGACTCGAACAAAACGCGCCGGAGCCGCTTGAATTTGCAATTTGAAGGCGTTTCGTTCTCTCACAATTTGCTTATACCGAGCCCCGCGCTGGGCGCCATTCCATGTAATTCGGTCCGCAGCCGCACTAAAGTTAAGTAATCGCACACCGTCGCATTGCTTCGCCGCGCGCCGCGCTCCAGGACCTCCTTATTTTTTTGGCATCGTTTCAAATTAAAAGCGATAAGAGTGAGCTCCTTTTACGGAGCCCCACTGGCACGTCGAAACAAAGCCATCTACTTACAGCATACACAATTTATCACCCTTTGTTGGAAGAACGTCAGAACTGTCGGCTCTAGCTATACAATGAAATTAACAACTAATGACGTCTGCCGCTTTCCCTCTTTTATACTGCTTTGATATGATTTCGGTTCGCGTTCCCGAGAAACTCAACTCATCCACGCAATACGACAGCTACGTGGGACTACGAACTAAATTAATATACTTAATTTTATGAGCAACACTAAGAACTGTAATGGTATTCTCGATGGAGGTCGGGCTCGCCTTTCATTCGCTCTTCAATAATAAACAAGTGCTGACCCGCCTCGCAAACTGCGCGAAATTTAATTTTAATACGGGACTGGGCACTATTTGGGCGACGTCGCCTAACAAAACAGTGCCTGCCACCGCGTAGATTAGAACTCGCTTACACCATGTTTGTTCACGGCTAACGTTTTTGACGCTATTACACGTTAGCTTACATAAATCTTAATTGTATACATTAGTAAAGTTAGATGGCGGTCGGTGAGATAAAGAGAGGTTCGAACGTTGGGGCATGACTAACGCAATCATAATGGAACATCCAACATTCTTCGGCGTCTACAATTGGAGCAAAATTTGCTGCAATTTCATGAATTGTCGTCGCCAGTTATTATTCGGCGTGTAAGCGGGAATTTGTCTCTTCAGGACATAGCTGGTTTTGTCCTGAAGTTCCCGTAAATTCGCATGGTTCGCTGGCTCCTTTCAAAAGTCGCGGTTGGTTTTACGCTTTTGGTGGTATTGTTCGTGGCGTTTTGACTTTGAATTTTAACTATCCTCGTACAGAAATTGCGCTGAGATGAATAATGTTTTGCCGTGCAGTTTGCGCTTGAGTAGTAATTGTGCATTTCGGTTGGAGTTAGTTTCGATTCGGTCTGTGATCTTATCTGTCACGGCCAGAGAGTTCGGATCAAAGAAATGTGCTGAAGTTCGGGGAAGTCTTCTTGTTTGAGTTACACTGGAAGTTACTGTAAACTTTGTAAATGAGGACACGTTTGGTGTATGTCAACCGCTAATCCTGAGATTGTTGTATTCAGCGAACATTCTTAAGCCAAGCTTGGTACAAATTTGGTATCAAAAGATGTCAGAACGCTTTTTAAGACGCGTTTTTTGCTAGGAGCCTTTACTGGAAACAGCTCAGTACAGATGCATCCAACGTGCTTAATCTCTCAAATCCTTTTCGAGATCCCTTCGTCCTTTTTGTAAGAGCGGTAGAATGCAGTGGCTCTCAACATCAGTAAAATAAAAACACTTGTCATATTTTGAAGTGTCGTGTCTTTTCAAATTTTCCTTTTAGCGGGTAAAACTGTTTTAGGTTTTTATGTGCATATATCTTATTCATAATCCAGCATTATATCTGACGGAGAAGGAATCTCCGGAGTTTTTAAAAAGTGTGATGTCACAATTGTTGTCTTCATGATTACTCATTCTGGGTCTTCAAAGGAAAACTTCACAATTACTTTTATAAGCTTCGTTTATTTAACGGGCAGCGTAATAGAGAGGTCCGTACCATTTATGGCTCGAGAGCTACTGAGCCGATCGCATACAGTGCGGCCTTATTTAAAGGACTCGGCGCATATGCACGAGTTTACAAGTTTGTAGGTTATGTATTGAAATTACAATCTTAACATTAATTTTACATCGTAATCAACTCAAAAATAATGGACTGATGGTTTATAAACTAATTCTAGGACAGTCAAATTATTAATCTTAATTATTATCGACGAACAGTTGTAATCGCGCCGATATATCTTATTCATAAAACATAACATTAGTAAGAATCTTTTCAGTTGACGTTAAAATGCTATTTTAAACGACGTCAAAGTATTATGTAGAGCTATATCGGGTACTTTTTTATAATAATAATAATAATTTATTTGGCACACAAAAAAAAAAAGAACGTACATAGTAGGACACTTAACATAGGTACAAAAGAAACCAAAATATAATGTTCTGCTCTTACTTAAAATAAGAAATCCTGTGCTTTAAGTACCAGCACTTTCCAGTTTAACAATTAAGTTGAATACTAATAGGAATACCTACTCAATATACAAAGTTAGTTAAATTTAAATTTTTAGATTAAAAGAATTAAGAATTTAGTATGAGTACTGAGTATTCTCTGACAAAAAAAATACAATAAAAATTTCAGTCAACTCCCAAACCACTAAGCAGTCGCATACTTTGACCACTGATACAACAGGACAATATAAAGCAGTCAAACATTTTGACTCTATAAATATACAAATTAGGAAGACTATTTTTGTTTAAATTAGCGAGCTCAATTGTATCGTCTTGCCGACGTCCTCATTCTGAAACAAATTGAACTTAATCAAAGACTGTGAACTCAGTCTAGTCCCCAAAGATAGTATAGTCTCTATAGATTGAGAGATTGTAATCGTCTGAGAATTTTATCTATCTTCCTTATCGTATTAGCAAGTTCTTTGTAAAGTTCGTAAATACAAGAAGTAATTTTGTGTGTGTGTGTGTGTGGTTATAAAATATATGTATACATGTGTTGATGAACAGTGTTCATACAACGACTTTGTATTTAAATATATTTAATAAAAGATTGTGATGAATTAAGTTGCTGAAATTGTTTGTGGTATTTTGGTACTGTTATAGCGAAACTGCTATGTTGATCTAGTGGTTAGCGCATGCGACTGCTAATCACATGGGTTCGATGCTCGGAAAGAGCAAGTATTATGAGCTTATCCCTTAGTTGTTTACACACTGGGGACCACCTGACGTTCACAGTTTGACTTGCGACCTGCAACCGTGGACCACAAGTCGACAACCTGTGGACACAGACACACGGTGGTGCTGGTCGGGTCACGGGTAGGTGTGGTGAGCGACAACCTTTATCATTAACAGATGTTAATGATAAAGGTTGTTACAGGTGGAAGAAAGATGCATTACTGGAAGATCCCAGTATCCGAGATTTGCATCTTTATTCCACCTTACTGTGTTTATTTTAACACAGCAACAACTTCTAAAAAAAGCAAGCAAAGGAAGCATATTTAAAACACTCTTTGGGCGCAGAATTCTTAATTTTGCCTTGTTCACATTATTAATTTTAAATTAACGTTAAGTGATATCTGTTGACCGTTTATGTAATGTTATTTAAATTTTTGCTTTATTTTAATCATAAGAAAATTTTACTAATAAATTATCTAAAAATGTATTAAACAATGTTTTTTTTTGTAAGACAACACGACAAAAATGTGATAAAATCCATCTCGTGCACGTTATGCTAGTTCGCATGTTCTGATCTTGTCTCGCAAGCAACGGTCAATAACCGCGTAGCAGCGGACTACGTCGTAGATAGTTGCTACGAAATTTCTCAAAATAATTTACCGCGTAGGCATACAAAGCGAATTTAAATGCAAAGGTTCTATTTGTAAAGGACGCCAAAAAAAGTTTTCATGAAAAATAAATAATGTCTTTGTAATTAGACCTTTAATTAATACGAAATAAAATTAACTGTACGAATCATTTCACATTTTATTTTATAACTCATTTTTATGACAAACTTGTTCAACCACGTTCTGTTAAATATGAAAACACATAATTTTATTATAATTTGAAATGAAATGTAATGTAATGGCCTTGACATTTTTAGGATTTTCTACAAGAATAAGTTTTTTGATAAATTGGTCTTACATTTATAAACTTGTAATTATATTATCTTCAAGGTAAATGTAATGAATTTCTTATTTCATGAACATACTAACCAAAACATGAATCTCATTAAGTGTCACAATATATTTTAAAGTAGTAAAATAATGTCGTCGATGTAAAGTTAGTTACAGAAATATATCACTAATTCTATTATTATTGAAACTTAAATTTCGATTCACTATGTTCGCAGTCAGCAATTATTAGAATGCAAATAAATGCAAATAATAACCGAGAACAGCATTAGTGGATACGCACTATATACAATCTAATACCAATATTATTTTATTCATAACGTGAGAGACACAGTGACATAACAGAAAAACCGGCCAAGTGTGTGTCGGGCAACGCACAATAGGGATCCGCACTAAAAGAGAATGATGATTTTGATTTTTAATTTTAGCATATTTTATTCTTGAACTTACAAAGTGAACTTAGTTGATAAAATTTTACTTTGAAGTACATTACACCACCATGATTTTTTATAGGTTTTGAGCCAACGGTTTAGCATTTAGAGGACGCCCTACCCGAGAAAATATTTAATCTACAAAGTTAAATTCCTCGCGGACGGGTCGCTATATCAAAAAACGTATTTTACACATTTCAGTGTTATTAAAATACCTATTTAATTATACCCATACATACCATACATTACATATGGGTAACCGAAAAAAAAGGAAGATTTTATTTAACCACTTTTCTTTGTCTTCTTCGTCGTGCCGATGGCTGAGTCAAATTTTATTTTGACTTGCCATCGTGGTGAAAGGATTAGCCAATTCGCTTTGGAGAACTCGTGAATTGCCCAGGGTGCGCCGGACGTAGGGAATCGTTGCGTACGTCACTCGGGGAGGCTCCTTTCATGCATCCATGGTATAGTTAAATTATATATGTAACAAAATTTCATTATTTATCACCGCTGAGCCTCAGACATACGGTTATGGCGAAACTATAAGGGTCCTTCGAAGTACTGTGAAACCCTAAAAATAAACCACTCAGTAACACACCGTTGAAGGTGACATTGAATCGACTTTTGAAGTGACAATGTCACACGAATATTGAATTCTGGTGGAGTGAGACCACAATCAGCGCGACCGATCTTCTTATTTCCGTTACATTATAATTCGATTACTGAAAAGGCCTGTAATTTATATACCTACGTGTTATATGAAGGCTTTATTTAATGTAATCTGTAGGTTTGCCTCGCTATTATGTGGCAAAATTGGAAAATGGTGTTTATTTTCGTATAGTAGAAATTGGAATGGTATTAAAAGGCTTTCAATTGTTATGTCATATCAGGTATCTGGATTAGACAAGTTATTAAAAAAAATTCTTTATATGTGGTTAATGAATGTTGATATAAGTCATAAGAGATTGTCATTACGATTAAATATACAATTATCAATGTTTGGCGTAGTTTTTTTTTTAAGTTTTTTTTTTATTTCAGCTATAATTACACATCATTTAACATATTGACGCCTCACGTGATTACCAGCCGGTATATCTGTAGAGTGTTCGTTATTGTACATGTATGTTATTTATATTGATTAAAAACTTGAAGCAAACCAAATTTTATCATGATTATCATCTAGTCTCTTGTAGTCCATGGACTTAGGCCTCTCCTAATTTGCGCCACAACACCCGGTCCTCCACCATCCACATGAAGTCCGTAGTCCGTCCAACGACCGTATAACATTTGTAGGAAATAACCATACTCAAAAGGTGCAATTGTCACTATGTTTTATAAATAAATGTGTATACAATTAGCATGTGGTTTAGTTAATGGAAGTTGTCAATGTGTGTCGCTGGCAAGTGTAGTAATTAATAACCACGTCACATCAGTTATTGTCACTTGCGATATTCCAAGTTTGGAACGGTTTACTTCAAGTCAATTGAATAATGAAACGTTATGACGTGACGACCGGATGGCGTAGTGGGTAGTGTACAGTCGGCCAATGAGTTGGGTATGCAGGGCAAAAACTTCTAAGTCATAGTAAAGACTTACGACACCAGTTATGGATAAGTGAGTTATATATCTAAATAGTGGGTATATTACACTTATTAAATATGAAATACAAGCTTGCATATCTATTGCAGTCAGTTTTTACCATGGCGTAAAAGTTTTTGCCCTGCATACCCAACTCATTTGCCGACTGTACCTGCCTGCGACGCCCAAGTCGCGGGTTTGATTCGCGCTTATGACAAATCTTTGTGTGCATGAACATGGGGGTTGTGTAGTGTAGTTTTGGGTGTTTCTATGTATAAAAAGTATGTATTTACAAAAAAAAAGTATATGTGTATTATTATCAGTTATTCTAGTACCTGTAGTACAAGCTCTGCTTAGTTTGGGTCTAGATGACGTTGTGTGTATGTTGTGTGATATATTTATTTACCATTTTTTTATTAAAACCACAGATACTAGATAAGGTCAGTGCTTATTTTCCTTCGGTTAAAATAAAATTACGAAAGAAATACGTTTCATATTTTATGTGCAACGTTAAAATGTTATGTGTGGTGTAAAAATAGCAATTATATTCATAAACTGCTTCCATGGTCTAGTGGTTAGCGTATGCGCCTCTCACCGCGAGGTCCTGGGTTTGACTCCACTTGTCCGAACTTTCCATCAGGAAATTCTCAATAGTAGCACGGAGTTGATATTGTGTAGATATTGTTGTGTGTGATGGTATGTGTATGTGTATGTGTATGTATGTTATGTGTTATATTCTTAAACCTGATTACTAAAAGCGTTTTGTTTCATGTGGTTTGGTCATGTTATTTCAAAAGATGTTATGTTTTTCTTGGATGCATCCAGAAATACGAACTGCCACTACATAGAGAGGGTTTTTGGGATTCAGTTTAACTTAAATTTTAACATTAGGTATACAAAAGTAGATCAATCTGATTTTGTCATAAATAGTTAGTTATGAATAGATTTTAAGACTAAACATGGTTATTTTATTACAAAAAAGAATATATAAAGGGATATTTACTATGTATGTTTGTTGTACTGAGTTATTGTAACTCGCTACAACAAATTTAAATGGTAAATATCCCGTTATTAGTTCTTTAGTTCTTTAGTTATCTTTAGTTATGAATAGATTACCAAAAATTAGCAGTCATGTAGTAAAATATAATTTACACATAACTTTACTTGCTGCCAAATTCAACACCTCTATTTCTCTTAATTATTTACAGAGGCTTTCATTCTGAAACCAGCTATATTTTACTCAAATGTATTCCCAACATTAAAATACTGCTACTTCTCACCTATTCATTCCCAAACTAATCCATCTGACCTCAAACAAACTTCTGTTTTAATGAGTGAGGCAGGACGTTTGGTTGGCTTACCAAACAACACGGGGTAATCTCAGACCTTCACCCTGCAATATATCACCAACTTGTGACATTTCCACCCAATATTTCAACAGAGACGATGTCGCGAAATAGTGTAATTAGTGACGACCAATTAAACTGAATCCCTCAACACTATCACGTGTTAAACGAACGGAGGTCCAGCTATAATTGGCAACAACTCCGTAATAAAACGACCAGTATAAAATAACATCAACACTCCAACAAATGATTCCTCAACAGAGATCAGTGTTTATTTGCCACAACTCTATAATTGCTGAGATTACAATGATTTATCAACTTGATCATTTCCCTTTGATTATTCGCTTAAACTGCGTAATGTATTACAAAATTTACTCTTAAATCTTTTCCCATAGAGCTTAGTATGCTAACCGCGTTCGCTGGGCTATTAAAATGTATATTTATGTGCGTACATTTACTTCAACCACTTAGAAACATTTTACCTCTCTTGTTAGTTCGGCAAAGCGTGTAAGTACGTAAACTGTACTTTTCAGCCCAAATTAAGACTTGAAATCTACCTGCAAATATAAATATGAGATGTTGGTACGAGATACAGTCATATGTTATATACCTTTAGTAGAGTAACATGAAGTAACAAGTTATCGTCGGTTGTAATATGAATTGATGTAACCGCCAAAATGTCGAAAATGAGTTATATATGTAGTTCGACTGCAAATTTCAATCCGGATCGATTGGTGTTGTTAAAATGTTGATATCTTTAAAAAAATGTCGAGTACGTTAACCGCAACTAAACCGTTTTTTTCAATTCACATGACTTTTATTAAGTTATGGGCCGTTTTTGTAAAATCTCATGTTATTAGGTTAACGTAACGATCAAATTGTAATTGCGCATTAATGTACTGAGCAATGTTGAAAAAATATCATTGTTGTAAGTATCATTTATTACCCAAATTATTCTGTGCAAAAACTGTATAATCAGCGACATGACACATGACGAAAAAAGAAAATCTGCAGCGGTAGAAAATTCAAAGAATAACATCAAGAAAAACAAAAAGTGTAATAAAGATGACGATACAAAAAGATGAAAAGAAACACGAAAAAACAGTAAAAGCCAGCAGAAAGACAGGAAAAGCTGTAGAAAAGACAGTAGAAAAGCCGAAAAGAAACAAGAAGAAGAAAAATTAGAAAAAGGGTGAAGAAAAATACGAAAAAGAAGAATAAACTACATGTTTTCTTATGTTAATTTCGTAAAATGTTATAATTTTATGTTCCAACTTAATCAAAAAGTGATTGTTTTAGTAATTAAACTATACTTAGTGTTTAAAAGTAAGAAACAGAAGTAAAAATAAGGAGTTTATTTTTGTTTATTAAATAATTGTGATTGCGCATCAGAATTATCAGCGCTGCGGTGCTTTTAGCGCTGCAGTATTGTGCTGAGATGCGTACCATTTCCGGCATATTAAATAATGTTTTTATTTTGTTATAATTTCTTTTAGTTTTAGACGCAATTATGCCAGAATAAATGATTTTTCTTTCTTTCTTTCTTTCTTTCTATTTATTATTACACTTTGATACTCGATGATAAGTGTTATCTAAAATAGGTAATTAAAGTAATTATGATTAAATTTTTGAGTAAATTTAGTGTTTTTCTAAAAAAACAAACCTTTTTTATAATTAAACGTATTTCTGATTATAATTAAAACATGTTGTACCTTTTAATCTGTTTTTTAATTACTTACTACCTTGCCGCTGTTTATCTTAAATCAATGGGTTAATTTAATATTTAACCTTAATAAAAGTGAATAAGTGTGAAAATGCATTAGCAAATTGATTAAAACTGTGCGCCTTACTTTAATATTTCTTAAATATTTTGTGACATACATTAAACTGCCAACTGTTTTTCAAATTATATCTTCATTTTCAAGTTTATCAACTAGCGTAACTACATATTTTTGCAAAAAAAATGATGTAACCGCCAGGCTATTTTCCAAACTATAATAGCTATCTTATTTTGAACCAGTTCATCTATAAGATCTCACAAAAATAGGATAAAGGTGAAAAACACACTGAAATTGGAAAAATAAATAAAAAGTTATAACACTTTTTCTGATTTGTAAAACAGTTTTTCGCTTCCCCTGTAAAATCGTCATTTGGCGGTTACAGCAATTCATATTACAATCGACGGTATGTTTATTTAATTAACTGTAGAAAACAAACAAACGCCTGAGGGTTTTCTTGAATCGCAGGCTATAGAGGAGGTCTTTAGTTAATGCCATTTAGGGATCTGTTTCTTTCGCATTATATTATATGTTAGGCATATTTTTTTGGCATAATAATTATTTGGTGTTATCGTCATTTGGCATATTTATTCATTACGCATAATAGTCATTTAGCATAATGTTTTTTCGCATAATAGTTATGAAGCATAATGATTTTTCGCCTAATAATGCTCAAAAGGTTAATTAGATACCCGAGTGTATAAGTAGGTTAGGGTGCGACGGGTGATTATGCGTAATGTTTTATGCCAAAAAATAAGCAATATTAATACTATGCGTTACTATTATAATGCCAAATAAAAGTATGCGTAGTTAAATTATACCAAAAGAAATATGCGAAAAATTGGGAACCTGTAATTTCTATTGATGGATATTATTATACTTACCATTTGTGGAGAAACATATTTTTTTACTCAATCAGTTTTTGTGCTACCCAATATTTTTAAACTTAATTTACTAAACATTTTTATTAAATTTTCCGACAAAAGATATTATACTAAATAGTAAAACTGACAATAACGTAAAACTGGCTGGAAAACCTCGAGCTCAGTGCTTATACACTAAAAGATGTTATAATACGCAAAACGAGCATCCGACAAACTTACGACACAATATTGCGTTTGCAGAACAATAAACAAAGAAAACGAGGTTTTATTCTGCCATAACAATAAAAACATATAACATGCTTTTTTTCTTTTAAAAATGCATACTTTAATCTGTTGCCGCGCCCTTAAGCGAGCCCTTAAACTTGTTGAGTAATAGTATCACTGTAACATGTTGCATGCCATGATTTGCAAGTATCACACAATGTTAGTATTATAGATATTGTAAGGTTGATTGATTAATGATGTAAAAAATAAATGTGGTTATATGGTGATTATAAGTATAAATATGGAAGAAAGTTTTGCTGCTTGATGTTGAACTTCTATAAAGAATTTCGTTACATTTCATGGCACAACATTCCGCTGACGAGACTGCATCAAATAAATATTTCCGAAAATTCTCTGGAAGAATTGTTACAGCAGCGTTGTTAATAAGTCTACTGCGAATTAGTTTTAATTTTTGATTCCATTTGCTCACTCTGGGTGTAAAATATTCAGGTGCTTACAAGCAAAGCCGGGGGGCTGTGCATTACTCATTGTTGTGAGATTTGTAGAACGTTGAAACGTGAAGCCTGTTCAGAATGAGCTATAACTTGGCGGAGTTGGTACGAGTTTGTTTTCTTTAGTAAATACTGAGTAGTATACGACTATGGAAGACTTGGAAGTGTGTTAAAGTTTCTAGTTGAGTGTGGGGTATGGGTGATATTTTGGAATACATGTTATAATGGACAAAATGATTGTAAAAAGAACTGAATTTATCTGCGTTAAACAGTATGTATCAATCAGGTTGCACTTGTTGTGATCGCAAAAACACTGACAAGTGCAACCCATGTTTGAATCGTAGAGTGTCGAAAGATAAAAAAATCACTGCTGCCAATTTAGCCTCTCTTTAAATCTTATAACATAACATATCATCACGCCTATATTACCCAAAAGGGTGTGGCATAGGTGTACATAACGCAAATTTCACCCATTATGTTTAGGTCAGGACAGCTAATATAATATAAATGGTAATTACAATTAATCGAATAATAATCGCGTTTATTCCCGTTAAAATCGTGTAAATAAACATGCAACGTGATAATTTTAAAATCAGTATGTATCGATTTACATGGGTTGTTAATTTGTAGTAAATGCCTAATCAGATATTTAAATCACATGATACGTATTTTTTTTCAGATAAGACAGTTCAAATGCGTTGCCAATTTACCCATCACCATCACGTTCACTAGCTGAAAACACCCTTTGTTTTTACCATAAAATTACCGTTGCCTTCAAGAATAGCCTATTCTTCTGGAGAACTGTTTTCATTAGCGTAGCACGCGATGTCTGCAAGCAAGGCACAATTTTCTCTTATCCAGGGGTTGTCAAACTTTTTCGTTCGTGGCGCACCTTAGGCCGAGGCCTTAAGTTCGCTATTTCCATATTATTCTAATGGTCGATCGAGGACACCATAATGATGTGCACCGCAGTGCAAGACTGGCTATGACTCAGGCGCGACGTGTCACACTTTCTTAAAAATGCCTAAATGTATAGCTGAAACCGCGACTAAATGGACCAATATTACGTGAATAACACCCGTATTTTATAATTTTAATAATTAACAATTATGATGTCAATATAATCATTCTAACACTATCAAAATAGCAGACTTAGGGCCCAGATAGTTACATTAACGCTCATTCTCTCGGCGGCTTCACGCTCTATCTTTGGACTTCGTGGCGCCCCTTATTGTCTTCCACGTTCACAAGGGCGTCGCCACGTCCTGACACATAGTTTGGGAACCACTCCTTTAATCCAAGGTATCCATCATTGATTCGCCGTCCAACCGTTCACTAGCCTTTACCACTTTTGCTTCTTGCATTAATATTTCACGTTGATAGCTTCTGCATTCTAAGAAAGGGTTAAATGGTTGGCTTTAATTTGTTTTTGTAGGGTTTTAACGGACTTTGGAGGTAGGCTGTTTCAATTATTCATCGGCTATTCAACTTTTAAGACTGCAAGTTATCGAGGCAAATCAGTAAGTGATTGGGTTTTACCAAAAAAAGAAGTAAGTAATATTCTGAACTGGAATTAAAGCTTAGCTATATTTAATCAATTGCGTGTGCGTTGGGGGTTCGATCCACACACAAGACAAATCTTTGTGTTATCCGCCAAGATTTTATCTGACTCTGGGTCTGCTCTATGTGTGTGAATGTATGTTTGTGAACACCCCCGCGACACAGGAGCTATTTCTAATACGTCTTTTAAAAAAAAAACAATGTAACATAAGCCTAACTTTAACTTGCCGCAAAATAGTCGTGTATATCTCGATTTGGTGATGAGATAGCCATAAAGATGAAGCAACGCTACAATCTGCTTTTGTGGATTGTTGATTTGAATGGGCTGTAGATAAGTTGAATTAAAGTACACGTTCGCTACAAAGATGGCTTTTAAGTCACTGGTGAATAAATTAATAATCGTTACTCAAATTCAACGTTCTATGTTAATAATAATATAATGATAAATTCATACTTATCTTCGAAAAGACGAATCTTAACGATTTATTGACAGAGGTGTGTGCCGTGGGTTCCAACCGGAGACCATTGACTTTGCAGTCCTACGGTCTCCCAGTCAGCTATCGCTGCTTGTTATATTGGTAATGTGCGGTAAACTTTATAAGTAGAGACCTATTGTGTTTTACATGTATACAAAACATTACAATTTATACCAATTTATATGAGACCTACGCAACACCAGTTTATTACAATTCTAATCAAAATAATCCTTTCATTAAGCAAAAGGTTTTGGGAACGTTATTACTTCGTGTAAAATATAAGGTATTCTCACCTATTGTGGGAACTATGTAATTCATCATACCATAAATCGGGCCAAATGCCGGATATACTGAAAATTATAACGGCTACCTTCCGACATGGGTATAGACCCATCGGTCTATGTATTCTAAGTTATTATTGGAAGAACAAAGGGATTCGGTTCTAAAGATACGTTCTGTCTAGATATAATCATAGAGAGCATTAAAAGGATTGGAAAAATTACAACAACTTATGTCTAATTGATTATTTTTAAAGCATTTAGCTATGTTGAGCAAATTATACTAAGAAACAGTAAAAAAAAATTATGGAACCGGCAGGATTTGAAGGTCGAAGGTTAAAATTCTGCCGGTCTCATAATTCAATTGTTTCTTAGTATAACACTTACATGTTTTTTACTATTTCATAAAAATAAACTCCTAGAAATCCAGTTGATAGATCCGTGAACCAAACCTACAATTTCGAAACTAAAACTTCGCCAAAAATGAAGCTAAAATAAGCATAACTAACTTATTTACAAGATATTAATAAAATCTCAAAATGCTCGTCGCCCGAAAAAAAAGCATCAAAAACCATTTTAAGGCTACTAAAAAACTGGGTATAGCTCTCATAAATTTATTTTTACTGAAGATGAAAAGTTATATAAGGCCGTATCGCGTAGAAGGTCCTTATTAAACATTCATTTAGAGTGGGTCAAGGTGGGTCCGGAGCTCGCAGTTTCATCCCCGTTCCCAATCGAGAGCAAAAAACATTTTTCCCTTTTATTATTCTGTTTTCTGGTATGGTTTGCATATTGGAAACTTACACTCATAGAGTCTAAATTTCAATGACATTATTCCTTACGTTAGTTATTCCAACCTTCCACGGTATTGTTGAACCAGAACTTATCTTTGGGCAATTATAGAAAGACTAACTTCTGGCCACGCCTCCTTCCTTGTAGTACATTGTTTTACGCTTAGCAGCCTATGTCCTTTCTACATGCATATCTTTATTTAGTACTTACTTTTGCCCGCGACTTAGTCCGCGTTGCATTCGATATTTCCGTGCTATTTCCTTCAAAGTAAAGTTGAGGAACTTTTCTAATGGACTAGCAACCCTTAATTCTAAATCCAAATAAATGTGTTTTGGCTGTTACTGCTGTTATAAAGTCCTGTCGTTTTTTCTTAAATATATTTAAAGTACAGTGCGACCTGGCTAATTTATAATTTTATTACATGTAAAGATTTTTGACTAATCATAGATGCGTGGAACGATCAACCCTCCGCTTTTGCCCGAGTTTTAGCAGACTTATATGCCTAGATGTTAGCTTGTATTTCCTCTCCATATTTATTAAGAACTCTAGGATAATATGTGATAAATCTAAGATAGTTAAGCTAGCAAGGAAAACGTAAACTTCAAAACATTAATCATAGCGCATGTCATGCTCAGGAACTGAGTCAAGCATACTTGAATCATTCCAAGAGCCACGTTTCTTTATGTAAAATATATCATGTTTACCCAAAAACGTCACAAACAGGCGTCCTGAAAACTTCCGCTTGTTTAAAAGAAACTATCTTAAAAAAGTAAGTCGAGCTAAGTAATGGCTTTGACACCTGTGCCCAGCTTGTTGGAAGAAACAAAAAATAAAGTGACGTTACTACCTTGGCCATTTTATAATTGAGGAGCGTCGGAACAAAAACCGATAAATGACGTAAGAATTTTATTTGGGAAATTGTAAAAAACAGTTTTTGTCTATGAATTTGTAATATAGAGGTGAATAAAGTTTACCAGTTTATTAGTGCTGGCGACACTGTCAGGTTAGCCAAATGCCAATTTAGTATCTGTAATATCCGATGAGATTGTGTGATGAGATTTTAAAACATAAAATGGATTTATCGGTTTATGTTCAAATTAGTGAACTTCAAATAGGTTTTTGAAGTAGAATTAGCGGTTTTTGAATAGATTTGGTCTACGATGGCTATTCAATTTTACAAAAATTACCAATTGCCATCATAAAAAAAAAAAATATCGGAACTGGATTTATCGGTTTATGTTCCGATGCTCCTCAATTATACAAGAGACTTACATTTTATCCAAGTGCTGATATTTTGTTGGAAATTTGCTTGATAGTACATAATTATGGTAACTGTAATGCATGGTGATCTACGGTATACTATACATACACTAATTGTTGTTGTTTCTGGTGTGTGTGTTATAAGAGATTTTCACATCATCTTTTAATCGGCAGATTATTATTACTAAAATAACCAATTCCTACTTTAGCTTCCTCCCTAATAATGAAAGGCGTAATTATAACATTTTGCAGGTAACAATCTCCAAACGTTAACCTTCAACATATTCTGTGAACTTTGTCAAAATATCACCAAACCAATATGTTCCAAAAAAATAATAGTTTAAAATAACTAAAAAAAGCTTTATTTAGAACAGCAAACTAAAAGTAAAAAAAAAAAAATAATAAAAAAAAAGTACATAATTATTCTTAATTTAAAATTCAATTCAAACCCCACGCTTTTTTTGAAATATTTTTTTTCTTATTTACACTATTAGGTATTCATTTATATTTATTACAATTTTTTACACTATTCTTAATTCAAAATTATTAAAAAAAAAATTCTACTCTTTAGTTTGGTTTATTTCTAGGGGCGTTTTTTTCAATTTAAAAAAATGGGTTTTTTTTAATCGAGTTATTGCATTGTCATCATTGTCTTTGACAGGTGTACAAAATTTTAATGAAATCTGAACATTTAAAGTGGGTCAATATAGCGTCCAAAGGAGTCGGTTACATACAAACAAACAAACATACAAGTGAAGCTAATATAAAGCGTGTAATACAGATTGCCGACACCAAATAACTAAAGCGATAGAACGCATATTAAAGTTTGCCAAAAACCAATACCTTTTGCCGATATTCGCACCCGCTGAACTTATACGAGAAAATGGAACCTCCATTCGAGCTGCAATAGAGGCCGCCATAGAAGCCTAGATACCAATAGGAAATGCAATTAGGCTTCATTTACGCATATTTCGGACGGAATTTCATTCGTACCTCCGTCTTTGCTTGCCAAGAATGCTTTTACTTTCCTTTACGACTATCGGTGTTTGGTAGCCGATACCGACAATATTGCCACGACACTAGTTTTAGTATTTCTATTGCTATGAAATGTTGTATGAACTGAGAGTTTTACTACATTATGAAAAGAGATAGAGGTAAATAAGTACGATTTAGGATTTTTTTCTTGGTAAATGGTTTTTTTTATACTACTCCTGCAGCGAACAAACGTGTAGTCCACCAGATGGTAATTAGAGTACAGTCCATGGACATCGTCAATCTACAAAAGCATTGTAGATGCGTCATTGCAGCTATAGACTACGGTGTTATGCTTCATGTGCCATGGCCTAATTTAAGAGCCTAGCCTCACCACCAAACTGGAACACAGTAATGCCATGTCTACTATTTGACGAGGGTTAAATGTGAGACGGTGGTGCTGCCGTCGTCAAGCTCGTTCACAAGAGCTTTACCACCAGTGTAATGGAAGTAAAGCTTATCTTTACCCTGTCCTAACTGGGATAGGCTGACGGAGTGGAGCGGAGTACTGAAAAACAAAACCAATAGAATTCAAAGCATGGAAGAGTGAAGTGTAGCACCGCAAGAGTGCACTATATTATTAATTCCACGCGTTATGAATCAGGCGTAAAAATGTTAAGGAAAAAAATCGCACTAATTTTTTATGAAACAAAAAACTGTGCGATTATTTATGCACGGCAAAGTAAGAAACAAAACGGTAACCGCTTTCCTATACATAATACAAGTAGGCTTGAAAAACTTTCGGTGCCTGATAGAACTCATAAATTTTAATAAAGAAGTTCGTATCTTGTTTGCGTCATGTCCTACGGCCGCTGCTTAGGTAAAAGTTGTAACACATAGCAATACGAGCCAGCAATAAACGTCTCTTCTGAGTAATTAGGTTACTTTTCTATTTAGGGCATCGGGTAGGGCAAGTTTTGGAATGAGAACATGACGTAGGAAAGCTAGTCGTTACTTGGAACGTTTATGATTTATCAACAATTGGCAGGAGGACGTGGTATATCGATCTCCTTCATTTAATGAAGGCCGGGTGAGTTTTCTCAAAATTGAATGGTCGCGCGACAATCAGAGTTCCGTCCGCAGATCATATTTCAGCGAACGAGATAAACTCGGACAAAAGAAAGGAATCTCCGTTTACCCAATTGGGTAATGGCCCAGCTCTGTCGTTATCTCTTCCCATTATTTCTGTTTGAAGGAGGCTGTGGTGTTCTACTTAATACTAAGGGTGAAATCTTTACAAAGATCTTTGATAAAGTTCCCGGTACTTGATCTTGTTGTGAGGAGTAATGCTTGGATAAATTGCTTATGCGGCCGCTCAATAGGTTTATGTTACATGCAGGCTACCTTGTAAGTGAAGGAAATATATTAGCAGCAAAACTTTAAATTTTGTTTTATCACGAAAGTGTTCTGCAGTAGTGTTGTACCTAATTTGTAATTATTTAAGTTTTTACTCATGGCTTACTGGTTTTATTTGTAATTTATATTGAAGAGCCTTATACATAGTTAATCGTGACCTGCTTCAAAATAATGATCAAACCAATAATTTACCTTGAATAATTGCTTATTCAAGTGTTACGTCACTCAAAGAAGGCAAGTATAGCTTAGTATACGCCTAAGAAATTTTGCGTTAGACGCGGACAGGCTTTGGGTTAATTTGATGAATATTTCATTCAGCATTAATATTATATTATCGTAAGACGCTATAAATTCACGTGTCAAATAAAACCTTGATTGCTTGGTTTTATGAAAATATTATTCAAAATATCAGTTGACTTGGTGACAAAATAAATAATGAAATCTGTGACAGTATTCGATAGACTCAGTCTTTGACATTTTCCGTTTAAAACTTAAAGTCATAATCTTCGAAAACCAAATTAGGTCCATAGATTGTTCGTAAAGATATGATCAGATAGCGTTCAAGGCACCAACTACGACGATTATAACGGTAATTTAGTACAGCTATAGCTATAAGGACTTAGAAATATGGGTCGGATTACATCAGATCTCCCGGTTGAAGACGAAAAGCCGCTGTCAAAGGGAGGCAAAGTTTGCAAACAACTTCAGCTCGATAACCAATGGCGTTTGGCAAGCTCGCATTTTCATGTTAATGACTTTTTGGAAAATTTTCCAGATGTTAGACTGTTAATATTCTATAGGCCAGCCCTCCAAGGTCTCCGGGATGTCGGAAATATTCTGAGACATTTATTTGTGGTTCATAATTTTCAAAGTAAAATTGTTCCGTTTGAATTTTACATTTCAGTCCTAATGGCTCTTCAGATCGCTTAGTCATAGTTGTCGAGTCATTTATTTCAGGTTTGCTAAAATGTTTGTAATTGTCTGTTTCGGTTCTGAATTCGTTAAAATTTACTTCGATCTCGCTGAATTTTGTTTACTCAACTAATGAAACTCACCACACAAAAGTAACTAACTAAACAGTATAAATTGTTGTGATTTTCTTGCACATTGGTGTGCAAGCTCGCGACAAAACAAAAGCCAAGCAAAAAGTCGTCTGACTCTAGTTGACATTTTGAAATAACATGGTTTGGTAACTGGCTGCAACAGCTAATGTTTTGTTTTCCAAGCTATATTTGATATATAAAAGTGTCGTGACATTTCAAAAGAAAAGCTGAAAACACTTGTTTGCTTTTAGAACACTTTAAACTGCTGAAGAGCATCCTTGAAAGTTTTTCAGTCCCATATTTTCTGGCGACGCTTGTATTTTAAAATGTCCAGTGCCCAACTTTGCTCTTATTTGTTTGTCCGTGCATTCAACCATAATTCACTGGTATTTAGCGCGCAGAGTAGCTTGAAGACATTTTTATAAACTGCCAGCAAAAATGCTGGTGATTTACCTTTGAGGACAATTATTTTACGACGATCTAAAAATTAAAAGTTTATTTTTAACGAGTTTAAAATTTATCTCTGTTTAATGTATTAGATATAAGTTTGGTTTTGCTTTATGTAAAGTTACTGAGCCGCGTGATTTAGTTACCACAAATGCGAAGACGTTTACAGACTATTTGGACCTTTGTTGTGGATTTTAGGCCTAAATCTTTGAACTTGATGATCTTATCACTCATGATATTAAGATGAGGTTATTATTCATAATCTCCCTTGTTTCATCTTGAGTCTTTAAGACTTATTCAATCTTTAGTTTAATAAAAACAATCTGTTAACTCACGGTGTTCCCAAAAGCAGAGCACGTAAGAGTATTTCATCGTGAACCGCATACGGTGTATTCATATCAAACGCTAAGTTTTCGCGAAAGCATCCTCCTTTGCAATTGACGAAAGCCACATTACTTTTTAATTTGAAACGTTGCCGGGCTCTCGCTGCAAAAGAGAGACTTTATTACACTCAGAGGTATCTCGCTTTTGACCCATACGCCCTTTGTGTGAGCTATTTTTTATTCATTCCAACGGATTCATACGGGAGTTAGAGCCCCTCAACCGGCTTCCCTTTTCGATGTTATGCGTTTCGACTCCGCGTTTTTAGACGGAAAAATAGAATTCGTGGTGATGTGCGCGTGTCTTTTTTCTTATTTTTGTATGGCAACATCGCCGTTTTTTTTGTCACCTCGTGGTTTTATACTGCCCAGTTTGAATTCTTTTTGATAGTTCGCTTTAATCTGTTTTAAATGGATTTACTGGCTCTAAATAAATGTCATTGTGTTTTAACTTATTTTTTTTCTGCTTTATATTAAATTAACAGTACGTTTATATTGACGGGAAACTTAAACTTGTGTATATATGTATGTAACAAGGAAATCATCAGTTTACCTGTTGCTTGATGGCACTAATGAAATAGGTCTAACTTCTAAATCAAACCGGAATCAAATTATAAGCATAGTAACTTAATGCTTTAAAATCATTCACAAAACAAGAAAAACTTAAAGAAAAGGTCCAACAACTTCGGTCTCAAAAAATAATAGTATTTTTCTCAGTGAATTAATGCAAATTATTCATTTGTTTCAGGTACGGAACGTGTAAATGGCGGGTTATTTCACTAGTGAAGAAAGGAGCTCGTTATCTTGCCCATTAAGTGTAATATGCATGTAAAACTTTTTGTTTGTCCGTCTGTAGCAGAGAGGATCCTTTATGCAGACTATGTAAATAAAGTATAACGTCTGTTTGCAGAGTTAAATTGAAGCCTTTGCTTGCAGTTCGAGATGTTATTGGTAGTTATTTGTAATGTTATATTTTTAATAACTACTGATTTACAGTAAAATTGCTGTTTAATTTTTGTTTACACACAATTTATTTTTTATTTTTTTACACACAACCGATCTACATAGATCCGATGTTGTAAAAACATCCAAAAGCAGGTTTCAAATTTTAAGAACATTTCGTCTATTTTACCCCAAAGTTGAACAAGATTAATGTAAAGGTTTCTTTTTTATATATTTTTGTATAATACAACAATAATCTTTTCTTTATCAAATTCATTGGCTGAGCCATTTATCAAGTCCTCTATTATTAACTCAACGCTAACTGATATAAAATTTAAAAGTAAACGAACGACCTATTATTTCGAATCGATGAGTAGTTAATTGACCCTCTAACAACTGGTGTTTAAGCCTCAGCCCATTCGTCCACAAGGATATATTATTATTGTTTACCGTACATTGCGTCGTAACAGTTTACGGACATCGATGTCGGTACACTGTTACGACGCAATGTACTTAAAAGTCGCGAAGTATCCGTGACTTTGGTATACTAATGGACGTTGGGGCTTAAACGCTGTTTGATTTACCATTTACCCTCAATTGGAGCGATAAACTTTCAAAGACAATAAAAATATCATAACTCCTCCACTAAGCACCGTATTATATATTCAATAAAATATTTAATGATTACGTCATCTTGATTACGAGTTGTAAGTGGCGTTGAGTAGTCGTGGGTATCAAACAGGGTGTCCCAGTTTAGGACTTCGAGTTGAAATCGGGTAAAGTGATGACAGTTACTAGAATAATGTTTAAAATAATCAAATTCCAAATTTGAAAAACTATGGACATTTTAAAAAATCGGAGCGAAAACTCCGTCACAGGACGTAAATTTTCATGTTTTTTTTTCAGCTTAACCTCCTAAACTGGTACATGCTTTTTATTATTATTTTCTATGTGCAATTACCTATTTTTGAATATTAATTGAATATAATAATATATTAGTTTTGGACGTAATTTAATAATACTTTGTATTTACGCTAAGCAAATTATTGTAATGCAAATATTGTTTTAAAATGATCCGTAGAGTAAAATTAGATTTAATCGTTACATAATGATAATATCACAATACAATTTTTGGAACAAAGTGTATTTAATTTGCATACCATTTTATTCATATTAATAATTATGCTAAACGTTATTATATTTAACTTCCATTTTGGGCATAATTTGGTAAAATTGATGTAATTTGGGACATAGCAATTGAATGTAACTGAGCAATTAGATATATTTGCTGTGTTCAAATAATAGACGAAACAACACGTTTCCTTTAAGCACAGATACTCTTGAGATTAATCTTAAAACTAAACACACCGAAAAAAAACGCCGGCAATTAAAAATATAAGTAAAAAAAAAAATAACAATAATAATAAAAAGTCACACCCGTCGCGAGTATCCGTGCAGGAATCGGGATATCGCTCAGCGTTATAAATATTTATAAAATATTTATCGAAGACAAAGTTAGCCTTTCTTTTTGTTCCACAAAGGTGACAAACAAGCAAGTGTCTAGTGATTTTAGAATAAAAAGAAATTCTCATAAACTACAAGAAAAAGTTTAAGTCTAAATTAAAGCCAATCGATCGGTGTCGTCGAGGTAAATAATGCTTACTCCGGTCAGCTGCGGATCGGTGACCACAATAATGAATTTTCCACCGCCCACGTCAAGCTTGTCTTCGTCTTCCTGTCAGATATCTGGTAGGTAGTCAATCGCTAAAAAGATAAAGACTATGTACCTTGTACTGGGTTGTGTTGGCCTGATAAGACAGTTGCTTTACATCAAACACTGAAATTAGATATTCAACCGATTTTAATTGGGAAAAGGTTCGACACTAAAGGAATGATGTTGGTAAGGTGATGTCCAATTCCCTTGAGCATGCTCATGATACCTCTAATAGCTTTAATGGTCCACTGTCCCAATTATCAGTTAATCAATGAATCTATAGAGCCATTAATTAGGCCAACAATCAATATAAAGTTGTGCAATGTATCAATTATTTATTACCCAAGTGGTATGGTTATGCTGACGATACCAAACTACTAATCTATAATAAAATGTAGTTTGTTGCTTGTTAATTAAAAATGCAGTGTTAGTTTAATTGAAAATGTTACTGAAATATTGTGTGCTTGTTTATTTTTAATGTTTTGAATAAATTAATTATAGAAACTGGATATAGAATTCTACATATACTAAAACGATTCAGTCTGCTTAGGGCGATAGCACACACGCTTCGTTGGGCGATTGGCGATTTGGCGACTGTTTCCATCTAAACAGTTCGTGGCATCGGAATAGCCTGTTTTAGTGACTAAAAATATGGTGTGTGATATATATGTATATCCAGGGGACTTACAGGACAGAATCTTACTAAACACTCAGTTTGTACCAACTAGTCATATTACCGGCTACACGACTTATTTTTTATTACTTATGCAAATTAAATATTTTATAAATTTGAAATGAGCACCATTTTAACAGCAGTTACCTACTATGACTATTACGTATTTATATTTCCTGTCTTTTTTTTTGCAGCCTCAGTTGTATGAAAAATTGCAACAAATACTGATTTTTAACTGACAAACACTACAAAAAACGACTCAATTCAAATTTATTCCAAAAAACACACCTAAAAATCAACTGTAAGTGTATCAAATTTATATTATCCTAGCACATTATACACCAATGGGTTACAATGCAAGTAGTCGAGTAGTCGGTCACTCGCCGAGGCTTTAATTTTCCGCTCAGCGACCACGACTCAGGGATGACACTCCACTCTCTATTGGAAACCAAATCATAGTTCCTTCTTGTGATGTTCAGGATATAATGCGATATAATAATATTGTCAGATTGTTGTGAAGATGATGTATTTTTTGTTGGTTTCAAGACAAAAATATAGATAAATATTTTATGGTTATGGAGGCATTATTTCATAGTTTTTCTGTGTGTAACCCGTTGGTAATCTTTTGTGGATGTAAACATTCCGTGGTTACTCCTCTTTCTAGTGAAAATTAATAAGCTTATGTTACGTATATTGTCGAACAAAAGTGTAAAATATGACATGTGCCATGTATTTAATTAAGATGACAATCGCCGACAATTCGAAGAATTTGACAGTTTTTGCAAAATGGCTCGGAAAATCATTCAAAATTGATGTAAGCAACCAATTTGTTGTTGGACCTGATGAAAATTATGTCTGAAAAAAAAACAAAATGTAACGAAGAAAAAGTTCTGTGAACTACATTACATTAAAACAAAATTAAGAAATTAAACTACTACAATGGCTCTATTAAGCTAATAGCCTTATAAAACGAGGTATTCGACCTAATTATTTCAACTTTTTCATAAAACGCTGCTCCAAAAATCAAAGCACTCAGCCCAATCATACATACCGGCATTTTCCACATTCAAGAGAATATTGTTCTTATGAATAAGGCCTAATGCCGACCGTTCACCCGACCTTCGCATATTCATTACTTGAAAATAAAAATCTTATGAATACATTCGCATACATTATATTATTTATTCCTATATTTGGAGGAAAATAAGTGCTGAAATTCACCACCGTGTTGAAATCAGGTTTAATGAAAATCGAAGAAGAGGGAGAGAATGAAAGAGAGAGAGGGCGAGAGAGAGGGAGGGGGAGATAGAGAGGGCGAGAGAGAGAGAGAGAGAGAGAGAGAGAGAACAAGAGACGAAGAGACGAAGAGAGGAATAGAGGGAGAGTAGGAGAGAGGGAGAAAGAGAGAGAGAGAAAGAGAGAGAGGGAGGGGGAGATAGAGAGGGCGAGAGAGAGAGAGAGAGATGCAAATGCGGCTTTAATAAAACGGTAAATACAGATTCAATTTATTAGAAGATTAGATTAAATATACGAACTAGATAGGTACGAGTAGGTTTATAAAGTTTAAGATAAGGGAAACTTTTCTGAGCTCTGCCGTTTTCAATCTAATAGCCTTATGTAATTACTTTATTAACCTTCACTACAACTTTTACATAAAATAATCAAAATTGTTAAATTACTGCAGTATCATGAATCAAGGGTGTAAATAACGATAGAGTTGGGATATTAATATCGACAACGCGTTATAGCGATACATTAACCGTTACCCATAACCGTAAAAAAAGGTGTAAAACCGGTACTAAAATGTTAACTGTTATCTATGACAAAAATGTTTTGTTATACAGTTGACATGTACTTTATTAGCTTGGGTTACATTCTGATTGTTTGCAGAGATTCGAAGATAAACCTTTATTACACCAAAACTAGAATTATAAGGGAGAAAAGGTTAGTTTATTTTATATTACTGCACGTGTGGTGTAGTTTGTTGGTTTAAGCGGTCGCCTCGCCGCTCTCCACTGCACTGGTGTTGTGGGTTCGATTCCCACATGGGACAAATCTTTGTGTAATTTGCAAAGATTTGTTCTGAGACTGGGTGTGCTTGTGTGAGTGAATGTGTGTATTTGGCCTTGAAATTGTGACCTAAATAATAAATGGAATAAAATAATAATAATAATATTAGGCTCAACTGCTTATAAAAAATATTTGTATAAGCTTTATAAGTGGCGAGTATTTCATTGAATTCTATGCGTATAAAGTCGGAGAGAATAGCTACCTTAAATAATAGAAAGCAATTTTATATTTACGGGATAAGTCTTTTAGCGACGAGATGTTACGTTGTATGTAGATACGCTAAAACTAGAATAAACTGAAAATATATATGGTTCTTTTTTAAACATTTATTTTTATATAAACATTAATACATTTTAGTAGCAGAACAAAAACCACAACGATTCGTCCGGACTGCACATACTGATTAATAAAATTTATTTATTACAAAAACATTATACACAGATAAACTAAATAAGAGGTAATGTTATTTATTGCAGTGGGACACTATATACTCGCAATATTAACAATGAAATATGTATAGTTAAATATATCTTACAAAATACGAAAAGAAAAAACAGCAGCCAAAAAAAACAATCTAATTCACAAATTGCACACAAATTTTTGTAAGTTTGAGTAACTACTGCATCGCCAATATTTACTATTTGCATAAAAGTTCACGTTTTGATAACATAAAACTAGGCTTATGAATACCAAATAATTTGTACGCTACACATCACTAGATTTTGACAAAACTATTTCAGCAATAATTAGACCACGTGACTTTAATGTTAATTATGCGGTCGTAATGGTAAATTATTTAGCCATGCACTACCGATAACTTTGATTTATGCTGTGTTTTTGTAAAGAATTAAGCAGTATTTTCCCGGCTGACTTTTTCATCTCTATTTTCTATAAGGATATTTCGATAATATTATTAAAACCGGCGTGAGCGCCTCCGCGACGAGTGCGAGACGTCGCGCGGAGTCGACGACACGCGAATAACAGCCCGGGTGATGAATCTACGTACTAGATTCGAAACTAGTCGCAATATCCCGGCTAAAGTAACGTGAGTAACCCGTATTCTCAATAATAAAGGATATTTCAAGCTTAAAGTATTTATTACTAGAACCTTTTTCTTAAGAGATTAAGTTTACTTACCAGTATAGTCGTTTGCATCTAATATCAGTATTTATTCATTTATTTATTTGGGATAACAAAACAGGTCTTACAAACATATTACGATGTTGAATCAAAGATAGTTTAATATTATGCAGACTTACGTGGAGCAATATACATAATTAAACATAATAACACTTTCCATAAACTGCCGTTTTAAGGTGATTTCAAGCAAATTAATCTTCCGAGTCTTTGCCCAATTACATTGGGATCGGCTTTTGTTCTAACGGATTGAGCTGAGTGTAAATATTTTACGAGGAGTGACAGCCATCAAACCCTCACAACCCAGTACGAGGTAATATAAGACTTTTTGTTAGACTATTTGTCAGACTTTCTGGTCTCTGACTACCCGTAATGGCAGATGGCAGTTCCATAGATGTTCAAATGGCAACCGGGACCGACGGCTCAACGTGCTTTCTGAGGCACGGAGGAAAACTCGTTATGATAAGATGGTCACCACTCCTCGGCCGACCGCAGTTAGCATTGCTTAACCTCCGAGATCGATCGTTCCACGTGTCTTTGACTTAGCCACGAGCTTCTCTCTGTCTTTAATGTGATTTTAAGCAATAACAATTAATATTCAGTAATAGTACCTTAACGCCATTTGGTATATTAGTTGAGCAGTAATCCCTACAACCGCAAATAACGTTATATTACTATTAATTACTGCACTACATAATGGTAATTACGGTATTACTGACACGATAACATCTAAACCAATTATCCAACACATGAGTTATTATTATATTCATTCTTCATTTAATTTGCTGGATAATATCGCGTTGCACTTACTCGGGAAACACGTGAATTTTCGGCATTATTTATTTAGTGGATGAAGGAGATGGATGTATACTATTTTAATACGTGTGAGGAGGATGGATAGAAGAATTTCTAATGAACGTAACATGAGTGCGGGACGGGTGAGGGGTCAACGACCTTTTCTTTAGGGTGGGTCCCCTTGGACTAGGCTCGGGAACTCGGCGGGCGGTTTATTTTGATGCATTTTCTAATTGAAACGTTCATTTGGGCATTTTACTAGTGTAAGCAAACCTCGTGTTTTTGTTCAATGTATACCCCCTTTCAAGTACTTGTGTGATGTCTTCGTAATGGCTGTAAATATTTTGACAGATATGCACTCTTTGAAGCATGACGCAATATGCAAATATGGTGAGCCTCTTAAAATTATTTGCTGCTATTATGAATTCTCGCTTCCTTATAGTTTTCTTTGATCTAACTGTAGAGGGTTACTCTCGTGAAATTATTGTTGCTATGTCACAATGTAAGTTTACAGCTGTCGTACAGTCAGGTACAAAAGTAATGAAAAAAGGACCTTATTGCTGTGCCTTTGAATTTGTGTAGAACATACAAATAAATGATTTTTTCATTAGAATTAACTGTTATTAAGTTAATTAAGTTAAAGTCACAAATTCATTCTTGACACGTTAGTTCAACATTGACTTCATCCCAAACTTTGTTTCTTTTTTTTTCAGATCATTTAAAATTCGAAACAAAAAACCTCAAAAGTAATTCTCTGTCAAAAAACGATAACGGGTTTGAATTTAAAATAAAAAGTAGTACAACGTAACCCGCCAATTTCACGCCTGCAATATTTTTGGTATACAAAGTCTGTCGAGCTACTGCAGCAAACAAATAGTTTGTTTATCCAATTGGTTCAAATGCAGGCCCTTTATGTGGCAGGTTCGGGCCCAAAACCTAATGCCAGTGGGCCGTGAAAATCGGGCGCAATCGGCCTGGACATACCCCATGCGGGATGTAGACACAACTTGTGGCCAGACGAAAAAAAGGATTTTCCGTTTTAAATACTCCCCAAAAGAGAAAGTTTTATGAACCCAATTAGTGTGGTGTTTGTTCAATTGAGCGGTTAAAGGTAATTATTACTAACATTTTGTAGTAATGCTTTTGAAAAATGGTTTGATGATTAAATTATGTGAGTAAGAAGTATATTTTCATAGCCGGTATAGATTTTACCACACCAATCAATATATAAAATGTGATATTGTTTACTACATTTGTTTGCACAAACCAAATAAAAATATTCACGTTAAATGATTTACAACTGAACTACTTTATTATAATATAATATATAACACAGTCGTTATTAAAATTGATAAATATTAGCTTACCCTAAAAATATTTCTGCAATAATTATTACCCATTAAAATGTAAGCTTCCCAATAAAACTGCCAACACTGTCAAAATAGCAATAAATAAATCGTGAGCGATTCCAATTTAAATTGCACTCGAACATTTCATTGTGATTTTAGCGTTGAAACAATTTCCGTTAAAATATTTGAAATAAAATTAAAAAGCTGGCAACCAGTCATTGAGTCGTAAATATCAGATCCAATCAACACGAACCAAAGGAGCGAGAACTGAATGAATGAGAGAATGAGCGAGTGAAAGTGACCGACGCTAAATTATGTGACCGACTGTACAGACTTGTGACGTCACTTGACACAGTTCGTGTATTTACTTGACTTAGTGAAACATGATATTTGTACGTTTTGTTTTAGAAATATGCTTTGATTTTTTTTTATTAAGATGGTTTAAATGACCGGCCATGACGTGAAAGTTTTGGTAATATAAGGCGTTCAACATACTAAGTTTCGTATTATATCGATAATCGTCAAAATGGTTCTAAAACCAGAAGGTTTAACTAAAAAAATATTGCTTACTTAAAAACTGTTTAGTGTCGCATAGAACACTGAATTGTATTTGCTATTAGCTCGAAAATAAATCGATTCCAATCTACGCAGAATGCTTCAACGTAACTTGTTCTGACAAATACATTTTTGTTTGATTTTGTAAAGGTAACTGTAAAATTATTAATCGATAACAATATTCCTACCACATATTTCAGTTTTTTTTAAGTTAAAACTACTGGTTTTAGAACCATTTTGACGTTTAGGCAGCATTTTTTTAGATAATTATAAAGTCGATCAAATATAAAACTCCAAATATCTTCAATTTCACCGACAGACCATAGAGAAATGTATTTCTCTATGGTCTGTCGGTATCTTTTCCGTATTTCCTGGTTATGTGGCCTTACTGCGGGTAGAGTAGGCAAACCGTAAAACATTCGTGAAACTAGGCCACTGAATATTTTTAGATACGGAACCACGTAAAGTGGATGAGGAATAGTCAATAATGATATTAAAATTTAGTCAGGTAGCTGAATTCGGAAGAGGGAGCAACGAAAACAATTTAAAAGAATGTCTAGGGAATATCTCGAGTAAACAAATGGTACAACCAGTATCTTTAAATCTATTTTACAATTATGTCAAGTATACATATATTCATAACATTCTATGATTACTTAGATGTTATTCTTTTCATATTCAACGTTACTTTATTGCACCAAAATAAGGCAGAAGATTATTTTTAAGGCGGCTTTTTGACGACAAATGGCCAAAAACATTTTTGGTCGAGCCGGGATTCTAACCCAAGACCTCGTGGTTTATAGATCGCATACGCTAACCACTAGATCAGCGAGGCAGAGTCTCAGTAGCATCATGAAGTTGGAATTAAGCCCGTTAGATGGCAATAGACTAACCTCCTATCAAATGAGACCTGAACATCACACGTGAAATGCGGGTGTTATACACCTCTGCCACGCCCTTCTAGACAATATGGCGTGATGTTATATTTGCTGAACTAGTAAATAAAAGCCCTACTTCCACGTAACGGTCCAACAACAGATTTCAGTGTCTAAACATAGTCTGGTTGTCAGAATCTCGCTTGACAAGCGGAACGGACGGCTTAATGCTTCATAGCTGGGGTGTACACAATGGTCATCTATCCGGGGTAGTACAATACTCGTTAATTGTGTACGCGGACAAATCTGTCCAGTTATCTGCTTGTCCCCTTGTGGGGTTCTTATTTATTTATTTTTTATTTTATTTTATTTATGTTGTGTAGTATGTGCTATAATTGTAGAATGTGAGAGATTGTTAGCACTTCTTCTGTGGTTGTTAGAGAAATAAAAAATATTTTTTATTTGCTGAGATCGGTACCGGCATTAATAAGAGTTGCCCATGTTTAAGGTTAGGTAGTGGACTATTTTGCAGTTATGATTGTCTCTTAACCTTTTGATTTGCATAAGTATATTAATTCCTATCTCATTACCCAACCGGAACAGTAAATTTATACTTTTTATAAACTAGGTCTGTCCGCATGGCACCTACGTCAGTAAAAACGAGACAATTTTATCAAGATCGATCCAGTAGATTTGAAATCTATAAGGTACAAACAAACAAAACATATTTCCTCTTCATAATATAGAGACGATTGCGGCTTCTCTATTAGGTCAGCGAGAAAAACATGAAAATAAAAATATTTGTATCAGCTCTTCAATATCGATAAGGGGTGCTCTACAGCCGCGACCGCAACTAATATCGTTAGATCAATTGCCAAACTTTGGTCCCATCACAACAACCTACAACTATATATAGGTACCCTTAACCTACGTTCACATGTGTTTCAAAATATAAATATAAAACCCGACGCGAAAATAGGGTTGTCTTAAATTTTTGAACGATTTTACAGCAGTATCAATCTTAGGCCTTATGTGGAACTCGAGTCGGCCATGGAACTCGCGAATAAATTATAAAAAATCTTTTGTTTTGTGTCAACATAGGTAACTACTTGCCGCTCGTACCTACCGTAGCTACCTAGAACGGTAAGTGTAACACTTGCATTTCGAGGGTTACGTTTAGAACCTATGTGATAGAGAACGAGCCTATCGCCATCTACTAGACAAAGTGCTAGACTCCGTGCAGCTACTGGAAATTTATTAGCATGGTGGACAACTTAACCCATCTTTTTCACTATAAAAAGTTTTTTTTTTATTTAAAAGCTGACTAATACAAATTACTAGTATTCTTATTAACTCCTTCCAGCTGAGCTTAATTTGCTTCTGTTAGAAGGAAGTTCAAATCCGTGGTGTAATGGTCAGGATTCGAACCCACGACCTCACGATCGTAAGACTGATGCCTTATCCATTGCGCCACGGCTGCTTGATTTAATATAGTATATAATATATAGTATAGGAAATACAGTAGCTAGCAGCAATTTTTCATACAGACCTAACATCAAGGTAAAATATTATTACCAACTTAGCTCCATAATGATCTAGCCGCTTCCTTACACCGGACGCAAACAACTTACAGACACGCAATAAATTGCCTCATATAATTTGACCCGCCAACTTTATCACAAAATATTATCAACTTGAGTTCGTGACGTCATATCACATGACTTGATTTCTGTCACAGAATAAATAAGACAAATGCCTTCGCTTCGCCATTAACGCTATCTATGTTTATTTTATGAAATTGCATGAAAATGTGCCAAAATAAAGTAGAAATCGCAAAAATTCCTATGCATTAGTCATTAACGGCTCGCTACGTTCAGTTTGTAGTTGTATGATAACGTGTGAATTAAAAGGTATTCGTATATTTGTAGCTAAGCCATATTAGGCCTACAATTAGTGCTAACATGAATGTCTACAATTAAACCAATTTTCTCAGAATTTTCAAATATGACATACAATTACTTCTAATTGTATGTCCTATTCAAAGTAGGTATATTAAAAAAATAAGTAGAAAGGCACCTTGTGTAATGCCTGTTTTTCTCAAAGTTGAGTATTTGCGTGCACGAAAGGCACGCTTGACAGGCGGCCTATGCGGTTTCTACCCTCTTCTGTATTCTCTGATTTCAGTTATAACTTCGCACAACAACGGCACGACCGTCGAACATTTATTATGATTAACAAAAGCGCTTTTTAGAACTGACTTTTGTTATAAATCATGTAAGTTCGTAATTAATTTTCCTAATGGCTGCTTGGATGTAAAATAGAATTAAAGGTTTTTATGACTGTGGTTCGGTTGTGACAGACAATGGGGTTAGTAGGTCATTCTGAATGGTTGGATGTTCACTTTCTAAAGCTCAATAATATGGCAGAATATTCACGCACAAGGTCGGGAATGGATATAGGAATATGTAAGCCTTTTTGTTTTTTTCGAACACTCAATTATGTAAGGAAAATCCTTTGTACATCAAGTTACCCTCCTTTAAGTAAAAGAATTATAGTTTATCTGTAAAATGTATAAAACTACAAATAATCTGCAGGTATTAACTGATACCTGTTGCTTTAAAATACAGGCTTTGTCTTAGTTTGGACATCAGATCTTCCACAAATTACACGTTATGTAACACCAAACTGTTAATGTAATGAAATACTGTTAAATCTTGTAATTTGTGGAGATGAATAAATACATTCTTATCTTTTCTTATCTATATCTTATCTTATCTTATTAGGTATAGCTAAAACATTTTATAGCTAACCACAATGGCTTTGCCAATGGCTATGTTGATGTCATATTGTCTAATTCATTAGACTTTGTAATATTTACCTTAGTTTAGTGTCCTACCTACATCTACACCAAAGAGCAATATTTTTTTGTTTGCTTGGACCTAAAAATCTGTGAATCTACTGGACCGATAGGGTGACAGTAATTTAAGACCCCAGGAATAAAATAGCGAGTAGATCCGCGAACAGAAGCTAGTTCAATATAAATATAAGAGAACAACATACTTATAAAATTGTCAACGTATCATAATATAAGCCAGCACACTTCGTTTTAATTTTCAATTTCCATAAAAACGGCTAATAGCAAAAAGTTGGACACGAGTTTAAAAGCGATAGCATCGTCAACAAGCCCGTGTGTATCGTAATAACACCTCTGATCATGTTTTGTAAACAAAGTTGAAAGAGCACATATTAAATGGCGCACACTAAAAGCGTAGCCGTGTTCGCTAAATTGAATCAATTTGCAAATAATCCAGCGATATTGTTGCCGTATTGGCTTCGCATCGGATTCGCGCGGGCGTCGATAATCGCTGCGTGATTTCTGTTTTCGTACGAACGTTTTCTCCATTCGATATTAAGTGTGAATCGCTCAAGTGATTTATTGTTCATCTGATGAAATATTCTATCGCCTTAAGTGCACACGGTTGGATGAATCGCGGAGTCTTGGAATTAGAATTCTTGATAGATTTAAATACGCTTTGCGAATTTGGTGCCGGCTTTTCCTTGAAAATGTTGTTAAAGAAATATACCTACTGTACAATTATGATAAGTTAAAAAAACGCCTTTAGGTCCCATCCAGAGATAATAGATGTCAAGATGCAACATGAAGATAATTTACGGTTATACTTTTATATATATTTAATTGGATATATACAATTGGACTGTCAAATTTCATAGAAAATTATCCCCGGGCCGGGTAAAAACTGTCAAAATCCATACATTTTTAAGCCATGACGTGAATTCTGGAACGCGCAGTGACAGCGTACATTATTCCAATGTCATTTTAATCTAAAAGTTATCTCTAGTTTAACACATGCTCTCTGGTACCATGTCTCAGCAGCCTCCTTAGCACGGCTTGTCACTTTTGACATTTAGATTCGACTATGATGCAGTTATCGACGTCGAAACGTTAATTTCTTTTGTATTTTGACGTTTCTATTTATGTGTGCTAAGGGAGATTGGGCAAATCTATGGCAATACTCCGTGTCCTCATATTTTTGTTATTTCAAAACTTATATTTTTATTTGATACGAGAATCGAATGAATTTAATCTGATATGATATGAGTGAGTAGGCTACAATTCGGTTGATAAGTGCTAAGTATAAAAACATTGTAAAACACGTACATTTCTTATATTATACCTACGAGTATGTAAAGTCTTCTACTTTGCACTTGGCTAATGTATTGCGCAGTAGCCTACTTCCCTTTGAATAGGAATAGGGGCCGTGCCAACCATAGATATATTTTTTCTTTTGTTTATGTATATCTATGTCCTATCTTATCGCTTATATCATTACAAGAACGTTTTTATTAAACGACATCATACGCTATATGTATCAAATGTCTCAATTGTAGACCGGGCGGGTGAACTGGTGACCTGAAATACAGGCTCCCGCCTAGCTTAGGCACCAGTCTCCCACAATGATATTTTTAATAATGATATATATATGTATAATTGAATTTAAGGACTGTTGTAATTAAACTATTATTGTGGTGAGAAAAATAAATATTTGTCTATTGTCTATTTTCTGTATTATAAAGTTTAAAAATGTATCAAGGTTGTTAGATTAATTTCGAACAAAAAAAGCTGAATCACTTGTCACCGAGTCAAAGTATCGCAATTAATTCTAAATAACCTCTACAGGGACGAACTTATTAAAAAAGTGATGAGTCAAACCTTGGCTTGATATTATAATAAACGCCTCCGTCGGTGGGCCCGTGAATTTCGCATGACAAAAGGCCTGTCAGTCATTCTTGCTCAGCTTTTCAGCAATATTTGCTGAGCCATTGTACACATAAGTCTGGCTTTGCTCGTATGATCATTTAGCTTGTTCTACCTAAGCAACTAGCTTAGATAAGTTGTATTGTTAGCCGTGAAAGGAGAAAAATGGCGCCAAAATGTTGGAGATTACGCCAAGTATCTATAATATTTGGTGGCTTTGTGAGTGATAGGTGTAACGCGAGCTTAGATGGATGATGCGTGATTAATCTTATAATACAAATTTATTTGTAAAGAATGATTAATTGTAAGACTTGTATATATATTAAATCTTTTGTTAGGTTTTGTACATTGTGTATTCAATAAAAGAACTAAAATATCCAATATATTTACTGTCTCCAATGACGTGTTTAAAATAGCACAGAAACTCAACAAAAATGAAAATCTGTCGGAATCCAGCGAGCGCTCCGCATACAAAACTGAGCAAATCGCTATTGGAAAATACCGAAATATGATGGAAATGCAACAATAATGCACAACGTCGTCACTATTCCGGGCGTCTCCCCGCTGTCCAAAGCTGATTATAATCGCGATAAAAACGCTGAGAGCGCCCCCTCAGATCCCAAAATCCCACCCTGCCTTATCCGATCTCCTGTCAAAAGTCTTTCCAATTTATGTATTGCAGCCGACACCCCGCGGTATTATTTATTGGTGGACGCAACGTATAAACTTTTCTTTTTACCCACGATAGCCACTCGAATCAAGATGTATGGCTCTCGATTCGATACGCGATCGCTTCGGAATAACGATAGACGATTTAAAAATGGAGGATGTCGATGTTCACACAAAGAGCACTCAGAAATTGTCGCTGTTTGGTCCCGCCGCAGACCGCTAAGCTTTTAACGTTAACTTTGTGTAACAAACAAAAAATTCGCTAGTGTCATTTAGGCCCGACAGGTTGCATTCAAAAAAACGATTTACTTTACGTTGAAACTAAAACCGTCAGTACATACAAATAAATGAATAACACGAGTTTTATTTCTGTTGAATGCTTCGCGGGATGTTGGAGTACTACTGTAACTCTTTTTGTCGGTTTTCACAATTTGATATCGAGTGGGGTTTCATTCCTGCTATAAATATTGCCCATGGACTTTCACATTTTTATATGATGTATTGCTGTTATATAATCGTAAAAACTATTGAGTTACGACCTTAAAATATATAGGGATTTTTACAAATAAGAGCGACGCAAATCAATCAACGTAAAATAATTTTTTCATCCCACCTATTCGAAAAAGACGACTTGGTTCGCCTTTAAATGCGACCAAAGTTGGTGTTTTCAGTAAGGAACTTTGAGCGGGCAATAATGAGTTTTTAATCCCCGTTAAGCGGGATTAAAAGTACTTTTAGGCACACTTTTTGAATTTGGAACATCTTAGTGTTCAGCGCCGAGGGAATCGAACGCAAATATAGTTTGAATGACTGGCTGCTAATACGACGGCCCATAGACTCGTTGCCCCGGCTGAATAAAAAAAAAAGAAATCAAATTCAAAGCGCGCGAATTGTACTTACAGTCCGCATTGGTGTAATTTTTTAAAGGATAGAAATTTATAGTAAAACCATTTGAAAAATGAGTTCTTCAAGCGACAGTGACAGTATACAATTAACTCCTGAAAATATAAGAGCTGATGCAAAAAATGTGATTGATAATATATTACCTGCGAAATCCCGGGAGCAATATGTAAAAGCATATAGAAATTTTATTGAATGGAGAAATGCAAGAGGCGCCAAGCATTTTTCCGAATCTGTGTTTTTGGCCTATTTCCAATACTTAGGCAAAACAAAAAAACCTTCTACACTTTGGAGTATCTTCTCGATGTTGAAATCAACAGTCAGCTGTAATAATGACGTAAAACTAGACACATATTCGAAATTAATAGCGTATTTGAAGAGGATGTCTGATGGATATAAGCCCAAAAAATCCAAAGTTTTCACTGTCAAAAACGTGGAGAAGTTCCTTAATGAGGCACCCAACGAAGTTTTTCTTGCCGTAAAAGTAAGTAACTACATATAAAGTGTTTTAAAATGCGTATTTTATTGGAAACTTTAGCTTAATAGACATTTATTTAATACACATTCTGTTTTGTTACAGGTGGCTTTAATTTTTGGAATACATGGAGCTTGTCGTGGGAATGAACTTTTAAAAATATCTGTTGATGATATCGAAAATCACTCGGATGATTTACTATTAATAAAGCTGACCGATACAAAAACGAAAATTGACCGATCTTTCGTAATCCGAGGAGAATATAAAACTATTGTACAGAAATACATGGACCTACGTCCTGCTGATATGAAGAGTAATCGGTTTTTCGTTCGTTATCAAAATGGGAAGTGCTTTAAACAAGTAATGGGAAAAAATAAATTTTCTATCATGCCACAAGAAATTGCTACATATTTGAAATTACCAGATATCAAGTTGTACACTGGACATTGTTTTCGTCGTACTTCTGCTACCCTTTTAGCAGATTCTGGGGCGGACTTAACTGTTCTCAAACGACATGGAGGATGGAAGTCGAGTTCTGTAGCAGAGAGCTACATTGAAGATTCCATTGAGAACAAGGTGAAAACTTGTGAACGTATAGTGGAAAACATTAAATTACCACCTACAGTTAATCCCTCCATACCATCGTCACCGGGCCCATCTACATCCAAGCAAGAAGATTTACCGTCGCCTTTTCCTCCGAAGGAGTCAGATTCGGATATTATTTCAAACACGCAAAATATAAAAACAATCTCTATTCCTAATAAAACTGTAACAATACATTTTCACCATTGCGAAAACGTCTCAAATGTAAATATAAATTTTTAGTTATTTAATTATTTGATAGTTACATTTAATTTTAGTTGTAACTCTATTTTTTTTAAATAATAATATATTATAAGAAAATATGAGGCATCTTTTATTTTCTCATATGGGTGATGAAAAGTAGAGTGTATGACTCGGGCGCAAATATATTTTTGGCTCGGGCGACGTACTTTGAATCCCTCGCTACGTTCAGGATTCTACTATAGAATCCCTCGCTACGCTCGGGATTCTACTCTAGAATCCCTCACTTCGCTCTGGATTCAAAAAAGCGCCCTCGCCCTAAAAATATTATTTTGCTCCCTTATGATACAATCTACTATTTCATCCCACCTATTCGAAAAAGACGACTTGGTTCGCCTTTAAATGCGACCAAAGTTGGTGTTTTCAGTAAGGAACTTTGAGCGGGCAATAATGAGTTTTTAATCCCCGTTAAGCGGGATTAAAAGTACTTTTAGGCACACTTTTTGAATTTGGAACATCTTAGTGTTCAGCGCCGAGGGAATCGAACGCAAATATAGTTTGAATGACTGGCTGCTAATACGACGGCCCATCATAGACTCGTTGCCCCGGCTGAATAAAAAAAAAAGAAATCAAATTCAAAGCGCGCGAATTGTACTTACAGTCCGCATTGGTGTAATTTTTTAAAGGATAGAAATTTATAGTAAAACCATTTGAAAAATGAGTTCTTCAAGCGACAGTGACAGTATACAATTAACTCCTGAAAATATAAGAGCTGATGCAAAAAATGTGATTGATAATATATTACCTGCGAAATCCCGGGAGCAATATGTAAAAGCATATAGAAATTTTATTGAATGGAGAAATGCAAGAGGCGCCAAGCATTTTTCCGAATCTGTGTTTTTGGCCTATTTCCAATACTTAGGCAAAACAAAAAAACCTTCTACACTTTGGAGTATCTTCTCGATGTTGAAATCAACAGTCAGCTGTAATAATGACGTAAAACTAGACACATATTCGAAATTAATAGCGTATTTGAAGAGGATGTCTGATGGATATAAGCCCAAAAAATCCAAAGTTTTCACTGTCAAAAACGTGGAGAAGTTCCTTAATGAGGCACCCGACGAAGTTTTTCTTGCCGTAAAAGTAAGTAACTACATATAAAGTGTTTTAAAATGCGTATTTTATTGGAAACTTTAGCTTAATAGACATTTATTTAATACACATTCTGTTTTGTTACAGGTGGCTTTAATTTTTGGAATACATGGAGCTTGTCGTGGGAATGAACTTTTAAAAATATCTGTTGATGATATCGAAAATCACTCGGATGATTTACTATTAATAAAGCTGACCGATACAAAAACGAAAATTGACCGATCTTTCGTAATCCGAGGAGAATATAAAACTATTGTACAGAAATACATGGACCTACGTCCTGCTGATATGAAGAGTAATCGGTTTTTCGTTCGTTATCAAAATGGGAAGTGCTTTAAACAAGTAATGGGAAAAAATAAATTTTCTATCATGCCACAAGAAATTGCTACATATTTGAAATTACCAGATATCAAGTTGTACACTGGACATTGTTTTCGTCGTACTTCTGCTACCCTTTTAGCAGATTCTGGGGCGGACTTAACTGTTCTCAAACGTCATGGAGGATGGAAGTCGAGTTCTGTAGCAGAGAGCTACATTGAAGATTCCATTGAGAACAAGGTGAAAACTTGTGAACGTATAGTGGAAAACATTAAATTACCACCTACAGTTAATCCCTCCATACCATCGTCACCGCGCCCATCTACATCCAAGCAAGAAGATTTACCGTCGCCTTTTCCTCCGAAGGAGTCAGATTCGGATATTATTTCAAACACGCAAAATATAAAAACAATCTCTATTCCTAATAAAACTGTAACAATACATTTTCACCATTGCGAAAACGTCTCAAATGTAAATATAAATTTTTAGTTATTTAATTATTTGATAGTTACATTTAATTTTAGTTGTAACTCTATTTTTTTTAAATAATAATATATTATAAGAAAATATGAGGCATCTTTTATTTTCTCATATGGGTGATGAAAAGTAGAGTGTATGACTCGGGCGCAAATATATTTTTGGCTCGGGCGACGTACTTTGAATCCCTCGCTACGTTCAGGATTCTACTATAGAATCCCTCGCTACGCTCGGGATTCTACTCTAGAATCCCTCACTTCGCTCTGGATTCAAAAAAGCGCCCTCGCCCTAAAAATATTATTTTGCTCCCTTATGATACAATCTACTATTAAAACTAAGTATGTTGTAATAGAAATGTTGACCAATATTAAACAAGTGAAGTCAATTTAACAAAATAAAGTTAATCCCATAAGTATAACAAATGCAAAAAAGATCATGTCAGTACCAATGTAATGTTTCTAAAAGTAAAGTTTTAAAAGATGCTAGATAAACTGCATCGATGGTTAAGTGGTTAGCATATACGCCTCTCAGCTCTAGGTCTTAGGTTCGATTCACAATAGCAGTACGAAGTTGGAATTGTGTCCAATGGATGGCGATAGACTCACCTCCTATCCCATGGGACTTAAACCTAATAGGTAAAATGATGGTGTTGTACACCTCTGTTATATAGACGTAATGATGTTTATGTTTTAAAATATCTTATTTAACTGTGTTCAATGTAAAAATTATTGTACAAGACTGATTCGATCCCACGCTATCGCACAAACATAATCTATATTTTGTCAAAAACTTACCGGATAGCGCGATAGATGGCGTTAGGATAGATTTAGATCGCGATATGGTTTCGTTACCTGGCAGGCTATATGTCTTGCTCTGAAGTAATGCGTTATCCGACTAAGTATAAACTGCTAAATATTCAAGTGAGTCCCTCCCATTGTTATCTTCCAGTACTAATTACATTCTGTGTTATCTCACCCTTGGAATTGTAAAACTGTGAATATGCAAATAGGGCTGCACTCACAAGGATCCGTGTCACGTGTTAGTAATGTGATAGGTTTAAGGGTACAATCCTGGATAATGCCGGGTTAATGCCCAGTGAGTCGCTTTTTTTGTTCAGATTATGGCTTCGGCAATGCTTGCTTTTATGTGTATCTACTTATAAAAATATAAAACAAATGTACACTGCCGGTAGTGGTTTTATGAACAAGTTACACCGAAACTACAATTTGCTGCCAAATAGTAGTTTCGGTTTTGTCAAAGTCAAATCATTTATTTTCATATACCACAAGGGTCGCTTGACCATTGCATGTCATCACACATTATAATTTCAGAGCAAATAAAAATAATCTAAAAAATCAATAAATAAAAATTTTACTAATCTTAATAGTATGGTTTGAATTATCGAAGCTTAATTCAATTTTAATCGAACTGCTTTGGTTGAAATTAAAATTAATCTAAATACTAGCTCCGATGGATCCATCAATGAGAAGAGCTGGTGAGAAACTCAAATGCACCATCTTTTCAAATAATAAAATCATACAATTTTAATTTTTTTAAGTGCGAGACGTCGCGCGGAGGCGACGACACGCGAATAACAGCCCAAATTCAAAATTCAAATTTCAAATTCAAATCATTTATTTTCATAGGCCCCAGGAGGCGCTTGAACAGTTGATGAATCTACGTAATAGATTCGAAACTAGTCGGCATATCCCGGCTAAAGTAACGTGAGTAACCCGTATTCTCAATAATAATGTCATACAATTTTGTTTGTTTCAGGTAAGTGTAAATTATTGCAAGGTGGCGAGACTAGGCCCTGGGAGTTTTGGTAACTACATATAAATAAACATCACACAACATTCACTCAACGTCATCTAGTCCCAAACTACGCAGAGCTTGTACTATGGATGTCGAAGTAACTAATACATGTATTCTTTTTCTTTTGTAAATACATACTTATTATAAATAGAAACACCCAGATCACGAAGCTTTGTCTTGAGCGGGCATCGAACCCGCGCGCGACATCTGCGTGGCAGGCAGTAGCACTACCGACTCGGCTAGCCAGTCGTCAAATGATGCACAAGATATTTACCATCATAATTATTACACTGTACACTGTGTTGTACCTGTGAAGATTGACTACACTAGCTATACATGTGTGAGTTACATATTTATGAGGTGTAATCACAGATATAGATCTACATAGATAACGCAAATGCATGTACTTCGCGTGTCTCAACCTCGACCAAGCGTCGAGGTTGGTCGCCGCTAACTTCAGTCCACGCGCGTCTTTTGTCAGAGAAAATCATAGCGGACGGCTCCAGTTGAACGTACTGGGCAGATGGGCATCGGCGGCATCGGTGTCTTTGAATCGGTTTGGATTTCCCGTCACTAAATTTCGGCTGTGACGTCACAATAGGTATTAAAAAGTCGGCACGCTTGGTTTCAATACAAATCGTGATACTTGCGTTATCTATGTAGATCTATATCTGTGGGTGTAATATACCCACTATTCAGATATGTAACTCACAGCACCAACAGGTTAAGTTAGTCTTCATTATGACGTAGATATTTTTGATCTGTTTATATCTTGAAAGTATGCTTTGCCTCCGTACATACCTAATTATGCGGTATCAATAATAATAAAATACAAATATCATCCAAACATGGTAGTACCATTGATTCTCTAACCTTACATAGTGAGTTTTCAAACGCCAAATATACTTAGTTAGATAATTCCGTGTTTTAAAACTGACGTTAGTTTGTAACATTATTTAAATTATGAAATACGGGTGTTACTCACGTAATGTTGGTCTATTTATTCGACCGCGGTTTCGCCTATACGTCTAGGCATTATCAAGAGAGTGCGATACGTCACGCCTGAGTCGCAGCCAGTCTTGCACTGAACTTGCGTATGGGCGAAACCGCGGTCGACTAAATAGACCAACATTACGTGAGTATCACCCGTATTTCATAATTTGAATAATTCCGTGTCTTCAAGTCGTTTCAACTTTTTCCATATTCATTCCCCCAACCTGTTTATATCTAAAACTTACTTAGATAGTTTAACTAATAGTAACTGTTCCTATAATGTTATACAGTACGGAGAAGTTCTTTGGCAAAATTTTATTCCTTAGAGACAAATGTTGCTGACATCGACTTTCTCAAGCGACTTTGCTGAAGGAAATATACAATGTTGAGAATAAACTTTTAATTATATAAAGAAACATCCTGTTTGAAGATTATGAATTTATGATTCATTTGTTTGATATTTGTTTTGTTTTTTGTGATTCAAAGTATTATTTTTTCTTAAGATTAACTTTTAAACTTACGCGTTGCATGTTAAGGTAAAATCTAACGGGAATGAATGCGATCATGCATTATGTTTTCTTTTCGACGTTAACGAAAGTGTGGTCTATCTGAAGGTTAGTGGTATTTACATTACATGGACGTTCGAGGATACAATGACTTAGCTGTTTTTCATACATAAGTAATATAGGTTTAACTTTCATATTTTAAAGTTTTTATGCAATTTTATAGACATATCATATCTAAGACACTAAATTGCATGTTTGTTGACACCCATTTTTAATAATATTATTATTTAAAAATATGTTTGTATGTAACTCACCTAATGATTATTTATTTTTTCTCAAAATGGCTACAAACAAACATGTATTTAAGTGTTTTAGATATGATTTGTCTATAAAAATAGACAAAAACATAATAATATAAAAGTTAAACCCATTATTACGTTAGTAGGAACACACGGCGCTCAGGAGTCTGTCTGTCAGTGTGTATGTTCGTACGCGCAACAAACAAGAACAATTGCATATAATCTGATCCAGTTTACACAGTTATGTAGCTGGAGATCTAACTTAAAAATTGGTATATGTTTTATCTGCGTATTTAATCCCTAAGGTTGTATATAAGGCGGAGTAAGTTTATATGGAAGGTTCATCAATTTTAAAAGAAAATGCCTGAAGCTCATAAGTTCCTTACATGACGAAAATGAACAGTAAATTGTTTTTTTTGAAATATCACTTCCTAAAATAGTGAATTAGGAGTTGTGAGTTTATTTGTAAAGTTAGTCAATCATGAAGGAAATTGCACAAAATTGCACATAGGTTCCCTACACGATTTAAATTATCTATAATATAGTTATTTTTAGAAATTCCACTCTCCAGGGAGGTAAATTTAATGCATGAGAAATATCAAATTCCACGCAAAAGAAGACGCGGGCAAAACCTATTAGGTACGCAATAAAAATATAGTAACAAATAAATAGCGACACTTTATCACAGATAAATAAAAAACAATAATACACAAACCGGCAAGGTTATCAAACAGAAAGTGAATAAGGATAATATAGGAGGATTTTCTGGTAAAAAGCTGTCACACGTAACGGATCCGACACGACTCCGACCTGTCAATCTACCGGAATTACTGCTACACGGCTTTTTATTAGAATGGATGGAACGTAATCGAAAGAAGAAAAGACGCTAATGTAACCGGGAAATGACTTTTTGGTAATGAAAGTTCTTTTATTTTTGGTGCATTAGGCGTTTGTTTATTTATTTTTCTTTATTTATAGAAAAACTAGCTTCTACACGCGGCATTTCATCAGATTTTGTCCTTCCTCAAGTATTGAATCTTTATACCTATATTTATTAAAAGCGGTTCAGTAGTTAATCCGTAAAACCGTAACAAACAGACAGATTGAGTAGTTTTCTCATTTTATAACATTAGGACTGCCTCGTTGCTCTAGCAGTATTATTTGTGTATCACTCACCGCGAGATCTCCGGTTTGAGTCCCGGGTCGAGCAAAGGTGATTTGTGAACTTACCGTCAGAACTTTTAGTAGCAGCACGGAGTAAAGGAATAAATATAGCAGCATAGATGCATTAAAACTCGTTAGATTTAAATGCATTTTGAACATGAAGCTAATCGACTGAATGTTTATAATATTATTAAACAATCAAAACGAAACTCAATTTGAAAGTATAACGAACGGTACACTACATAAAATATTTCGACATCAATAAAGGTATTGTCTTAATGCGGTCATATAGTTCTACAAGCTCTATATCTCTACAAATCCGATACAATTTCAAAAGACGCGACCATCACTGGCTCACAAAACAACATAAACATTTATGTACTCGTTCCATGTATACATATGTCATTAATCTTCGTAATAAACATTTGCTCCCCTTCCCGATGGGGGGTTTCGCATGATCCCCACAATGGCCACCACAGGGAACACTTAATAAAATGCGTTTTTCCAATTTATTATATATTTTCTTACAGGTTTTACAACGCTTTTATGTTTCGCGGTTAAACTTGAGTGTTCCCGACAGCTTTCTTGCGGCGTTAATGAAATAATTCAATTAATATCAAAGGTTCTTTCGGGGCGGTTGGGTTATTAAGCCTGAATCTACCTGTGCAGTACGATTGGAGGGAACTTTAAAAAGCTTTCTTCAAGCAGACTATAATACATACAGATTTGACGACCGAAAAGCAGTTGGTAGTGCAACATGAAGGTTTGTCTTGGTCTGGGTGTTTCTATACTATACGTATGTTTTTACAAAAGAAGAAGCGTACGTGTGTAATAGTAATAGTGTAATAGTATCAGTTACTCCAATACCCATAGTACCAGCTCTGCTTAGTTAGGACGACGTTGTGTGGAAGTTGTGTGATATTAATTAATTATTTATATAAAAAGGTTTTTAAAAAAGATTTTGAAAAAAACGACTTCAAATACTTTGAAAAACCTATTAACTTTCAGTGTAATGAATTTGTATATTGATTTGTTTCTAGATATAAGGCTGTTTATATTGCCTACACCCACAAATTGTTTTATATGCACTAACTATTACAAATTTGTTCTTAATACTTAAAAACTAATAAAATGAATCACGTGTTATAGAACCTTTTTGACCTAAATACTTCAAAAACATAATTCGGGAACTTATCACGCAGCACACGTAACAAAATTCCCCTCAGTTAACTTTTACTATAGTTCGGGTTTCCCCATAAACTATTTGTGGTGTAAAGTACAGTTATCTTCGCTTATACACCATTGGTCTTTAAACTCGATACTTTACGTTTTACTATAGTTATTCGTCGTATTTTCCTTAAGAGATGGCTCCAAAGATTCCATGTATATTGTATACGTCCTATGCGTATAGTGGCTATATTCTGGATTAAGGGTATGTAATTTGTAAAATGATAGCAGCCCTGTATCTAATACATGTCCCACTGCTGGGCTCATGTTGAAAAGGTCCAACACGCTGGCCAAGCGCGCATTGGTAGACTTCACGCACCCTTAAGCCGTAATTGTATCATCATTCAGCCGCTCGTAGCCACAACACGCGGTCCTGCGTCTTCTGCATCCAATCCCCTCCAGCGAACTTCTTCAGGTCGTCAGTTTACCTGGCAGGGAGGCGTCCTACCTTACATGTCCTACTGCTGCAAGCCGTAATTGTATACACGTATATTAAAAAAATATCAATTTAACTTTTGAAAACATGGGAGGCACGCTTTACGTTTAATCAATCATCATATTTCTGGAATATGAACTATCAAGATAGTCAACTAAAGATTGAGTCTTAGAAACTAATAAAAGACAAGTGAAAAAAAATGAGGGTCATCTTCATAAGTAGATAGATCATCATAATAATCCTTCACAAATCAGAACTAAAGAATATGTTGGATCAAATCTTAGGCCATAAATACGAGGCAAAGTGCGCTGTAAAACACAAATATTCCAAGACGGGAACTTTCCAGGAATTTGCTGGGGAATGAAGTCGATCGGATAATATGACTATTTATGGCATTACGCTCGCCTTTTTCTATATCGGCAGATTTCTCGACGCGATTTTTCGCCGCGAATTCGTTGTCGGAAATGTTGGTTTAGTTGCTATGAATTAGTGTTTCGTATACTGTAAACATACACGTAGTCTGTCGACTTGCTGTCAATATTTATTCGAAGATATTATTGACTCAAACAATGAGTATTTAGATTTTCAATATTATGTGGGTATGTAGGTATTTATATATGTCATTTATTTTTATTAAGATGTTGCGCTTTTGATTATCTTGTTTCTTTTCTTCTTCGTCGTGTGGCTGAGTAAAATTTTATTTTGACTTGCCATCATGGTGAAAGGATTAGCCAATTTGCTATGGAGATCTCGAGAAATTGCCCATATTATCTTGTTTAAATAGCTAAACAATACTGTTTTAATTAATTCTAGTTCTTAGAATTTAGTGTTTTAGTAATATTTAATTCAACATTTACTGTGAAAACAATGGCAACACTTAAAAACAATGTACTCGTATATCTGACACCGCATTACCATTTTAGCAAAAACTGCAAGAGATTTAATTCTAAGCCTTTTTGCCGTAAAACTGTGTCGGTGACATGAGAGTTATTATGTAAATAGTTTTATTACGCTTGTGTTCGTAGCAAAGAGGATTTATTACAAGTAAGGCGACTCTAAGTCGATCACCGCTACTTTATAACGCTGTAGTAAGAAAAGCATTGCTTTTACGGAGTTGTTAGAGTATTTAATAAGAGTATTTTTTCAGTAACTGCCTCACAGATCTAGAGGTTAGCTGACGTGCCTATTAACACGAGGTCTCGGGTATGATTCCCGGGTTGACAAAAGTGTAATTTGGGATTTTTTCGTCAGAAAATTCGCAATATCAGCATGGAATTGGGGTTGTGCCGTATGAAATGTGGGAGTTATACCTTTTTGCCTCACCCTTTCGGGTAGTATAGGCGTGATGTTATTTTATCATAATTTTTACTCTATCAAAAGATTGTTTGATGCTTATGGCTCGTGATGATAAATTAGTTTACTCTAAGCTAAATTTTCTATTACGTTGCACTGCATTTTCGATAGCTAAAGCCAAGCTACAAAGTTCACAAGAAAGTTAGCTAGATGCTTGTTGCTTTGTCATTATAATTTTCGAATTTATATTTTGTGTATCTATCTAATACAGAAACAAAAAAAGTTTTTACTTTATGAGTATCTATGTCAGTCTGTAACTACATTTAAATTGTATAAAATAATTTGAGAATATATTACATCGAGTTTCAGGAATCCGCTATTCATAAAACCGTCCAAATAAGATGAATTCAATTTACATTTAGAGCATATTAATGGTACACAAGTGGAATCGTAAATAAAGCTAGCTAAAGCACCTCGTAATTTTTTTATGGACTGTAATTTTAAAAAATGTAGGAGATGAATATTTAGTAGCGTATAAAGTGAAGTATCGGTTTTTCATTGAGAGTACTCATTTATTGATGTTGCTACTTAAGTATGCCTTAAAGTGAATGTTTTTTTAATGCCACTCGAGTGTTACAAGCATATGGTTTGCGTGATGGTAAGCAGTTACTGTTGCCTATGTACACATATATGTTTATTGAGCTTTGCGTTAAGCTATGATTGTTGTGGTTAGTTTTATGATGGGTCACCGCATCTTTCATACTGCGGACTGTGCTATTTAATAAGGATAACAATTGAAACAACCTGACAATTTTGTCACTTTTTGGCCTTAGAACATTCGGCAATTCATATGCTAAATTTGACTAAATTATTTTTATTATTTTTATTAAAACTGACGTGAGTTTGTAGCATTATTCAAATTATGGAATACGGGTGTTACTCACGTAATGTTGGTCTAGGCATTGTCAAGAGAGTGCGATATGTCGCGCCTGAGTCGCAGCCAGTCTTGCACTGCGGGCAGCGACGAAATTGTTCAATGTCATGTTTGTTTAATAGGATCCTGACCGTTAGTGGCAACTAACTAGAGCTCTGGAAAATTCACAATCTGTAAAAGTAAAATCTTTACTAAATCTGAAGACTGGTAATTTTAGCAAGTAAAAGGTTAGACAGCAGCATGTTCTCTTTCGAGATCCTTACAAAAACTACGTCATGACATAATGTTACTTTATGATATCTAGACAAATGTACTAGCTACACTAAATATATGAAGTAAAGTGCACACGACGTGCTTTATTGGAAGCTTGTAGCGGAAGGCTCTAATGAGTCGGGTAATGCCTTAATCACAAGCGTTAATCAGAGACCAGACGTGTAATGGCATCATCAAGTTATAGTGGGACTAATCCATATCACTTTTGATGGGATGAAATTTCACATATTCATAGTTAAGGGATTAATAAATTCGATATTCGCGTTAAGTTATCATTGGTGCGGTTGGTTTCAAGATGGGTCATCACTTTTGTATATCAAGACTTGTTCGTAGAATAATGTTGACAAAAGGCTATTTTTACGGCTTCAAATAGTTAATTGCCGGTTTATTCTATAAATTCTTATACAAATTAGATATTTCATGTGTCAACAAAAGTGGTGAAAAGTTCCGAATAGGCTGCCAAGAACTTATCCAGATCTAATTGTACTGGCCTTTAGTATATTAAAGTAAGGCAATACGCGCTACAAATAAACAACACACACACACACACACACACACACACACACACAAGAAAGCAAATAAAAAGCACTCTCATTGCCGTCATCAAGTACAAAAAATATCAACCACGCAATAATTTTAACAAAACGAATGACTACTCCACACAATCGCACATCAAACAAAACAAAAGCTGTACAGCCGTAGAGTCGCCTTTTTCATAAAAAGGCTCTTCAACGGCCGTATACACCCTGTATAGTCTATACAGAGTGTGCTATTATTTGCGGCGCGTCACCCGGCTGGGCCGGATGCTGTTAATAGCGGAAAATGCGGAAAATTGGGCGATTCATTACGAGACTTCGACCGCAACAGAACCAGACAAATACTACCTGATGTATATGAAACGTTACGTGACGATGTAGTTTTTGTTCGACAATGAGATTAATTGGGTCAGTAGATGGGTGCGATCAATATTTTTAATTTCATTACATTTTTGAGCTAAAGTAGAAATGGAATTCAAAAAGAGAAAACACACAAGGTCACAAAAAGTCCAAAGCCGTCTTCTTATAGTAAAGGTTCATTTAAGTTTGTGTTCAATGGAATTAAAAAGGAGACAAAACAAGCATGGTCACAAAAATGGTTTTGGGGTGGGGAAAAAAATTAAACGAATCCGGGATTTAGTCCAAAACCGACTTCTTGTAGTTCATTTATGTTTGTGTTGAGTTCTGGAGTAATAACGTAATGCACTTTTTGTAGATGATTCAAATCTACTAATCATTCAAAAAGCTTATTTTAATCACATACAATTTTAAAATAAAAGCTTTGTTTATAATTTACCTGCCCTTTTAACTGAGTTTGTATTGATAAGAAAAACATACACAAAAGCAGAATGTTTACATCAAGAATCCTCATGTGGCTTCGCGCTTGTTGAGAGATTTATATTTTCTAAATATCGTCGAATCAGGGGCAGTAAATCTGACCCCATTCCACCCCTAAGTCATGCCCTCGCGATTAAAACTCGGAAGAGCGTGGATACCCTCGAATCTCTGGCAATCAATAGTTGAAGTCACACTTGTGGGAAATCAATGCAACAGTAGGTACTTTGTATAAACTACAGATAGATAGTGTATTTTGTTTTGTTTTGGTGGTATTTGTTTATTGAAATTCCGTTTAATTCGAGACCTGCAAATTAGATATATGTATAGATAATAATATTATTAAAACCGACGTGAGGTGAATACATTATAATTGAAAATACGGATTATTCACGTTATTTTAGTCGCGATATACCTTGTTTCGAATCTATTACGTAGATTCATCAACTGGGTATATATAAACTGCATTACGGTCTTTAAATTAACCAGGATCGCGAAACGCGATGGAAAACAAAAAAATGCTAACTGATTTTTATATATAGTATTTAGCCATGCTTAGCAATCTAATACTAAGAAAAGACAAAAAAATGGACTTGAAGCGGGATTTGTCCGGAAAGGCAGGCATAAAGATGGATGGCTAAGTGGTTAAGCGATAGGCTAGAATCCTATGCTAAGAAACAGTTAAAAAGGATATGAGACCGGCAGGATTTGAACCTGCGACCTTACTGTACACCGGGCAGCTGCTTTAGGCATCCAGCTACGGTCGCCTCTTACCAGAACCCAAAATTTCTCAACTGTATGATACGTCATTTTGTGACGTCACGTTCATCCATTTGTTCCTATCTTAAGTAGGATACAAACCAACATGTCGAAGTTACATTCAGCACAAATGTTGTAAAGAATGAACGCGTATGTTATTTCAACTTCTTGATTATTTTTATAGCATTTGCTTAGCAAATTATACTAAGAAACAGTTGAAAAAGATATGGGACCGGCGGGATTTGAACCTGCGAACTTACTGCACACCGGGCAGCCGAGTTCTTAGTATAATTTGCTAAGCATAGCTTGCTATACAAATAATCAATTAGAAGTTAGAATCCTATATAGTCGAGGGTTCAAATATCGCTTCAAGTCCAAAAAAATCGACTGTTCTTAGTAAATAAAAATTCCTTCACACTGAATGTGTGGACGATCTCGACGATACTACTCAACCGAGTAAAATCGTATGTAAGAGAGCTTACGCTAGTCTCAAGTAATAGATATGACCTATACGTCACAGTATTATTATTATTACCGCATTTCCTTTAGCTCTGTCACCAAATACGTTTGATATTTATGTATTTAAAGTAAAAAAAATATATATATAAAAAATTGTAAAATACTATTTTAAAATTTAAATATTTTTTGATATAAACACAAAGAGCTCTTTCTTCCTCTCTCCTACTTTTGCCGTGCCCGTCAGACTCTATAATTGACACTGTACCTATTTATAAGACCATTTTAACATTGTGGAATGCAAGGAAAGAAAAAATAATGCTGACAGAATATTTCAAGTATTCAAGTATTTTAAGTCTTTATTAAATACTTGAATACTTGAAATATTCTGTCAGCAACATTACGAACTGGCCGTGAGAACCAACCCAATCCAATACACAAATACGGATACAGAAACGTATTTAGTTAGCTTTATAGTCTCTAAAGCTCGCCTTAATATAGCCAATAAAAGTGTAACCGCTAACTTGAATAAAATAGAGTAGGTACCGACATTGTCTCAGGGCCATAAACTGTCGACTTAGGTCGGGGGTACACCGCGCCCGGCTAGTGTATGGACTAATATCGTAGTAAATTCGAATTAGTAGCGTGTGTACTGACGTTTATTTGGCTAGGCTGTGTTTTGTTTTATGTTATTTGGGCTGTTTTAGAGAGGTACTGAAGTAGGTTTTTTGAGGTACTTTTTGGTTCTTTGTCATAAGTTGCAGCTATCCCAATCACAAAGAAACTCTTTGATTATTGTAGTTTAGTTACTTCTGGATTAAGCCTTAAAATATAAAATAACTGAAATTGAATTGAATTGAATTTTCTTTGAAATATCATGTTTTTTTTGAGTTGAACTCAAAGATTGTTTAACTCTATGCCCATGGTTTTGTATTATATTAAAAATGGTTTAATAAACTCGCTCAGAGTTTCCAACATAACATTTTTCAGAGACATTGATTGATATTCTGTAATCACCACAACTGCAGAAGATAAAGAGTACTGGAAACGTTTGGGGAGGCATTTGCCCAGCAGTGGGACAATGTAGGCTGACAAAAAAAAACATCACAACAACCTAAAAATATTTAAATAGCATTAGCCTCTGCACTAAAATGCTCAACAAAATCCGTAAAGAAAATGTCACAATTTTCTTTTGAAACTGCATCCACAACACTCCTACCCTAACATAATCCTTCACTTTTATCTCAGCCTTAAAGCTGGCGAACCACCAATCATAGCGAGGCGAGGCTAACGATATCCGATACCGATATAAATGGATACCGTTAACGACAGCGGTTACCGCGGGAACGACGATATACACCCGGTGTGTTTCAGTAATGAATTTTCTCTTTTTATTTACTCCTCGTGAAACTCTTACAGCCAGTTACAAAGATGGTTTTAAAAAAGATTTGTAAGGTTAATCTTTGATATTTGTCTATTTAAGAATATTGTAACTATATTTTTATTAAAACTGACGTCAGTTTGTAACATTATTCAAATTAAGCTATACGGGTGTTACTCACGTAATGTTGGTCAATTTAGTCGACCGCGGTTTTTCCTATACTTTTAGGCATTTTCAATAGAGTGCGACACATCACGCTTGAGTTGCAGTCAGTCTTGCACTGCGGGCAGCGGCGCGAGCCACGTGCTGTGACGTCATAAACATTTGAATAATTTAAATATTTTAACTGTTTATAAACGCCTCCATATTTATTAAATAATTACAACGTAAAAAACAATAACAGAGGAAGGTAAATTCCTCCAATATTTTTAATTTTCCTTATATGCCAGGCTTAAAGCCTAGTCACTAATATGAGTAAGTTTTAAACATAGGTTCCTTAATTTATTTTATTTGTATACCGCCATAAATATTTATAATTTTAACTTCTTTAAAAATACCTTGTAACATATTTCCTTAAATAGGGTGCTGGTAAGAGGCGACCGTAGCTTAGTGGTTTAAGGTTCAAATCCTGCTGGTTCCATATTTTTTTTCAACTGTTCCTTACTATAATATATTTCTAGTCCTGTGGAGGCCGAGCATTAACGAAAATACGAGTTAAGGGTTGGGTTTATTGTGATGCGTAAGCTGTTTTATAGTTATATACTTGCCATAAACTTGAGCTTAAGTTCATCTAAATAAATCCTCAATTCTCGTTAAACATGCGCATGGATTATGAGAGCAAATCTTGTCTGTGTGGAAATAAAGTGACTATGTGTACACATAATAAGATGTTTGACCTTTTAAGAAACGAGGGATAGATGTATATAGGAATCATATTATCAATTCTACAGCCACCAAGCTATTACAAAATTTAATAATGCTTTTGCTGTTATCAATCCTCAAAAAAATACGCTCCAATTATATATTATAACCTCTTCCTTTTTCGGGGTTGGTAATATATTCATATTTTTTGTTGGTTAGAAACTGGCGTGTTATATTATGTAACTGATGGTGATTACAGATAATAAACTTCCACAGTCCGTAAAATAATAGAGATATTATTACGTCACTACATCCATGGCCTACGTTACCAAATGAGCAAGTAATTCCCTTTTTATTCGTATTTTTTAACGTTTACTACTAATTTGCAAATAAAAATTACTATCTAGTATTCTTGTTAACCCCGTCCAGCTAAACTTAATTCGCTTACGACCTTTGGGCCACGGCCGCTTTATAAAAACAATTTTATTTCGTTTTAGTACATAGATGCTTCTGAGAAAAGCTGTTGATAGCCATTGTGGTGATAGGATTCGTCAGCCAGACACTGCGTTACCGTCATCTGACTGTCCAGGGTTTTAGAGTAGAAGTTGCTACCTACTGGGTAAAAACAATTTAAATAAAAAATGAGAAAACAAAATGCCATTGACACGTAAGAAGAAGAAGAAGTACATAGATCAACTTCCACACTTAAACCCAAAACTCTTTAAAAACATCAGTTAAAAACCCATTTAGAAATTAAAGTAGTTATACAAAAGTGTGTCTCATTCCTTACTTTGTTTGCGAGAAGGTTAACGAGTCATAAAGATTTGATTGTCTCTTAGCGGTGCCTTATTCGATTGTAAGGAGCATTGATGGCTGCGATTAAGACTAAATTACTGAAGTTTCTATATTAAAGGAAATGGCAAGGAACTGTTATTCCAGTTTTTGGAGAAAGGTGAACTGTTAAAAGTTAATAAAATCGCGTTTACATTTTGCTGAAATGATTTTTGTCGTTGATTCTCGTTAAGTTCTAGGTTTTGTCTAACTGACCATGTTTGACACCTTATGAGAACTTAAACCATTGATCTTATGTAATCTGATGTATTGATTTGTGTATTCGACCACTGAAATTGTTTTGCGTTTTTGAAGTTAAATCTACAAGAATACAAGAAGAGTTCTTATATATTTTTGCATTTTTACACTATTGTATTTTTCTTGTTAATTGATAAATGCATCAGTTGGGGATCTTCGGCGGTTCAGACGTAGCAGTCACACTACCTACACTCCTTATTTGTATCGGCATTTATTTTACCTGATTACGGAGAGTTATAAAAACATGTGAATTTTTAATAAAAACTAATGCTAAATACTTAATTAGTACCTAATCTGCTTTATAATAATAGCAGCCCTGTAATTAATACATGTACCACTGCTGGGCTCGGGCCTCTTCTCATGATGTGAAGGGTTAGGCCATAGTCTACCACGCTGGTCACGTGCGTATTTGTAGACACACAACCTCGAACACTTTTTAGGCACTCTCAGGCATCCTCACGATGTTTTCGTTCACGGCAAGCGACAATTTATAAAATAAATACACACATATCTTCGAAAAGACGAATCTTTTCGATTTATTGACAGAGATGTGTGCCGTGGGTTCGAGCCCAGAACCTTTGACTTCGCAGTCCTACGGTCTCCCACTTGGCTACCACTGCATGCCTTATCTGCTTTATAAGTACTATCAAATCCATTACAAACCATTAACAAAAGTAAGAAAATTCTTTATTAATTAATCCAAATAATCCCCAAAACAAGTTAGTTAACGCCCAGTCCTTTGTCACAACTTTAAACGAATTCCCGAAATAGATTCGTCAAATTGTTATCGTTTTTTGCGATTTGAATATCAAATAAAAGGTACTAAGATATAAAGAAACAATGACTTTTATCTATATTCTAACAATTTTTATTTAATAACAACAAAATTTATGTTATCTTTATTTTTTTGACTCAAGTTTATCTACGGCAACACTAAGTACTATTGTCTATTAAAACAAGTCTATATTTGTTTAAAGTTCAGTCACAGAATATTAAGTACAAGTCAGTGCTTAACGTGAATAAAAATAACTTGAACTAAATAGAAAATAATCAATTTAAATTTGATTGTATGCATAATTACAAAAGATCAGATGTCTCCAAAATTTGCTTTTTAATTATGCTAAGTTTAGTACTTAAAAAACTGGCACGCAGATAGAAACACTAAACACAAACGCATTTTTTTTTAAAGCACCGGCAAACATAAGTCTCGGTCAGTGAGTTTCTGAACGAAAGTCGATTACAACGTTTAATAACTTCTACAAAATTGAGGCCAAAAAAGATTGGATCTCAAATCCTCGACTAAAGCTATAAATCCATCATTCCTAAACCCAGTGTCGAAGTCTGGTGACTAATTGGATTGGATCAAAGCAGTTGCACTTACCGTTTTTTCCTACCTACTGTCCCGTAACTGCATTTTTTACTTCAGAAACTTTCCAGACGAAGTTTTTTCGGCGATTACCCGTTGAATACCCGCTTTCATTAATTAATGCTTGTACAACAAACGGCGAATATTAAACAGGAACTCACTGAGAAATGCTCAGAGTTAAAAATAAACCTGAAATACGTATTTATTGCTTCAACTCCAATATGAATTTCAACTATGCATTGCTTAAAAGCCTTGAGCAGAGTAAATAGTGAAATGAAGGCTCAACTTTTCTTTGTTTACAAAACAATGCAGGAAGTACGGGGAACTAACATCAATCTTCGTCGGACGACTCATCGAAGAAAAAAATCAAAAAGCTAGCCGGTCGACGACCGCACGGAATACTGATGCCTTTTTAAGATTCTCGCCGAAAATACTCGCTATTATCACAGTATAAATATGTACAAACAGTACGGAAACTGCCTACAAACGTGCGAAACGGCACGCACACATAAACATGCACACCGACGAGACCCCTAAGCGGCACTCGCTACTGAGAACACCGCGAAAACCGCTTAGGCGTCTCGTCGGTGTGCATGTTTATGTGTGCGTGCCGTTTCGCACGTTTGTAGGCAGTTTCCGTACTGTTTGTACATATTTATACTGTGCTATTATGGACTTATCCGGGAGGGGCAAATAGTCGCAATAGTGGAGGGCTGACGTCATCGTATGTTTGAAGTGCCATTTGAGTGTTGAATTTGTAAATATTGGTCCGTTTTTGAGGGACGATTGTGGAACGATTCTCTTAAATAGAGTCATTTGTATTGTAGCGCTTGAGGGTGGAGTTACATAGCTGTAAGTGTGGCGTTTATTGACCACTTTGCGAGTGAAGTACGTGTGGGTTACCAATTGCTTTGTCAGCGAGATGCGAGTAGAATACAAATTTGGTCGCCACTGTTATGGGTGGCCTGTTGGTCAAAGTGTAAACGTTTAGTACCACTCTTTTACAATTCTTATTTGTGATTTTGTTTGCATAATTTGTCATTCTGTCTTTTTATTCTTTACTCAAAGGTACTATTCTAGTAGATACATAAATTATGAGTAGACAAGAACTATAGTTAGAAAGTACCATGCGTTTTCGGTTTTACACTCAAGAGATTTTTTTCTATTGCTCTAACTAAGCTTCTAAAAAACAAATATAGATTTTAACTCAGCAGCACACATTAATCGAATAATCACTAATTATACGTCAAACATTTGATTCCTTTTACTCGTCGACATGCATAACCTAATAAACTATATAATAGTTGTGGAGTACATACAGTTTGTTCATGTTATACTTGTATAGTTATGGTCTGTAAAGGGAAGAATCAAGAAAAAAATGTTCACCTTAAATAACATTTTTTTTATCCAATGTGACGTATAAAAATACGTCCGTTCACTACGAACGGACGTATTTTCCCCTTGATGGTAAGTGGTTACTACAGCCCATGGACATCAATAATCACAAAAACAGATTGCAGATGCGTCACTTCATCTGAGGACTACGGTGTTATGCCCCATGTGCCCACAATGTTAGAGCCTGATCGTACCAACAAACCCTAAGACTGTAGTGCACCACTATTTGGAGGCACGTTATAGGAAAGTTTTTATATTGGCCCCATAATGTAAAATAGAATTTGACCTCCTTTTCTATTCCAATATAACGGTTAATTTATCAAAACTGCCGGTTTCTTCAGGTAAATTTCGTCTCTGAAAAATATCATATTCACTTCAACACTTTTCATTACTTGTATTCAATAAACTAAGGCAATTTTATTTCGTTGGAACTGCAGTTTTTACTGCACCGTACAGAAATACTACCTGTTGGGATGAGTATTGTAAACTTATATAAGAACTTGTTGTAGTATTTGGCGTTAAGGTAGGTATTGAGCAATAAGTAAAGAATAATGTTATAAGTTTACCGACGCGTTCGATAGATGGCGTTGTACGTGTTTTTTGGTTTAATTACTGACCACAGTATTTTATTCATTCACAATCAGGTATTTTTCTGCTTGATTTAAATCATTAATCAACCTCGGATCTTTAACTTGATCTAAGTATGTAAATTCTTATTATACTTAATCATTTACTTCAACACTTTTCATGATACTCAATAAATTAAGGCGACTTTATTTCGTTGGAACTGCAGCTTTTACAGCAACGTACAGAAATACTACCTGTTGGGCAGAACATCGTAAACATGTATAAGTAATGTAATGCACCCACTTGTACTTTACGACTACCATAACCAAGTTATTTAGACTCTTAGCTACTTTAACTTAGCTCTTGCACGTTATGTAAGCCTTTTGTTAGGTTAACTGGCTAGATTTTGGAGGTAAAATTTGTAGTCACAAGCATGGGATTTATGTTTTCTGTAAAAAAAATAGAGATAACAGTTATATGCCAAAAAGCAAGAGATTCTTTGATAGTTTTGACAAATCTATCTGTATGTGGTATGTAAGTTTGCACGAATATAACATAATATAACATCACGCCTTTATTACCAAGAAGGGTGTGGCAGAGGTGTACAACACCCACATTTCACTTATTATTATTATTTATTTTTTTTAAAAAAAAGCTTACTAGCAATTTGCAAATACAAATTACTAGTATTCTTGTTAACCCCTCTAGCTAAGCCTAATTTGCTTGTGTTAGGAGGAAGTTCACGTCCGTGGTGTAATGGCCAGGATTCGAACCCACGACCTCTCGATCGTAATACTGATGCCTTATTTATTTATTTATTAAACTTTTTGCACAAAAAAAAATAGTACAAAGGCGGACTTAATGCCTGATGGCATTCTCTTACAGTCAACCTAGGGTGGTGCAGATATAAGCATAGGTAGGTGCAGTTCAGAAAGACGAATAATGATAGATATGTAAATAAAAGAAGTACATATTATATAAAATACGTAATAGAGATACATAAAATAAAAAAAATATATAATAATAAATAATATAATAGTTTATAACATAAATAAATAAATACATTTATAATACAATAATAATAATATGAACATATACAGGTGAGCCTTACAAGAGGAGTTGATAATTATATAAGTTGAATAAAATATATTAAGATGATTCTGCCAATTGCTTAGTTAACAGCTGATTTCCAGAGGTAGTGCATTCCACAGAAGAACGGATTGAACGAAGAAATATCCTTATCCATTGCGCCACGGCTGTTTCAAATATGTATAGGCGCTATAAAATAGAGGATGAGCCTATCGCCATCCAACGGGCAAAATGCCATCTCCGTGCTGCTATTGTGAATTTTCTGACGGAAAGTTCACAAATAACATTTTACCCGACCCGGCAATCGAACGCGAGTCCTCACGGTGAGAGACGCATACGCCAACCACTAGACCATTGAGACAGTTTTCAAAACATGCTTAAACATGCATGATATGTACGCAATCTAGCACTTAGTGAAGAATCAAATGTCACCCTCTCAATTTAAACACCGTTTTGGATTGCAGCCTGTATTTGTGGGTCCATTTTTCTTTTTAATGGACTGTCCAAACAACAGAAGAAGCTCAAACAAATAGTGATTATATTATTTTATATCTGTATGTAGGTAAAACGGTAATTTATTTCATTTTTTCGCTTGTCGTTTGCATTAATTCTCGAGGGCGACATCTGCGAGTAATGGCGTCTCCAGATCGTATATTATTATCACTTTATTGAATTTATCAGACCACAAAGTACTCTTGTGAAAAATAGACCCGTTTTATGGATAATTGGGTTCGTCCCATGTTTTTTGGTAAGTGTTGTAAAAAGGTATATTTTTCTCGTTTAAGTTTGAAAAAATTCCAAGCCTTTATTTTGTAGTTTTAATTACATATAGAAAGGTTGTTTTAACTGCCTCTATTGTCTAGTGATTAAGGGTCTCGTGTTTGATTCCAGGGTCGGTCAAAGTGTTATTTGTGAACTTTCCGTCAGGAAATTCACAATAGCTACACGGAGTTGTAAATGTGCCCGTTGGATGGCGATAGGCTCGCCCGTATCCCATGGGACCTAAACATAACAGGTGATATGTGGGTGTTGTACACCTCTGCCACACCCTTCTGGGTAATATAGGCGTGATGTTATGTTATAGATAGATTGTTCATTAAAAAAATCATAGTTTAAAAAAAACTAGAAAACACGCTTTTAAAGTACTTCTAACTAAAAAGTGAAAAATAATTCCTAATATAAGCTGAAAATGGTAATGAACAAAAATACTAGTATTATTGTAAAAAAGCGTGGGTTGCTCGATAGAAGAAAAATATGGCACAGAGCGCCCCACGCTTTTTCACTTTAGCGTGTTTTTTAGTTTTTTTAAACTATTATTTATTTTCTACTTTTTAGTTTGGTTTATTTATAAGAGCGTTTTTTTTATTTTTTTTATCGAATTATTGCATTATCATCGATCTTTGACAGGTGTGCAAAATTTGAATGAAATCTGTCCGTTTAAAGTGGGTCAAAATCGAGTCCGAAGGAGTCGGTTACATACATACATACATACATACAGGTGAAGCTAATATAAGCGTGTTAATAAAAGTCAACGCGGATAAACTGGCTGATATAAAGCAGCGAAAACACTTTTTACATAACTTAATATTGTATTACTTTTTTTTTTTTTTTTTTTTTTTTTTTTTTTATTTATTTACATAAATACAGATCCATCATTACAGGTAAACATAACCTAATGCAATGGATGTATAACTACAATATACTTAAACATCTAGTTCTAAAACTACCTTAAGATTAACACAGTACAAAAACAAAAACTCTAACTTAATAACTTTAGATCCTATGTAATAAAATAGCATCCACATTTTGCTTTCTGTATCTTCTCTTGTGGTGAACTTTGAGAGCTGACCACATATTCTCTGCTGTACGAAGCGGAGTATATCTAACCACGACCGCTGCCGGAAAAGATCATTGTGCAAAACGCAATTAAACTTCAACTTCGTTAATGAAAACACCTTATTTTCATTCGTTCAAATAATGGGCCGCCATATTGCTCGACCAAGGCAGGCTCTCTATTGTGTTTCAAACAATAAAAGACGTATTTCAGTGTTCGAGGCAATTGTAAGGGTGACAGTTTTTTTCTTTTAATTGGAGCACAAAGAATTAAGCGACTTTAACTTCCTAGCGACCTTACAACTTTAAACATAGTCATTGCCGATTTTATTTTATTTAAATCTAGAACAAAAATGTATAAAGCTTTTTGCAAAACAAAAAACTGGCAATAATAATGATTTATAAATTTGTATACGTTAATAAAAATAAGTCCTCAAATCAAAGGCATCTCTTTTATACTATGTCAATGGCCATTTAACTTTGTCTTTGATGACGTCAGAGGGGTGATCGTTGCTGAAATAGACAATTAAGATTAATTTTTATTAAAACTGACGTAAGTTTGTAACATTATTAAAATTATGAAATACGGGTGTTACTCACGTAATGTTGGTCTATTTAGTCGACCGCGGTTTCGCCTATATGTCTAGGCATTATCAAGAGAGTGCGATACGTCGCGCCTGAGTCGCAGCCAGTCTTGCACACAGTGCAGAGTGCATAATTTTAATAATTAAGATTAACTTCTTCGGTGTGAATAATTAAATATCGTTATTTTAAAATAAAATAAAAAGCCTCGAATCTCAAAGCTTTTAACTCAGCACACAAACGAAGTCCTTGGTCAAAAATACTGTGTCATAGACTCATTGGTAATATTTCTGACCGTAAATCAGGGCCCCTGCACAATTCCTCGTGTTTTTTCGTGTATGACACTGATTCAGTTACTGTGACAAAGGGTACCTATTCGCTGTTTTTTCAAACAGTCAACTGAGCTGAATAGAGAAAGCGCATGATCCTCTTTTTGGAGTACAGTTCATGCATGCTTTCGTTATGCGGCATTCGGTTAAATAGTCAGGGGTTCCAAATGTTTTCTTTTTGTTCCTAAATCCTATAAGCTTTTGCTGCAGTCAATTGAACATCTATGTTTATTTATTTATTAACTTATTACACCAATTTCTATAATTTAAGATAGTTGTATACTTAATTAACACAGTTCAATTAGCCATACAGAGCGTACAAGAGACATCATTTAAAAATATTATTTAAAAAATAATGTACCCAAACACAAAAATTAAATTGCATGCTGATTGATGATTGATGATTCAACTACTATGATTAAGCAAATATTAAATATTTGCTTAATCATAGTGATAGCGTGATTTTTTTAAAGATTCTGTATACTTTGGTATACTACTGGCACCAATGCAGTGAGCGGACATGATCTACCAGAAATTAGGTGGATAAAATATCAATTTTATCCACCTAATTTCTGGTATTAAATATTTCAAAACATGTTTAAAACACGCTTAAAACATGTTTTAATCAAGGTAATTAAAACAGTAACTAAGCATTGATAACAAAATATGCTTTTTTTTGTTTATAAAATAAAACATAATATTTTGTTCTGTTGACAAAACAATTTGTTTATATTCTTTTATGTAAATTTCTTTCTAAAATAGAGTTCTAGTAGGACATGGCTTAAAACAAACCATGAATTCAATACATTCGTATTTCATGCCCCATTAAGTTTTATGACACACCATTGCAAGAAGAATAAGTCCTTAGTTTTTCCATTACTTTTATGTGTTTTTACCGTGTCTAAGTAATCACTTGAGCCTTCAATTAAATAGGGGTGTTCAACTATAATCATTAAACGTTTAGTGGGAGGAAAGTAACTTGTACTTAATAGGCAGGTGCGATAGCTTATAAAGTTACATTTTAGGGATGTAGGGTTGATTAAGCCGTTGATTGCGATGCGATTAAGACCCATTTAATTCTGAATATTTATTATATTTGAAGGTAAAACTTAAGTTAACGACACTTAAGTTAAGTGCATGGTTGGTGTAGTGGTCGCCTCGCCGCTTTCGACTGCGCTGGTGTTGGTTCGATCCCCACACGGGACAAATCTTTGAGTGATCCACAAAGATTTGTTCTGACTCTGAGTGTGCTTTGTGTGTGTGAAATGAGGAGGAGATATTCCTAGTGCGGGTGTCGTTTTAAAAAAGAAAAAAGAACTACTTTGAAGGACAAGACTATTGTTCTATGAATAAAATTTGTAGCCAAAAAGAAATACTTAATAACATTTTGACTGGAATTCTAGTACAGAGGAGTCAAGGCAAGTCTCTCGGGTCATTTCAGCCAAAAATATACAAGGTTGTACCGCCTCGAGGCAATTTACACATAAATCAATTTTATTATTTTATTTTCTCACCAGCTACTACCCGTGACTTCGTTAGCGTGGCTTTCGATATAATAACAAAAAATGTCTTGTTGGTGTAGTGGTTAGTATGTGAGCCGTTCACCGCAAGGTTTAACTCGTAGTTTTTGACAAATTGAATCCTTAGCCATTCAAGTGCCGAACACCCAACCATTTTTTACCGCACTAGAGCATTTCTAATATGAATATTTTCCAGAAGTCTAATTCGTATACATAATAACAAAAGATACCTGACGACTGGATGGCGGAGTGGGTATAGTGTACCTGCCTGCGACGCCGAGGTCGATAGTTTGATTCCCACTTAAGACAAATCTTTGTGTGCATGAACATGGGGGTTTGTCTTAGTCTGGGCGTTTCTATGCATAAAAAGTATGTATTTACAAAAGAAAAGCATATATGTATTAGTATCAGTTATTCTAGTACCCATAGTTCAAGCTCTGCTTAGTTTGGGAACTAGATGGCGTTGTGTGTGAGTTTTGAAATATTTATTTATATAAATATAAACCGCCCCATTCCAACCGTTTAGCTTCTCAAACTTCCAACAATATTTATTTATACGCCAACTTATTTCCATACATATGAAAATAAATGACGAACTTGAGGGTATTTTTTGAAGCAGGTGCAACGGTAGGAAGTTATTTGTTGAAACAACACGCTGAATATAAAGGTGAACGTACAGTTATCGTACCGAACGCATCGCGCGACCGATATGAAATTTTGAAAGAATATTGTTAAAACTCACCGCATGCTCCCTAAAAAAAACTCGATAAATTCTGGATTAGTAGAATGACGTCATTAAATTCAGCGCAGCTTTGAGATTGAATCGACCAATGCGCTGGCACTCGTGCGCTGCAGCTGAAAATCAGAGTCAATCAATCAGACAGTAACTGTATTCAATTGCAGTCTTGCATTCTCTTCTCTCTTCTCATGCTGAGCTGCTGGCCTATAGGTACAGACTGTATATTTCACTGTATTTCCTTTATTGTTTCTTTTTTGTTTTGTGACAGTAAAATGTTCTTTTCTTTTATTTTTAATTTTTTAGTACAATGCGACACATTTTTTCGACGTGGTCGTTTCTTTCAGCCCCGATAGGTACGTGAAGCCTCCATCGATTTAAACGCGTTCGTCTCAGATACGTGTGAGTTTACCTTTAACCAGACGAAGGCGGTACGAATTCAAATACTTCATGTCATATTTCACGGTTGAGTAGCTCGGTTCCTCCTGTACCTGTTAAACCTTCCTTGTATGTTGTTTGTCATTTATTATGTAACTTTACAAGCGTACATATGTACTTTTTATATGTATCTTTTGATTGAAATGGTACAAAGCGCTATAAAAACTTTACAAATAGAATATGTTAAGATAATCAATAAAGATGATGATGATAACTTTGCTCATTACTTACTTGTCCATCCAAAGGTTGCCTGTAAGAAATTGCTTATAGCGATAAGGCCGCCCATTGTGCAACATAATTTTTAAGTGCGATTGTTTACAACATAATGCATGATGCATCGGTCGTCAGCTTCGCGTCAGCAGTTTTGTCGCCGAAGCCGCCTGCTGAATCTGCGATATGCGCTGCGCGTGCGTCACATAACCCCGCGCCCGCCCCCGCAGCTCTTCCCCGCGCCACTGCTCGGGATGAAGAGGATGGTTTTGTGACGGTGCAAAGGAGAAAGCGCCGTTCACGAAACACGAAGAACGGCTATGGCAAGGCACCTGTAGACCCAAAACATAGGGTGCGTGCCGCCGCGCCGAACACCCCGGTGTTTATCTCGCGCCTGCACTACACCACCGAGGCAGAGGATATCGCGAGATATGTCAGCCAGAAGCTGAATCATGTGCTAAGAGTGCAGCTGTTGGAGTCGCGCCGCAACGTCAACTTCAAGGCGTTCGTGGTGCGAGTGCCGACCTGTATGCTGGAACAGGTGCTTGATGAAAGCTTTTGGCCGCAGGGTGTTGTTTTCCGTCGCTTCCGCGGAACTATACCCCAGGAACGTAACTTATAGTGCAAAGGAAGTGAATTTATAATTATGTATTTTAGGTTAAGGTATATATCTATGGGCCTATGCAGCCTGAAATAAATGATTTATTATTATTATTATTATTATTATAATTATTTTCTTTGTTAATATTGGTGTACAATAAAGATTACTTTATCTATCTATCTATCTATGATGGACTATGGGTTTGGCCGAGTATTCAGCGTAAGTATGGCCGACTAGCCGGGAAGGTCGATCATAAGATCCTGTAAAATTTAAATGCATTTGCAACCAATTATTTTTTATTGTTCGTTGCACCACCATCAAATGCAGTATATATTATAATAAGGCACAAGTTAAATTGCACTTCTTATACCAGATTATAAATAAGTCACACTATTGAAGTGGCCGACTAGTCGGTTTACAGGCTAGTTGGCACATCTCTAGTAAATATAAAATAAATTATAATTACAGGAATATAAAAGGTATTATTAAAACCGACGTGAGGTGAAGATATTATTATTGAAAATACGGGTTACTCACGTTACTTTAGCCGGGATATGCCAACTAGTGCAGACGTCGCGCGGAGGCGACGGCACGCGAATAACAGCCCAGTTGATGAATCTACGTACTAGATTCGAAACTAGTCGGCATATCCTGGCTAAAGTAACGTGAGAAACCCGATTTCTCAATAATAATATAAAAGGTGATTGAATTGATAAACATTTTATACATTAAATAATAAAACATACATAATAAAACCATCACGCCCATACTACGAGTAGCAGAGCGCATCTATATTTCTAGATAGGGGGTGAGCCTATCACTATTCACCGGGCACAAATCCAAATCCCGTGCTGGTATTGAAAAATTCTAAAGACAGCTTAGTTGAAAATTCTGATGGTTATTTATGACATGACCTAATATTGAAAGTATAACAATAACAAAGGTATACCTTTTTGTTTTAAAGTGATATTATGATTTCAATAAATTATTTTTTTTTGTATATTTTTTTTACTGCCTCACATTAGATTTAGAGGTTAGCGTATGCGCGAGGTCTTGTATTCGATGTCCAGGTCGGCCAAAGTGTAATTAGTGAACTTCCTGTCAGTAATTACATCATTCCCCTATCCCGTGGGGTCTTAACATAAAAGGTGAAATGTGGGTGTTGTACACCTCTGCCACATCCTTCTGGGTAATATAGACGTGATGTTATGTTATGTTGTGATATTTCATTTTATACATATTCCAACCTATCGAGTGTATTAGATATGGATTCAACGAACGAGCACCAACAAACAAAACAAAAGTTTTTGCTATGCCGACATATTTCGTGAAACCCCGAATACTGAACATGTCTGATTTCGGCTTTTTCAGCAACGTAATTTATCTAAAAGCCGTAAAACTAGACGGTTGGTGGCAGACACGTCCGTCTCCGTATAAGTACCCTGGCGAAATGCCAAGGGTGAGGCTTTGGCCTTCAGGTCATCCCCGTAAGCACCAATCAGATTGTTAATAGAATATCTACCTTCCTCAATCCTAATAACGCCCAATTTCCTTCGACAACGTGTTAGTTTTAAAACGTTTCAAATAACAAACTTACCTCAGGCTATTGGCACATCTGGTTGGCAATCGGAGTCCGGATTAGGCTTTATTACTCAGCATTAAGGTCGAGATTTGATTGTTCCGTACCTGATATTGCTTAAAGTTGTGAGTTGGTTGTATCCTCGTTTTAGTGGCATTATAGGTAGATAGTTCGCATCAATGTCAGCACTCTTCTTCCCTATTGCGGTATTTCATTTCACTTTGTTTATAATAAACTGTGATTTTTAGCGTTAAGGGAAGCCTTTTGCAAATAAAAAGGCCGGAAGTTAATATAAAGCTTGGTCGTATTTGTTTAGGACAATACTTTATATTTTACTGAATAAATACATATTTTGAGGCCAGTGTGCACAGTCAGCATGTATGAGTAAAGAATTTATTGACATAACATTTATTGCAAAATGCTTTTTATTTACTTTTTTGGTCCGAGCATTATTATTTAGATTTTGGACGTCCTTTTGCAAGAAAAAGTATTTTCTTCTATATCAATAACTCGTTTAATACTAGTCCTCCTTGCTATAACATTATTTTCACTTATTATAACATTATTTCGTTGATAATAAATTCATCTTATGTGATAAGCAATGATTATCATCTATATTTATTAAATAGCTATCTCTCACTTTATATTACATTGTCTTATTTGTTAAAGAAACCTTTTATTGTCTAAATAAAACTTTTGATACTTACAAATCTGGTTGTAATATTGCTGGTGATCTGAACCACAGGTTCTCCTAAATCAGACACCAGTCGCGTTCAACCTTACTGCGCCGCCCCCGTGGGTTTTGACCAAAGACCTCTATTGAAAGTAAGTTAATCAAAATTCGATTAGTAATTTTCGAGATTAACGCTATCAAATAAACAAACTAACTTTTATCCGCGGTTTTATCCGTGTGGTAGGTACATCCATAAAAAGTAGTAGATATAAGGGGGTGCATAAAAGGAGCCTCCCAGAGTGACGTACACAACGATTCCCTACGTCCGGCGCACCCTGGGCAATTCGCGAGTTCTCCAAAGCGAATTGGCTAATCCTTTCACCACGATGGCAAGTCAAAATAAAATTTGAATCAGCCATCGACACGACGAAGAAGAAGAAGAAGTAGATATAACATTAGTAAATACAAACAGACAGACAGACAGACATATAGACAGACAGACGGACAGACAAACTATATTTTTAGGTATAGGTATCGTGCAAATATCTATAACAACAGAAAAAAAAACATTGTTATTTTGACATAAAAACGAACAATTCAATTTTATTTATTTGTATTGATTGATTTTCTAGAAGAAAATACCAAAAAAGATTTTCCCGACTCGGCATTAGAACCCGAGATCACACGTTGAGAGGCCGTTTACGCTCACCACTACACCAACTAGCAGTAATGTTATTTCTTCAAAATTAAACTGCACAAAATGCTTACGTGCAGTCTAGAACAGACTGCACTGTGACATGAAAGCCCCTTTGCTTTGTTGCTAGAAAAAAAACCTCTCGAGTTTGAACGACCAGAGAACGTGCCTTAGGATCGAATTAAATCCTTTGTCCCTGAACCGCCGCGAAGCGTGGATGATAGCAATAGAACGTAACAGTTTATGTGCGGAAACTATTTTTGTAGAGAGAGATATTAAAAGAACTTCGTATTGATTTGAGCTGTTTTGTTTCTATGTTGTTTTGAGTGCAATTAAAAGTAAAAAAAAAATCATAGTCTTATACCTGGATATACCTTTTTTTAGATATATAATATTGGGTACGTTTCTTTTAAAATGTGAATTAAGTTTCAATAATCATGAATCCTGTTTTAAGAAGATTTGGGGTTTTAAATTAATTCAAGTATACTTTATATAGTACATTGTACACCAAGGCATGAAAGTAGTAAATTTTATTGTGGTTGTATTTTGAGGCCCTAAGTGAAGCTGAAGGCTCGATACATCCGAAAGAAATCGAACTTTCTGCCTAGTGATATATAGTGCTACACCTACAAAGAAATAAAAGAACCGAAAAACAACAATATCTACCAAAAATTACAGATACTACCAAAATTTACCAAAAACTACCAAATATTACAAAAATTACCAAAACAACCATGATCTACCTAAAACAACAAAATAACAAAATAAATCACAAATGAGAGAAAAAGACATCGCCTCCGTAACAGGTGGAGTTTTTCCACTTTTCGTCCCACTGCAGAACGCAGCGGGCAGAAAAGTAGAAAACGTCCCGCTGTTCAGGATTCGCCCAAAAACATTTACTTTCTTTGATTCTCCGTATGAGATACTGCAATGAGGTACTTTCTAAGTAGATGTTGTATAGTTTCAAACCTACTTATATTAAGAAGAAAACTGTTGAAATATGAATAGTTATTATTCTAATTTCTGTTATAGCAAGTTCGAAAGGAGAAAATTTCAATGTAGGTCTACAATTGTTGGAAAATCACTCGTTGGAATTTCATTTTGCTACATTTGATGCAGGCGTGATGTTTGCCAGAATTGCGTAGTAGCCACGATTTAAAATGTTTTCTGTTACCGCGAATATTGAAAATGGAATATTCACCTAAAATATTTGATCTTTAGAAATGTTTTTAGTTTATTTTGTTCTGGATACATAAAAAGCGATATACAAATAACAAATCAAAACAAAACCAATATTTTTTAAAAGGTAGGTACTATATAAAATAATCGTACCGCAAAACTAGAATTGTTGTTATGTAATATTAAAGTTGAAAAATTAAGAATCCAGCAGGACTCGAACCTGCACCTCTTGGGTATACGCCCCAAGTGCTTTGCCAATTCAGCTATGGATTCGCATGCTGCCGGACTCGAAATTTCTCAACTCTTTTGTGCCAGCCGAAGCTAGACGAACCATTACTTGGTTTTTAGCGCCATCTATGCGTTACTTATTCACATAATCGCATACAGTACGTTTGAATTAAGATCAACTCATTACTGTCGAGAGATGACGCATTTTTATCAATACTTGTAATATTTAAAGCAAATTTTAGCTTTGCTATGCATTTTATTTTTATGTAATATTAAAGTTGAAAAATTAAGAATCCAGCAGGACTCGAACCTGCACCTCTTGGGTATACGCCCCAAGTGCTTTGCCAATTCAGCTATGGATTCGCATGCTGCCGGACTCGAAATTTCTCAACTCTTTTGTGCCAGCCGAAGCTAGACGAACCATTACTTGGTTTTTAGCGCCATCTATGCGTTACTTATTCACATAATCGCATACAGTACGTTTGAATTAAGATCAACTCATTACTGTCGAGAGATGACGCATTTTTATCAATACTTGTAATATTTAAAGCAAATTTTAGCTTTGCTATGCCTTTTGTATTTTATATAATATTAAAGTTGAAAAATTAAGAATCCAGCAGGACTCGAACCTGCACCCCCTGGGTATACGCATAGGTTGCGCTATAACCAAGTAAGGTTCGCCTAGCTAAGGTATATAATTATATATACCTATGACGCTGGCACAAAAGAGTTGAGAAATTTCGAGTTTAGCATAATAATAAATAATATTAAAACAGTACAAAAATATACGCAACAGCTTTTGTCTCTAGCTTAACTAACTTGTTATGTCGATTAAACGTTGCCTATGTCCTTTACTGCCAACTATATTAATTACGATTTGCATCAAAATCGGTTAAGTTGCTTCACCGTGAAAGCGTAATTAGTCAGGCAGACAGGGTTAGGAACTTTCGCCGCCAAAAAAAACATTAAATTTGAAGCAGGGATTAGTGTGAATACGACAAAGCATGGCGGACCCTAACCCTATTTAATCTTAAAGAAAAACCCACAAGTAATGGCTGTAAGTTCCAACAACTAGGTTTCGCTGGATAGTTAAAAGACTTTAGTAATTTCGCACCAGTAAAACCTTTGAGGCGCTAAACTCTTTGTAGAGGCCAGTAATTAGTGTGGGACTTGTGACTTTCTTCAACCGGACTACCTTTAAAGCTAGGGTAGTGACCGACAATGGGGCACGTTAAAGTTAGCCAAGTATATACCCTATTTCATTAAAAATGTTTAACTCATCATTAATGTATTTTCTTTCTTACAGGTAATATTAACTGACAATTGAGAAAACCAGCGCATATCCGCTACGGAAACACTCATATTTTTGAATGTACATAACAGTGTTATTTGTGAACTTTCCGTCTGGATCTTCTCAATAGTAGCACAAAGTTGGAATTGCATCCGGTGGATGGCGATAGGCTCACCCCCTAACCCATGAGACCAAAACATTACAGGTGAAGTACGGATGTTGTAGACCTCTGCCACACCCTTCTGGATAATATAGGCGTGATGTTACGTTATGTTACAAAACAATGTAGTCTAGTGAATTGAATAATTTACCGTAGTCAAAATTAATCATTAATGTTTCATAGTTATCTATATAATTATATAAAAATGAAACCCGTTTTTCGTTGTCACGACATAGCATGAAAACGGCTTGACCGATTTGGCTGATTTTTTTTTTGTAGTTTTCTAATACTCTGTACAAGGATCTTACGAAAAAAAAAAAAAAAAAAAAAAAAAGTATTCATTTTATATGGAGGATATTATAGATTCCAGTTCAAATTGAATAGGTACGCATACATAAGATAGGTCAGCTATACAAAATAAAGAAGTGCATCAAATTTACGCTAAGGCGGTACGAAGTTCGCCGGGTCAGCTAGTACATTATATTTCCGTTTATTAAGTGCATAAACAAAACACTCTATTTTATAATGTAGTGTTTCTATCCTATTTCTTTAAACAGAATAAATTTCCAAGTAAGTAGAGGAACTTGTACTGTAATATTTGTATAGAAAATCTGAATATATTCAGTTTCCAGCACCGTTAAGCTAAACCCTAAGTGATAAAATAAAAGGAGAAAATCATTACGTGAGTGCTGAAAGCTTGTGCGCCTTAATAATGCCGACTTCATGAATTCTGTATGTAATAGTCCACAGCCTCGGCTTTCGGACATTACTTTAAACGACTTTTCAATATTAAAATGTTCTTCCAACAACACCGGTCTTCAATGAATCCAAATTGCTGCAACAAATACAATTTAGCTAAAACATTTACTTTCTCAGCCCAGAGCTTATTGTTCAGTGAAAATTTCGATCTAAATCACACAGTACCTTCATGTTTCGGTTCCCAGCAACACCTGCTGGGTCATCATACACCAATATTCTGTAAAATCAGGCTTATTTTGTCCAGGCCATTCCACTTTATTGATATAGAATATTGGAAACAGCGACACATTTGAATTCAAAATGTTTTCTGTTACACGGATTTGTGCAAATAAATTCGGGCTTTGTGTTGTTGTATTAGAGTTTGGAATCAAAAGTGGGACCGTGGGGTTGTAGGGAGAGAGTAGCAGACGTCGATTTGTGAGGCTGGCCTGGTAGTTGGAGCTGTGCCAATGGTTAGACGTGCTGCACTCCCGGCTCACGGCCGGTGCATCGCCCGCAACGTTTTATCTATTCAGAATTGAAAGCGCTGATAATAAAATTGTCTGGACACGTTTACAGCGCCTTTAGACCGTAAAACATAATGCTAATTGATATTCTAAGCCGTGCTAGCTTCCATATTTTAGTCTGTTCATACATAACTTTATCTCAAAGATATAAATTGTGTCGTTCTTTGTCGTATTTTCCTTCACAGAATATGTAGCTGCTATGCAACTCTAGAAGCAACTCTACAAGCAACTTGGTAACCAAGAAATACAAATAAATTCTCAATGTTTTGCGCATTTATGAACAAAGATATTCAAAATAAAAGTGTACTGGAATAATATGTACTGTACTGTAATAGTAACCAAGTTCAAATAGCTCATAATAACAGATCGTTAGTTTTACGTAAAAAGTAATATCGACTTCACTTATTTAATTCAGCTCAATTCAGTTAGCAAATAAAAACAGTTACACTTGTTGTCCTTTCTATATTCCAAATCATTCTCTTAAGCAGATCATAAGGATGTCATCCTTCTAAATGGGGACAAGACAGCGAGTACGTAGGTATGTGGCAATACCAATCCAATACACGTCGTTCAGCGTCCAATACAGGAATGAAATGAGGATGGCGTCCCTAGCTTGTTCCTTGAGGGGAGGAAGCAGTTTGATTTTGAAATGCCAAGTTGGCTATATGTTTTGGTATTATGTTTGTATATATTGGGTGCAAAATCGTAGGTATTTGTTATCCTGGATATAAAAAAACAGCCGGTTTTGAGTTAACCAGATGTTGCGTTGGATATGTTATTGCTTATCAAATAATACCAGCAACAAGAAACTAGAGTCATGGTTTTAAAAAACAATCAAAAATTATACGGTCAGTTATTTGAAAATGATATGAATAATGCACCCTGGGCAATTCGCGAGTTCTCCAAAGCGAATTGGCTAATCCTTTCACCACGATGGCAAGTCAAAATAAAATTTGAATCAGCCATCGACACGACGAAGAAGAAGAAGAAGTAGATATAACATTAGTAAATACAAACAGACAGACAGACAGACATATAGACAGACAGACGGACAGACAAACTATATTTTTAGGTATAGGTATCGTGCAAATATCTATAACAACAGAAAAAAAACATTGTTATTTTGACATAAAAACGAACAATTCAATTTTATTTATTTGTATTGATTGATTTTCTAGAAGAAAATACCAAAAAAGATTTTCCCGACTCGGCATTAGAACCTGAGATCACACGTTGAGAGGCCGTTTACGCTCACCACTACACCAACTAGCAGTAATGTTATTTCTTCAAAATTAAACTGCACAAAATGCTTACGTGCAGTCTAGAACAGACTGCACTGTGACATGAAAGCCCCTTTGCTTTGTTGCTAGAAAAAAAACCTCTCGAGTTTGAACGACCAGAGAACGTGCCTTAGGATCGAATTAAATCCTTTGTCCCTGAACCGCCGCGAAGCGTGGATGATAGCAATAGAACGTAACAGTTTATGTGCGGAAACTATTTTTGTAGAGAGAGATATTAAAAGAACTTCGTATTGATTTGAGCTGTTTTGTTTCTATGTTGTTTTGAGTGCAATTAAAAGTAAAAAAAAAATCATAGTCTTATACCTGGATATACCTTTTTTTAGATATATAATATTGGGTACGTTTCTTTTAAAATGTGAATTAAGTTTCAATAATCATGAATCCTGTTTTAAGAAGATTTGGGGTTTTAAATTAATTCAAGTATACTTTATATAGTACATTGTACACCAAGGCATGAAAGTAGTAAATTTTATTGTGGTTGTATTTTGAGGCCCTAAGTGAAGCTGAAGGCTCGATACATCCGAAAGAAATCGAACTTTCTGCCTAGTGATATATAGTGCTACACCTACAAAGAAATAAAAGAACCGAAAAACAACAATATCTACCAAAAATTACAGATACTACCAAAATTTACCAAAAACTACCAAATATTACAAAAATTACCAAAACAACCATGATCTACCTAAAACAACAAAATAACAAAATAAATCACAAATGAGAGAAAAAGACATCGCCTCCGTAACAGGTGGAGTTTTTCCACTTTTCGTCCCACTGCAGAACGCAGCGGGCAGAAAAGTAGAAAACGTCCCGCTGTTCAGGATTCGCCCAAAAACATTTACTTTCTTTGATTCTCCGTATGAGATACTGCAATGAGGTACTTTCTAAGTAGATGTTGTATAGTTTCAAACCTACTTATATTAAGAAGAAAACTGTTGAAATATGAATAGTTATTATTCTAATTTCTGTTATAGCAAGTTCGAAAGGAGAAAATTTCAATGTAGGTCTACAATTGTTGGAAAATCACTCGTTGGAATTTCATTTTGCTACATTTGATGCAGGCGTGATGTTTGCCAGAATTGCGTAGTAGCCACGATTTAAAATGTTTTCTGTTACCGCAAATATTGAAAATGGAATATTCACCTAAAATATTTGATCTTTAGAAATGTTTTTAGTTTGTCGTAACAGTCGTAACAGGTGGAGTTTTTCCACTTTTCGTCCCACTGCAGAACGCAGCGGGCAGAAAAGTAGAAAACGTCCCGCTGTTCAGGATTCGCCCAAAAACATTTACTTTCTTTGATTCTCCGTATGAGATACTGCAATGAGGTACTTTCTAAGTAGATGTTGTATAGTTTCAAACCTACTTATATTAAGAAGAAAACTGTTGAAATATGAATAGTTATTATTCTAATTTCTGTTATAGCAAGTGCGAAAGGAGAAAATTTCAATGTAGGTCTACAATTGTTGGAAAATCACTCGTTGGAATTTCATTTTGCTACATTTGATGCAGGCGTGATGTTTGCCAGAATTGCGTAGTAGCCACGATTTAAAATGTTTTCTGTTACCGCGAATATTGAAAATGGAATATTCACCTAAAATATTTGATCTTTAGAAATGTTTTTAGTTTATTTTGTTCTGGATACATAAAAAGCGATATACAAATAACAAATCAAAACAAAACCAATATTTTTTAAAAGGTAGGTACTATATAAAATAATCGTACCGCAAAACTAGAATTGTTGTTGTTTACTTAAACAAATAACATTACACAACATCACGCCTATATTATCCAGCGGGGTGTGGCAGAGGTGTACAACACCCATACTTCACCTGTTATATTTAGGACTTATAGGAGGGAGCGTATCGCCATCCACCGGGAACAAGCCAAGTCCGTGCTGCTATTGTGAATTTCCTGACGGCCAACTTGCCCGACCCGGGAATCGAACCCGAGACCTCGATGTAAGAGGCGTATTAGCGAACCACTAGGCCATCGAGGCATGTTTACATAAAATGTGATTATAAACAATAGTGGCTTACAAAGTATATCACCTCAAACTAAACTTATACCTTTTCTTATTATACATAATTATATTTGTAATATTTTAAAGCAAATTTTAGCTTTGCTATGCCTTTTGTATTTTATATAATATTAAAGTTGAAAAATTAAGAATCCAGCAGGACTCGAACCTGCACCCCCTGGGTATACGCATAGGTTGCGCTATAACCAAGTAAGGTTCGCCTAGCTAAGGTATATAATTATATATACCTATGACGCTGGCACAAAAGAGTTGAGAAATTTCGAGTTTAGCATAATAATAAATAATATTAAAACAGTACAAAAATATACGCAACAGCTTTTGTCTCTAGCTTAACTAACTTGTTATGTCGATTAAACGTTGCCTATGTCCTTTACTGCCAACTATATTAATTACGATTTGCATCAAAATCGGTTAAGTTGCTTCACCGTGAAAGCGTAATTAGTCAGGCAGACAGGGTTAGGAACTTTCGCCGCCAAAAAAAACATTAAATTTGAAGCAGGGATTAGTGTGAATTCGACAAAGCATGGCGGACCCTAACCCTATTTAATCTTAAAGAAAAACCCACAAGTAATGGCTGTAAGTTCCAACAACTAGGTTTCGCTGGATAGTTAAATACTTTAGTAATTTCGCACCAGTAAAACCTTTGAGGCGCTAAACTCTTTGTAGAGGCCAGTAATTAGTGTGGGACTTGTGACTTTCTTCAACCGGACTACCTTTAAAGCTAGGGTAGTGACCGACAATGGGGCACGTTAAAGTTAGCCAAGTATATGCCCTATTTCATTAAAAATGTTTAACTCATCATTAATGTATTTTCTTTCTTACAGGTAATATTAACTGACAATTGAGAAAACCAGCGCATATCCGCTACGGAAACACTCATATTTTTGAATGTACATAACAGTGTTATTTGTGAACTTTCCGTCTGGATCTTCTCAATAGTAGCACAAAGTTGGAATTGCATCCGGTGGATGGCGATAGGCTCACCCCCTAACCCATGAGACCAAAACATTACAGGTGAAGTACGGATGTTGTAGACCTCTGCCACACCCTTCTGGATAATATAGGCGTGATGTTACGTTATGTTACAAAACAATGTAGTCTAGTGAATTGAATAATTTACCGTAGTCAAAATTAATCATTAATGTTTCATAGTTATCTATATAATTATATAAAAATGAAACCCGTTTTTCGTTGTCACGACATAGCATGAAAACGGCTTGACCGATTTGGCTGATTTTTTTTTTGTAGTTTTCTAATACTCTGTACAAGGATCTTACGAAAAAAAAAAAAAAAAAAAAAAAAGTATTCATTTTATATGGAGGATATTATAGATTCCAGTTCAAATTGAATAGGTACGCATACATAAGATAGGTCAGCTATACAAAATAAAGAAGTGCATCAAATTTACGCTAAGGCGGTACGAAGTTCGCCGGGTCAGCTAGTACATTATATTTCCGTTTATTAAGTGCATAAACAAAACACTCTATTTTATAATGTAGTGTTTCTATCCTATTTCTTTAAACAGAATAAATTTCCAAGTAAGTAGAGGAACTTGTACTGTAATATTTGTATAGAAAATCTGAATATATTCAGTTTCCAGCACCGTTAAGCTAAACCCTAAGTGATAAAATAAAAGGAGAAAATCATTACGTGAGTGCTGAAAGCTTGTGCGCCTTAATAATGCCGACTTCATGAATTCTGTATGTAATAGTCCACAGCCTCGGCTTTCGGACATTACTTTAAACGACTTTTCAATATTAAAATGTTCTTCCAACAACACCGGTCTTCAATGAATCCAAATTGCTGCAACAAATACAATTTAGCTAAAACATTTACTTTCTCAGCCCAGAGCTTATTGTTCAGTGAAAATTTCGATCTAAATCACACAGTACCTTCATGTTTCGGTTCCCAGCAACACCTGCTGGGTCATCATACACCAATATTCTGTAAAATCAGGCTTATTTTGTCCAGGCCATTCCACTTTATTGATATAGAATATTGGAAACAGCGACACATTTGAATTCAAAATGTTTTCTGTTACACGGATTTGTGCAAATAAATTCGGGCTTTGTGTTGTTGTATTAGAGTTTGGAATCAAAAGTGGGACCGTGGGGTTGTAGGGAGAGAGTAGCAGACGTCGATTTGTGAGGCTGGCCTGGTAGTTGGAGCTGTGCCAATGGTTAGACGTGCTGCACTCCCGGCTCACGGCCGGTGCATCGCCCGCAACGTTTTATCTATTCAGAATTGAAAGCGCTGATAATAAAATTGTCTGGACACGTTTACAGCGCCTTTAGACCGTAAAACATAATGCTAATTGATATTCTAAGCCGTGCTAGCTTCCATATTTTAGTCTGTTCATACATAACTTTATCTCAAAGATATAAATTGTGTCGTTCTTTGTCGTATTTTCCTTCACAGAATATGTAGCTGCTATGCAACTCTAGAAGCAACTCTACAAGCAACTTGGTAACCAAGAAATACAAATAAATTCTCAATGTTTTGCGCATTTATGAACAAAGATATTCAAAATAAAAGTGTACTGGAATAATATGTACTGTACTGTAATAGTAACCAAGTTCAAATAGCTCATAATAACAGATCGTTAGTTTTACGTAAAAAGTAATATCGACTTCACTTATTTAATTCAGCTCAATTCAGTTAGCAAATAAAAACAGTTACACTTGTTGTCCTTTCTATATTCCAAATCATTCTCTTAAGCAGATCATAAGGATGTCATCCTTCTAAATGGGGACAAGACAGCGAGTACGTAGGTATGTGGCAATACCAATCCAATACACGTCGTTCAGCGTCCAATACAGGAATGAAATGAGGATGGCGTCCCTAGCTTGTTCCTTGAGGGGAGGAAGCAGTTTGATTTTGAAATGCCAAGTTGGCTATATGTTTTGGTATTATGTTTGTATATATTGGGTGCAAAATCGTAGGTATTTGTTATCCTGGATATAAAAAAACAGCCGGTTTTGAGTTAACCAGATGTTGCGTTGGATATGTTATTGCTTATCAAATAATACCAGCAACAAGAAACTAGAGTCATGGTTTTAAAAAACAATCAAAAATTATACGGTCAGTTATTTGAAAATGATATGAATAATCTTAGGTCTGCGAGGTAAAAGGTCTTGGGTTCGAACCCATGGCTGACACTCTGTCAATAAATCTCCAAAATGCGTCTTTTCGAAGGTATGTGTGTCATTGTATGTATTTATCATATAAATTATCGCACGCTAACGGTAAAGGAAAGTATTGTGAGGAAACCTGCATGCCTGAGAGTGGCCTTCTATGGCCTAACTCTTCACATCATGAGAAGCCCAGTAGTGGAACATGTATTGGATATAGGGCTGCTATTAATATTATTATTTAAGTATTTATTTATCATCTGACAAGCTGCATGTTTGTGTCCCAACTTACGTCTATAAAAAATCATGTTGCCGATTGGATTAAGTACACCACAATGATCCAATTCAATAAATCATTTCCAGACACCATTCCGAACCAAATCTCATCCACTTACAGATATCTCGACAAATATGTCAAACAAAGTCCATATGATACAGCATTTTTCCTATAACGGCAGTACTTAGTGTATTAAAGCAGGGCCAAGTCCCGTTTATGGCATAATCCAATCAGCTAAAAGGTTCCAGTTGTGATTTATACTGTAATCAATCGAAATATTAGTTAGATGTGGACGATTTTTTTTATTAGTGTGGTACATGATTGCTAGGATGTTAACTTCTGTGGGCGTATTTTGATTTCATCATTTCATCATTTAGCCTTTCATAGTCCACTGCTGGACATAGGCCTCTCTCAATTTGCGCCACAACACCCGGTCCTGCGCCTTCCGCATCCAGTCCCCTCCAGCGACCTTTTTCAGGTCGTCAGTCCATCTGGCAGGGGGGCGTCCTACCTTACGGTTGCCGAGTCGCGGTCTCCATTCTAGGACTCGTTTGCTCCAGCGGCTGTCGGTCCTTCGGCAGACGTGACCAGCCCACTGCCACTTCAGCGAGCTTATTTTGCGAGCTATGTCGGTTACTTTGGTTCTTTGTCGGATGACCTCATTACGAATTTTATCCTTCAAAGAAACTCCGAGCATAGCTCGCTCCATAGCCCGCTGCGCGACTTTAAATTTGTGGACTAGTGCAACCGTTAATGTCCACGTCTCGGCACCGTAGGTCATAACAGGTAGGACGCACTGGTTGTAGACTTTCGTCTTCAGGCACTGCGGTAAAGGCAAAGAGGTATTTTGATTTATCGATAGCCAAACATATTATCGCATTTCAGCTTCTATTTTAGTACATTAATGGATGAGAAACATGAGAGCAACTAAATTGTATTAAATTTTATCGCAATTACTTCCAAATAACTGGGATAAATAGATCAGAATAGTATTTTTTTTAAATTATCTGTGACCATTTTTTTTGAGATGAGTATTATTATTAAGTACATGCATTTTTAAACAGGCTGTTGCATTGAGCTTGTTGTTACCATTTATACCTATAATTTTAGATGAAACCTTATTTGTTCAAGTTTATGTCTTAAAAATTATACGATTGGATAGCAGATAAAAAAGGTGGTAGTGTTAATTGAAAAGTAAATCAAATTAATATATTTTCATCTAAATCAGCATTTGCTCATATCACAAAATGTAAAAACTGCTGATTTTGGACTCTTACGGCTTATATATTATATCCTATGATACCCGAAAATTAATTTATCCTCAAGTGCTCCCCTTTATATTTATTGAACCCCTCGGCAATATAACTATCAGAAGCCAGAACAAAAAGCCACCCAAATGAAATCAAGTAAATCTCAAATCACATCCCCAATACCCACTAGAAAACAATGCTGACCAAAAAAATGGGCCTCTATATGAATGAGCTCATTACCGTCAGCCACAAATTGCACCTCACATAATTCGGTGGAATGCACGTTTACCATTATTAATGCACCCCAGAGACATGGGGTGCGTTCACTTATTACGTGCCCCGTATTTTAATTCGGACAAAACACGCAGTACGCCCAGGAATTTAATTTCCGTGGTATAATTATTTCGTGGTCACTTCATATTGGGCAGTGTACGGTGTTGTATTTCATGTATTTATTGTAATAAAAAAGTCGTGCTGAGCATAAATTGCACATTGGAAGAAATTTGAATACAGTAATCAGGGCGCACGGCAGCTGTTCGGCTGACTACACGAAATGAAATTAGTTTGATCCGGTATGATCGTAATATTGTTGGTACAAATATTTTAAAACTAAACTACAGAAATCTTTTGATACACAAATGAAATGAATGGATTCGAATGCTCTCTGGAAAATACGGGTTATTCAGAAATGCTGTGTACGAGTGTTATACTTATATGTTATCGATTTCGAAATATGTCTACCTAAAGTAGGCAAAATGTAATTAAATAATTTTTTTGTTAGATTCGACCTCATTTTTTGTTTTGTTTTGTTTTCTATATTGATTGACAGTTACAGACAGACTTAATTTTTTTTTTATTATTAACACTTACCGTCACATAACATATCGCAATTACACTTATTCATAGCAGACACATAATTACATAACTGCATTGCAAATAAAAATACCGACGTAAATCAATAAACTAGCAACACAAAACATTTTAAATTGATATAATGTGGGAGCAAACATCCAATGTGTATCGAATCAATTTTCAGTGGGGTTGGTCGGCACTGACCACTGGCGGGTGACAGAACGGACCCCGATAAACGGATTATGTCAGCCGCTGTCACTCATTCGTGACCCGCTGAGACAAAACAGATTAGATAGAAAAACTTGGCTCTGTTTACATTATTATTTATAATATTTTACCTTGGTATCGTTTGTGAAAAATAATACTGACTTTAGTGCGAGTCGTGTTAAACCGTAATTTTTATCACGTTTTCGCTCAAAGAGATAATAATATTTCTAAACCTAACACGGACATACAAATAAGTTTAAGTGTAGTGACGTAATTTCTGTAACGGAGACCAAATTTTTTAAATCCAGCTTTACGTTATGCATATAATCGAAGGTAGCCGGCCTGGTTTCCATAAAATAAAAATCTAGAACCAAAATAAGGCAGAAAGAAATTATATAAAAAAAGAAAATAGAACGTGGCGTAATATTTTCAGGTTTTATTACTATTGTGCAACAAATAGTTTTTAAATAATTTACGGTATTACCAGTTACATTACAAATAAAATCAGCATTTCCATTTCATTCCATTCGCTTTAGAATAAAACACAAAATAACAAAACAGTAATAGATATTCCTTTCATAAATTACGGGTACGTATCGTTGCCTCGATATATTCTCTCTATTCTCGAATGTATTCTAGAATGTAAATATACAATATTTTATTTTACGACTTGATGTATGCTCTACCGAGCTTCGTATTGCATGGACCCGAATGCATAGTAAGTCTAGAGGAGGTGTTAAGAAGGATAAGGAGATCAGTTTAAGTATAAGGATTGTGAAGAAGAATAGCTGTCAAGTGAATGCAGACGGGAGTGCATTCTTTCAATCTTAGTAATTTAATTTACGAAATGGAAATACTAGAAACGAGAAGAGATATTCTACAAGACTTCCGAGAGTATTTATCAAGATTTCTGTTATAAAAGAATTGTTCGTGTGGAATACAGCGGGCTTTTAAGATGTACGCCGTTTGCTTGGAAACAAACGCTGTATTATTGTTTTAATTTAATTATTCAGTTACGTTTGTAGTTTTAGAACAGGTTTCTAGAAATTGTGAGAATATCAGACATATTGTTGTATTTTCTACTATTATGTTAAAGACTCTCTTGGCACTGTGTTGCTATGGTCTTATTCCTGTTTCCACATTCTATATACTAGAATTATTTCATGTTAATGGCGGATGTTGGTATGTTTCAATTAGTCTTGGGTAATGTGATCTACGTCACGCCCTAATTATAACAAGTCTGACATGTACACTTATGCTGTAGGCGTGATATTGGGCCTGATTTGTGCGCGTTTAAACCTGTTTAATAAATATAATTGAAAATGGTAGGCATAACAAAAATACTCTTCGCACTTATGTTCTCAATCTTTTTACAATGTTGTATATCTTTCCCTATTAAACAAGAATTGACATGCTATTTACTAGATATTTGCACCATTCGCCCATACCAAAACGAAACCACGCATAACAAAACAAAAATCAGCATAATATATGTATCCTAGACCTTAGTTTCTCTAGTCCCAGCTTGTACCAATCTTGTCTTACCCCAGACTACGTTAGTACATCGTCTGAATAAGAAACAGGTCCGAAAAACATACATTTTCTTGCAACCTCAAGAATAAAGAATATATTTAAAAGGCCGGGAGTCGTTTAATCCCCTCCTTGGGAGTATGCGCGAGACAAAAGCAAACAAAAACCTGTGAAATACATTACGGTCTGGTCTTAAGTTCAGTTCTCGGGTAGGCCGCAATAATGCAACACCCATTTGTCAGGATAAACACTGAGGAGAGAAAAACTGGCTTCGTTACCCACAAATATTTTGCCTAACTTGTTTGTTTCTCGAAAATGGTCGCTGAAGGAATTTAATTTTCTGCAAAAACAGTTCTGTTTGGTTTTAATTTCTGCACTATTTCGCTTGTACACTCGAATACTGCGCTAGGGTACTATGGCTTTAACCTCATTTCGTTTGAGACAATGCCTCTGTCATGGAAAGGAGCAGCAATTATTCGGTTTCGTAAGCTGTGCATACAATTTGATAAGTATATTGTCTTATAAAGCGAACTATAGAGGTAGAAATTGGAATTGAGCATTTGAGCTCAGTGGAGCATTCGCTTTGATTTTTACTTCTTCTTAGGGTGATTGGGTGAGGTTCTCGATATTAAACGTGACCTTGGACTCAATTAGAATTGAATTGAAATGAAAACAGTGAAAACTCTACACATTCAAGGATACATATCAATGAATTTGCACCGCACTTATATTGTGAAGTACCTCTATAACCTGCCGCCGCCTCCAACCTCTAAAACACACACAAATTGGATGAAATATATGCACACATGATAGCTTTTTGTGTTTATCTTTTTATGTATCTTGTAATAAAATCGCGAATTAAACAACATTGTTTCTGCGGTCTTATACTATTAGTAACTTACTCATTAAAAGTAACGACAAACATAAAAGCCTAACCTTTTTACTTCACCTTTGTTTAGAATTTTCTAAAGAAACTGCATAATAATATTAATGCAAAGAGCGCCGCAAAATGCCTTTTTTGCGTCTATTGCATATGAGTTTAAAATAAAATGGCGACGGACTTTTAAATTTCACTTTATTGCTGTAAAAGGAGGAGTGGAACCTAGAGTTTTTTAGTAAAACTGACACCGGCACTCGGACTAAATTACACCGTGTGTGGTACAAAGTTGGTCGTTGGTAAAATATCGTCGACGCTTAGAGCATACCTTTAGTTTTGAATGGGTGTTGTGTGACTCAAAGCCTGATTGTTGATTGTGAAGCGCTGTTGTTTACTTAGGCTTTTCAGAATAAGAATTGATTTATGTTTAACTTGTATGGATGTGGCTTTGAATCTATATCTATTAATTGATGCCGGGTTTTATGTTGTTCAATATTACATATTATACCTAATACATACATACATAAAATCACGACTTTATCTCACTGGGGCAGGCACAGGCAAATGGAACGTCATGTGCCACTCCCTACATACTTTTTACATTGATACATCTCGTCATACACACTTATATTTGATCGAGATTGACCTAGTAGTTCTTGCGTGACAGAGTCTGTGTGACTGTTCATCACTCTATCACGCAAAAACGACTACTACGTAATGCCATATCTTTACTAATATTATAAAGTTGAAGAGTTTGTTTGTTTGTTTGCTTGAACGCGCTTATCACAGGAACTACTGGTTCGATCTGAAAAATTCTTTCAGTGTTAGAAAGCTCATTTATCGAGGAAGGCTATATATATCATCACGCTAAGACGTAAGCTGGCGAGCAGTTAATAAAACGACCTCCACGCGGACGTATTTGCGAGTAACAACTAGTTTATAATATTTGTAGGCAATAGGATATAGTGTGGTGTGCTACGTCTGTCATGTGTGTCGATCTATCATGAATATTTACTGAAGCATTTACGAAATAAAAATGGAACTGAGACCAAAAATCCTTTAGCTTCTCAATACATCCCACGAACATTTCAGGCCCAATTCGAGATTTCTATAAAAATTGAACCCACGCATATTTCGATAGACACCATAATGTATTCATACGAAAGTGTGAGTGGAATTTTCCATTGTAATTTTCCTCCGCAGAGGTATAATCGGGTAGTATCTGTTGCCTAGCAACCATGGAAAGATTTTGCTTGATTAATCGTTTGGGTGTGCATGAAAAACACGTTGCCTACGGGGAAAAGGAAATACTGTAATAATTAATAGTATTATAACTTACATGGGTGTAGTGTGTGGGAGTGCTTTGAATGGCACATAAATAGCTTTATAGCTTAAGAATTTATTTTTGTTTAAGATTATTGTGTATCCTGAAAATATCGTGTTAAGTGTCTGACATTGAATGGTTTTAGGATGTGTATTTTTTAGAATAGATTGGACGCTTTATACAGGGTACATGTGACATAGCGGGATTTATTCAAGAAACCACGAATTTTATACATGCAGGGGATAGGTTTTGTCGCGTTTTAATCATGTTAAAACGCGACAAAACCAATCTCGTTATGCTAGTTGGTCAGTGTTATTTTCACTGGTTTTTTGTTAACGAGAATACTGTGTAAATGAGCAATGAGCTGAAGCTATGGTTACAATCAATGTTGTTATGCCGCATCATACTTATTTTAATTAATAATATTCATGTGAACGATCAAGTATACACCAAAGTGTCAGAATATAGTTATTTTTAGCAAAAGGCACGGCGATTTTTAAATGTTACAAGTACATACATAACATCACGCCTATATTACTCAGAAAGGTGTGGCAGAGGTGTACAACAGTCACACTTCACCTGTTTTGCTGAGGGCCCATGGGGCAGGGGATTAGCTTATCGCCATCCACTGGCCTCAATTCCAACTTCGTGCTGCTATTGTGAATTTCCTGGCGGAAAGTTCACATACGCAAACCACTACACCATCGAGACACTTAGTGTTTCGAGTAATTGATTGTTGTCTACAAGTAAGTCGATAAAAACTTAGGGAAGGTATAGCCTTCATATATTTTCAAGATAAAATTATAAATAAGAATGTTATATATTGTATATATGCCTATTTTTTATATTATGTATTAATTAATAAGTATATAATCGTACCAAGTGGTACATAGACTTAATAATATTATCCTATATTTTTTTATTTTTACGTATACTAGCTATATTGTTTTCCTATGATTCTTCTCCATGCCAGGTTGTGTGGAAGAAATTGCTATAAGCAACAACACCGCGCCGTTTGTGCAACTAGTTTTAAGTGTTTGTTTTTTTTTGTACCTTTCTTTTGTTTTTTTGGTGTACAATAAAGAGTATTTATTATTATTATTATTAATGTCTCAAACAAAATTTTGAGATCATCTAATCAACTTGTAATCCTTTAAACTCTTGTACCATCAACTAGGTATTTTAATATAAATCTCATTTTCTTATTTTTGCCTGGTGGTAAGATTAGGTACATGGTTTTGACATATAATAATATAAAATGACGCGTTTCTGGGCCACACCCATAAGGGCAGTATAGAGGAGAGGTGTTTATCATGGCATGCATCTAATACAATTAATTTATTTGTTAAGCTCTTTTTAAAATATAACATTGTAATCTTAAATTGATTTGAAAGCCTGTCGAACTAACATTATTGTTTAAATTTTCGTATGCCATTCGGCGAATCATAGAAGAACTTTTTGTAACACTGTAACATCCTTGTAACCTATGTTTTACGAAATAAATGAATTGAATTGAATTTATTTGAATTGAAATGAAAAAAAAATATTTATTCTTGAATAAAATTGAATTGAAATTAACCCATACTTCATCTGTTATGTGTAGGTACGAGCTGGTATTGAGAAATTCCTAATGGAAAATCCTAAATAAAACTTGCCAGACCCGGGAACCGAACCTTAGACCGCGCGGTGAGAGGCCGCATCTACTTATTACTAGACCAACGGGACAGTTCGAGTTAATAACTTAGTATTTTTTTTTTATTATATCACACTAATAATTGCCCAAACTATTCTACTGACATAATTGCTACTAATTGTTACGGTTTGTCGCTGCCCGTTCCTTATTTATACCATCAGAAAATATTTCACATGCTCACTTTTAAAAATATTCCCTTGAAGCGTATCTATGCAACAAAGAACATTATACACCGCGGTACCAGGACGGTGCTACGCAATTATCACCTTAATGTGGTCATGCGTAAACTTTCCTAATAGTACATAAATAGTTTCATTATGAAAATAATATTACCTTTGTCGAGAAATTGTGGCTATTATCCTTGTCCTATTTTATTACATATCTGAATACGTATCTTAATTAGCTTCACAATAACAATGAAGTGTGTTATTACAGTCATTAGTATTTAATTTCGAAATTCTTTGTTTTTATTACAATAGACGTTTATAGAATTTTCTACTTAGTCGTAAAACCTCCGAAGATAATATGATTAAGCTTCTGAGACCCAATAAAATATAACCTGGCCGAATATGAACCCATAGCACTCACCTGTATCAATAAATCGTTAAGATTCATCTTTTTATAGATATGTGTGTATTTAATACATAATAAATTATCTATTTTTTTTTACTAACCCATGTTGTCCTCTGTTTTGGTCTATATCTGTCCAATCTCTCCGAAACGAGTCCAAATCATCCCTCCAGCGCTTTTAAATCAATCAAAGTAATCAATCTAACTATCTAAAAAACATCATGAGGAAACCTGCATATCCGAGAGTGCCTAAAAAGTGCTCGAGGGTGTGTGAAGTCTAGTTATCCGCAGTTGAAGAGGTAGAGGCTTGAACCCAGCAGTGGGACATGTATTAGATTCAGGGCTGCTATTATTATTAGGTTGCGGTCTGGGCAACTGTTGAGGTCTGAAATGCTATGATCATTAAAGTGTTATAAATTTTTTCATTTATTAAAAGTTCTGTAATCTTCAGTTCCATTGAATAGTAAGAAAACTTATAATTACAAATTTTAAGTGGAGTAATAGTAGTAGAATTGACATTCTCTAGCTTAAATTTTTCTCATAATTAAGAAAAGATAAATCAGAATCCTTATGTTATATACAAATATTTAAAACATGACGACCGGATGGCGGAGTGGGTAGTGTACCTGCCTGCGACGCTGAGGTCGTGGGTTCGATTCCCACTTAAGACAAATCTTTGTGTGCATGAACATGGGGGTTTGTCTTAGTCTGGGTGTTTCTATGTATAATATGTATGTATTTACAAAAGAAAAGTATATATGTATTAGTATCAGTTATTTTAGTACCCATATTACAAGCTCTGCTTAGTTTGGGACTAGATGGCGTTGTGTGTGAGTTGTAAAATATTTATTTATTTATATTTATATATATTTAACTACAATAGGGACATAAATAAATTTGTTTGGTAACATACAATATTATTACGTTCTTCCACGTGTTAACGTACGAATGTTCATTAATTGTGTATATTTTCCTCAAACCCGTCACCTGTGTTTTCCTGCGTAATCCTATTTCCTCACTGAAAGGCTTGTTACATTGTTGTGTATTTAGAGGAGAGATCATATTTATTGTTGACACCTTTGTTACATTTTATAACGATTGTAAGCATAGATTTAAGGCAATACTAAAAATTATACATAATGATGATAGCTGCGGTATAAAGAACCGTTTTTAGGGTTCCGTAGTATGTACCTACAAGGAACCCTTATAGTTTCGCCATGTCCGTCTGTCCGTCTGTCCACGGCATAGCGACGAAACCGTTGGTGCTAGAAAACTGAAATTTTGCATAAACATGTATGTTAACTAAACAAAGAAAGTCGTAGAGTAAAATTTGGAAAAATATTTTTTTTCAGGTAGCTCCCCTACATGTAAAGTAGGGATGTTTTTTTTTTTTGTCGCCTACCCCATAGTGTGGGGTATTGTTAGATAGGACTTTTAAAAACGTTTAGGGGTTGCTAAGACAGTTTTTTGATTTAGGGATCCGTTTGCGAGATAATTAACTTTAAAGAGCAAATTTTTGTTCGAGTAGGGCGTCCCCCCCCCTCTAAAAGCTAAACTACTGGATCCTAAAATCTGAAAAAAATTGTGTCGGTAGTACATGTAATGAACTTTAAAGGAAAACTATAGCGGATAAGTTCACTTCATTAGTTCAAGAGGAATAGGGGTCCGAAATGTCAGATGCAGTTACTCAGAATATTTCGTTCAAAATTCTTGAAACATAAATAAACATAATATAAAATCACGCCTTTATCCCACGGGGGTAGGCAGAGACGATGGAACGCCATGTGCTTCGCTCCTTACATACTTTTTTCGCTTCCTTAACATTCATACATCTCTTCATACGTGCTAGCTGGTTTCGTGTACTACAAACATTTCCTATCTGAAGGACGCTATTTATCTGGTTACTTTAACTTAATTAGTTCTAGAGTAATTGGGGTCCAAAGAGTAAAATGCAGTTACTTAGAATAATTCGTGCAAATTACAAAAACCTTTGAAAGTAATGACTTGTATGAAGATGTTACTTGTTTAATACAGATAGTAAATCGCTTTTAAGTCGAAATATGTTGTTACGACTAGCTACGGAAGCCTACTGCGCGTGGCCCGACACGCACTTGGCCGGTTTTATTTTAATTATAATTTTAAGAATTCGGTGGAATTGAGCATTGTAATAAACTTTGGTTCTTATATATGTAGGCAGTGTTGTGTGTGTTATATAAATAAAAAAAAAAAACCGACTTCAAAAAGTAGGTAAACAAAAAAGCAAAAAATAAATTTACTTCGCACAAAATAATACGTTTTTTCATTTAGTTAAATAGAAATTATTAAATATTTATTTTATAATTCTGAAGTCGGTGCCAAGTAAAAACAACCTTTCTACAATATCAAATTACAGTTCACACAAAAAGGGAGGCGTAAGTGTTCTAGTGCGCGGTCGCCCAGTATTGGTACTTACCACAGAAATATAACTAATTATTCAGTCAGAAAAAAGTTGTTAGAACGATTGATATTATCTATACAGAGTTATTAATTGTTTACTTGGCACCGACTTCAGAATTATAAAATAAATATTTAATAATTTCTATTTAACTAAATGAAAAAACGTATTATTTTGTGCGAAGTAAATTTATTTTTTGCTTTTTTGTTTACCTACTTTTTGAAGTCGGTTTTTTTTTTTGTTAAAAATTATTTTATTTTACGATTTTAAGTGATGGGTAGACCGAGCAAGAATGTTTCTCGAATGAGGAGACGACGGTTGCTTGAGACGGAAAACTTATTAATAATAGACAAGAATTAAATCCTTTCGCCTGACTATTGAGGGTCACGACCTTCCATCATCAGCTCATTTGACACAATAACTAGCAGCAGGAATACGCGTACAGTAGTGAAAAAAATATCCTTTAACTCCTAACTATTGAAGAGTTGACCTTCCATCATCAGCTCAACCACATAAAATTATTGCGACCAAGCGTAAATCCTGGCCTCGATTAATAAAATATGAGGGTTGCCCCCGATTTCTCTGGGATCCCATCATCAGATCATAACATGCTGAAAATGGGACCACCTTTGAAATATCTCCGTTCCAACAGCTCACTTGACATCATAACTAGCAGTCTGAATATGTGTACAGTAGTGAAAGAATTATCCTTTAACTCCTAACCATTGAGGAGTTGACCTTCCATCATCAGCTCATCCACATAAAAATACGTAAATACTGGTGCAGTTTTGAAAAACACACTAAAAACATTACATGTGCCTATAAAATTCGAGGGTTGCCCTCGATTTCTCTGAGATCCCATCATCAGATCACGACATGCTGACGATGGGACCTTTTTGGAATCATCTCCTGTCCAACAAAAAAAGAATCATCAAAATCAGTTCATAAACGACGGAGATATCCGTGAAAAAACATAAAAAAAAAAAAGAGCAACATATATATGAATCGAATTGAGAACCTCCTCCTTTTTTAGAAGTCGGTTAATAAAATACCTAGAATTATAGTCCATTTCAAAATAATTGATAATATGAGTACCTATATAAGGATAGATACCCTTATATAGGTACTTATATACCTTTCGACCACATGCTGCCATAGAATGTTGCCTTTCTATCTTATTTTAATACTTTATCCAATAATACTTAAAAAAATCCTTTACTCTTTTCATGTAGTTACATTAAGCCTTACAGGATTAGCGTCAGCAAAGACATTTAGATATGTATGTGTGCCGTCAAGACTTGAGCCGTAAGGCTGACCCTACATTAGGCGTGCGCAATCGTCGGGCGTGTGGGCGCGCTGGCTGCACACACATCAAACGGCATCGCGTGTTGCTGCCGTGTGACGTGTGTGAAGTCTGCGCGCCCAAACGTGGGGAGAGGCCTCAGTCATCTAAGGTTTAAGCATTGCAAGATCACACTACGTCATATCTTTGAGTTTGAGTAGTACTGTGATGTTTTAAATCATTCACTTCTGATGATTTACGCTGTTAATTGAAAAATGATATTCCAAATACATTCAGTAGTGTCAGAAATACATTTCAAAATATATTCTATATCATTAACCTACTCACAAAACACTTGAATCAGTTCTCTATTCATTACTCAAATTTTCCTTCATGAACTAGAAACATTCATACCAAACAAGCAATATCTCTCTGATAGCTATAATACACGTTAACAAAATTAATTAGTCGCATTAAAACCTCCTTACACACGCACAGCAACGCGAGTTGAATAAATAATGTCTTCTCACACAACGCAATTATCACAGCTTCAGTTAAATAACGTTATTTCAACTCTTCATTTTGAATTGGAGTGTATTTGTGACTTGAATTTTGTAAACAACTTGTCGCTTACATATTTATAGATACGAATGTATATAATGTTGAAGAGTTGTTTGAACAAGTTAATTTTTGGCATTATCTATCTATACTTATATAATTGTTCGCACGATTTACTGATTCATCAACGTAGAGCCTAAACCTAGGGCTAGAAACTTGAAATTTTGTGTGAAGGTTTCTTACATAGTGTAGGGGCGCACTAAGAAGGGATTAAGGATTAGATTAAGGAAAGGGAAGGGAAGTCTTTAAAATTAGAAGTCTAAAATGTCGTAAGTTGATTTTGAATATACATAAGTAAATTTTTTTATAAAGTCCGTGAGATTGTTGAGAATGATAAGTGCGCGTGACATAGGAGAAGTTACGCGAGCAGCAGTACGACATGGTGGCACGGCAAACAGCCAATGATACTACGATGGTAATTGTCGGGGATATAAATCCGAACCAGTTTATTTTGCAGAGCTGGTGCATCAATTCGCCCTCTACACACTTTTAACATACATACAAACAAATGCGCGGTGCACTGTGTGTGTGTGTGTGAGTATGTGTAGACCTTTATAACCCAGTTCGAACTAATTGAGTGAACCCGACCCAATTCTGTGACACGTGGTTAGTGTTGTCCCACCGAACTACTCTAATATTTATATGTGATTTGGTCGTTACAGGTAATTTCTTGCTAACAACACTTCGGGGAAGGCGGTCTGTGTGGTATGGATACAACATTGATTTCTTTTCGCCTAAATTAGTAAGTGACATGTTTTTTTTTATATTGAAAGAGTCAACAAGGCTTGTTCACTGTGGTAAATAGATTTTTTGTCCGGTCAGGAAATTCACAATAGCAGCATGGAGCTGGAATTAAGCCCGGTGGATGGCGATTGGCTGATCTCCTGTATATATTATATATATGGGACCTCAACATAACAGGTGAAATGTAGGTGTTGTACACCTCTGCGACACACTTCTGGGTAAAATAGGCGTGATGTTATGTTATATGTACGTTATGACGTTGATTTATTATAACAATAATGCTAATGAATTAACAAAAAAGATACATATCCTTAGCTGATGTTTTCTTTCTCCACAGTACCGTTTCTATTAACTGTTTATTTCGCGCTAGCGGTGTCCCAACCCGCTTACGTTAAAAAAACTTTTTCATCAAAGCTACTAATCCTCTGTCAAAGAATAAATTAAACACAGAGGTGTCAAGCCGGTCAAATGGATAACACAGCCAAAGGGCGGCCCGCTGACGAGGCAAATTAAATGAAACGGAAAAGTGAATAAAAAGGTATAAAAAAGGTAAAAAAGGAACTCCGCTCCTTGACCCCACGATAAGAGGAAATTGCTAAAGTTATTTTTCTTTAATTATTACCGACCGAGGCATTGAGTATCGCCAATTACTCGTTAATTACGTATCTGAATTGAATTAATGGAAAGTAATTAGAATTTTGTTGAGTGTAATGTGGCTGTTGTGAAACGGAAAGTCTGTTTTAATTATGGTTTTAGCTCATCGTTATTCTTGAATAGGGTTTCATGTTTATATTAAGTTTTTCTTACGTTCGTTTTATTGATTCTAAACCATCAATACTGCCTCGTAAGCCTGGTGGTTAGTGCATGCGACTGCAGACTGCCGCTTTTAAGTCTCAAGATCGATTCCCGGGTAAGGCCAAAAAGAAGGAAGTTTTTCTGGTAGCTGGCGAACCTAAACATTACTGGTAAAATGCTGTTGTTAATTCTCCTGTACCATACTTTTCTGGGCTGTATTATTACAATCATGTTATGGTATGTCAATACCACGGTTGCCACAGCAAAATTGTGGGTTACCAAATTTCACACTCCAATATCGTTATCGGCATAGTTTCAAAGATCAATGGCCTTAGATAGAAAAGTCGTCTGAAAGTCGATAAATAAGTTTATTCGTTTATTTTACCTTAAACACCTTTTGAATAATTTAGTAAGAATAAACAAAAATAAATAGAGTTGGCACAAAAACAGGTTGATAGGTGAAAATTTGGCTGCGTAAGGCATTACTACTCGCATGTACGGCAGCCGCTTATCTTGATAAATTGTTCGTGTATTACACTTAGCCTGTAAAGAACAATAAGACATTTGTTTAGCCAACGCCTTCCAATTTTATTTGCTTAGCTGCTATCTGGGTTGTGGATTTTCTTCGAAAGTTTTAGTTTGATAGATTACGTTGGCTGTGAGCGTAACTATTATTTATTGGGAGTCCTAGATTCCCAGGGCGGTGTGTAACTTTTCATTATGAATTCTCTAGGTACAAAAACTTTAGAAGTTCTTTCGAATATTCCGAAAGATATTTATTATATTTCATCGTAATATAATTGTACTTGAAACATAAATAAAGTGTTTTTGTTGACCAAAACAAAAACTCATATTCATAAACCGAAATAAAATATATATTTTTTTAATATTCGAAGTGAAGCTATTATACTTTATGTAATAAATTTAATATTATGCCTACAACCGTATCTGTTATATGGTTCATAATAGACGTTATTTTGTTATATCTATCACGCACATATATTGTGTTAGGAAAATGGGAAGTCGAATCGATTTAGCCTTGAGTATGATAGAACAAATAGCTCCTAGCAATGTAGGGTAAGTTTTCTTTTTTAACATTACTTTGAGTGAAAACAAGCACGATTCATGATATTTTTCATTTAATACACTAAAGAGTATTATTTGTATTTATAGAAACAACATTTTTTTTATGATGGATAGGCACGCGTTTGAACACGATCTCTCCTGATGGTAAGTGATGATCCGGTCATGTTTTTTTTTACGGGATATAATCCCACTTACACGCTTACTACTGTGACTCCTGTGACGCCAGGATCTACAGCGGTAACCAACTGAAAGGCACCGTGCATGACACACGGGCAATCCCAGGAAGAGTTAAAATTGTCTTGGAACCCGCAACGAATTTAATCAGAAGTATAGAGGTATAGTTGGAGTTGGAAAGTATGTATCTTTACTTCCCTCCAAAGCAAAGCTGGAGACTGAGTAATGCCAAATATAGACAGTGTCTATATGGAAAAAGTGTAGACACCACGGAAGATGATGATGCGGTCTACGGTAGAGCACGCTTACCTATGAGATACCTATTAACTGTTGCTTTGAAGAGATCCAAGTTGTACTCATGCGGCATAACATAACATCACGCCTATATTACCCAGAAGGATGTGGCAGAGGTGTACAACACCCACAATTCACCTGTTGTGTTTAGGTCCAATGTGATAGGGGTGAGCCTATCGCCATCAAACGGGCACTATTCACAATAATTATGTAATAGTTGAAATTTATAAAATACAGAAGTTTTTTTTAAATATTCGATAATGTATCTATAGTGACAGCATAGCGTACACGTTTGCATATTTAGTTTCTTCTCTTGGTTTAACACAACAAGCGCGCAGTTTTTATTCTATTGTTGTACGGAGAATCATGACAAATACGCGACAAAAAGGTATTATAAACTGCCCAGTATACAAATACAAATAATATTAAGAAAAACAATTTTAGTCATCACTAAATACAGTATACAGAATCACACAATCTGCAAATGCATTACCAAACATACAATTAAATACATATTGACAAACACATTGATATTTATGTTCAGATGATTGCCTTCATTACTATTCGTGGACACAACACACAGACAAACATATAACGTAATTTATGTGTATGTTCATGTTCGATAACGTCGAATTACTGGTGTTCAGTGATTGACGCGGACAAATATCTTCGGATTAATTAGCGTTGGTACTTCATATCGGATAATTAACTGTGTAAATAAACTCAGGAATTTGTGTATATACTTGTATTTGTATGTAACAATGTCGCGTTATTAGTTACTAGAATGTTATAATGAGTTTCATGAGCATCGTATAGCATATACCTATTATACAAGATTTTGATATGATTCTGTATATTATTTCAAAAACAATAACGCACACATCATCATCATCATCATCATCATCAGCCCAAAGACGTCCACTGTTGGACATAGGCCTCACCTAACTGCCGCCACAACGCGCGGTTTTGGGCCGCCTGAAGCCAACGGCTCCCCGCGATCTTCACCAGATCATCTGTCCATCTGGCTGGGGGGCGACCCACGCTGCGCCTGCCGATTCGTGGCCGCCACTCAAGAACTTTTCGGCCCCAACGGCCATCTGTTCTACGAGCTATGTGCCCTGCCCATTGCCACTTCAGCTTTGCGATTCGGTGAGCTATGTCAGTTAATTTAGTTCGCCTGCGGATCTCCTCATTTCTGATTCGATCACGCAGGGAAACACCAAGCATAGCTCTTTCCATCGCTCGCTGTGTGACTCTGAGCTTCCTTAAGGTCACCATCTTAAGCGGCCACGTCTCAGATCCGTAGGTCATCACTGGCAACACACATTGATCGAAGACTTTCGATTTCAGACACTGGGGTATATTCGACGAGAAGACATTACGGAGTTTCCCAAAAGCTGCCCAGCCGAGTTGGATTCGGCGGTTAACCTCGCTCTCAAAGTTGGATTTACCTAATCGGATTTTTTGTCCCAGGTAAACGTACTCGTCCACAACTTCGAGAGTAGAGTTCCCAACAGAAATTGGAGTGGGTACTACATGGACATTTGACATAATTTTCGTCTTGTCCATGTTCATACTTAAGCCCACCCGTTGGGAAACTCTGTTGAGGCTATCGAGCATAGTGCCTAGGTCCGCCAGGGATTCTGCCATGATCACTATATCGTCGGCAGACCGAAGGTGGGTGATATACTCGCCATTGACATTGATGCCGAGCCTGTCCCATTCCAGCAGTTTAAAGACATCCTCCAATGCAGCAGTAAACAGTTTCGGGGATATAACATCCCCCTGTCTCACTCCTCGCTGCAATTGGATATGCTCCGAACTACGGTCATGGAGACGGACCGACATAGTAGCGTTTTTGTATAAGCACCTTAGCACCTCGATATACCGACAGTCGATCCGGCACCTCTGGAGAGCCTGCAGCACTGCCCATGTTTCCACCGAATCAAAGGCTTTTTCATAGTCCACAAACGCTAAGCATAAAGGCCGGTTATACTCTGCTGACTTTTGTATAACCTGCCGCAGCGTATGAATGTGGTCCATTGTACTGTAGCCTTTTCGGACACAAAAGTAGCTAATTTAATTTGATTGTATTATAACTAACTAATGCAGTAATAACCGAGTGGGAGGCTGTAGGATTGCCAAGTCAAAGGTCTCGGGTTTGAACACAATTTTGTCAATTAATCGTTAAGATTCGTCTTTTCGAAGATACGTGTGTATTTGTCATATTATACAAATTATCGCTCGCTAACGGTGAAGGAAAATATCGTGAGGCAACCTACATGCCTGAGAGTGCCTAAAAAGTGCTCGAGGGTGTGTGAAGTCAATCTGCACTTGGCTAGCGTGGTGGACTATGGCCTAAACCATCTTCTTCATTCTCATCATGAAAAGAGGCCCTTGTTCAACAGTGGGACATGTCTAGATATAGGGCTGCTATTGTTATTTTTATCTTAACAAACAAGCTAAAATAATATATTTCCTCTTTATCATCATGGCAATATAAATCGTTGTAAGTTTTTTTTTTTTTTTTTTTTTATTCTACGCCCACAGCGAACGAACGTGTAGTCCGCCTGATGGTAAGTGGAGTACAGCCCATGGACATCAACAATCCAAGTTATTGTGGATATTAAGAAAGCTTTTTGAACCTAAAGACAGTTGTGAAAACGTTACTTTTAGATGGAAAATTTAAGCTTTACATTCAATATCCATAATCATATTATTCCTCAAATCACGAAAAATAATCTTTCAACATTTTAACGAATGTTTTTTTAAAGCATGTTACATCACTTTCATAAACAAGAACTCTGATAAAGTTTCCACGACATCCTAGCACACATACGTGACATCACAGGGCTGTACCCTCAGATATAAGTAAAGTTAAGCCCCAGATATTAAATTCCTGCTCACACACGCTTTACGATCTCTGATAGCGATAAAATGAAGACAAATGTCACAAACAATACTAATGCCAAACAGAACATATAACATAGTTTCAAAATAACTTGTTTTAGCTCAAAAGGTGCTGCTTTGGCCTTGGTACAATTTACGAGGGGTCAACCCTAATGGGAAACTAAAAATCGACTGCCGAAATCCAATCTAAAAATTATGGCATAAGGTTCAGATTACAATGGATTTTGTTGTTGGTTATTTCACACCCTGTAATTTAGTTTTAATGGAAATGTTTGGTTAAAATAAACATGATTTTATCGTTGATTTGAAAATATTTAAATGTTAGAACATAACTCATTTTCATGGCTTTGCATAGCACAGGTAGGAAATTAAGATATTAGAGCTATTTATTAAGATTTATAGATGAATATTCATGATAATCATTTAATAGGTAAAAAGGCGAATGTGTTTAACCTGTTTGTAAGACCAATTCGTGTTTAACCAGTGCGAGGGCGGCATGGTCAAATATTCTCGTAGAAATAACAAGCGATTGGTATGAAAACGAAAACTAAGCGTCTATCAGAACATTTAACTACACCGCTGCCCACCAACAAATCAGAAAACGGCCTTAGCATAATATATACCTACATAGATATATCATCTGCTAGACATCCAAAGTATCTCTTAGTATATCTTCTTCTTCAAGTCAAAAGAATTCCTTGAACTCTCTCGTTTAATCTCATCCGACTGTACCTTTATCTTATTTGAATAGTAAATGCTGACATATGGAAATGCTGTGTGTTTACATTTGATCAAATATTGGCTGTCTCGCCTCCTTACAAACATATACTATAAATACACAATTGTACCAATTAGCCAATATTTGTTTCCAATTATCCAAACTGAATTTTAATATTGCGACTGTCTTATATAAATTAAACAAATACATTACTTTATATAATTATTTCAGTTCATCTACAATGAGATAGCTAATAGAAAAGACTAGCTGTTGAACAATTTTTCTTTTTCTTCGCTTGTTAGGTTAAACATTATAATCATTGTTACATTATAATCGCCTAGTATAATTATTGTAATAATTATGTTCATAAATTGACTCGATCGTCTATTGGTAGTAGCAGCACGGAGTAAGAATTTTGCCCGGTGGATGGCGATAGGATTCCATGGGACCTAAACAAGTGAAGTGTGGGTGTTGTACACGTCTGCCACACCCTCCTGGGTAATTTAGGCGTGATGTTATGATTTTTTTATTTGGTTTAAAAATATACAGTGGTTCTGAGGTAGACAGTATCACCGAGCCCCACACGAGGATACCCTGTGTTGTGGTATTCAGACTTTTTTATCTTATAAGTGTCTACTGTCAGGACGCTCCATAGAAATAGGACATTTTCGGCAGTTAGTGATACATATTCGTGAAGAGAGAAAGAGAGAGAGAGTGAGACGCGCCATGGATTGATTGAAATAATAATATTCATCCTCAAATAAGCTTGTTCATAGTTGCAGAACTTAAATATTTAAAAAATGAATACGACATTGTCATGCTGCCAATGTGAAAAAAAAACGATATTTAACACAGGAGGCTAATATTTTTAAAAGGAAACAAAGGCTCAATTAGGCGACTTATTTTATCAGATTCTAAATAATTCGAATTCATTTACTTTTATTTTATAAAACACACAAAAGCTAAAAAATATAATGATGAAACGCTCAATCTAATCGCGAGGAAAATAAATCATTTATAATAGAGATCTGTGAAAATATTCGTTTTTGTGAGAGTTTTCCTGCGGGATTCTTGTAATTCATCACGTTACGCCGTTCATCTTATGAAGTGATCAATTTATTTAATAAAAAAACATGACGTTTGTTTGGAGAGCGCCTTTGTTTTTGGCACAGATTTTATGAAAGACCTCCGGGGGATTAAGCTCTACCAGGCTCCTTAGCACAGGTTGCCTCTGTTAACATTTGGACTTGACTATGCCGAGGTTATCTACATAGAAACGTCAACTTCTTTTGTATTTTGACGTTACTATGATGATACATAGTCGAATCGAAATGTCCAGCTCTTACAACCAAATGGAACACAGTTCCCACTATCCCATCAACAATGTAAGCACAACAGTGTTTGTAATTTGGAAATGTATATAGCATAAATGCTTAATTTCATTTATTTATTCAGAACAAAAATACATTTGTGTTGAAAAGGTAACCTACACGAGAAATAATATAAAAAAACACACAATAATAAATAACAAATCAAAGAATAAAATAATCAATGTCATCAAAAATAATAAAAAAATAAAAACTAAAACAAATTACAACATTGAATTAATTACTATGTCAGAAGCATACAAACAAATCAAACAATAAATCATAGAACACATTAAATTAATAAATGTCAATAAAAATAAAAAAACAAAAATATAAACTAAAACAAATTATAACATTCAATCAAGTCAGAAAAATACAATTATTTTAATAATATTCAATTAATTATCACATTTATTCATTTAATCATTGCAGAATTCATCTATAGTGTAATAAGCCTTTTCCAGTAATAGTATTTTAAGTCTACTTTTAAATTTATAAATACTCTCAATAGTTTTCAGTTCCAATGGTAACTTGTTAAAAATAATTTTAGACTGCACATAGGATGAGTGTTTGGCAATATCCAGTTTAGGCTGTAAGATAGTCTGTAAATCTTTTCTCCGAGTCGCTATTCTTCGCTTTCTTTCCACTTCAGTTTCAAATTTATGCAAATTTTTATGAAAGTGAGTTAAAAGTACCAAAATATAAAGACATGGCACTGTTAAAATATTAAGCTTTCTAAAGTGTTCCTTACATGATTCCGTTTGGTCAATGCCAAGCATAGTTCTGATCGCTCTCTTTTGTATAACGAAGGCAGCGTCTATGTTATATTTATAACTGCCTCCCCAAAATTTGATACTATATCTAATCTTAGATTCAACCAAGGCAAAGTAGACAGTGCGAAGTTGAGCAAGTGATAGAACATCCCTAAGGGTTCTTATTGCATAACATGCACTACTTACTGTATTAGTAATTGATTTCAACTCGGGTTTCCAATTTAATAGAGAATCAATTTGTACGCCTAAAAATTTTATGTTTTCAACTATGTCAATTTTGTTGCCTAGAGATAGTAAATTTACTGACGTATTATTTCTAATTGTGGTTTTAAAAAGTAGGCATTTGGTCTTTTTCACATTGAGTGCAAGGTTATTTATTGAAAACCAGTGTTCACAGGCCTTGAGAAGGCCATTTAGTTTTTGTTCTAGTGTAACAACATCATTAGCACTTATAACAGCACTGGTATCATCCGCAAAAAGGACAAGATTAGTATCTGGTTGAACACTTTTTATATATGCGGTTAGATCATTCACCAATATTATGAAAAAGATTGGACCGAGAACTGAGCCCTGCGGAACACCTTTGTTTACTGTAATTAGTCTAGATTTATAAAATTGTTCAACGTCATTCTTAACTGATTTTATTTCTACATACTGTGTTCTATTAGTTAAATAGGATTTAAATAGTTTTAAAGTATTTTCCCTGATGCCATAGTGTTCCAGTTTATCTAGAAGAATAGAATGTTCCACCGTATCAAAAGCAGAGCTTAGGTCAAGGAATAAGCCTGCTACTTTTGATTTAGCGTTTAGATTGGTAACTACGTCATTGACTAATGAGTCTATAGCATCCATTGTTCCTATACTTTTTTGGTACCCAAATTGATTTGTATTTATAACATTTTCACAATATAAGTGCCTAATAAGTCTAGATTTAATAACTCTTTCAAAAATTTTTGACATAACCGGTAGTAATGAGATAGGTCGGTAGTTTGCTGGGTCAGACTTATCACCCTTCTTATAAAGTGGCAAGACTCTGGCTATCTTAAATTGGTTAGGAAATATACCTTCCTCAATACAATCATTTATTAGTTTTGATATTGGATTAGCTAATATATCTATGTTGTCCTTTATAATAACGGTCGGTATTTCATCATGGCCACATGACTTTTTGCTGTCCATAGCTTTTACCATTTTGAAAATTTCAAGCGGAGTAACTATATCGAAACTCATGGCATTTGTTACTCTGCTAGTATGCTTTGTTAAGCAAATTCTAGCCATTGCCGGATTATATGTTGTAATTCTCTCACTATCACTAAATTGTTCTACAAAAATATCAGCTATTTCTTTTGGGTTTTGAACTAGTTTATTCTTGTATTTAAGTACTAAATTATCCTTTTCTAAGTTCTTATTTGCTTTCTTATGAGCATTGTTGATAACTTTCCAAATTTCTTTACTGGAATTTGAAGCTTTATTTATTTGATTACTTGTTTCTTTTCTCTTAGCATATCTTACTATTTTCCTATAAAGTCTAAAATAGTTAGCACGGTATTCCAAAAGTGATGTGTCGCAATTCTCTTTATTCACACAATTTAGTATTCGTTTCATTTTACTAGCTATCCGGATACCCTTAGTTACCCATTTAGACCTACCCAATCTGTTCACATTGATTTTCAAATTCTTTTTTCTGAAAGTGGTAGCGTGAAGTTCCTCAAACTTTCTAATGAATGTATTAATGCCTATATTCCAGTTAAGTTCAAAAAGCTTATTTCTAAAGATTGCTTTATTTTTCTCATTGTACAATCTTTTCTTTATACATATGAAATGAGCACATTCCTTTTGGCTTACTTTTTGTAAAGATGCTGTACAAAACAGAGCAGCATGACCATCTGCTAATCCATTGTGATCAATGGTCATAGAACTTAAACTATTATCCCATATGTTCGTCAAAATATTATCTATACAAGATTCAAAATTATTACGTATAAATGTAGTTGAATTAAATAAATATCTAAAATTATAACATGTCAATAACGATAAAAAGATGTCCTTTTTTTTGTCATCTTTCATTAAATTAATATTAAAATCCCCACAAATGAAACATAATTTATTCATAACAAATTGCAATAATTTTTCTAACCTTTCCAGGAACTCTTCAATGTTACCATCTACTGGAATTCTATAGCAACAAAATAAATAACAATTCACTTCTTTATCCCTTACCTCACATATTTCAAAACTATCCCTTTTGTATAGTTGCTTACAAATGTCTAAGTCCTCAACTTGCCTATTTTTATGTGTTAACACTAAAGTGCCGCCTCTAGTTTTATTTTGTCTTGTATTTGAAGAGCTCAATATATAATTTGGAAAACTAAATTGAGATAACATTTGTTGGTTTAAAAAATGCTCACTTATACAAATGAAGCCAACTTCTTTCTTTAATTCATTTAGGTAAATTTCAAGTTCATCCTTCTTATTATTTATGCCGCAAAGATTTTGGTGATATATAATACAATTTGAGTAGTAATTTTTCTGCAATATTTTGTTAGGAACGAAAAAAACTCATCTTTTGTTGATACTAGACAATTGCAAGATTTTACACTATCTGTACTTAAGAGTGAAAGTATGTACTGTTTCAAATGCATAAAAACATTGGCCATAGCCCTATTGTTTACTTTACCTGTATTCCTTGAGAACATTTCATAATTATACTTGAGATGCAGATTAGAGTCAAATAAGTAAACATATTCATATCTGCTATTGTTTTGGTACAGTAACTGATTAAAAATTTCAATTCTATTATTAAATAAATTAACATTACTTTTTAACATAAAATTAGCTGAGCATAGAATAATGTTGGTATGTGTTATAGATTCTAATTTGCTTTTTATGCAATCAACAAGCTCTTCATACCTTTGTGACACTTGGAAATCTTTCTTCCCGATTAATATGATGCAAAAATCATCCAAAGTGTAATTTATAAGTTTCTGATCTAAAGTTTCAATTAACTGCAAAATACTAGCGTTTGGCATACAGAAGTGACACACCCTCATGTTTTGAAAAGTGTTCGTTGCGCTGTTTAATATGTTATTTACATTATTATCACTTATTATACACATTTTACTTATTCTACCAGTGTTTGACAATTTTGACAACTTTGACATTTTATTATAACTACGAGTTTCAGTAATACCCGTTTGTTTAGAGTTGCTAGCGTCCTCTACCAGATGTTGCGATCTCAGCTTCTCAGTGTTGTCGGTATCCTCATAATCCGCTACCTTAAAGTCATTGATTGTTCCACGTCGTTTACGGCCAGATCCAATAGATGGCGTTGAACATAATTTCATCGGTGTAAGTGCTGGACTGTTCTGGTGTATTGTGAAGTCTAATTTAGAACCTGCAAGATTTCTATTTTTTGCTTTCTGGTCCTTTTTCTTCTTGCTCGTACTTGTACATATATGGGTAAGTTTGTTGATACGTAGCTTGTACTCTGATATCATTTTTGTTTGTGCGTTTTTTTCTAAAAGCAAATTATCAATCTCATTTTCTGCAATGGCCAGTTTTTCTTCTAATTGACTGATTCTTAATCTCAACTCTTTTACTTCATTTGGTGAAGTTGTGTGTAAGTCTGGTATGGGATAGCTCCGATTAAAATTCCCTGAAGGTGTTGAAGTCAGCGATGTGTACTCATCATCCCCTTCCAACGACTCTGACAAAGCCTCAAACGAATTATGGGTAAATATAGCTGCTTTATGGGTTTTCCTTATTGTAATATTTTCGTTTTCTTCTGTCATCGTGATTGAAAGTTAGATAAAAATAAAATGAAATGAAAAAAACTCAAAAAGACACAAAAAGACACAAGTTGTGGCAGTGTGATTAGTTCTTCCGCTGTCTAAAAGATGTCTCTGCACTCAGTTTTTCTGCATTTAATTATCTGTGTCGATAGACTGCTTTACCGACAGTGGTGATTTATTTATTGACCAATCCTGTGTTCAGCAAGACATTTTCTTCTGTGTGACTGCCCTGTTTGACCAACAGTGATAACTTGATAGATCCAATCACATGATGAGCAGGAATTTTTAAATTGTCAACGATATTGTAAATATTATTTATGTTAATATATCATAATATTATCATGGTAATGTTCACATGGTAATTGAACTGCTCTTTCTTATTATTTACTATCACAATACGTATCAGGAATATACTAACGCTGCATATACAGCCAAAACCCTCCACATTCTCATATTAATCACAACACAGCCCACAACACAAATTGGCCTTTCCTTCTCCAAGAATCTATAACGTTCCCCACCGTCCTATACCGTCTATAGGCACCCAAATCGAGCAAGGTTGGCTATGAATAATTCGCTGTAACCATGTCGTCGTGCCAGCCTGTGACGACCACAGCCTTAGCCCCATGTAATAAATCTAACTTGTACGAGATTGGCTCCAGACATGCTAAGGTTAATCTTCGTATGCCACATTCGAATAGTTATATGCACGGGTTAACCCTTGTGCTGAGTTTTTGTGATTCTTGATTACGTCACATATGTGCTGAGGCAGTTTAGTTGAGGAAAATATTTCAGAGGTTTTGATTCTACGTCTTATGGGTATGTATCAAGGTTTTTCCTTGTAGATTGTGTTGGCGTATATTTTTTATGTTTAATAATGTTGCATCCTGCCTGTAAACGAGAATCTTTGCAGAAATTTAAAAAAAAATATCGGCAATAAAGTAAAAATGAAATGCGTTATATAAATAATGTGTTTATGACCATGTTAGACGCGAATTCACATATCCACTATTAATTCGACTAATAAATCTCATTATGGTTTGAATGAGAGTAGATACCTCATATGGAACACCATTTCTATATTTTGAGGGACCTGCTACATAAATAATTAAAATCTTGTACCTTCTAGACCCCTCCATGTCAAGCATACACACAAAACAATCAATACAAAATACATACAATAAAAATCTAAATTAAATCCAAAATCGCTTTATCCGCATCATTTACGTATTGTAAGGGTCTTCGGTCATTAAAACGGTTGGGTATGCATATAAGGGTCGGCGCACACGATGCCGAATCATGAATATAATTACACGCTTCAACCGGTCGACTCGGATTAAATTCTCTCGACCGATGAATCTCGAATTCTCGCCCTTCCGAAGCATGATGGACGAATATAATGATCATAAACTGTTTTATTGTTATAAAATGAACGAACCGCTTTATTAGAAAATATTTCACTATAAACGGACGCTCCTATAACTGCCTAGATTTACGTGCAAAAACTTGCCGAAAAGTTGTACGTTACCATTTTATAACACAAGTGTGGTTACGAAACGTTACGGATAACACACATTTTAGCACGCTATTAGGTTAAATCGTAGTATATTTGGATGTCAACAGTATCAATTAAATAACACACATACATAAATGAATAACACAGTAATAAGTATCCGCTGATAAATGTTGCAATATAGATTTAGAAGTAACGAGTCGGCAAAATCGACCTTCTTATTATTTTTATATTACACCTGCAGAGAATTACCGTGAACCTGATGATAAGTGGATTACAGCCCATGTACATCAACAATAGTCAAAAGCAGATTGAATATGGGTTGCTGCAGCTGAGAACTACGATGTTATGCCTCATATGCCAGTAACTTCAGGGCCTGATCTCACCACCGAACTGGACTACAGTAATTCAAGCACTACTATTTGGCGGCAGATTATTGGTAAGACGATGGTACTGGCCCTTATTACATTGACAACGTCAAGAAGTGACACACTTGTCACAAATATCAAAAAGCGCTGAATCGCGATAGCAAAGTGTTCATAGCAAGTGTATATAAATTTCATTTCCAAGACGCTACCGTTGCTGTTCTATAGGCAATACCACTTCTCCTTTGTGGAGGAACATAACATCCCGTTCCTTTTTACACACTTCTCTACATCATCACATTGATTAAGAGCCCGACAAAAATTTTAGTCAATATAAAGTTGGCAGTCTGGCAAGTACCCTCAAGCTTCGGTTTCCTAGGCAAGCGGTGTGGAATAAAGCGGCCGTAAAGATAACGGTTGAATGACGTCACTAGAACGTTGCCCATGTAAAGTAAATGTAGTGGTTTCCTAAAGAGCGGTGATCGACGTATTACGTACTAATCGTGATACGGCCATAATATTACGGCCGCATTATTCCACACCGCTTTCCTAGGAAATCGAAGCTTAACTCTTTTGTTCAACGACGGCCATATTACCTCAAATACCTAACTTTGGCAAAAGTTTCACAGAGCATAACTAAGTTTTTTTTATCAAGCAAAACCGCAATAATATTCACAATAGCGTATATTTCTTCCATTCCTACGTTGCCGCAATAACTTAATCTGATAGCGGCTTTTGTAAAACAAATATTATAATAATTTACTTCGGGAAGTCACGCAAATTCAGCGAGCCAAGTAAATAAGTTATTGTTGTAGCAATGTGAATATTTGGCACAGAATATTGTAGCAAACATTCATAGGTTGGCTTATGTACTAATGCCATCAGCAGAATATGGTCCATTTGGAAGAGATTGCCATCGTTAAAAATGTTTTAATATAATGTGCTCTTTTATGGCTTGTATATTACATTATGTTTTGGAAAAAAGTTATTGATTATATCATAACTAAGCGGCTGTGGCTCAATGTTATAATAAGGCGTTGGACTTTGGCACTACTAATGTGTAAGTTCACAACACAACCATAGTAGGCTTATCCAATGGTGGTAATCTAATTCTTAATAATATTATTATTTTCGAATCATCTAGTAATCATCCTCTAGCATATAACACTTTTCCTCAAAAATAAGTGCGCAATCATCGCGAAAGCCACACAATGATCTCTTGAAGGGCCTAAAGTCGCATGTGACTCGCCATTGCGCCTTTGTTCTTCGCAAATCAAACATGGCCGCCATTGTACCAACCCGCCGCTAGGGGTGGCAAAAGTTATTTTAGTTTTACATTTTATGTGCTCTTTATTCGCGTTTATGCATTGTTTTTGCAATATTGCAAATTGCTAAGCTCCCAGTTTCATTTTTATGTTAACTTTTGCTTTGTAAATGTGGATTGAATGGATAATGACGTCAGAAAACCTATGTATTTTTGTTATACAACGTTATTTTAGACAGTTTCAATTTTAGTTACTATATTTTCACTTTGGAATTTTTAATAATTCTTACTATAAAATTATAACTACAAAGGAACTCTGTCTGTCTGTCTTCTACGCTGTTAGGGCCTAATTACTGAACCGATCTTAACGAAGAGAGATAATTCAATCAATAATATTTTTCATTTATTTAGTTTAAGACGCTTTATAATGTGTTTCTTATGCCAGAATAAATGATTTTTATTTCTTTTCTTTCTTTATTTCTTTTCTCCAAGGCTTGAGAAAAGACATATGCTACTTACTATCTACTTACCACGTGAGCGGAGTCACACGCCAAAGCTAGTTCAGAATTATGCGTGAATCATTTGCGCTGCTGATCATGCTGCGTTGGTCATTTCCACATTAAATACGAGTTGACCATGCCAGGGCCTTACAAGAAAAATATGTATAATTCAAATACCCTAAATAAATATTATGAAGAATACTGTTTATTTAAGGCATACTCGTGTAAAATTATAATTCGAGAACAATATTTTCTAGGACAGCCATAAACACGGAAGCTTCATTGTTCTTTGTAAATCAAATATAGCATCTATTGTTGCCAACCCTCAGTTAGGGTTGCGAAGTCACAAAGAAATGGTTTTGTTACACATTTTTCTAACAAATCAGGTTCACAATGGTGACTGGTTGGGCTTTAGCTTTCTGTTTAATGATGAAATTTAGATGATTAACAATATTAAATTGTAATTTACTTAATAATAATAATAATAAGCCTTTTATATATCCTTGACTTACAACTAAAGACAGTCGGAAATCTCGTGAAAGCCGAGAAAGATAAACAAATTAAATATCTCGATCTGGCACACGAGATTGTCGACATGTGGGATGTGGATTCGGCCATCATTGTACCGATAGTCATATCAGTCAATGGACTGATAGCAAAGAGCCTCAACCAACACCTTAAGAGGCTCGCGTTAGGCGGCTGGACCAAGAACCAGATGCAAAAGGCGGTCCTTTTGGACACGGCACGCATCGTGAGGAGGTTCCTCTCTCTGAAGCCCTAACCATCGGCAGCTTGGTCCCTGCACCTGATGTCGGTGGGACACTGTTTTTTACATTTTTAAATGTTTTTTGTATTTTTTTTAAATCATGTTTAAAAATATATAAAATAAGTTAACAAATAAATAAAGAGGAATAATAATAAGCCTTTTATATATCCTTGACTTACAACTAAAGACAGTTAATTTTCATTTTTAACTAAAACTCTATTTTAAGTCATGGCCCCTTTCGGGTATAGGCCTCCTTCAACTGTCACCACTTGTCTCTATTGTATTTTACATACTAACATTTAATTTTCATTATATTAAATAGGATATTGTCGGTGAAGTTCTAACAGCGCGTAAGTCTAAAATTGCTTCTTTTAAGAGCAAGAAAAGTATTTAATAAGGGCAATCTGTTTTATTTATCTATACAAAAACTTGTTGATGTACTAGGTGATGATTTAGACCAATTAAAATCGCAACAATTATGAGCCTCGGTTGCTCAAATTTATTAACAGATTCATCACTCATTTAAAAGTATACATTATTACTCTCATTTATTTCACAAATTAACTAACTCACTTTATTTAGGACAGCAAATCTCATCTGTAAGTAGAGTACTCTCCATTTTATTATTCGCAAATCTAAAACACTAAGCATGAAATTCTAGAGGCTCTTGAAAACATTAACAACTTAGTGTATTTACAGCTTGATTCAAAAAAGTAGGGCATAGGGGCTTTCATGTACAAAAAAGGAAAAAGAATCTATTCAGAGCCGTATGGGGCAGCCCTGGCCGTGGTTCTTAAAGCGAAACTTTAGCATTTGGGCTATGCTTCTTTGTTTTTCGGATGCCATAGAATTACTGAGTAATTAAAGAGTAAAGTGTACCTTCACGAGTTGCTGCTAAACAGTAAACTGAAGTATTCTCTGTTTAGTGAATGTCCGGGCAAGAACTCTATTGTTAAATTGGTTAATAAGTTTATTTTTTTATCTTTATTGCAGTTAACTATAATATGTCTCCTGGACTAGACAGTAAGTTGATTTATTTATCTCAAAGAAATGATTGTGTTAGATTATATTTTATAGTAATTATTATGTAATTACTAATTATGTCATTTCAACAGTCAATACACCACCTGCAGTCGTACGACTATAACACCACGTGCAGTGGAACGATCAAAACAACAAATGCGCCCCACTATTTGAATAGATTGTTTTGATCGCCTTATAAATACATTCGTGCTTGAACTGTCGACGAGTAAACATAGTTTTAAATTATCATCACCGTGTTTCATTATGGATAACCTTTCTGCTTTAACATATACACCATTCAGGTTATAAAACGACTACTAAACTGGAACATAATATTAGGCATCAGGTCTGACAACAGCTTGATTACCTCGCTGATTTAATATTTAGTGTATATTACCTTCACTGCATTCTAAACTCGGTTCGAGCAGAAGTGATATTTAGGGTGGATTGCCATAGACTCATCCCCTTTAAACTGGGAATTTAAAGGTGAAATGTAGGTTTTACACACCTCTCCACCATAAAATTACTGGGTCAGCCAGGTTTTGTTATACAAACGGTGTGAAATAAAACGTATTCTAAGTTGCCTTTGTTCTATCCAGTCTAGTGCAAATGAAGATTGCCTAGTGCTTGTAAACGATTCTAGGCCAAGCAAAGTAAAACGGATATTCTTAGGAAATTCTTGGCAGTGGAGTGCCTGATTCTTAAGTTAGATAACAATAAAATCTAAACGTAAAAGGTTGTAACACACTTTTGTTTAACGAATGATGTTCTTAGAAATTGAAATTGTAAGACTATGTTTACTGACATAAATTTATGTAAATGTGGTTGTTTTAATATCTTTATTTAATTTTGTGTTTGTTATTTCTGTCTTAATTTGTATTACATATTCTAGTGTTTTCATTATTTCTCGTTGTTCTTGTGTATAAAAGTATAAAAGTTCCTAAAAAATACATTAGATTTTATCTACATTGTATGCCTTAGGGTTAAATATGTTAAACCTTATTACTCGGTAACATCAATGTATTCCCACATTAGCAATAAATAATTTGAGTTTGAGTTTAAGATAAAAAGCCCTGAATCATGAAACAAAAAGCAAAAATCGATGGACTAGAAAACTTTGCCGTCATTCCTATTCACAGACCAAGTTAACGCCCGACCCTACTTTCCCAAACGCTTTCCATCAAACGTCAAACTCAACAAATGATCAGTGACGGCCCACACGTCAACATCCCACTACTCTTGACTTAATTACATCAAACAATTCTTTGCAGCATCTCAATCCAATTAGAGACGTTACCGCGCCACACTATTATACTGTTATCTTGAGAAAATTCACTAGAGTGGGGCAATCTCGGCCGGGAACGCAAACTGGGCGTCTCAAGCTCATTTACACTGCTGTACTAATTCAGTAAGGAATAGGTACGCAATTTTTCGCCCGTTAACCCCCCCACTCACCCCTGTTTACCGCCCAAGGCGCCCGGACGGACGTGATTCGAAAACAAATAGGTACATTCGCAGAATACCGTATTTGTTAGCGCTAACTCGCAGTTGTTCCGAGTACAATGCGATGGACAACGTTATTTCCAATGGAATCCTGTTACATTATAATAAATGTGGAGGTTATCCCGCTTGTATTAGTCACATATTTTATTTAAGGTCAGCGGGTTGCAGTTTGTTTTAGACGAGATTGCTTTTGAAATTGTCTCAGAATATTACAGCTTATGCATTTGGGGTTTGAGATTTGTATATTGAAGAAAAACTTATGAACATACTTTTGTGTTTATCTGCAAGACTATTTGTTGGTTAATACTTTTATCTGATGTTATTTTAACCTCAGAACATTTTGTAGTCCACGTATCCGTTTTCTTAATAAACAAAAGGCGTTTCAACGTAAATATACTCGGCATTAAATCTATCAATTGTTAGTTGGGAACAAATACAAGTAGTCATTATTGATTATAGAAAAAAGTAGAAATATAACTTCAAAAGTTTTTCTTTTTTAAGTAAATAACAACCGATTCTTTCTATAATATTTTTATAATTAATAAAGTTAGTTTGCTGAAGCTTATTTTTCTTTTGAGAAATGAAGAAGTTCCAGTTGTTAACTTCATTACTCTAACTTGTTGAACGACATCTTGAATACGAATACCTTCGTGTTCTACTCGTGTTTATTTACAACTACTTTAGATCAATAATTATATCAAGTGTATTCTTTAGATTACTGTAATTATTTTCTCTTGAAAATACAAATACTGATACCATTTATTATAACAATATTATTAATAGGAAATATTTTTTAGGATAGGTACCAATTTCGAGGTACCACGCGGGCAGAGCCGTATACGAACATTATCATGATTACTAACGTCTGATGAAAGCAGAGATTATCTCATGAATTATTTACACTTTAAGTAGCGTTATATTTCCTATATACATTCAATATTATTTTTAAAGACTATGCTGCAGTCTCGTTGCTCTAGAATCTATACGTACTGTATGTCGACAATATGATCGAACATATTGTTGACATACGTATAGCATACGAGCAATCCTGTAATTCCAAACCACTACAAAAACGGACCCTTTGCTACAAATTTCTAACCCAACCAAACATGTAAAACAAAACTCACATCATTCAGCTCCACATAAAGCCTCATTAGTTTATGTCCTCGTACTTTACATCCTGAGCTTCGCATAAAATCAAGCACAACCCACTATAATCCAATTACCCAAAAAGGTACTACATTTTCGCCATTTTCCTACAAGACCCCATTTCATATCTGTATAGAGTAATTATTATTACCGTAGCCATTGTTTTGGTAGTAACAGTAAACAAGGGACCGGGTGAAATATGCGTTTACTGCCCACCTAGCCAGATAATGTCTAATTACAATGCAATAACAACTATATCGCCCGTGACTTAAGGTTCTTAATTGCTTGTTATGAAGGATAGTGTTTGTTCAAGGTGTCGCGCTAATTTAAACTCTATTTCCTAACTGACATGGTCGAAGTTGGATTGTATTTCATCTTAAGACGTTCGGGTCCCTTACTAAGCTTTCGTGTCAAATCTTCATCTCAATATTGTCTCGTAAGATACGATGTCCTAAAATTTGGTGACATGACACTTAGCTAAATTGGATGGAGTAATTAATTTAGTGTGGCAATAAAATTATCAATCTTGATTCGATTAATTAGATTAGCATTAATTACTAAAGCTAGAATACTGTGGCTTAGTTTGAGTTGGTAATTAAAGATTATTGTTGTTTTCACAAGTTAACTGTTGTGTTAACTTAGTTAATAATATGTATTCGGTAAAAGTACAACAAAGGTGCATTATTATTTTTTTGCACGATAAATAACTTCCGTGTCACCGGGATGTTCATAAACATGCATTTTACACACACCCAGAGTCAAAACAAATCTTTGCGGATCACAGAAAGATTTGTCCCGTGTGGGATCGATCCCACAACACCAGCGCAGTTGAAGGTGATGAGCGACCGCTCCACTACGCCAAGTCAAGTCCTTTTTCATACAGATAAATGGAGACAACGAAATGTGACAACCATATAGAAAACTAATTATGCATACATCCATAAAATCACGCCTTTATCACAAGGGGTAGGCAGAGCCGATGACTAAGCCCAATTATGTGGTAGCAATTAAAACTATTTAAGTCTCATTACATAAGTCTTCTTGCTTATTTATTCTCATATGAATAGTAATTCTTACTCTTCATGCAAATTACTACAAAGAATCTCCATTTTTTTTAATAAACGTGTAATATAATTCATGCTTAATTTCATCCTACCTACTTTATAGACAACGAAACTAATAAAACAGTCCAATTAAAAATTTATACGCAAAAAAATGGTACGGGCTTCTTGCTCCTCAAACAAATTACTGGTTCGATATTTAAAAAAAACCGTACACACATAGCATAACACCTTTTTTATTGCCATTTTCAAAAATATATTAAGTTAAAAATTGATTTGATCCACAATTAAATATAGTCAAGGACAACTTTAAGGGCCAGTTTCTGAGGTACCGAATATAAAGTATCCGACCTATAGAATATAACTTCAGTAAATTTACTTGACTAAGTAGAGAAATTATCCCTCAAAATAATATCTTTTTGGAATAATCATTTAATTAGTGTTTAATTGACGAAAGATTCTTATTTCGAAAGATCTTTTAAAAACGCATAATAACGGCTACAGTAACTTTGAAAATCTTAAAAGTTATTCAAGTTGCTTATCCTCATTTCACAACTTCAGATCATCATGCAAATTACTACAAGCGACCCTCATTTGCTTAAATAAACGTCTAATTTCATCCCACCTACTTTATTGACAAAGAAAGTAATAAAACAGTCGAATCAAAAATTTATACCGAAACAAATGGTAGGGGCTTTCTGCTCCTCGAGACATCTTGTAACTAGTGAGGGGTCAGCGAAATAACGAACTGCGGAACCCAATACCGAGCCAACAATTTATCGGTTCTAATTCGTGGTGCAAGGACCATTTGTCAGGACATTCCGTGTGTGCCAGTAATTGTATAGTGAAGTGAAAATCGTAATATTTTGCTCGTTATCCTTTGTCTTATGGTGTATTTTGAATTGGTCGGGTTTTGGAGAATTTATGGCCCTTATATTTATTTGTTGTCGGGTTTTGTCGAGGTTTATAATAATTTACACATATAACTAGTCTTTGGCCCCAACTTCGTCCGTGTGGAATGCGATAGTTTCATGTTATTTCCTACAAATTTTCGTAACTTCTCATACACTTCAAATTTACCTGCTTGGGGAATGTCCATTAAATCTATCTTATTGTTAATTAATGTCATGCAATATTTCGTGCAAATACCTTCAAATTGACTAACTTTAAAAAAATATATCTTATAGTTCATTTACGTCATATAAGGAACCAATGTGCTGAATTTCATGCATTTTTATATAAATTTAATGAATATCCTATATTAACTCCCTAATTTACCTCCTTAGAGACGAAATAAAAAGATGAAACATACACCAGTTAATAAAATAGACCTACAGCTACACAACTGTAAAAGCTGCATACAATTCCATGCAGTAGTCTTTGCGTGATGCCCATACGAACATACAGACAGAAAAATATCTAAATAAATATGTTTTGGCTTCTAATAAAGACCCCTTGTATTATTTTTTCTTAAATATCTTTAATGTACAAACATAACAAATTTACAATTATATTATAGGTATAGTTTATATTCATGTAAAAAATGAATGCAATGAAAAGATGGCCTTCGCTGAAAATTTATTTATTTTAATAATTCATTTTACTTAATATGGACGGTAAACGAATATGAATTTAATAAAATCATATTTTAAAACATATTATTATGATATTCGCATTAATATATTGTACTATTACAATCATTAATTATTTTCGACATCAGTTCAACGAAGCTAAATATTAAAATTAATATGTAGCAGAGACCATAATTCCCCGGTTTTCATAAACTAACACGGATAAGTCACATAATAAACGCGTCATGAACAAACTAATTAGATATTTTGCTGTAAATTTGTTATATTAATATAACAAAGTCTTACTGTAAGATATGTTCAACCGACATTCTGAAAATTGTATGATTATAAGTTTTTTTAATTTTAAAGACAATTTTTTAAATAATCTAATATCTATTGACTGCCACGATGGTTTAGTGGCGAGCGTATACGTCTCGTACTGCAAGGTCTCGGGTTCAATTCTCGGGTCGGGCTAAGTGTTAGTCTGCGTGGTAGGTACATCGATAAAAAGTAGTCTATGTAAAGTGCCTTGTAGTCAGTTACTCGCATCTTTAATTTGAATAAAATCGGACCAGCTGTTTAGAAGATTAGCCGATAAAAACATAGATAAACAGACAGACGCATTTTATGAAAACTTTTTGCAAATAATTATATCAGCTAGAAAAAACAATATTATTAAAAAAAAAATAAAAAAAAATCACAACTCACACACAACGCCATCTAGTCCCAAACCAAGCAGAGCTTGTACTATGGGTACTAGAATAACTGATACTAATACTTTTCTTTTGTAAATACATACTTATTATATATAGAAACACCCAGACTAAGACAAACCCTCATGTTTATGCACACAAAGATTTGTCTTAAGGGGGAATCGAACCCACGACCTCGGCGTCGAAGGCAGGTACACTGCCCACTCCGCCATCCGGTCGTTATTTATTTGTATTGATAGAGTAGCACAGCATGGTTTTGATTGCTTAACACGTGATAAAACAGAAAATTAAAGTTGTTCAAGCTCTCAATGTTATACATAAAGTGTCTGCTAAGTTGGTTCGCTGGCAGTCAGGTAGACCGGCATTAAGATAATATCAAAGGAGTATTGATACAAACAAACATGTTTGCTGCCGACTCATAACTTGAATACGGCGGTGGATAGAGTTTTGTATGTGCTTATTGAGATTTGTTAAGTTTCAGAGCTTAATTAAGTTTGCCTATGAACATTATGTACAAGACATGGATCTCGCGAAATTTAAAATAAAATATTGGTTACCTAATAATCAAAAAGAGTCAGAAAAACGATGTTTGTACCTTCATAAATGCCATAGAACTGTCAATGTTTATTTTTGCCAGTTTTATACAAACCATGAGTCGATTAAATACAAAATATCTGTTTTTAATGCCGGCCTACCTGACTGCCAGCGAACCAACATAGCAGACACTTTATGTATAACATTGAGAGCTTGAACAACTTTAATTTGCCGGTTAATAACACGCGTTCAACATCAGTTAAAATCTAGATGGGTAAATTTTTAACTATACCAGAAAAAGGAATTCTTAAGATCATATCAAAGGAGTCACAACAAACAAACATGTTTGCTATCGACTCATAACTTGAATACGGCGGTGGATAGAATTTTGTGTGTGTTTATTGAGATTTGTTAAGCTGAAACTTCAGAGCTTTCAGAGCTTAATTAAGGTGAATATGAACATTTTGCTAGTCATAGTACTGGTCTTTTAACTACTAAAAAAATGAAAATATATCCGATTTTACCAGCTATGATTAAGTTCTAGATATTATTAAAACCAACGTGAGGTGAAGACATTATTATTGAGAATACGGGTTACTCACGTTATTTTAGCCGGGATATGCCGACTAGTTTCGAATCTAGTACGTAGATTCATCAACTGGGCGATTAATCGCGTGTCATTGCATGTGCGAGACGTCGTGCGACGGCGATGACATGCGATTAATCGTTATAAAAATCTAGATAGTTAACCACTTAATAACTTAATGTCATTAAAAAAAATCTAATAGCTACCTGTGCAACTGACCTTTAGCTCTTGATATAGTAAAAGATAAAGATTTTTTATGTTTAATATTTAAGAGACACTTACATCCACATTCAACGTAGATTAACCGTCAAATGACATAAATACGATTAACTTATCTGTCAGTCGTCAATGTGAATGAACTATTAGTTTAACGTTAAAATTATTAATTCGATTTAATAACAGCAAAACTGTGCCGAATAGATACAGTAGACAAAAAGTATAGCAAATTTTCTAAAATATCAAAAGGTTCACACTGTATCTTTAATATAAAATGAAGTCGCTACCCTATTTGTAAGTTCATAAGCTACACAACAGATTATGAAGTGGTTCTTACTGATAGCTAGAGTGATTTATGTAGAAGATTTATATGTATATTAAATATAATGTAACTACACGATACAGGGCGTGTAACGAGGGTGGGTCGATAATTAGAAAGAAAGAAAACATTTATTCTGACAAAAAAAAAAAAGATAATAAAACTTAATATAACTTACAATACTAAACAAACTTTTTTGCCAGTAGTGGACACCATCTCAACCATATGCTGCAGATATATAATTGGGTAATTCATAAAATAGCTTCTTTCATTTATTAAATAATAATGTATTTTGCAGAAATTCTCACCATTTCCCTTCCCATAAACACTAAAGACTCATTAGAATCTTCACACACACTTCTTCTCACACACTTCACACACACTTACATCCACACATTACCGTGGATGCACTGTCAAATGACACAAATGCGATTAACTTTCCCGTCGCAGGCTTTTGTTGCTGACTGTACGCGTTATTAACGTTTCCCTTTGATAATTTAACTGTTAGCTTTCTGTTGTAATTACGTGAAACTTTTTGCTGTAAAATGTATGGAATATTAACGTTTTGTTTTTTTTTTTGTTGCAGGTACATTTTGAGACGCTGAATAGCAAAAAGATTGTCGCAACGAAGGAGTTCTTAAAGATTGATGGTTATGTGAGCTTAGAAATTGAGCAGATTAAATAATTATCTATTCTTGATCCAAATCCGTTTATCTTTTATTTATTTTTTTGTAATAGTTAATCTAAACTCATTTAAATTTATCTTAGCGTCTAACGTGCGTACAAAAACAAATCTGCGCATAGTCCTAAAACCTTTCAATTATTGCAGAGTTTTGTCAGTGTCAAATTATGAGACCCAATAAAATTATTGTTACTACATGTTTGTTGTTTGAGGATAAAATTAAATTATTTTAATCATATTATAATAGCTACTTTTTTCGCTATATTTATCTATAACTTACTGGTTAGTAAAAAAGATTGCTTGTTTCAAAATTATGCGAAAAAAAAACTATCTAGCTCATAGTACTCTCTGTAGTTCAGAACGAACGGAACACTGTGACATGCTACGAGCTGCTACGTGACGTAGCAATCGCGTTAAATCTATAGCAGTGCTACGAGAATTACAGCTCTACGGGCTACGTATTCGTAGCTCTTTATCGACACCTTAATAAATTTAAAAGTTGTGTTGAAGACTCTTTATGAAAAAATCGTCTTTAAAATCCCTCAGTGTTTATAAAATACCTATTTAACGATACCACTCAGGGCAGGCGACCGAAAAAAACAGCCGCACGTTACATGTAGTGGAGGCCCCAAATAAATATGTTTTCCGAGATATTATTAGATTACTTTGTCGGCTTAGTCAACATACGTATCCAGGCTATTTTTAGCTTTTACGCTCTAACAGTCTTGACGCCAGTGGCGGCTGTACCTTAAGTGCGCTCGTGCGCTGAACCACCAATTTCAAAGATTTAAAAATTACATTATAATTCTTCATCTTTTGTTTAAAATTACCATTTTAATATTTTTTCTTAAACATACATACCTACTAAAACATAATATAACAAAAGAAAAAATCCGATCCGAACGATTGACGAAAAAATAAAAGCGCCTTGCTTATCTATTATGACTTCTTTTACCTGCTCGTGCGCTACGGCGAGCGCACGAGGACTGCTAATACAACTTGTATGAACTGTGAGCTAATACGCGCGACGCGTGAAATAAAAGATAGTTCATAGAAAAGTACCGAGTAATAAGTCGGTTTTCGAGCGCCGCACGAGCGAACCGAAGATTGCCGAGAGCCCCCGGCCGGCCGCGCGGTCGGCCTCGTCCGTTCGGCGGGAAACGACAGTGACATTTGATTTGACACTCTCTCGTTATCATTAATTTCTATGTATCTGTGACGCGGTAATTGTTTTTTGTTTTTGTTCTATTCTGTACAGTGAATACAGTGTGTGTTGTGATTGAAAATGAGTTTAAACATTGATTATATTAACAAAACTTTGCAAAATAAAGTCGACATAAAGTTACAATTGTGCAAATCGAAAAATAAAGCATTTACGCGAAGTTTTAAAAGTGAAATGTATAATAGAAAGAAATGGCTGTGTGGATGTGAGCGTCCTAATGCATTCTTTTGTTTTCCTTGCATTATTTTTGGCGGCGAATCGATTTGGACAGAAACTGCAATTAAGGATTTGACGCATTTGAGTGAAAAATAAAAAAACATGATTCTTCGCAAGTACACCTACAAAATGTGATGAGTTCGTCTGTGTTAGGCACGGTCAACATTCGTAATCAGCTAGATTCTGATTATAGAAGCCATATCCAAAGCATTCCCTAATCCTAATACTTAGTGAGCAAGTAAAGTGAACCACCAGTTCGATTACCTACCAGCCGCCACTGCTTGACGCTAGACCTTTGACAGACATACGGACATGGCAAGGGTTCCTTGTATATTCTACGGAACCCTAAAATTAAACTCTTGCCCAAAGCGCTCCAATTCTAATTTCATAGCTGTAGTTCCAAATGAACGAAACACTGTGACATGCTACGAGCTGCTACGTGACGTAGCAATCGCGTTAAATCTGTAGCAGCGCTACGATAATTACTGCTCTACGAGCTACGTATTCGTAGCTCATTATCGACACCTCTTGTTAAAGAACAATGTATTGTAGTTCTGTGTTAGATTATTACTCAATTATTAACTCAATTATTATGTAAGTAATAATTAAATATTTAATGGTATATTTATGGTACTAGTGACGAAATTTCGATACTTCGATTGAGTATGGTTTTTAATCATGAGTTTGCAAAGTAGTCTAGGATTTGAATGAATCATGAGCGTAGCGAATGATTGTATTGTAGACTACTACTTCAAAATCAGACATATTAATTAATAATAATAAAATGAATATATATCATACGAATCTCACAGATCGTCATCTGGTCCCAAACTAAGCAGAACTTGTACGATGAGTACTAGAATAACTGATACTAATAAATATATACTTTTTCTTTTGTAAACACATACATAGAAAACACCAGACCAAGACAAACCTCCATGTTCATGCACACAAAGATTTGTCTTAATGGAAATTAAATATAATAATTAAAATAATAATATATATACCTACCACTACCAACTCTGCTATCTGGTCGTCTTCTGAACTATTACTAAAAAATACCTTATGCAAAACTTGTATCCGGGACATCGAACCCCGACCCCACATAACGCTAACCACTAAACCAACAAGACAATCAACACCAATCATAATTCCAACCTTTTCATTCCCACAATGCTTACCTAATGGACAAAACCCAACACAAATGGGCACCGCATTTAATAACGTCAATTGCATACAATATTGGCAATAATAACGTTTACGGAAGCTAGACGCAAATTAAATCGAATAAACAAACAAATTCTACTCGGATCAGCCATTTTGAATCGTGTTGCTCGTGGTGTATTTACACAATTCAGAATTCAGGTTCAATGACGGACGACCGGATGGCGGAGTGGGTAGTGTACCTGCCTGCGACGCCGAGGTCGCGGGTTCGATTCCCGCTTAAAACAAAACTTTTTGTGCATGAACATGGGGGTTTGTCTTAATCTGGGTGTTTCTTTATATAATAAGTATGTATTAACAAAAGAAAAGTATATAATATGTATTAGTATCAGTTATTCTAGTACCCATAGTACAAGTTCTGCTTATTTGAGACTAGATGGCATTGTGTGTAAGTTGCGAGATATTTATTTATTTATTTATATTTATTTATTTAATGTTTTATTTTACGAATAAATTGATAAAAATTTAACATCATAATTAACTGGTCCTGTTTTATGGTGATAGAGGTTTTACCAATTAGTGCTTACTGTCTTATAAAACACTGAAATGCATATTTGCTCGAGGCCATTTTGTCAAAATTGTATCAATCAATAATTTAGTTACATATAAAATGAAAATTTTAAATAATTATTTTGAAATTTGAAAAAAGGGAAAAAGTCTGCCAGGCTAAAGTGGGACTGGGCTGGTCACGTTTGCCGTATGAGTCCAGAGAGGTGGGCCCAAAAAGCGACCAACTGGGTACCACGTGACGGTCAACGGCGACGAGGAAGGCCCAAACGGAGATGGCGAGATGACTTGGATGCATTTCAGAACGATAGGCCAGAGATAGCAATTAACAGAAAGGCTTGGAAGTCATAGGAGAGGCCTTTGCCTAGCAGTGATACACACACGCAGCCCAAGTAGCATTACAAGCTGTATAAAAGCTGTACTAGAGCGTAGTTTTATACTTAAAGCTGTATATTAGCTGTATAAAGGCTGCATAAGCGCTTATACAGCCCCTATAAGTGTAAAATGGGCACTAATTATACAGCGTTAGGTGTTATAAGAGATGTATAGTAGCTGTATAAAGGCTGTATTAGAGCTGTTATTTGGTGTAAAAAGAAACTACAACTCTCCAGATGGTATCCTAAACGTATCTTGTAAGAGTTAAAGTTCTACAATAGTGTTATAAAAGAATTACAAAAGTATAGATATTTTAATGTACATCATATTTTTATCTACATTATGCATATTATTATAATGGCAAATTACTTGCTAAGAAAAACATATAAATGATCTTGAACTTATTGGTTTGGTGAAAATAACGTGCAAACCAATATTTATTGTAAACCTGTATATGGTTTTCGGTAAAATATTCGCGCGCCAGCATAAAAATCAAGAAAAACAAAAGAAATACTGAATATCGGTAAGTAAGTTTTTTAAGGTTAGAATAACAACATTTTAATTTCAAGTAATAAGGAAAAGGCCAAGTTAACGTTATTTAAGCTAGTAAACATGATACGGCTAAAGATAATGCAAAATAATATCAATTCTTTTTGTTTTTAGAATCATCTAATATGTTTTTGTTTATTAGAAAATGGCGTCAATTTTAAACAGCCCTAACACTATTTGAAGAGCAATATAGCGCCAGTAGCTGTACTACGGAATAAATGAAGTGTATTGTACAGCTTTTAACTTCTAGTTAGAGTAAAGAATATTTTTATTCAATAGGCTGTATTATGCTCTTCATTTAGATAATAACTAATAACCTCTTTAGAGATACGTATAAAGAATTAAAATCTTTAAAACCATTTTGACGATTATTTATTATGGTATTTTCTTTATTTTTCAGAATAATATGTCTTTCAAGATAATAGAAACTAAAGAAAAATGTCAAAAAAACTTTGCATAGTGCCAAGTTCCTGGGAATCAAAAGGGGTGTTATGATGGCGAAGGAAGCAATTAATAATGTTATTTTTATCTCCTTTTTTTTTTTTTTTTTCTCTTTTTTTTTCGTACGGAACCCTCATTGGAGCTATGGATTGTCGGTGTGGTTGAATGGTTTTTTCTTTCAGTCAATATTGGTTCACTGTCATTACTGTTATTTAAGTTGTAATTCCTTATATTCAAATATTCCTTCTCAATCCATCTCCTGACTGCAACATTGATTTGACGTCTCCGTCAATAATACAGACTAAAGCTGTACTATAGCTGCCATTTATCTTTTTAGTTCTATAATACTCTCTTAGAAGTAACTATTACAGCTTTAATACTTATAAGAGTGTTAAATTACACCATAAAAACTAGTGTTATAATGGAGTTAGCATATGCCTTTGTACAGCAACAAGTGTCAAGTAAGACTATAATACAGCTTAAAACTGTAATAAGCGCGTGAATAGTACTATAATACAGCCTTTATACAGCTTTAGCCGTAGAAATAAGCTTGGAGTGTTACACAATTATTAAAGCTGTATAGTAGAGTTGTAATATTCCGATATAACACCTTAAGTGTACGCAGATACCATTATAAAGACTATATACAGCTGAGCTGTATAATAGCGGATTGTAACACTCTTATAACGCTTATAACCTTTCCTGACTCTCTTATACCTCTCTTATACCACTTTAAGTTCTATATTGGCTGTATTATTGATGCTGACGACACTTACGTGCTACTTGGGAGGCTAGTAAAAAAAAATAATTGAAATTTTAGTATTTTAGAAATTATTTGTCTATAAAAATAGATAAAAACTTTATAATATTAAAGTTAAACCCATATTACTTTTGTATCAAAAGCAGACAGGCAATGGTTTCCTCCTAATCTGACAACCAGTAGTGGTTCCATTTACTGAATTATACTTTAAATTAGGTGGTGAACAGACTTACAAATTAACGTAGGACGTAAAACAATTATAAGAATGTCTAATTTTCTTATGTTAACATATAATAAATATTGCTTTAATGGATTAGAGGACGTCAAACAATTATAAGAATGTCTAATTTTCTTATGTATAAATATTATAAATACTGCTTTAATGTATTAGTGGTTAGTGTATGTTCATCACGATGTCTTGAGATTCTCGGGTCGTGCAAAGTGTTGTTTGTGAATTTTCCCTCAGGAAATTTGAAATAGTAGTAGGTACGGAGTTGTAAGTCACACAGACACACAGAAACAGATCCTTATGAAAATTGTTGTGTAGACAGATAGGCTACTTTTCATCGGCCTACAACGTATATTATGTTTTCTGTATGCTTGTGCAAACTTTGATATTCCCAATAATTGACTATGGTGATGTGTGTTATTTCGACCTGAATGCAGACATTCTTAACAAATATGACCGACTTCTCAATAACTGCATTCGATTCGTTTTCAATATTCAGAAATAACATAGGCTACTTTTTATCGGCCCACAACGTATATTATGTTTTCACTATGCATTATCAACAATAACTTATCAAATAACAAACCATGATTAAAGAAACGTGCTCAACAGAGGTTAAGGGTGCGAGCAACAATATGAAATCTCATTAGAGACCCTTAAATATTAAAGCTCAAGCATTGGCAAGTGGTGTCTCTAATTGCAGGCACTCGTTAATTAGTGAAGAAGAGATGGGACGAAACGGGACAGAATGGGGCGAAATGGGACGAAAGTGTGAGTGATTACAGAGTACACTGTCTGAGCCCGGTGGGGCTGACCTTGGTGTCTGGGAAATTTGTTTGTGCTGAGAAAATAGGGAATGTAGGTGTTGGAAGCAAATACTTCACCTGTGTTGATGTTCAGGTCTCATGTAATATGCAAAGCTGTTGTTATTTTGCTTTATTCTTCGGTTGATATGAACTAGTTTTTCTTCTTTATCTAATAAAACGATACAAAATCACTTTGGTTGATATCGTTTCTTATTTTTGTATTAACATGACATAATATAACATCGCGCCTATATTACCAAGAAGGGTTATGACTAGGCCCGTCAAGTGACGTCACGTTTATGTATTTTGTATGTGACGTTATGATTTTTGTTTGATAGACTTAAGAAATATTGCGTTTATGAAAATAATTGTGTGGGTAATTTAATGATAAAATGTTTTTTTAATAATTTCGTATTTCAAAATTGGACTCGCCCATGAAACTTTGAATGATATTGATATTGAGTTAGATTTATAATATGTACCTACATATGTTTTGGCATTTGGTTTATGCTAACCTATGTTTTGATAAGGTATCCTATATTTTACTACCAATGGATCAGTGACCATGCCTATTACAACGGTCGATTACTCCTATTTGAAAAGGTCAATAATTGCTTAATAAAATTAAAATTTCATGTAATTAATTACGGCATACTTATGCAGGAGATTAAAGCTGAGACATATAATATCGCTACACCAAAAGTCAGTCTGTACAAAAAAGTATATTTTCATTTAATTAAGCACGTATAAAATGTGATATGAGCCACAGCTGTATGATAACGAATCGCCATAAAAAGCGCTTCTTTTCTGCATATAAATCACTGTTCGTCCCGCATTCATTTATTTGACACGATATTTTATGAGTTTATCATGTATTGAGGTTGTTTTAGATGAATATTTTCGTATGTATTCGTCTAATAGTAACGTAACAAAACATCACACCTATAATTAGCAAGAAGGGTATGGCAGAATTGAACACTCAAATTTCATTTGTTATGTTTACCGGGCACAAATCCACCGGGCACAAATCCAAACCCGTGCTGCTATTGAGAATTTTATAACGAAAAAATCTCAAATAACGCTTTGTCTGACCCGGGAATCGAACTCAAAACCTCGCGGTGAGAAACGAGACAATTACTTCTAGAGTAATATGTTGTTTTTAACTTATTAGTAAACTTTGGTAGCTCTCATAAAACGTACACTAGCGCATTGTCTTTATCTTAATGCCAGGCTATAGCTACTTGCGTGCAGAAGTTTACGAAAATTGACTTAGTCGTTTTTGTAGTCTAGTTATTTTTTTTTTATGCTACGCCCACAGCGAACGAACGTGTAGTCCACCTGATGGTAAGTGGAGTACAGCCCATGGACATCAACAATCCACAAAAGCAGATTATAGATGCGTCGCTGCAGCTGAGGACTACGTTGTTATGCCTCATGTGCCAGTAATTTCAGGGCCTGATCTCACCACCAAACCGGACCACAGTAATGGAAGCACTACTATTTGGCGGCAGGTTAAAGGTGAGACGGTGGTGCTGCCGCCCTCGAGCTTATTCACAAGAGCTCTACCACCAGTATTAGTAGTTTTCGTGAAAGATAAACAAATATACGCACATACACACCAACATGTTGAAAAGGTTTTGCTATTAGTAGGTTTAACGATTTCCAAAGTTATCCAAAAATAACTTATCTAAATAGCTATTAACATTAAAACCTCACTGGTCTGGAACTGTCTTGATAGTCTCGTGGTTAGCGTATGCGCAACTCACCGCGAGGTGTCGGGTTCGATTCCCGGGTCAGGCAAAGTGTTATTTGTGAACTTTCAGTCAGGCAATTCACAATAGCAACACGGAGTTCAATTTGTGCCCGTTGGATGGCGACAGGCTCACCCCTTGTCCTATGGAACCTAAAACATAACAGGTGAAATGTGGGTGTTGTAGACCTCTGCCACAACCTTCTGGGTAATATAGGCGTGATGTTACGTTATGTTATTAAACCTCTTATTTACTTTAAAATTGAAATCTAAAATCAAACTACTGAATCAAACTCTCGCAAACAAAGTACAGTCAACAAATTATTAAAATACTTTTGAAACCATTTTAATAGGGAGTTGCAAAGAAAGTTTTATCTCTGTAATCCTCACCACAAGGCAACTTTCACAAGTAAACGAGTCAACTTAAACGATTTCCTGACTGAAGAAAAAAACGAGAAAAGTAACGACATTTGCCAGACTCGTCCTTGCAGTGGGAAGAAAAACTGTGTACTTGTATTGTGAAACTGTATTATTTGACTTACTTTTCTTTGTTTGTTATTAATCAATCTTCCGAGTTTTTTTCAAATTAAATTGGGGTCGGTTTCTAGTCTAACGGATTTGTTTTTTTTTTTTTTTATTAAAAATCAGTTATTAAAATTATGATATCTTATTGACAATACAATCTAGCCTATAAAGACTTATAAATAATATTATGTTAACCTAAATTGCTACGTTATAATATAATTAAGAATGTGTCCATTAACACTTTTCTTAGTTTTTGTTAAGGGGAAGTCACTTTGTTCATGTGTTCTTTATAACGACACTTATCGCACTAATTTAGTTGTCACCTATCACTACACTAACTCGAAAGGTTTCGTTCGTTTTAGTCTTTTCACTAGTTCCGTGTTATCAAGGAGCTGGATTGCCTCAATGTTGATGGTTGGTAATGACTGCCATAGATATTCAAATGGCAACCGGGACTAACGACTTAACCTGCACTCCGAGGAAAACTCGTTATGTTAAAAATTGTCACCCATCCACGGCCGACCGCGGTTAACATTGCTTAACTTGCAAGATCGATCCGTTCACGCGGCTTCAACTTAGACACGAGGTCATTGTAGTTAAAGTTATTTTAAAGTCTAATGACTTTAGTTTGAGATTAAAATATAGAATTGAATCTTGGTGTAATTAGAATGAGAATATCAAATAAATTTGACAATGTATGTGCAAAAGTTATATTAAGCACAACTATTTTGAAGCTAACAAAACCGACCCGCAACAGTTTTATAAAATTAAAGAATTATTTCCTTTACACAAAATGTTATCTTAATTATATCAGATATTTTCATTTTTATTTATCAGATATATTTATTTACAGAAAAATATACGCATTCGATGTTTAATTAAACTAGTCTAATATAATAACTTAATCAAAACTTAATAAGTCACCGTCAGAAGGCCTCGTACCTAAAATGCTGGCAGCATTACCGCGTTGTATTGCGATACTAAGTCACTTGCCGAAATATAAGCATTTCGAGTACGAGTTACCTCAATTAGACGCTCTTTGTACAGACTATAAGTGCTACGGCTCCAATGCCCTAATGTTTCGACCGCAAAAGGCAAAAATTAATTAATTTACTTAAAATATTTTGTTTTGATTACATTTCGAAGTTTCATATTACTCCCCATATCGACATATAGGTAGGTATAGGCGTAAATAGATCATACATAAAATTATTTTTTTTAAAACTCCCCTGCACACGGTCCTTGAGGCTGCGCGGAAATCATTCGATATTCAAAACGAAGGGCTTCGCTTTTCGCGCAATTAACCGCTGAGTTTAGTCCCTTTGCTTCCGGTCGGGTACTTCCGGTGCTCCCCCCTAGTGATGACTCGCGATATATTGATTAATGTAAAAAAAGTGTACTGGAATATTCCGGAATAATAATTGTGGTGTCAAAAGTGGGATCTATTTATTATGTCATTGCTGACAAGCTCCAAGATTCAGTGAGGATTGGAGTTGTAGCTTTTTCTTGATGGAAGGAAAAATAATTCTTTGAATGTACATTTTAATACTAATACGGGGTGAATGCGACATAGAGGTACGTATGTAACCTATCTGGGGTATGATATTTTAATTGTGTCAGTATAATTTATCGTCAACTATATATAACCTAGGAGCTAGAGTTTCGCTTAGAGAACGATTCAAAGAAATAAACATACTTACTATAGCATCACAATATATGAAAATATTATGTTTGTTAGAAAACAAATACATACTTACACAAGGAACAGTGATATTCACAGTATTAACACAAGAAATAAACATAAATTAGTTGGCCAGTACCATCGTTTACACAAGGTCCATAATTCATTTGTAGGACTTGGTGTTCAATTTTATAATAAGATACCAGCGAAAATTCTAAATCTTCCTACGCATAAATTTAAATCTGCAGTCAAACAACACCTTCTTCAAAGGGCTTACTACAATGTCGATGAGTATATAAACGATAAAAAACCTTGGAAGCAAGTTAGTAGCTCTACACAGGATTAGGATTTTGCTGGTAAAGAATTGTGAATAACTTTATAATTTTTCGGAATTCGTTTGTGTTCTAGAATTAAAACAAAATATTTATTGTTTTAACCATTATTTAATTATGAATTTAATATGTTACAATGTATGACGATTCTAAGTGCTTGTTAAAGTCTAAAGAATAAAGATATTTTCATTTCATTTTTCATTTTCATTTCATTTCATTTCAACACCGTAATTGATCATTCTGACAGTTTTGGTAATCTGTGAGAGTCAAATCACTGTATGTTGTCCTCTTTTACATAAAGCAAAAATAAGTAAGCCATTTAATAATAAAGAATTAAAATAACATCAATGATTCTCAGATACTTGTATTACAATACAAGCAAACCAGATTGCTGGCAGCAGCAAAGCCTTACATGACTATCCGTAATGCAATTTGGCAGTAAGTGCCGGACATAAGATCATTACAATACGAAATAGACTAGCCAGACAGAATAATCCGTTTAGCCAGCCTCTCGCAGGTGCAATCAAGCTCTTACATTTTAACCCTTACTCTCGTGTGCAAAAAGGCAAAAAAATACTTTTAAATTTCTTGAAAAAAATTCCAAGCGCAGTATTGTTTTCCAACACTTGAGATACCGAGCGAATACGGAAAGCGATAATGAGCGAGCACTTTTTCCTTCTACCCTCTGAAATGAGGTCGAATTACGAATTGTATTGTGTGTTCACTCATAAAAAATAAACGCCACCACAACTGTGCCTCACTTGCGCAGGTAAATTAAGAATACGGGTATTTTTGTAATAGCCGAATGTATATTGTGTCATTTTCTTGGCGTTCGTGTTTAAGATTTTAAGAGACGGGACGTAGCAATTTCGGGGAATGTAAAAGATATGAACAATAAGAGATGGTTTCCATTTTCAGCGATGAAAGCTGGGATCCTAAAATTGCTTCGCATTTTATTTGTAAGCTTGCAAATAGAATAATTTAAAAGCCACTTTATAATAAAAACTTATTTTACTTAAATTGCGTATGGTAGTAACATCGTAAGAATATCTTCATGCTTATAACATAATAGTATATTTCCAAATTTACATTTTCTCTAAACCCTTTGTTTTTGTACCTTGATAGCAAAAAAGAAGCCATCGGAAGACGCGTTTTATGAGCCCATAAAAGAATTATAGCGGTCCTTGCAAACGCCGAATTGAATATCAAATCAGCAGAATGAACTTCAAACCTATTTTAAATAAAGACAAGTATCAGTGAGTACCAGCGTCGAATCCAGTATGAGAGACATTAAAATTCTCATAATACACGTAAAAGTATATAATAATTTAAGTGCCTTAGCCCCAATTTCACAGTTGTTAAAAAAGCCTTATTGGGAGAATAAGCCAATAACACACATAAATAAGAATGACAGCAGTGTGGTCTTTATTTGAGAGTTACTTGTGATACTTATATATTTGGTTAGGTTATACTTTATGGGGCTGGTAAGAACTATCCGGAACCTCTAATAGTGGCTTTACTCTTAAAGTATCATGAAAATGTAAAAAAAAAAAAGTTGTACGTTCGAGATATACACAACAGGTATCAAATAACAAAATATGCCGCTTATCTGACCCACAAGAGGTGTATGAGAGGTGGACTAAGCAAATGAGACTCTACCGGTTACAATTCTAAACTGCTGCCTGCTGGTTCTGAAGATTTCCTGATCGAAGAAATCCCAACACTTTTTCCTGGCCGGAAAATCGAACAATAGATTTCACAGCATCACTAACCACTAGACCAATATTAAGCAAAGTACGGCGGACAGACCGTACATATTTTAAAGAATGAGAAAGAGTATTATAGCCATAAATCTAGCGAGATTAAAAACAGACATTTTTATGCCTCAAAGAATACGAGTTAAGGCTGCAAACTGCAACTAATTCATATACTTAAGGCAGAGTTGGCACGTTCTTAACCGGCGGCCATCACTAAAACCAAGTTTAATGAATCTAAATATCAGTGAAGGAAATATTTCAAGACGTTAGAGCATTCGCAGTTAATGTAGCGTTACAAGATAAACGGGCGATTATAACGCGGAGATCGCGAGATACCCGCATATTTATGAGCCGTTAACCCTTCAGATGTAACGCGAAATTCATATTTTTAACCTCCATTTTTTGGTACCCAAGTGGCTTGGCCGCGTGGATCGATTGATCGTGTTTATGGGTGACATCGTAACAAAACGACTTTTATTTATTTAAAAACTTCTTGCACAAAATTTGTGACAAAGGCGGACTTAATGCCAAAGGCATTTTCTACCAGTCGACCCTTAGGGTGGTGCAGAGATAATTGGTAGGTTATATAAAAGTAGGATTAATTACTTTATTGTATAATAAATCTAAATAATACACATACTATACTAATTCTCTTTCATGCCTTGGAAAGAATGGTAGGCCGTCGATTCTGGTTATCTTTTAAAGACCTATAACAGTCGTTAGGGGTTGTTAGAGACCTAAATCTAACAATATGTCTATTATAGAATCCAATCATCTCGTAATGTGTTGGGTAGATCTTATGGCGGTCATAACATAACAAAACATGGGTGTACAAAACCCTAAATTTACTTGTTATATTTAGCTCCCATTGGATATCGGGTGAGCCTATCACCATCGACCGGGCACAATTCTAACGCCGCGGTACATTGTATAGCAGTCATATAGCATAAAATACTAGAGCCGACTACAAATAATGGTAAAAAGTTCAGGTAACAAATGAGTTTTGATACGTTAACCTACCATTTATTAAACAAAACACTTCATTTTTTGAAACACCTTTCAGATTAGACAACATTAGTGAAGGATTTAAATTAAAATAATCGCTGAAGTGTTTCACTTCATTATTTCAGTTAATTAAGTCTCCCGTGTTTAGCTATGAAAAATAATCGCGAAATATTTAATTTACCTTTTAACTGTGTGCTTTTTTTGTTAAATTTGCTTTGGGTAGGAGTAATAATTTACGTGGTCTCGTGGCCGTTTTTATTTTTAATGCAGTGTTTTTAAATTTAAGAACAACACAGTTGTAAGTATTATAATCGAAAGATAAAGATAAAGATAAAGAAGTAGGTAGTCAAATTACAAACGAAGTTACTTCTTGGGATTTTTAATATTATTGACGCAGCTCTGGTTCAATCAAAATCAAACTTCTTATATATAACTTCTAATTGATTATTTTTATAGCATTTAGCTATGCTTAGCAAATTATACTAAGATCCTAATGAACGTGATGTCACAAAATGACGTATCATACAGTTGAGAAATTTAAGGTTCTGGTAAGAGGCAACCATAGCTGGATGGCTAAAGCGGCTGCCCGGTGTGCAGTAAGGTCGCAGGTTCAAATTCTGCCGGTCCCATATCTTCTTATATATACTTATATTTATCTTTTATATTTCGGCTAGCGATTTAGTATCGCAATACAATGCGGTATTTGTTATCAGCATTTGAGGCGAGACCTTCTGACAGTGACTTATTAAGTTTAGATTAAGTTATTAGACTACATTAATTTAAGATCCAACATGTATATTTTTCTGTAAATAACGATAGCATTATATCTTTACTCATAAAATCATGCTATTTAGCTAACCTAACCAGAGATAATAAGTAAGGTTTTATCTCGATAATATTACCATCGTGGCGGTCTCCGCACATAAGAAATGACGGATGACATGTACAACATCAAGAAGTGACACACACGTGACAACTGTCAAAGAGCGCTGAATCGCGATAACGAAATGTTCACAGCAAGTGACTATATATACCACTTCCAATACGCTACCGTTAGACAGCTGTCCGGGCAATATCACCGAGCCTAGTCGGAGTATCCTCCCTTTGTGGTGGAGGAACATCACACCCTGTTCCTCTACACCATATTCTAATACCCATACATAATGTAAAATAGTTTCTAAAAGTGAATCGTTGTACATCACGTTAATATACATTGTGCTTGAGCACTCTCATTATCTCGACATGCATTAACATTGTACAGTCAGGGTTAATTCCACTTCCCGAGAATCTGCTGAAATGTATGTAATAAACTGAGCTTACGAGCCACCGGCGCGGCTGTGTGAAGCACAATTCCAAAATAATATCAAATTATTATCATTTCGCCTCTATTTCAGCCAGCTCTGTTTGAATTTCACGACACAGTAAACACGTAACGACACTCAATTTTCTTTCTTATTTCTTGAAGAATAAAATCTGTTTTCTACTGTGTTGGCAGTTGGATTATAAAAATGAAAGAACACATCCTTTTGATCAACGATTCCTAGGATCTTAACCAACCGTGCTATTGTTGTGATTATTGTGATAGCTTTTGTTTATCACTTTAGAATTTGTTGAAATCTTTTACGAGAATAAATGGATTTTATATTTCTTTTCTTAAAATAAATATAACAAGAATGTGCTTGAGAAAAGTTTTGTAAAAACAATCTAAAATCTGCCACAGACTCGTAAAGTGTTTTAATGAGTACATAAATGAATTCTATTGTTATCTGTTTGTTTGTAAATCGAATGTTGCTGTTCATAGAGATAAAGAAAAACATTACTATTTACTTCATATGACACAGGCAATCATAATAATCATGCTATAGGTACAATTCTTGAAAAAAGTCAAAGTATAATTCTAATTACAAATTTTCTTCCCTTCATCCCTTAAATCTAAACTTGGTTCATAAATTTATTATAAAACATCTGAAGCACAAAGTGATACAATAAAATGTTGTAAAAGGGCCGACAAAAGACAATAAACTATTAAAATCTTCTACCCCTTTAATAAAGGCCCCCTTTTCTGGTCATTAATATTATCAAAAGCTCATAAATCTTTAATTTAACGGACGAGGCTTCAACGTGGCCGGCTAACTAACTTACTGCGGAGAATTTACGCCGTGTATCATGCAAAATACATAATACACAAAGTACAATGTGCTAAGGAACTAAATACTCTTTGATGAAACTTGTTAAATCTAAATGGAGATATCAGGTTTAAAAATATATTGTGAAAATTAAATGGTGTGCTTATTTAAATGATCTATTGAAATGCAAAATTGCATCGAAATTGCTCCGCAAGATTAAGATTTTGCAATGAACACACAAATAAACACACGCAAACCTATTTAAACATAAAAAAATGCATCCCTCATTCTCTTTTAGGGTTAAAAATAAAGCTAAAAAGGCTTATCTAGACTAGAAAAGTTAAATCAGATTGTGGTTAAAACTAGGCCCTAACTTTTAAATGTACGAGTGAAGTGACACGGATTGAAAGCTGTTGACCTAAAAGGCAAGTTTACAAACTTTGATAGATATAAAAAGAGTATCCTCGCAATCCAAACAGAATGCAGTCAGACGAACGATGGCAGTCAACGTCGCGTCTGCACAAGAGCGCGTCATCGCAACACTCACACTTTTGTTGCCTGCCACTTGACCCACATCCTCTCTACGTGTCTCCTGTAACAGGAAGCCGTCCCCCGACCCACACTACATCCACTAAAGCCACTAACCTCCACTCTAATATCAACTCTCCTCCCTCACCGCAAGAATCAAACTTCCTTGATCCAACCCCGACTCAAAGGCGACTCCCCACGCAATTTAACACTTTGTTTTTCCTTCAAACATGGCAGAATATTCAATGTCGACGGAAAATGAGTTGGATGTTGCTATTTAGCGATTTGCTACTCAGTCGCTTACGTAATAAGTTTCATATTCAAACGGCAAGGCGGTGCTTTCTAATGAATTTTTTATCCATTTTCGGCCTACACTAGCTGCAATAATACATGTAATCTGAGCTTTACTGCCAACGCGATCTTTATATTTACAAACATTTTTTTTTATAAATTAATAAAAGGGTTACGGGTAAACTTATTTTTTTATTTCATTATCGAAATAGGATAAAAGAAAAACTGGTTACAAGTTACGCTTTGAAAGACAATGCTCGTTATTTTTTTCTACTTTTCTATTCTCGCGAATACAATTTTATTCTAAAAACGAATAGCAAAAGGTTGTTTGTTGTTGAAATTTAACCGTTACAAAAGTGGTAATAATATATTATTCAAAAGGTCAGGGCCCAGTTGTATCGAGACTTTAATAGGTACTTATTAAAGTCTATTCTATTCAAATAAAGTACACAAATATTGTATTCGAAATATTTACTGATGTAAATTACGCGGGGTCAACAAAGACTTAGCGAAAATGTGAAATACGTTGGTACTATTATCTCTGTCTCTTTTACATCAGTAGTGAAAAAATGAGATAGAAAATTATTCGATTATTACATTTGGGTCTCGTATTAGATCCCATTCTCTTTGGTAGACACGTCACGATAGTACGATCTTTTGTCTATGGCATGCCCTTGGATGAAGATACTTACTCTGAGCCAAACACAGAGTCAAAACAACGTTTAGAAACTCGTATAATAATAGGTATGTATCTTAGGTATTATTTGCTCAAAAATTACATTAACTTTTTTAAAATGCATAGAAATACTGAAATAGTTAATTTATTTATTTATTAATTGAATATTATGAAGCTGAAAAAGGTTGGACATATTTGAGTTTAAAATGATTTCGACAATTAGCTAACTTTATCGTTGTTATCGAATATGAGTATCTGAACGGACTTAAAAAATAAGTTTTTGACAGTTCGTTTTGTAACTTTGTATTGTTTGTAATAATATTGTTTATTTATTGCTTAATATTCTAAATTTGTAAAAAAAAGAGTGATGACGAAATTATACTTATAGCCCCTTACTACGCTTATGAAGATTCTAACCTAAATAACTAATCTAAAAAACTGTAGCATCTTTCGCTAATTTGGAACGTACTTTGCTCACTTGTTGCACAAATAACGATTTCAAGTTACCTGATAACTTTTTAATCGATTTGAATTAGCTTTTATTCAACCACATTATTTTATCAACCTTCGCTTTGTTAAGATAAACAAAATCAGCGGTCCAAAAATGTTCCGTTCCCCAAATATTTTATCATAAAAAGAAATTAGATCCTGTATGCATTGCGCATACACATACTCTTGCCGTGGGTTCGCCATAACAGCCTCTGTTAACGTGATTTGCCTGCTGAAGCAAATCTTTAAAGGTTCATAAAAATCGCTTTTTACCTGATCCCATCCCTATTCTATACGTAATCAAAACTTTACGGCGATTTTATACGTATTGGAAAGGGTCCATATAAAATAAAATAGGGGGTTTTAGCTTTAACTTCTGTACGAATTTGTTGTGCGTTGAATCAGTTAATGTTGGCAACTTTTAATTGGTTTATTAATTTGCGTTTTCTGATCTCTGTTAGGTATAAAGTGGTAACTTTTTCAATTACCGTTAGTAAAGTTCCGAATGCTATGATTGACGGTACCCAGCTTAGTAAATGTTTCAATTAATTAACATTTATCATTTATGTTTTAATTGAAATGTTTTGAACGGTTTTGCGAACAGATTTTGACTGCAGTTTGTATTTTTAATTGCGTTTTTGTTCAACAAATCTATCAATTCATTAACGTCAATCATTGTGTTATACTGTTGACACTGACAATGTTTGGAAACTCTTGACTCTACGCCAATACCGACTGATTGACATTTTATTAATCACGAAAATGTCCTAAGCCCCAATTTCACAAAACTCCGTAAACCGCAGTTTCTCTCTCTCATTAAATGTTTGATCGAGATCGATAGCAGTTTTCGACTACAAAAATATTTGACAAAAAGCACCTGAAAACCAATTGGCCTTTCTACAAAGCTAATAAGCCCCACAAATCAAAAAACAAATACGACAGCAAATCAAGTCCACATGTTGAAGCAGTTATTACCCGCTCGGTCGCGTGGATGATAACATTAGTTCCTAAACTCGTGGCCCGTAAAAACCGGAATAAATCACTGCTGCGCTAACTAATTACGGTTTAATTTAGCCCCAACAAAAGAGCCTGACTAGCCCCAGCAAAGTTCGCTGATAAATCTACTCCGTGTGTTCGTAGTGACCAGAAAACTGATACGGTTAGTGTAGTTTGAACGAGAATTGGATGGTTGCGAAGTATTTTTGGAAAAGTAATTAAGGGTAGATTGTAATTAGGTATTTGATTGTTGTTAGGATGAAAATTAATCTGCTTTTTAGATTTCGGATAATCTACACCATTAAGACATGATAGCAAATTTTTAAAGGGTTGTCAGAAAATTGCCGTAATTTCATAAAACTATAGATATAAGTCTTTACTTAAATTCAATACTAATATTATAAGTGTAGAGGTATTCTTGTTTGTTTATACCGGTTCTAAACTACTAGACTAATCTTAAAGCAAATTTGGTTTAAAGGTGGTTAAAAACCACAGAAGAGACACACTTATTTAATTCCATTAATAAACAAAAAGTTAGTGCATAATGATCGTCACGTGAAAATAATGGTAATACCTATACATGATTATTCATTAGACTGTCTCTATTGTCTATTGGTTAGCGTATGCGCCTCTCACCGCAAGGTCTCGGGTTCAATTCCCAGGTCGGGAAATTATTTGTTAACTTTCCGTAAGGAAATTCACAATAGCAGCACGGAGTTGAAATTGTGCCCTACGGATGGCGATAGGCTCCTATCCCATGGGACCTAAATTTTTCAGGTAAAATGTGGGTGTTGTGCTTTGCCACACCCTCCTGGGAAATAAAGGCGCGATATTTTTTTATATTATGTGTAGTTATTTTCAAATATAAGTTAAAAGCTGGCCGAAGCTGGCAGTGTTGCTAAGGTCAGAGCTTTGTTTCATTCGATGTCGTTTTTCATATAAATTGGGTATAAGACTGGGATTATACGCCTTAGTGCCGCGTCGGGAAACAACTATTTTTACTTTTGTTCGTTTTTCCTCCATTTCTCTGGGGATTTTCCTTTGTTTACATACATGGAGATGTTTTAAATGGTACGTTTTATCGAATATATGGCAACTGATTGATAGAATGTTCTGGTTTCTGTAAATTGAGTTTGTCACAATAAGCTTTGCGCGCAAAGACCACCTTTGATACGTTTTTTGTTGTCAATATTTTAATATAATGTTTATAATTATGTTTTTGAAAGAATTTTCAACCTCAAAGGACCATTTGAATCCTACCCTCCAATAGCTACATGTGATACATCGTTGGATAGCTTTTTATGATCTCAACTAACATAACTGTAGCGCCAACTTTGAATGTTAGCACTATATGCATGGTAAGACCAGATTCCATTTAAAATTTTAAAATCATGCACCTCCTTTATGTTCATTTGCAAAATCTACGTATCGCATTGTCCTATAAAATGCGGTATTTTCTTACCTTTTTACTCACATATCGGCACCTCTACCAACGTTTATAACCCTCAAAACAGTGTGATTTGTTTGTGAACTGTAAAATATTTATAATAATTTTCACCCTATCAAAAATATGAGTTCAAACAGTCTCATGGGACATACCACCATCATTGGCGGGTTCGGGTATAGTGTACCCTTTGAAGACTCCCTATGGGGGTGATAGGGGTGACAATTAATTATCATATAGAAGGAAAAGGAAGGAAAACGTACATAAATCTACACATACAGGATGCTTATGTGGTTTTACTAAACGTTGAATTATTTTGATTTAAGCCTTTCGTTTATAAGTGTTTAGTTTATACGATAATTCTTGGTATATAAGCGTAGCGTTTTTATAATAATTAAATAATTTTGACTTGAGATATTAATTCAGAAAAAAGATTATAATAAGTATAGTTTCATAGTGTTGGTCTTTATTTTTCTCAAACTGTGTCACCCATTCCAATTAGAGCTTAAGAGTGTTTATATGTTTCATCGCATCGTGCCGAAGTTTTTTTTTAACTATAGACAATTGTTTATCACGCCTGTGGCACAGTATTGAAGTAGTTAAGGTAAACAATTCGCTAAAATGTTTATTTTTAGAATTGAATATCAATATTTTTATTAAAACTGACCTGAGTTTGTAACATTATTCAAATTATGAAATACGTGTGCGATGTACGAGTGCAAGACTGGCTGCGACTCAGGCGCGACGTATCGCACTCTCTTGATAATGCCTAGACGAATAGGCGAAACCGCGGTCTACTAAATAGACCAACATTACGTGAGTAACACCCGTATTTCATAATTTGAATAATGTAATATCAAATTATTATTAATTTTTAAATGTTAAAAGTTTGCTTTTTAGCAAACTTTTTTTAAGTCACCCTATATATCCACACACTGACTTTGTGACCCCTCGCATAATTTGAGTAACGTCAAAAGGTTATTACCCGAAATGACCGATTACGGTCGCATCGGTCAATAGCAAACCATTTGCGAAATTAAACTGTCAGCTTTTGCTGTTTATTTATTGTTTTAACAATTAATAGGATTTCATGTTTGACGTGTGGTAATAGGTTTTTGATAGGAATTAGACATATGATTATTTAAATACAAACAGCCCGGTTTTGTTTGCCAATATTCATCAAATGTATTAAAAAAATATTGGTATTATTCAATAAAAAAAGTTACATAACGTAACATAGGATAAATCTTTGTGTGATTCGCAAAGATTTGTTCTGAGACTGGGTGTGCTTGAGTGACAGAATGTGTTTATTTGGCCTTGTCTTTGGGACCATTGGATAATGTAATTGCTTTTGGCGTTCTATCTAATGTAAAAAATCCAAATTTATTATTTTATTTATTTATTTATAATGTTCTTTCTTTTTTCTTTTTCTTTCTTATTTATAATGTTCTTCTTTTTAAAAACGCCGCCCGCACTAGGAATAAGTCCTACGTCGCGGGGATGTTCACTTGTTCAATCTATGTTATATTTCACACACACACAAAGCACACCCAGAGTCAGAACAAATCTATGTGCATCACACAAAGATTTGTCCCATGTGGGGATCGAACCCACAACACCAGCGCAGTTGAAAGCGGCGAGGCGACCGCTTTAACCACTACGCCAATCGTGCACTCTTTGTTGCGCAGAATGTTTTCTGATGATACGCTAGTCAGTAGGTAGATCCACTAGCGCGCAATATTTAAGCGTCCCTCTAAAGGAAACTTAAGTGAGACTCTATGCTAATACTTATCATAATATTTAAGAGAGGCGTGTATCTCTCGCCCCAAATAAATTTACATACCTTAAAATGAGGCACAATATCATCGTAGACGTTGACACGATGTAGAGCCTTCGTAGGCGTTCGTAGCGACACGTAGACGTCCGTAGAGGCGTAAGTCGTAGTCAATGTTGATCGAATTTTATTTATTCACACTTTTAAGAAGTTTGGCTCTAGTTGTATATTCACTAGTCAGCCTAGGGTTCTTGCCGGTGTACTTTAAAGACTGCTTCGTTTTTTGTTGTCAGATGTTTTGATGAAACATGATAAAAGGTTTACAAAAAAAAATCTCTTTCTCCTTTTTAAATACAGCTCTAGTCATGTCTAAAGAAAACTTAATGTGTACGATGTTAGCATCATACACATTAAGTTTCATTCGACATGACTATAAAAAAACAGCGCTTTTCTGATGGATTATATTGCTTATTTTGTCACTATCCTTATCCTAACTATCCTTACTAATATTATAAATACTAAAATTAACTCTGTCTGTCTGTCTGTCTATCTGTTACGCTTTAACGGCTGAACTACTGAACCGATCTTGATTAGAAAATTGGTATAGATGTTGTTCAGGACCTGACAAAAGACATAAGTTACTTTTTATCAACGAACTACGCTAGAGGAGCCGTGGACAGTAGCTCGTACAAAGTAAATCATAACAGACCTTCTCACTGATACAAATACATTCCCACTCAATTTATAAAGAAGTAGCTGGCCGTCAGATAAACAAGTCCAGTACATTGTCACAGCTAATATCCCTCCAATTAAAAAAGTACACAAATAAAACGAGCCGCATTTAAAAAGTACACATACAGGGTGGAGCGTAACGCTGTTGAATATTCATAGCGCTCCGGAGATTGTATCGCTTAATAAACACCCTGTATAGTCCGCTCACGTGCTGCTAATGACCTGAACTGTATTAAAGGAAATTTTAATTTTCACTTACAGCTCGGACATAGATTTATTATTTGTTGGAGAGCTTGTTGCCATTATGCAGCTTTTTAGGTTTCCGTCGTTCCAAAAAACACATAGAATATTAGTTTACTTTAGTTTTCCTGGGTGTTAAAGGTTTCCCGCTTACTTCAGCCAGCCTATATCGGTCCAGAAGGAAAGCAGCCTTCGAAGACTGCTGCAGGCTTCCGGAAGCGATGTTGGTGACTGAAGAATTTGTGACCGTTGGTCGTTCGCTGCTACATTCCATGATGACATGCTGTGGCGTTTCTTCTGCCTTCATGCATCTTCTTTCAACACTTAGAATATATACATGTATGTAAAATTTTGTTGAGAATTCCTTGAGCTTTTGATAACGAGTTAGAACGAGTCACATTCTAAGGAGAAGAATTGATTGGCTGTTTTCTATACAAAAGTATAGTGGTTTAACTTTAATATTTTAAAGTTTTGATCAATTTTTATTTTTATAATAACAGCCCTGTATCCAAAACATGTCCCACTGGTGGGCTCGGGCCTCTTCTCATAATGAGAAGGGTTAGGTCATACCACGCTGGCGAAGTGCGGATTGGTAGAGTTTTTTATTTTTATTAATTACTATTTAAATTTTTCAGTTTGTATGTAACAGGTTTTTAGCGTTCAAGATATGATTTGTCTATAACTAAAACTGTTATATGCTTGATCTTTGTATTTAAACCTTAAGGAGATAAATAAGGAGGAGTAGGTACATTTTAAGACAGGAGAGTCTACCCCCAGGATCCAATCTGCAGTGGTCCATATGGAAATCCTTGAATCGACCGAGAGCTCAGGTTGGCCGCTGCAGATAAAATCTGGAAAAATGGGGTATTATTGGACCAGAACACACACAGTGCGATTGCGGTGCACCTCAGCAAACAATGACTCACTTACTTGAGTGCCCCAATTGCCCTGATAACTGCTCGTTGGATGACCTAAACAAGGCTACAGACAACGCTATTACCGTGGCTACGTACTGACCACGCGGGGGAAGGGGTGGGGGTATATAAAACTTTGACCTTTGAAACGAAAAGAAGAAGGTACATTTTGAAAGAAACTCTATGAATTTCTGCACATAGGTTCCTTATATGACCCAAATGAATTATAAGATATTTTTTTAGAAATATCATACCATATAGGGGTAGCAAACCCCTAATACACCCCCTTGCGGTTTAAAAGGCAAGTACGTCAAAGTTTGTAAAAGAAATAGCACCAGAATCTGCCACAAGGCGTTAATGAGCTATAAGATATATTTTACTAAGAAACAGTGGAAAAAGATATGGGACCGGCAGGATTTGAACCTGCGACCTCACTGCACACCGGGCAGCCACTTTAGCCATCCAGCTACGGTCGCCTCTTGCCAGAACCCTAAATTTCTGTATGATGTATCATACAGTTGAGAAATTTAGGATTCTGGATAATTTGCTAAGCATAGCTAAATGCTATAAAAATAATCAATTAGAAGATATTTTCTTTTTAAATTCAGCTCCCTGGTACATTAGGGATTGAAAGTGTTAGATGGATATTCCTACATTTTGAAGGAAATATCAACAACCACGTGGATGAAGTCGCGCGCAAAAGCTAGTAAGCAATAAAATAACAAGAAATGTTGTCATATCTCTACAGTAAGATTGACACAACGCAGGCTGCACTTTCACTAATAGAACCTTTTCATTAGAAGCTATGATCGTGTCCAGACATACTGCTATCTAGATAATTGCCTTTATTGGTTGTTTTGTGATGTACTTGTGTTTCAATCTATAATATTATACCATCTTTTCATATTTTATGTCTATATATTACCCATGTAATAGAGGAGTAAGCCTAACGCCAGATACTAGTCATAATTCGAGACTTCATGCTACTAAAGAGAATTTTTTGACGGCAAAATTCAAAGCACACTTTTGCCTGACCCGAGAATCGAACTAGAAACCTTACGCTGAACGGTTGTATGCACTTTTTCTAGCTTTAAACAAACAAGGCAGTCAAAATACACGTGCCAGCACTTAAATAACAAGAAAAGACGTCACATCGGGCGACAACGCAGACTGCTCTTACACTAATAGAACCCTATTCATTAGAAACTATGATGGTATCCAGTCATACTGCTATCTTGATAATTGCCTTTATTGTTTGTTGTGTTATGTATCAAAATTGTCACAGCGCAAATGACTTCAAAATTATATATAAAATAATAGCAGCCCTGTATCTAATACATGTCCCACTGCTGGCCTCGGACCTCTTTTCATGATGAGAACGGTTAGGCCATAGTCCACCACGCTGGCCAAGTGCGGATTGGTAGACTTCACACACTCTCGAGTACGTAATATTAGGCACTCTAAGGCATGTAGGTTTCCTCACGATATTTTCCTTCACCGTTAGCAAGCGATAATTTATATGATAAATACACACATATCTTCGAAAAGACGAGAGGTGTGTGCCGTGGGTTAGAACCCGTGACCTTTAACTAAGCAGTCCTACGGTCTTCCAACTCGGCTGTCGCTGCAAAATTATATATTTTTACTTGAAATGTTTGGCTGCGCTATGAGTTAAATCAGAATATCACTGAATATATACTTATCGATATTTATTATACCTATTATTATGTATTTATCTTTATTTACTACACTTATTTATTCATATAATCCTTATAATCAGGCCTTATGATCTACGTATCATATGTTTAACTATTTTCATAAAACCTGCATTTTGTATGATCTCATTCACCGATTTACATTCATGAACAACAATTTTGAAAATATATTAAAAAAAAAAGCACGCATGATGCTGTCCAGATTGTAGCAATTGAATAACATTTTATATATTAACATATTACTATACATAATAAGTTAGTTTTACTTATCAAACAGTCTGACTTTGTATGTATACCTATACAAAGTCAGAATATAACATATGTAACTCAGGCTATTTGGAATACCAAATAGCCTTAGTTGCGGCTTTTTAGTTACACGCGTGAAATAAACTTTGGAAACACATCACGAAACAGCAATTTATCTAACTAAAACACAATTTACCCTATCTAAAAGCAATATATTATAAAATTTACTCAGTTTCAAGTAACAATGTATTCAAGCCTCCGAGGATAAAGTCCTTGAAACCAATCTGTTGTTCGACCAACTTCGGAGGAACTATTGTATATAATAACTGTTATATTCATGTTACAATGTAATTTATAACAAAGATATATATAGTTGACGTTATGACTCTTAAACACTTTAGACTCTGTTTTTAAACAAAAGCCTAGTATTTATATGATTTTACCGGGAAATAACGCAATTAATTTTATTTTTCTTTCGGTGCTTGACGTTTCGACAAGGTCGTACTTTGTCATGGTCACAGTCATATCAACAAATATTGAACGCGACAGTTTAAAAGTTGTTAAAAGCCTAGAATTTTGCTAAAGTAATGATTATATGTTAAGGATTTTATGATATTATTATTATATATGAAGCACACTAGCCGCTATTGAGCTGATGTGTGTGAGTCTTGTGATTTGGAGAATCTGTCCAGTCTATTTTTGATTGACGATGATGTCTATATTTTTGTTTTTAGTAGCACTATTTTTACCTGACTGCCCAGGAGGCGATGATGAACCAAATATTTCTTAAAAAGTTAGTACTTTAATCTAGAAAGTCAACATGTTTACTGAGTACTCAAATTGAAAAACAATATTTTAATAATTTTTTGACACACACATCATCATCATCACAGTGTAATTTGATCATATAAGTTGTCGCTCGCTAACGGTAAAGTAATACATCGTGAGGCAACCTGCATGCCTGAGAATGCCTAAAAAAGAGCTCGAGGGGGTGTGAGAAGTCTACCAATTCGCACAATACAAAATACATGTTTGCGCCTTTTGCGGTCGAAACATTAGGGCCTTGGGGCCGTACCACTTATAGTCTGTACAAAGAGTTGTCAGCGCGTCTAACTGAGGCATCACGTTCTCGAAATGCTGGATTATATTTTGGCCAGCGACTAAGTATCGCAATACAACTAGGTAATGCTGCCAGCATTTTGGGAACGAGGCCTTCTGACAGTGATTTATTAAGTTTAGATTAAGTTATTAGGCTAATTTAATTTAAGATACTATATGTATATTTCTCTGTAAATAAAGATTATTAATACAAAATTATTAAATATTTTTTTTACAATGCACAATACAAAATGCTTTATTGTACACCAAAAACAAAAAGATAATACAAAACATAAACTATAAAAAGTACCATCATCGGCGGTAATATCGTTGTCCGCGATTTCTTCAATACAACCTAGACGGACAGAAAGCAAAAGACCAGCGTGGTAGATTACGATATAACCATTCTCGTCATGAGAAGCGGTCCGAGCCCAGTAGTAACATATGTTTAAGATACAGGGCTATTATTATAATCACATCGAGCCAGAACATAGCTGGTGAAGTGTGGTTGAGTCCATCCTTGCAATAACCTTCCTTGTATGTATAGTCGTGATGTTTTGCAATACGGAGATAACGCGTGAATATTAAGGTTTTAAAAATTTCTAATCCGTGGTTTATATCTAAATTCCTCAAAGCAATATCCTTCTCTGATTTTAATTATCGATAAATCCAAAGAATTTTGAATAGAGTATGAATTTTCGTTAAAAAGTAAGAGTCTTGAGTACCGTTTTAATTAAAGAGAACGTCATGTCTTAATTAATGAACTTGTAAAATAATATTTTTCCTAGGATTGATTGACGTTTATAATGTTAAATAACGCTATTAAATTCCTAAGAATACTGCTCTCTAGAATAATGATGTTTTTTCGTACAACAAATGATGCAAACCAGCTTGCATTTCACCTTATGACGATATGTAACTGCTTCTCTGAAAAAGTATACTAGATACATAGCATCACGCCTATATTATCCAGAAGGGTCTGGCAGACATGTATAACACCCACATTTCACCTCTTATGTTTAGGTCCCAAGTGACTGGGTATGAGCCTGTCTCCATCGACACCGTGAGGGGTGATAAGCTAACCACTAAACCAACAAGGCAGTTATACGCTTTACTAGATATATGATGGTTAATTGACCGGAATATATATTATTCCTACTTTGTCTACAGATTATTATCAGTTAGTCCCTCGCATGATCTTAGTCACAATATTTCTACCATATTAAAATAAATCCAAAAAATACAATAAAAGTGTTAAATAAAAAACTTTACATGGAACTTGATACAATAGCATTTAGTAATCATTAGCAAAATAAATGTAATCATGTAAATACATTACTTGTAGTGTATGTATAAAATAATATAAGTATTATGTCCCATCAATTAATTAAAATCTTCTGCTTCCTGTCAATCTAGGTTGTATGGAAGAAATCGCGGACAGCGATAATACCGCCGATTGTACATATCATATTTTATCTTTTTGATTTTTAGGTACAATAAATAATATTATATTGTATATTGTAAAATAATACGATCAACAAGGAACTACACTAACAACCCTTCAACCAACCTGTCCAAAAAGGTAAACAAAACTAAATTTTTAACATTATACTTAAGGTCACAAAAAGGGAGCCAGGTTTATTCTGTGGTCGGTAAATAACCGATACGCCTTATCAGGGTGGAGCAGCGACGGGTAGCTTTTAAAATATGACCCTCTAGCCATGGGCGGTAAAAATGACCCCGGTTTATGTACTGTAAAGATAAACACTTACATTGTTCGTGGAAAGGTAAAATATGTGAAAATAACTTTTGTACTATATTTTTGGGACTCCTCGTGTTTGAATAGAAATTTTCCGTTAGCACCGTGTGTGGCGATCATAAAGCAGAAATAGAGGAGGTGCGGTAACTAGATCTACCTAGGAAGCAACGCGTGACATTTTGCGGGGGTAAGGGGGTGTTAAAATCCCGACCACTTCTCTTTTCTACCTGTCAATTACGAAACTATTAAGTAATTTATATTATGCGAAAACTTGTAATTGATCTTCGTAATATTATCAATGTAAAAAATAGTTCTAGTTTTAGTTAGCTGTTAGTATCCCTAAGAGAAGAAAATAATAAAAATTAATAAATAGTATAACAATACTTAGTATTGATGTGACTATCGCAAACTAGATGTCACTAGGTGTGAAATTATAAATAAAAGTACTTATAAATTAAATGTGTTAGAACTTAATCTGTTTTATCACTGTTATTTATTGCCATTGTTATATTATATTTGAGGCTTCTCCCCACGTTTGGGCAGCGTGTTCCGTTGATCGTCTTAGATTTGATTGAGTAATATCACAAAGTATGTTCTGCACCCGTGGGAATATCTTCGGGGATTTTGGCCTGTCGTTTTCCGTGACATAATTCTACTTGGTCGATAGTACTTTCTTTATTTTTATGTGATTGAATAGTACTCTAATGTTCATATCTACCGTTAAAGAAACTGTGGCTATCTTCATCGTGTCATTATTGGCTTAATTACTTTCGGAAATATTTTATTATTATAACCGTAGTATTGAATAATATAACTACTACAAAACATAGTCCTAAGCTGTCTTTGTCTGTGTTTACACCTTATATACTATGAACTTATCAATTTAATTCCATACCAAAATTTAAGTTATTTTTTTCTCCATAACCATTTTAGCCATTGTTTTAGTCGCTGTAACTTGCACATAGAATTATTGTCAAAAAACAAACAAATTTTGTATGAATGAAAAATATGACATGAGTTTCTCACCAGCACTCATGATGCAATACCCATCGGAACTGGTACTTGAATTAATTTTAATTCAACGTTACGCTATATTTCTGGCTATTTATCTATAACTACATATAAGGAGCCGACTGTACAACCAGACAAACAACACGATTACACAACAACTTGGTAAATGTTTAATTACACCAATACGTAGAAACTGTTTCGCTTCAACATTTCTTATGCGAACTGTCTAGGAGTAGAATTTCCTGTCTGAGTCTCGCATAACTAGAATTTATGGTGTCACCTTCAGACTAGAACATAGCATTTGAAATAGTACTCGTATGTCTGTACCTTGGATGAGGTAAGGTTATGAAGTAACTGACACAGATGGAAGGTGGTATAACTATAGTTCTAAGTATAATAAGTATATATTTACAAAAGAAAAGTATAATATGTATTAGTATCAGTAATTCTAGTACCCTCAGTACAAGCTCTGCTTAGTTTGGGACTAGGTGGCGATATGTGTAAGTTTATTAATTAGTATTAGTAATTTATCCTATTATTACTTTCAAATCATGTGTTCGGTAAATATGCAGCACATTATTTGCCTCTATTACGATCACAATAATCAAAATGATGTGTTTATTATTCAAAATAAAATTATATTTGGTCATACATAAAAAGGAAAAAGGTTGCCTGGAAGAAATCGCGTTAAGCGATAAGGCCGCCGAGTGTGCATATATTGTTATTTAAACGAAATATATATCCTATGTTGTATGCACAATAAAGTTTCATCTATATATATCTATCTAAATACTGAGTACATGGGCTTAACAGTGCAGTGGCGTAACTATACCATCGGGGGCCCGTGGCAAAAATATTGTATATCTACCCGAGAAAAAATCGTTATACTAGTGGAATGCAACATTTTTTATCCTTAGAATGCCAGATTTTAAAGAAGAAAAATTTATCTTTCGCGATTTACTATGTTACCCTGCTGCGTTATCTTTCCCTTATCTATTCCAATACTTTTGCAATGTCCCGGTTAACAATTGTCAATTATTAAATGAATGCATTTAAATCTTTGTTATTTGAAAAAATATGATTAGTTACTGCCGATGTTGTGCCATCTTGGGCCCGGAGGCCTCCTCAGGCTGGGGGCCCGTGACATTTTGCCACTCCTGCCACCCTATTGTTACGCACTGGAACAGTGCACTACTTCGAATACAAATGCTTGCATCAGACAGTGCACTCCGCCGATTACAGATACGTTTGTCAAGGTATAAGAAGTTTATTTTATTAAAAAAAAAACACTATACATATTACCGACTAGCTTTTGCCCGCGACTTCGTCCGCGTGGAATTCGTTATAATAGGTAGTAGTAGTTGCTCCTATGCCATGACCCGCGTTAAACGTTACTGCCCCGCTGCCATGGCGTTTAGCGTAATGCTAAAATATCAAAAAACCTTAATAGATAGGTATCGTATTAAACACAAAAAGACTTATTAAAATACAATCAGTAGTGTCCGAGATTAGCGCTAACGAACAAACAAACTAAGTTTCTCCCGCGGTTTCGTCTGCGTAGTAGGTACATCAATAAAAAGTAGCCTATGTTACGCGCCTTGTAGTCAGTTATCTGTACATACAATTTTATCAAAATCGGTCAAGCTGTTTAGAAGATTAGCCGATACAAACAGACAGACAGACAAAAAATAATAACCTGTATTTTAGATATAGGTATCGTGCAAATAATTATATCAACTGGAAAAACATTGTTATTTTGACATTAAAAACATACACTTCAATTTTATTTATTTGTATTGATGATTTCAAAAATATTAAAACAAAAAAATAAAATGACAGCAGTCTTCTTTTTTCAAGTGTAACGTGTGTCACATTTTTTTGATCGGGTTATATTTTTTATATTAGGTTTATATTGAAAATACGCACTTGATTGTTTCCAACTTGTAACATGTGGATGTATGTATGTACCCGTAAAAGAAAACTCCTGAAACAGTTCCACATAGACTTATCTCTCCTCTCTCCAAAGATGTAGGAGTGCACGACTCGGTAATTGAATCTGCATCCGCAAGTACAAGCTCCTTTAATTCGTGTAAGTGTGTACCGTTCGCAAATACCGCTTGCTATCGGTTCTAGCTGGTTTTTATACTGGTTGGTCATGGCCCTTGTATATGGGTTACAGTAATACAATAAATCATTTACAATAAGGTAGACAATAATACTGTTGACTTTATTGAACAAAGATAACTGCCGCCAAATAGAAGAGCTTCCATTACTGTGTTTTGGTTTGGTGGTGAGATCAGGCCCTGAAATTACTGGCACATGAGGCATAACACCGTAGTCCTTAGCTGCAGCGACGCATCTATAATCTGTTTTTACACATTGTTGTGGAGTGTAGTGGAGTACAGCCCATGGACATCATGGGCTGTACTCCACTTACCATCAGGTGGACTACACGTTTGTTCGCTGTGGGCGTAGTATAAAAAAAAAGATATGAAACGAATGTTAGCCTATATTACCAAGATTATACCCGGGTATGGCAGAGGACTACACACTTACATTTTACCTATTATGTTTAGGACCCATGGGATTGGGGGATGAGCTTATAGCCATCCACCTGGCACAATTCCAACTCCGTGCTGCTATTGTGAATTTTCTGACGGAAAATCACAAATAGCACTTTGCCCCACCCGGGAATCGAATCTAAGAACTCGCAGTGACCATAATAGTTACTTTTTTTAGCAATATTTTTTTACACTATTAATTAAATTTTCATTATTAATGAATTAGGAATGTTGCAGTATATTTACAAAAATATATCAATTATGTAAAAGCAACGATGGAATTCGCAGATGCGTGTAACAATTTTTGTGGTGTTATAGATCCTGACAGATTTGACGTCGCATTTCCTCGAGGAAAAGCCATAAACCATCTATATTTCAGCTACAGGAAGTGCCCAAAGGAAACGACGTCCACTAAACATTGATAACCAAAAATAAACCTTCACAATCGAACATCTTTTTTGCTGATCGTACCTAAATTCGGGAGTCGCAGCACGTTCGTCTGACCGTACTTGAGATAGATTATGCTCCCTTTGTAGTAAGTTTTACGACTTCAAAAATTAGTCGTCGTGCGCTAGTCTTGAAGACACGCAGGGGTAAATTGTTTTACGATGGTTTTGTGGTCACACCAGATCACTCTTAGTGTCTTCGATTATTTAAGGAAGTTCATTGAAAAGAGTCTTTGTTCAGTTTTATGTTGACATGTGTGTGAATATTATAAAAAAGTCATGTGACAATATAATTATAAAGAAACATGGTTTTCTTTCCTTTTGTTTTAAACCACGCCCTCACTAGTAGTAACGCCTGTATCGCGGGGGTGTTCACTAACATACATTTTACACACACGAAACACCCAGAGTCAGAACAAATCATTGCGGAACCCACAAAGATTTGTCCCATGTGGCGATCGAACCCACAACACCAGCGTAGTTGAATCGATGCGACCACTTTAACCACTACGCCAACCGTGCACTTATTTTACTTTTTTTATAATAGGTTGTTGTTAACTTTCTCAGGATTGTCCTAGTTTCCTTTTATATAGTAAGCAACATACATTCATAATTACTACGACAACTAAAAATGCCACGCCAAATTCTCATTTCCACGCTTACGGCTTACTTTTAGTCCGGACTAATTCGTATAGTAATAAATCCGCTCTCATGGCACAGCCTGTAAAAACTGAAACACTAATCAGTATTCACATTGTGTGTAGTTGGTAAATTCTTATTTATGACCAATTTTTGCTGTTGCTTAATAATGCGGCAGTAAATTAAGGCTTTAATATAACGCGGAGCCGACGCAGCGGACTGTTCGCTTAGCTTCGTTCGGGAATATGTGGTGCAAGATGTAAGCGGAGCGGGGAGCGGGGCGAAAAGCGGTTGCAGCTTCAGTCAAATAAATGTTTGTAATCGTTTTATTTGGAGTTTACTTTAAATTTATTGCGTCAGTTGGCTCATGGATAATTGATAATTCTTTCTTCTTATATTTATATCCTTCTATTTATTAAAACTAGGCTGTAGTTTTAGATCTGCTCACAAAATCCATCACATCTGTTAATCAATAATTGTTCATAAATAATACAGAAACGACACAATTTCTAATAAAAAAGGTTTTAAAAGTGATGACTAAAACACTTTATAATAATATTTTACTTCAACTAAACTATAACAGCTTAATTACAAATTTTATTAACAATTTAATTGCAAAATAGCACGATGCGCTCCCCCGAGTTCAAACTCTAAGACGATAACGATATTAAGGAGCATAGTTGTTACTTTTGTTACTTTCATGATGTTGAAAGCCATATACCGTTAATTTTGGGCCTTTTTATTTTAAAATTGTATTATTACCTAGATCTGTAATGTAATGTTAATTAGATAACGGATTTAACACAAATAAAACAAATATTGTAAATTGTAATAAAACTATTTTAAGGTATATTTTAACTTAGTAAATTAATTTTGCAATAACACAGTTCTCTCATTAATTTATCTTCTTATTTAATTTGCATAAACCGGTGTAAATTTAAATCACTCATCTTTAGTTCTGGATTATCAAATTAAACCGGCCAAATAAATCACACTTTGTTACAGCAGCGTTTTTTTATCTCGGTTTCGAAGTTGCACCTCCCTCCTGATTGTGACTCGTATAAATGGTTGTCATCCCATAAATTACTTACAGCAAGGACTTCCGGATACAATCGCTTGTTTTCTATAAGAAACATTATCTAGTAGGTCTGATGCATCCGATAAATGGGAGCTCCCCTATCGCATTGATAGTATATCAGTCTGTTATTGAGGGGACAACCCTAGTCTTTGTTGGCAAAAAAGTTACAAAGAGAATGATTACAAAAAGTTAGATTAATCGATTTACTGGGCTTCGTTTCTTATCAGTGTCTTGGAATGATGATGAAAAATCATTCAGGGTTAAGTTATTTCAGATCTATAAAATGTACTCAAGGAATGTTGATAGATCAAACATATAAAGTAATGTGTATGCCTAGATTGAGTAGTAAATTTTGATTTTCTATAATTTAATCGATGCCCTAAGAAAGACACCGTCGTCGGGGTAGACCTAGGAGGCGCTGGCGGGATGACATAGATGCCTACAGCCACAACTGGTGGGAAACTGCAGGAGGCTGAGAGGACTGACAACATTTGGGACAAAGCAACCAAAAAAAAAATTGCTTCTTAACTTGGTATCTTTATTTTTGGCTTAGTATAAAATTACTGCCACGTCTGCATGTCCCAGTAGAAAATAAGTATAAAAAGGTTAACTTTTAAACCTACGCGTTGCATGATTAAGTAAAATCTAACGGAAATGAACGCAAGCATACATTATTTACACTGGCCGTGGTCGCAAGCAAACTTTGTTGGAGATTGCTTGCAACCACGGCCAGTGTAATCTGTCTGCCGAAACGTCAAGCCTTAAAGGTAAATAATGCATGATCGCGTTAATTTCTGTTAGATTTTACTTAAATATAAAAAGCAACTGTGGTTCATTATTTGTCTCACACATAGTTCTCGTAAAAAGGCTGGCAATAGAACTACAATCGAACAATATTAACCCGCTACCCTTTCATAGATTGGAACACAACTAGCAGTTACATCGCTACGTGATTTATCGTCCGCTCCGCCACGCTAACTTATTACCGCGCTTATGTTGAGCGAATATGTACAAGATCATGTATCTTATAAATATTATATTATGTAATAGCTACATGAAACGTATGACATTTCGTAAAGCTTCAGCCATGCTTATATTATAATGTGCTCGTGTCGTGACAAAATTCACACAATAGACAACGATTTTGAAAGATTCGTCGAATTTTTCAGCTTATTTAAAATCTTTTTCTTGTCTATTGTTCTTTTACAAAAGGAGGTTCCTCATTCGGCTTTTTTTGTGTAACTATACAGTTTGGAGCAGAATAAAGTATTGAAGAATTGACCCTGGCAACCTAATACAGACAATACGATATCATTAGTTGTTAAACTATAACTGCCTCGATGGTCTAGTGGTTAGCGTATGCGCCTCTCACCGTGAGGTCTCGGGTTTGATTCCCGGGTCGGGGAAAGTGTTACTTGTGAACTTTCTGTAAGATAATTTACAATAGTAGCACGGAGTTGGAATAGTGTTCGGTGATCGGTGTATAGCGATAAGCTCCCATGGGATGTAAAACATCAGATGAAGTGTGGGTATTTTACATCTTTATTACTACACAAAGACTTATAGCATACCATCTTTAAACTAATTTCAACATTTTTGTACGCACAACAATTCGACAAAACCCCTTATTATCAAAGGTACGTATTAAGAATCTTGTACACCCACGCAAAGATCAATACACATTTCAATTTCTGTACAACATCGATGATTAAAGGCCCTTTTCCACGATCCTTTCATCATAGTTTTTGTAGTCCAAAAAAACATCATATTGAATACGTTAAACCAGTAAAAGGCAGTTTGTATTTCTGTTTATATATTTACTTAGTAAGAAGGTTCTTCGGCCCAGATTTAAGAAAGTAGTTTCGGCAAATATTTTTATTCAATATTCGGAATGAAGGAGATTGTACGCCATTATAGAGGCATCTTTGGGTTTGTTTGTTTGAAATGCTAATATTTGATGTACGGTTTCTACTTTGTTTTGATTAACTTGAGCTATTCTAATAAAAATATGGAATTTATAAGGCCAAGTAGGTATTGCAAGTATACTCTATAAATATTCAGGAAACCTTAAATAAATAAATAAATATTTCACAACTCACACACAACGCCATCCAGTCCCAAACTAAACAGAGCTTGTACTATTGGTACTAGAATAACTGACACTAATACATATATACTTTTCTTTTGTAAAATACATACTTATTATACATAGAAACACCCAGACTAAGACAAACCCCCATGTTCATGCACACAAATATTTGTCTTAAGTGGGAATCGAACCCACGATCCACTCCGCAATCCGCATTTTGCTCTTCACTCTGCCTAGAAATTTTAATAATGTAAGTGGCTAATTGATATTTTTCTCTTTTTGCAGGTAAACATCTAACTTTATCGAGATTTTTATAAGAGAAGAAGCTAACGGATCAGCAGCACCATGTGGGAGCAAGTAAGGAACATAGATACATTACGATACATTTACCTAAGAAAATATCATTGATTCAAGCTTTGTTAATGTGAATATTTCCTAACTAGTGTGGTTTGTTATACTAATTAAGTTCGTCAAATATATTTAAAAAACAACTTGCCCAATATTTATTAGACATATAGACTAGCATCTAGTAAGTACCTAAATACCACGGGCAAATACGTTTTTGACGAGTTTATGCTTAGTTCGTAGAATCGTTGGTAAATTTTAATCTAATTTAGTTTTAGTGCACTACCTACATACTTTTGATATTTTACTTTTTTTTAATGACGACGAAAGTAAAAATTGTATAATGTAATTCAACAATGTTCTCATGTAAATTATGTAATTCGTATTATGAGAAAAAAGTATCTTTAAATCTAACCTAATTAACTTAAAACACAAAATGCAGGACATGCTATATCAGAAGTAGGTTAAGTTTAAAATAAAAAATAAAAATGGGTATCAATCGGCAATGTTTATGAATGCTTTAATAAGCCAAAATAAAGTAACCCTAACTCCCAGTATCGATATGCTGATATGGACCTAAACATAACAGTTTAGTGTGTTATTTTCCTCTGCCATACTATTCTGAGCAACAAAAACGTGATGTATTTTTTTAAGTGCAAACTACACTAAAGCCACATTTCAACGATTAGCTATTCAGTCATATCATAGAACAATCTCATCAATTACAATCTCTTACAAATGTAAGCGTGCCGTAAGCAGCATTGTTTAATATTCATTTATGCTAACAACAGTGACATCTGGTGGCGAACAAAGGAGACTATTATATTCGGTACAAATTGCTTCAGGATTTATGATTTACCTCGACTGAAAGGCGGTATTAATAAAATTAACTGCAACCTTAGAAATGCTACCTTAATTTAATTTAAGAAGTAAGATGTAAAAAATACTTTTTGATGTTACACGTGGGTTACATAGGGAAAAAAAAAACAAAATCAGATAAAATAATTCTTTAAATGCTTTTTCATAGCTCAATAAAAGATTAAAAAAATTGTTTAAGATGCATATTTTTTCTTAAGTACTAATTTCTTAAATTAAGTTTCATCAATACTAATGAGTAATTGGCAAAATTTTTACGACCATGCAGTAATCAGATAACGATAATGCAGAAAATTTCTTAAATAATAATCAACTAGAGTGATTTTCAAAAGAATCGCGTAAAGACTTGACCCCATTTTTTTCTTTATCCTTAGGATAAATTGCTTTCACATGTTTTGCAATAAGGATACGGCATAAAGTGTTTTATAAACAGTAGTACTGTTACTACTCTAGTAACAGTAACTGCTTCGATGGTCTAGTTGTTAGCGTATGCTCTTACCACGAGGTCTCGGGTTCGATTCCCGGGTCGGACAAAGAGTTATGTGTGAACTTTCTGTCAGGCAATTCGCAATAGCAGCCAGCACGGAGTTGGAATTGTGCCCGGTGGATGGCGATAGGCTAGGGAATTCTTTATTTAATTGTAATTCTTTTTTTAAACGGTTCTGGTGTGTGCGTTGTATTTGTATGTGTGTGTGCGTGTGTGTGTGCGCGCGTGTTTATGTATGTTTTTGTTTGTGTAGTGTGTTTGTGTGTGTAGTCTGTGTGAGCGTTTGTGTTCATGAAAGAGAGTTTATGTGACTGCGGATGCCTGGTGTGTAATACTTAGGCAAATATTTCAAATAGTTGTTTCCTGTTATCGAAACTCAGATTGTCAATGAACTGTTTGCATTTAATTTTAGCTATTCGTGCATAATCTTTTTTGATTGTCACATTTATTTTCATATAGTAGTAAATGAAAATAAATACTAGTAGGGTAAATTATTTGGACAACCGCTTTTGAACATAGTTTTAAAACTAAACGCACTTTAAAGCTTTTTAAAATTAGATGAAATAGCGTTACAAATTTGTATAAGCATTAGGCTATAAATCCCCGGATATATATACGCAGTTTGACGGGACCACCCCTAAATAATGGGCGGAATTTCGCACCATAGACCGAATTATAAACTATTAAAGGGGGCCTTCTACCGACCATGGCACGATTCTATGAGCCGCTTTTGCATATTGAACGAAACAAAGCCTCTGTTTGCTAAAATTATCTTTGCATGTTTTTCGACACTACGAAGGTTTAAGATTATATCTCGATTAACATCATCAAGTTATTCAAACATCATTTGTATCGGTTTCTAGCATAGAAATCTTAATAACAAGAATATTAAGATTTCTATAGTTTCTAGTATAATCATATTATGGTATCGCACCTGTTTGCTCGACTTGGCGGGTGCACTTCAGTGCCCCCAGATTATTCTGCGGCTGTTTCAATACAATGATGCAAAACCACTACTACGAAAATCTCTAGTGTCACTAATAAAAGTATTTTTATAACAATGACTCGTTTATCTAGTAAAAAGCCTAAACGACATTTGATTGTCAGGTCTGGGGTTCGATTCCTGGGTCAGGCAAAAAGTTATTTGGGTTTTCTGATCAGCAGTTGCCTACGCTTTTTAGTTTTTTTTAAACTTAAATCAACAACAGGATTTTTCTTTTTTATAATTAACTACATTTATTGTTACGAAACATAACTAAAATATATCATACACGATTATAATAAAAACGAACAAAAACAATTAAAACCAATCAAAAAATCGAATGTTATGCTTTTGTGGAAACATTTAATTAGTCAGCTGGTGGAGCAGCAACCTCTTCTGCTGGCGCTTCGGCCGCTTCTGCTACTGTTGGCTCTTCTGCTCCTTCTGCCCCTGATATCGCTTCTGTCCCTTCTACCGCTTCTGATGGTGGCTCAGCAGGTTGTTCATCACCTTCTGTCGGTGCATCAGCTGTAGTTTCTGTAGCAGTATCTTCCGTTGCAGCAGTTTCACTTGGTGGAGCTGTGCTTTCGGCACCAGACTCAGCTGGCGCACCTTCTTCTTTATTTAGCTCTTCAGGTGGTGGAGGAGCAGCCTCTTCTACAGGAGTTCCTGGTGCCTCACTTGCAGGTGTTGCAGCCATTGAGATCTTTTTAGATACTTTAGATTCTGCAGGACCTCCGATTTTAGATACAGCATCCATTTTCTTATCAGGTTTAACTTTCTTCTGTTTTCGCTCTAAAGGTAAATAAAGCTTGTACTCTTGCGGAAGTTCTTCTTCTGTGTACAGTTTTTCACAAAAATATATCCGTCGAAGCCTCGCATTAGCATGTACTTGCACACGTAATGTTTCTATAAACTGCGTACCATATGCTCTTCTTGTAAAGTCAGCCAGATTAAATTGTATTTGATTCCAGCCCTGTGCCAAACCAATGGGCATAGTTGTGCAAAAAGGTTTAATTTTCGTTGTTGATTGAAAATTTGAAATCCTGAAACGCCTTCTCATATTTTTATCATCAAGTACTGTTATTTCAAACGAGAAGTATCGTTTCATGTTTTTTATTATCATCACCAGAAACGGCAGCTTAATTCCAAGCACTTGATTATTTCTTGGACATGTTATGAATGTGGTAGCAACGTTTGTACTCACAATCTCTAGGACTATTGAATTCACTTCGCTGTCAGTGAGCCGCTTTATATGTCCATTTTTCACTTCCATATCCCATATTGCAAGAGGGTTTGCTCCACAACTGTAGAATATTGATAGTAATCCATTTTGATATGAGTTCTTGAACATGATTTATAAATTACATAGAATAGCAATAAAGGAATTCATATAAACACAGCTTTAAATATGTCAATGTTTATGACGTTTACGATGACAATCATGTAAGTTATGATTTCAACTCTATGATGATTCCTTATTTAGTATGTAGTTTTAAAGCAAAACGTTTGTATTTTTGTGTGTACTTATGAGTTGTTTTTATTGAAATAAGATTTTATTTTTAGTTTAATGCTTCAAAATTACGTTTTAATCTTTTAACCAGATTAAAGATAGTATGAGTCACTGCTAGTAATCTTGATAATTTCAATTTTTTTATTCAAATAAAATTAAACCATTATTAAAATATTAAAAATTAAGTACACGTTTCTTGTAGAATATATATGACATGTGTATAATAATATGTCCATAACAAGCAATGGGACACGTGTTAGATGCAGGGCTCCTATTATTATGTCCATTGTAGGTTGACAGTCCAAAAATCCACCATAGTATTAAGTGTGCAAATGTCATGAAACTACCTCGTTGGACTAGCGGTATAATTTGAGGTTTGCTCACGGGTTCGATTACCGGGACGGGCAAATTGTAAGAAAATGTTTAATAGCAGAACGGTTGTGCCCGGTGTATGGCGATAGGCTAACCCCCTATCCCATCGGATCTAAGCATAATAGGTGAAGTGTGGGTGTTGCACAACCACATCTCTCTGGGTAATATAGACGTGATGTTATGTTACGTAAATTAAAGAAAAAAATATTCACAATACTATGTTATTATTATAAATTATTAAATTAAAAATATTCACAAAGTCGTTTATAATAAAGATATTAATAAGTAATGACGATAAATTACTTAAGGCTAGGTTTATATGTATGTATCCACTTTATGAGATCCTCAGTCAACATTTTTATAAGTCGAAAAGAAGATCTTCCCAGCAAAATATAATTAAATAAAATCTTGCATAATTTCTTTCACATTAATATCTTCTTGGAGTCTTCTAGGCTCACTCATCTGTTGGTGCGTTTGCAACCTCACCTGCAAGATTTTCAGCTAAAGGTTCCTCAGGTGCAGATTCACCTGCAGTAGATTCCGCTGCCGTAGTTTCACCAGGTGTGGTTTCCGCAACTGTGGTTTCCTCAGCTGGAGTTACCTCGCCTGTTACGGGTTCATCAACTGCAGCTTCTCCTGTTGGAGGTTCCTCAACTCCTGGTGCTGCTGTAGCTTCTGCGCTGATAACTTTTTCTACCTCTGGTTCAACAGTAGGAGGTGCTTCTACTTCTTGTACTATAGTATCTGTTGCCACTTGGATTGCAGCTTCCTTTTCTTCTAAATCTTTAGGTAATTTCTCCAGTGATGGCTGTGACCTACGATGCACTTCTACGATTGATGTCTTAGAAGACATTTTCGTTTCTGTTTTTTCTACAACCGCAGTAGCAGCAGTTGGTTTTCCAATCGGTTTTTTTCCTGTTTTCTTATCTATGGGAAAGTATAATTTATACTCAGGTGGTAATTCATCCTCTGGTACCAGTCTCTCCGTAAAATATATACGTCGCAGTCGAATATTGGCATTGATTTTTACTTTTTGAACTTCAACAAATTGTTTTTGGTAAGCTCGTTTCGTAAATTCTGCTAAATTGAATTGGATCTGATTCCATCCGTGTGAAAGGGCAATTGGCATCACCGTGCATAATGGTAAAATTTGGGTAGTACTTTGAAAATTAGATACTCTAAACCTTCTTCTTGTTGCAGTGTCATCTAAAACTGTAACTTCAAAAGAAAAATACTTCTTTAGATTTTTGCAAATTATTACTAAGAAAGGCATGGTAATTCCCAGTACTTGCTTGCCTTTAGGGCATGTCATGTATGTTGTGCTTATATTAGACCCGCATATATCCAATACCATTGTTTTTATTTCTTGATCTAAAAATCTTGATACATATCCATCTTGGGTGACGGTCTCCCATATATTCAAAGGTTTAGATCCTCCACTAAAGAACACTGTTAGCATTCCTCGTTGATATGAATCTCTATACATTTTCAATTCTTAGGAAATCGCCTTTAATCTTTTGCAATGTTTTTGGTTCTTTACAAAACTCAAACAAAACAAAAATATATTTTGGCAATTTGACTGACGTTTCTCAGCAATCGTAGTTTTATTCAAAGAGAACATAAAGCTCTTTATAAAAAGAATTCAATCGGCTACCTTCAAAGAGTATGCATCTTAAGTATCTTTATTTATGGAAGAATCTATACCCTCTACTCTGCACCCTACGATCATAATACCTAGATATCTCAAGCAACGTTGTAAAGTACCTACTATAAAATATGAATCTCTATCACGTAAAAAAATAACCTAAAATGTACCTTAGCTGCGTAGTATAAGGTGGTATTTAGATAAAATGGCGACGTGTTCGAATTGATGTACCTCAATCTGAATGGAGAGACATTTCAGCATTGTTATAAGAGGTGAAAGACCGAAATTTGAAGTCTGAAGTACTTTAGCCGCGGCGCCGGCGGAAATTAGCGTTTTTGCCAGCCCTAGATGGGTGGGCTTTTATCGTGATATTTAACATTCATCCCTAAATTTACAGAGCAAATAGTCTAGTAGAATTTACTAGAAAATAATATGTTGCAAGAGACTCGTGAGCAGAGCGTTCGCCAGATCGAGATACACAAAAAACATAATTCATTTGCTGTTTTCAATGGATTTACTCGTAATAAACATTAACGTTAACGTTATCAATATTACAATATCATTTGCAAGAAGAATAATCAAAATCTGACTAAAAAAAATCTAGAATTTACCCTGTCCAAAACAAAACTTGATCGTTAATAAAAATACTGCTAAATCATTAGATTTCATTAAAATAATATGAATTCGAAAATACTTAAATATCATCATCATTTTTGCAACCTTTTTAAAGGCAGCAATCAAAATACACTTTAAATAATTTAAATAACTTTATTCTCAGACTCAACAACCATAAAATCCTAATGAGTTTTATTTTTTCTTTGAGTACCATTTAAATAAAAAGTAAGCCTATCAAACTCCACTTATTTCAACCATTTTATATCTTAGATGCTTTTAAAATAAGTTGGGATGAAAAAATGTCTTAGAATAGTGAAATTCAAAGCGTATTATGCAAAGTATGCCTTTTTTAAAGACGCCGTGATCTAATCAGAATCAAATAATAGTTAAATAGTTTTATGTAGATCGAGAGGTATTTGATTTAATAAGCAAATGCAAAAGATCGTACACAAAGAAATATAAATTGAGTGTGTAACTAGCACAAAGACCTGTTTGCACATGTTAGATGGAGCTTGTAGAGGAGTATAAAGGCTAAATCTTTGATATCAAACAATATCTCAAAGAATAATATTTAGCTTATTACAATAACGCCTTTTGTTTCATTCCTACTGCTACTACGTTCAGTTCGAGTTGACCAAATTTTTCCGTCCCGCTTTTCAAAAATTACAAGGTCCTGACAGTTAAAAGGGATCATTCAATGGGAAGCCATCTTGAATAGTATATCATAGTTATAACATTATATCACACACTCCCACGCAAATACAAATCAATTGATAAAAATAAACCGTTGCATTCTTCGTACACACGGCTCCGATCAACTTATACATTTCCAGTTTAAGCTGGTATCGCATTGCAATAGAGGCCTACACAACACGAGAACATCATACTGGATAATATAAGTTGATGTGGAGCCGACAGTACATTATCTACCAATTTGTTCCACTTATACATTACCGTCTTGATACCCAATAAATATCCACAGGCGCTTAGATACAGCTGTCAGAATCAATTTGTTCTGAATAAGTAGAATTAGTTTCAATTCATAACAATATCTTCTTGTACTTTGTGACTACGGAGCAATATTTTGTCGTGTATAAAATTGTGCAATTTGGTGTTGTATGTATGTAATACAAATCACTAGTAAGGAGAAGAAGGAAAGAAACATAAGATTTTGAGTGTTTTTTTTTTTTTAAATTTGATATCGCCTTCTTAGGTGTGATTTTTTTTGTTATAGAACGGTATAAACGTCATAAAATGTCCATACAAATATTTTTTGTTTAAGGACAGAAAGTTATGATAAATCTGACAAAGAAATACTTTTTCCAAGACGGTGAAGAAAGCTCATAAGAAATCGAGGTCCTCTCTAAAAACCTCTTAAAATATGATTAGATTTTTACAAAGAAAACAAAAGCGCATGCTTTATAATAATATAATTAATCTTGATTACAAATAACTTTATAGATTGCATTCAAGAAAAATCTGATATCATTGCCTTGGTTTACTTTTCTCTTAGTTTTTAGGTCAAATTTATATTTCAATATTTTCTTTTACCGTACCGTGTACATTCAAAAGCCGTGCAAAGTTCAATGCTACAAAGCAACACAATAGCACAACACATAAATCACATCTTAATGAAAATAAACCGCTGTAACACACGTTGTAAAACACAACTTTCAACACAAGAACAAAACATAGATATGACGTCAAAATAAATGAGGCATTCAGACGTAAACACAAAAACTTGTAACATGTACGAAGAAATAAAAGTTTTAAAAGAAAAGCTCGCTCTCTGTGATTTATCTAGCCATTTGTCATCCTCGACACTAAGAAAATATGTCACGCAAAGCCACAAGTAACGCACACACCGGCTGTAACGAATATAACATTTTTGTCGTGTGTAAATCACATGACTTTTCCACTATGCCGGCCGCCAACAGCGCCCTTGGAGACACCCTCACACTAACAAAAAACACGAGTAGCGGGGAACAAAAGAAAAATGAAAAAGTGCCTTTCGACTGTCATGATAAGGAGTGCATGTTGTGTTGTTATTGTGACTCCACTGATGTCACACAACATCACTTTTTTTGTTCATAAGGCACTGCGCTTTGAATAAAAGGAACTCCATATCCATTTAAGAAAATCCAATTTTTCGAAATTAATGGCTTAGAAAACGCGCTCCCGATAGCGCTAACGGATGTCGGAGAAAAATAAATGAATTAGATTTGTTTACGTATTTTCTTTGGAGAAAAAGATTTTGTGCGGATCAGAACATGATAGATGGTATTCTAATCGATATTTAACGTTCTTGTTGTAATTCGATGCCTGATCCAACTCGAATGAGGCCGTGTACGGAAGCAAGCGTGAATATCACACGGATTTTGGCATTATCTTTGGTGTGTACATAATAATTATCTCTAGGCTTAATATATACAAAGTAATTGTGTTTTATTTTGATTTGCCTGTTGCGTTCTGTATTTATTTATACGATATGAATAATTTCCATTAATTAGTTTACGTTAATAATAAGAGCTCAAAATGTATAATACTTTACTTTATTTATCTATAGAAAATATACCTTTGGTTTTACAATACTCAGTCTTTATCGATAAAATGGTAAAAATGTTGTAAAATCTCAACGCACATGCTACATTACAATGCACTCTTTATTTGTTTGTAGAAGCAATTTAAAAAATAAATTCGTTTATATCGAAGTTTATTTTCATGTAGGTCGTAACCCATTTAATAAAAAACGGTGGAACATTTTCAGGTATTTTTCCTGGTTCGTGGAACTTGCAATTTAACGCATTCGGACCCTCAGTTAAAATAAGCAAACCGGTCTAAATGGGAGCGGAAAATTTCCAATACGCAACTTTTTAACTGAGAAAAATCTAAATTAGAATAACGAAAAGTGTAAAAAAGGGAATAGGAATAAAAAAAACAACGATTCAGATGTGCCTGGTGTATTTACCGAGCTCATTGCGCGGCGCAGCCAAGCGTGGTGTGCATAATGTATTGAACGGTGCGATTCCAGCGAAGCTTTGTCTGCGTTATTTACTACCGACCTGTGTATTCACCCGGAAATTGGATTTCTAAAATAAGACACTGTATAAATAATCTTTATCTAAAACATATTATTATCTCAGCGGGGTCGTTCACAATTTTGTGAGTGCGCTCTGATTCCCGCAAATCGTTTGTCAGATTGCGTAAAACTAAACATCCTAACATTAACACGTGAGAAAACGAATTATTATAATTTGAAAAAAATATGATAGTCAAGATACTTAGAATCATTATTTAGCCAATCAAGGCCACTGCTGGACCAATATCTCTCCCAATTTGCGCCACAACTCCCGGCCTTCCACATCCAGTCCTCTCCAGTAACCTTCTTCAGATCGTAAGTCCATCAGTATACCTAGAATATTGAGTTTAAGTTATTATTAAATTAACGGCGATACTATGTGATCATCCATAGCATGGAAGCATATTCTTTTGAGCTCACTCACAAAAGCAGAAACGTTGTCTCAAATTCTCGGACCATTTTTTTTTCGTGACTTTGGCTCAACTTAACCTCCCGTTTGGAAATAATCGCCGCCGCTTCAGTGCCCTGGCAGGGACAATGTATCGAAATTAATATCCGGGAGCAGCAACGAACAATTTGTCCAGCTGGAATGCGGATAATTAAACCGGGTCCGCTTCCTAGCTTACATGAAGCTGAAAATATATGACACCGCGTCTAGCTGGAATTTAGTTTGTCTAATAAAAGTGGACAGATATTGACCAGACGTACCGCACGGGTTGGGTAAAACAAGCTGTTAATTTGTTACTCTATACTTTGGAAATTTAATGCCATAAAAAATGTTTGTTTGATTTGAATTGTATTCGATTTGATTGTTATTAATTTTGACATTTGATTAATAATGAAAATTGGTTAGCTGTGGAAAAAAAATGGTGCATATTTTTAATATCAGCAAATATTGTTGTTTTTTGATGGTAATAATATAAATTACCAAACAAGAAGCAAAGTTAGTCAACAAATTTTCGGTCAGATGATAATAATTTTAATAACAGCCACCAAATATCATAAACGACATAATTAAAACAGTAAACACGCCTTGATCAAAATGGCGAATTTACTGAATACATCCAAATTTTATTTTTGTGAATAGCAATACCTTCTGTGGCTGAAATAAAGCGAATACATTAAGGTTCGTTTTCATGTGATTGGACCCGAATGGATGGATTAATGTGCGCATGGATTGATTAACAATTTAAAATGAATCGAGATTTATCGGCCGGTAAGTCAATAGAATTTAGGTCATTTGCGTTAATCAGATACTTATTCCAACCAATAAAGTATCACATAATTAAAAATCTAGCTGAATAAAATACCTGCTTCTGATTGAAGACCAGACTACTAAGTATTTTCAGCATATACATACAATCTTTTCATATAGATTAGGTTTGTACATAGTTATTTATTTTAGCTTTAAGTCATTTATTTTTAGGTAAGAATAAAAATTATTCATCTTTAAATTACATGTTTACTTAACTCATTATTTTATTTAGAATTTGGATACCTAAATTATACATCATTTGCCCCTTATTGATTATTTTAGCTGAATCGCATGTATATAAAATGTAAATGGTTTTAAAAATCGAATTTTGCCCCTTATTACCAGTACAATAAGATTCAAACTGATCAAAATATCAGTGAAATCGATTGTACAATATAACGATGCTCACATAAATCCAAACAGTTTTAAATTGCCCAAATAGATCGCCTACAGTCGTACTTTTTAAGGCACAGGACAACGTCACATACATTTCCCAGCTCGCCATTTTAATCCTTCGTTCGACATCGCGCGCTGTAATCTGTGACATCGATTAGTCCACTATTGTCCAACTCGAGTCAAATACGTAGCTATAAACATGCTTCCAATGCTTAGCCAATGTCGGAAGAATTTAAGGTACTACTAACAAGGTTTTATGAAACATTTTGAAAGCATTCAGAGACGCCGCGCCGTTATTCGTCCGCAATAACCGGGACTAAATGTAAATGACCAATTGGATGACGAATATACAAAAAAAATCTTTGTCCTTTTGGTCACTTGTCAAGCTGAAATCTCGGCACTGATCGGTAATGAGTGAGTGTGAGAGTAATTTGAAGCTGAGATTTCTAAAATGTCAATGAAATTGGTTTTAAATGCCGTTAGCCATATTTCCCATTATATTTGTATTATATTGCATATACATTATCGTTAATGCGTCAATTTGGACGACCGGATGGCGGAGTGGGTAGTGTACCTGCCTGCTACGCCGAGGTCGCGGGTTCGATTCCCACTTAAGACAAATCTTTGTGTGCATGAACATGGGGGTTTGTCTTAGTCTGGGTGTATCTATGTATAATAAGTATGTATTTAGAAAAGAAAAGTATATAATGTATTAGTATCAGTTATTCTAGTACCCATAGTACAAGCTCTGCTTAGTTTGGGACTAGATTGGCGTTGTGTGTAAGTTGGGAGATATTTATTATTATTTATAAAGCAAATAGCAGTTGATGACTCTTTCCTTCCAACGTTGGGTCAATATTGGTAGAATTATAGGGCAAATGCGCTATAAGCTGCGATTTGTGATTGTCGTTTGACAGGCTTAATTTTTTTATTATACTTGTGTAGTGTATGATATTGGTCGTTATTCTGTTCAACGTCTCTTACTTTGTAAGATTTCAATAGCAGTTAAAAGATAATTTAACTTTAATGACGTTTTTTAAGTTGCTGGCAACAAGTTTAATATTTAGAAGGTTTTTAGAAAATGGCTAACGCGCTTAAAAAGTTTTAATTTAAATTAAAGTAAACGATCTCAAGAAAAATGAACATTAAGAAAAAACCGGCCAAGTGCGTGTCGGGCCACGCGCAGTAGGGTTCCGTAGCTAGTCGTTACAACATATTTCGACTTAAAAGGGATTTACTATCTGTATTAAACAAGTAACATCTTCATACAAGTCATTACTTTCAAAGGTTTTTGTAATTTGCACGAATTATTCTAAGTAACTGCATTTTACACTTTGGACCCCTATTCCTCTCGAACTAATGAAGTGAGCTTATCCGCTATAGTTTTCCTTTAAAGTTCATTACATGTACTACCGACACAATTTTTTTCAGATTTTAGGATCCAGTAGTTTAGCTTTTAGAGGGGGGGGACGCTCTACTCGAACAAAAATTTGCTCTTTAAAGTTAATTATCTCGCAAACGGATCTCTAAATCAAAAAACTGTCTTAGCAACCCCTAAACGTTTTTAAAAGTCCTATCTAACAATACCCCACACTATGGGGAATGCGACAAAAAAAAAAACATCCCTACTTTACATGTAGGGGAGCTACCCGAAAAAAAAATATTTTTCCAAATTTTATTCTACGACTTTCTTTGTATAGTTAACATACATGTTTATGCAAAATTTCAGTTTTCTAGCACCAACGGTTTCGTCGCTATGCCTCGGACAGACGAACGGACAGACGGACATGGTCTTCTCTTCTTACATAACGATTCCCTACGTCCGGCGCACCCTGGGCAATTCGCGAGTTCTCCAAAGCGAATTGGCTAATCCTTTCACCACGATGGCAAGTCAAAATAAAATTTGACTCGGCCATCGACACGACGAAGAAGAAGACTACGGAACCCTAAAAAACGCTTTCTTTTTCCCCAACACAATTTTCTTTACCGATAAAATATAAAATAGCCAAACAAAACCATAAAATATCTTTTCCACGTAAGTTATGCTTTTAGGCTATCTACACTTATGCAAGAGTGAATTTATATCTCGAATTCATATTTTATGCCGTGTAAATAAAGAGTTTGCCAAGGAATTGTGCCAAGTCTTGCCTCCTAGGCTTTATCTCATGCCAATGCCAGATATAAAGTTATAAACAAAGTATCTCAAATATTGCCAAGTTTTAAATTACGTTTCTAAATTAAATAACTTTTCTGTATTGAATGAAGTTTATGAGCGAAAAGCATTGGAACAAATATCGTATTATATTGCACGTGTAAATCTAAAGTTTATTTCATATTGTTAGTTATGTATGTTCATAAATACCAACGGAATAAGGTAAGTATTTGATTCTATATGTAACATTTTTACATTTGGAGGACAATGTGGTGCCTGATATAATTATATGCACGGTTGGCGTAGTGGTTCAAGTGGTCGCCTCGCCGCTTTCAACTGTGCTGGTGTTGTGGGTCCGAACCCTGGGACAAATCTATGTGTGATTCGCAAAGATTTGTTCCGACTCTGGGTGTGCTCTGTGTGTGTGAAATGTATGTTTGTGAACGCCCCCGAGACACAGGGGTATTCATATTGCGGGAGTCGTTGAAAAAAAAACAAAAAATTATATTATTTTCTTTATGTAACAGATGTTAAAAGCGGGCTTGGTCACCTTATAGTGGTCGATAGGGCCTTAACTTCTTAAACTAAAATATAAGATAGATACGTAACAAGATACAGATATATTCTGCTCTTGTATCCATTAAAACTTCTACTTTTGTACCTACTTACTCCGCCTATGTGCGAAATCATTATACATGAAGTTTTTAATTAATAAAAAAGCCAGTTATTAAAGACTCTTTATGTTTTGTAGTAAAAAGAAAACAATCTAAATCCTTTATCCAAAATATCCATCATTATTAAGTCTAAAACAAATTGATCAACGCGTCGCTCTGTAAAAAGTTAATGATATGTGAAAAACCCAAGAAGAGGCACCGTATAATTGTTAGTAAATTAAATGGGTCGTATTAGGGGTCCGTTGTGAAATGAGATAGGACAAATTTTGATGCGACGCGGTCCAGTTCACCCACTCCTCCTCCGGGTTCGGTATATTGAGGCTCTAATGGAGGATCTGTTATTAATTTCGGATTAGGATACATTTGATTTGGAAGTTTAATGAATTGTAAAAAGCGGGTTATATGTATCGATATTAAATTAGGATAAATAAATTCGTGTTTTATTAAATTTCGTTAGCCTTTTTAAATTGAAATTAATTAATGAATGCAATTTAAAATGTTTACCTACCTATGCATAATTATCAGAAAAATATTTATATGCTTTTGTTTTGTACCTAACGGTTATCAGTTATAGCTAAAGGGGTAACAACTAATGGACTCTTTTCCATACACAAATAATATGGGTTTAATTATAATATTATTGAGTTATTATCTAAAACACTAAAACACATGTTCGCAGTCGCCTATTTTTCAAAATTACTATTTATATTTCAGTTTGTATGAAACTCAATTAATGATTAAAACAATTTTGAAAAACTGGCCTCAAATTTGGCGACACGTCTAAACATTGTGAAATATACCCTTAGAGTAATATAGGCGTGATGTTATGTTCATAAATGTTTTCAATCGCAACATTATTTCTTTAACTTTTAATTGATTATTTTTATAGCATTTAGCTATGCTCAGCAAATTATACTAAGAAACAGTTGAAAAAGATATGGGACCGGCAGGATTTGATCCTGCGACCTTACTGCACACCGGGCAGCCGCTTTAGCCATCCAGCTATGGTCGCCTCTTACCGGAACCCTAAATTTCTCACGTAATTTTGTGACTTCACGTTCATCCATTTGTTCCTATCTTAAGTAGGATACAACTTTTTTTTCAACTGTTTCTTAGTTTCTTTTCCTATTATTTCTTTATTCAAATAAGAACTACTAAGTTTACTAAATACTATCCTCAAGAGATGTATAACCTTTACGCCGACATTAAACCTGCAGTGTAGCTTTCTATAAACCTAAGTGTGAATATAAACTCTCTTAATAGCCCTGTAGGGTGTTTACAGCCGCTACTTACGATGTCTAATGGGACATGTGCACTTTATTACCGAAAATTGCATTTTATTAAATTTGGTGACCACTTTCTGGATCAGAATTTAATGATGAGCTTTATTAAGACTTATTTTATATGTAAATATTGGGGATAGCTTTAAAGTATGTACAAAACACTGTCATTTCCTGGTGAGTGTAGGCTCATAAATTGCTGTTACATTAGCCATTATGACTTTCGGCTCATGTAGCGATTCATCCGATTCCATCCGATCCATTCAATTCATGGGCTCTTACCATCAGGTGGACTACATGACTTAACACCACGCCTATATTACCCAGAAGGGTGTGGCAGAGATCTACCACATTTCACCTGTTATGTTTAGGTCCCGTGGGATAGGGGGTGAGCCTATCGCCATCCACCGGGCACTATTCCAACTCCGTGCTACTATTGTGAGTTCCCTGACGGAAAGTTCACAAATAACACTTTGCCCGACCCGGTCGGGCAACGTGTTATTTGTATCGAACCCGAGAGTCCACGTTGAGAGGCGCATAGGCTAACCACTAGACCATCTAGGCTGGCATTATTTCTCTATTCAGATCAGGAAACTATTTAATTTACTAAATACTATCCTCTTAAACCTGCTCTGCAGCTTTCAATAAACCTAAGTGTGAATATAAAACTCCCTTAATAGCCCCGTAGGGTGTTAACAGCCACTACTTACTATGTCTAATGGGACATGTGCACTTTATAGTCGAAAATTGCATTTTCCGGGCGAAATTGTACCTGCTATTTTGTCTTTATGGCTTGAATTTGTTCGAAAAAGTGCATATAAAAAAGTTAAGGTGTGCCGTTATGCAGATAGCTTTGTTTGTTTTTGACTGGAATGGGCTGCAGTTTAGATGATTGCTTGCTGTGTTTATAGTATGATTAGCTTATGCTCGCGACTTCGTCCGCGTGGAGTTCATTGTATTAAGTAATAGCTACTACCGCGCTGATCTGTGTTAAACCTTACTACTTCACTCTAGTTGATTTTAGCGTAATGTTAAATATCATCAAATCTTTTTTAAAAAATAGACTATAGAACTCAAAAGGAATGATTAAAATTCGATAAGTTGTTGCCGAGATTAGCCCTATCAAACAAACTAACTAACTTTCTGCCGCGGTTTCGTCTGTGTGGTAGTGATCAATAAAAGTTTACTATGTCAAGCACCTTGTAATCAGTTCTCAACTTCTATACAAACAGACAAAATTTTAAAGGATTTAAGCAAATAACTTTACCAGCATAAAATAAAAACATTGTTGTTATGACATTAAAGCAGTATTATTCTATATAATATTAAAGTTGAAAAAAAATAAGAATCTCAACTCTTTTTAAGTTAAAAAGAGTTGAGAAATTTTGAGTCCGGCAGCATACGAATCCATAGCTGAATTGGCAAAGCACTTGGGGCGTATATATAATTTTTTCAACTTTAATATTATATAAAATACAAAAAGGCATAGCAAAGCTAAAATTTGATTTAAATATTACAGTATTATTCTGTATATTTTTTAATGTTTTCAGATTAAATTAGATAAGCACTTGCGAGTATGATCGAAAAATATTAATTTTTAAATAAATTTAGGTTTTTAACAGTACTTTTTTTGCCTACAACTAAACCATAACCATTCAATCAATTACTTAACCGATTATAAAATTGCAACAATTCAAAAGAAAAATCAAACACAGCTGTCACTTAAATTTGTTTGTCTTATATTTTATCCTTTCAGTAACTTTTACTTGACGACTGTAAACAGTCCATAAAGATTTAAAAGTATCTGCTATTGTGATTGCCTATACATACAATAAATGGGACGGAATAGAGCTCCGTTTTCCATGACCTTTACTTTAACCGTACTGATATGAAGTATGGTAGTACATAGAGCAAACTATCATCTAAACTTCATGATTTAAAACCTCCTTAATAGCCCTGTTGGTGTTTTAAAATACGGTGGTTTGCTATCTCTAATGGCCATGTGCACTTTATGCTTGAAAATTGTATTTTTCGGTTGCAAATTCTACGTTCTATTTCGTGTTAAATAGTTTAGGCTAAGTTTTTTAATAGCTATGGGTTAGATATTTTCAAACGAAAATCGTTTGGTAGCTTTTAACAGCAGCAAATATTCAAATATTTTTCTAAAAACCGAATTTTTGGTACACTTAAATAAAGAGAGAACAATCAGAAAATATTACAACAAATTTTGTAGTATTTTCTAATTAATCTTTTTTCCCTATTATACCTACTTGGTAGTACTAAGTATAAACAATGAAAGTACATCTACAAAAAATATAATTAATGTTTTAACTTTTTGCTTGTTTGTTACGAATGAAAACAAAAAACTATGTGTATGAGTCACATAATATGTGCATGCAAATATCGAATTTCACGCGGATGAATTCGCGGGCAAAAGCTAGCTGAATAATAAAAGAAGGTCTTCAAATAATTCTTCGTACCAATAATTAAGATATACAATCGCTTCGAAATAGAAATCTATCGGATTGCCTAAACCCATCCCTTCTGTCACACTTATCTATAGGATTATCCCCCGTTACGACCATCTCATGTATTTTACTTACAAGAACCTTCCGTAACAGCCTCTTATACGGAGAAATAACTCCTATCTACGATCGAGATTAAGAATACAGGTTGATATATTTATTTCCGCTTTATGTTAGCTTCTGACTGCGTGCCCGCCTGCTTGGCATATCAATAAAAAGCAGCCTGTGTTCTTCCTGATGTCTTGATCTAACTCCACACTAATTTTAATCAAGTTCGTTCTTATTGTTTTGAAGCCCTTTCGATACAAATAAACAAACAAAAATCTTTCCTCTGTATAAGTTTTATATATATTAGGTTTAAAAATAATTTGTTCTCAAAAAAGACACAAAAGCCACTTACATGAGAATATACAAATATCATTTTGTAAACTTATAAATATAACCGCCACCATAGATTTGTGAAAGAGAAAATAAATATTTTTATTATTTTATTAAAGAAAAGTTTAATTATTATATTATAATATTATAAGTATACATATATATAGTAGCGCCCATTCAACAGTTAAATGCCCAACTATTTTGATATTTTTAAATTCGAAAATTTTGTGTTTTGATATTCGAGACTTCAAACTGCCGAGTGAGCTAACATGCTTTATATCAGCGGGTAAATTGTTAAAAAGTTGTATTTGTTGTTATATATTACGTTACGTTAGAAAAAACTACATGTGGAAGAGGCTGAAATTTTGATAAGCATGTGATTATAATAATTTAAATTTTATATACTAATATTTGCACCTCTTGATTGGCAGAATATGATGATACTCTGTGATTAGTTTAAGTCACCTATTATGTACCATATTCATCCAAATAAAGATTACTTACTTACTTACTTACTTAGTCACTAATATTTGTATCTTTGATTATTATATACTACCGGGCACAGATCTGTTTTGCTTCTGAAAATTTTATAATAGCAAAATTAAATGTCTATTTCATATTTCATATGAAAAGTTTTCTCTAGCGCATACGTATATACTTCAAGGAAACGCAATTACGCCAACTCGATTAGCAACAAAAAATAATTTTACATCTAAGCATCTTTTTTACGGCAAAAAGATATGGCAAAAATTTGTTTGGTGCCCCAAGGCTATCAAATTATAGCAGCTTTTAATGAAAAATTCAAACAAACAACATTTACAACGCAACTTGAAAAAATACACAAAAATAAATAAGCAATCAGTATGCCATTTATGTTTTATGAATCAGTTAACGTAATTAAACGTAAATAAACATCCGTTGCATGATTTCTCTCGGTTCCATTAAAATATCGGTAATATTCATGCAATCATTATACCTAAACTCAGTAATCACAGCCCCAAAAATTTAACGCGGTAAAATCTCGCAAGATAAATGACAGTGCCAAGTTACAATCATTATTATACAAACGAGACGTGACGAATCTTCAAACATAAAAAATAATAAGTTTCCTTGAGCAAAAAACCAGTCCATTTCAACAGAAGCGAACACGAAGATTACTAGACAAAAGCAATTCCATATACGGCGGACACGGAAAAAAATATAATGATGTCTGAACCAAAAAGGGCGTCGATGTCCTTGTAAAAAGTCGTCTGTGAAATTCCGTTACGCTTTATCAGCACTAATGGCTTGCAAATAGCTCCAGCAATCGTCTTACACTCTTATATCATTCGCAGTACGTCCGCTGCATTATTCAGTATTTTGCTTTTTAATATTCAGACGACATATTTGAGTCTCCTTTCAATTTTTTCTCGCGCCTCTCGTGTACCGGTGTGCGCTGAATTTTGAAAGCTACTTATTGATGTTCGTTGCTTAATCCTAACATATCACGTCGAAGACGGGTGTTACCATTTATTTTTTATCGATACTGAGCCCCTCTTGTTCTGTAGTCCTTACTTTTTATAACTCATAGTGGTTAGATTTATCGTGGTTGATTTTCAGCGATATCGATGAAGTCTCTATCGGGGCGGGCGCTAGTAATTTATACGGGAAAGGAATGGATTCATAGCCGGACGGATTAAAAAGAAAATGAAAGCAAAATATATGGGTCTGTCGATCGAGCGCTGAAATAGCTAGCTGCAGGTTGGTTTAATTATCGACATTCCTGCAGCGGGGCTCGACAAATTGTTTTTGTCGGCGGCGTACGTCCGACGATATTTCATTATTATAACCACGATATCGAGGCGCCTGATACGACACGTATTTACTACACTATTTATTGGTCCACGATTCATTTTGTCACGGTCATTATAATATTAAATTGGTTTTAAAATCATCGGTCATCTGTTATTGCTTGCGTGACAAATTTGTTGCTGGAGCGTGACATATTTATGGCTCGGACAAAGGTATTATTCGTCGAAATACCGTATATATCAACATGACTATGAGGAATTTTAATATTTGACTCCGTAGAGGAATAAAATACACATATTGCTGAATGTGCTTAAATAAATTCAGTTTATATTACCGAAAACCAGTCATTATTGTTCCACTAAAACACTAGTTCTCGTTCGACTAAACCACAATAGTTAAATCTACACGCAAAAATGAACTCTAATCTTAATTCTACTAAGTCTAAACTCGGTCAGCAAATGCAGTAACTAGTTGGCGATACCGAATAGTTGTGGTCAGTGCCGATTCAGATGATTTGAGATAGTGCAATGGGCGAGCTAATGCATCCCGATACTGCGACGCCACGCAAGCGCGTTGCTTGTACGAGTACCCTTTGCTGATCACAAGGATTTAAGTTGTATGGAAATGACAGATTTGTATGATTAAAAATAAAATGGAGTAGTGCCAATAAAAGTGGCGTAGGTATATAAAAAAGTTTTAGCTTTATTAAGTTGTAAAATTCTAGTTGTTTAATATTGCATTACATGTTCACATTACACCAAAGCCCGTTTCTGAATCGAATGTGTAAGTAAAATTGAATTTATATTTTGATTTATTAATTAATTTAAACGTATGAAAACCAAAGTAAAATAACTCTACACATCAAGATACAATTAAAAAAAAAGATGCTAAAAAATAAATAAGCTGAGTTTTCATCATACTTAGAATACGTATTTCAAAGCAATTACCCAAAAAATAACGTTTCAGCGAAACGGGAAATAATCTCGAAAGTGACTTACGAAATATTTCTCGTCTTGATCTAATACAGATGACAAATTCCCACCACATTTCATGTTTCCCCCAAATCGGGCTGAAAATGGCATTACTTACAAGTAGCTATTCGTACACCGCCCACCAATAACTTACGAATATGACTAGTGAGAACAAAGGGGCACATTCCAGCCATTATCCGTATAAATCAGTGTTGGGTCCATTCTCCTGGATTGCCTGCAGTTACGGTTGCACTTATTGCCGATTTCTCTCCACCAATCCGACCCTTGAACACTCCTCCCCTCTTTCACCCCCGCGCTCATCGTTAACATGGCTACTTCATTTGTTTGGATTTAAGGTCAATGAACTCGGTGTAATAAAGAATTTGATATATCCTAAGATTAGGTAGGTAAGAATAAACTGTTATTGGAGGTCGTAGGGGATGAAGGAATTTGGCTCGCTTTTTCAGACTTTGCTGGAGCTAGGGTTTCGGGATATTTTATGATTAGATAGTGAATTAAATTTAGAGTGATTCAATGTTTGTTGTTACTAAGTCAGGAATAATTTCTTTGACCTTTTGTTAAGGGTTTTAAAACTTGACGTATGACGAGATGTATGAATGTTGAGGAAGCGAAAGAAGTATGTAAGGAGCGAAGCACATGGCGATAAAGACGTGATTTTATATATGTATTATGTATGTTTATTTATGTTTCAAGAATTTTAAACGAAATATTCTGAGTAACTGCATCTGACATTTCGGACCCCTATTCCTCTTGAACTAATGAAGTGAACTTATCCGCTATAGTTTTCCTTTAAAGTTCATTACATGTACTACCGACACAATTTTTTTCAGATTTTGGGATCCAGTAGTTTAGCTTTTAGAGGGGGGGGGACGCCCTACTCGAACAAAAATTTGCTCTTTAAAGTTAATTATCTCGCAAACAAATCCCTAAATCAAAAAACTGTCTTAGCAACCCCTAAACGTTTTTAAAAGGCCTATCTAACAATACCCCACACTATGGGGTAGGCGACAAAAAAAAAAACATCCCTACTTTACATGTAGGGGAGTTACCTGAAAAAAAAATATTTTTCCAAATTTTATTCTACGACTTTCTTTGTTTAGTTAACATACATGTTCATGCAAAATTTCAGTTTTCTAGCACCAACGGTTTCGTCGCTATGCCGTGAACAGACAGACGGACATGGCGAAACTATAAGGGTTCCTTGTAGGTACTACGGAACCCTAAAAAGCAGTGTATATTGCTTCAGTAATGAATATTACATCACCGGGCAATGGACGTCTCATTACGGTACCTGAATAAATCATTACTTCCTTCCTACGTTCATACAACCTGTCATTCTACCGAAACCGCAAAAGCTTGCAAAAAATATACTCTTGATTTCTCAGTACCACGTAAAGAGTACAAATATATTTGAGTGTGATGTTTTTAAATACTGGGTCATTTTAAAAAGAGAAATAATAAGTGAAGCCATAGGTTAGGTTTGGTTAGATGACTGACTTAGTAATTTAGAAGGCAATGTATATTTTTAGAGGCGAATAACGACATAATAAAACACATTAACACCCATTTTAAAATACTTGTAATATCTTACGGGCAACTTCTCCAATTTTGCCAATTTGTAATCTAATATTACCGACATCATAAACAATATATTGGGTAATATATGTTATGTTAATTTATTTATTTTTTTACTTAAGTTTATATATTTTTATTTCAGTTAAGTCAGTATATTTATTTTTTTGTCGCTTTAGTGGTTATTATCGATTTGATTTGCTTATAAAAAATTATGTATCTATGTCCCATTCGAATCAGAGAAGGTTTCGTTGCACTATCAAGGTGTACGCGATACATCTGCTTACCCGTCAAGGTAAATACATGCGTGACTTTATGTTAGTAATGGTAAAAACAATATACAGACAAACGATTGCACAAAACGCGGTTCATTAGCTGTTCGTTTTTGAAGAGTTCCATTGCATGTCTCCGAAGATCTTCATCAAATCCAGATAAATTATATGTTTACCTTTCTTAAAACAAAAGGATTGAAATACTGAAAACTGCATTCAAATCGGATTAGTATTTTCTGAAATAATCGCGAACATACATACATACATTCATACAATTACTGGTGGTGGAGCTCTTGTGAATGAGCTCGAGGGCGGCAGCACCACCGTCTCACCTTTAACCTGCCGCCAAATAGTAGTGCTTCCATTACTGTGTTCCGGTTTGGTGGTGAGATCAGGCCCTGAAATTACTGGCACGTGAGGCATAACACTGTAGTCCTCAGCTGCAGCGACGCATCTATAATCTGCTTTTGTGGATTGTTGATGTCCATGGACTGTACTCCACTTACCATCAGGTGGACTACACGTTCGTTCGCTGTAGGCGTAGTATAAAAAAAAAAAAAAAATACGGGCCAAATACAGAACCTCCTTTTTGAAGTCGCTTAAAAATAATGGTGGCGCAAAAGTTTTGCGGATTAATGTATAACAGGTCTTCTTGAAGAGTTACCTATTAGTATTTTTGAAATGGCCCTGTTTACGTCAATGATCAATGAATGATCAACCTTTTGTAGCAAGGCTGAGTAGCTCATGAGCCTGAGAAGGCTTTTAATTTGAGGCAAAACGAGCATCTTTGGAATATTTTTTATTTCCCACCCACTTACCCAATTAGACACCTACTAAGGTAACCGATATAATTTTTTCTCAGAAATTGCCCAATTTATCCTCCGCCCGCGCCCCTGGCGGTAAATATGACCAATTACCGCGCTACCTATTTCACGCTACTTACCTTTAGATGACGCTCAGGAAATTTAAGAAATACGACACTAAATTTTAATCGTGTCGTGATTGATAAACGATTGTTGGACTTAATTTTCTTAGAAATTTCGTTTACGAGAAAAATTTAGAATTAATTTTACCTAATGTTTTTTATAATAAATGCAAATCAGAAATGCGTTAAATATAGGTTTTTATCTTGGAAATATTTTTTTGGTAAAACTGCGGCAGAATATTGTTTTTTAATAGTTTTTAGAATAAAAATATTTCGTCAACCAAAAATGTATTTATTCATCCATCAGGCCGTTTAAACAGTTTATCATATTCAATATCACGTTCACTTATTTTTTATCTCATTTTTTCTCAAATTACTTGAAAATTGGCACAGGCATTCTTTCAAAATAACCATGCTTTTTTCCAAACCCAGTTGTGGCATCGGGGAACTAATTACACTATCATTAGTTTCGGAACAGTGGGCCGTTCAGTTATGGACAACCCTTGGCCCGCTTTGAAATATTCGAACTCAGTACAATGAATGCATAGCTGCTCTCGGTAGGGTTGGTACGAATATAGAAAAATATATTTTTTAGAATGTTCCTTTTTGTGGCTTTTGCTTTTAGTCGTATTTGGAACCGTAGTAGTCAATAACGGCGATTTGATTTAACTACTACAGGACAAGCCTTTGAACTTGTATTTTATGGCTTTTACTCGAATCAAAGTCACATAATATTTTGAACAAAATTCATGTTGTCACTGATAACAGTGACATTGATCAAAAACGTATTCATTAAAATTTTCGAGACCAATCTCATTAAAAACCACGGTAACTATACAAGAAGAAATCGAGAACTGAAGGCTATTTAAAAGTCTTCTATCTTTAAAATATACAAACGCAAAATTTAAAAACAAAAAATGTCTAGAAACATTACCCAAAGCTTCTATATTCAAAACACAATTCAACAAATTGTCCATCACTGCATTGCTTCACGTTAGTCAATTACCTACGGTAATTATTCTGAACTATTGACACAATATAATGAGACCACTCCATTTGAGCAAACCGCAAACAGCAATGGACATTGAACATGGCGATATGGACGATGACACCTGCAATTATTTTATTTACTACTTAATTGCTATATTCGTTTACCGCTTTGTATCATCATTACGTTTTCATCTCACTAAATTCGGTGGATTGCTGCTTTTGCTGCATTATATTGTGCGTTAAAAACATATAGGTATTATTTATATAATACTGGTAGCACTTTCTGTTGATAATTTTTCTAATAATTTGGTTTAACCTTTTTTTAAGACTATCGCGTTAACAATTTTGGAGATCATGACAAAGAAGAACAAATCTATTCAAATTAAGAATTCACTGTTTATTTTTTTTTTTTAATTAAACCTCTTTTGTTATTTATTTTAGTAAAACTCTTGCTTTCTAACGTCAATAATTAAAAAAAAGTTTGCTATCGTATAAATCAGTACAAATAAATTGTTTCTTCAATATTAGTTGCAGAGTACTTCCACTCGTGACTTCGTGGTTTTCAAACGTGCTCAGCATAATAATTCCACAAACAATCTTCTTCAGCGCAATTCACAGTGAAATTCGGTTTGCTTTTTATTCGTAAATGTGAAATTACGTTCGACCCAGACGCATAAAGTACGAACGTATGAAAAATAATATTTTGGACAGCCCTGGCGGTGGACAAGTTGTGATTTTATTTACACTTGAGTTTGTGTAAATTGTTAAAGTATTTTATTTAGTTAGATTGTTTTTTCTTAAGTTATCGCTGTTTTATTTTACATTTTTTAGAGTGAATTATAAGTACCCTACAACTTTAATGTTTTAAATTTGTTGAGGTAACAACATTTTATGGTTAAACTGAAAACTATTTTTAAAAAAATCGTTTCTTTGTCGTCACATTAAAAAAAAAATCAGTTCACCATTTTGATATTTAAAATATATATATCCTATCTTTATTCAAATAATAAATATAAACAATTTTTATTAATTCACAAACATTACTCTAAATCATATCAAGATTTGATGTTTTCAGTTTCATTTTATCGATAAAAATATCATCAATGAATCCCTAAAGTAATATGACTTGGAAAAAAAAACATATTATCAGCCTCCTTGAATTCATTCAATTTTCAGACCAATTCTATATAATATGATTTTATTGATATAAGTCTTAACCCTCCTACGCATTTGGGAACAATCTTCTATATAAATCCACTTACACTAATCTCAGTTTTTCATCGCGAAAATCTTACCCAAAGTTTTCATGAAAATCGCTTCAACAAATTAACTTTTTTATTTCAATTGTTTGTACTAAACGAGATTCTGCAGTCGGGTTGTGCATGTAAACTCGGATCGGCGAGACGCAGCAATTTCCTTGCCAAATCGAGTGTGAACGAGAAACCACCAGTTTAAATCGGTTTGCCTGTGCTTTTTTCTAATACCGAGCGGTTGTTTACAATTGTAGGGAGGTATTAAAAACACTTCTATAGGTACGGATTTTTTGCAAAACCTTTATTTTATTAATTTTACTTGTAAATTTTTCGAAATTAATTTTTCGTGTTCTTTTCAATGAGTATGAAATATCAAGCATAAATCTAAGTACTCAAATAAACGGGCATTAAACGTTTATGAACTTTGTAAAATTCAATTTCCATTTAAATAAGTACAGTATCAAATATTTTCCGGCCCAACAGCGCGTTCGAAATTTAACCAGCTTTCAAAATCCCAAAGCAATATTAAAAGCAAAATTCGTTCAAAATAGATGCGCGGGGAACCACCGAAATCCCCGCACATGACCGGAGGTTAAAAGACAAGTGGGTTGAAGACACGATAACGCCAGCGGCGGGGGGGCTAAAAATCTAATTTGCAAATGCATTTCCTGCCTTTCAGGCTGCAGTGATGTGAACCCGCCTTACATTTTTAAACAGAGCGAACAGATTCGATCGTTTCGACTGTTTTCGGGTTGATAAAACATTGTACCGGGGATCTTTCAGACCTCCGCGTTATTTGAGGGTTAGGTATAGAAATGGATTGGAATTGTATTGAAAAGGTTTTGAATTTGGAATTGATTTTAATCTCAGATAATGTTTGAAGCAATATTGTTCGAAATTCCAAAACCCTTAGCTTTTAGGTCGTTATTAAATTCTATATTTAAACGTTATGTTTGCAGTTTCCATGTAACTTTGTTCTAAAAGTACTGGCATAAAAGTCCGCAGCAATCAGCATAATAACAATTTCTTTCTAAAAGACTATGTGCTAAATTGAATAAAAAAACCATAGTTATTATCTTTGAGATGATTTCCAAGACTAAAGCAATTAGCGAGAGCAACCTTAAGAACTACTTAAGACTTAACAAATATTATGATTGTAAATAGATTTGGCTACATTCCAATTACTCAGGAGCGATCCATCAAGAGAAAAATATGTGAGAACGGGTCGAGTTGGACTATTAGGGAATTTACAGACTTGCTACATTTCAAAGAGCTAATGCGGCAATTTATGCGGCTATAAAGTACATAGTCTATAGCTTTCTGACCTTAGATTGGTGCGTTTGATGTAGATAGAAATTATTAACTATCAGCGAATATGTGGGCTGTGTGCAAAAGAAATAACCAACATAAATCGTTTTGTGAGTCCAATTGGATTTAGTATCGTAATACAAGAACTTGAAGGAGAAGAGTTAAAAGCTGTGCTTTCATAACCAAGTTAGTATTAAGTGGCCATGGGAAGCAAGCATACGAGCGCGAGATAGATATTCACGTTTTTGTCCTATTTATATAGGTAGGTATATGGGGAAACACGACAAAAACGCGACATAATCTACCTCGCGTTCGTATGTTTGCCTGACTGTTGTATAGTGTAGACAACACTGTGAGTACAACTTGGATCTCTTCAAAGCAAGAGTCAATAGGTTTCCCATAGATAAGCGTGCTCCACCGTAGACCGCATCATCACTTACCATCAGGTGAGATCGTGGTCAAACACGAGCCTATCCACCATAAAAAAAAAAAAACACTTTGCTCGAATTACCTCATGCGACCAGTTGCTATTGCTAAAGTAGTTAGTCTACTCACGGCCTAAATAGCTACGTCTGTTAAAAGAGGAGTTGGGCAGTCCATCAGAGTATCGATCGTTACAACTCCATAGCACATGTGGCCGTGGTCCGCTTAATAACACCGATTGGTGGAATTTCGCCGGCATTTCACCACTGCTCACGGTCCATTGCCGGCGGAAATTACGTTGCGTAGGACGCCCCGACCTTTTTGCAGGCTTGTATTGTGTACTCATCGATTCGCTTTTTGAAAAATTTGATTGAAAATGTCTGTTTGGATATACAATTGGAGGAGGAAACTGGGTTATTTCTTTTTCAGAGAAACAATGTTTTGTTTTTTCGACTGAGATGTGCGTTGAATATTGAAACTGGTTGGTTACGATGTATTGAGTATTTTGCTATTATATTTTTTTTAAACGACTGTAATTTAAAGGTTATCATAGTCACTCCTAACTAAAATCCATTGAATTCAATTCAATGTAACACAATGGAGTGACCATTGTGTGCATTTTTAATAGTGTATTATTTTATTTTACTGCTAGTTGATAAATACACACATTTGTATACATATCTGCCTCGATGATCTAGTGGGTAGCGAATGTGACACTCACCGCGAGGTCCCGGGTTTGATGCCCGGGCCGGACAAAAGTTTTATTTGTGAACTTGCCGTTATGAAAATCACAATAACAGCACGGAATTGGACTTGTGCCTGGTGAATGGCGATAAGCTCACCCTCTACCCCATGGGACCTAAACATTTTAACAGGTGAAATTTGGGCTTTTTACACTTCTGTCACACTCTTATGGGTGATATAGGCGTTATATCATGTTATTTATGTATACATATAAAATACTAACCAAAAAGAATGGTTACAACAAAACGCACAATCACCAAACAAAACATAAAACACTAAAGGAAAACGGATACCAAAACAATGTTTAGTTCCAGATTTGTTCATTGCGTAAAGATTCTCAACTACAGAAGAATAAGTTCACAGAAACTTTATCTCCTAATGTAAAAGTTGGCGGCCCCGGGTGTGTCAGAAGTTGCCGACTTTCTGATGTGTGCAACGACCATAGGAATCGGATCTTGCAACTTACGTACTTTTGTCGCTACAGTAATTGAAAAGTTTGACGTTTGTGCTACGATTAGTCGCGTATAGTTTGTCGGTAATTGATTGATGTCTTTGGAACAAGATGGAGGTAACCTTTTCTGTGTCAACTGAGATATACTTCGTAAAACAATAGACTGTTATGTCATGTAGCGGAATGCCTTATGAAGTTGCCTTTTGTTTTGTTATATGGGTCGGGTATGAGTGTGTTTGTATATTTAATAAAACTAACCTAATATAAGCTTATAAAATTAAATTCGTCCTGAGTGCAGGTGTCGTGTTCATATAAATAAAAATAAATATAAATATCACACAGCATACACACAATGCCATCGGGTCCGAATTAAGCAGAGCTTATACCACGGGTACTAGAATAACTAATACATTTATACTTTTCTTTTGTAAATACATACTTATTATACATAGAAGCACCCATACCAAGATAAACCCCTATGTTCATGCACAAAAAGATTTGTCTTCAGCTAAAATCAAACCCGCGATCTCAGCGTGGCTAGCAGGTACACTACCCACTCCGCCACCCATTTAGGACTACAGCATACAGACCTATCGAATATAGCAATTCACCTTTATTCTTTCTTTTTAACAGTATAGCTTCATCCAAAAATTAATAAACATACTTTTTTACGATCGTATTCCAATTGTAATCACAGCTATCGCGAGTATATTGTGTACGGAGGTAATTATGAGAGATGAGATTTAAATTAAACCGGGAAATCAGATTAACTGAGATATTCGGTCTATCCGAATGCTCATTAAGTTTCGTAGTTATTTCAAGTATGTATAATTATGTATATTCCCGGTGTGGATTCTGCCGTAGTGATGAGTAAAGCATTATGTAATTCCATCCGGTTTGAAATGAAAGTAAGCTAGTTTAATCTCTATTCTGCATATATTATCTATACCAAAATAAATTAAGTGCCGTTTTTCTTAAAAAAAAACTAATACGAAATCACCTTCACTCACTGAGTCGCATTTGAAAAATACATGATACAGAGTTAACTCTATGAGCCAATAAAATAACGAAATAATACTAAAATTAATCACAATATAAAATACAAAATAGATTCAAAAGAATTTAAATACATTACTTAGCAAAATCTGTACCAATATGAAAAACAAATTTGAAATGGTTAACGAACAAAAACAAATGAAATTCCCACATTTCTAGAATACGCAAAGCATATCAAGTAAATTACAATTAAAATATATATTTTAAAAATGCGAGCCACGCAGCAATTTAATTTAGAGGCAAAAAGGCCAATATTCAAACAATTTTTGCTAAAAAACTATGTTACAATTAAAAAGCTTGATCAATTTTACAGCTCTTCGTTAGTTCAATGTTTCTGAGTTATAGCCATTTCATCGTTTATTATAGAACTTCCAAATTTATTGAATGTTAGTTGGCACGTAATCGCCTCTTTGTATGAAATTAGTATTACTATTGATTGGTATTAAACTTCGCGAACTTTGATCGAAATGTTGAAGACAAAGAATAAGAGTTAGTGTCAAAAATGATATTGAAATCTTAAAGTATAAGATTTTATGCGCAATAACTTAAATCTAATCCGAAATGAAATTGAAACCAAAACCTTCCCCTTTTATAATGATAACACGTTGTTATGGTAACCATTCTTCTAAGATATCAGTTAAATCAAACTTTCAACTATCTTCAGAACATTTTTCTCTACTCACGTTCGTTCAGAAAAAAATACTAGTTGAATACAAAACACTGGATATGAGTATAAAGGTGGAATTAACGATTTTATAGAATGGTTATTAACAAAATAGTTTAAAATATTGCATAAATAAAGCTAAACATAATTTAATAACATTAATAAAAAAATATAACCTACAGTTCTTTCTTACCATTATTTCGTAAAACTTTGAGTGTGTAATTTTTTAAGTTGAGATTAGGATAATGGGGTGAGGGCTGAAATAATTTAAGCTAAATTAAATAACAATTTCACTTCTATTTTACAGCAATTTTGTGTAAAAACTACATTCGAGCGCAGTTTTGAATTTATCGGATTCAGGCGACCTAGTTCCTGCTTCGAACGTTATTCTCCAGTGAATTGGCGAATTTGCCTGCTCTCGCCTTGCTGCTCTAATAGCTAGTCAGCTAGCACGGATCACACAGTTATGATACCTTTTATTTTTAAAACCTCTTCAGAATGATCTACTTGAAAACTATTGGTTTAATGTTTGATTTTATCTTTGTCACAAATATATTTTTTTATACCTATATTTTTGTACAGCGGATATTATCAACATCTTAAAACTAATCACTGCACATGACATACAAAGGAAAATAAAAACAAATTTTCCGTCTTTCTTCTTCTTTTTAATACATTCGAATACCACTAAATTGGTATTTAAAACGTGTTCGTGCTTTTAATTTATTTTTTATTTATATAATTGCGTGTTTTTATTTTTCAGGTAAGTTCGACCGTTTTTTTCTACATTCCACATCACATCTAAGTCAGTAAGTAAGAAGATGATCACAATTGATTATGTTGTGCAGACAAACACTAAATAAGTTTAGGTACTGAACTAAGGAAGCTATATTTAGGTAGAGGAGATAAAATATTCAAAAACAATAGTTGTATATATTCTAGATACCATAGACTATCTTAAACACTTAGCGTTCCATCACAGAGAAAGCGAAATCGTGATTTTTCGTCCACGGGTTTCAAAAAAACACACGGCTGCTGAACAATAGGACGAGCAGTAGGTAAAATATTCTTTATCCTATGGGTCAGCATGTTCTAGAGTCTAGACCGTAGAAACAACATAGGTTACTCTTTTTCTACACTGGCGGTAGCTAATACTATGAGCCAATAACAGGCATTCATAACTACACTATAATAATATGTGCTATCTTAAGCAGGCCACACACACCCCACTGTTAGATAAAAACATTCTTCCAATATCTCACTTCCGCAACTATCTGGCAAACACCGCCATAGATACGGATAATCATTCGACGTCATTATACACACCCCCGACGTCACAAATCCGTTTTATCGATACAATAAAGCATCCTTAGTGGCGAGTACTCGATTCTAATAATGTATCAATATATCGATATGGATGTGGTGAAGATGGGCTCTTTAGTTTGTCAACAAGTTGGGGGTTTGGGTGTATATTTCTAACAGCAACTTGTAAGTAATGATGTTACTTTCCTTTTATTTTGGTAAAATATTTGTAGACCTATTCGTGTAATTTTGGTATTTAGAAGGGGTAAAATATTACATACAATGGTCTTGATAAGATAATAGTATATTATTTTGCCACATATCATAACATCAAACCTATTTCACCATGATACAAATGGGACCTAAACGTAACAGGTGAAGTAGGGTTGTTGTACACCTCTGCCAGACCCATTTGGGTAATAAAAGCGTGATGTTATGTAATCTGAAATTGACTATTCAATATATTACATTTAATAAAACGTTTAAATTCTAGGGCTCAAAGATTTTTAACAGGTTCTCTGTTAAAAGTAGATAAGTTTCTATTGCAAGAATATTTTTTTGTAAATTGGTTACATTTATTTATTTAAACTTTATGCACTAAAATGTACAAAGGCGGACTTAATATTGAATTTATTCTCTACCACTCAATCTTTTGGTGATGCAGAGATGTAGATAGTAGGTGCAGTTTTAAACACGTGTTTGTTTTAAAAATATTTTCTTATAGAAAATCAGATTAAGTGACACAAAAAATGTCTATTGAGTAAAGCGAACATACTTCAGTCATCTCTTAGCACATCTACTTATTCAACACTAACTTAGTGTGCACCCTCTCAAAGATAGCACTATGGTAAATAGATCACTCACGTCAATAAAAGTAAGAGCATACGATCTTATCGGTCAAGATTATGTTTTATACGCAGCTTCCGACGCCCTCTAATGCCGTTTGATATATTACTTTATTTGTCAAATATCAATATCAAGGACCCATTTTGTGTTGGGACCAATTGGGACACATAAAGTAACTTTCGCTTTTCTGTTTGGTTTTTGGATTGTTGTTTGTTAGATTGTGTTTTTACTTGGATTGTGTATTTTAAAGATTAGTTTTCTTGATAATATCACAGCATAAAATAGTTTGTGATGATATATATATAAGTGAACAAGGGACGTTTTTGTAGAGTTTTATTATTTATTGAATGTATGAGAAAACAAGTAGTAGTCCTTATTTCAATCCAAACACGCAATACATTTGTTTCAAAGATACACGATAACATTATTTTGATTTTCACGCAAAAAGAAGAAGAGATAATTATTTTAAAAGGCCAAGAGTGGAAGAGTAGCCATAAATATGACAGCACAGTGCTTATACTTTTTTAAATAAATAAAAAAATCGGTATAAAAGTATACTACGTTCACCTTTATATAGGATTACTGCTGAAGAAATGTCGACCTAACATGTATTTTAGATCAAAAATACTAATCCTCTTATCACTATACTAGTTTAGTCACAGTTAGTAAATACAGCGCTAGTAATTACTTCTATAAAGTTAGTTGGTAAAATTGGGGCGTTGAACTGCCAGAAGTTAGTTATTATCCCGAGACTAAAGATAACAGCTCTCTAGTTTAGAGTTTGTTCGCACAGAACTTTCAAAACTGATATGAAAACTGATATTAGACATCAGTATTATTATTATCACTGCCTTTGGTCTAATGTTAAGCGTATGCATTGGACTACATCGATTGACGAGGAATTTACCCAACGGCAATTTTTGCAGCATTGTACCCGCAACTAGCCATAAAAGGCTCATCGCCTATGTCATTTATACATAATAGGTTAAGTTAAGTATTGATATTGTATTCATCTGATTAACAGTTTTGAAAAATACATCGTGATAGATATTAACTTTTACAAGTAATAAAGATTTGATTTCTGAACGGCAAGTAAATAACTGAACACACTTAATACCTAAAGATTTCGCCTTGGCTATATACATCATAAAAGTATAATTATTCTTTGCAATTCATTATCCATCAATACACCAAATGTCATACAGAAGCGTCACATACCACTCAAAAGCTTACGTGGTGACCCTAACGGTGCTTAGGGCCCTATTCAGGGATGCTCGCACCCGATTGACGGATTAGCAGGGTAATTGCGGCGTTGCGTGATGCTATCAATGTAATTGAATGTGGGACAGCCCTGGCCCGCAACTGGCCTAGGGGTGGCACGTGACCAGCATTGCGCTTTTTAGATTACATTTTTTGTTTTGATGTCATGTTGAGGATTCGATGGGTGGATAAAAAGATATTAGATTACGATTCTAATTATGGAAATAGATTTTTCCTTTGCGGCTGATTGTAATTAAGTCAGTTTGCACACATATTTATGGTATTTTTTTTAATGAAGCGGGTTTGATTTAATTATAATACAAATTGAACTATCATTTAGAATCCAGCAGGATTCGAACTTGCACCCTCTGGGTAAACACCCCAGGTACTTCGCCAATTCAGCCATGGATTCCTATGCTGCTAGATTCGAAATTTCCAAACGCTTTTTGTATCAGCGTCATAGGTATATATACCTTAGCTAGACGAAACTGGTTTTCTTCTTCATTCTTAAGTTTTCGACTTTAATATTATATAAAATACAAAAAGGCATAGCAAAGCTTTTAGTTCTTTAAAATATAACAAGTATTTAAACTATCACTATCTAGACAAAAACGCCAAACCTCATCAAAAGAACGCATTTCAGCCTTGAAAGGTCCAACATTATAATTATGTTAAATATAAGCCTGTAACATTCTTTGATAAGATTTAAGATACCTAAAACTATTAACAATATATTTATATAAAACTACTCCAGCTAAACCGAGGGGTCGACCAAAATACTACCCCAACATTTTCGATCAACTAAAATGAATACCTTAATAATTTGGTTATTCCATTAAGTTCTTACAATATGATTAATGGATTTATCTATAATGGTAACCCTACACTGTCGGGCACTTTCGTCTATATTTACTTTCAAGCCCCTGTCAGATATAGTAAATATTATAAACGAGTAGGTAACCAGTAATTCAGGTATTTTGTGCAATTTTAATATTGCATTACCGTATCAATGTTCAACTAAACAGTTAAAATAAGGAAAATTAATTCAAAATAGTGTCAACATCCACTTCAATAGTCCCATTTTTGGTGCATTAAATCTATCATAATAGTAGTACAGAAATTTTAAAAACAATGATTTATGGATTAGTAATATATATGATATTGATAAGCTGTTTAGCTATTTAAACATTGATCTGAATAAATATCGTACTAATCAGTTTTACACAACACAAGACAAAGACAGTTTGAACAAATGTTTCAAACCAGAGATAATAGATGTCAAGATAATGGAGGCTTTTCAAAAGCAATCTTTTCTTAAATTTATGAACTGTAATATTCACATTTTGTTATTAGACTGTAAGCCTTCCTAAAAACAATAAAAAAAAAAAAGATGTAATATGAAGAAAATTCACGGTTATACTTTTTCAATAATTGGACTGTCAAATTTCATAAAAAAAAATCCACGAGCCGGGTAAAAGCTGTCAAATTTTTTTATTTGGAACGCGCAGCTCTCTGTTGACGCAGTGGAAATGATTTCATTGAAATCGTATAGTTCTCTCTAGTATATAGTTTTATTTATTTGCTCATTAATCTATACATATTATTATCTTTTATTTAAATATTTACAATACTAACCTAACTATAATTTGGACGACCGGATGGCGGAGTGGGTAGTGTACCTGCCTGCGACGCCGAGGTCGTGGGTTCGATTCCCACTTAAGACAAATCTTTGTGTGCATGAACATGGGGGTTTGTCTTAGTCTGGATGTTTGTATCTATAATAAGTATGTATTTACAAAAGAAAAGTATATATGTATTAGTATCAGTTATTCTAGTACCCATAGTACAAGCTCTGCTTAGTTTGGGACTAGATGGCGTTGTGTGTGAGTTGTGAAATATTTATTTATTTAATATTTTAAACTAATTAAATAAATACCTAACTATATATATACATTGAATAAAAGAATAATATAAAATTATTAAATAAACCAAAACTTTCAGCAAATTTTACGAGAATATATAATAGGTATTATAGTCTGGTGGTATTTGGACTCTACTCACCAGCAACAGCTCGAAAGCGCCTTCCAAGGGCAGAATCCTTTTCTGGCCTTTTCTCACTGGATATGTTAAGAATCTCTCTAGTTAAATGCATGCTTTCTGTTTCAGACAGACAAGATAAAGACAGTTTATTTGACGCAATACACTTCACAAGCTTGCTGAAACACAAGAATTACGTTTATTACAGATAGTAATACAGATAGTTTCATACATGAGCTTTTCTATTTGTACCATTTATTACTTCGTGGGCCATCTGTACCATATACTAATAATCGCTATTGATCATTGTACCGTAACGCGTGATGAGCGATAGAATTGCGTTATTAATTGCTCAATTCGACTGTTTTGGTACAAACGTTAACATTGTATTTGCGTTGGATCGATCATAAACGGTAATGGCTAATGATATCGTGTTTGTACTCATTTGTCATGCGATATGATCATAGGTTTGTTTTGATTTGGTTCTATATTTAACTGCCTTATTTGCCTTGTGGTTAGCGTATGCGGGCTAGCTTTCGATGCTCGGGTCAGTCAAAAGTGTTTTTGGAATTTTACCGTGACAAAATTTTTAATAGTATCATGGAGTTGGAATTGTGTCTAGTGGATGGCGATAGGCTCACTCCCCATCATACGTGACATAAACATAACAGTTAAAATGCGGATGTTTAAACAACTTTACCTTTAAAGGTAATATAGGCGTGGTAGTATGATGTATCAGTAGAGAGACACAATTAAAGATACTTCCTTGAAGTTCCTTGTATAGCTAGAAGTTCTCTCAAAAATATGTATCTGATAAGCCTGTCTAATATCTGTTGGTGCCCAAATTTTCAAAAAAAAATTTAAATTTTAGTTTGTATGTTACTCAATTAAAAGTTAAACAATTTTCACAAAATGGCCATGAGCAAAAACGCATTTGAGTGTTTAAGTAATATTGTAGGGACTTCATATAAATAAATATGATTTGTCGGTTAAAAGTATCATTCATCAATAATATTAAAGTTAAACCATTTAGTAACTGTTAGTATGTTAACACGGCGCTCGGGAGTCTACCCTAAAAAATTACTGGCTTGTAGCATGACGTCACTTAACCTTTCCTAAGATTTATCATGAATAAATAATCATCAAAGTCCAGCGTATTTAAGAGATAAGCGCGTTCTAAACAAACAAACAAACCTAATAATATTATGGTTTTATTTTTTAATAATGATACGCAATTGTATTAAATCATTAGCCACCATTAGTGTATTAACTCATAGAAGAAGTGCCCATGGTGAGGTCATACTCCATGGCCGAACTAAATAACATTATTATTAACTTTCACGGACAATTACGCCCCTGGATGTAATAAATGACCAAAAAGAAGGTTATTTCATAACACTTAAATGTAACGTCTATATAGTTATGTAAAGAATGCTATATAGTTATGTTAAAAATCTGTTGATATTAACCTATAGTAATAAATATAATCAGCTAGCAGTGGATTTAATGAACACCCAAACAGCCAGTAGAAGATTAAAGAGAAAGATTCCTCAAGACCTAATCTAAAAAGACTGCAAGAATAAACGGAGCTGTCACTGGACAGTTTCCGTACAAATCTGATATCAATACTAAACGTATTGCTGAATATCTTATGAACTGATTGATTGCAATAAGAAAGAAAAAAAAAATATTAACCTAAAATGTATTCACTTTTAAACTTACGCGTTGCATATTAATTGATATGATTTTTACAATAATTAACGCCATTCATTTTGATTTTGACGGCAATAGGCATGATGACTAATTTTTATTTTTGTATGTAATTGAAACACCTCTTGATATAAGAAACATCATTACAAGAATTACTTTGACCTCACATTAACTTCCTGAGATAATACAATTTCAAATTCACATTAATAATAGACTCGCCCAAACGCTCCAAACAAAAGGCTACTCAAGCGTGACGTCACGATAGAGTATTTTGTATGTGAAGTTATGAATTTTGTTTGATAGCTATACGAAATATTGCGTTTATAAAAATGGTTTTATTACAAATATTGCTATAAATTGTGTATGTAATTTAATGATAAAAAAAAATCTAATAATTTCGTATTTTAAAAATGAACTCGTCCATGAAACTTTGAATGATCATAAAATGAGTTAGATTTATAGTATGTAACAAAAAATTATTTCAATTGGTTTATGTTTACCTATAGTTTGATAAGGTATCCTATATTTTACTATCTATAGATCAGTCATCATGCCTATTGACGCGATTATTATTTTTCCTTTCGGTGTTTAACGTTTTGTTAAACAAAAGATATATAAAATTAATAATTAATATCCATTAAAATCATAGCAATGAAATGTATTTGTGATAGTGATAATAAATACCACGATCTAACCTGCAAAAGATGTACCACAAATAGACCTAATTACATTACTATTCTAATTTGGTAGTAAGGTGTGATGACACGTTAACATAGATCAACGTATTTGCATTCTTTAAGATCCGCATTCCTGTTACGCTGACGTCTGTCGTCAACAGTCGGTCGCATGTATAAATATTTAGTAGTTGTATGAACCCCCAGACTTACAACGCTGACGACAGCGGTAGATCATTTTATAGAAATTGTGTATATGCGTTTGCTTGACCGACGTCAGCGAACAGGAATGCGGCTTTATAGTGTACAGATAAAAGACAGCAGATATATGAAAAATAATAAGCCATCAATTTATTCTCTACGCGGCTCTGATCATAGCCCCAGCAGTAATTACATTGGACACAATGTTAAGAGAATTTTCAATGCTGACGCGAATCGGACAAGCGCTGCGCGGATCTACATAATGTCGCATGTGACATTAATTTAGCAAACCCAATATGCTGGCGGCACCTGCGCCCAACAAAATGTTATTACATACGTGCAGGTTCGGCGTCTGCTGTCTATTATTCAATTGAAATAAATCTCATGAATAGACAATGCCTAATCAAATATGTAACCAATCGAATAGGTTTATTGGTTTTATATCAATTCAATTAATTAAATTTTTTCTGTCGCCTACTTTCATCGTATTTGAAATTGGCCTGAATTTTATAGTTTCGTGTTTGATGTGTTATATTAGGAAACACAAGCTTTTTTTATGACGACCGGATGGCGGAGTGGGTAGTGTACCTGCCTGCGACGCCGAGGTCTCGATGGCTCGAGGGTTCGATTCCCACTTAAGACAAATCTTTGTGTGCACGAACATGGGGGTTTGTCTCAGTCTGGGTGTTTCTATGTATAATAAGTATGTATTTACAAAAGAAAAGTATATATGTATTAGTATCAGTTATTCTAGTACCCATAGTACAAGCTCTGCTTAGTTTGGGACTAGATGGCGTTGTGTGTGAATTGTAAAACATTTATTTATTTATTAATGACTGGACTATATATGAACAACTGGCTTACCAGCAACTTTGACCGCGTGTAATTTGTTGTATTAAGTAGTAGTTGCTACCGCTTTTGACCCGCGTTTAACCTTACTGCTGCCCGTAAAGTTTAGGGTCATGTTAAATATCCAAAAACCTTTATTAAGAGTTAGACTATCAAACACAAAAAGAATTAACATTAGACCAGAAGTTCTCAAGATTGACGCTATCAAACAAACTAACTAACCTTCGTAGTTACGTCTGCGCGGTAGGTATATAAAAAGTAGCTTATGTTACGTGCCTTGTACAGTGGGCCAACGAGTTAGTGGGCCAAGCAATTAGGTATGCAGGGCAAAAACTTCTATGCCATACCTAGTGCAAACTGACAGCAATATATATGCATGTGTGTATTACATATTTAATAAATGTAATATAACCACTATTTAGATATTTATGTAACTCACTTATCCAAAACTGGTGTAGTAAGTCTTCACTATGACTTAGAACTTGTGGCTAAGTCGAAGCCACACGGACCGATCGATTTTGTAGGTTAAGCAATGGTAACCGCGGTCGGCCATGGATGGATCTTTAACATAATGAGTTTTCCTCCGTACCTCGGAGAACACGTTAAGCCGTCGGTCCCGGTTGCCATTTGAACATATATGGCAGTCGTTACCCGTAGTCAGAGGCAGTCAGACAACTAGACTAACAAAGAGTAGCGTATTAAGTAAGACGACCGGATGGCGGCGTGGGTAGTGTACCTGCCTGCGACGCCGAGGTCGCGGGTTCGATTCCCGCTTAAGACAAATCTTTGTGTGCATGAACATGAGGGTTTGTCTTAGTTTGGGTGTTTCTATATACCTATAGAATATATATAATTCTATATATACAATAAGTATGTATTTACGAAAGAAAAGTATATATGTATAAGTATCAGTTATTCTAGTGCCCATATTACAAGCTCTGCTTAGTTTGGGACTAGATGGCGTTGTGTGTAAGTTGTGAGATATTTATTTATTTATTTATATTACCTCGTACTGGGTTGTGGAGGTTTGATGGCAGTTGGTCCACGTAAAATATTGATATTCAGCTAAATCCGTTAGACTAGAAGCTAACTCCTCTGTAATTGGGCAAAGACTCGACAGATGATGATGAGTACTCGGTCGAAGCTACATGCTGCAGCTAGTCTAAAAAAACCTCGATTGTTTCAATGGGTATATTCACTCATTATTTAGCAAATCGTCTCATTATTCGCTGGCTTAATCCTTGGCTTACATTTCCTTTTTAATTGTAACTCCTCTGCCTGACCCTCATCGGACTCACTTGTTTTTCAGAATTTGCCGTCTCGTTAAACCTCGACTCGAGTTAGTTTGGCTCTGACACAAGTTGTAAGGAAGAGCGTTATACATTTTATATATAGCCTGAGAGATGTTCGAGAAAACTTAGGACCAATTTCAGAGGTTCCGCAAAGATATTATCCGACCCATAAAATATTATCTGACCGAATTAAAAGTGACACAAGTTACACTTGAAAAAACAATACAGCTGTCACTTTCATGTATGTGTGTTATATGCTTATCCTGCCAATTATGTTTGTCTAACACCTGTGAAATTGTGACTAAATCTGAAGATGTGCAACAAATTTAAGATAGATTTTAAGTTATTGGTTATTTTAAATTTGGATTTTGCATAAAGTAATCAAAATAACAGTAAATAGTTATGCACCTTTCGATAGATATTAACCAGTTTTTTAACTAATTTTATATCTTTAACAGTGGAAACTTCATGTTCATTATCTTTAAGAAACGTATATGGCAGTAAAAATAGTAAGATATTGTTAAAGAAAACCAAACCTTTTCAGTCAATGTTATTTCTTAAAAAAAATACTTATGAATATTCGCATTGATTCCATAGCTTAATCAAAAACTGTGTCCCCACAGGCGGAGCATAGCGCGGCAATGTTCGCAAGGCACATTTTTTCTGTCTCGCTCTAGTAAGGACGAAACCGTGTATAAATACGGCTTTACAGCTACAAATCGCGATCCGCGTACAACTTAAGCCACCATCCTACATCTGTTATCACAATCGCGCATCCGTGGTCCCGACCCTTTCGCTACATAATTTTGTAATTAATTAAATCCACGATCGTACATTTCTAAGATGGACTACGTCATTTGTTACAAGGATTTTGTCATAATTTTTCATCATACAATGTTTCTATGCCCTTTGTCTGTTTATGTGTGTAAAGGACTTTTGGAGTATAGAAAAAACATGGCAAATTGCAAACTGAATGTAAATAAATAATAAATTAATATCTCACAACTTACACACAACGTCATCTAGTCCCAAACTAAGCAGAGCTTGTACTATGGGTACTAGAATAACTGATACTACTACATATATACTTTTCTTTTGTAAATACATACTTATTATACATAGAAACACCCAGACTAAGACAAACCCCCATGTTCATGCACACAAAGATTTGTCTTAAGCGGGAATCGAACCCGCGACCTCGGCGTTGCAGGCAGGTACACTACCCACTCCGCCATGCGGTCGTCAATCAAATCATGTGTTTGTTTTATTTGTGGAGTATTAAAATAATCAAACCAGCATATTACTATTTGGCACGTATATATTACACTATGTTAATGTATTTTATGAGAATAATGTAACAAACACATAATTTATTTAATCATTAGCTTTATGCATATAACCATACATTGGTTAACACGGCACAAGCGGCCTATATAGCAGTGGGTTTTTGTTTAAATATACACATTTCGAATAATATTTCTATGATTCTTAATTTTAATTTTTTTGTTTAATTCACAAATACGTATAACAAAAACAAATACCTGTCTGTGTAATAGATAAAATATAACGTAAATTAGTATGTATACATACTAAGATTAATATACATTAACACATACATATCACATGGAACGAACTGGCCAGTGAAATGACGTGAGATACCGTCTAATCCACATGACGTACGCACGGATATGACAGCCCATAATCCCACACTCGATGTAGATATGACGTGGATACCCTTCACAATATAACACGTATTATATTGCTATATTTACATATTTCTGTGTTGTATCCTACCCGATGAAAGAGTTTTTTTTTATCGTTGATATGTAAGGAACTGAGTCAGTACATTTTTAAACGACTCATGTTTTAAACAAGCAGTTTGTTTGATAAAAAACTAACTTTCGGCTAAAGTTTTCTCTTACAATTTTTTATTCAGATTGGTTTACACAGACAATTTTTCAAAGACTGCTATGCAGGTAACTTAATGGCATGTATCCTTAAACCGACACACTAGTATACAATCACTGATTAATCTGGGTTGCATGAAAGGAGCCTCCCCGAGTGACGTACACAACGATTCCCTACGTCCGGCGCACCCTGGGCAATTCGCGAGTTCTCTAAAGCGTATTGGCTAATCCTTTCACCACGATGGCAAGTCAAATAAAATTTGACTCAGCCATCGACACGACGAAGAAGACTGAATGACGTGGTAATATTATTATAACGAAAAAATATACTTATTCCCAGAGCGAAGTTTTAATACCAAACTAACTTTAGATTTAATATCACTACCAACATTGTACAGAAAACATTTTGATAAACGACCCGCAAACCAATCTCGAGAATCCAACAAGCATTAAAATATAATAAAAATAAAGCAATATACGAAGCTGTAATAAATATCAAAGTTTGATTACAACCTTCAACGAGTGTTGAGGCTCACAATAGAAAGTTCTGTATTAACTTAGGCTAGCAAACAGCAACTTGTGAAGTTGTAAGAAGTAAAGATCATACGGGCACGTAAAACATTCTTAGAACTGATATCATGAGGTTCAAGTATGTCTAATCTATATGTAGTAAATTCCTGGTCTTACCTAGTCATAGGTCTATTTTTAACACTCTCTTTTAATGTGCCTAGATTAAAAGCTGTTTGTTTTTTAATCTAACTTTAACTTCTTTTTTTTGAATTTGTAAACTTATCTTTTAATTTATTCTTGTTTTGCCTGCTCTTAATTTAATTCAAATTTGTTATTTTAATTCAAATTAGTTTACTTACTTGTTTATGTTATTATTTACTGTGGAAAGTTTGTTGGATTGCGATGAAGATATTTTTGTGTATTATAGTTTTGAAGAGTTATGTTTGTTTCCTAAATAAATAAAAATAAAATAAAAAAATAAAATGTCGATACCATCAAATAAACTGTATGAAAAGGGACTAGTCTAATACTGTTGAAAACTTTAAAATCTTGAGATATTTTGGAAATGGCTACGTTTTGTAATATATTGGACGAAAGAACGTGGACAATCGCAACAACTTGTGTTTTTGCCGTAATAAGTATTTTTATACTAGCGGTAAAGAAATTTATAGTTATAAGTTATATCGGGCAAAGTAGTCGAAACTCTTCTAAAGATTTTGTCCTATGTGAGAACCGAACACAACATTAGAAAACGAGCGCAAGAACGATTTTTTAAGGGGAAAACATGACAAAAACGCGACTAAATCTATCTCGCGGTCGTTATGCTATTCCAACAGGACAATGACAGCGATATGACCATTTGACCCATTTTTTTATACTTGCAGGCACAGGCATTGAAATTGTTACTGCATTGTTTGTTTGTTTGTATCTGTAGTATGTACAAACAAAAATTTTAACCTGTAATATTAAAACAAACCATCCCGTACTATATGTATGGTACCACAGGTTCAGTGATGAAACTACAAATGAAGTTACAAAAATAAAACAACGTTGTCCAAACAACATCAATATGCGGCACTATTTGCAAATGCTATTCGAACTCGCTTCCGAACATTTTGCGTAGCAATAAGAACACAGAAATCAAAGTTTCCAAAGCTAATATATATTGAATAGTAGTTGGGTGGGCCAATGCAGTCCGCGTGCGGCCCCGAGTGGCGAAACTTCTCGTATTACTTTGTGACGCCTTCGCGCCAACAAATGCTGCTTACGGTGTGTGAATTGGATATCCCAATTGATCAAACTCCGTTCGGCAACTGTATAATAATAGCTTTTGCGGATATGTGCGTTTGACGGATCCTTTGTTAAGGAACTAGGAAGTGTATAAGGCGTATTGATAGTTGCTAAGGTAACCGCTTTGTTGAAGTTTGTTGTTGCGTAAATACAAATGCTATATAAAAGGTTTGATACCATTTATATTGATATTGGTTTTCACTGCTTGGGATTTTTCTTTCACATTGTTATCTACTTACTTTATTTACAATCATAAATATTAAAAAATACGAAACAAAATCATACCCAACTATGTACAGCTGAAATAGAAATAGAAACAAAAATTTTAAAAGTTATGCGTCAAAAAATACTTCCGCATCAATGTCAAATGCGGGTGACGTGCCCAGAAGGCTGGCGGCATTGCTGCGTTGCAATGCTCAAATTTTTGGATTTTTTGATCTAAAGCCATGCCATATTTTATGCAATATTAGTTTTTCACTAATAAATATATCATGACGTAATTAATTTAAAATAATAAAGAAATCTCCTGTGTAAATATTTATATATATATATATATATATATATTTATATATATTTTATTTAAATGTATATGTATTAGTATATTTGTTACCATATTTATGTATTCGAATTTTTGATATGATATTACTCCATGTATGTATTCACATATTCAGCACATAACTTTTCTTTTTTTTTTAACTCTTTACTTTCTTATGCACCTACCTTTGTTCTTTCTGCATCACCTTAAGGTTGACTGGTAGAAAATGCCTAAGGCATTAAGTCCGCCGTTGTACTATATTTTAAGTGCAAGAAGTTTTAAAATAAATAAATAAATAAAATAAATAAATCTGTTATGTATATTGTAGTTGGATGGACCAATGCAATCCGCGTGCAGCCCCGAGTGACAAACCCCGGTAACTCCGTTCGGCAACTGTATAATAATGACTTATGCGTTGTGTGCGTTTGACAGATGCTTTGTGGAGGAACTATAAAGAGTATAAGGGATATCGATAGGTGCTGAGGTAAGGCTTTGTTAAATTTAGGTGTTGAGTAAGTAATACAAATGCTACGTTAAAGTTTGATAACATTAATCTTGATAGATGTTTCTTTAAGTTGAAAGATTCCTACGTTCTTGGATAAAATACTTTATCAAGATCTTTTCGACGTCTCGTTGACTTTATTGTAAAGACATCTTATTCAGACGATTCCATTCTCCTAAAGGGACATAATCTCCTAGACCTCGATCCGAGCTAGGTCACAAACAACTCGTTAATCTGACGTCTGGTAGACAGCCAACTTCCCATAACGCTAATGTACTGGAATAATAGTGTTTGTTAGACTGCTTGAGATGTAAGTAAAAATAGAATGTAGATTAATGAGGATAAGTACCTTTTGTATTTTTAGAAGGAAAATAAGTCAGATTTGACTATATTGGAAAGAAATGCTCTGGCTATAATATGTTTTATGGAGACTAGTTTGTTGAAACTTTGGTCTGGCTGCACGTCCCGGCTTACTTGCAACAACAGTAAGTGCAGACCGGTTGTTTTGTTTTGCCGGCTACACGATCAATTTAATTTGCTCCAGTTGAATATTCACCCAACTGAATTAAACACAAACTATTTTTGCAAGTAAGGTGGAGAATGTAGCGATTTGCACAAACATGTTTGCCCGAATAAGGTTGCAATTGTTTGCGTAAAGCAAGAGCTTTAATTCATACAAAAACGCCTCAAAACTGAAATACAAACTAATCGTATCTGTTCTTTCCACTTGTGATCTCCCGGTTTTACCTGATATGTAACGATCTCTACAGTAATCCCCGAATCTCCTTCATCTGATCCCATCTTAAACACTGTACGCAGGATTAACGGGTATTTTGTACTAGTTGCTCACTGTGGTTTTACCTGCGTTAGAAGTTACTGTTCTACTGCCGGCAGTAGCTTGAACCTTACCCAAAACTTGACAAGTAAACGAACAAAGCAGCAACCAGTAGTTCCAGACATAAGCGTATTCAAACAAACAAACTCTTTCTCTTCAGATTTGTTATAGTACTAAGACCTAGTTTTTTAAGGTTCCGGATAGATCTTATTCGACCCATAAAATATAACCTGACCAAATTTAAAAGTCACACAAGTTACACTTGAGATGTTCCAATTTTTCACAAGTGTTAGATAAACCTTATTGGCAGGATAAGCATGCAACACACAAAAGATACTTTTTTTTTTAAGAATAACTTTTGTCACTTTTAAATTCAGTCAGGTTTTATTTTATGGGTTGGATAAAAACTATCCGGAACCTCAGAAACTGATCCAAAGCCTTAATTTCCAAGTGTTATATAAACCTTATTGGCAAGAAAAGCATATAACACAAATAAATTAAAGTTACAGCTGTTATTTAGTGTTTTTTTCTCAAGTGTAACTTGTGTTATATTTTATGGGTCAAATAAGATGTATCCGGAATCTCAGATATTGGTTGAAGCCCTAGTGTTAGATGAACCTTATTAGCAAGAAAAGCATATAACACACATAAATTTAAGTGACAGCTGTTTTTTAGCCCTTAATATCTTTAAATAAAAGCTTTCAGCAATATTTCAACCCATTAAGATACTTCACAATACCAAAGATACTCTATTTCTAACACATGAATAATTGTCAAACACAATACATCACAACAAGTTCCCGTAACACTCACTATCAAACACGATCAAGCCACATTTCATTGCAGACGCCATTACGAGCCATTCGCACGTCTCTGTAAGCCTAGTACCTTTGTGCAGGTAACACTATCGAATAAATGCTTCAGAAGTGAACGTTGCATTGTTAGGTTATCTCCAACGCCTCGGAGCTCAACGATACCAGATAGCTACTGTAAGATGATCCTCGTCCCCCCCTCGCGCACCGCACACCTGCTTTCCTTTGTACTGAAAACGCCGATACACGTACAGGAAGCTAAAGATGATTTGAATTATAAGGGGGCCTTGTTAAATGGATTGTTATGATCCTGTATCTAGATATTGGCTGTAAGGCGGGCCTTGAGAACTAAGCTTGTATTCGGGCTTATGCGGCATTGCTATATGGCTAGGATTGAGAATACTGTAATATCTTGAATGCGTATGCGTGCTTGGCTTTGTTTTGGGTTAGAAGAAATCGAGCTTCAAATTTAGTATTGAACTCATTCTTTACATATTTTGCTGGATTTGGACACGCTATCTCGCGAACCAATATTTTTTTACGGTGCCTAGGTATAGTTGCCTCATTATATGGCTGTTTCGTTGGTCTAGTGGTTAGCGTATGCGCCTCTCCCCGCGAGGTCTCGGGTCCAGTTCCCGGGTCGGCCAAAAGAGATATTTGGGATTCTTAGAAGACAGTGCAGAGTTGGATTTATGCCTGGTAGATGGCGATATCACATGGAACCTAAACATAGCAGTTGAAATGTGGGTGTTACACACCATTGCCTCACCCTTCTGGTTAATATCAGCGTGAAGTTATGATATAGTTCAATTCACGAGCTAAATTATCTTTAAAGGATCTTCACGTTGAGTCGCGAACCGCTTCGCAGGTTAATCTGTGACGTCACTCGTGCTGTATTAGTGCATTCAGTGCATTGAATGTCGTGTTCATATCTTGATATCTTGGATTGTATTAGCGGTAGATTGTCTTCTTGATATTATTGAACGCTCTTGCAGTTTGTGAAGTTGTTTGTCCGCTTTGTGTCTATTTTAATAGACATGACATCACGTCTATATTACCCAGAAGGTGTATAACAACCACACTTCTCCTGTTATGTTTTCTGTTGAAAGTTCACAAATAACACTTTACACGACCCGGGAATCGAACCCGAGACTTCGCGGTGAGAGTCGCATACATTAACCACTATATTAAGGCATTATCAATAGACTATAGAGGAACAAAAGAATAAAGTTACAATAAGGAACAATCTGGGTGTGGAGACGCACATTTCATCAATTAACTCGTTGACAGCGCCCCTCTATATTTTCATAATTTTCCCGTCTGCACTAGAGAGTTTAACGTAAGTCCATTATTATTTTAAGGGTGATCTATTTATTAGACGGAACCCTGACCGAGGTTATAAACAATCTATTAATAAATTAAGGTTTTGCCTTCGGGATCCCCGAACGTGCCTCAAATATTATAAAGCTAAACTATTCGCAGGGTTCGCCTTTAATATATTATGGAGTTTTCTTAAGCAAATGGTATGGTAAATTTGGATGAAGATATAAGAAAAATTTGCTACGGATATTGAGATATTTGGGTAGCAGTATAGGGGTTTATGATAGCGTAGAAATATATTTATGAACGACATGTTGTATTTCATTAATACCTGCAATTTACCGACATTTGTGATCAGTGAATTCTCTACAGATATGAGATGTATTTGTTAACCGGTTATCAGAAAATTATATGTTTAGCACTATTAATGTCGAGTCATAAGAAGCTGATGGTAGTTGGCCAGGACGACAGAAGAAGATCTCGCGGTCGCTCACCTATCCGCTGGTCAGACCTAGTTAAATCGCTCACTGGCCTATCAATAACCAATGCTATAAAGACACGTGGAGAAGCATAGTGCATCAAGTGACCAACACTTCTAGCTAGACACGACCTTCAGCAATGAAGATAACGACTGAGAAGAAGATTAATGTCATCTATCTGTGTTGCCGTAATGAGTCGTCATGTCTGTCCGTCTGTCCGTCCGTATGTCACAGCCACTTTTTTCCGTAACTATATATTTTTTTCATCAAACCCATACGTGTTTGGTATCTATGGATAGGTCTTCAAAAATGAAATTGAGGTTTGTAATATATTTTTTTTCTAAACTGAATACTTTACGCGAGGGACGCTTCCAAAGTGGAAAAATTTGTGTGTGTGTGTCCCCGTAACTTCTAAAATAAGGGAATGATAAATGTAAAGGTAATATAATGATGTACTATGCAAACTTCCACTTAAAATTGCTTTGAACGAGATCTAATAATTAGTTTTTTTTTAATACGTAATAAATCGTAAACCGTATTTACCTTTCATTCAATCAACTCCAATATAATAAAGAATTAAGAAAAACATGTATTTAGATGAATAGTGGTACGAAACCCTACGTGCGCGCGTCCGACTCGCACTTGGCCGGTTTTTAATCAAGAATTGCGCAGCAATTTTTAAAATAAGTCTACCCAGTAGGTATAAAATATGCATTATTATCACATAAATGAGACACAGCCGGAAATCAACTAGCCTAACAGATTTTTAATCAATTTAGTTACGTGTCGGCCATTTTGCAATGTGGCGGCCGCCGGTTGGCTCGTTTGAATTCGGAATGAGCGCGCGGCGCGGGAGCCCATCAATCAGAGGGCCGCACTGCCCCGCGCTTGACGGCTCACAAATTATGATGGAGATTTATGCTCTACTGCCCAGTAATGACAATTACTTTGACCGAACCGAACCGAACTATAGGAATACGAAATGGCCTGTCAAAATTCAATACTACTTATTATAAATGCAGCTATTAATTTGATTAACGATGTTTTTAATTTGGATTTAATTTAGTGCAGGCTTTTTGAAGGCTCATTAAGGGTAGACTCTGCACACATATAAAGGTATTGCTGTCTCTATCGGTCTTATATATAAATGTGTGAGTGAAAATACGTGTTGATGTTCAGTTGTTACTCAACGGTTCAATACCTAGGATTTGTTGTTTGATAAGTCTGCCGATTTTCAACAAAATTTTGTTGCTATGGTAACAATGGCGAGATTTGTATGTGGAACAGGGATGTTTATTGTTCCACAGTCAGTTGCATTATGCACTAGTCGACCAACTAGTCGACTAAAAATCTACTAAATATAGATATTCTATACCTTTAGGCATAATTCAGACTAAGAACTTACGACGCTGTTTTAACAGGTGGGCAGACAACTAAAAGAGATAAAAGATTTCACGTCGCGTTTTACGCCATCGGTTTTTTTACATAATAATATTTATATTTATACATATCTTCATTATGTGGGCCTGCTGGAAATATACTAAAGATTAGCCCAGCAATTTAAAATAATCATGATTTTAATGAACTTAAAAAGCTGATCTGTTTATGTTGTTGCTTTTCAGGTTCATTTGCATTTATTCATACAATTTGTCCACATCTATCTTGGGCTAAATAGGCCATATAAACTGGACGCAACGCGACGACGCAGTGCTTCTGTGTCTACGTCACAGATTACAGATAAATATGAAGCTAGCTAGTCGATGTGAGTTGAGCCTAAGGATATAGCGCGTCCTTATTCTGTAACATGATTTAATTTTGGCGTCCGTATTCAGTTTGATTTTGATGATGATGTACAGTCGTGTTCAAAATTGCCATGAGGTTTACAGCAAGGGTAATTATTGTCGCTTTCGCAATACGTCCAATTTGAGTTCGCGTCAAGACGTCAAGGCGTCAAGCCTTGCCCGACGCCCACGCATGAAAATAGAGGCTATAGACACAAATTTGATATCAATAAAACTTTGCGATTAAACTTTTTTTTTTTTTTTGAAAAGCTTACTAGCAATTTGCAAATACAAATTACTAGTATTCTTGTTAACCCCCTCCAGCTAAGCTTAATTCGCTTGTGATAAGAGGAAGTTTTACGTCCGTGGTGTAATGGCCAGGATTCGAACCCACGACCTCTCGATCGTAAGACCGATGCCTTATCCATTGCGCCACGGCCGCTTAATTAAGCGGGCTTTGTCAACAAAAAAAACATTAACACTCATCAAGATCGATTAAACGATTTTATTTTGCAGGAACAACAGACCGACAGACATTCAAAGTTACTTTGGGATTTATAATATCACTAGTTTCTTCTGCGACTGCACCCACGTAGTATGTCGATAGTATGTAATTGCATCGAAACATTAGTACTATAATATAATAGTGATAGTACCGTTTAACTCTTGATTCTGAGTGTTTTCTTTATTTAAATAATAAAACAAAGTTTAGAAATGATACTGTATTATTGAGGGTATATAATAATAATATTTAATAATATTGCTCTAATATTTAGGACATTGCGTTTCTCTTGAGACAGTGATAAAAGAATTGCATTATTCTGCAACATGGCATTCGTTATTTATCTAATAATAATTACTTTCTTCAGCTCTATTTTACGTTTAACCTTATTCATTTTTCGCTCTCGTGAAGTATAAGCTGACAAATAGGCCAAGTCTCTTCTTTTCATTCTGCGGTTCACTAAAAATACAGAAATGTAAATAATTTACCTCAGCACAAACTCAAATGACAAAAATCTTTATTACTATGCGGTTTATATGCTGTAAATATATTTATCTTATTTTTGTTCAAATTTGCTGAAACGGTTATGTGTTTGATTGTACATATGAAAAAACAAAAATGACATGCACGATATAATGACATTACAATTTAAGTATTCGTAGATATAATGATATATTTACTATGTAAATAATTAACAATACACAATGTAAAGATTGTTTACCCCTACAGGTTTACCCATATTTAAGTCCAGAGAAACTATTTAAATATTATAATCAACATTATAAAATACAAGTGTGACATATGACACAAGCGAATTGCAATGAATGACACTGTAATTAGGCCAAGAGCTATGCATTTTAAATGAATATTGTATCGGCATAGTTATTATTATGCATGTAAAAGGTTTTAGGTTCGAAAGCATTTAACGATTATTATTATTACTCCAACTCAATGATAAATTAACAAGACAATTAAACGTTGTCTTTTCAAAGATAATGTGACATGTTTCTATAGATACTAATACTCTGCTCGGCATATATAGCTGACTATTAATTTATAACAGCCCTTGAAAGTATGGGGTGATTAGGGACGTGATAAAAATAAAAAAACAGATTATGATCAGCCTCATCATTTACACATTTTAACAGTCAATCGTTTTAACATTTACACTTTGTCACAATAGTACAATTGTATACAATTGTCTTTTGAAATAATATATAAATAACTATTAATAAGTTATTCATGCAAAAAACAATCATTGTTTTCAACTAACTGTTTTTATTTCTGTTATTCGTCTAGACTTTGGTAGGTACTTTTAACCCATATGCCATGTATACAGTAGTGAGGTTCTTCTCGTAGACTCCATAGGGGTCTCGGGGTAATCATTCCAGGCATTGGCCTGTCTTGATGGTGTCACCGCCGGCTGCTAAGACAGCCGGGTCGCTGGGTGGGGTCCGGGTGGGCCCGCTGGTCGGTCCGGGACATCAAGTCCGGTGGGAGGCGCGGCTAGGTATGATGAGCCCGCGGGCGTGAATCGCTGCGGGCGGCACGCATACTAGCAGCGCATGGGTCATATCCGGTAGTCCTCCTGTGTATGGCGAGGTCGAGCTCCCCGGGGGCAATGCACCTGAGGAGCGCCCGTCAGCCATCACTGGAGGCAGCGTCACTGTCGGTTGCCACTGAGACAAGGTCACGTGGCAGGGCAAATTTGTCCGGTGGGCGCCGGTGGTAGGGCGCAAGCTCCCGCAAGTGGCGGGCTTGCGACCGATCGGCGCGCACGAACAAATTGGTACTCAGGCGACCCACGAAATCGTCCAAGCTTTCCATGCGCAGGTCCCTGGCGATCGTCCTGTTCCGCACGAAGCGAGGGGCGTTAGCGAGGGTGCGTAGCGCAAGCGATTGCTGTGCACGTAGACGCCGGCGGTTTGACTCTGAGGTGAGTGCGAACCAAGCTGGGGCAGCGTAGGTGATGCGGGTGCGGATGTACGCCTTGTACACGCCGAGCTTCGCGCGGAGCGGTAGTCGGGACGAAAGGACGGGCCATAGGAGGGAGCGCGCGGTGCGCGCTTGGGCAATCACGTTGTTGACGTGGGGCTTCATGGAGAGGTTGCTATCAATGGTCACGCCAAGGTATTTTACCGTCGCGGACCACTTGATATCCTCTTCCATGAGCTTGAGCTGGGGCAGTGCCCTGCTTCCCACGGAGATTGCCTGAGTCTTTGCCACGTTGACCGTCAGTCTCGCCATGTATACAGCTCAGTCCCTAAATGATTATTTACATAAAAATATAATTCAATTATGTTTATAAAGAACGAAAAGATTCTGCAGCTAGATCTCGGACTATAACTTGTTGCAGTCGTGAATGTCAAAAAAGGTTCAATGCAGTTCATTGCATACTCTCTGGTCGGTAGACTATGGTATGTCATATCTCGGCTTGGTTCGGTATCTCACTGGCACCCCTCCTTCACTTCCGAGTAGCTAACGAATGGCTGCCTCACCCCCCTTCAATGAGTTGAGATAGATATTGTAATTTTCTTTAATTTGTAATATGGTATTTGATGAATGAAAATGAGGTACTTTGATGATAATTATTGATAAAATAGAAAGTACATTATATTTACGAGGGTCCTTCGTTTCGAAAACGTGTAATAATCTGTTGTATAATACTAAAAAAGTCGCATTTGTCAGGCCGTTCAAAACTACGGATGTTTGGATGCCTATAATTTTTAAAATAGGCAGACTAAAGATAATTTGAAATCGAAGGAACATAGATAATCATGTTTTAAATTGACTGTGCAAAAATTATAACATTGTGATGAAAAATGTAAAAGATACAACCATACTCATTTTGTATGAGAATTCCATACCGGGAGTTCCCTCTTAAGGAATATAAATTGTGTCATATATTAGTTATGGATACTGGAGTAATCAATAGGAAGTTAATATGCATTAAGGTGCTATGGTATATGATGGGAATATTACTTTGTATCTAATTAAAACGGTTCCCATGAGTATAAATGAGTTCTTAATATATCACTTGATTAGTAAAAGGTGGACTTTGGTAATGATATTTAAATATGGACATAAATGAATTTTAAATGACATGTGAATATAGACTTAGGGCCGGTTTCTGACGTTCCAGATATATTTTATCCGACCCATAAAATATAACCTGTCCGAATTTAAAAGTGACACAAGTTACTCTTGAAAAAAGAACACAGCTGTCACTTTTATTTATGTGACTTATATGCGTATCCTGACAATAAGGTTAATCTAACACCCGTGAAAAGAGGGTAAGTTAAATATCTTGGCGGTTTTAAAGTTCGCTGTAAATAAATTGTCACGGATCGGGATAAGTCACGCTCTAGTACGGTGCCCGTTTATTGGTTGAACCACCATTTGAAGCCAACTTCAGTACTGCCTAGATCTTTGATTTTATCTATAAGTATTATGTCATGATTTAGATAATACAATTAATTTTCGTAAGACCAAATATAAAGTTATGTAATATTCCCTTTTTTCAATAAAACTTTTTATGCAAGTTCCTACTGTATACCTATATATACTTAACTTATTGATTAGGTTTATTAATTTGAAATAAAAAATAATATAACATAACATTACGACTATATTACCAAAGGTTAGGTCCCATGGGACACGGGGTAAGCCTATCGCCATCCACCGGGCACAATTGCAACTCCGTGCTGCTATTCAGAATTTTCTGACGAAAAGTTTGATAAACCCGAGACCTCGCGGTAAAAGGCATACGCTAACCACTAGACCATCGAAGCAATTTGAAATACGATAGTTTAATTCTTGAAAAAGGTTTAGTCCTTTTGACATCGCTTTACAAGCCACGAGAGCAGAGCAGTAACGTTTAACACGGTAAATAGTGGAACAGCTATTAATGTTTTAGATTTAGTTCAACAACATAATAAAAAATATTTAATGTAATTTTCAGTAAATAACATCAGTTTTGGCATGAATTAACCACAGTCAGTTTATTGCATTAGTTAATAGAACCCGGTTTTAACTTACATAATTGTGTTTGTGAAGCCCGTGGTATCGAATATTTGATAATACCTTTTGTCATATCTAATTATCTACCTACGTAAGTACAGCGTTTTATTATTTAAAGTAGTATTGATATACTATAAATAAATTAATTAATTAATTAATATATAAATGATTTAGATTTTATACATTAGATAAAACGCCAGAAGCAATCACACCATTTTATCCAATATCCAATGGTCCCAATGACAAGGCCAAATACACACCACTGCGTGGTGTGGGTTCGATCGCCACATGGGACAAATCTTTGTGTGATTCGCAAAGATTTGTTCTGACTCTGGGTGTGCTTTGTGTGTGTGAAATGTATGTTTGTGAACACCCCACAACACAGGAGTTATTCCTTGTTAAAAAAAACTGTAACTGTAACACTGTAGCAAAGTGTTTAGCTTGAATTTAATACGTTGGTGAAATCGGCACTATGGCATAAATTTGCCAAACTAAGCAAAAACATTTATCTGTCTATCTTTCTGCTCGTATCGTTATACTTATCGACTACAAAGATTTTACATTCATACACTTAATCTTGACATACATGCCCGCGACTTAGAGTACTTTGCACTTGACCTTTTCTGAACATTTTCGATCAGGACCTTAGATGTCCTTCAAAGACTTAAAGAAAAACAATTTGTGCTGAGAAAGCAGCACTCTTAAAACTCTAGTTGCGCCCTCTATCGACCTTCGTGGTCAATCTAATCAAACGTATAAAAAGAAGTACTTTCAATACATCGTCATTACGTCGTTGGTAAGGGAGTAGAGTGTACTAACAGTGCTGCCCTTCTTCATCACTTAGTCGCAATACTACCTTGAATACACCCCCGGGAGAAACCAGATGGTGCTATAACTATAGACTCTACAACCTATTTGCTCATAGCGATTTCAATTCCATCTTTTTGCTCCATTTGAACTTTTTCGAGAAACTCAGCATGATTTCAATTTCAATGTGTTCTTTTACTAATTTGATTTGTTTTTGAGCCATCTATCGAATCTCGTGGTCAATATAATCGAACGTTTGTAACAAGAAGTACTTTTAATACATTGTCGTACGCCATTGGTGTGGGAGCCATTGTGATCGGGATTGTTGAGAGTCTGCAATCAGTGTTGTCCTCCTTCATCACTTAGTCGCAATTCTGTCTTGACTACACTCCGGGGAAAAACCCCACAGTGGTAGGTATAACTATAGAGGTAGCAACCTTTTTGCATATGGCGATTTCAATGGCATGGTTTTGTTCCATTTGAAGCTCCTTGCATATCCTACAAATAGGTGCCTAGTAAAAAAACAAACATGATTTAAATTTCAATGTGTTCTTTCAAAAATATCGACTAATTTGTATGATTGGTTTTACGCCATTTATAAATAATAATAATAAATCATTTATTTCAGGCTGCATAGGCCCATAGATATATACCTTAACCTAAAAAAATACATTATTATAATATCACTTCTTTTGCACTAAGTCATTAATGCATTCCTGGGGTATAGTTCCGCGGAAGCGAAGAAAAACAACACCCTGCGGCCAAAAACTTTCATCAAGCACTTGGTCCAGTAAACAGGTCGGCACTCGCACCACGAACGCCTTGAAGTTGACGTTGCGGCGCGACTCAAACAGCTGCACTCTTAGCACATGATTCAGCTTCTGGCTGACATATCTCGCGATATCCTCTGCCTCGGTGGTGTAGTGCAGGCGCGAGATAAACACTGGGGTGTTCGGCGGATAAAGTCTCGTGGTCAATCTAGTCGAACGTTTAAAAACGAAGTCCTTTCAATACATTGTCATACGCCATTGGCTAGGGGAACTATAGTGATAGAGATTGTTGGCAGTCCGCAAACAATGCTGCCCTCCTTCATCACTTAGTCGCAATGCTGTCTTGACTACACCCCTGGGAATGAAGGGGGTATGCTATAGTGAGGATAGCAACCTCTTTGCATATGGCGATCTCGATGACATTGTTTTCTTGTAAAATATGGGATGCTATGCATATTGTTATGGTCACTGTATCGCTTGATTTGATCATGAAATAAAACGGGATATTTTATATAATAATAATAAAAATATGAGCTTAATTTTTGCTCTAAAAAAGCGTGTTTTGCATAGTAAAAGAAATATATTAGATACTATACCAAAATCATAATAACAAAAATCGAGCTGCAAAATGTCAAATTCACAAATGATTTATTTGTGAATTTAATTTTGGAGCGAATTTTAGTACAGAGTATACTGGATACCATTTTCAAAAGATTGTGTAGATAATATAAGAAATTATTTTTTTGATTTAGGTGTAATGTTAAGGAATATAATACATTTGTTATTAAAAAATCGACATTCAAAGATGAACAATTTTGAAAGTGTATATCAGAGTCCGCACTATCACCATTTCCCCAGTCATATGCGAATGAAAGTGTAGAATTCTTATGTGATAGCATTTAACTCAACACATTTTATCTGGTGATCACTCAGGTCCTTAATATTTCGCGAACGCATCAATAAAATCTGCACTGCAATTTCAGCAGCATATTGTCGCGTAAAAACATTACCGATATAATGAAATAGGTTAGGTACCCGCCGTCGCTTTTTGACGTGCAATCGTTAAGGGAATCCGTCGAATTATTCCCATGAATATGTATAACCGCGTCTGTCGCCCTGGGCAGTAATGGTGGGACAATCACTTCTGTACTGGAGGCAAGATAGTAAATCAATATGCTTTGCAATTTGTTAGTTATTTAGTTAGTTTATGTGTTTTGCAATTAATATATCCTTACTTTAAATAAATATTTCACAAGTCACACACAACGCCATCTAGTCCCAAACCAAGCAGAGCTTGTACTATTGGTACTAGAATAACTGATACTAATACATATATATACTTTTCTTTTGTAAATACATACTTATTATACATTGAAACACCTAAACTAAGACAAACCCCCATGTTTATGCACACAAAGATTTGTCTTAAGTGGGAATCGAACCCACGACCTCGGCGTCGCATGCAGGTATACACTCCCATTCCGCCATCCGGTCGTCAAATCAAGAATTAAATAATATCATAAATGCGAAAATAACTCTGTCCATCTGCTACGCTTTTCCAGATAAACTAATGAACCCTTCTAAACTACTCTTGATGAGCGATGCGACTTTGACTGCAGGGAACATGTTTAGAAGGCTGTCGGCATTGCCACGTTGAATGGCGATGCTGATTCTTTGATTTTTATTTTTATTTCTTAAATAGAATTATCCGTTCACTAGAAGGTATACCTACTAAAACGTATAGTAAAATATACGCAATATCATGACGAATGAGTTTCACAAACACTTGTAATCAAAGTACTAGTGTCAACGGTTCCATCTCCCAAGACATTAATCACTCCACCCACATTTATTGCGATTCGCGAATAAAACGTCGCGAAAAACGTAGAGCATTACGAATACAGCTCTTTTGGTACGAGGGAAAGAGGGAAAATCGCTGATTGCTCTCGTGAAAAATTACACATCATCATATGCGTCTAAAAGCCCCCATATGCATTATGCTATGTGCCGTATTAAGCTGCTCTGCTTATGAAACAAATTGCGACAGTGTGAGTGTATTCCTAACCTTATTTTGTTTTTTTTTGGGAGGCGAAGGCAAGCATTATTGCGGCCTAGAATGCCGGCTTTCTACCATTTCAACATTATATTCCTAATGCGTTTTTACTGACTGGGGAACATGTGCGATGGAGCCCATATTTTGTCATACCCCTAAAATAGGTTTTAGGTTGAGGTCGTTTTGTTGAATAAGAAATAGTAGCGCCAAACTAAATGTCTTTTTATGTTTTAGCTTTACCATTTATGTTCCAAAGTATAACTAAACCCAAGTAACACAACAACATTAAAACGAACGCTATAAAAGTAAGTTAATCGCAAAAAGTTTGTCTGAGAAATATAATCAAATTGTTATCCTTAATTTCACGAACTTTTGGTTATTTATATACAACTTATCACTTATCATCAGGTGAGATCGTGGTCAAACGCGTGCCTATCCACCATAAAAAAAAACTATGTTGGAGTATCTAAATTGTAGTGGCCGGTAGTAACATGATAAAGACTTAAATCACATTTAGCTGGCAATAAAAGATGTCTCTGCTTATTTTAATTAAGAACAACATTATTTTAATCATCAATTTAAGGTTTCAACACAACCAAATTGTACTGCAATCGTTCAACGTTTTAACTGCCAAAACGTTTTCGAATTCCAACATCCAAACTAAAACAATAAACGGTACAACTCCAAAAAACAAAAATAAATCAAACAAAGAACAATTTTGGCAGAAAAACAAACTGAAAAACTACGTACAATACATAGTAGGGATAGTTGATACGCTGGCATTAAATGGGGCATAACTAGACATTAGACAAATTGGCCGGGAGCCAGGCCCCATGGCGCGAGTGCCTGTATCCATAGGTTGGTAACACTGTATGTTGCTAGCTTTATATTTGGTATATTTATGCTTGGCTTGCCTGTAGGTTGGCAACACAAGTTATGCTTTGAATGCGCCGTATTTTAGGTCAGTTTAGGTAGTTACGGTATGAATGTGTTTATTTCTAAAGAATATTTTTGTAGGAATGTTTGGGTTTGATTACGTTTGTCATTTGGGACCACTGATATTTTGTAAAATTCAAACAATTCGATTGATTTAAACTGTAATGTAGGACATTAAATGAATGAATGTAATTTTCCAGACACAAGGAATTTACAGCACTTTCAATGTTAATTCCAAGCTTATTAACTCCAATAATATTGAATAAACTAGTTTTTACCCGCAACTTCGTCCGCGTGGAGATCGTTATATTAAGTAGAAGCCGCTGCCGCTCTTGACCTGCCTTAAACGTCACTGCCCCGCTTCCATGGAGTTCAGCGTAATGTTAAATATCAAAAAATATTAATGGATAGTTAAACTATCAGACACAAAAAGAATGATTAAAATCCGATCATTAGTTCCCGGGATTAACGCTAACAAACAAACAAACTAACTTTCTCCCGTGGTTTCGTCTGCGTGGTAGGTACATCAATTGTAACCTATGTTACGCGCCTTGTAGTCAGTTACCTGCATTAAAAAAATATCAAAATCAGCCGAGTCGTTTAGAAGATTAGCCGATACAAACAGACAGACAGAAAGACAAAAATTTAAACACTGATTTTAGGCATAGGTATCGTGCAAATAATTATATCAACTGGAAAAACATTGTTATTTTGATAATAAAAACAGACATTTCAATTGTATTTATTTGTATTGATGTCCAATGTCATCACGTATTTTTACCTCTTCATACAAATTCTCAAAAATAATTACACACTGAAAGCATCGAAACGGATCATTAAGCCGCATTAAATAACTGAATACGTTAACTGGGTCACACTAATAAAGTTAACATAATATCGTAAATATTCACGGCATTATAGCCTGTGTTACCTAAACAACAGGGGTGAAAATCGCCTGCATTATTTCGACAAAGGCTTTGTAGTTGTGCGATGCAGTGTGCAGTTTATGCAGTATAGGGTACGGTCCCACTACATGTCTAGTCGTTAATCTTAATGCAAATTCGTGCGAAGCGTCCCTAATGGCCCCGTATTTACTATTTACATTACATGTCTTATTCTTCAGAGTGAAATACGTCCTCAAGACGTGGTGAGAATCGCTCACAATCTCGACGATGTATTCTGTTCACTTGGAAAGGAGTTGTGTTGTTTGTTTGGGTTAAATAGTCTTATCACGTTACGGGATGATGGTTTGGTTTCGGAATGTGTTCATCACGTGATTTAGGGGCTGTATTCGCCATTAAAAGTTTTTTTTTCTATTTTGTCTATTTAAAAAAAAACGACGCCCGCACTAGGAATAACTTCTGTGTCGCGAGGGTGTTCACAAACATACACATTTCACACACACATAGCACACCCATAGATTTTCCGTACATTTACTAGTAATATGTAGATTCAAATTACTTAATTTCTTCCAATACATAAATTTCCTAATCCTTCTTTATTTCTGTCTAAAACTACCATTCTGTAAATCTTTTACACTAATGTCCATCCAAAGGTTGCCTGGAAGAAATCGCGTTAAGCGATAAGGCCGCCCTTTGTGCATATATTGTTATTAAAACTTTCGTACAAAATGTATTTCCTATGTTGTATGCACAAATAAAGTTTTATCCATCTATCTAAATATCCATGTGATAAGCCTTTCACCGTCCACCGAGCACAATTCCAACTCCGTACTGCTATTCTATTAGGAGAATGCCGAATAATATATTTGTGTGACCTGGGAATCGAACCCGTGACCTCGAGGCGCATAAGCTAAACACTAGACAAACGAGACCGGTACTAGACCAAAGAGGTAAGTATATATAAGATTATGTACAGTCGAAGTCAGAGGTCAGAGGAGTCAGAAGTGCTTTAATCTGAAAATCGTAATTATTTCATGACTGGACGAATCAAAACTAATAGTAATCGATTATTTGTGCATTATTTTATAAAAGGGATATTTCTTCTTTTTTCGTGTCGATGGCTGCAGTCATATTCTATGAGCCCAGTGCGTGGCCACGCGGATAGCGCTTTCATCGGCATTCATGAGCGCCTCCTTTGTGCAGGTGGTGGAGCAAGTGGGACAGGTCATGAGGTGGGCCATAGTCTGTACAGCACCACACTCGCAATATAAGTCCGATTCGTCAAGAAAACCCCACCTTACCAGGTTCTGTTTGCCTAGACCGACTTGAGTTCGGAGCCTATTAAGTGACTTCCAAATCAATCTTGGCAATTCGTGGCCAAGTGGAAGGCTCTCCTTGATTGGGACAAAAGGAATATTATTAATGCGGAATATGTGAGTTACTTTTGTTGCAGACTATACAAACTTTATAAAAAACCCTATGTTAAAAACATATTTTAGTGATTACTCAGTTTATTTCGAATTTACAGCTTTGTTAATAGTTTAAGTTAGACAAAGGCCTACTTAAAATTCACATAGTTTGTATGTACCACAAAAACCATTAAGACTATGTTGGAAAATACTTGAGTTGTTAAAACAACCCGCATTAAGTCAATATCAGTCTCAACATAAACTACAGCCAAATAACTTGTGGTATTTTAAAATTTGGTAAGTTTCAGTTTGTTAGTATTAAGAGATCTGAATTTAGTTTAATATGTAAATATGCTACAATTTTTTAAAGGCACGAAACTAACTGACTAGGAAAATAACTTATATTGCATTATTACAACCGTTATATTTCTCTTTATTTATTATTTTACTTATTTTAAATGATTTATAAAAAAAAATACAGAAAACCATTTAAAATATATAAAACAGTGTCGACATCAGGTGCAGGGACCAAGCTGCCGACAGCCGTTATATTATTATTATATTCAATAATGGTGGACATTTTCTATGATATCATCTAAGACAGCATGTTGATCGTAATTTTATTAAAATTCACAAAGAACTAAACGTTATTTGAAACAATAATAAAGCTCTGGTATAGGTTTGGTAAATTTTGCTCACATATTAATAAATAAAATAAATAAATAAATATTTCATAATTCACACACAACGCCATCTAGTCCCAAACTAAGCAGAGCTTGTATTATGGGTACTAGAATAACTGATATTAATACATACATACTTTTCTTTTGTTGTTAATACATACTTATTATACATAGAAACACCCAGACTAAGACAAACCCCCATGTTCATGCACACAAAGATTTGTCTTAAGCGGGAATCGAACCCAAGATCTCGGCCTCGCAGGCAGGTACACTACCCACTCCGCCATCCGGTCGGATAATAATATTAATAGAATAGAATAGCATGGTATATCATTTATTTCTGAGTATTATGGTATTACAGGTTTTACAATTAATACAAATGGTTCACATATACTACCGTAGCCGGTGTAGAAATATTACTGATGGGGCGACACGCAGAGAAACACAGGATTTTTAAACACTATTTTATTGACAGCTTAAAGACACTCGGCCGCGTACAGAATCGGTCTGCTGTCTCGTCAAGTCAGTCTTGTCGTCCTATTCTTTTTCTATTCGTCTTTTAAATTTAAATATTATGTCAGTCCAACTGGCCAGCTTCGCCAGCCAGTGTCAGTCAACCAAAAAAGTCCACAACAATTACAATGTTTACCTTATAATCTATTTATAGCATTTGAATAAATTAAATATGTTTTTATATTAAATGGTTATGTTAGATAAACTTTTGTTGAAATGAAACAATAGCCTTAATACATGTAATAATTCCCATGTTATTTAAATTGCTTGTAAAAGGTAAGAGTAGAAAACGATTGCAAACATCATATACATATATACAATCAATATTGTTGTACAGTTGACGGAGACAACAGCTTGGCCTAAAATCCTAACTCCACAATACGATTGAAATCTGACCTCCATAGTTAGTAAGTTAGGCGAGCCGAGCCAGGTAACGATATTCTGAGGTTAAATCAGTTGTCAGACTATTCGAGAACATCGTCTAAGGCTATATAGTTACAAACAATCCAATAACTTGGTATAAGACAAAGACTTCTATATGATCTGTATTTTTATGTTGTAGAATTAGATCACTAGCTTAATTTATAATACATACATAAAATGATTATACCTTCTCTCTTGAAACAAAGCTGATACTATCGAACGTCATATACCTAGATTTTTGTGTGTTTCTTTCACGATTTAAAAACATTTTCAAAAATTACACACAAGGGTAATTATTATAAAGGTAAATAAACACCTATGCTCGACGTTACGAAATGACTGCATCATTCGATTTAGATTTAATGGTTATTAATATCGTTCCACGTGCCGCAATCGTATACTAACTACATCATAGACGATGTTTACGAAGCAACCATCAATAAAAAGTTTAGTTCAAGTTTTCGCGATAGATGGCGTTGGCATCGAGTTTGATCGCGCTATCGAAATGTTACAAACATTAAGCAAATCATCTGTAGAACAAATATATTACTTGCCTAGATCAGAACACAATATAGTGGTTTTAATATTCAACTTATTTGGTTAACATACGATATGCAAAACATAAAATTATAATGCTACTAACATCTCTCAAGAATAAAACATTTTCTACATTAATTCGTCCAAAGAATTGGCGCCATTATCAGAATATATAACGGTTGAAATAATACAATAATCTTGTTATATTGGTCGTTAAGTGAACTTGGCACATTGCCCGTCGTTTGAACAAACACACATTCTATTTCAATGTGAAGATATTTCTTTATACGGCTTTGCGATAAGTAATCAGCAATAGAGTAACACTTAGATTTAATAGAAATTCTGTAGTAATGTTAGAACATAGACAACTAATCACACGAAGATGAAAAAAAAAATATATATATACACGTTGACTTAAAAACCTCCACCGTTATTTTCGTCGGTCAATTAAAGTTAAACTTTGCATGTATATTTGCATTTTTGTATCTTGCGTTAGGTGCTTCTTGACGCATAAACAGATCGATAGATTTTTCTAAAATTTGGCATTAATGTAGCTTCTAACTTTATTGAAGTACCACGTGGACTGAAGGTAGTATTCAAATATAGGAGCAGGTTCAATTTACTCCGATGACACTATTCTATTTCCTAACAAGGTTTAATTTTCTACGCAGGCCCTATTGTGTAAAGTAAAATTTAATAATGTAGCTTATAACTAATGTAGCCGAATGTTGAAACAATTTCGGTTCGTGGCAACACCGTTAGTAAACCTAAGGCAGCACTCACTTATTAAATTTAACTATAGGGTTAACTAAAACTATCTATCCATAGACATACATGTTGATAGTTTTATTAGTTAAATAATACTCGAGCTTGATTACCCTCGTATTAAGTTCTATTTTATAAATGTACAACAATCTAGAAATCGAATAAGCTTAGTTTCCCTCGAGATTATCCAGAACAATTGCAATCTATTCCCAAGAAACTAATCAATTATGTATGGAGAGCAAAGTTCATTACTGCTCATTCTCGTATCGCAAACAAACTCATCTAGTTCTAATTATAAAAGTATCATGGCAACACCGCATTTTAAAAACAAAAACGTCGCTGGCTTATTCTGACGTAACGCGACGTGACACGGAATTAACGCGCTGACAAACCCCTCTTTTAAAAACAAAGAACTCGGGGCGCATCCCATCTTCTAATTACAATACAAAGACTCAAAAAAGCGTCACGTTCACGTTGCAGGAAACCTTGACGGGTGTGTTATGAATCAAGTGAACATTAGGACATTGTAAATTAGCGCGCAGTAAGTAACGCCTAATAAGAGATGGGAAATGAGTAAGTTATGTCGATTACTATATTAGTACTAAATTATTTCGGTTTATTAACGTACCGATTTTATTATGTCGTCAAGCAAGTATGTCTAATCTTTCACTTGTATACAAAGTTAGCTTAAATTTAAATGAGTTTTTGATCGATTGATGCTAAGTAAGATGTTTTAGTATTGGTTATTGCTGTTACAAAAATGCAACTATAAAAAGAAATGTAGAATAGGTCAATATTGACCGGTCAGTAACTGTAATACCCGCATTTTCCGCACTGGCCATGACAAACACATGCGCGAACAACGATTACGCGCACAGCTCGAAGAACTAATAATTTTCTCAAACACGGACTGCAGTGATCAGATAATTGAATCTCTGTTATGAAAGCCGGTCTAAAAATCATGAAAATACTGTTTTAAAGGCGTGCAGAGCATGTGGTTTTTATTAAATTAGTCTTCGCTCGGCGCAATGCAGTCTTTTGACTCGCCAACGGAAAGTGGAATGGCCGAATTGAACAAATTTAATGTTTTCCTCTATGTGAATTAGTTTTGAACGCTAACAAAAGGTTTTTGAGCTTGTTGTTTATTTGTGGATTCCTGTTGCGAGTTAGCGTTAGACTAGAGCTATAGAGATATATTAATATTTGTTCTTAATTAGTAAATAAGGAGACGGTACATGTAGAAAGAATGAATTGAAATAGGCCCAGTTTTTATAATATCAGACATCAAATTGCTTTATATTGTAATTTTGTGTTCTATTGTTATGCTTAGGTTAGTACGTAATCTCATATTGTTTATATTTGGTTAGCAACTCATTTTATATTCGACATGTATAGAAAATTTCAGGCTTAATATTGATCACCTTTTTTGATGACAAAACTCTTTTACTGCATGGTGGTATAAAAAAAGTTGGCTGCGTAAAAAACAATCTTATTCGAAATCCGAATGAGTTAAAATGGTCGAGTCTCAATGGATGTCAAAACTAGACAGCCGATTTAAATGAACGCCATTTTTGAATGAGCTCTCGATTGCCTTTTCATTTCATTAATTTAAACATACAGAATATCAGTTAATGCATGGGGGTCCGCAGAGGGGGGACAGAGGGGGCAGCAGCCTTTCCTCGTGGAAGTCGTATGGGCCTAACTGATTTTGCGATTTTTTTTAAGAAAAACAAACGTTATAATTTTAAAAATGTTCTAAGACAAAAGAGTGTACTGTTCACTAAAATTTTCAGCTCAATGTCAGAGCTCGAGAAATGATGAATGAAAATACGAAATCTCACAATCAGATTACCCAATGGCGTGATAACCCGTCACAATCTAAATCTATTGCTAAAAGCAATTCGAATCAATAAATGTTCAATGAATTATGTATAGCCGAACCTTCAGCTACGTGTCTTGGATGCTACAATATTAATTACTTATTGAGTAATATTGCTGCTACAAATAGGCAATGTCAAGTTCGGATAGTGTTCAAATCGAGACTTAATAAGAGGCTAATGTAGCAAAGTAGTGGATATTACATCTCTATATGCTAAACTGTATTATTATAAATATTCTTTTACAAATATGATATATGCTAGACGTATACGTTCCCTGCAGTCGAGATCGATGCGGAGGAATTCTACCTGTAAATTTGTAAATAGTTATTTGTTTTTTTATTTTTTTTTATTAACTAAGATATAATTAATTAATTTAATATTAATGAGAAATTTTATTTTATTGTAAATAATTGTTAAATAAAGTGTCATGCACTATTGTTTAAAAAATATATATAATATATATATGCTAGACCGAAAAGATATTTGCGTAATTTAAAAAAAAACTGCAATATTCAATATTCTACAACAGTACTGCTACAACAGTATCAAAATATTGATATTCAACTGAATCTCTGGGTATGCTTTGTGTGTGTAAAATGTATGTTTCCGCGACACAGGAGTTATTCCTAGAGCAGGCGTCATTTTATTAAAAATAAGAATCGATTACATTATAAGCCGATCTGATTTTAATTGAAGTAAGACTCGAAAAATAAAAAATAAAATACATTTGAGTTGGAAATCAGATCCCCATTTTGATTTGATAGACACAGTGTAGTATATATCTCCTTAAAACCTTCTTGCATCCATCACATTGACAGCTCAACTTGACAAAACAAAAACTGATGAACCATTCACATGCACATAATACCATTACTTATATTATGCCTCCTTACATTAAACGTCAAATTTAAATGCAGAACACTCACAAATTAAATTTATTTTTAGAACAGCAATAAATTATTGCAAAGACTATACGGCCATTCAAAGTTCCCCAATGACCTTATTAGGGTATAATAACCCCAAGTCATGAACGACAGATGTGTGAATTAAAAATACTGGCCTTTTGAATTTATTTACATCACGACATTCAACTATTAATCCGAGGGGCTAATCCGCTAATACTCAGTATATTTGATCGCTGTCAAAATGCAATGTGCAACCGAAAACCGACTCTATAGTACACCAAATAGAATTCAAAGTGTATTTGTCCTGAAAGTCAGCTGTTTTTCCTAGGGCTTTTAATAAAAAAAGATTCTTATGCCGTTGTAAAAGAGTTGAATAAAGAATGTTTTTGAAACGAATATTTTCATCGCTTGACTAATTGCGGGGGAGGAAGGGTAAATTGTATGGGCGTAATGGCAATTCTGAAATAACTGCCATAAATGTTAAGCTGCTAATGTTTTGTTTTGAATATGGAATGAGTAAACAAAACGGTTTTTATAACAGTTGATTATAATTAGCATTAAACTAATAACATAACATCACGCCTATATTACCCATTGTATAGCAGACGTGTACGTCACATTTCACTTGAAAACAATAATATTATGTAATATTTTGAAGCAAATTTTAGGTATTTTATATAATATTAAAGTTGAAAAATTAAGAATCCAGCAGGACTCGAACCTGCGCCCCCTGGGTATACGCCCCAAGTGCAAACCAATTTAGGTTCGTCTAGCTAAGGTATATATATATACCTATGACGCTGGCACAAAAGAGTTGAGAAATTTCGAGTCTAGCAGCATACGAATCCATAGCTGAATTGGCAAAGCACTTGGGGCGTATACCCAGGAGGTGCAGGTTCGAGTCCTGCTGGATTCTTAATTTTTCAACTTTAATATTATATAAAATAATATTATGGTTAATAAACAGTAATATAATATTGTATAGTCGGGTTTCATCCCAACTAATATTATGAATGCAAATGTAATTTTATTTGTTACTCCCAAGCCAATCTAATCATCTAATGAAAATTTGTATTAGTGCTATTGTAATCTTCTTAAAATACAGGTTATTTTTTTGGCATAAGTAATCCTAGACCCTGCGAGCATTTGCCTGTAATGTAACATTCAAATTTGATTATAACATAACATGCATAACATTACATATTACCTCCCAGACCGCGCGTGCATTCACCTGTTATGTAGTATTTGTTTCGAATTCAATTTTAAATTTTGAATTGAATTATAATAATAAATAAACAATAAATATTACTACATACACACAACGCTATCTAGTCCTAAACTAAGCAGTGCTTGAACTATGGGTACTAGAATAACTGATACTAATACATATATACCTTTTTTTGTAAATAAATACTGATTATACACATACCCAGAGCAAGACAAAGCTCTATGTTCATGCACACACAGATTTGTCTTGAGCGGCCATCAAACCCGCCACCTCGGCCTCGCAGGCAGGTGCACTACCCACTCCGCCATCGGGTCGTCAATTATTACAGGCGCAGTGCAGTTATGTGCAGTGTTGGTTCGCCTCGCATACCGGGTGCAACATTCTTTCTCAATATCTGTAAGGTACATTGCAAGCCGTCTGGATCAAAGACAAAATTTAGATGAACACAACAATAATAGAAAATTATACTAAGAAACAGTTAAAAAATATATGGGACCGGCAGGATTTGAACCTGCGACCTACTGCACACCGGGCAGCCACTTTAGCCATCCAGCTACGGTCGCCTCTTGCCAGAACCTTAAATTTCTCAACTGTATGTTACGTCATTTCGTGATGTCACGTTCATCTATTTGTTCCTATCTTAAGTGGGATACAAATCATATATTATTCAACTGTTTCTTAGTATAATTTGCTGAATGATATAAAAATAATCAATTAGAAATAATAGAAAAATTACCAAACATCATTCACATCACCACCCTCTTTTTGCTAGCAACGTAAATTACATAATTTACGTCCTATAAAATATCAATCAATCAATCAAATTAACTTCATATATGGCTTCCAATACCCATTAGCAATAAACCGGTACATTTTCTACATTACATTCTACAGAGCATCATATTCCCCGCATATCTAGTTACAGCACTTAGCTCCCTTGAGCAGCGCATCTAAAATACACCACTATACTTAAGTCTTCACTACTTATAACTTCCGTCAAGCTTTAAAAAAAGAATCTTTTTAATACCCTTCCTTTAATGGAGGATGGTCACATTTTGCAATTTTTAGGGCTTAGTTTTTTTTAGGGATGACTAACGTGCTACTTGTCTCTGATGGTGGGAAAATATGTATACAGTTATTTTTGTACCTTACTTTACTGACGCAGTAGAATTCTGTCTTAATTAGTGAAGAAAGAAAATATGAAAAATTAAAAAACTAAAATTAACAATCTTACATTAGACTGATCTGAATTATGATTTAAACTATTTCATTGCGTACATATACTATACATTTTCCTTTTAATCTTAGTTGCATTGTGCTTTTACGTTCAATAACCAATGCATTAAAACGACAAATCGAAATGAAAGCATAAAAATCTCTTTCTAAATATGCGACCACTTCATTTGGCAAAAAACCTTTAGATTATTTTTCCAAATATTCAGTGATAAAGTCAGGAACGGGGCGAGGGGCCGATTATTTTCAATCGGAGTTTCTCCATAGAGGAAAATATTCCCCGTCCAATCTCACCCTCTGTTCCGTCTTGTTTCCCTCAGTTCTAGCGGTTACCGCATTGCAGCCGATGTTATGAGAAATATTTGGTTCGGTTTACACAACAAAAAATGTGCTCGCCATTTTTCCACCGAGATAGGATTTCAACGTGACAGGTTATTTAAACAAGATCGAAATTTATTCGCACTTTATCTTTTTATTGTACAAGATATAAAACCTCTTTACCAAATAAAAGTGGCCAATGATAACGATATGTTTCTTTGTTGCAGGTATTTCGTCGCTCCACGCTGTTATGAAGATTCGAAACTTGAATTTGAATACAGTTTAAAATCCCAAAGAGAACGCCGGGAATAGACAAAAATGGAATCGAAAGAGTTTCCGCGAAGAATAAACGTAATTTAGGCGTCGTATTTAATAATGTAAAGATGATTGTATAATTTTTCTGTTTAAAGTCACGTTTGCGAGTCATTCGTTTACGAAACTGGAAGTTATTTTTCATTGTTTAATTACGCACGGCAAGAGTTTGTGTTATCTTATTCGCCAGTTGGTTTGTGTTTATTTTTCGCAACTCCTTAATTTTTTCAGTCGGCAATTTTTTCCGTCGCTAACGATGGAGAATTTGGAATTGCAAATGGCGTTAATTGCCCGATGGAAGTTAGCTCTCGCACTAAGAGGAACGCGACGCGACTGATTGTTGAAATATTTAACGCTCCCAAAAGCCAAATAATTCAGTGAAATGCTTTTGCTGTCAAATAATCACGCCCTTATTGTCGGACTAATCTGAAATTCTTATTATGTTTGTAAATCTTTTGACTTTAATTAAAGAAAGGGTACATGTTATGAAGAGGTTTGCTTATATAAGGACATGAATTATTCCTTTTGCGTGAACAATTGACGAATGCTTTCAAAGTGTTTGAATGTAAAGTAACTGAATAATCTAAAATCGTCCTTAAAACCCCGATGAAATTCATCAGTGTTCTTTGTACTGAAATATTGTACATTGGTTGTCTCTTAAACCGAGTACCTAATCCTAGTTTTAATACGGATTTCTGTCAACATTTAGAATAATCAACCCAAATTAATTAAGTATAAATTAAACACCTGGATACACTACAATCATAAGGTCATTAATTTCCTTTAAGGAATCTTTTGAAAATATAAACATAACGATTCCTTTAAAGGTCTATAAATTAATAATAATACGAAAACTAACTTTGATTCTATAAAGCAAGATGTTGTAAACACTTTTATAATTTAAATTTATTTCAAAATACAAGCCTATTGATTCTAAAATACGTTTCAATATTAAAATAAATATTGGTTATTATTTAGTGATGCGCGTGAATAACATTGGTTATGAAAAATAAACACATCTAAGCCTCGAAACAGCGCGACATTTCATAAAAGGATACTTTTCCCTGTGGCCCATTTGAAAATAATTTCATTACATTCCATAAAATAAAACTAAATGTTATTTCATTTTTTTTGTTGCCACCAAAAATTGTTTTCACAAAAAGTGTAACGGGCAAGATCGGGTTTTCTGATTCGGTTTTTTGTCCATAAATATTGTTTTTCGTATTTATAACTTCTCTCTATTCACGTTAAATGTTCTTAATTTTTTTGTAAAAGCGGCTGTCGTCCATAAAACCTTATCATTCCCTTCCTCACACCACTTAGGGAGGGTAAGTGGGGGCTAAAAGAGTACGACGCATGGTAATGTAGCGAGTAGTGGATATAGGTAACAAAGCCCGGGTAATGGTAAAATGCTCGCGAAGTGTATTTTCTTGCCACGCATTAAAGGATAAGTTGTAAAAAGAAATGTTCTTTACACAGACTGCTAAGAAATTAAAGCACTTTAGCTTAAACTTTAAGAACTTCTGCCAAGTTTGTTTTATTGAAGATAAAATCGATTACACAAATAGCTGAAGTCTTAAAAGTTAGTCATTAAAACAAGCAAACTAGACCAAACAGAACTAAAATAATAAAGAATTCACATAAAGTCCGATGCCGTCCATAAAATTAAAACGACATCTTTGTTGAAATATCTGCAAATAACGACCAAAGAATAAATTAAAAAGACAATAACTCGCAGACGCGACTAATCTTCGAACAAGTGCACTTACATTTGAAATTTAACGGTCCCGTCGATAGTATTCTTATAATCATCGCCCTAAACCGGCTTAATCCGGTTTGATTTATATCTCAGACGCCATGACGGGCTCGCAGACTGATTACTTCCTATGCATTAGCCCTGATGAATGTATTTGCATTAGAAATCCAAGGATTACCTACAGATCAGCTTGAATGTTTGATACAGATGTTAGGGACGGCACTATTGAGTGATAGTTTGTTTACAGCAGAGAAATCTCTGTTAGACTTTTAGCCTGGCATTTTAAATATCTTCCTTCCTAACCATAGTATTTTTAGTGGCATATAATAAAATAAACATTTCAATATATTTGCAAAAAAAATACCAATCACTCAAAATCTCAAACAGACAATAAACCACTACGATTACAACAATGATTAGGCACTTCAGCATTTGGCCACAACGGCTTTTAACCCAAAATTCTATATTCAAAGCAAACTGTTACGTCACCACAATGGCGGACGACAGATGGTAGCCAATAACAATTGATTAAGTTGGCAATACTGCCAACTTAATCAATTGTTATTGGCTATTGACACATATGAGCCAATCAAGCGGAATGAATCGAGTGTCAGTTCTGGTAATGACGTTCAATTTTGCAAGTATTCATTCCCCTCTGGACTGTGTTAATTAAAGTTGTGAAAAAATATTTGCTTGCACGGGCAAACCAGTGACTTTTTAAAGAAGCATTTAAGCGGAAAATATGAATAGTCAGTCTATGATTCATGATACTTTAATCTTTGTAGAGCAAAGTGCAAAATTACGTTAAATATATTCCATATCATTTATCATTCTTTCAAATGCCATAGCTGAAATATAATATTCTTCTTTAATTATATCCTGTGCTCTCACAAAAATATACAAACAGTTATTTAAGTAACTTCGTTTGTCATACTACCCGCTTCTGCCCGATTTGTAAGTAAAATTCACAGACTAAAATAAATTGCTTAAAAGCGGAGAGGGAGGAACGGTTATAGATTCAAGAGCTGCATAATTAATGTAGATTTAAAGGAATATAACGAATACCTACCTACAGCAAAGTCGTAATGGCTGTCAGAAAATATGCTAGAATGAAATTATAATTATAGTTGTAGTTAAGTCACGCTAATAATTTACCTATTAAAACGGATAAAGAAAAGAAAAACATAATAATAGTGTTTAACTTGCAACTCTTTTTTATCGAATCAAACATTTTTACAAAAAAAACAAATTTACAAAAAAAAATCTTAATCGCACTAAAAATAATATGTTGCTTGGAATATTGGATATTCGTGGCAGAAATTCACGCTGACAATTAAAAATACTAATAAAATTGCATAACAAATATCACAGTGGCTGAATTAAAAATAAATCAAATAGCAGCATTCGCCCGAATGTAACATTAATTTAGATTCCTATTACAATAATTTTGTACGCGAAAATTTATAGCATGCAACTTCATCCAATCCCACTTCGGAAATTGGGATCTCTTGGGTCGAAATAGTAACAGTTAAATTAGTAATAACAATACCATATAAGCATTGAGGCGGCAACAATTCGAAGCACCGTGAAATAATAATCTTAGTAATAACATCGAACTGCGGTCAAACTAATTATAACCTACAGGATATATACAGAGAAATGAAACGAAAACAGGACTGGTTAATCATATTTCCGGGTGAGTTGTGATAGTCAACGGGGGAAAATTGGACATATGGTGGCCATTCACGGAGAAAAAACATTAGCAGCCGGCGAGCCAGCCAGTTATAATTTTGTGTATTGTAACGGCAAAGTTGCACATGACTTTTTTAATTACAACCGCGCTTCTGAAGAATAATTGTTTAGTTTTTGTAAAAAGTTTGTTTTTTCTGCTATAAATTCACATATGAACAAACGTAAATGGATACTTTTATAAAAACTGCAAAGTTAAACCGTCTTATCTTAGATAAGATTTACGAAGCATCTTTAAATACACATCAGATATAATAATTTCATATTAAGTACGGCAAAGATAAGTACCTATACAATAAATTTTGTACACATTTTAAGTCCCATTTTAGGCGTAATATACTTCGAGCACCTGTGCCCATTTTTATTTATAAAAGGGGTCGAATTGCCAATAATAAAAGGAAAGGTTACTCATGTCGTCGTTTATATTATCATATTTCTAAAATGGCTGAACCTTATTTTACAACGATATTTGAGACTACTTTCAGTTAGAATAACTTTCAATACCGTGTAAACTTTATTGATAGGCCTTTCAAACGTATTTCAGAATTTTATTTTCGTTTTATTTCACGAAACATTTATAAATTTTGATATCCATTTTATGGCTGCATATTTGGATTCTGTGATTTGATGCTTGAAAACAGCAAAAAATAAAAAGCAAATTTTTATTTGAGATGACTGAAGGTCTCACCTCAGCTAATGCTACCAACAATATCTTGTCAAAGATTTTATCTTACTAAACTAGACATTAGAAATTTCAAACAATCAACATGGTCAAACTTACCCAGCTCACTTCATGGCTATAATTAACACCTACCAATTCTCTCGATTATCTCCCTGAAAGTCAATATTCCGATCCACTGAACCACGAACGGCCATGATGTCCAGACTTTTCAGACCGCAGCAGATTGCAGCTAGCACCGATTGCCAAGCCACAGCGTTGCAGCAATTAATACTCGATCAATAATGACGATTAATTCGGGACCAGTTGATTATACCGCCGCTGACCAAGCTACAAGCTCTGGTAATCCAATCGGCACCACTAGTGGCTGAGGCTAGTGATGCAAGTAATACCACTTTACGAATAGGAGTAGAGATTTGAATACTCGGCGAATACGAATACCATACGAATATTTTGGGTTCTCGACACTATTGACAAATAATTCCAAGACATAATGTTTATAAATCAACCGGTCATTTAAGATGAACTCTAGCTCATAGTTTTAAATTTAGTAGTAAAAATCTTTTTTTATTTGCTTTGTAAACTGAAAATAGTGCGACAGTTGAGCGTGACAGTGTTCAATCGCAATATAAAATGTATGCAAACTATCTTTTTTGACAGATTAAAAAAGTAAATTAATTGACTGGTTGTGTCAAGTACCCATTTGAATATTTTCATCACTTTTCACGTCACAAGTGATGTGAGGGCAGGATTGAAGGACGTCGTACCCCAGCATGATTAAAAATCTGATATTCATCGAATTAGTATTCAAATTGGTTACATCACTAGACGAGAATAACATAGATTAATCTGGTGCCTTAATATATGTATTTGTTTCCTGTTAGTGCGATGCGGCCAATGTTGTTACTGATTGAAAATGGCAAATAGCTGTGGGGAATAAAGTGTAATAAATATTTTTGACATACTATAACGATTTTTTGGAAGTGACAGCCGAATTAGTTTATACGGTGGTAGACCATAACGCAAACATTTAATTTAGAGCGTAAAACCGCCCGTTTGAAAACCTCAAATTAAGTTATTTTTTTATAAGTTTAGAATAGTTTTTTTTTACTCTAGTATATTTGTTGGTAAACAAAACTCTACACAATAAACATTGCTAACACTATTCTTACGAAAAATATTACTGGGAATCAGTAAATAAATTAAGAAAGTTCACATTCTTGCTTATTCCTGGCATCACCACCGCAAACCAAACATATATCAAATTCCGAGCGTTATTTACAAGTTTCTCAAGAAGAAATATGGCTAGAATATCTCGACACTGGCACCACTTGACGGAGAAAAAAACATTAATTTCGACACATCGGTAAACCCGGCTCGTCTCGCAATATCCATCACGCCATCTATTTGCATGGAGGGTGATAAATCTAGGAAAGAAATCTTATATGGAGACGATATTGGCGAAGAAGCTGCGATGTATCATCTTGGATTCATTTGTTGACTTATTGCCCCATATTCCAGTTGCGGAGTTTGAATCTACCGATTTGAAATCTTGGGGTGATGAAATTACTTCAGTAGTCGTATCCGGTATTACATTTGGGACGTTACATCAAATTTTTGCCGCATAAATTTCATTCTCAATTTGAACGTCTTTGCACGGCGAACTGTTAGATTTGTGAACGTTCTTGTAAGGCAAAGTATCAAAACTGGATAGAATAAGTGTCAACTACACGTCTACTGCAATCATGCTAAGAGTTTTTTGTCTTGCACTCTTGCGGTCTCGAGTATCCCTTTGTTTTAATTTTAATCCATTTATCTGAACTGTGTCTGATCTAATCTAATTATGGCAATAACTTTTGCAAGTTGAGAACTAATTTAAGTAATGGCATTAAGAACTGCATAGATACCAAATAAACTAATATAGATAATGGTCTACAAAGTTTAACTACGAAAGCCACACTTATATATTAATGGCTATTGCAGTAAATTTTTTTTCGCTACGCTAGAATTTATAGCATTTTTTTATAATATAAATCAGTTCTTGAACTAAATTTGATTATGTTCTATAAATATTTCTTTTTTGGTAAAATTTAGTAACTGGCAAAGAGATTTACCAATAAGTGATAAGAAAAGTAATATAATTTAAAATGTAAATTTACCCAAAATGCCTTTTAAGCTTAAAACTGATTTTATAATGTTCAGTTTTTACTTTTTTTTTTATTTATAATGGTACAATCATAGAAATCTTAATAACAAGTAAGATTTCTATGGGTACTATACATTTATTTATTTATTTATTTATAGGATCTCCAACAAGAAATACACAACACATTATTAATAATAACATTCACAATATATAAATGATGTATTTCCTCAATTAGAGCCGACCACAGCGTCGACATTTATAAGAAGAGAATTAAAATTTGAAATTAATTAATAAAATGCATGCAAAAACAGACAAACTTAAAATCTACTCAAAATATCATATTACATTATAATTTAAAGTAGAAATAGATATATAGATACATGGTGGAACAATACAAGGTTTTCTTTAGATAATAATATTGACAATACATTGTGCAAACTATGTTGCTACGTTTACTTATTTAATACTGTTGTTTTAAAGATTGTTTAATGATACATTTCTTCAGTTTCAGGTGAGTCTAGCCTCTAGTCGAGGGACTCCTAAGGTATCAAGTGTCAAACTATACGAATGATTGTTGTATTAATTCATTTCTGAAGTTATTTATTTTCAGTTATCAATTGGCTGACAAATATAATATTCCTGTAAGTAATCTACGTTGGGTTTCATTAAAGTTAATTACAATCGAGTCTGAGTTACTTTTAATGATGACATCATCGATCAATTGTAATTGGACGATGCTTTCATTGAAATGGTAAACTTTAGTTGAAAAGTCTCTAAACTTTTGATATTTTAAAATGGAATCCAACTTTCGATAGCCTTAATTGAAACGATTCAGACAAAACGAGCTTAGCTCACTTCTCCAAATGCAAAGATTCATCGAAATTTTATTCACTTTTGTTCATTTCTGTCTTTTCATTTGCTGTTGTTATTTTATTTTAAAAATATGCATTCATATTCGCACAGTCTCCTCAAAACTTTGAATTTATTTTGTTATTCTTTTATTTTCTGCCTTCAGTGTACACATAAAAGTATATGTCAGTCTTCTTTATTTTCTCACTGTTAGCTCGTTTCTCTCTATCTGCTTTATGTTTGTATGTCATCAGTAGTTCTGTCATTGTGTGCAATGTTTTTAGTTATTTAACCCTTTCTGTTTCATATTATGAAATGCAGTTGTTTGCATCTAAGTGTTGCTGTAGTTATTGGGTATTTAGATATAAATGTGTTCAGTAGAATGTACTTTGGAGATCTTTGGTAAAGTTTCCAAGTTGACGGTGGTAAGACACACTTATACATACAACTCAACTGCATATAGTTCATGCTTCGTTCATCGCTCGTTCCGACTCCCGCATTCCCAAAACTTCTTCCTTAATCACTTCTGCACTACATCATAAAGTTGAAAGGAGTAATTATACAAGCGTCGAAACATTGTCCAATCGTGACGTCACTATGGGAGATTTAATTACTAGACGAAACCGAAGCATTATGGAACTACTAAAAATTTCATAAGTTCCTGAGCTTGCAGACCTCAAAATATTGATCGTGGCTCTCTCTCATTCATGCTAACGTGTGACAAAGCCCGCTTTGGCTCACTGGTGGGTAAGCCTCGCACACATACACACGATTGTCCAACACATACGTGCTATTAAAACCGTTTCAGCGGGTGTCAGCTGACTGCGGGGTGGTGGGAGGTTTATGAACAACGCATGCGCCGTGCGGGTGAAGCGGCTGCAGCGCTTTATTTCCGAGCCAAGTGTTAGACTAACAAGTTGCGGTTAAAGCTAGCCGCGCTTGCCGGAGTTAAATCGACACCCATTCAGAAAACAAACTGCGTATCACGGTCGTTATACCGTTTGACGTAATTAGTTCCATGGAAATCGCACGCTGTCTCCTTGTACGACTACTTACCCGATATTGAATAGGATCCTCTCTACTTCCTTGCGTGCCATTATGCCGGCACTTTCAGATAGAGCTCTTCCAGTTAGGTACCTTTATAGTTTCTGAAGCAGTTACGAAAACTATAAAACCTTTATGAACCTGAAATTATTTTTTCAAATGTCTTGATTTGTTGTTTAGCATTAAAAAAATGTTTTGCTATTTTAGCGCTGCAAAGCATATAGCATAAAACGTATTATGTACATAATCTAATGACATAGTAGGTCCGAACCTGAACTTGGATTCGGACTCACGCTGTAACCTCCTTGGATGCCTACATATTCGAAAAAGTAAATAGCTAAGCATATTTAAATTAAAAAAAGAACGATTGCATGTTTTAAAAATAACTGAGAACGGTGCTAAAACAAAGTAACAAATTATAAAAATTCAATTAACAGTGGGTTGTGTGTGTGGCATCCGCGGGCCTATTAATGAGGTGCAGCGTCAGTAAAATATTTCGTAAAATACGAGCGTTGGCAAAAAATTCGATGGAACGCATTTCACAGATCGCAAAAGCATCTGATTTTTAATTTGGTGCGGATATTCCCGTCACGATCTGCACTGCAATAAACAATTATTAATGCGATGTTCGAAGCACATGTGAACAGTTTTCGAGTGTGCCAGACTTTTTAAGTGTTCGTTAATTTCGAGTGGACTCCAAAAGGCCAACCCTGACTGAGGCAATCGCTTTAACGGTTCAACCACTTTCGCTTCTATCGAAAAATCGCCCGACACATGATAAATTTGGCTGACTGTATCTAGATAAAACGTGGCTATTTTCAGTCGATTTACTGCGAAATTCCTGGTTAAAGGCTGAAATAATTTGAACATTTGTTAGACTCGGATTTGTGGTTACCACTCTGACTCCTAAGTGTTTGATTTATAGCCTTTTAAGCGGCTATATATCTTCGGCTTTGCAAAATAGTTGAACCGAAACGATTTCTTGTTTATTTACTGACAAATTAATGGGCCTTTTGATTCTTGAGTCTATAATGATCTTTTCATCTAACGAGCTAAATTCGTAAAATAGGAGGCTCTCAACTGTGTCGTATTCTCCAATTAATTATGATAAAACTCATCAAGGATACTTAAGCAGCATTTGATTATAAAGCCCTTCGAAAAGGCTCGTCTTTCGATACCAAAGCTATCCAAATCTTTTCCTTGTGTCTGTCGCGAGCTAACCCATTTTCCGTATTGTCCATCCTAACGAATAAAAACTTCAGCCTTGATTGAAGTTATCTTGAATGATTTTATCTTTAGACGGAGTCTGAGTGGAGATCGAAACCGTCCGGTTAATAAATATTGCTCACCGTTAACGCCGCTGTAAAAACGTCAATTGGCATTAGAGCGAATGGGGGCGCAAAACATCGAGCCCATGATCCGTGCTGGGCTTTAAACATTCGTTTAATTAAAAAGGCCGTGATTTAATTGGAAAAGTATTCATTTACAGAGTCTTTTGTTTGGTGTTTCGTTGTGATTTATATTTGGCGACGTGAGTCGGGATCACTGAATAGGAACGCGAATGGCGCGACTTTTTTGCTCCATTACGCGGGGTTTTATGTTGACGCGTTCGTTGTTTTGGCACGCAAAGATAATAGAATGTGTTATTGGAATAATTTAAATAAACAAACGGTGGAAGTCGCGGCTTTATCGCTATTGTTATAGGTAACATTCGCCATATTTTTGTGAACAATGTTCGTACGTAATATCGTATTAATCCTTGTCAACATATAAATGTGCGAAGGCCCTCATTCCCTGCGATAAAGTCAAAAGTCTATTGACATCAGTTTCTGTCATCTACACTCTTGGCCGATCATAATAACATTTCATATTTTATCCGTCGGTTCAGTTTCTATCTTATATTCTTTATTTTCTTTGTCGAAAACGCCTCTACCCCATTTGCCTGCTAAATCTATTCGTTCTACCACTCAGCTCTATATAAATAAACGGGGAAATATGCTGCATAAGTTCATGCTTTTATTGCTTTCTTTGGTAAACATAGAAATAAATAGGTCATGTGGTTGGGGTGTGGAAATAAAACGTAAATCATACCGATAAAACGAAGATACGAGCAAAAATCTGTTCACATCAATATTTACCTCGATTTTTTTTTACAGATTAACATATAAACTAATTTCAACTTCTTATTGTTATAGCATTTAGTGATGCTTAGCAAATTATACTAAGAAACTGTTGAAATAATTATAGGACCGGCAGGATTTGAATCCTACTTAAGATAGGAACAAATAGATGAACGTGACCTCACAAAATGCCGTAACGGCAAAAGGTGACCGTAGCTGGTTGGTTAAAGCGGCTACCCGGTGTGCAAAAGATCGCAGGTTCAAATCCTGCTGACCCCATTTTTTTTAACTGTTTCTAAGAAACATATAAACTAATGGTTATCAACCATATGGTTACAACTAGTTGTCAACCATATGGTTACAACTAGTTGTGACTCATCGTTTGAGCACAGGGCATAGCCAGCTTTGAGTCATTTCAGTCGAGGATAGAGGGTTGCTTAGCTTTGCTGTCGAACACAAAATAGTTAGAACCAGTTTACAGTGCCTGAGGCCCAATGATAGTACCTCGCTGATAGTACCTTTTTATTATTAGCACTTGCACTTATAATTTATATATTATCGTATCCTATCATGACCTTCTAGATTAACAAAGTGACTACATAAATAGGTAAGTCTTATATATGAGCTTGAGTTACAGCATATCAAATAAACTACAAACTATTGAATACAACACAAATTTATTTATTATTTATTTAAAACTTTATGCACAATTTGTACAGAGGCGGACTTAATGCCAAAGGCATTCTCTACCAGTCAACCTAAGGTGGTGCAGAGCTTAAACATGGTAGGTGCACTTGTAAAGATAGTAAAAAACTAAAAAAAAAACAAAACTTACACAAATCTAAAGATACAATTCCTAGTCCTGACCTAATACACCAACCATCTGTTACCTACACCCTCCGTAAAAACATAAACGTCGAACATAAATAATGATATTACGCGGGTATATTCTGACCTGGCATCTTGTCCCTTTGCTACTTGGATAGGTAGTGTAGATAGTGGGAAATTCCCATCGTAAAGTATCGTAAAGCCCTGGGTATGCCATTGGGAAACTGCTGCCTTAGCTGCGTATTTTACGTGGATACTTAGACTACGAGTAGGAAGTGACTTAGGACGCCATTTGTAAGATTTTGTACTTGGTTTATGGAGATGTAAAATACGTTTTTAACTAAGTGTCGATTTTTATAGCTATGGTTCTTGATCTCTCAGTCCCTTTCAAACACAGAGAGAGAGAGATCAAATCAGTCGGTTTAATGAAACGGTAGTCTAAGACGTTGGTGAAATTGGGGCTATAAGGATGATGTTATTAGTAAGCTTTTATAGCGCTGAATCTTGTAAACATAACATCACGCCTATATTACCCAAAAGGGTGTCTCAGAGGTGTACAACAACCACATTTCACTTGCTATGTTTAGGTCCCAAGGGGTAGGGAGTGAGCATATCGTATCAAATTAATAAGTAAAGCAAAATATAACACGCATAGCACCAAGGCTATTAGCCGCAAATGATTTATTCACAAAGGCGAAATTTTAGCTGGTATAATCCAGTCGATAATAGCATGCGTCTCGTCTCTAGCATTAGTAATGCATAGTCGCGACTGCAACTTCGCGACATTAGACTTGCAGATATTTTGTTGCTGTCGCGTCGCCTCGCTACTGAAATACGGACAAAGAACTCTTATTTATTGCTTTTAGGCCCCGTTCTGATGTTGTATAAGTGGTTTGGTCGTTACGGGGCTAATATGTACGTAGTATATAAATATAAATTGTCTGCACGTGTGATGTAGTGGTTTCGCCGCGCCGCTCTCCACTACACTGGTGCTGTGGGTTCGATCCCCACATGCGACAAATCTTTGTGTGATTCGCAAAGATTTGTTCTGAGACTGGGTGTGCTTGTGTGAGTGAATGTGTGTATTTGGCTTTGTCATTGGGACCATTGAATAGTGTAATTGCTTCTGGCGCTCTATTTAATGTAATAATGCAAATTAATTTATTAGTAGCATAGATGTTTAAATCAAACAGACATCAGAAAATTCAGATGACTTCGTGTCGATATTACATTCGAGAAATATCCTGTTATGTCGTTTGATATGCTAGATCATTTTTATAGACTTGAAAAATATTGAAATAGTAAAAATTATGCAAAGCTTTATGGTACACTTGAAACAATTCTTATAAAGGATCAATGTGTGCTAATAATAAAGCGAAATAGCGAGATTATTGCTTAAATATACAGGCAAATTTCTATATTATATTATATATGTTTATTATATATTTCTATATTAAATAAATATAACATGGAAGGCACTATCATAGCGTGAGATTTTAAGTGCGCTTTCAGAAAATAATTAGTAATTTTTGGACACCCCGAAACACCCCGTTGGACGACTAAACATAACATTAAAAACAAAAACCTTTTCATCAAACGCAAATCTTTATTAACATCAGATAGTCTTGTAATCTGAATGTTTCTTCGACTAAAATATCAGATACTTAAGCCTTAAAGGTCTATTATTCCAGCAAGTATCGTAATTCCCAGTCACTAATGGTCAGAGGCGGACATTCTCCAAACTGGAGTACAGACGTCTTACGTTCAACCTATACATTTCCAGTATAAACTGGCCTCGTGTTGCACGGAAAGCCTTTTCAACGCGAAACCATCTTACACTGGTAATGTACAGGTAGATGCGTAGCCGTCGGTACAGAGACATCATTACAAGTTTTTCAGATTGTCCCACAAGGGTTTTCCTTATCTCAATCCTCTTTTTTCGCCATAATTACAAGAGGATAGATTTAGCGTTAATGTTCAATGTTTTTGTTTATTTCCATTTGGACAATTATTTTTTTGTGTTCAGCGGGGGAATGCTCGCGGCGTTAGGCTGTGGTTTAAGAAAATATCCTGATATTAAAAAATGAATTTTATTGTTATTCTTATCTGCAAGAAAATGTTATGTTTCAGCGATTTAAAGGTTTGATGTGATTAGAATGTGTTAAGATTTTTGGTTATAGAATATACTCATTTAAATATGTTTGAAAAAAAATTGGGACCGGCAGAATTTAAACCTGCGACATACATACCGGAGCCTCTTTAACCACTTAGCTTCGGTCACCTTTTGCCGGGACCCTAAATTTCCGTAATCGTGAAATACTTACTCAATATTGGGTTCCATCTGATGTAAATAATACCACTATTGAATTAATGAATAACCTTATCTTCAAAAATCTAATCATCTATCAAATATCATGAACCAAAAAACACAGAGTACTACGTATAGTTTCCTAAAACAAAAGATATCTGAAATGGCACAAAAAAGCTTTCAAACAAATGTTGAACGGGTCTCATTTCTTCTTATTTAGAACATTACTACGAGATTATCTTATAAAATGGACTAAAGGTTCTCCAGAATATCTTTGTCTAGACATTTCTCAAGTATTCTCTAATTATATACCCTTAACAAAGAAAACCGTAAAAACTGTTTTATTTCAGTTCTTTACAAGTATAAGTACGTCATTTGTAAAAAGACCTTTCACAGGCATAGGTTGTTAACACGATATTATTGTTCTAGATGATAATACTGTTGTACTGTAAAAACTTTTTTACTTTAGATTATTCAACGTTTCGTTGTTTTTACACACTCAAATGAACACGTCAAACTTCTCACAATATTCAGAATAACGCGATTAACTCGAAAAGCCGTATTAATTTTTCAACTTGCATGGTTTTGTTATATATGTATAAGCAGCGTATTGGAAGTACACGTTGTTTCAATTTTGCTCTATTTTTTTATACAAATACTAGAACTCGAAACTGGAAAACATAATAAATAAATAACTACTTTTTGGAATATGCCAAAGGGGTACCTAAAAATCTTAGCACTGTACATTCCATTGTCTATTTCTTGTATGTAGTTCGGGAAAAATATATCCGTAACAAAAATGTTATATATACTTAATTACTAAACTGGCTGTATCCGAATACCCGGAAGCGTCCACTAGCCACAAGTCCGGGCTCCAAGCTCCGCACTCGGACAGGACACAATCCGTAGGACATCGTGGGACAAGAACTATGCAACGCCTGCAGCGTTCCACACAGAGTGAAAACCCGTGTATAGCCATCAGTGGATGCTTCAATAGATAGATAAACCGATAAAGGAAAGATGTTTTTGTTGGTAATACGATATTTGTTGGTAAAGGACATTTTATCGGACGACATTTTATTTTGTCGTTATAGGTAAGGTAAAACATTGTTATATAAAATCTCTATATCAGATTTCAAATGTTTCTTTTTTTTCTTTGATTTCTTTGTCTTCAAATGGAAATTGTCACTAGTCCACGATAATACTAGCCATACATACAGCCATACGGTGACGACACACAACACAAATCAAATTCTTCAATTGACCCATATACAATACAATATAATAGGATTCTATTCCCTAATGGTTCAAATTCTTTGAAGCTGCACTACCTCAGATTCAAATAATGTCAGCTTTGTTATTCCTAAGTGTATTGGGGTCAGCTCTAGTCAAACTAGATACACCTGAATATCAGATTTTCCACAAAGTGAATTCCGGTTGTCCTTCCTACGGAAATCCAAGAATATGGATGTGTAAATGGTCTGTTGCATTTCTTGTCCAAATCTTCGTGTTGCCTAAAGTCAATTTAACTCTGTGTAGATGTAGTTATGGTTCATTTTTCACTTAGTTGTTCTGAGAAAATAAAGACGTATAAATACAATTCGTGGCCATTTTGCAAAATTGTTTCAATCATCAATTGGGTTACATACAAACTGAAAAATTAAAGTAATCATTTTAAGCGCCTGATGATTTGTCTATAAAATTTATTCATATTAAATAATATTCAAATTAAACCCATATTACTTAAGTATGGTAAACAGCCAAGCAACCACCTGTTCAGTTTGCCAGCTTAATATATTTCGGCATTTTTTTACTTGTCGAGAAATAAAGTAATTTCGTATATTCAACCACTGAAAGCACTGAAAATTCATCTACACAAGTTTGACATCTACATAACACAGATTTTAATTTAGATAGCAGTTCTATGAATACTAAAAAACAGTTGAATTAATTATAGGACCTCTGCAAACCAGGCAACCGTTTTGAGCAAATTCTTTCAACTGTTTCTTAGTATAATTTGCTAAGCATAGCTTAATACTATAAAAATAATCATTAAGAAGTTCTATGCATATTCAGAAATTATGTTCAATATTCAAATAAGTTTTCTAAAATATCAACACGAATCGTGAATTCTCGGGAACTAATCCAAATGGTTCCATAAAGCTAGCCCGATTCACTCGCAAGCTAAACCCGTAATTATAATCATTGGAGCATATTATCTTGTTGCTTTACCAATATCGATCACCTACATTGTGGCAGAACCATTATTGTCCTATGTACTGACGCATGAATTCCATCCCACTAGGTAAATGTTTAATCTACCAAATGCTAATCTAACTCCTCGGCCCTAAAGTATAATTAGGCCCTGAAAAATAGTCATTTGTAACCCGGGATGCGAACCCGGTCCGATTAGGTTCGGTCCTTGTAATATTGGGGCCCAATACCGTCATCAACTATCCACGCTTGAATACTTCAACCCTTTCGAAGGATCGAGTGTATAATTTAATCTTATTTTATTGCCTTGATATTGGATAATCCTGATTAAAGTATTTGAGTACTGTGCTGTATTAAGAAAGGAATTAACTTAATTTAAATTATTTATAATACATTTCGACAGTTAAATTAGAACATAGCTTTTAAGGGCCATATTTAAAAAAAGATGTGCTCTGTGGCTTCTTTGTATTTTATAATATAGTATAAACGTAAAGTTATACATAAACATTCAAAAATATGAATTTATCTTAAACAATCACTAGTTTTTGTAGTGGCTCAATAAAACCACTGTAAAGTTGAAATTAACCACAAAAACAAATGATCAAAGCTAGCACTTATTACAATTAAACAACAATACTTGATAAAAACAAACCACTTGTAGAAGTTTTCAACTATGCTAAATCAATTATCTGGCTGGAAGGTCTTCAAATAATTGAATCAAATGAAAAGCTTTTGTTTCAGACAATACATAAACATCAAGGTTTCTATTGCTTTAAATAACAAGTACTGAGTTCTATGGATTAAAATATAGTAGTTTTTGTTGTGACTGCCGCGTGGTCTAGCGCTACAATTTGCATGCAGCTCACAGTGAGGTCCTGGGTTCGGTCCTCAGGTTAGAATAAACATCAAATCTATTTTAAGTTATATTTATGTGCTTTGTGGCTTCCTTGCATTGTATAATATATTATATTAAATTCATTATCATTATTATTATTATTTGTCCTGTCTGCACGTGTTGTGTAGTGGTTTAAGCGGTCGCCTCGCTGCTCTCCACTGCACTGGTGTTGTGGGTTCGATCCCCACATGGAATAAATCTTTGTGTGATTCGCAAAGATTTATTCTGAGACTGGGTGTGTTTGTGTGAGTGAATGAGTGTATTTGGCCTTATCATTAGATAGTGTAATTACTTCTAGCGTTCTATCTAATGTAAAAAAAAAACAAATTATTATTATTTATTATTTATAAATAAATAAATCGAACTACGGGTAAAATCAAACGCACATAAAGACTGACAACTAGTCTAACAAGAAAAGTATCTTGTTGGAGATGTGGGGATCTGATGACATTTGCTGTACGATAAATACTGATATTCAGCCAAATTTATTAGAAGAGAAGCGGACGTCAATCTAACTGGTAAAAGGTTCAGTGAATGATGAACAAAAACATAAACAAATGCCTATGTTTATTTAGACGACCGGATGTCGGAGTGGGTAGAGTACCTTCCTGCGACGCCGACGTCGCGGGTTCGATGCCCGCTTAAGACAAATCTTTGTGTGCATGAACATGGAGGTTTGTCTTAGTCTGGGTGTTTCTATGTATAATAAGTATGTATTTACCAAAGAAAGGTATATATGTATTAATATCAGTTATTCTAGTACCCAAAATACAAGCTCTGCTTAGTTTGGGACTAGATGGCGTTGTGTGTAAGTTGTGAGATATTTATTATTTATTATTATTATTTATGTCTATTTTCGAAATATACACACATCAGTTTTATTCGAAATTGAAGCTATAAAGCCTGATTATATCGCCTACGATTGTAAATAACGTTTATTTAGTAACAATAAACGTATATACAAACTGACAAATGAATTTGCTAGAGTATTTTAATCTAATTAATTTCGTCTGTTGAACACTGACGGCCTTGCTTTCAAGTACTGCTTTGAAGAGTCTCAAGGACACAGCTCAAAATATCTGCTTTCGGATAAAATAATCCGAGAAACGAAGTAAGAACTGCCAAGCTAACTTAGCTCTTAAATATAGTGTGATAAGAACGTCTTAGTAAATAAAATAGATCGTTATAATGTGAATTATTGTAATATTTTAAATTTAAGAATGATAGAACGTTGATGTTGCTGTAGTAAATGATCAGATAATTGAAGTGTTAGCACAACTATAATCAAGTTACTCTGTAGTTGTGGGTAGTTAGTTTATGCGACCTCTCACTGCGGGGTCGTGGCTTCGATTCCCGAATCGGATAAAAGTGATATTTCGTATATTCTGCCATGGTATAACTAAAATGCCGTCTGCTAAAACCATTTTTTTGGATAACAAATAAAAACCGCGGAAAAAATTTAAACCGTTACATACTTTTCGATGACAAAACTTATTTGAGATTCAAAGATACCAAAACATAGATAAAATAAGTTTTGTGATCGAAAAGTTACATCGGTTTAAATTTTGCCGCGGTTTTTATTTGGTATCCAAAAAAATGGTTTGAGCAGATAACGGCATTTTAGTTATACCACGGCAGTATTTCTGTCAGTAAATTCTGTATAGCAACACGGAATTGTAATTTCGTGTTATTCCTATCACATGTGACTTAAACATAACAGGTGTAATGTGGGCGTTATAGGCTTTTGACACACCGTGTTGGGTAGTATAGGCGTGATGTTTTGTATGTTGTGGATGGAAGATGATCAAAATCTAAGAACAAACCTACACACACACACACAACACAAAAATAATTATTTACAGTTCCCCTAGGTAATGAAAACGCAATTGAAGCGGCCGTGGCGCAATGGATAAGGCATCGGTCTTACGATCGAGAGGTCGTGGGTTCAAATCCTGGCCATTACACCACAGACGTGAACTTCCTCCTAACACAAGCGAATTAAGCTTAGCTGGAGAGGGTTAACAAGAATACTAGTAACTTGTATTTGCAAATTGCTAGTAAGCTTTTTAAAAAAAAAAAAAGAATTCAAACCCTACCCATCGCAGCCATGACTATGCACTTAAAGTACGAGAGCGTTTGTAACAGAGAACACAGACAGGCGCCGCGGGTTACACGGGTACAAAAGAAACGTTTTTAGCTGAAGATGTTTTATTCCGACAGATGGAGCTTCCCATGATGAATAGATCTAATATTTGGAGCAAGGGGTAACAGTTATTGTCCAGATTTGGAAACATAGAATTGAAATAATAATAATATATATCTTTATTTCAGACCAGGTCCATAGAGTGTTAGTAATACAATGAAAACTTAAAATTATGTTAGTAATACAGAGATACAAAATAAAAACAAAGAATTAAATTAATTCGTCTCAATATGAAGCCTAATCCAGTGCCTCCAGATAGGACTTTCAATGTGTACAGCAATCATCCTAAGGTAGCTGTTGGGACTGTCTCTAACCCTGCGCATCAACGATTTTCAATGTGTACAGCAATCATCCTCATGTAGCTGTTGGGACTGTCTGCCCTGCGCATCAACGATGCAGCTCTTTTTCTGATGATGGCGTGATAACCATCTACGCGTAAAAGAAAAAGAGTAAAGAAATAGAGTACTCAAAATGGTTAGATACGATTGCATATAACGGAAATGAGAATTCGGAAGAAGATGTGTAGTATGACTAGAATAGATAATTTGTTCGTCAAAATGTAGTACAATGAGACATCAACAATAATACTCATGTTTCATACATTTTACCATTGCTGGCGACACAAGGATTAAAGAGTGAGTATATTAGGGGAGTAAATTAGTACCAGTAAAAGAAAATTTTAGGCGTGATAGATTATCGTAGTATGGGCATGTAATAAAAAGAGATAAAATAAATTATTAATGAAATACAAAAAAAATATGTCGTTAAATATAAGGGTATATCATTTGTGTGAATGATGACATGGCTGGAAAGGCTGTAAGTGCTGAGATGATGTGTGATAAAAAATATAAAGTATAAAACACATTGGGGGACCCCAAGTAATTGGGATAAGGGCAGGTGGATAATGACTCAAATGGTTACTTTTGATAAATTTGAATATAAAGTTTTGTCGGAAGAATCATCGAAACGTAACGTAAGCGTATGCTCCCCTTACCGTGAGGTCTCCGGTTCGATTCCCTGGCGTAGGCGTGATGTTATGTATGCTATTAAAACATTACAGGTGTTTATGTTAGCTTTGAATACCTATATTTATGTTATGAATATGATCGACACTTAAATGAACCTATAACACCAAATGTCCAATATACGCCGACCTCATTTTTCTAAACAACCCAATAAACTCGGAGCTCACATATGACTGGTCGATAAATTGCTCATTATAGACCAAAGTTAAAATGACATAAATAAGTTATAGGGGTCACATGTATGTCCTTCAGACATCCAAAACGTGTTAGGGACATAATTTTATACTAAAATATCCACAACTTAAAATCCACACATATCAATACTAATATTAGGTCATTTTGCGATAAAAAAATAACCTACATAAAAAGAAGAATTTGTGGAGAGCTACATAACAACAGCATGAATTTACTAACATGTAAGTTAAGCTATACTTATCACGATCAGCCCATTGATGGGTGACCAGACCATTCATAAGAAATAAAGACTTTTTGAGCATCAATGAGTAACTCGGTGTTGCAAGAATAAAAAATAAATAACAGCCGTTCGCCTCGACTAGCCGTCTAGAGTATTGGCTTGATAAGAAGCAAAAGACTTAAATTTAGGTTTAATTCAGGTTAAGGATAAATAATGAGAGCAATCATTAAAAACAGCAAAGAAACACTAATAAAATTCTCACCTATTCTTCTAGTAATAATGCAGTCTAAAAACTCACCCACTCGGAGTTAAAACAATATTTTTAAAACCTCCCCAAGCAAAAAATAATTAAAACAGAGATAGTCTTGCAGATGAAATAATTTAGTTCAGCATATCGTGAAGCAGCGAGCCGAGAATTAAGCGAAATTTTCTTGCGTATTTAGAAACTTCTACCACTTTCAAAAATAAACAAGTTTTGGATTTCAAAAATATAGTTAGATAGACTGATATAATATACACTTATGGACATAGAAAAAAGTATTGAGTTCCTTGTTAGAACTACAAAAACAAAAAGAAGTACTTTTTTTAAATATATTTTATCATTGTCTACAGTAATTAAAAATACCAAAAGGAAATACACGTCAAAAATAAAAGAGCCAAGGCATCAAAAATACGAGAAGTGTCGGTAAAATTCACACCAATTAAATTATACATTAAGATGAACCAAACAAAGCCTCCCCAAGCAAGAAATAATTAAAACAGAGATAGTCGAGTAATATTTTAAAGCAAATTTTAGCTTTGCTATGCCTTTTTGTATTTTCTAGGGTATATACCTATATATACCTACGACGCTGGCACAAAAAAGAGTTGAGAAATTTCGAGTCTAGCAGCATACGAATCCATAGCTGAATTGGCAAAAGCACTTGGAGCGTATACCCAGGGGGTGCAGGTTCGAGTCCTGCTGGATTCTTAATTTTCAACTTTAATATTATATAGAGATAGTCTTATCAAATTCTTGCACATGCAATAATTTTGTTCAGCATATCGTGAAGCAGCGAGCCGAGAATTAAGCGTAATTTTCTCGCGTATGTAGAAACTTGTACCACCTTCAAAAAGAAACAAGTTTTGCATTGCAAAATTAGATTTGAAAAACCAATTTTACCGCAGCATAACGTAGAAACGAACGCTCACGAGTACAAAATTGATTGGAATTGAGACTGACTTCATATTTTGTGTGTGAAAGTCTTAGAAAGCACTCGAATTTGATTTGAAAGAACCCTCAGTTCATCGTTTCAGTTATTAAATGGCAAGAATTTAACTTATTGAAACGTATGGTGGCGTAACAATTCATTTTATTTGTTAATATTATTAAATTGACTTCAATAGAGGGGACAACCTACCTCTTTTGATGCCCGGCCTTAGGCAATAACTGTACTGACAGTGGTAGCTTTAAAATGCATCAGCTGTTTTTATGCTACGCTCTATTTATGTTAATTTAAATCTTAAGTCAGTAAGTGAGAGTTCATACTTCATTGATAACATTTGTATGTCTTCAGTGAGCTAATCCAATCAGGTTGCTAATACATCTCATGACACCTCTATAGCTGGTCGACAACCACTTTCATTACAGATTTTTCTCAATTCTTTTTGGAAAGTCTATTAAAAAGCTTGCAACACAATATTGCACTCAACAGTTCGTCGAACAACCAATCAAAACTGCCTTGCAATCAACGTTCGAACCTAGCATCAAGGCTAGAACAAATTCGAAGCTATCTGTTCGCCCCCATTGATCGTAGAATAAAAAGGCGCGTTCACAAGGGGCGGGAGACGCATTAGGCAGTGTTCAGACGGCAGACTGCGTCGCCCGCGGCTCGGAGCGTAATCAACGAAGCTTTGTACGAAGAGATGGGAATTACTGATACGCAACGGCCCTAGGCTCTGCGGGCGCGTTGTGATTGTGCCCCGATGGAGCCAGTGCAGATATTTATGGTCGTGCTGTAAATTATGGCTGATAGTGCACCAGACATGTCCCGTGTCGTGTAACACGATATTTTGTTTATTATATTATATGCTTAATTTTCCAACAATTTTTTTTAACTATCTCTTACAGAAAGTAATTTTCCTGAGCACTAAGTACACGTTTTTATAACTTTCTCACACGATAAGATAATATCTTCTATACAAAATTATAGTTCATGAAAGTTGCCATAAGCAGTCGTACAGTATTATGAGTAAAAGCCATTGAAAACTAAAACAAATTATCGAAACCTGAAACGCAGTTTAGGTCGTACGTCTTAACACATTACAATTAATGACACGTCATTCTCAACTCTAATTGACGCAAAGACAAAACAAAGCCCACCCCAAAACCAATCACAGCTTCCGCATAAATAATTCTATTCCAGTCAAGTAGCTCGTCTAAACGGGGCTTCAGATCTAAACGTGGCTCGCACATATGTTTGAGCACATTTCGTTCGCACGCCTTTGCCTCGCGTCACAGGCTTTGTTCTTTTCATTAGGCCGAACTGTGTCTACAACACACCCTTGTCGAAAACTTGCCGTGGTGGAAGACTACGCCATAGTGTTATAAGAATCTTGGACAGTGCAGTGTGTATTTGAATACATTATTAACAATGGTAGGAAGATAGATTTTACATCATTTCTGGGACAAGGTTAAGCGTCGTATTACAAAAAAAAATAAAAAACAAAATTAAGAAATTTTAGTTCAGCTATTTCTCTAAATCAAAGCTTTGAGTATAGTAATTGGTATCTCAATTTCTTAATTTAAACAAGCCCAATATGTAGTTGTTGCTTGTTGTTTTTGCATAGTCATTTAGACGTCACTCTATAGCCAACATACATGAGTAACAGACAAAAATATATAAATCCGAGTCAAAACATGTCTATAACGTCTAGACAGTCTCAAACAACAACAGAACAAAAGTCACAACTGCACAACAAACATCCACATTTGCAATACCACCCCCGCACCATATGTCTCCAAGTCGTGCCAAATTTTAGTTATTTATAGCATACATTGACAGTTATTGGTGTTGTCAAGCAAGAACCATGTTTACCGAGCCGGTGATGGATGACGAGGCATCAGCCCCGAATCAATCTTCGTTCGCGAGCGCTATCAAACATTTAAGTCGAAAGCCATACGATGTTTGGAGAGGGCATTAAAAGTTATTTTGTAACTGTTACACAATGTACAGTCACATCAAGGTCGGATAAGAGTAATGGGTTCGAATCAAACGTGTACTTTTCTTATATGGAGCTTATGTTGCCTTGTGAGATTAATACGTTACAGAATTAGAATGATGGGCATGTTCAAAGTGGATTCCACTTTAATAAAATATCAAGGTCATCAAATATTGTCTATCTACTTCACTAATACTATTTAGACATTATAATAATAATACAATTTTCCAAATTATTGAACTAAGAGCAAGATAATACGAAATATTCTGTAACCATTTTTTAAGTATGAAACCTTTTGCAAAAGTCATTTTTTTTGTCATAAAATATATGCTTTTAAAACTGCTTACGTTTAACATACGCTTATCTGAAGCTGTCAAATATAAATCGATCAACACAATACAAAATAAGCTTGTATGCTACCATTAATACCTTAGAATCCTTGAAGATGGACTCCTGTTTTTATACTAATGTCATAATATGGGTTTTACTTTAAAGTTATTAAGTTTTAATCTATTTTTAAAGACAAATCATATGTAAAACACTAAATTCAAATTCAAATTCTTTATTTACCAAAGTAACCTTAAAATTAAATACAGAGTGCATGAAATTTACATGTACATACTTATTTACTTAAAACTAAGGTTGTTATAACTATTTTGTTCCGTACCCTCTGAACTAGTTGAGACTGTATCTCAGAATACTAAAATCTTGTTAACGCTCATTTTTCAACATTATTATGTATATTTTTCAGTTTCTAAGGAACTCAATTTATAATTAAAACAATTTTGACAGCATAGGCGCCAACAAACATGCATTATAGTGTTTTAGATATGATTTGTCTACAACAATAGATAAAACTTAATAATATTAAAGTTAAACCCAAATTACTTTTGTATGGAAAACAGCCAAGCAATGACTCCTCCTTAAACTTCCATAGATTGTCACAAAGGGATGTAACGACGCAGTTTCAGCTCCACCTGAGGTCCCTTGAAACCGAATGCCCCTTGTTATGTGCACAATTCATGTGCGCCTCTGATTGGTGTCAAAGCTTGGAAGGCATGAAATACCATTTCTTGTTATTTTTAGCCAAGTAATTGTGAAGCCTCGATGGTCTAGTGGTTAGCATATGCGCCTATCATCTCACCGCGAAGTCTTGAGCTCAATTTCTAGGTCGGACAAAGAATTATTTGTGAACCTTTCGTCAGGAAATTCTCAGTGGTGAATGGCGATAGGCTTACCCCCTATCCCATTGGACCTAAAGATAAAAGATTCCTTGTGGGTGTTGTACATTTCTGCCACACCCTTCTGGGTAATATAGGCGTGATATGTTATGTATATGTAATTGTGTATGCAACCTGAATGTTATAATCTATTATCTAATACATCTTTAAGCACCAAGCAAAAAAGAACTACAACGTGTTTAATATTACTCATCTTTTTCTACACCTGCCTACTATTTTTTTAGGTATCCGATACCATTTTCCACTTATCTTTACAAACATACAAACTACATCATACAAACACAGAGTACTGACATACTACTGGTGGTAGGGCTCTTGTGAATGAGGTCGAGGGCGGCAGCACCACCGTCTCACCTTTAACCTGCCGCCAAAGAGTAGTGCTTCCATTACTGTGTTCCGGTTTGGTGGTGAGATCAGGCCCTAAAATTGCTGGCACATGAGGCATAACACCGTAGTCCTCAGCTGCAGCGACGCATCTATAATCTACTTTTGTGGATTGTTGATGTCCATGGGCTGTATTCCACTTACCATCAGGTGGACTACACGTTCGTTCGCAGTGGGCGTAGTATAAAAAAAAACTACTCCAAAAAAGAAAATAAAGCTGAACAGCTAGTAATCGTTATCTGTCAGTCTTAAGCGAGTCTACAATTCTCGTGTGAACTAGATAAGAAAGATAGCATAGAAGGCATCGTACCTTTATTAGATATAGAATAGCCTGAATAAGAACACTTATCTCCAAAGAACGTAGAAAACCACGTAACAGCAAGCACATGTCTTTGTCACCGGCACTCCGCACTGAAATTCAACGAGAACTCAAACCCTCATTGAGATACCATCTATGGACTATCTACACTCATGTTACACCCACGGAACCCGGCTAAAGGACCCCTAAAAAGTTATTTCAACGGCTTCACTAACAATATAACTAGGTATAAAAGCTGAAACCACGAAAAAGCGATGGTACCAAAATGCCCGCCGTCGGGAGTAGGGCGGGCGCACATTTTCCTACCGGAAGTACGCTGGGCGGACTCGAACAGCGGATTTATGGCGCCACATCCGCTTCCGCCCCCCGCGACATACACATTATATCGATTTTCGATTCATTCATATTTTTTGTTAGTGTTGGCTATCCGACACGTTACAAAACGGTTCCAAAATCAACCCCCCATTTTGCACAATTTAATTAAAGTATGTAATGTCACTTTACTCCAATCACAAAACTTTTTTGGATTACGTCTTTTGAAATGCATATTTTAAATTGTGACATTTTCTTCATAATTTTCTAAATTTTAACTGCCTCGTTTGCCTAGTCTTGAACGTTTGCGACCACTCACCGCGAGATTACGGGTTCAATTCCTGAGTCAGGCAAAGCATTGATGGGGGTTTTTTCGATAGGAGTCTAAAGATAGAATGGTGCCCGGTGAATAGAAAAGCTAACCTAATCACATGTGACCCAAACATAACAGGTGAAATGTAGGTATTATACTCCTCTGTCACGCACTTTTGGCTAATATAGGCGTGATGTTATGTTATTATCTACCATTAATAAAAAAACAAGCTAGTGTATACAATTCCACTACAAAAAGCTAGTGTATACTTTTCCATCGATCCTCACACCACAAACACGCCCGTCTGTTCTATTTCGGGCACACTATGTATATTCATGACGTATACCAGACAAACCGACCCACACCACACGCCGAATAAAATCGATTCTCACTTTAATACTCCCAGATCTGGTATCTTTGCGTCAATTATGTTGCATAAAAGAGTTAGTTCTTTATTGGTATTGCGTAATTATACACAACTGGCAAAATTTTAAAAGGTACCCAGATGTGTATAACACCCCCATTTTAACTGTAATGTGAATAGATAAGGTTCCATGTGGTAAAATGTGAGCTTATCGCCATTCACCAGTGCTATTCCAACTCTATGCTGAGAATTTCCTGATAGAAAAATCCTAAATAGTATCTTTGCCTGACCCGGGAATCCAAATTAAACCTGAAACCTCGAGGTGAGAGATTAAATAATAAAAAAATTAAAAATATTTTACAACTCACCCACAACGCCATCTAGTCCCTAACTAAGCAGAGCTTGTATTATGGGTACAAGAATAACTGATACTAATACATTATACTTTTCTTTTGTAAATATAGGTACATACTTATTATACATAGAAACACCCAGACTAAGACAAAGCCCCATGTTCATGCACACAAAGATTTGTCTTAAGCGGGAATCGAACCCACGACCTCGGCGTCGCAGGCAGGTACACTACCCACTCCGCCATCCGGTCGTCAAAGGTTGTCAGACTAACGAGGCAGCCAATCTTTTTCTTGCCTCCAAAAGTAGTGCATCTAGTAATCCTGGCTTGTGGTGAAATTGGGTTCTACAATTTTAGTAACACAGGAGGCATAACATATTAGTTCTCAGATTTAGCGATTCATCTGTATTATTACCATCACAACATATTTTTATTCCTTGTGAACACCGTCATTTGATAACAACAACAGAAAAACATGTATGAAAATATAAAACCGTGATTTAATAGCAGTTGACCACAATGTACCTTCCCATGTCATGGCTATTAAAATATTCAAACACCACCAAACTCCTATCAACCGCCCCACAGTGCCCATAGGCTGTAATGAACGATGCCACAAATTAAATCATAAATAAAAACCCACAAAATCGCTGCATAATTAATTGAACATACTGCAATCACTTGCGAAATCCTGTTGTACATTAACAATTGAATATCGCCGCAAACCCGCTATTTTATTTAAATTACCACATTAAGAATAATAAAATACGATCATTTGGTACGAAATAACTGTAAAATTGGCCTGAAAGTCGACTAGGATGTACCTCTATTTCCCTTGGCAGTGTTTAAGGTTAAATCGCACGGTTTATTTGAATCGTAATAGTCTGCTTGCACCTGAGGTTCATTCTGCTTTGTTTAGAATTGCCCAGTGTTTTGTTTTAATTGTACTTTGGGTAAACAGAAGAACTTGGTTACTACTCGGTGGAAAACTCGGCAGTCTTGTAATCACGGTTTTAGACGCAAACTTTAACAAACAAAGCATACGTCTATGTGAAAATACTAGCAATAACGTAAGACGCGTAATCTAAAAGTGCGATTTCAATCTTTAAAATTCAATGTAAAGTTCTTATTTAGGCTTTTTCGTATCTATACTTTCTCATATTTTAGGTACTACCTAGTGGGAAAGGTTACAAATAAAACCCACATCTTTGTCCAAAATATACCTCCTCTATAGCCAAAACGCAAAGTAACCCAGGGAGTCTAAAAATAACAAACAATTCCAAGTAGTCCGCTGTGCAAAAAGTTAGAGGGAACTTTGTCGCCCACATACGGAACAAATACTTTGTATTATTCACCAACCAAAAAGTTTAATAATACCTGAAGTTATATTTAATATGTTTGCGTATTGTGAATACGAGAGTTTCATTATGAATGAATAAATATCGTGAAAGAAAATTTTACGTCAGCTACATTCGAAAATATCTACCTTCTATTCATTCACCCCCGCGACACAGGAGCTATTCCTAGCGCGGTCGTCGCGTCGTTTCGAATTAAAAAAATAACTGTCCATCTCACATTACATTTTAATTCTTATAAGCTTTTTTAATAGCATATTTTCAATCCGGTCCATTTATACATATCTATACATAATTTCCTCAATCTCAATAATTGTACACAGCTAAGACAAAAGTGCTTTTTCCAGTTTAAAAATACGCCAGTAAATGGACAAAGCTTCAGCTGAGGTGAGGGGAAGCGGCCCGGGGGGTCACAAACTTGAACCCGAAGGCTGCAGTTATTCGGGTGCTACGTGAGGTGCTTCAAAAGGGTCAAGGACATTAAGCTCTTCGGGATGTATTTACTGAGAAAATTCTGTAACCATTGATGTTATGAAGGAGTATTTAGTTAAGGATAACGTTGGAAGGAAAACAGTTGTGTAAACATAACATATCAAAACATCACGCCTATATTACCCAGAAGGGTGTGGCAGAAGTGACACCCACATTTCACCTGTTATGTTTAGGTCCTATTTTTGGGAAAAAAAAAAAAAAGAACAGTGGCAAGTAACGCGTCAAAACTCTACTCAATGGTATAGTGGTTAGCGTATGCACTCACCGCGGGGTCGATTCTCGGACCGGACAATGTGTTATTTGCAAACTTTCTATCAGGAAATTCACAATAGCAGCACGGTGTTGGAATTGTGCGCGGTGGATGGTGATAGGCTCACTCCCTATCCCATGGGACCTAAACATAACAGGTGAAATGTCGGTGTTGTACACCTCTGCCACACCCTTCTGGGTAATATAGACGTGATGTTATGTTTATGACATGCTATACAGCACGTTACTTCCTTGTAAACGCGTCTTTTCACGATTTACAACACGGTCAAACATTTACCATAAGAATGTTTGCAAAAAGCAACTAGCAAATATTCACGTACAGTCTTATCTAACCACATTTCAAGTCGCAGTAGTTAGGACTTCCTTTCTCTAACTCCAGAACATTAAAGAGCTTCCAGACCGTGCAAGCATTTGCCTGGAACATAACGTTGAGATTCAGTTTTGAGCATTCATTTGTTTCATTGAAATTACAATTTAACATAACATCACACCCACATTTCACCTGTTATGTTCCATGGGATAGGGGGCGAGCCTATCGCCATCCACGGAACACAATACCAACTTCGTGCTGCTATTGTGAATTTCCTGACGGCATGTTTACAAATTTTAAATAACACTTTGCCCGATCTGAGTATCGAACCCAAGACCTCGCGATGAGAAGCGCATAAGCTAACCACTAGACCGTCGAGGCTAGATTTATATATTATTTAATGTATTTATTGTTATTTATTTTATTACAAGCCTATAGTGTCCCACTGCAGGGCAAAGGCCTCCCCTCCCTTTTTCCACTTATCTCTGTCTGGGGCTTGCAGTGTCCAGTCAATTTGCCATGAATCCAATTCATCCAGCCATCTCTTTCTGGGTCTTCTTCTTTTAATGTATGATGTATCAAAATATTACACATAGTATCAATATATGTTGTGCTCGGTTCGCCTCCCATACCGGGTGTAATATTCGAATCTGTAACGTTATATTACAGAGGGTCTGAGAGCATATTTACAGCAGAAAATTGATTGGTGTCATTCATGGGAAGCGTAGGCGATTGAATGCCCGAATTCGGGCAAAAGTATTTTTAGACTTTTTTGTTGTCATATACAATACAAGTAACAGAAATGTATTCGAATTACGCGAGGTAGACCACGTTAGGCTCAGTTGCTAATTATAACATAAGCCTAGTTAGTTTTTAAAACAAAATACAATAGTAAAGACTTCAAACGCATTATACATTACATTATAGCAGAAAATAGCACAAGTATTCATTCCAACTCCGTGCTACTATGGAATTTTTCCTGGCGGCAAAAATTAAAATAACACTTCCCGACCTGGTTATACTTTTGATCGCTTAGTTAAACTTTCTATATATCGTATTGCCTAAAAAAGGCTTGTAAAATAATGCAAAATATAACAGTATGCCTTTTTTACTTCAAACGCCAGCACATTACAGCAGAAAATAGCACAAGTATTTATGCCTTTGTGACTTGCATCTGATAGTTATATAACACAGAAGGGTGTGTACAACACCCACATTGCACTTGTTATGCTTAGGTTTTTAGGTATTAGGTGTAATGTTTAAGTTTTATGTAATAGGAAGTGAGTCCATCGCCATCCACCGAACACAGTTCCAACTTTGTGCTGCTATTGAGAATTTATTAACGGAAAAATCCAAGTATAATTTTTCTCGACCAGGGAATTGAACCTGAAACATCGCAGAAACGTTTTATACTTTTTAGATCGCTAAGTTAAACTTTCTAAATAACCAGTTAGTTAAGTAAAAACAAAAGACTTATGAAACAAGACAAAATATAGCAGTAAATGCCTCTCTAACTTCAAACGCCAGCACATTACAGCAGAAAATAGCACAAGTATTCATGCCTTTGTGACTTACATCTGATAGTTGGGGGCGCAGTATCGCGATGCCGCATTGACCCGAATGAGCTGGCATTTGGCACGACTCGAGTCACACCACTCGATTATAACCGTATCGATAAACGAGAACGAGTTAAACGATAATTTGATACTTTCAAACATTCATACGGTTGGTTGTTCAAATGTGGATTGTGGTAAATGAAAACAGAGCTGTAAGTAAAATTTTATCCATATTATCACATATTTATTTAACTAGAAGTGAATGGCATAACGTAAAGTGTCGTTACTTAAATTTATTTTTAATAATATTTTTTTTATTAAGACAACATAGGTCCATAATCTTTAATAAATCGAAAAAACATAAAAACATAAATAATAATCATAATTAAAAACACAAAACAAACATACAATAATATTTATGTCAAGTTCAACTGTTTTGTGATTCACTGAATATTCATGATATCTGTTTGTATATTAGAAACATAAAGGAGTATAATATAGGTATAACTTAGTAAGGCAGCAATAACACTTTGAAAAATCTCAAAAATGGGATTGCATTTTTTTTTGCTCGCTATTTTAGTTAGTATAAAAAAAATGAGATTATTCCGTCTAAATTGCAACTCTCTTCAAAAACCACAATCTTATTTCAAGCACTTTTTACTTTTATTTAAAAAAGCTTACTAGTAATTAGCATATAAAAATTACAAGGATTCTTATGAACCCTCTCCAGCAAACTTAATTCGCTTGTGTTAGAAGGAAGTTTACGTCCGTGGTATAATGGCATGGAACCGAACCCACGACCTGTCGATCGTCAGACCGATGTCTTATCCATTGCGCCACGCTTAAACACCGCACGGCCCAAATTAACTAAATATAAATTAGATGATAAAGTAAGTAAAATAAGTTTTTTTTTACACCCAATTAGGAATAAAAGCTCTCTTTTCAGTTTAGTTTAATAATTGCCATTAACTTTGATCAAAAGAATGATGGTTGTAAGTCTCATTATTTTCGCATAAAAAAATTAAGTTTAGCTTTTTGATGTAAATGATATAGTACTTTAAGGATTGCAATAATGGCACTAAGTAATATATACCTATTTATAGACATAGACATAACATCACGGCTTGTTACCCAGATGGATGTATAACACCTATATTTCACCTCTTATGTTTTGGTCCCATGTGATATTTTTTTTGAGTTAAAATTGTCTTGGACTTATGTAATAGGGGATGAACCTATCGCCATGGACCGCGTACATTTCAAACTCAGTGCTGCTATAAAGAAATGTCAGACGGAAAAAAAAAACGGAATAACACTTTCCCGTCTCGAAAGTTGAACTCTAGACCTCGCTACGTTATCAAGTAGACCAATAGATAGAATATTTATTATGCATACTCAACGTTATACTATACTAAATTAGTCTAAGTCGCAAGAGTATGTCACCAACTGTCGTAAACGTGAAATATTCTACGAGATAGCGTAGACAACCGTAGCACTCTCGTAGACAGTCGTAGCACTCTCGTAGACTGTCGTAGCACTTTCGTAGGCACTTCATAGCTTTGATGCTACTCATTTGTTTGCTAGGTCATTAAGTCAAATGTAAACTTAAGAAAATAAAAACATAACATTTCACCTATATTTGCCAGAACATTGAGTCAGATGTGTATAACACCCACATTTAAACCTGTTATGTTTAGAAAAACAATTAGCAACATATAAGTATTTTTTTTGTTAACCCTACAACAAAACAAGTTGGAAAACAAAACAAATTTTAAAACGAATCACCCTAACGAAGGGTACTTAAGGCTTGACATCCCATTAATAACTTTAACTAACGAATATTTCACGAAGTTTCTCGAAAGAAAACAACTCGTTGAAAACTAAAGGAAGGTAAAGTTTTAATATTGCGACGTATTTGCTTGTTTGTCTGTATGTGTGCTTTATTAAACTTTGTCATTGAAGTAACAACTCGGTATGAGAGAGTTATAAGTACTTACTAAATGGTTAGAATCAGGGAGCACGGTAGTGGTCCTGCCAAGACGGAATAAAAATAGCACAAGAGCCTTCCTTATCTCAGAAATATAAAATAATACCACGCCTATGTTATCCAAAAAAGTGTTGAAGTGTATTTCACCCATACTTTACATTTTTTGTTTAGGGGTGATAGAACGTGATTCTGTAGCGACTACAGCCATCCATCGGGCACAATTCCAACTCCCTACTGCTATTGAAAATTTTCTAACAGTCAAATCGGCAAACACACTTTTGCCTGATCAAAAAATCAAACCCGAGACCTTACGATGAGATATATACGCTACGCTTACCAAACCAACAAGACCAACAAGACAGAGTAGAATATGTATCTTTAAAATGAAAACATAAAGAGCCTAATAATAACTTCTTTAACCTTAGTATTACAAGCGACACTAATGAAAATGGTTGTTTAAAAGTACAATATACTTAAACAAGTATTTGAATGTGTGCATTTTACAGGCACTGTATAATGTACAATTATCATTAGGAACGCTACCAAAACTGTCCTACATACTTGCAAGAAAATGTTCTACACTAACTTCGTAGGCGATACGCCGTAGCAAAAATATCGTAGGCCATATTCCGTAGACAAAATGGCGTAGCCCATATTCCGTAGACAAAAATGTCGTCGCCCATATTACGTAGACATGTCGTAGCATATATAATAAAATTTAAAGAAAAGCATTTATTGACTCAAATTAACCACACAATTTTTGCGTAAGGTATGTACATGTTTGAAGCAAAAAGTACTGTTACTGATTCCCAAACTAAGCTATTGCTTGTATTTTGGGTGACTGCGTTCAGTCGTGGAGCATGACTGTGTTACATTTTTTTTTATATACTACGCCCACAGCGAACGAACATGTAGTGCACCTGATGATAAGTGGAGTACAGCCCATGGACATCAACAATCCACAAAAGCAGATTATAGATGCGTCGCTGCAGCTGAGGACTACGGTGTTATGCCGCATGTGCCAGTTATTTCAGGGACTACTATTTGGTGGCAGGTTAAAGGTGAAACGGTGGTGCTGCGGTCCTCGAGCTCATTCACAAGAGCTCTACCACCAGTTCAGTTATCACATTAATAGATATGGAGAAACATTGTGCAATATATTCCATAGACATGACGTAACAATCGTAGCATGAATAAAGTCACATCCAGTTGATGAAGCAGGCAAAAATTCCACGCGATCATTCTCCATGACATAATTCTGACAAAAACTGCACGACGATATATTTTTGGGTTCAAAATTTAATCTATTTTTAAGCCATAACCGTATATTAACACATTTTTGTATTCAATATTCGCATCGAGTGGCGTCGTAGCATTAATCATTATAATCTGTACACACGCCATGAACACGTTCAACCAAAGGAATATATAATTAAATTCATTAAATCACTCACGGGACAGAATATGTAATGAAAAACAGATCGACGCATAAATCGAACTATTTTTTTTTGGTGCAAAAAACGCCAGTGTCGCGTATTTGATTGCTGAAGTATGTCCATATTTTTTGTCGGAGCAGCGTTTTATGTTTTGCAGCGTTTTATGTTTTGCAGCGCCATCTGTCGCCGGACGTATAAGTCGGGCGCAGATGTCGCCTCGAACGACCCGAAACTAATAAATGAGAAGCCCTGGGGGAAATTAAAAATAGTTTAGCGCAAATCAACGCTTCAGGCCTGAATATTGAACTATAACTTTGTTTTCATTGTTTTTATGATGGAGCCAATATTGAGGGAATAAGTTTTCGATTTAATTTCTTGGTATTCAAGAAGTTGATAAAGACGCTTAATTACTTGTGTTGTTTGTTGATGTAATAGACTTATTTGAATACTTAAGGTGTATACTAAGAATTGTCTTAGGGACTTAGTGAGCACCTTTAATTGTATAAGACCGTAATATTCAATATTAGCGTAATAGGGTTTTGCATACAGGGTGTAAATGACGTAATGATGAAGCTGCTAGTCATTCAGTACATGACTCGGGTCGGTCCCGGGTGCAAAAATTTCCGTCAGAAATTTTTGCAAGAAAAAAATTGTTTAATTAATAATAATTAATATTTATTAAATTTTATGCCTCATGTGCCAGAAATTACAGGGCCTGATCTCCCTACCAAACCGATACACAGTAATGGAAGCACTACTATTTGGCGGCAGGTTAAAGGTGAGACGGTGGTGCTGCCGCCCTCGAGCTCATTCACAAGAGCTCTACCACCAGTATGTAAAATATAGCTTCGTTCTACTACATTCCGAACCAACCTACAGTTATTTAATAACCTTCTAACAGTCCTTTACATAGCAACAGACACATTTCCTAGAATACGTCCATAAGTTCTCTATTAACATAACTACAACACCTTGACAACTCCACAACATTGTTAAACAGAACCTATATTGATTTCCAGTTTTCATTTCATACGTACACTTGGCAACATATAAAGCTATATATTTCTAGCAAAGCTGACCTCGCATTCACAGAACGCCTATACAAGGTGGATATGACATAGCGACAATTATTAAAATTAAAGCTTTCATACATGGTCAGTATTCCCACCGGTAATCATTTTATTACGAAAAAAACAACACTTTTTACGAGCAAATTTAACATTGTATTAAATATATCTTTTTATTCGTTACAGAAAATTTTAACTGATAGAAATAAATATTGAACATGTATGAACATGTTGCGATGAGCTAGTGGTTAGCGTATGCGCCTCTCACCGCGAGGTCTCTGGTTCGATGCCCGGGCCGGGTAAAGTGTTATTTGTTCACATTCCGTCAGGAAATTTACAATAGCAGCACGGAGATGGAATTGTGTCCGGTGGATGGCGACAAGCTCACGCCTTATCCCATGGGACCTAAACATAACAGATAAAATGTGAGTATTGTACACGTCTACTACACCCTTCTGGGTAACATAGGCGTGATGCTATGTTATGTTATGTAAAAAGCAGTGGTTTCAATAAATTTCGCTATGCCGAACCACCCCGTATAACACGAGATCTTCTCACACTGGAAATGTACAGCTTCATGTGTAGAAATAAGTTATGAACCGGGCGAGTTTGCACCATTATTGCTATTTCCAATCAACTTGCGTTCTTTACCTGTCGCGACTTCCTAACAATTGTTCAACAGAAAACTTACAACATTGCCATACATTTTTGCAGCAATATTTTACCAAAATAGTGCAAAGTAGAAATGAGAAGTTGCTACTTGAAAGCACTTTTCTCTCTTCGAATTTACAATAGTATTACTTGAAGTTTTCTTAGAGGTAAAATTGTGTGAACATTTTGTACTCTAGTGTTTCTACTCTTACAAACTTAAATTATATAAAATCCATCCTCTATGCCGTGGGGGTTGAAAGAGTCAATTAGTAATGACATGTGTAACAATTTCTACGTACTCTGACGTACACAACGATTCCCTACGTCCGGCGCACCCTGGGCAATTCGCGAGTTCTTCAAAGCGAATTGGCTAATCCTTTCACCACGATGGCAAGTCAAAATAAAATTTGACTCAGCCATCGACACGACGAAGAAGAAAACTTCTTCAACATAACACATCTTGCCATACATGCTCGTCGGTTTGTGACCGTTCTGAAGGACGCCACTTATCGGGTCCATGTATGTCTTCCGAGGACGACCTTTCTATTTTTTCGTTTCTATTTATATTCACAAACAATTGAGAATTTAGTACTTTCAGTTAAATCTTTATGGTCATTAGATCTTATTTTTAAAATATCGGGTCTAAAATTTTATCTTTTATAAAACCATTTGCAATAAATTTTAAATGACACTTACAACGTAGAGTGAAATTTTTTAAACAGAATCATGAAAATACTAAAATAAGTTAAAAATGTATAAAAAATTACTTAGGTGAATTTTTAAAATAATAGCGTAATTCGAATATATACATCTGGTTATGACTATTACGAGAAGATATTGGATAAGAATCAATGGCTGACCTAGTAATGACATCTAGGGTTAGATAGCCCGCAATAATCTGCTGTTAAATGGTTGTCTTGTATTTTAATTATACGGTATCATAGTTTTTCAAATCAAATCTTTTCATTTTTAATGTTGTACAGAATAGACTTAATAATTGATGGACCGCAGAATAGAGAAGAGACTGACACGGAATCAGATGATCGCTTTAAATCAAACTGAAAAAAATGAAAAATTAACCCTTTTTTTATTTTTTTAACGACGCCTGCACTTGTTATAACTCATGTGTGTGAAATGTATGTTACATTTCACACACACAAAGCCCAGAGTCAGAACAAAACTATGCGGATCACACAAAAAATTGTCCCGTGTGGGGATCGAACCCACAACACCAGCGCAGTTGAAAGCGGCGTGGCGACCACTTTAACCACTACGCCAACCGTGCACTCTATTTATATATTTATGTACCTAATATTGCTGCATATCCACAATAAAGTTTTAATGGATATGCACTACTATGAATATAATTTGAATGATGTAATATAATTGTTTAGTTATATTATTTTCTGTAAATTCTTTGTAACTTATCAAAAAATAAAGATATTCATTGTTTAAGTATAGTTATGAGATAATGTGACCTGTAATATTGTTATCCATTTTGGATAACCTGATGAGTTGGCTTGTATCGTCTCTAGTTTGTTTGTTATTACACTCAACATAGTTTCTTCGATAAAACAACATAACTTCACAAATAAAATACCCTTAGAGACAAGGCACATAACTTTTAAATCGAAGCGTCAGGAACTTCGAGCGGAAATATTCTTTCCGTTGACATTATCGAAGTGAACTTCAGTTATCGGACTTTGCAATCGCAAATATGAATATTTATTTGTGACCAAAATTAACTCGATTGCGATTCGTTCGTTTATTCGTTCATTTTGGGTGCTTATTGCTTCAGATCAATAGAATGGAAATATTTGAGATGAAAATTTGTGTTCATATTTTGGGCTGAAATGATTACGATTTGTTTTTACTGTAACTGAAGTTTTATTAAGTAAGCTTTCTTTCACTTAAAATAATATAAATCTGCTCATTAAGCATGACGGATAAGGGTGATCTCCAGAGTGTTCCAGAGTGTGTGTGTGTGTATAAGACTCGACCACGTGCACGAGTTTACAAGTTTGTAGGTTAAGTATTGAAATTACAATCTTTAACATTAATTTTACATCGTAATCAACTCTAAAATAATCAACTGATGGTTTATAAACTAATTTTAGGACAATCAACTTTTTAATCTTAATTATAATCGACGAACAGTTGTAATTGCGCCGATAAGCATAATATAAATAACCTTTCGTCCCAATTTTGGAAGCCTTACCTACCGGCCACGAACCATCAACACCGGTCTGGAAATCATTAAATAGACTCAAGATGGAAGATGGACGAAGCAAGGAGAACCTTGTCAAATGGTAATATCTGGTTGACACTAACATAAATTGCGAATGTGCACCAATACAATCGAGGCCTACCTTACTGACTGCCCAAGATGCCCTACCACCTGCACAAGAGAGGTACAGTGGGCCAACGAGTTAGGTATGCAGGGCAAAAACTTCTAAGACATAGTAAAGACTTCCAACACTAGTTATCGATAAGTGAGTTACATATCTAAATAGTGGATATATTACACTAATTAACTTAATTTTATAATATATTGTTACTATTCGTGAGGATCTGTAATTGGCTGAATCTTGCAAAATATTTTTATTAATATTAATTGTTACTGCTGTTGGTCTTCCAATAAATAAATAAATAAATAAATTAAATATGTAATTCACACATGCATATCTATTGCAGTCAGTTTTCATTATGGCGTAGAAATTTTTACCCTGCATATCTAATTGCTTGGCCCACTGTACTCTGCCGATGAGAGCGCCATAACAGTAGCCACTTATTGGGCCAATAAAATTGGACTCAACCATCGACACGACGAAGAAAAAGACAAAAATTATCTCCTTTAAATATTATTTTGTATGAGCTTACATTAAAATCAATACCATGATCTCTATTGAATAACTTAACTCTCTCTTAGCATAAAGCGGTTTACATACAATTTTTCACTCCAATACACTGAAGTAACAAGTCATATTTAATACATAGGACTTTGCTAAAGAACATTATTTGCCTTGGTACTTTCAACAGCGTTTACACGCGTAAACCGCTAAGTAAACGTCTAATGTGGACTTTAGGATAAACCTACAGTTATGATGTGGCAGTATTTATATTTGTTGCTTTATCCTTTATAAATAGTAGGCCTTGAGTTATTAGTAATAACTCAAGGCCTACTATTTTAGTCGCTAATAACTTATTAGCGACTAAAATATATGATTTGGTATAATCATTATTGAACAAATACTTAAGTTGTCCACATGACAGGATGGCGGAATGGATAGTGTATGGATAATGTACCTGCCTGCGACGCCGAGGTCGCGGGTTTGATTGCCACTTAAGACAAATCTTTGTGTGCATGAACATGGGGGCTTGTTTCAGTCTGGGTGTTTCTTTGTATAAGTATGTATTTACAAGAGAAAAGTATATATCATCAGTTATTCTAGTAACCATAATACAAGCTCTGTTTAGTTTGGGACTAGATCGCATTGTTTGTAAGTTTATGAGATATTTATTATTTATTTCAAACTTCTTGAGGTTAAGCCGAAGAAGTGTTGACCGATCGGTCTAGGTCTGCGGTCGACCATTGGATTGGTGACCATCTCAAAATAACAAGGTTTTCTCCCTGCCTCGTTAAACCCTCAATTCTGGTTATTATCTGAATTTCTATGGAAGTCGTTACGGGTAGTCAGAGGCTAGAAAGTCCGTAAACTAGTCTAACAACGAACGTCGTATCGCCTCGTCGGTCGTGAAGGTTTGATGGCAGTCACTCCACGTAAAATACTAATAGTCTGTGAATTTTAAGCAATTACTTTAGTAAAACATTATCTGCCTAACAAACTATTGAATAAAATTCCATAAAATAAGTAAAGGGAGGTACAGATGATATTATGACATCACTTCAATGTAACCAAATTATTGTATTTGATCACTGATTTTACAAACACTTACAATATTAGAAAATTGGTAGCATGACAACGAATAGGAGTTAATTAAAACCAATTTCCTTGTTTTGTTTACATAATGTCTTTGATAAATTACAAATATACCTAATCAAATCCTGTTTAAATAAAGCAGCTCATAGGCACACCATTTAAAAGCCAAATCCAATCATAAATTTGGTTGAGTAAGTGTATTTCGTCCAGTAAAATATGCCGTAAAATAGTGAAACAACGTCCGATTCGACATTATGGGTGTGCTCTTGGGAATACTAACGTTTCAACAAAATTTAGTAATTAAGTTTCAAAATATAGATACTGCCTCGTTGGTCTAGTGGTTAGCATATGCGCCTCTAAACGCGAGGTTTAGGGTTCGATTCCCGGGACGAGCAAAGGTTTTTTTGGAAATTTGCCGTAAAGAAAACATCACCTCAGTGTATATATTATATAGTGGACATTTCTCTCGAGTGATACATACTGCTTTATACTACACCTACAAAGTAACAAAAACTACCAAAAACAAAAAGAACTACCAGTTTTGTTTGTACTTTTTTTATCTTATTCCTCTTCACTGATTACCACTTTATAGCACTCAAACTGGGACTCTCTAGTCCCACTTTGAGTACTCTTTAAACACCTTTGTAAAATGAAATTGAATCAAATATTCACATTCACAAATGGGATTGAATGACGCTAAAATCAATGTTGGTTCAAAAGCACAGAACAGCATGACATAGCACTTAATAATGTGACTCTAAGCTATTGATCCAATCCACTTTGCACCCCGCGACACAATAATCTAATTCTAGCGCGGAATGTCAGGACATTCTTCTCAATCACACACATGCAGCCTAACACACACATACACATACCGCTTGCATTCATTACACCGTTAGTCACCGTACCCTAGCTTAGAGCGGTGCAATAATATTTATTTATACAAATAAATCGTACCGTCAAGGTGGCGCTGGCGTCGTATGCAGGAAATTAAAATCAGCGGCAGGTGCAAGTAATGAGAATCTCATTACTCTTGGCTCATAGCGGTACAGGTTTTCTTAAATTAACGTGATAGTGAGATCTTGGATATTTAAGAATATACTTTTACGTTTAAAACGGAAAAGTAGATTATCGCTCAGCCGCTTGTTTCTTTATTTAAGAATATACTTTTATGTTTAAAAAGGGAATAGTAGATTCTCGCTCAGCTGCTTGCTTCTTCTTAAAAATAAGACGAGGGTTGTTGACCAGTGTATATGTGGTAAAAAGTAAAAAGATTAGGGGCGTGATTTGAAAATAATTGTCAACTTTAACAAATTTATTTCATTGCCATTCAACGTGGCAACGCCGTCAGCCTTCTGAACACGTTGCTTACAGTTGAGGTCGATGCGGAGGAATTCTATGACACCTTACCTGTAAATTTGTAAATAGTTATTTGTTATTATATATTTTATTAACATGTAAATAAATATTTTTCTTTTTTATATATAGTTATAAAATAATTATAATTTACTTTTATTATGAAAATAAAGATACAACATATTTCACTGATTTTTCTCATAAGGATTAGTATGGTATTTTTTGAAGACTTCAAATTTAAATTGAACTCAAAACAAAAAAATGCTTTTCACTTTGCAGTTAGACCTATATTTGATAGCTTATTTTGTTTCTTAAAGCATCTTTTCTTATCAAAATAAGCATCACAAATTCACGTTCGTTTTCCCTCCATATTAAATGACATATTTCATTGACGACCGGATGGCGGAGTGGGTAGTGCCTGCGACGCCAAGGTCGTGGGTTCGATTCCCACTTAAGACAAATCTTTGTGTGCATGAACATGGGGGTTTGTCTTAGTCTGGGTGTTTCTATGTATAATAAGTATGTATTTACAAAATAAAAGTATATATGTATTAGTATCAGTTATTCTAGTACCCATAGTACAAGCTCTGCTTAGTTTGGGACTAGATGGCGTTGTGTGTGAGTTGTGAAATATTTATTTTATTTATTTAAAATACTTTAAAAAATCCCCGCCGTTTCGGCAACCTCCACCTTTATTCCGTAAATTAACGCCGGTCGGAGAAGGCTTATGTTCTTGGATGGCGGGTATTTATCTTTTGAATTTATCTTCCACTTGCAGTTCCCCGATGACAGTACTAATTAGGGAGATTTATAATTAACGGTCTTTGTTTGACGTTTTTAAGTGTAAAATGGATATTTTAATGAGTTGCATTCATATTTTATACTTTTAATGATATATTTGATATATTTATATGAAGTTTTCGATTTTATACGAAAGCTATCGGCAGACAAAGCTACTTGAAAAATGCTGTGATAAACAAAATAATACGACGAATGAACTACTAGTGCTCAAATGTGAAAACGGTCCATAAAAGTACTTTTCTCTGCCTACCAACTCGTAACCTAAAAAGATAGATAAGAATAATGGAATGGATTTCTTATTATATCAGCTTAATCATTTATTAATTAAAACACTTCGTACACGTTTATTCGTTTGCATTTATCAATTATTCCAAATATTACAATCTAATTAATTTTAAGAGTCCACACATTGCACATAAATCCAGCCTTCGCTTTCATTACCATAAATTCAACGATAAATGCGTTCAGAAACTGCCAACAACCTTTAAATAAACACTAACGTGACAATCTGAACGCGCATAGAGTACCTGTATGTAATTTCTTGGAATAAATGTGCCTTGAGTAGTGTGCCGACGATAATGCTCAGTTGAGACGCAGAAATCCCTTTCGTGCATTACTGCATAACACCATCCTGAGGCCATATGTTTAGCTTACGTTGCATCACGAGTGATGACGAATATCTGCTATTAAGTAAGCTCGTATCTGTCTTGAGGTAATTGTTTATATGTTTAATGCGAACATGGGATCTTTTATTATAAGACAAGATTAATGTATGTATTATTGTATTATTTCACTTTTTAGTAACCTGGTAATATAGGCGTCATGTTGTGTTAAAAAGTACTGTGTTGGTCTAGTAATTGCCTCGATAGTCTAATGGTTAACGTACGTGTGACTTTTCAACGCGAGGTCTTAAATTTGACTCTCGGGTTAGGCAAATGTGTTTTTTTGGATTTTTACATTAGGAAATTCTCAAAGGCTGCGCGTAGTTGGAATTGTGCTCGGTGGATGGCGATCTAAACAAAACAGGTGAAGTGTGGGTATTATACGGCTCTGCGACACCCGTCTGGATAATATAGGCTTGATGTTAAGCTAATATCATAGTAATGGGCTATAATTAACAATTACAAAGATAATTTTATTTCAAAATTACTCGTGCGTCAAGTAAACAGTAACCATAACAACATTACCGATTATACAAATGAACCAAGGAATCAATATCTCGACGACCAAAACCTTGAACCGCCTTGAATTCACTTTCACAATAGATAAATGATTTTCATTGTTGATATTTGACTAGTAATATAATATGAAACCGTAACAATGGTAAATGTTAAATATTTGTTTTACGAATAGAAATATTTATAAGTGTTCAATATGTATTGAAACTGTTTCTTTTATTAATTTATTTTAAAACTTAGGAGCTTTCCAAGAGTTTCCAATCACTTGATGGACTGTAAATGTAGAATCCGTACATTAAGATTGATCGCGTCTGTAATCGACGTCATATAGTTTTATCACACGCGACTGTTAAAGAATGAAAAGTCGCGACCGTTCGCGCGACTTTTAACTTTAAATTACTTTATTTTTAATCTTTTTTAACTTTAACTTTTCTTGCTAACCCCTTCCAGCTAACCTTAGTTCGTTTGTGTAAGGAGAAAGTTCACTGGTGTTAGAGCTCTTGTGAAAGAGCTCGAGGGCGGCAGCACCACCGTCTCACCTTTAACCTGCCGCCAAATAGTAGTGCTTCCATTACTGTGTTCCGGTTTGGTGGTGAGATCAGGCCCTGAAATTACTGGCACATGAGGCATAACACCGTAGTCCTCAGCTGCAGCGACACATCTATAATCTGCTTTTGTGGATGGTTGATGTTCATGTGCTGTACTCCACTTACTATCAGGTGGACTACACGTTCATACGCTGTGGACGTAGTATAAAATTAAAAAAAAAAAAAACATCCGTGTTGTTATGGCCAGGATACGAACCCACGTCCTCTCGATCGTAAGACCGATATCTTATCCACAGCCTGGCGCTATGCCGCTGTCTAAAATGAAAAATATTTAATTAGCAAAGTCTTATCTCTAATCTAATCCATCAAAGAGATGTGGCGAACAATTTACTGACACTGCCACTGAGCGAGCAAAATCGCTCCGCTTATGAAACACCGCACCCGAGCATCGGATGTTGTTTACGACAGACTGACGGCGCCACCTTACACGCACCGAGTGAAGGTCACGATGTCCTTGGGGAGCCGCGGCCTGCGCGCGCGCACCAGAGCAGCGCGCGGAGAAATCACAACGCTTTCGACCGCCTCAAAGCTTGTACGCGCCGCGCTAAATATTCATTTTGTTAAATGCTTTTTGTATGTTTACTGTTACTATTCTTTTCTAATATAATTTCATTTCACTTCATAATAACATTCTTCATTCTTGCGTTAAAACCTTACTTCATTCTTCCTTACCGCTATCGCTCGCTTACTCAGTGCTTACACACGGGTTTGATTCCCGTACGTTGTTAGTGCTAGGTCATCCTAGACTTAGCACTACAGTGGTGACCCCGACGCGAGTCCACCGCGATCCAGCTACGACCGCGATCGTGCGTACTCGGGCGTCGCGTCAGCCGTGCTTAGGCGAATATCTGAAAGAAGATCAAGAAGACCAGTGCTCCAGACTCCAAGGAACAAGCAGAAGCAAACGGCGAAGTACTAAACGTATCGTATTTTGTTTGTTTACATCAGTGATAACGTGGTGTGGTAACATAAGGTTGGTGCACGGTAAAAGGGTGAGCGATTTTAATTTTATTTTAACATGTCTGAGTCAGATGAATACAGGGATACTAAGGCAGATGATGTAACCCCTAGTGTGCTCAGGGTAGGCGTCAGGATTCCGCCATTTTGGCCAGAAGAGCCCGGACTGTGGTTTGCTCAAGTCGAGAGCCAATTCAAACTTTCAGGGATTACTACTGATGACACAAAATTTTGTTACTTAGTCTCACAGCTCGACCAGCGTTATGCCGCTGAAGTCAAAGATATCATAACAAACCCCCCTGATAAGAATAGGTATGAAAAATTAAAAAGTGAACTTGTAAAGCGATTGTCAGCGTCCCAAGAGAAGCGCGTTAAGCAATTATTAATGCACGAAGAACTTGGTGACAGAAAACCATCCCAGTTCTTACGTCACATGCAAGCGCTGGCAGGCCCTTTGGTGCCTTTAGATTTTTTACGCACTATATGGTCTAGTAGATTGCCATCCAATATTCAAACTGTAATTGCTTCACAGGCAGACATTCCATTGGATAACTTAGCTGAATTAGCTGACAGGGTGCACGAGATAGCGCCCGCTGTACCACAGGTGGCAAGCACATCTACAGCAGCGGACACACAGCTGATCACCACCCTCGTACAACAAGTTTCTGAGCTGACTAAACAGGTAGCTTTATTATCCTCACAGGAATCCAAAGATGGGAGACGGCGGAGAGTGCAACATAGGCAGCATAATCGTTCGAGATCTAATTCTCGTAGCCACTCACGCAGCCGCTCACGCCCTAACCAACCTCCACCTGATCACCCCCACTGTTTTTATCACTATACTTACGGTACAAAAGCTATCAAATGCAAACAACCATGTACATTCCCGTCGGAAAACTCTCAGGGCGGTCGCAAGTAGCGGCCACCGACTGCCCTTCAATGCCAGGCCGACTATTCATCACCGATAGGACTACGAAGGTGCAGTTCCTAGTCGACACAGGCTCAGACCTGTGCGTGTATCCCCGGTCTGCGCTTACGACACCCAGCTTGCGATCAAGGTACGATTTGGTAGCTGCTAACAACACTGTTATCCATACCTATGGACCGCTACAACTACAGTTAAATTTAGGACTCAGGAGAAATTACAGCTGGAGTTTCACCATTGCAGATGTAACAAAACCCATCATTGGTGTAGACTTTCTCAGCTTTTACAATCTGCTAGTAGATTGTAGAAATCATCGCCTGATTGACAACTTGACAACATTGTCGGTTCCTGCTGCTCACTGCAATACATTAGATGTCGCATCTGTAAAGGCGGTAGTTGGTGATTCTGAATATCATCAAATTCTACGTAAGTACCCTGAAATAACTCGACCTCCAGGTAAACAAATGCCACGCAAGCACAACACACTGCACCACATCAGAACAACACCTGGACCAACTGTAGCAGGCAAACCCAGACGCCTAGACCCCGCTCGACTTCAGGCAGCCAAAAAGGAGTTTGAAGAAATGCTAGCCAATGGAGTAGCACGGCGTTCTGAAAGCTCGTGGTCTGCTCCACTGCACCTAGTCAAGAAAAAAGACGATGGATGGAGACCGTGTGGCGACTACAGGGCACTCAATGCAAGGACAATACCCGACAGGTACCCTATCCGTCACATACATGACTTTTCTCACCAGCTAGCAGGATGTACTGTCTTCTCCACAATCGATCTCGTTAAAGCCTACAATCAGCTGTGCGTTAACCCTGAAGATATTCCCAAGACAGCAATAACTACTCCTTTTGGCCTTTTTGAATTTCCCTTCATGACTTTTGGATTGAGAAACGCAGCTCAAACTTTCCAAAGGTTTATTGACGAAGTCTTGTTAGGTCTTGAGTTCTGCTACGGGTTCCTGGATGACATATTGGTGTTTTCAGCGACTCCTGAAAAACATAAAGAGCACCTGCACATACTGTTCGAGCGCCTGAAGCAATATGGTGTCATTGTCAACACATCTAAGTGTAAAATCGGTCAACCAGACGTAATTTTCCTTGGATATCACGTAACTGCCGAGGGAACAAAACCGTTAGAATCCAGAGTTCATGCTATACAGGAATATACCGCCCCCAAGACAGTCAAGGAGCTGCGGCGTTTTTTAGGAGTAATAAATTTCTATCGTCGATTTGTCCCTAACGCAGCTCAACTACAAGCACCTCTACACGCTGTCTTAGCTGGCCCAAAGGTAAAAGGTTCGCATCCTGTCACCATGACTCCTGAAATGCTGAAGGCTTTTGAAGATTGCAAATCTTCACTGTCAAAGGCTACACTCCTAGCTCATCCAGATGCATCAGCAGAGTTAGCAATCGTGACCGACGCATCCGATACTGCTATAGGAGCTGTACTTCAACAGAAAAAAGGTGATAACTGGCAACCACTAGCTTTTTTTTCTCATAAGCTGAACAATGCTCAACGTAAATACAGCCCATATGACCGTGAACTTCTCGCTATTTATGAAGCAGTTAAGTACTTTCGCCATATGATAGAAGCCAGAACTTTTGTTATCTTCACCGATCACAAACCAATTACCTTTGCCTTTAAAATGAACCGCGACAAATGTTCACCAAGGCAATTTAGATACCTTGACTTTATCGGTCAGTTTACCACCGATATAAGGTATTTACCCGGCAACAAGAACGTCGTCGCCGATGCTCTGTCACGTGTTGACGCTATATCTACCACCATAGACTTCAAAGATCTTGCAAGATGTCAGGATAACGATCCAGAATTGCAGGACTTGCTTCGTCATGGTTCTTCACTGCAGCTGAAAAAGATTGCATCATTCTTAGGCAACAACTCACCGATATATTGTGATGTATCTATGAAATCACCTCGTCCGTATATTACGCCAACCTGGAGAAGAGTAGTCTTCAATTCTCTGCATAATCTTCACCATCCAGGAACTACTGCTACAGTGCGACTGGTGTCACAAAGCTTTGTGTGGCCAGGGATACGCAAAGATTGTAGAGAGTGGGTAAGGCAATGTTCACAATGCCAAACATGCAAAATCCATCGCCATACCAAAGCCCCTCTTTCCTCTTTCCTTCCCCCTTCGTCGAGGTTCACCCATATACACCTCGACATCGTAGGGCCCCTAACTCTGTCTCATGATTTCAGATACTGCCTTACTGTCATTGACAGATTCACTCGATGGCCTGAGGCGTATCCACTGAGGGATATCACCGCGGAGACTTGTGCAGCTGCCCTGGTCTCTGGCTGGATAGCCAGATTCGGCTGTCCCATGCGAGTGACTACCGACCGTGGTCGTCAATTTGAGAGTCACCTCTTCAAGGCTCTCACTACATTGCTTGGTGCGCGGCACTTCCATACCACGGCCTATCATCCCATTGCCAATGGTCTGGTTGAGAGGCTACATCGCCAACTCAAAGCAGCAATTATGTGTCACTCATCTTTACAGTGGACCGAAGCACTACCATTGGTCCTACTCGGCATGCGTAACTCCTGGAAAGATGACATCCAGGCTACGCCAGCCGAACTTGTCTACGGTGAGGCGCTACACCTGCCCGGGCAATTTCTATGCCCAAAAGAAGACATCACTACTGCTGACGTCACGGAGTACGCAACACGACTCCGAATTCAGATGGCGCGACTCACTCCCAAACCTACTTCATGGCATACTACCTCACCATTCTACGTACCGAAAGACCTGCAAACATGTACTCATGTCTTTCTCCGTCGAGATCACGTCAGAAGATCGCTGGAACCCCCTTACGCCGGACCCTATATCGTCAAAAACAGAAGCAGCAAATTCTTTACGCTGGATGTAAGAGGGAAACAAATCAACGTCTCCATTGACCGTCTGAAGCCAGCGTACATGCTGCGAGAGGACAAAATTCCAGAGCCAGAACTATCCATATCTGACGTGCCAACTGCACACAATGCCGCCAGTAAGGAGCCCGAGAGAAGAACGAAGAGTGGTCGGAGAGTCAAATTCCCTGATTTCTATCGCCCGTAGTCACGGACTGGCCGGGGGGAATATGTGGCGAACAATTTACTGACACTGCCACTGAGCGAGCAAAATCGCTCCGCTTATGAAACACCGCACCCGAGCATCGGATGTTGTTTACGACAGACTGACGGCGCCACCTTACACGCACCGAGTGAAGGTCACGATGTCCTTGGGGAGCCGCGGCCTGCGCGCGCGCACCAGAGCAGCGCGCGGAGAAATCACAACGCTTTCGACCGCCTCAAAGCTTGTACGCGCCGCGCTAAATATTCATTTTGTTAAATGCTTTTTGTATGTTTACTGTTACTATTCTTTTCTAATATAATTTCATTTCACTTCATAATAACATTCTTCATTCTTGCGTTAAAACCTTACTTCATTCTTCCTTACCGCTATCGCTCGCTTACTCAGTGCTTACACACGGGTTTGATTCCCGTACGTTGTTAGTGCTAGGTCATCCTAGACTTAGCACTACAGAGACATGCATGACGTAAAAACGTATCCCCTGACGTATACTAAAGATGTCTTGGCGTAACAGCGTTATGCAGAAGGGGCGCAGTAATATCTCACGGCGACGTCTCGCCTCTTCTATAACGCAATTATTGTTTAATCTGTGACGGTAAGCCTCTGATGCTGTTAGGCATTGTCACGGGAGCGCATACATTGCTACTGAGGAGGTTCTGAACGATCTAAGATAGCTGAAATTTTGCAAGCGTTTTTTAATGTTGCGTTCTTGAATTTGATACGACAAACATTTGACGTTGCATCTCGGCGTTGTGATACCACTGATACAGCACGCAATATACACGAATGATTTTTTTTGAACTAAATTCACACAGCGAATAAGTAAATGCAAATAACAGTTTGGTAAAGTATAGTTTCTGCCAGATTTTGAGATAAACTTGAGAAATATAGCACGCAGACTTTCAATGCTACAGCAATTGATGTTAGTACACTTAAGTTAATCATAATATTAAGTAGCCAACAAGGTGATAGATAGCATCAATAAAAGTGATATGTAGTTATGTCTACTGAAATATCTCCTTTATTTGTCTCACATCTCCTAATCTAGTGTAGTACAAAGTCTATAGTCATTAATCGGGCACAGTTCCAAACTCCCGAGTGTACAATCTGCACTATAACGAAATTTCAAGCATCACGTACATTTCCCGTCTTATCACAGTACATTTAAGTGCAAAGTAAGCCTTCCGCACATTAACATAAGCAGGCTCTATCGTAAAAATATGCAAGCGACAGAATCACACATTTGGTATTCGTGCATACAACTGTGCTTACAAGATAGTGGAACGTTCTGGAAAGCTCTGGCACGTTATGGAAGGTTCCACAGGCTTTCGTTCCGCTGTAAAATATTGCATGTGCTTGTCTCCTGGGCTATGCAGGTGGTTTAAATCCTTAATAAACTGCCAGATAACGGAATGTTGTTTATTGTGCTTTGTCGAATTTGAATGTGCATTTCGTGCGCTATGTGAATTGAGTGTACTTCGAATAGAGATACGTAATAGTATTTCGAGGATTTATTAGAACAACTAACTATTTATAACATAACTAGCAGTTTATGAGATGGCAAATCGTATTTTGAAATGCTTTGGTACTTTGCCACATCATTTTGTCCTGTTATGAAATATTATTATTATTGAGAATACGGGTTACTCACGTTATTTTAGCTGGGATATGCTGACTAAAATAACGTGAATAACCCGTATTCTCATTAATAATGTCTTCACCTCACATCGGTTTTAATAATATTGTTATGAAATAATTGCAGTCGTATATTTACACATATCTCCTGGAGGTGATAGGTGTATTTAAATACATTCCTCACTGCTGGGCACGAACTTCTTCTCAAAATGAGAAGTAGAAGACTATAGTCTCGTATATTCTTTCTTTAGTCTCTTAGTGCTACTGTCTTCTTTTTCTTCTTCTTCTTCGTCGTGTCGATGGCTGAGTCAAATTTAATTTTGACTTGCCATCGTGGTGAAAGGATTAGCCAATTCGCTTTGGAGAACTCGCGATTTGCCCAGGGTGCGCCGTACGTAGGGAATCGTTGTGTACGTCACTCGGGGAGGCTCCTTTCATGCACCCCAGTGCTACTGTGATCTGGTGAGATTAAGCTCATGTAGTAACTTATATTTTCTTGAGTGATAGTTACGTTTTGTCAATGTACGTGGGTTTTACTTACAACTAACGCTGGTAGTCTATTTATAAGTATGTCTACTACAAACATCGCTTAAATAATATCTACTAACATCATCAAGTCGCTTCTAATTAATTGCGCTCTCCCTTCAGGCACAGAACTATAGGAAATCACAGCAACAATCAAGAGAAGCAAAAGGAAGAACCGATACACTCCAAACGAGTCTAGAACGAATTAACTGCAACACTATTGTTTGTACCACTGTGTCTTACTGCAGGCACTGTAGTTAACTGTGACTGTGTTTTCTTTAAAACTAGCATACAGATCTCTCTCTTATTTTTAGACTATAAATAGAATTATTTAACGAATAAATATCTCACAACTTACACACAACGACATCTAGTCCCAAACTAAGCAGAACTTGTACTATGGGTACTAGAATAACTACTAATACATACATACTTTTCTTTACTAAATACATACTTATTATACATAGAAATACCCAGACTAAGACAAACCCCCATGTTCATGCACACTAATATTTGTTTTAAGCGGGAATTGAACCCGCGACCTCGGTGTTGCAGGCAGGTATACTACCCACTCCGCCATCCGGTCGTCAAGAATGATAAAACTTAGAGAAGCATACAGAGAGAAGACAACACTTATATTAACATAATCCAACTAAAATAAGGTGCTTTAAACTGCATCTAACAGTAGAAAAGATACAATTGTGTGCATATAGTATGTATTTGGCAGTCGAAATCGGAATTGGATAGAGTCACAGTTATAATCGTTAGGGAGTTGCAAGACTTGAACCGATTGAAAGTGGCACTATTAGGCTATATCAGGAGTCGTTAGTGAGTTGAGACACTCACTTCTTGATTTAAATGTCAACTAAGGAGATATCTAGACTAAGTTACACACTGTTTAAAGTTATTATAATATTCGCAGTATATACTTCATTTAGTTCTATTTTTATTATTTAAACTAGCTTGATTTTGATGGCTACATTTTTAAAATGTATTGTTGCAGATTATTGCCAAGTCATACGCCTTCGAGTTAGAATACACTTCTGTATTTATCTACTAAATCGGTCATAATTTTTTTATAAGTATAGTAATTGTTTACTATGCTTATTTATTATACATTACATTGTTTTTCTAGGCGATTGGAACGTAAAAATGTGACTAAGACAGCGCATTTTCGCTGTTTATTCCTACCACCTAGAAAAATAGGTACATAATCACTTATGCTTGCATACAACATTACAGCTAATTATCTTTAAATTATCTATAAGACAAGAGTTTACAAACAGCTATATAATTAGATATGTGCCACTATATGCCTACGTCAAAACTGCGACAACAATTTTTATTATTTATATTTACCTTAACTATCTGTAGTAACACAAACTCTTAACTACAGGTAAAGCGTTTCCGTAATACGCGCGTTCACAGGGTGGCCAGAGCAAAATAACTAAGTACATAAGATTAATTGTCCCGAGCGGACCGGAAGAGCGCCGGTAGCCATTTTGTTAGATAACGTTGTACTATCGACTGCACTTCCTGTCAATACCGTCTTCTTTGTTTTGTGATTTAAAGTATGTTCGAAGAGAGAATTAGTCGATATTTACATAGTTAGGTCACTTAAAAGCATTGATGTCGACACTGTTGAGTTTATATCATTAGCTTTTGTAGATAATCAACCACTTGTGTAATAACTTTCACATGAAAATAAATGTAACTAAATCTAGACAAGACAGTCAAAATAAATAAATGATTAATTATAATAATTTAGAAGAAAATGTAGATCATTAGAGAGGAATCATTCTTTTTTGAAATGCAAATGAAAACAAAAATATTAAATCACAAAGAAATTCAAGAAACTACGCCGTAGCTACAAAGTAGTTGAATATAAATATCGCATTAAAATATTCCTATGACGAAAACACCAAGACAATCTAACTTAATCCCAACTTCAACGGAAAGGAATACTTCACAAGAAGTCTTAAGAGTCTGCATTATTCGCATCTATTTATACGCCGAGGCACTCAAGTTTATCGCCTCTGAAACTTAGTCCACATATCACGTGCTTACCCAGCATATATAGGATCGCAAGGATCAGTACTAATCAAAACCCCTGCTTCGCAAGCCTTATTCGCCGCACTATAAGCAGTGTAAAAAGATCGCTAAAACAAGATAGAGCTTGGTGACAAGTCGTGTAACTCGACAACCCTTTTTTTTTTTTATATTCTGGGAAAATCCAGCCTTATGGATACCACCGGTCCGGGGGGAGCGGTGGTTATGTGGGGCTCTCCGCTGAGGGGCGGCCTACCCACTAAAAACCCAGAGTGTTCCTCACCACCAACTAGAGACGGGGGGCACGGGACCACTTGCGCATACTCCGCAGCCCCCATCGGTGTTGCTGCCCGCCTTGTGGTTGGCTCACCTCATGGGAGGCCTTTACATGACCTCCCTACCACGTGTGATGCCCCTGAACACAGAAGGGGCATCTTCACCTCTCGAGGACCATTTTAGGAGCTGCCGGGTGCCCCCGCACCCAACACCCTAGGTCCACGAAGCGGAGACGGGGTGCGGGCTCGATTTGCCCGCCCCCGCGTCCGCGCCCTCCGGAGCGGTAAAGCGAGGGGATCTCTCTCCCTCTCCCGCTCTTCATCCTCCCTCTGCGATATGATCGCCTCGCAGAAGGAAGCCATCGCCTCCCATGACCTCTGCTCACCGACCATCTTATATATGACGGCCGGAAGAGAGAGGTCAGTCCCCACGACCGCAACCAGTGATTGCCGCGGTCTAGCTCCTCCCGGGCATGCCTCCAGCGCATGCTGGGCCGTGTCCTCCACGTGTCCGCATTGGTGACACACCGGAGAGTCCTCCCTCCGGGCTACTCGATGCAGGTACCTCCCGAAACAGCCATGTCCCGAGAGAACCTGCGTCATTCGAAAGGAAAGACCCCCATGCCTCCTGCGGAACCACTCCCCGAGTACCGGTTTGATCGCCTCGAGGAGTCGTATTGCGCCTTGCCCCCTCTGCACATTCCCAGTGAGGAGCCGTTCTCCCCACGTGGTGATGGCTGACGCCTTGGCCCGGTCACGCCAGTGCGCCACCTCCTGCGGCGTTGGTCGCTCGTCTCGCTCCCGTGCCTGCGCTCTGCGCCAGTAGACCGAGGCTAGTACTTCGGCCTCAAGGTCCCACGGGAGCGATCCGGCGAGCACGCATGCCACCTCGTGAGAGAGTGTGCGGTATCCTCTGCAAACTCTCACCGCCATCACCCGCTGGGCTCCGATTAGCAGGGCAGTGGTCTGCCGATCGAGGTCTCCTGCCCAAATCGGGGCGCCGTACAAGGCCATCGAGCTTACTACCGCCGTATATAGGCGGCGACAGCTCCCTTCACAGCCCCCGATATTCGGGAGCAGGCGGCTAAGTGCGCCAGCTGTCCCCATGATTCTGGGGGACAGCTGCCGCATGTGCGCCTTAAACTTCCATCTGCCGTCGAGGACAACACCGAGATATTTCAGTGTCGTCCCGACGGGGATGGAGGCTCCACCCACTACAATGGTGGAGCCTGCAGGCGGCGCCCGCCGGCGACCATGAAAACATATGGCCTCAGATTTGTGGAGCGCCACCTCCAGCCCCAACATCCGGATCCTAGCCACAACAGTCGCAACTCCGGCCGTGGCCAGTATCGCAGCATCTCTGTAGTCGGGTCCCCGGGCGGTGACCAGCGTGTCGTCGGCATAGCATACGACGCTAACACCACGAAGGCTTGCCCCCCGGAGGACCCAATCGTACCCAACGTTCCACAGGAGTGGACCCAGTGCTGACCCCTGTGGAACGCCGCGCGTCATGGGACTGCTGCTCTCTCCGTGAGCCGTCGGGAAGACTACCTCTCTGTCTGAGAGATAGTCTCCGACGAGTTTTCGCAAATACTGGGGCACCTTGTGGTACCCCAGACCAGCATTTATCGTGCTCCACGGCAGCGTGTTAAATGCATTGGATATATCCAACGATACAGCCACTAACACACCACCGCGGGAGCACGCCTCCTCGGAGAGTTCACGGACTCGTGATATAGCGTCTATCGTCGAGCGACCTCTCCTAAAACCGAACTGACTGGGTGCCAGATCCGGTCCCGCCGTCTCGAGGTGCCTGACCAGGCGGGCAACGACGACTCTCTCCAACAGCTTGCCCGCTTCGTCTAGCAGCACAATCGGACGATAGCCCGAGGGCTCATCCGCGGGACGACCATCCTTCCTCAGGAGGACGAGTTTGCCCCTCTTCCATCGTCTGGGGAATCTGCCTTCCTGGAGGCATCTGTCGAACAGAGCCTTTAGGGTAGATCCCATGTGCTTCAAGGAGAGGGCCCACGCCCGACCCGGTATGCCGTCAGGCCCGGGTGCCGTGTTCTTGGCCCTCATCCTGAGCACCGCCGCACCAAGCTCGCCTTCAGAAATAGGGACAAACTCGTCCTCCCCTTCGTCAGCAAGAGCAGCTGTTGTCAAGGGAGGTGTAAACTCGGACCCCGGAGCACTGGGGAACAAGCCGTTAACCACCCTTTGGAGCACCGCCGGATGGAGTGTGGTTGTGATGGGGGGAGCCCAGGGACGTAGTTTTTGCCTCGCCCATTTGTACGGGCGACCCCATGGGTCGCGCTCAAGCCCTTCCAGCAGTTGCTCCCAGGCCTGCCTCTTAGCCTCGACAATCGCGACGCGTAGGGCTCCGGAGGCCTGTCTATAGGCAGCGTAGAGAGACTCACTCACCTCAGTTTCCCGCCGCCTCCGCCTCCGATACCGCTGGTATAGGCGGCGCCTTGCAACGCATCTTCTCCGGAGTTCGGCGATCTCCTCCGTCCACCAATAGACCTGACGCCTCTGCTGTGGGGCTCGCGCTCGCGGCATCGCAGCGTCGCAGATGCGCAACATCGCTTCGCACAAACTGTCCGCCATTGCGTCCGTGTCTATTGGTTCCGGCTCCTGAGAAGTGCCGTTCCACTCTTCTACGAGAGCCGCCTCCTGCAGTACTTCGGCGTTGAGGTGCTTTAGGGCCCATCGCGGACCGATCTCACCACCTGTCTCTCTCACCTCGCCCGTCTGGGACGAAGAGACGTTGAACCGGATATACCGGTGATCGGACAGCGTTTCCACGTCCGTCAGCACCTGCCAGTCTCGAATGCGGCAGGCAACGTCAGGGGTGACGAGCGTCACGTCGACAATCGACCCACCCGATTGCCGGACGCAGGTGTTTTCCGACCCGCGGTTTACAACGCAGAGACCGACCTCAGTCACCCACTCCAACACGACACTACCCCGCGGGCTCGTCGCCGGCGACCCCCACGCCGTTGATTTGGCGTTGAGGTCCCCGAGTACGAGAACGGGGCGTGGGCGGGTTTGACCAATCAAGGTCCCCACCTCGCCAACTCGACAACCCTGCTCGTGAAGGCCCTGCGAATGACAGGCACACCCTCTGCCCCCCGGCCCCCACACAACACCGCACACCCCTCGGCCTTGCAAACCACTTTGCACCGTCCGATACTATCTTTTACAATGCATTTTCCTTAGGATATAAATTTATTCGCATCCCATTGAGATATCGAGAAGTCTTCCAGTTTAAAATCCGTCCGACTTCAAAGTTTGTCGTTTGAAGTCCTTGCGTTGTGATGGAATTATTTTCATTGAGAAACTTGCGGCTTGAACTTGAAAATATTTGGATGTCTTATATCACTGCCTCAATTTTCTAGAGTTTAGCGTATGCCTCTCCTCGCGGGTCTCGGTTTCGATGCCCGGGTCGGGCAAAGTGTTTCTGCCAGGAAATTCACAATAACAGCACGGAGTTGAAATTGTGCCTGGTGGATGGCGATAGGATCACCCCCTATCGCATATGACATAACAGGTGAAGTGTGGGTGTTGTACACCTCTGTCACACCCTTCTGGGTAATATAAGCGTGATGTTTTGTTACATGTCTTATTTCACTTATTTTCTATATCTGTTCGTTGTAAATGGAGTAAAAACGGGTCGGTGGATGCCAAATGTACAAGTAAGTGGGTTTCAATCCGCAGTCTTGCTTCTATTTATTTGTTAAATTCAACTTTCTCTGAGTTTACTTTAATCTCCAGCCGTTCTTTTCAGTTGGAAGTTGGAATTAAAACTGGATTTGTAATTTTAAGTTCTTGAGCTGAAGTCTGATCTAATAACTGCTTATTTTAACTTTATTATATTAAGATCAGGTTTAGTTTCAAATGAAATATATTTTTTTCATACGTAAGATGAATAGTTGAAAAAAAATAGAGCTCAATTACATTGAGTTCTTTTGTTATTAGAACTAAAAATTATTTATTTATTTAAAACTTTATGCACAATTTGTACAAAGGCGGACTTAATGCCATTCTCTACCAGTCAACCTAGGGTGGTGCAGAGATTTTAAATGCACTTGAGTGAGATGATAGTAAAAAAACTAAAAATAAAAATATCGTAATTTTCGTACAAATAAATAATTTAATGGGTTAGGATCTAATTTAATATATCAAAAATACGTTATTTGTTTCACAATGACCAAATAAATACAAACACCACATTGTAGTTTCATATTATAACCTATCCACTATATATATAGAACAACAGTCAAAATACACTGATTGGTACACATACGGGCGGGATACACACGGTCAGCTGTGCATATTGACATAATAAAACAGGCCAGTAAATAAAGTGGCCATCCATCGAAGGTAAACGTAGGTAAAAGCATACACGTATTCCATATTCACAGCATAGTGTTACAAATATCACGGGTTTTAATGACAGGGTACATTCAAATAATATCTCTCTCCTAACATCATTTTATGTCAGAGATGTATAACACGTGTGGTGTAGTGGTATAAGCGGTCGCCTGGCCGCTCCCCACTGCACTGGTGTTGTGGGTTCGATCCCCACATGGGACAAATCTTTGTATGATTCGCAAAGATTTGTTCTGAGACTGGGTGTTGTGAGTGAATAGTGATAGTGTAATTGCTTCTGGCGATTCATCAATGGTAAAAAAAAATCATATTTCACTTGTTATGTGTAGGTTTTATATGTGTGTATAAAATATGTATGACTGCGTGCTGTTATAACAGCACGCAGTCATACATATTTCTATTACACATTATAATGACTCTGAGACCTTACGATGAGAGATTGAATACGCTAGATATTTTTAGGTATTCAAAGTTTTTTTTTTCTACCAGGCTTTTTTATGTCTAGTTGAAAACTACTAGCCAGATACAAAAAGACAATAAAATATCGTCCAATACTTCCATCACTTGAGTATTTTCCTTAAACACGTTTAACGAATGCTGTTTGTTTGAAACAGCCATTTCTTAACAGAATTACAAAGCCCAAAGTTGGAATTGGCACATCGCAGAAAACACTTTTATTTTGAATGCCGCTCGAACAAAAACTCCACTCGATTTTAGTTTTTAACGCAACACAATTTGGTTTACAAAAGGAAAAGTTTTCAGGAACATTAATATCGTTTTGTGATAAGTTTTGAAACCAATGGCTTTTGTGAGACTCTATTATTGCTGCTTCGTTGGTCTAGTGTTTAGTGTACGCAGGCCCTGGGTCGAACAAAAGTATTATTCGGGATTTGGACGTTACTAAATTCTCTATAGCAGAACAGAGTTGGAATTGTGCCCGGTGGATGACTATAGGCTCACTCCCTATCACATGGTACTGAAACATAACAGACTTCTGAGTAATATAGACACGATGTTATGTTATGATATTATTGTTGATCTTAGTACATTACTCCAAACGACTAATTATCAGTTTTCCCTTATATTGATGAATACAAATTAGAAACAACCTTGAATAAATTAAATCGCGAGTACCTCCCAACATCAATCTTCATTTCTCTTCCAAACTCTTAATCCAGCGATCAAAAAGAGAATTATTTTCTTTAAAAAGACACCCTAATCTGTGACGTTCCAAAATATGAAAATATATAAATCATAGTGTAACATCGTGTCTGTCTCGCCGACTCTCGCCGCTTTTAATCTCCTTCACAATGTTCTGAACACTCGTAAATCACTGTATCGAAGACGTTTATAAAATATTGAAAATGTTCAGTTTTAAAGCTATTCATCTTTACTTTATGCATCCTTTCGTGGTGCTTCCAAATATTCCAGAATTTGATGTATGGTTTGGAACACAAAGAATTTCTGTACTTAGTATGCACCCTAAACGATTTGAAGTGGCGATCATTATAAAAAATGTTATTGCTGTTTAAATGCTGCATTTTTAGGGTTTCATTATTTTGAAATAAAGAAACCCTTGTTAGGTATTTGTGTCCCCCTTTTATTTGGCTGTCTATAAGAGGCTTTTTCAGCTTAATTACGAATAAATTAAGCTGGGTATTGTTTGGTTACATTTTAAAAGAAACCAACACAAAGATATTTATGCAGAAACGCCTGTATTAAAAATGGATAATGATGAATTAACGAACAAAACTTAGTAAGTTTTATTAAATCAAATGTCTTTTTTGTTGACTTAACATATTAAAAATTATATCTTGTTGTTCAACTTTCTTGCGTAAAAAAACTGCATGCTTATTTGCTTTGCCAACGAAATCAGAATCTTAATTTCTGATAAGGCTTCAAGGCTTCAAACAGCATTTGTCGATACAAACATCGAGATTTCCCGTAACGTGCAAGATTAATCGTCAGCGGTCCTCCGAATGGTACAGAAACGCATCCATTCCTGTCCAACCAGCATCCTCTGTCCAGTAGATATGTATTCAAGTTGTGTGCCCGCCAACCACTTAGATGTGTATGCATTTGCAAAATCGATGGCTCTCCGAGACGTACAATGTTCCTTTTGGACAGGTTTAAAGCTTCCGGGAGTATGTGGTGGTAAATAATGTACTGGTGAGGACACATTCTGGTGTATCAGAACTTTGGAAGTCTATTTTTCAAAGACATAAACCTGACAGACATGATTAACTTTATGATATGTGAGTTTTAAGAGAATGAAAACATAATCAATAATACAATATTATTTACTGGTGGTAGAGCTTTTGTGAATAAGCTCGAGGGCGGCAGCACCACCGTCTCACCTTTAACCTGCCGCCAAATAGTAGTACTTCCATTACTGTGTTCCGGTTTGGTGTTGAGATCAGGCCCTGAAATTACTGGCACATGAGGCATAACACCGTAGTCCTCAGCTGCAGCGACGCATCTATATTCTGGTTTTGTGAATTGTTGATGTCCATGGGCTGTACTCCACTTACCATCAGATGGACTACACGTTCGTTCACTGTGGGCGTAGTATATAAAAAAAATATATATCAACATTCACATAAATATTCTGGGTTTTTGGTCTAGTGGTTAGCATATGCGTGCAACTCTCCATGAGGTCTCGAGTTCAATCTTCGATCCAAAGCGTTATTTGGTGTTATTCAGTCGGGTAATTTTTGTATTTGTGCCCAGTAGATGGCGACAGGTTCACCGTATCACCTGGAAAAAAACAGGTGTAGTGTACGTTTTATTCACCTCTGCCACAACTTTCGGAGTACTATAGGTTTTATGTTTATGTTATAATAAATAATCGTCATGATTCATCAGCACATCAAGTCAGATCCCCGTTGAACGAATATTTAATTAAAGTACAGTATAAATTAAAATATATATATATTTATAAGTATGTGTGTGGACTTATTATTATATATATATATATGTCGGAGAAGCATGGTTCTCGTCGGCACGAATTGAGGGTCTATTGGGCGTCATTTGGGTAAAATGCGAGCACAAAACATTACACATACATTTAATTTAAGAGTTTTGAAAACAAATCAAATTTAAACAAACAATACTGTGCATTATACATGCAAACAATCAACCCGAGACTCATAACTTCCTCTGACATATATAATAATAAGTCCACACACATACTTATAAAGAGAATTAGGAAAAGAGGTGTCCCAAATACTACGTTCGTTACACAGTCCTTTTTCTCATAGAATACGAGTAGTACGTACTTGACCTTTTTTGAGGACATCACTCATCAAGCCCATTTGTATCTTTTGAGGGCGTTTGCTTCCTTTGCCTCCGTTCAGGAACTAAAACACGTTGAATATTAATATAGTACAAGGTGAAAACTTTATTACACTACTGCTGGGTCCAAAAATTACAGACTTTACGAAATCTTGTTGAATTTTTTGTCTAATGGTGTTATCACACCGCGAGCATTCGCTAGTAATATAACGTTACAGATTTGAATATTACCCTAGTATGTGGGGAGGTGAACCTAGCATAAACAACTCCTATAAAAAAAATCATTAAAGGTGAATGCCCGCTATCTGGGAGTACCATAAGATATAAGGCCAAAACAACGCAGATAAAATTTCAGTGTACTAGAAAAGTTTGCACACGTCTAAATATAGTCTGTTAGGTATCGACATACGTTTTAGAAGCTGTTACCGATAAATCCGTCTCATTTGATGTCCTCAAATATGGTGTAAACATCAGCGTTTCATATATTTCCTTATTACCATACGACATTATGTACCAAAATCTATACATAATTTATTTGTATCTAAGTAAGGCTTTTTCTCAGAAGTAATTCTCAGAACTTCATGAATCTATGCAGAATTTAAATTTATTATAACGAGAAGCAACGAAGGTTCGGCTGATGATTCTGAGTATTGAAATTGTATACATCAAAATATCTATCATGAAACACAACATCCTTTCAGGAAATACCACGTACTGATATCAAACTACATTTATGATGTATTCTCAATAACGTCATGCTATATTTATGATTATAACTCAATCAGTTTAAAAACTTACCGTATCCATGGACTCAAAGTTATTCCATATTCCATCATGTTATAGATTTAAATTGTTTTTTTTAATATCTACTTAAGTTTACGCGAATGTACCATTAACTAATACTAAAATTTTGGGGATTTTATTGCGATATTTCAATTAATTTCACTTATTTTGATTGCCCGACGTTTCAAATGGTATTTCAGCATTCATGGTTGCGAGTAGACTGGGCTGGTAGGCGTTTTGACGTGTGGAAGAAGTTGTCCCTTACACTTTTGACTTTTTAATGTGAAAAGTGTGAGGAAACTGCTTTAACTTTCTGTACAATTAAGTCTTGCTGTGTTTTTGAAAGCGCCTCCGTTAACTCAATAACTGTGTCCCTAGCTGGAGATAGGTTCTAAATATCATCTCTTTTAAAATTAGAATGTTTTTTCAATAGTTAGGCTATATAATAAGTATGTATATAGAATAGCGAAGCATCCTAGGTAAGAAATGTTTTTTCTTTGCGAGTACTTGTGGTTTATCGAATCTGATTTTTTTTTAATTCATAACCAAATTTTACTTTGTATGACATACTCTTATAATATAATAATATTTTGAAATAAGTACACATTCCTTTTTAAAATAGTACTAACTAAGAACCAATCTCCTTCCAATGTAATAATGTTCTTTCTAATTTAAAAGCACACGATTTTCTCGAAACTTCTCGTTCGTCCTCGGTGTTGGTAGATGGCGTGGCGGTGCAGAACAGGAAATTAAATTAGAGGCACCTTACTTACACTTACTTATATAATCTGTACCTCGCCATTTCGCTAAAGAAAATATAGGTTAAGTATAATTAGAATTTATTCAACTCAATGGCAACATTTTTTTAGGCCAAAGCATATTGGAAATATGTAAATGACGCTTTCGTTCGCTAGTGCTAATTAATTTGGATTAATTAATCCAGTTTTAGGTCCGAGGTAAACAATACTAAATTAGGTCAATATGGCTAATGAAATATTTATTCGCAAATCACAGTTTATCATAAACATTTCGCTGTTCATGTGATTCTATTTTGGTTAGTATATTTTTACCGTAAACAACTTTAGATAGAAGTATTAGCACATTCAAGATATCAATTTATTTCTATTTAACGCAACCAAAATAATGAAAAACTCACTAGTTCTTTAATTTATTGTATTTTAAGCTTCAAAAGAACACATGTACTCAAACTAAAGCACGAAAAATAAAATTCTAACCCGTTTAATTAAACTAAACGGTCTAAAGTACTAATAGACTGGAATGGCGCATACACTTGAAACGAAGCTTAACTTAAGTTGAATAATAGCCACTGTTGTCCAAACTTAAGCTCAGGTAAGCTGGCTAGTGTATCTAGCCATGTAGTCGGGTATTATGCTGACATACAAACCTACGAGCGAGTTGGTGTGATTTAATTCTACTAATAAGGTAGGTATTTGGAGTTGTGTGTATCTGTAGGCGGTTTTGGTAGAATTTCACTAAACTTTTTGAGATTATACACTCGCTGAACATTTTAAAAGTTTAACACAATACCTTACCTGCTTTCCATGTATATATGTTTTGGCAATTTTCTTCGTTTAAATACTACGTTTAAGACTGACGTAAATGTCACTTGTCATTTCCACGGACAAGTGGCTCGCGAAGAGATGGGACACGCGTCGACTGTTCCGCATGTCAATCGATTCTTCATTTGATGTTGATGACCTAACACCCCCCACAGGACAAGTCAAAGCTGTCTACATATAAAAATACGTAGATACCTAGTGTGAGACCCTTAAGCGATGTTAGGTATAACGATAACGATACAGCAGTCTTCTCAGCTTTTAGGATTCTTGCTGCAAGACATTTTAGTTTTACATAATAATATTTTTTAAATTTATTAACATCAGTCTGATATTATGTTACAAACCAATTTTAATTAATATACATACATCAGTCACGTATATCAGACTATAGCGTTAAGAGGGTTAATGATAACCATCAACAGTTTAGATTAAGATAAAATAATTTTCTCATTAACTGAATTAATTCCTACGTAAAATTATTAATGAAAGCACTGGTCAATAGAAATCAATCAAAGCACTGCAGACAGATTGTTATGCCCTAGAAACGAATTCTACTCATAATTGTCGTGGCCGTGACCTGCCTGATCCATTTATGGATAGATCGATTACTAATTCTGAAACAGAGCACAATACCCGACAATTTGAAAGGCCTAATTCCAGTTATTATGCAATAATTGACACCTCGATATCATAGAGTTGAATAAACGTCTTCGCTGTTTCGAAACAATTAGGTTAATCACACGTCAAGCAGTAATTATGATTGTTTATTACATAAGTGATTTGATAGCGAGTGTCATGATGAGGTGACAGTTTTGCTGTATGTGTGGTTGTGTTTGAATAATTAAGTCAATCATTAATTTGATTGGATGTTTCGGTATTGTATATATTTAACATACATGTATTTTTACTTCAATTTTGAAAGTGGAATACTACTGAGTTTTTTTTTCTAGAAAATGATACGAAAAAAGTAGATGGCTGGTATTTTCATGCTATACATACTAGTTATTTTCTTATTTGAATTTAAATAAATTTTTCATAGCTTATAGGTATAAATCGGGGCAAACATCTTGAGCAAACGACCTTGAATGCGCAGAAACGAATTTTGGGTCTCTTTGGTTACGAGGCTGAGGCGCAGGGGGCGTACCTGCGCGTGATTGGTTGATCAGTCGACCCTTGCCCCGCGCACCGCGTCTTCGTTCCGCTCTCTCCCGAATACACGTGCGTGCAGTGAAGTGCTCACTTTTGTGCTCTGTTATAAATCGTTAGTTGTTGTTGTTATTTGTTGAGTTAAAAGCGGATTTTATCACTGAATATTGTCGGCGGTTTTGCCAATATTAAAAACCGAGTTAACTATTGTTTTAAATCGTAAGAAGTTCAACAAAACATGCCGACAAGCATTGTTTTCTATTTAACTATTGTTTAAGTTATGAGAAATTTGACAAAACAATGCACGACATAATGACGACATACAAAATGTTGCACATGTCGGCTATTGTTTATATTTTGGCTATTGCCTGCCACTGCACCCACACAAATACAATTGTCTATACATAATACAATATCCCGAAATAAACAGTAATTGTAATAAATAAAATAGGTAATTCTAAAAACTCGACTTAACTAATCATATTTATAGCAATATTTTGCTCGTAAGTGTACGATGCGCAAACTTTCCCCTACCACGTCACCTAATGCTCAAGAAGTTTGCCCATAATTGTACATATAGTGATTTTTGCAATTACTCACTGAGTAAATTCAAGTAATTCAAGTTTTTTATATTCAGCAAACTTATATTACCTTATTAAATTACTTTACAATCATGCTATAAGTCAGAAAGCAATGATATCCTAAAATAGTTTCTATTTAATATAATAAAGATAATGATCCTAACCCAAAGAACTATTTCTACGCAAGAATAGCTTCATTGAACAAAATGGACGCCACAATAGTCACAGTTCTGCCTTTCATTCACAGTAATAATGTATATTTACTTGTTACATTTCACTGACCGAAGATTTTCCCTGGCATTGTCCTGAAAAAAAAAAAAGGTGATAACATACGACGTTGTTAGCCGTTGCCATGGTAACCACGACCATTAAACTTAACGAGCCCGCTTGAGAGGACAAAATGTCCAGCCTGCCAACAATGACCGCTAGTGATGTAACACAGATGATGCTCGTCGACACGACATCGATAAAAGTAATTTAATCGATACTGTTTTATCCAGTAAGTATTTTTTGACGTGAGTTGGCACAAGCTAAAAACATGAACGGCAGTCAAACTAGTTTACTGATGCATAGCTACACCTGAGGACTAATATGAATTCTGAGCTAACAATATTAGGACCTCGTTTAACTAACGTGAGGTTAAATATGAAAAATATTAAATATGCCTCGATGGTATATTTCACCTGTTATGTTTAGTTTCCATGGGATTGGGGGTGAGCCTATCGCCATCTAGCGGGCACAATAATTAGTAGTTAGCGTAAACGCCTCTCACCGCGATGTCTGAGGTTCGATTTTCGGGTGGGGTAAAGTGTTATTTGTGATCATTCCGTCAAGTAATTCACAACAGCACCACGGAGGTGGAATTGTGCCCGGTGGTTTGCGATAGGTTCACCCCCTATCCCATGGAACCTAAACATAACATTTTTCAAAAGTTAGACAACGGGTCTGAATCGCGTAATTATTATAAAGGTAAATAAATACCTAAACATAACAGGTGAAATGAGGGTGTTATACACCTCTGCCACTCCCGTTTGGGTAATATAGGCGTGATGATATGTTATATAATTAATTATAGACAACATGATCATAAATGAATGATTGAATCTCCCAAGCTCGTTCACAAAAGGTCATCCAGCAATATAAATGTAAGTAAATAATCGTCGTCCTAATTAAAACAAAGAAGTCCTAACTAAAAAGAAATATACATTTAAGTACTTTGAGTGCTTAGAATCGGTCTTCAAAGAGCACTTGAAAAAATAACTTTCATAAATTAAACTAACATTTTGCGGGCTTTTAGACACTGCTTTAACTTTCTAAAAGTAGTTAGTATGTAAATTTAAGTAATATTGTTGTAAAAGCCTATTGTTCGACTAAACTTTCGTCTAACAAGGTGTATAATTACAGCAAGCCTTGAAAAGCCTGCGAAAATCGGCTTAACTCTCAAATTAAATAAGCTTTGCTTACTAACTTGACAGTTGTGGAGACTAGACTAAGGTAAAGTGTAATTTACAAAGTAATATTTACTAATTAGTTGTTATCACGTTCGTAGTTCTGCAAAATTATAAAGGTGGCAGATGGGGTATTTTTTTTTATTAACGACGCTCGCACTAGGAAAAACTTCTGTGTCGCGAGCGTGTTCACAAACATACATTTCACACACACAGAGCACACCCAGAGTTAGAACAAATATTTGCACACATACATTTGTGTTATTAGATTCTAATACCTTTTTTTTTGTAACTTTAATTTATTAAATTTTGCCTCCTTCGGAAAAGGCTAACTGGCGAGCATGAATGTCAAAATGTGTGAAGGTTGAGGCACCACCATAATATTATTTGTTTCGGTCTCATACGTTTTGAGTAAATTTTATTATTTAAATCAATTAACCGATGTCACATCACTAGTAACGACCTTTACCTTCAATGTGTAAGTGACGCATGTTGTGTCGTTACTCCGAAGGACTTTTTCACTCCGATAGTTAAAAACATTGCAGACTTTTTTCTGCTAACGGCGAAGACAGGAACTAATGACAATGTAAGGAATTTGAGCTTGAACGTTTCTAAGACTAGTAGTGCCAACGCTACGTTCACAGACATGTGTCGATTTGAATATAATAGAGCTAGAGAGCTCAATAAAAACTCCACTGTTTGATACGAACTGTTTCTGTTATTCGGCAAACATTATTTACTTAGTAGCATTCTGTTTTTGTCAACTATTTGTACTAAAGTCAAACAAAAACGCTGAGTCTTTTTGAACCACGAGACTTTCTCCTAATGTCACAACGAGTACAACAATTTATTTAGTGGCATTGTACTTTTACCAAACTCATTTTGCTGAATAGTCAACTATCTCGTATTTATTCAAAGAAACAGTTGAAAAATTAGGAGACCGCCAGGATTTGTACCTGCAACCTCTGCACACTGTTCAACATACACAGGTGAGAAATTTAGGGTTCTGGCAAGAGACGACCGTAGCTTAGTGGTTAAAAGCCAACCGCTTAACCACTAAGCCATTGTGCAGAAGTCGCAGGTTTATATCCTGGCGGTCCCATAATTTTTCATCTGTTAGTGTAGTATATGCTAAGCATGGCTAAATGCTAAAATAATTAATAAAAAGAATCTAATATTTATTTATTGCAATTTGAATTGTAGTTTTATTTTAATAATAGGTACCTTTGTCAACAAAATACTTTTTTTTTAATTAACAATGCCTACTTTATGATAATATAAATTGTATAGTTATCATTCTTTTCAGAAAATGATATAGTTACATAATCATAATAACGTACCACTAAGACATAATGGACGAAATAGTTTCTGAAACGGCTTTAAAATCATGATATTTAGTTAGTAGAAAATAGAAACAGTCTATCAAAAAAGTACTGATATTATCACTACTAAGCTACAATTTATATCTGCACTACTTATTGGATGGACTGTAACAGCGGTCGGACTAACGATGACGGATTCCAACATGATGCAATGCGGTTTTTATACAGATTCGTGCGAGCTATTTAAGTGCTAAGTTCGTTGAATCACTTCTACAACTGGGGCAATATTTCAAAGCATGGTTGCCTACCGAGGTTTTTTCAAACGTCCACAGCACGGCGTTCTTAAAAAAGTGTGAAAAAAGGTTGTTGAAGGTTCGACAACGCTCTAGTGATACTCCTTGTGTTGCGAGTAACCATAGGCTATGGCCACTACTTATCATCAGCGTTCATACCACGTTCTGACCGCGGCTCCATCCATGTCGTGCGTAGACGAAAATTTGCCCATATGTTAATCTAAATCTTAGGCTACTCGGTTTTTAAGTTTTATCAAAATCCATCGAGAAGTTTTTGCGTCGAAGAGGAACAAACATCAAGATATCCACACACCATCACAATCTTTCGCATATTAATATTAGGTGCTATCTACAGACATCTTTTAACGCTACATATAGGAATTTACCAAAATAATTTAAACATAACCTAACATCACGCCTATAGTACCCAGTAGAGTGTGGCAAAGTGTACAACACCTACATTTCAGCTGTTATGTTTAGGTCCCATGGGTGGTGAGTCTATCGCCATCCACCGGGCACAATTCCAACTCCGTGCTGCTATTGAGCATTTCGTGACGTAGAGTTCACAAATAACACTTTCCCCGACCCGGGAGTCAAACCTGAGTCCTCGCGGTGAGAGGCGCATACGCTAACCACTAGACCATCGGGGCAGTTAAATCATCATCATTATCATCACTTAGCCTCTCGTAGTCCACTGCTGGACATAGGCCTCTCTCAATGTGCGTCACAACACCCGATCCTGCGCCTTCTGCATCCAGTCCCCTCCAGCGACCTTCTTCCCGTCAGCGTCCCACCTTACCTTAAATAATTTAAAGTAAATAACTATTTTGAAAAATATGATGAATCACATCTACTGATTAAATATGATTAATGATATTTTACTGAATAAATTGGTAACATATTTTCTTGTTTTATCTCACTCCAGACTGATTAATTTTCCAAAGGACTCGTTTGTTTTTACGTGATGACAGTTTATTTATTTCAGACATTTTTTAAGTAATAACGTCTAGATTTTAGACGTCTGATAAATTATGAAATATGTCAGTTTTGTTATCAAAAAGTATGAAACATTAACTGAAGAAAAAATGCTTTTTATAAACTATGCTGCGTCTTGACATTACTTATTTATAAATAAGATATATAAAATGTATAGGATAAAATCTTTTATCGTCCTTACTAAGCGGGGTAGCTTGTAATTTATTTTTGTATACGATCCTCAAATGCTTCTGTAATTAGGTGATTGTTTTGAGTTAATGTATAAATAAGTAAAACTGGGCAATACAAAGTTTCGCAGTACAGTGGGCTAACTCTTGCCCAACATTTTACATATTTTTTATACATTTCTTCTACCTTTCGTATAAATATATATATTTTACGATTTTCTGCTTAACTTTAACTCATGGATATTCAAATATTAAATCCACGCCATACCGAGTAAAATTAAAATTTAATCTTTGCTATAAATTTACATTGCTACTATAAATCGTCAATCAACCTCTACAATAGTCGAATATCCACCCAAAATCAGTTACCAAACTATAAAAAAATATCACCACGTCACAATTACATATCTAAAGCCTTCAGATAAGGCTATATTTAGGCAATATTAGAAGGCTCGTTCAGGTAATATCGGAAGTTACAGCCATAAACCGAGTTATCTACGTCGTTAGGCGAAACGGCCAAGCGCGAGTTGTAGGTAAATAATGATGTTTTGTTGTGCATTCTGTGATACTTTTTTTATGGATATAAAGGAAAATTAAAAAAAAAATGTTTTGTATTTGAAAATTATAACTTTAGAGCAGGTTAACTAAAAGACAATGCCATTAGTGTTCGTAGTACCATAATAATGTATATCCGTATTTAAAGACTCTTTTATTGAAGAATTTTAACCGCTCAAATACTAAAGATCTATTTATTCGACAGGCAATTAATAAATTAATAAATAATATAATAAATAAATATCTCACAACTTACACACTGCGCTATCTAGTCCCAAACTAAGCAGAGCTTGTAGTATGGGTACTAGAGTAACTGATACAAATACATATACACTTTTCTTCTGTAAATACTTACTTATTATATAGAAACACCAAGACTAAAACAAACTACTATGTTATGTATGTTCATGCACACAAAAATTTGTCTAAAGCGGGAATCGAACGCATGATCTCGGTGTCGCAGGCGGTACACTACCCACTCCGCCATCCGTTCGTCTAAATAAATTTAAATATGTATTACATGAAATTTTCTTCCAACAGCTCATTGAGATCATTTACTAACGCGACCATTGCTTGAAATTTCTCGTGTCTTGCAAAAAGACATAAATTACCATTTTCCATTAGCTAAACTACAAGCTAAAATTGTTCTGAGACTGGGTGTGCTTGTGTGAATGAATGTGTGTGTTTGGCCTTGTCATTGGGACCATTACATATTATAATTGCTTCTGGCGTTCTATCTAATGTAAAAATAAATCCAATCCAAATCCAAATCCAAGCTTGCTCGCATTACAACCTACCTTATATGTATACTATGAATATATGGATGGCGCTTTATACGGATGAGGTTGGATGATTTTGAGGAGCGGAGGAGGTCCGATCTGGATCAAAAGCGTGAAGCTTTAAAGGCCAAACAACCGAAGGCCATAACATATAACTTCGTGAATGGTGCCCTAACGTGTCAACAGTGTTTGCGCACGTTCATTCACAAAGTTGGCTACTGCAGCCATCTAAGGGCATACGAAAGGTCTAATCACACAGGCCACTAGATGCAGTCACCGTAGTCGAAATCGGCATGGAATATATATACTATGAATAAAATCATGTGTAATATTCTTTTCCATATTATCAGTTTTTCTAAAAATCACAAGCTTAAAGGTGAAGAATATAAAAAGCCAAACAATCATTGATTCGAAAACTTTGTCATATTTGTTGGCATACAAAAGTCGAACGAGTTTACGAACCCCCCAAATAATGTTTGGCAGTTAGGCGAAGCTGTAAAATTTGATGGTGCTGTATTCCTATGCATAAATATATAAAGGGCATTTCATTGTATACCACGTTATGGGATATTGATGCATTTTTTATTAACTTATTTATCTACACAGATGTTTTTGAAGGAAAATTCTTTGTAAAACATTTAATATAACATCACTTCTGTATACCCAGAAGGGTGTGGCAGAGGTGTACAAAACCCACATTTCGCATGTTATGTTTATGGGATAGGGTGTAAGTCTATTTTTACACAACAAAGATCACCATTAATTTAACAAATTCACTTATCCTATCTTATAAAATAGCGATATACAAAATTGCCATATCGACCTGTCACGTAATATAAGTTATGATATGCCCCATAGATAGCCAGATTTGTGTATCAAAAGGTCAAGTTAGTCTGCACTAATTAATATCGTACTCCGGCCGCCGTAATCCAGCACCCAGTATACGTTTAATTTCCGTAATAAACATATGCAGGACACAGAAACTATCTGCAATCCAATTTAGGACTTCCTCTACGCTTGCACTCCGACTGAATAAAATTAAACCCAACACTAACATAAAAATGAGACGTTATTACTCTCAAAGAGATGCGCTTTTTTACTCCAAATATGACACGCTAAGTTTCTGAAGAATTAACGATGCTTTGTGACCAAATTGACGCAAATTTTTACTTTATATTCAGCCATGATCTCAGCAAAGAAAAACTTAGATTTTTTTAATGAATCCTTATTGATTAGTGTCAATGGAGACATGCTGACCATTAACAAAAAAAAATCTTGCCGAATATTCACAGGCCGTATTTAGCTCTCAGTACAAAGGTGGTCTATAAACTCGTTTGCTATAAACGTCGTATATAAAAAAGCGAATTTAAAAGTGTCGTTTTATCTCCAAGGCGCTGACGGGAGGTGAACTGTGAAGGCTTTAATATGTGGGCCAAGGCCTTCATTGTTGTGCAGGATAACAAATAAAAAAGTTTAGACGTTTCTCGTTAGTGTTCGCTTAACTAAGCACTCCTCTCCTGAGCGCTAATTAAGATTAGAACTGAGCTTAGGAATGCTCATGAAAACAAAATGAGCCAAAGTAAGTTCCAAGAACTAGTAAAATTTGCAACAAAAGCTTATGTATAAAAAGAGTTTTTAAGCTGCCGTTCTTTATATACGTGAAATAAGAACCTGAGTGGTACATGAAGGATAATAATAATATGGTAGTTCGCAAAAGTATCGCAAATCACATTTTATATGACAAGTTTCTAGACTGTTATGTAGTTATCATAAGTTCGATGAGAAACATGACACATAAGTCGTATAAAAAAAAAGAGATGAATCCAAACAGAGGTTAGTAAACTATTTTTTATCAGTCGGAGAATTTATTTCAACTGTACAAATAAGGCGATTCAAACATTTTTACGGCAACTTTCGTTGCGTGCTGAAAGGGCGGCGTGTAATATTTTTCAGATTTTCCGTCCTTCGCTTGGAAAATGACAGAGGGGAGCTATCGTAAACGATTGTGGGGGCTAATATCCCATGATCGACACTCCCACTCAAATCTGAATAGCGTATATGGAAAAAATATTCGCCCAAACACCATATACAAGCAACCAATTTATTTTTTTGCCATTTCACACGCCTCGCTTAGAACCTGGTAGTGAACTAGAAAAATCTTTTTTTCAGATCGAAAACGAATGTAAATAAACAAGTTCAACTGAAATGATGTCATTTTTGATATTGGCACACAATTTGTAACCAACACCAAATCTAAAAGAGAGATGTAACTATGAATGTTAGTGTGAATATGGATGCCTACGTGTCTATAATACCACTGTTGGTCTGTCTTAACGCTTACTCGCCTAAAAAAGAACCAATATCGATAAAAATACTATGAAACTGTACTTGTACAAACAAAGTGTAGTGTATAAAACAAAGAAAACTGTTAATTTTTAACTTCTCTTCGCTTTTGCGAAGACGTATTAGAAAGATTAAAAAACTTGTTATTTACACTACTACAATCCACTTCAGAGCAAATTGAGCTCTATAAACACAACAAAAAAGGAAGCTAAGAACTGGGACAACAAACGGCAATAAAGACGATATTAGGATGTTGGTTCTAGCGCTCGTATCAATATTTACATAGGTGTCTCTGAACGCTAAACACGACCAGTACAAGATGCCGGTAAACACATAAATACGTTGATAACATCAACTGAATTGTAACCACGAATAAGGGTTTTATGATAGAGATTATTTTGGAGATATTAAATAACTGAAGATTATTATTACTAAAACTGACGTGAGTTTGTAACATTATTCAAATTATGAAATACGCGCGACGTGTCGCACTCTCTTGAAGATGCCTAAAAGTATAGGCGAAACCGCGGTCGACTAAATAGACCCACATTACGTGAGTAACACCAGTATTCCATAATTTGAAATACTGAAGATTATTTAACATAACCTTTAACCTAGTTTTGAATCAGAGCTAGCTTTCGACCGACGACTTCGCGTAGGTGGTCTACAAAATGTAGCCTTGCATTAGAACTTACGTTCTTACGTATAATCATTGAGAATTAAACATCAACATTATTTTATTATCACGTTCTACCAGCATAAGGATGGAGCGATTATTGATGAAGCAAAACAAACGTAGCACATTGCGTTTCATCAACCTACCCTGATGGTATAAGGGGTTTATTATGTATGTATGTTTTACCAGCAGTGTGTACCTACAATAGACTAATCCACCTAAATGAAAAGAGGCCCGTGTCCTGCTATTGGGTCATGTTATTATTATTGTTTGTCCGCAATAGCCTTAACGTTTTGTTTAAGGTGACCCAACATTTGGTAATCACCGAAACTGCCAATTTAGTAACGTCAACTACAAGACTTTATTAGGATAAAGCAATATGAACTTAATACCATTTGTCTTCTTCTCTTAACTATACATAATAAGTATTACTAAGTATTTCTTTCTTAAGAGGCTCTATATATTCTTATAATTACTAATTTATCTATATTACCCAGAAAGCTTGGGCAGAAGTGTACAACACCCACATTTCACCAGTTATGTTTAGGACCCATTCACCGGGCTCTGTGCTGCCAATTTGAATTTCCCGACGGAAAGTTCACAAATAACACTTTGCCCAATCTGGGAATCGAACCCGAGATCGTGAGAGACGATACGCTAACCACTAGATCATCGAGTCAGTCTACAAATAAAATACAAATTAATACAGTAATACATGTAAGTGAATATTGCAATGAATGATAATATGTTTATTCATAAATATGTACTACTAATAATATCAGCTGAATAGTATCAGAAAGGATAGTTATAAAATATCCTTACTCTTAAAACTTCACGATCTCTTTCTTTACTTGATATCACAAAAAAGTATGTCACCGATTCCAAGAAACTAAAACTTGTTCAACACTGAAATCGTCTTTCCAAGTTGAAAAGCAACCCGCCAGTTCTTTTACAGGCCTTTAGGATTGAATCGGGACCCGAATAAAACTATGATTGGCTTAAACGACTTTTGAAATATTCGAACACCTGGAATCTACTGAACTTTTACCAATTTAAAAACGTATTTTGAATAATTTTATCCTGAATTGAATGGAGGAATAGAGAATATTCTTGTCAATGAAAGAGTATTTGGAAACCATTTCGAGGGACGCAGTATCACCACTTCTGAATGTGTTCATCATCATTATCTCGTCAGCTGCTGAGGCTTCACCCGACATCTTTCGCAGTTCTTGGTTTTGTTTCGCCTTCAGCCGTCTTGACTGGACGTGTTTTAGAATAGAATAGAATATATTTTTATTAAAGTATTTATTAGAGTGCAAGATTGGCTGCGACTCAGGCACGACGTGTCGCACTCTATTGAAAATGCCTAAAAGTATAGTACAGGCGAAACCGCGGTGGACTAAATAGACCAACATTACGTGAGAAGCCATGTACATTCTACATGTAAAGCATGCAAAAGTTACATGTTATTAATTTATTATAAATAAAATAATGGAGTTAAAATAATCACAATTTGCACTCAATATTAGTTACCCATATAACAGTTATGACTATTGTTTTATTACAATGACTCACAATAAGTTAAGTTTTCTTAACAACACGGACGTGATGTCTAATGTGTTGGTAAGATCAGATATAGCCATCACCTACAGGTTCAAAAAGAGAGCATCCATTGCATTTTCTCGACTCCTATCCATGAGCAGTTACAATTTTTCACGAAGTAAACTGCAAGCTTACTACATTGATGATATAAAAACGAATAGTATGCAGTTTGTAAACAAAATACATGGATATTTCTACAACTGGATGAATATTATTCCTATTATTTTTGCAACAATGCTCCATAAAAATTTGCATACAAACTAGCCACAACAATAACGCGGCAAGAGTTAGTTTTTAAATTTTAGAATGGGATAGGTAAACTCTGGAACAAATAGTCCGACAATGATACGCAGTACGACGGGCGTGTCTCTGCAGAATACGCCGCGTATTTAAATACGACGAGAATATGTTTTTTAATCACCATCTCTCTTTTTTTATTTGTATAATGTTACGGAAAGTAGCGCCACATGACCAGTTAGAACGTTTATACTTAGACGTTGTGCATTGTTGAAATCACAGTGTTTATACATCGAATGAAATTGCTTTTTGTTTCTTAATTTTAAATGTCATAGAAACAGCCTGAAACGTGAATTTCCTTGAATATCTTCAAAATCATTATATTTTATTATCATTTTGTTGACAACCAAAAATATTGTAATAGCTTTTAGTAGTACATTCTTGACGTGCCTAAGTAACTTTACCGTTCAGAGTCCATACCGTAACGATTTTTTGGCACTCAATAACTAATAGTACGGCTATTGAATAAATCATTAAATTATTAAACTTAAGTTGTTACTCATTACATTTAGCCTTCGCACTCCCTTCCTCAGTTACTCAGCTACATTTGATCGACGCCGTACCCCTTGAACCTATCCATTGCCATAAAAAGGTCCCTTCAAATCGATGTTATCAGTGACGCGACACTGTTTACTCGAATGACCGATCGATTCCGTATTTGTATTCGAGTAGACGTTTTTGGAACGCTGCAAGATTGATACGATACCGATAGGACTTCAGCGGTGCTTTAGCGAAATACTGCCGGAAATATTTGTTGAGCTGGATTTATCACAATTTTTCTGATCAAAATGTGTCGTCGCCGAGGTATACACGTATGATAAAACTAAACACAATCTCTGCAGCATTTTTTTAAGTTAGCGGGTAATAAATGTACATCAAGTTCTTGTGCGAAAAATTAAATAAATAAAACATATATAGCTTTCTACTTATTAAACGAGAGAGAGAGAGAGAGCGCGCAATAAAATAGTTACAAGGTCCCAAAACTGTAAAAATCAAAACTATCTTAGGAAAAACCTTAAATTAACAGTAGTCTAGAATAGTCTAGTTTTACTCTCATTACTTCAAATAAACTCTCAATAAACTGGCTGTCTCAATCGCATCACTATTTTATCGCACGTGCCATCGGCGCACTTTACTTGTCATCTTATTCTCAGCGGAGGTTTTACGCCTTTCCAACAGCTATGTCTTTTACGAATATTGTTCTTTGCATATTTCTAGTCTACCCAGAACATTGTTCCTCCTAAATGAAAATAGTCTTATGGAAGTACAGATAAAAAATATGTACCTATGTCAAATTATTTGTTCCTATTCTTTACTGCCCAAAACTTTCGCTTCAGTAAGCATTCTCCTGAAGCCCACAATCGTATTAACTTGTAAGAAAAATAACGATACACACATCATTCCCGAAACTTAAGAGGCAACAATTTATCACACGAGTACGCAGAAATAAACACGATTATCAACAACAAGCTATCTTCAAAGGCGTGACTTTGAAAAAACAAGCAAGGTTATCTCGAGAACATTCTACAAAACAAAAGGCACTTTAATACAAAAGATGTAAAGTGGAAAATCGTTTAGAACTCCAAACAGGAATCAGATGTCAAAAGACTAAGTTCGGATCTCGACAAAGGCAGTTTAATGAGGGCCACACCCATTATTTCAGACCTCATTTGGACTGAGTTTAAGCCTTTGGCTCGTATTAGATGAAGCTTGGAGTGTGCTCAGAATTTTAACAAATTCACCATCTTATTACGGTAAATGTTAACTTTAGGATTTAACAATTAGTTTGGGATGAGTTGTCCTAATTCATTCTACTTTCAACTCTATCGAAGTAGGTGGACGAACTGATTCTGACCGAAGAAGAACTTTGTTTAGGATAATGTTATTTCCCATTTGTAATCCATACAGAACAAAAAAAATATCAATGTAAGACATTACTTTTTAGCGATAAGGCTGCCCATTGTACATGTCTTTATGCTTAATTATGTTCTTTTTGTATTTACTTTGGTGTGCAATGTAGTCGTTATCATTATTCTATCTATCTATCTTCTACCATCAAAATATTTCAGAGTATTCTTTATTCGCGTTTTCAATGTATCCATCCAATTTGATCAAATACCCTTCGCTAGACAAAGACATAATAATGACTTGCCAAGCTCTAACACTTCTCACAATTCCTTCACCAACATTTTCACCAAACACCCAACATAATAGAAGCGTCAACATCTAACAAGCAGGCAGATTTAAATAACGTCTTCAGCGACTTGCCAAGTGGATTGCCAGCCGTAAAATTTTACTGCAAGAATGCCACTGCATTCAAACTCCGCTGGATATCCCTTCATCCCTTTAGCTCATTGTGTTCCCCCATAACATGGTATTGCTATGGGCTATAAGATTTTATTAATGCGTAGAAGGATGGTAGTGTCCGTCTTGGTTATTTATTGCTGTAGACACCCTCCAATGAAGCGAGGGAGATTTCTTAGATGACTTCTTGTCAGTCGTGTCATTGCAGAGAGGAAAATAAAGAATCAGGTCTTAAAATATCCTATGTAAAACTGAACTCAAAAAAACTCTTGGTCTTCGGTGCTGGTGGTGTACGACTTTTAAGTATGCAGTCTACTGATCTAACATTAACCATCAATTTTATCAGTTCATTAAGTCGGGCCTCAGATAAATACATGAGGCAGATACCAATTCATGTCGAAACATTATTACGTTAACCAACACATTGTCTCGCTTAGCGCTTTTTATATTCTTGTATCCCTCCAATAAGTATAGGTAAATAATACGAGTTACACAGCACATAACTCGATCATACAAACCATATTACACCTCTCAAAACACATTTTACAAACAGCTTGACAAATTCCTACCGAGCTAATGGATATGCTAATTCTGCAATATCGTAACGTTAAACTAATAGGATAAAAAGGTTGTTCTACCTGCTTTTAAGGTAATTGAGTTCTGATAAATGTGTATACGTATCAAAGGAAACGGTGGAATTACGAAATTGGGTTATATTAGTGTTTGGAATCATTTTGTGGAGTTACAGAGCAACATTATCCATTTCTATTGCAATTTTCTCGTATGCCACTAGTATTATGAATGTCAAAACTAGTGAGAATGCGTTGATGTGTGGATGTTTGTTACTCTTCAACGCGTAAGCTGCTGGCTTTTGATAAAAATTGGCGCACGGGTAGTTTTTGCCTAGAATAACCGAGATTAACATACAGTCTACTTTTTACTAACGTAACATGTGGATGGAGCAAGCCGAAGTTAGCCATCTTCACTAAAATAATGAAGGAGAATACTATCATTGTCTGTTTGAATATATCTAGACGCGGCAGGGTAAAACATAATTTTCTTTAGCCTTCTACTTCTAGATATAATAATCTGATCTCTACCGGTCGAATATGGATAACTTTTTCTAATAATACCTATTGTTGTTTTAGTATCTTAATAAAATTTAGTTCCTAGTATTTAATGTTGTACTCTATAATTTTCTTATTTTACATAGTCATTTTCATATTAATAATGTATTTTTTTGTTGTTCTAGGTGTCGACGACACGCACAAATTCTTAGGAAATGACACACATACGGATTACTTCAGACTGTTACTACGAGATGGGAATTATCTACTCGTCGGCGGCAGGTGAGTCATTTGACATCATTTAAAACTAGCTTCGACTTTAGACACGTGGTACCTCAATAAAATATAGCTATGTTATTGGGAAAATGATTTTTCTTTATAGCCAACTAGTAATTTGCGAATACAAATAACTATACTAAAGCCTACGAAACAAGATAAATTTATGTTATTATAAATCACACGAATATAAATTCTATTACTTTGTTTTGAAGTTGATTTTCGTACAATAAAAACTGTTAAAAATGTCCTAAACAATCTCAATTGCAATAGAAATTAAACTTTATGTCCTGTAAATTGGGTTAATAATTGTAAATCATGAAAATGATCTCGTTTCGTTGTCTGAAGTATAGTGTATTATTGTTACAAATTACTAGTATTATTGTTAACTCCCTCCAGCTAAGCTTAATTCGCTAGTGTTAGCAGGAAGTTCACGTCCGTGGTGTGTTGGCCAGGATAAGCCAGGATTCGAACCCACGACCTCTCGATCGTAAGAGCGATGCCTTATCCATTGCGCCACGGCCGCTGTAACTTTATTTTGCAAAAATATTAAAATCGGTCAGTAGTTTTTGAATTTTCGAGTCGTAACAAACAAATAATCTAATCTTTCCTCTTTCTAATATAAGTTTAAAAAGAAAGATTTTAATTTTTTATTGTAATAGGTTTACTTGTAAAATACTGAACCGATTTTAAAACTTCTTTTATCTATGTGAAGCTAGCTATATTTTATTGATTGCTAGGCGGACCAGCATAAGCTTAGGTATCTATATTATTGTAACCTTGAGTTATGTTATATTTCTTGTTTTAGAAAAAAGTATTACGTCGTTATTGATAAAGCCACCATTTGAATCGATATCTGAATAGCAAGCATCTTTCGGGCTATGATTTTAAATTCTACATAATCATGGTGACCCATCGTCAAACTTGTTCATAAATATTGATGCGCAAACTTTTAAAGTATTACCATTTCAAATATTCGTTTCGCATATAAATATACGACGTCACCCCCTAAAATATTATCGAATACGATACACAATTGTATTTTTTCATCCATTTTTGGTAAAAATTCACTATATACTTTAAATATTTAATATGAATGTTAAAGTATATATTATTATAATATAGGAACAGAGTATAGGGGAGGATAATATTTTTTTCTGTACTTTTACACAGCATACATTTAAGTAAAATTTTTGAAGATAACATAATCCTAACCAATTTGATACGTCTCACCAATTTGGACTACAGCCACAGTCTACTACTACAAGTCACAGCAGATTTCTATAAATTAGCCTTCTAACAGTATTCACAAAAGCTTCTACTAAATAATCAATACAAGACAAACATTCTTGCTAACATCCGCGTAGTAACACCTATTTCGTTTTAAAGACTCCAAGTTATACATTCAAATGAGGTACTTAGTTATTTGTTTTTACCAACTCCACTCCAATTCGCTGGAAGATGGCGTACCCTTAACCGCAGGAACTCGAGCGGCAAGAACGCACCGAACGTGCTGTATCTACGACGACCACAGAACTAACTCAGATGCAACTCTATCTGTCTCTATCCTGCCCTCCACCACGCGAATAGTGCCGTCTCGTTTGCATTTATAAAGATTTTTGGCTTGTGTTTGGATGGAGGCAAGACGACTTAAAAACACCCCACGCGCCCGCCGGCCTACAGTCGCCATTTTATTACGATTTGTGAGGAGAGGAAGTCGATAAGCTATCTAAAATTAAATTTTCGGTATTCAAATATGATGTGCTTTCAATATTATGTGTACTTTGAGTCAGGAGTTTGTTCAACTCTCGAACTTTCCGCTGAGACCTTCATTTCAAATCTTTAGTCGTACTTATCATACCCAAATTTTCATCATCGTCTAACAATTAACTTTATTACAACATATACAAACATTTTTGATATCAGAATCACATAAGTAGCAACCTCAAAGCGGAACAGATTATATTATATCGTGTATGGAATAATAACTTTAATACTACTACGACTACGCTCAGTCATTTACGTAAAGCATGCATTTTATTTTCATTAATCTATGGCACATAAATTCATTCAAAAGAGTTCTTAATCGAAAAAAAGAAAACATTAAAATTTTTCAGCAGTTCTAAATTTAAAACTTTACAAATAGTGTTGTTCATATTTTATCGACAGAGCATTGGTTGGCAACAACACTACAGAACCACGCGACACATCTGCCTGCCGCCATGACCGTGCTGTTTACATTCCGCCGAATATAATTCTTTGTTTTTATGTAAATACTCGCGTGGCTCCGTGCTTTCGCTGCAAACCCTTTTGTTTAATAAATAACAACAATTGTCTCGCATTTTCTTCGGCAATCAAACTTACGAATTATATGATTATAAAGCAGGATCTAGAAAGAAGTTGTATTGTATTGTTTGACTCTATTAGGTATGCGTATAGCAGTGATAGGCGAGTAGTAGACCGTAAGACTGTGAAGTCAAAGGTCTTGGGTTCGAACCTACGGCTCTTTTCGAATGCTCGCAAACGGTGAAGGAAAACATCGTGGAGAAACCTGTGTGCCTAAAAAAGGCCTAAAATGTACTCAAGGTCGTGTGAAGTCAACCAATCCGTACTTGGCCAGCGTGCTCGACTGTTGCCTAACTCTTCTCATCATGACAATAGGCCCGAGCCCAGCATTGGGACATGTATTAGATACAGGGCTGCTATTATTAGGTATGTGATGTGCATAGTACATAATAACTCGCTACTAAATTCGGAAGTCCCAAACAAGAAAGTTTCTCATACTTGAATATCGCGACTTTTTCAGTGATTTTCGCTCACATTTTAGAAAAGATAGCCTCGGGTGCGTTACTCACGTGCGTTTCTTACTAAAGAGAGAGATACCAAAAGATCAGAGTTAAAACTAATTCATTGACACAATGTATTACAGTACAGTAACATAGCAAGAAGAGGTTAAATAATAAAACGATTCGGCAACGACGGGGGTGGTCGTGATTATTATATAAAACAAACGTCTGCCCTGGGCTCTCGGGCCCATAAAACAGTAGATATGTAGCAAATTGGACAATATTTTTCACAACGAACGACGACTGTTCGTATAATTTGAAATATTCATCCGTTCCAGCAAAGTTTGCATTTCTTTCGAAATCAGATTTACATGACAATGGCCACGTCGACGCCCGATGAAATTCTCATTGCAAGAACTTGGCTGTGAGGGATTTATTAAAGGGAGAAAAAGGTTTGTAATAAAACCGATGTCGAGTAGACAGACGATTCAGTGACGGGCCGGGAATGAGTGGAGATCACTTTTGTTTACACTTGCTGTGGGCCCGCGGTAAATCGGCCCGTGAAGTGGTATGGTGCAACTTCTCTGCATACCAAGCGTACGAGCTAAACGAGATACATGTTTCTCGGCAAGAGTGTACAAATGAATGCTTTTTATTATGCTTTGACTGATTTTTGAGTTTTCAAAGTATTTATTTGGCATAAAATATTACAGTAATAAATACAAACGATCTTAGTCGGAATGTAGGTATATCCTGTTGTTGATGTTTTTAGAGGCTGTGGGCCATTACAAACAGTTACACATAATAACAAAAAAAAAATAACATACTTGAATTTAAATTGTTTATCCATCCTTAAAATAACGCATTTTCAGGTTATTTTCATTTCCGGGCATAAAAATAATGCATGTGTGTCAAAGGCCACCCTTCCAACTATCGACACACAGTCACTTTTTATCGAATGCATTCCAATTTCAAACACGAGAATTCCTTTTTTAAATATTTTTAAATTATTGAACTGATATTTCAACTGTTTGTGATACGAATTTGTTTAGCAATCCCTTTAAATCAATGATCAAAACAGATTCCCAAAAACGCAACGCAACAAAAAACAAGATTTCGTTCCCCTCTTATCCCTTTATATAACTTTGCTTGTAATTTCCAATTTCTAATAAATTTAGGAATATATGCGAAGCATACGCGCACGTATTTCGGTATGGTAAACACATAAGGTTTTTTATACTTCCTCCCACCGTCGATTTAATCTCCATTGGCTTAATGAAATTCAAATACTATGTATGATAATATGAGCAAAGCCTCTTTTGTGTAACAACAGTCGTTATTTTGAGGCTCTGAAACTGGCGGATGTAATACTATACTTTCTTAGACACATCGATATCTTAGCATAATTTAAATTTTAAATATACTTATATTTTTTTTGATAAAGCTTAAGTCACGCTTTCGTATTATGATTTACTTATAATGATAATAAAATAATTGTCAATACATGCACCAAAAACCCAAAATAATACTTTAATCTTTACAATAATGCATTTAAATAGCATAAAAATATCTAACCCCAAACATTTCCGTCTGAAATTTCTCAATTCTTTGTAAAATATAGGTACCTTATTACTCCAATTCTTTGTCAAAAAGGTTCAATACCCACCGCTGTCTCATTTATTCTTCTATATTCGAAAAACGAATCGTGAAAGTGACACTATTACGAGTATGTTGCAACGTGCATCGAGTCCCGCTCGTTTCACACCCCTACCCTTAATTTTATAAGGCCGCTTACCGTGCGGAAACGTTATTCGGCGCGCGTCCCATGTAATGGTATTCCGCCGTAGTGTGATCCTCTTTTGTGTGGCCTTTTAACGAAATTAACGTTGTTTCGACCGGCCTCGTACGTTCACGATGTTATCAAAGCGCCATAGAGTTTACATATAAACCCGTTCAGATTCCCGCCAATCCGAAGATTGTGCGTCGATTTTTATGATGTGGGTCGGAATTGATTTTCAGCCTAGCGTTCACTTAAGTTCATGTTTTATTCGTTTTTGTAGGCAACATACAGCCAGTATTTTTAAGAACATAATAATATTTGAAATTTGAATGTTAAGATAAGAATGAGGTCCCGTTCGGAAACTATAACAGTTCTTATGGAAAAAGCGCAATAATAAATCAGTTGAAGTTCTACCATGTTGGCAACACTCGTCTGCGCAAGTATCTTGTGTGATTATACAACGGTTTTCTCTGGCACATTATACGGGGACTGTAGCTTGGCTCGCAAACAGCGGTAAATGGCCACTTGTAAGCTTATCGCACGCACACCCACCTTTAACATAATGGCCATCAAAATGATACTTGCTGATTTCGTTTTTACGTCGACACCTAAAAGCATTTAACACTTATATTAAAGTTTTTGTAGTATTTTAAGTGTTATCTAGGACCTTGTTGCTCACACGTTGGTCGCACGTATTTAATTTTACCTTTGTACCCTTTTTGCCTCGTGTTTGTTCGTTTTTTTGTTTGTCTTCATTTCTATATTTAAAGGTTTCTTCAATAATTTATCGGGTCATACTCAGACTTAGGTACTTATTCTTCTATTCATAAACCCCAAGCGCTTAAACACGTCAACAAAATTATAATTACAAAGCAAATACTTGAATTACCGAAACTTAGATCAATTTTAATCGAACTTTCACGTTCAAATTAAAATCAATTTAAATATTCTAGGAACAAGTGATAAAATCATGATAATTATGTATGTAAGCAGTAAGTATTATATTTAATCACATTGAGATGGGATTTACATTACACTACGCATAAGAAAAATACTGGTTAGATAATAATTAAAATTAGAATCTCAAGCAACCTTGTACAACCAACACTTACCAAAATGAACTCCAAAAATCCTCCTTAGAAAATGTAGGAAAACATTATGAATCCAATTACCGTGGAAATACAATTTTCATTTTGATCGTAGTCCATTGCGGGTTGTTCTAACAGTATTCATGTAGTCAACCCTTCGCACCGTATAATAAACAGCGCCAGTCAATTTTCACGTACCATTTTTACATCGCGTAATAACATTGAAGCTGGTATGAAAGCCTGAATAAATAAATCTGCTTCTAATTAATCATATTCATACGGCCTGGCTGGAAAATCAATTTTGAATATGGAAACATTTGACGAATAAAAAAAAACTAAGAGTTTCTGAACGTGTCCTTATAAAAAGTAAATAAAATTTAAAACTTTTTAACTATGTACCCTTTTAGGATGCCTTGAAGTTAGATGACCCTTGCTTTCAGAAAATTTAGACATTACATAAATTAGGCCGCTTTTCCACCAGATTAGCGTTGCGTTCCAAAACTTGTAAAAAGTTTCTTAGTCATCGAATGTTTAACCATGACGTGTTATTGATTTATAAAAAAAGCCTATTAAAGTTAGGAAATGTGTTAATTTATTTTTTAATAGCAGTTGTTTTACAGTCATGTCCTGAAAATTACCTTAAAACTTAAATGCTCGCTTTGCTTTCCTAAAATCGTTTTAAATTCAAAGCTATTTCCAGAAATAGAATTATTTGGCAGAAAACTAGAAAGACGTGCGAATTTCTGACTGCAGTAACTTAAAAAGTACACAAGTGGGCGAGCTGCGCATCCACCGCGTAATTTCCAGTCGCCTTTTACGGCGCCCCAGGGAAAGGCTGGCGCTGTCCTATTTTAGCCACAAACCACACGACCAAATTATACAAAATTCTCCCCATGATTAAAAATTAACATTCCCGGAATAATAAAATACGACAGTTAAAACATCCTATTATCAGGAGGAGCAAAAAATAAAACGGCAAACAAGAGCGCGTTCGTGGCAAAAAAGGAATTAAGGTAATCATCGCATCAATCACCGGGCCGCTAGATGCTGAAGTGGGCCCCAGGGAACGCACCCGCAGCTCGCACTGATTGTCACGCATTTATTTGACCTTCGCGTCTGATAAATGACGCCTCACATTCGAAATTGGAACTACGATTTCGAATGTTGAATTCAAAACTGTTCGTCGTGATTTAAGTGACCGACTGATAAAATTTATAAGGATAGTTCAGACTGTTATAGTTATATTGGTATTTGGGAAAACTGAAAATATAAAATTATTTGGTCATAAAATGTTCCAGAAATAAAAACTAGTGTCATAATTCACTACTTAAAGAATATTCTTTGAAGCCATAAGTTACAGCTACTACTTCATTATCCCAGCTATAACAAACCTTCAATCATTTCACTCTTTCTCATAGTAAATTGGTTGAAAAATATAGAGGGTATAAGCTGGATACGGGCCCTCCCTATTTATTAGAGTTCATTGAGGAAATTGAAGGCTTGTGGTACTGAGTAGTTTAACAACCTGCCACTATTCGTAACTTTACGGAGTAAATGAATTTATATATTATTTATAAGCAGTTTTTTCACATAGTGTTTTGCTTGTCCATCGTTCAAACATATAAAGAAATAGGTACTTAAAACTATAACGTACAAAGGGCGGCCTTATCGCTTGACGCGATCTCTTCCAGGCAACCTTAGGATGAACATAATAGAGTGGATATTTGCGGTAGTAAATAATTTATAGTAATTATATAGTATATAATTTCAAGAAAAGATTATTGTTATTAAATAAGATCTTTATTTGGCACACAAAATAAAACAGTAGGCGCTTAGTAGTACTAGTTTCTTAGTTTAAGTACAAAATAATTAATCATATAATGTGTTGCTGGTACTTAAAAAAGAAATTTATGTCCTATAAGTACCAGCACCTTCCAGTTTTACAATTAAGCTAGAAATGTTTAATGTACAATGTACCTACTCAATTTACAAAACTATTAGGGTCACTTATTTTTAAACACGTATCTTTAAATGTATAAATTTAAAACGTGTAATATTAAAAGCCACTGAAAAGTGCTATATATAAAAACGCAAGATCGCCCTTCAAGTAAAAGCAGAATGCATATGATATAATTTTACATTTATACATGTGTGTACATGTATAACTCGAATTAGTATCTTTTGTATAAACAATGTAGCTCCCAACTGGGACTGGGGTGCTCCCTTCAATTAGAATTAGTGAAATGAAAGGGCGTATGGAAACTCCTACTTAGCGCACAAAATAACATAAGTCAATAGCATTCCCGCCATTTCTGCACGTAAGGGGAGCAAGGAGGCAATAGATTGCAGCAATTAGGCTGCGTATTCAGAACGCGCGTACGGCGGGGCGGCTACGTCACTTACGTCTTTAATTAAATTTATTAGTTATATTTTTCATAGTATGAGAAATGAAAAACTTTAAATAATAAGATATACAGCAAAAGACAACTTTACTTTTGATTAAATCATCAGATCATTACCTCACACACACACACATACATACACACTCTCACACACACACCAACATACTTACTTCACTGCATAGGAACGATTCTATTGCTATAGAAAAAGTTTTACAGTTTTATTGGAAAATGAGCTGTACTTAAAGCTAAATGCCACTTAAAGCCTATCAATGTGACTGTAAAGTGTTTATTTATTTTCCAGTAAATAAACACTTTACAGTTTACGATATCGATTTATCTAATCGATTATTTTTCGCAAAGATAAATCGCATTCGCTTATCGCGCCGCCTTTGACTGCGTTCTAACAAAACCATAGAATAACGGACCAAACTTCGATACTTCACTGTACACTGTTATTATAATAATTGTTAATTTATGCTTAATAAAATTGAAATTAGGTAAGAAAATTAATATATGAAAGGGGAGAGAAATCAGTTACCCTACTGTATTTTGAATGGTTGTAGGATATGTATGTTTGAGTTGGTATGCTTTCCCGTGTACACACAGCTATATACATCAACCTATACATTTCCAATATAAAATGGTCCCGCGTTGTAAAGGGTTCTCAATGCGAGACCAGCTTAAACTGGAAATGTATAGGTTGATCGGTAGATGAGAATGGTTTAATATAATATTAATATACATCATATTGTTATCGACACCCCTTGCCTACAACCCTTGCATTTAATATTGATATTCATTCCCATGGGCTATGTACAGTAATGTTACATAATAACGTATGGTAATTCTTGGATTCTTGCTTCTTGTGAAAGGGTAGAAATTAATGAGACCGCCATAGTGCTCCTCGTATGGCAATCACAAATCAACTAATCAGAAAAACCTATAAAATGGCGTGAACCGACCGTAAACTCCGCTTGAAACGTCATTAGTTTGACATATTTTTCGTTATGTTGCCAGCAGACATAAATTAGTTTCCGTTTAAAGAATATTATGAATGAATGAAGGAATATATATTTATTTCAGATAATTATTATTACAATCCATATACAATATTAACATTATTTAAATTATTAATTTTAAAATTGAAACACATTACACAACATTAATTAATACCATTAGACATCACAACATTGAGACACATATACAATACAGCACATACATATAACGGGTGGCGCAAAAGTAAAGACCCTATTTGGTTCAGCTATAACATTTTTTCTAAATTAGAAAACTAGATTTAGATTTTTTTAAATGTATATTTGTGCCATTAAATTTCGTACCATTAGGATTTAAAGATGATGTCTTTTAAATGGTGACCTCCAGAGTTGATACACATTTGAGCCCTATTTATGACATTTTGCATAACTTGCCGTAACACTTCCTGCGATATGTTCGTTATTTCTTGACGAATGTTTTCTTTTAGAGCTGCGAGAGTCTGTGGCTTGTTCACATACACCCGAGATTTCAAAAAACCCCAAAGAAAGAAGTCTGGACTGGTCAGATCGGGTGATCTTGCAGGCCAAGGCAAATCGCCAAAACGAGAGATAACTCGGTCTGGAAAAGCGTCCCTCACTAAGTCCATAGTGTCGCGCGCTGTGTGTGCCGTAGCGCCGTCTTGTTGAAACCAGATGTGCTCCAGCCCCAATTCGTCCAAACTGGGTATCAAAAACTCACGTAACATGGTTCTGTAGCGTTCTCCAGTGACAGTTATCGCATTGCCTCCAGCGTCTTCGAAAAAATAGGGTCCGATCACTCTGTCAACACAGATGCCACACCATACAGTAACTTTTAGTGGGTGTAGAGGTGTTTCTTGAATAATGCGCGGATTATCAGTGCCCCAGAACCGAGTATTCTGCTTATTGACATGCCCTGAGAGATGGAAATGCGCTTCGTCACTCATAACGAATTTTGAAGGAAAATCATCCTCTTCAAGGTGTATCAACTCTGGAGGTCACCATTTAAAAGACATCATCTTTAAATCCTAATGGTACGAAATTTAATGGCACAAATATACATTTAAAAAAATCTAAATCTAGTTTTCTAATTTAGAAAAAATGTTATAGCTGAACCAAATAGGGTCTTTACTTTTGCGCCACCCGTTATATAAATTAAAAATCCAGCTACTTCAGGTAACAGCCCCAACCACCCTTTTCACCAGATGGCGGTTTATAGGTGAGGTATAATCCTCGCTTATCATCTTTATATATTTCATTCGTACATGCTTTTACCTCTAGTATAATGTTGGTATAGGTAGCTGATGAATTCAATCAACACAATATGCCTTAGAATTCAGGTTAGCCAACCAAATAAAAGTGAATGATCCTGTAGGAGTAGCCCGTTCAAATTCTGTGCTGGATTTTAAAGCAGTCTTACAGAAAATCAACTTACATTTTTGCCTTCTTATGCATAAATTAGAAAGATCAATAAGACAAATAACTAAACGAGTGTTTCATAGAAGTGTAAATAAAACAACCATATTATTACTGGCATAGGTTTTCCCCGGCGTTCTTTTGATTAAACTATACAAGAGTTAAGGGCAATTTGAGGCGGTCCCGGGAAACTTGCCAGAGAACGTATTTGTTGTGGCCTAAACAAATAAAGTAGTTTGGGGAGAAAACAGATCACTTAACTTGTTAAGTGTGTAAGGAAGGCACCTTGGCGCTACTGGATTTGTTACAAATTGCCCAAGCTTCTGTTTACTTCGAGATCCTTCTACGTTTTACTTAATAAGTTCTTTAACTTCTAGCATACTTTATCAACTCAATATAAAATTTTATAATTATGCTATTTGTCAGTCTTGAAATTTTGAACGGAATATATGATTGTCTTGTCTGTAACTAGTTTTATACACCGAAAAAGATTGTGTTCCAAATTCAAAAATCGTTCTAAAACTTATTTTTTATTTCGAAAATCGAATGATATCGAAACTGGGCGTTTCAGCATCATTAGGTATATATTCATTCATTCTTCATTCTGGAACGTTCAGTAATCCAGTAAGTGAATGACATGTTTACCGTTAAATATTTAACGTTTCCCGCGAATCCCACCATTGTGATCGAGCCGGAGATAATAGATGGCTTAAGCCGGGCCCACACCTAACAAACAAAGACCAAAAAACGACTAAGCGAACGCCATCGATCGTTCGTTAGCCGAACGCTTAACGAATATTTTGTCTGTTACTTAGTATAATGAGTCGACTGTACCATCAAAGGATTCATTGGCGTTCGCTAAGCCATTTAAAATAGGACCGAATCCGTTCGTTGGCCTTCGTTCGTTATTTGTGGACCCGGCTTTAACAGATATGATTTTGTAATTACGTTATTGAGTACCTAATAAGAGCTCCGGCTTTGCCCGTTCGTCGATATGCATCATCAATTTGGCGATGACATGCGATCGGAACTATCCTAAGTTGACTTATCTGAATATTATGCTTCTTGTTATAATTAGATCACTTTGATACACTTCGAATAACTTTATTAAATTATTTTAAGATGGGCACTAGATAAAGTAGACAATTTACTTAAGGCAGAATTAAACTACCCAACAATGACTAATGTATTTTACCCCAGTAGTTGTACACAATTTAAGTTTGAAGTAAAATTGGTTTAGAAGCCAAAACCTATCTTAAAAAAGTACCAAAACTCCTTTAATCACAGACTATTGCCATCTAAACAACGAAAAATTGCGACAATACTTGAAGGTTTCTATATCGCTCGCACAAAAATGTCAATTATCATTTCGTATAATCCGCGCAAAAGATGAAAGCAACCCTTCCCATTTACACTTGCCATAAATCACTGTGATGTCAGAACGAGACAACAATAGGCCTGGCGCGGTCGGCGTTTTGAGAGCTTTTAATTAAAATGTTAAGAATTTGTATTCTGCATGCGGGCGCTTGATACCCATCCAACAAAGATCCCTCTCCTTCAACGAACTTCAAGCAACTTCAAGAAATCCCAGAGCTCAGCCTTAACTGGTCATTCCAATGCTGAAAAGAACACCTTTGTGTAAAAAGGTAATAACTGACACAAAGAATATGAAAGAAATATTGCTGCCGAAAATATAACGTTTTTAATTCGTTTACATAAATAAACATTGTCATGTTGTGAGTTGCTTGTTTTGTATTCGTTCAGTTCGTTACGTACGTTAGGTAAGCGACGGGTTTACGTCTAATATACCTTTGTATTTTTACCAATATCCAACGAAAAAATGTAACATGGCAAAAAAGTTTATTTTACATGTTGTATGCTTTTGTAAACGGAATACTAAGTTGACTCTTCTAATATAGCAGATTATTTCGTTTCGTGCAACCTTTGTTCTTTTTTTAAATAACTCTAAAATGTTGCACCGTGTTATTAAAATCTTAGTGTGTATTGACGTGATAATCTACTTTTATTTCAAAACAGCACATTCTAAATTGAAACATTCGAATGTTTAATAGACGCATCTCTAGTTACTTTTAAAATCAACATTCTCGAACTATTTTGAAAATCGAAAACGGTTGAAAGTATTTTCTGGCGCGCATTCTATGTATTTCACAATAGGGAGAAGCGAGGCGAGACGTCATGGAACTCATGGATTCGATGAAATAAACGATGGATGTTGTTGAGAAACAATTGCAATAAATCGCGGCATGTGAAGCGCAATTTCTCGGCGGCCGGTGGCGCGGTGGCGGAACTTTCGCAATATTGACGGCTTCGACGCCATTGCTGACGCCTGCACTGCGCTCTGCATCTAAAACAGGAGATTAAAAAAAGTATTAATATGAATTTTGCTGTCGCCTGCTTTGTTTCAAGAGGTGATAGTTTCAGATTGCAATAAGAGTTTAATGTATTTGATAGATTCAGCAAAACTTATTACTTAATCTATCAAATACTTTTGGGGAAAGAAGATAAAATAATTTGAAACCAAATCGAACTTTTGAATTACGAATTCATATTTTTATGTTCACTGCCTCGATGGTCTAGTGGTTAGCATATGCGCCTTTTACCGCGAGGTCTCGGTTTCGATTCCTGGGTCGGGCAAAGTGATATTTTTGAACCTTCCGTCAGGAAATTCACAATAGCAGCACGGAGTTGGAATTGTGCCCGGTGGATGGCGATAGGCTCACCCCCTATCACATGGGATCTAAACATAACAGGTGAAATGTGGGTGTTGTACACCTTTGCCACACCCTTCTGGGCAGTTCGCCGTGATGTTATGTTATTTTTTAATTATGAATGCAACTTTTTTATTAATGAGTGATAGTTTTTATGATATCGTACTTTAATAGCCGCTTGAAAAACAAAATCGCTTTATAAATTGAACTTATAAAGTAACTCGTTTTAAGAGAATCGCAAAGTTCAAGCTCCAAAGCCGCTAACACAGCGATGACAAAACATCCGATAAATAATACCTCTCGTAACACGTTTCGTCTAACACCGAAAAGAAACAAAACGAAGCAATTTGAAGGAAAATCTGTGCAATATGTCATCTCTATTATGCCGGGAATGGCGGCTAGATGGCGCCACGTGTATGTATGTCAGCCAATCCACGTGAGTGCCCATTTGACAGTCAATGCTAATGGCGGACAACTTGCGCGTAGAGATTCGACTTTAGTGTTGATGATGTTGGCAGTACTTCTTTTATAATGATGACTCTTTCGAATCTGTTTAATATTAAAAAAATAAAATGGTTAATGATTAAGTTTGAAATATTAAGTGTCTGTTTTTAAATTACTTTACTAATTTAATATTTCATCTGTTTAATAATTCCTAAAACTATTACTGCCGCGCTACGAGAGACGTAACCCGAACTGGAAAAATTAAACAATATCTGCATAAGTAAGACTCTCGGTCATGTGCGATGAGATATTTAAAAATTATGTAATACATTTTATTTAAACATAATTATATGTATGTATATTTTCATTAATCTATACATATCTTTTATTTAAATATTTACAATACTAACTTAACTATAATTTAATATTTAAAACTAATTAAATAAATACGTAACTATATATACATTGAATAAAAGAATAATAATAAATCAAAACTCGTAAAAAATTCAAGTGTCAAAAAATACGTCCGCATCGATGTCGACCGCACGTAACGTGCCCAGAAGGCTGGCGGCATTGCCACGTTGTATAGCAATGCTGAACCTTTGTCCAAAATAGAAGCCAGCCTTCTGGTCACGTGAAGAGTCAACTAATATTTTTGTTATCTCTTTAAAAAGAAAACGAGCGCATATATATGTATATATATATTTACAATGGAAAGTTCTATATGTAACTGAGAAACACAACAAAGTATCCAAAAACACGACCCATATATAATTTTATATAAAGAATATCGAGTGGCTGGTGGCGCTTGCAGAGTCAATATATCGGGCACGTGCACCAATGTCCTATTGATATTGTTCTAAACGGAACTCGTAAACTTTTCCAATATCGGCACCGTGTCGAGTGCATGCAAACAAATTGCATCTGTCGACGTCCCAATTCGTCGCGTCGCTATGAAATTTGAAATTTTTTGACATAGCACCTTTGAAAAATGCAGCGTGGTAGTCTATGGTGGTATGCAATAGTCAGTGTTTAGTCCACATGCACGCAATCAGTTTTGAATCCCACATTTTTTGCTTTCAGCAGTCGGTTTCAAAAAATGGATAAAAAATTGTCAGTCAGTGCGTGTGTCTTATAAATATGGTCTTGGAAAATCCATCAATTGTATAAAAGAGAAGGCAGAATTCATATCAATATACACTTAACTTTTATAGAATGTATTTAGTTTTTTTCTGTTTATCTTTACGCAATTTATCTAGTCGTGAAAATAATTCATGTTTTGAATAAGTGCATACCTTTTAAACACGCAAATATTGGTACTTCAGTAATTGTTGTAAAACTAGCATTAAGACAATTGCTGGTGATCTGAACCACAGGTTCTCCTAAATCAGACACCAGTCTCTGTTTGTACAACATTTTAATGTATTTTTTTACCAATTTGTGTAAGAGAAAATAAATATTTTGTTTTTTATTTTATTTTTATTTATTACGATTATATATTACGAATCGATTGGGACGTCGACAGATGCAATTTGTTTGCATGCACTCGACTCGGTGCCGATATTGGAAAAGTTTACGAGTTCCGTTTAGAACAATATCAATAGGACATTCGTGCACGTGCCCGATATATTAAAAAAAACATGGTATATAGTTACTAAAGGAAGGGTTAGCATACGAACGGAAGATAGATTTTGTCGCGTTTTTGTAATATTTTTGTATGGGACAACATGACAAAAACGTGGCAAAAGCTATCTCCTTAAATTCTTAACATACCCAGCGCCACCTGTAGTTTTGATAAGAAATGTGTCGAGGGGGATTTCTCCGTCCCTCAGATAAAGTCAGTGTTTCACTATCTCGTATCTATAATTTATTCGCACGACAGTTGCCCCTTCTTCCCCTCTACATGTTGTGTACACAGCCTAGTTAGAAGACATTTTATGGACCCCAAGTAATCCCCTGACATGGCTGATACTCACATATCCTGCAGATTCTGGGAACGGGGAGCAAAATAAATAAATATTGAAAATACTTGGAGGATTGAATTATTTATTTGCCGATTCTCTGAAAATGGTAAATAGAGGATGAGAAAATTGAATTGCTTAGTTCTATATAGGGTAATATTGTATGACGTTTGTTTGTTGATCTTTTTTTTACTACCAAATATACTTACTGTTTTTGGACGCTATTGGATAATGGGTACTCGGATTATACGGTTATACGTGTTTAGTTACATAATAGCTAATTAAGTAATAACAACAAATTAAAGTTTTAATGCCTGAAGTAGCAGTTTTGTTTAATTATCATTTTTGCTCTTATCGAAAGTAAAACTCTGTTCTCAACCCTATAGGGTAGATACTGGGTCAAAAAGGTAGCAGCTAGATCAATATTGCGCAAATTCATATGGACGTGGACATATCACTTAAAAGCTCACAAACTATGTATGCGCCGTATCTCGTGACGTCCTCCAAAAACAGTCATTCGAATTAAACCAATAATATTGTTTAATATGTAAATCTCGCTTTAAAAGCGCCACCATGTTTGACGTTTTCATTTCGATTCGATCATTGGTTGTATGCCCGTCATGTATATTGATGAGTGACTCTGATTGGTGGACACCCGCTTTTGTTCCACCAAATCAATTTATAGCAGCACCCAGTAGATATTCACTTTAATCTTGATAAAGAAAATTCTCAGGGATTAATTTATTTTGTCAAGAATGAGAGCAAAAAATAAATAATCACGGAGACAAGAAAATAATTGTAAGTTGAGAGCATCAATCAGCGTGAGCGGGATTGGGCAGAACACAAAAACATGGGCGACTGACCGAACAATAGATGACGCTGACGATCCGTCGCACTCAGCCCAAGATGGCCGCCGCCTTTTGGCGGGAATCGCTGAGGCGCATAATTGACAAAGGATACAGTCTTTGTGTGCTTGGCCCAGCTCGCCTGGCCGCCAAAATATTACTCACAAATATAACAAAATATGTAGATATTTTTCATGTCAGAGCTAAGTAATGACTTTTATTGCCACAAGAAATAATAAAGTGAAGGTTGAGTGTTCATTAATTAGTATACTCAGAGCTTAATTAATGGAGTACTTATCCAGCGATTGTTGGCAGGCTTTTTTTTATTAAAATACGGGGAATTTGTCTATTAAGCACTTATTATGAAATACCGGGTACATGGTGAGATCGTTCCGTGAAGATAGTGAATTTTCGGGCCAAATTCGTTTTTAGGGTTCCGTAGCCGAATGGCAAAAAACGGAACCCTTATAAATTCGTCATGTCTGTCTGTCTGTCTGTCCGTCCGTCCGTATGTCACAGCCACTTTATTCCGAAACTATTAGGACTACACAATTGAAACTAAGTAGATAGATATATTCTGTTAACCGCTTTACGATTATTATACAAAAATAAATAAATATTAATATTAGAGGGGGGCTCCCCATACATTGAACTGAAACAATTTATTTTTTTTTTCATTCTACCTATACGTGTGGGGTGTATATAGATAGGTCTTTAAAAATTACATCGAGGTTTCTAAAACCATTTTTTTTCAATGTCAATCGTTCCAAAGATAGACACTTTCTAAGTGCTAAAATGAGTGTCCCCCCCCCCCCCTCTAACTTTTAAACCACAGGAGTGAAAAATCTAAAAAAAATATATATTATAGATCTTAATAAAAACTTTCAACCAAAATTGTTTTGAATGAGATACAGTCGGCAGTTTTTAAGATATAGCACTTTTTCAGCAACCGCAAATTATAACTTTGTTATTGATACAAATTCCATAAAACACTGAGAAACAAAGTTATTTATGCTGGCAAAAAAATGTTGGTGTTATGGCTATTTGTCGGTAATCGGTACGTTTAATGTTGTTACGACTAGCTACGGAACCCTATTGCGCATGGCCCGACACGCACTTGGCCGGTTTTTTAATATACTGTTGCCGGTGTTGTGTCAAGAAATGTATCAATTGTTGTTTTAATGCTCAATGCTACAGTTAAATGTTTCCTAATTATCGGTAACATGTAATGGGAAGTTTATATATTTGTAACCTACTATCACACGAACTGCCGTAGTGTTGAAAGCCGTGTAATCCACTTAATTCAGTATGTCATTAATATTTCATACGAATAGTAAGCAATTGGTCCTCTGATCATAATATATTTATCCCTAATCGTAATCAAATAATTCAAGAATAGTATCAAGTCCTAACTTAGTTGCTAGTATTACTTCAGACAACAATCCTCTTTGATAACTTACAAAAGCGAGACCGTACTCTTTTCATTGCCCAGCAATCCACTTACATGTAATAGTGTTATTCACATGTACTAACGACATTACCCATGAGTTTTTGTTAGTGCATGGATCACTTGATTGTATCACTTCGTTACCCAACAAAAAAACGGTTTGTACATAAAATACGGGCGGGGCCGGCCACAAATTGGCTCCCCTAACATTGGTGAATTACAGACATTTCCCTTATTTAGGAATAAGTGCCGGAGGACCCTCGGCAATACACTACAAAGAACATTATTCGCATGCAAGACGTCGAATGTGAATGCCTTATTTACAACATAATGGAAGTGAAAAATTTCATTTTGAACCATTTCACAAGTTGTATTGGGATTTCGAGCGAGGGTAAAGGACTTGGTTGGATTTATACGGACCATACTGGACATAAAGGGAAATTGAAACAACATCAGATTCAATCATTGAAGTATATGACAGATTGGGATTGACTGTTCATCAACCTGTTGTTTTTGACCATAACGAATATAATTCTTTGTAATTCGAACATATTCTAACTTTTTTTTATATTCTTATTTTTAATGTTTTGATGTGTTCTAACGCCCCCTGGGGCATATAAAAATAAATGAATTTAATCTCAATATCTGACATTTTCTAATTTATTGGTTGAGTAAATTGATCGTCCTTACTTTTTATCCCATCCTATCACATATTAATGTATGACACAAAGAAAACTAGCTACTAGACTGCTTATTAGAGAGATTAACAAAAATACCAGACTTAATATAGCGTACATTTATTTAATAAATGCCTATAAAGTCCGTTGCTAAGTGAAATATATTATTTTTCAATATAAACGGTATCTTCGGACGTTAATTGATTCTTAGAAACCGTACAAGTACGCTCAAAAGTATATTGCTTTTAGCTATACTTCTTTTTAAGTGAAATATAGGTTTTAATGAAGTTGAAGTCTCAATTAAAACAGTCCTCTCGACTAGAATAGGAAATCTCCCAACAAAACTATTTTTTTCCTATTAGAATTGACATAGTTTCCGAACGGAAAGTCATGAGTTTCCAATATGTCGTTCGAAAACAAAGAACAAACATAAAAAACTTTATAGAATTGCCGTTTAAAGAGTGTATTGTAATATCAGTAAAGTTTGCAACAATCGGGTTAGCAGCTAACTTTGTCTGTTAAATCGCAAAAACATTATGTAAGTTACCGGCTATTCCGTGTAATAATTGCCAAAGTTTACGTCATAATTTCTTTATGAAATTTTCGTGCCAAATATCTTCATTAAGGGTTGAGGGAGTTTGGCAATTATGGCTGACGGAACGCAGGTATGCTCAGCAAGTTTAATGAATTGCCGCAACTTGTGACACAATTCATACAAACTGTGTACACTTGTTAATGTCAGTTTGACATTAGTTTTCAAAACTACAGTTAGTTATGGCATTTACTGTTAAACTGCGGTTAATCACGCAGTTAACGTTTCAGGTAGGTGAGTTAGACGGTTTATACGATATATTATGTTTAGATAATGTTCAAGTTTTGTGCTGGATTCTCTAAGACCCAATTCCATCAAACTTTTCAATCTACGGTTTCATTACTCTCACATTAGCATTTATCCCTCTATCTTATTCAATGTTATGTTACAAGACAGAGAGATAGAAAGCTATAGTTTAGTGTTAAACTAAGTTTACAGTATAGTAACCTTGGGCTCTTTTGATGATACAAATTGATATTTATGAAAACAGTTACTTTAACTATTTGTCTACCTACCGCTGAGTATTGGGGTTACATACATAACCATACATTACCAATAAAAGCTTTCTAGTAATTTGTAAATACGAATTACTAGTATGCTGTACCTCCAGCTAAGCTTTAATCGTTTGTGTTAGGAGGAAGTTCACGTCAGTCGTGTAATGACGATTATTTGAACCCATTACCTCTCGATGGTAAGACCGATGCCCTATCAATTGCGCCACGGCCGCTTCTTTATTAATAATCCTTGTAGTTAATATCAATAATACTCCTGCCGCGAAGGTTATATTGAATCTAAGACCTCTCAATCAACCGTAGCAATTACCTTTTCAATCAAACCCAAAAAACAACAAAAAACAAACCGTCCCACAATTATTGGTAAACGGGCACAAGTTGTAACTGTTTGCAAAGCTATTCAGAACATCAGGTTAAGCCGTGGTAGGCCGGGACAAACTGCCGCTACTACCCGCAAAATAAACCTCGTGGCAATACCAACCATTCCGACTAACTCCACCTGAAATGTTCAACTCCAAGTGCGATTAAAACCACGAACAAACATTCCACTAACAACTATGAACCCCAACCAACTTCAAATGAACTCCTGCAGAGTACTACCCCCCAACAAATAGAGGTCCCAAATGTGTGGTCAGAGTGCGCTATTTGGTTACTTTACCCAACTTGCTAGAAGAGGCACAAGTAATTGGCCACAATAACAAGTCGTGGTACAATTTTTACAATTTGTTTATATATTGTTATTAACACTATCTCTTATATGTAATAACATCTTACGCGCAATCTTGAGTGAGTTGAGGTTATGTTGTACTAAAGGTTTTATGTTTTTGTTACAGAAATGTGGTGTACAATCTGAGTCTGACAGACCTGACGGAACAGAGACGTCTGGTCTGGTACTCGCCAGAAAATGACGTCAAAATGTGCGTCGTCAAAGGAAAAGATGAGGTAAGATTGCTTCACTTCGTTCTGCTTTGTTTAAATTTGTGCTCATGCAATTTGTAGTTTATGATCGCAAATACTCTCGCAATTCCACTATATTTTTGGTAGCAGCTCTACGTCGTAGTCGTATTGTCTATGATTTCGTAGCAAACGCTATGTGAGCGTAGCACGTTGATTCAAAAACACAAAGCGTACATTCACAGCAAACACATCTAGGAAATTAATTCTCTCTTGGATCTATGCGTATTACGTAGTAAACATTTAATTTTAATAACTATCCACAATCGAGTGTATGATTTAAAGTAAAGAACAATTAGAGTGCGCTCGATATCAATGTTACCTGCCGCCATCTTGCGGCGAGTAATTGAATTTGGAAGGAGCCGGTCGCGTATGAAACGAGGCCTTATTCCGCTAAACGTCTCTCTACCGAATACCGGCAAATTAAAAAGCCAATCGAGTGGAAATTCGCGCCAGACTTGCACGAGAAAGACGCCCCGGGTACCTCGTATAACTTTATTTTAGTTCCGGTTAGGTCTTATGCAGACTAGCAACTAATTGCACTTATAACAGGACTGTAGCTTAAACGGTCAAATTATTGTTGGCTGGTATGCTCTTGGTTAGCTATATAAAACCAATATTTGCGCTACCTGTAACTTTTGTGAGTATACTTTAACTCAAACTGGGTCATGGACATTTTTATGTAAAGTATTTTTTTCCTAAACATTATTTTGATTTAAGGTAAGCAGTGACAGCCGAGTGAGAGACCGTAGGACTGCGAAGTCAAAGGTCTCGGGTTCGAACCCACGGCACACACCTCTCGTCTTTTCGAAGATATGTGTGTATTTATCATATAAATTATCGCTCGCTAACGGTGAAGGAAAACATCGTGAGGAAACCTACATGCCTGAGAGTGCCTAATAAATGTTCGAGGGTGCGTGAAGTCTACCAATCCGCACTTGGCCAGCGTGGTGGATTATGGCCTAACCCTTCTCATCATGAGAAGAAGAGGCCCGAGCCCAGCAGTGGGACATGTATTAGATACAGGGCTGCTAATATTAAGATAAATTTGTATTTCACGATGGTAAGAAGTGACACTTGTCACGGCTCACTAAAATGCGATGCCACTATATATCAATCTTAAAACAAATTGACATAAAACAAGGACCGCTCTATAAATCTGTGAAACTAGAAGTCGCTAGTCTGCACCAGTCTTTAGTGGCAGTAAATGTCGACCTCATTCCGGGATTACGGAATATGAATGTGAGAGAGTGTATGGTTCCCATAAACGTATACTGCATGTACGAATTTGTATTAAGCACTCAGTCGCTACTTTGAAGTTCTTATCTGGCTTACTGTTAAGTTTTGAGGCACACAAATGTACTAATTATAATTATGATTTTAAATACTTTTTGAGCAAGAAACTGCCTCTATGGGTGGCGTATGGGACCTCTTACCAAGGTCTTGTTTGCCGGGTTGGGCAAAGGTGTTAGTAATGATTTTATAATGATGATATCTGATTAACAAATATTATTCTGTTTTTTATCAACAACTAGCTGACCCGGCGAACTTCGTACCGCCTTAGCGTAAATTTGATGCACTACTTTATTTTGTATAGCTGACCTATCTTATGTATGCGTACCTATTCAATTTGAACTGGAATCTATAATATCCTCCATATAAAAATGAATACCTATTTCCCTGGTCTCGTCATACCTGAGAAGGACTTTACTAATTTTATTAAATAAAAAACAAAATATATATTTTCATAATAGTGTTTATACCGTAGGGTTCAATAATTTCACTTATATTTTTACAGAAAATTTATTAATATATATTTGTTCTTTTTATAATTTAATTTTAATGCCTGTAAAATATTTTATTTATTATTAATAATATATTATTTTTTCTTACTATATATATTTAATTTATTATTATCATTTTTTTTCCTAAGAACCTTGTACAGAGTATTAGAAAACTAAAAAAAAAATCAGCCAAATCGGTCAAGCCGTTTTCATGTTATGTCGTGACAACGGAAAACGGGTTTCATTTTTATATATACCTATAGATAGATTTTCATTTAAAAACTGTAGCAAAATCTATGTCCCATCCCTAAAAACTACCGTAGGTGCTGAATCAGGAATGAATTTATTTTTGTAATCCACATTCGGCACCTACGTAGAATACCTATAGGTGCCGAAACAGGAATAGTATAGGTGCCAAAGTCATAGGTGAAAGAAAAATTTGGTGCCGAATGTGGAATGCTTCGTTTTTAGGGTTCCGTAGTACCTACAAGGAACCCTTATAGTTTCGCCATGTCCGTCTGTCTGTCCACGGCATAGCGACGAAACCGTTGGTGCTAGAAAACTGAAATTTTGCATAAACATGTATGTTAACTAAACAAAGAAAGTCGTAGAGTAAAATTTGGAAAAATAATTTTTTTTCAGGTAGCTCCCCTACATGTAAAGTAGGGATGTTTTTTTTTTTTGTCGCCTACCCCATAGTGTGGGGTATTGTTAGATAGGACTTTTAAAAACGTTTAGGGGTTGCTATGACAGTTTTTTGATTTAGGGATCCGTTTGCGAGATAATTAACTTTAAAGAGCAAATTTTTGTTCGAGTAGGGCGTCCCTCCCCCTCTAAAAGCTAAACTACTGGATCCCAAAATCTGAAAAAAATTGTGTCGGTAGTACATGTAATGAACTTTAAAGGAAAACTATAGCGGATAAGTTCACTTCATTAGTTCAAGAGGAATAGGGGTCCGAAATGTCAGATGCAGTTACTCAGAATATTTCGTTCAAAATTCTTGAAACATAAATAAACATACATAATACATATATAAAATCACGCCTTTATCCCACGGGGGTAGGCAGAGACGATGGAACGCCATGTGCTTCACTCCTTACATACTTCTTTCGCTTCCTTAACATTCATACATCTCGTCATACGTGCTAGCTGGTTTCGTGTACTACAAACATTTCCTATCTGAAGGACGCTATTTATCTGGTTACTTTAACTTAATTAGTTCTAGAGTAATTGGGGTCCAAAGTGTAAAATGCAGTTACTTAGAATAATTCGTGCAAATTACAAAAACCTTTGAAAGTAATGACTTGTATGAAGATGTTACTTGTTTAATACAGATAGTAAATCCCTTTTAAGTCGAAATATGTTGTTACGACTAGCTACGGAAGCCTACTGCGCGTGGCCCGACACGCACTTGGCCGGTTTTTTGGGATTATAATATATCAAAAGATGATTCTTTTTTTTGTCAAATAAGTTAAAACATACCCCAATCATTTTAATAGTTATTGAGTGCCTCGAAAAATCAATCAGATGGCCAATAATTAAAAAAAACTTTAATGGACCCTCAAAGCTCCTTTTTATAATAGCTTTAATAATAAGAACAGTATTTGCTGACATTTTTACGAGTTTTGCACCAGTGTGAATTAGCATAAAGTACAATAAATAGTCGCTATTAAAAACATTAAAGTATTCAGCGAGCAGGTTTGTTTAACGATACTAATGTTTCATTGGGAGGTTAATTAATATTGTGCTAAACTACTTTTTAATGTAAACCTGAGCTTAATGAGTAACACACTAACATCACATAATTATTAAAGACGAACATTTTGTTCAAATGTCGGTTAAGCTTGCAGTTGGAAGCAAGCGTTAGCGTCAACGTCCGACGCATACATATTTTCATACGAAAAAGATGCGCGCGCAAACCTGACAAAACGACACGTTGCTTCCAACTGCAAGCTATAGACATTCTGACTTTGGCGCAGGTGTCAAAAACACACGGTTACTAAACAATAAGGATGATAAATATTCTTCATCCTATTGATCAGCGCATCATTGTGATTGAACACTAACGATCACCTTCATAACTTTATCTTAGAGAGAGGGTAGATAAAACTTAATCATCGTGGACCCATCTTCAGATTGACTGTGGCAAACATCGCTTAACTTTTGACAGAGTCCACTTTTTGCCACTCAAACGCAATTATTGTATCACCTTTATATTTGTGATTCGGCAAAGTATAGAAACTAATTTTTATTAGTTTCTAGCCCTTGCCTAACATAGTTTGGAGTTATTTCATCACGTACAAGCCTTGCGAGTGATACAAACTTCATCAATACTCGAACAAATACTATTGAATGAAATGTTTGGGATAAAACGATTACAAACAATCTTTCAGTATCCAATACGTGGTCAATAATGCGATCTATTGAAATGTTAGATTGTTAGAAAAACTTGTAGTTTGCTAAGTGGAAATGTTAGATTTTGGTGATGGTAACAAAAATAACTAACCTTTTTAAGTTAGGGAAGTGAAATGAGGCTACTATAAACTTATTAATTACCGCAATATAAGTGATACTAATCCAAACTTAATATTATCCGAAAGTAGCTCTGCCTTTCAGTTTGTGACGCTTTCATGCCTAAATAGTTGGACCAATATCGATGCAATTTGGGGATAGTTAAAAGCCAGCTACTTTTTATCTACATATTAAGCGAGTGAAGCATAGACGTGCAAAGTTCAATGCCACTATTGCATGAAAATTGTAAAATTTATATTCAGTAAAATCTGGTCATCAAGAAACGTAAACATTCTTTCAAATCCACTTAAATTTTTAAAAGAGCTCTTATTTGGCCTTAAACTATCCCAAAAGGAAAAATTTATAGTCCAATTAGCAATTAGTGGTGAAAAACTTATGAAAACGACTGCTAGGACCGAATGGCGTAGTTACATTAATCGAAACTCATTACTACACACTGAAAGCGGATGCATAAACGTTCTACAAACTTCTGCTTCTACAGAAGCAATTCTACAGAATACTTAAATAGTTACGTTTCGTGGAATGCAGTTTTACTTCCTTCATATATTTTGCTAGTTTAATGACTGTTTGAGCAAGAAAGTGGCTAGGTAAATGATTGCTGTAATCGAAAACCTCTCGATATTAGAAACATCATTAAATAATTACTTTGATAACACAAACTTTCTGAGATAATACAATTTTAAATTCACATTAATAATATACTCGCCCAACAAACCCGTCAAACAAACGGCTACAAAGGCGTGACGTCACTGCCTTGTAGCTTGTATGCAGAGTTGTGACTTATGTATGATAGCTATATAAAATATTGCAATCAATTCTACAGAATACTTAAATAGTTACGTTTCGTGAAATGCAGTTTTACTTTCTTCAAACATTGTGCTTGTTTAATAACTAAGCGAGGAATTGGGTGGTGTTAGGAAAAATTACGAGTTTTGGCACCGTACCATAAATTCTTAGGCCTGGTTGCCAACAAAACGAAGAGGAAAGAAGATGTGTTTGAATAGCCAATCAGGTTTCATTACCGAACTATGTGGAAATCTAAAGCTGATTGGTCATTTAAAGACATTTTTTTGGTGCAAACTGGACCATATTTTCACTTCAATACAATCCAGTTTTAACTTTGCTATACAATTTTTTTTCGATTTTGAATCGGTTCTAGTAATTTTGCAACATGGCAAACGGTATCAATAAAGGCTTGATCCTTACTTTTTACATAAATTATTACTTTTTTAATCTTATGCTAATACATAGTAACATTTAGTGGAAAACTTTAGTGCTTCTAGTTAACGACCTTCACCGCTTGAGGGAGCTCCGGCCGACGTGGGTTGATTAAAGTCTGGCTTAAAAAATATATGCAACGTTGGATCTGGGTCGGTTCAACGCAAAAATAGGTTCAAAGCTTTTAGGTTATATAAATAACGTTTGAGACCATTTAAGTAAATACATGATATTATGTACAAAACTTTAGAGCTGAATTAAAAACTAAAATTCACTGCCTGCCTTAATGGTCTAGTTGTTAGCGTATGCGCCTCTCACCACAAGGTTTCGGCTTCGATTCCCGGGTCAGGCAAAGTTTTATTTTTGTTTGTTTTAATATCTATTAAATTAGTTCGTTTATTTTGGCCCTACCATAGTTTTTCTCGGCATCACTTAAAGGTTGACTGGTATAAAATGCCAAGGCCATTAACTACACCTTTGCAATGTAGTTTAATTAATAATATTTTCCCTAATAGTAAGCAACAGCTATTATTTGCTTTAAAATACTACAACTTCTTAACTATATTTCTTTATAAGCGAACTATATTTCATAAGCGAATTGGCTAATCCTTTCATCACGATGGCAAGTCAAAATAAAATTTGACTCAGCCATCGACACGACGAAGAAGAAGAAGACTTTATTTCTTTAACCACGCACTTCTTTAAACTCAGTAGACGAAGTCATTGTTCTTTGTGGTTGATTGCTCAGTGCTCGTGGGGCCATCGCAAATTCATGCCTCAATTGCAGACCGTCGAATGCGCCATTTTGCTTCGTCGCTGTCCCAAACACTCGGCGACGTGCGGCGACTACCATTGCTTCCTAAACAGATTTGTTAGATGCCGTTTTCGAGAATTCTATAAGTTTTTTGTGAAATAGACTAACAAAGTAGAAATATCAATACCACTAACAATTCAAGACTTATAATGTATTTAGTTAACTTATTTATTTTCTAGAATCTTTTTAATCATTTACTTAACAAACTAACTATTTACCTTCTTAGAATAAAGCAGAGATTTAAAATATGGACTTTAAGTCCTTTGTTCTCTATTGATTGCTCAATACTCGTAGGACCACAGCAAATGTATGCCTCAATTGCAGACCATCGAATGCGCCATTTTACTTCGTCGCTGTCCCAAACACACGGCGACATGCGGCGACTACCATTGCTTCCTAAACAGATTTGTTAGATTCCGTCTTACGAGAATTTGAGTTAACTTATTTGTTAGGTACTGAATTTTCTAGAATCATTTTAGTCATTTACTTAACAAACTCTTTACTATTTACCTTCTTAGAATAAAGCAGAGATTTAAAATATAGACTTTAAGTCTTTTGTTCTCCATTGATTGCTCAATACTCGTAGGACCATCGCAAATTCATGCCTCAATTGCAGACCGTTGAATGCGCCATTTCGCTTCGTCGCTGTCCCAAACACACGGCGACGTGCGGCGACTACCATTGCTTCCTCAACAGATTTGTTAGATGCTGTCTTTAGGACACTAGTGACATCTTGTGAATTTGATTATACATGTGCATAGTAGAATATATATCAGTTCTACTTATAATTCAAGGCTGAGTCTGTTTGAGTAGGCAATCTCGTAAAAACTAGTTCCAATCGGATGAAATTTGTTTAATGTAATGAACAGAAAACTGACAAACAAACGAATAAAGTATGTGTACTGTTTTAATAATATTTACGGCACAAATAAAGCAATACGATAGATTGCTTGCAACACCGAAGTCGAATCACGCACGCGAATTCAACACGCTACGATAAATTGAAAGAACTGGTATCATAAAATGATTGGACCCATAAAATAGCTATTAAATCCTTTACATCCGTACCAATACCGTCCAAAAAGCTTCATTGTCCACTCGATGCGTCACGTCTCTAATCACTATTACCTGTGATTCGCCCGAACAAGAATTCGTTTTCACGTCGAGCCAGGCTTTCCGTCCAAATTTGGATTTCGCGCAATGGATTCGCATTTAGAATTCGCATTCGCAGAGTGCCCTGAATCAGGAAGTGGGTGGTCAAGTGATGTTGTAGTGAATCGAGACATACCCAGTTACAAAGCTTCGAGTGATGTAACGCGTAATGGCCACGGGCTCCACACTACTACATAATGTATGATGTATGGCTTAGTTCGGTTTAGAATATTTACGCATTTGAGTGAGCATTGACGTCTGTGTTGTCGATTTAAGTATGAATCAGTTTACCTTTGTACCTAATTTAACTTTCCTATTGCCGTACCTATTCATACAATAACTGATTAACATATTTAACATACGGTTGGTACGAGGCTGAAAAATGAATGACTAATATTTCCTTCATATCCGACCCACATATATTTGATAGACATATTCGCCGAATCCTTTGAATATATACCGGGTGCTTCAAAAAAATGTATACACACTTTGAACTTCCATAGAAAATTTATTTACCGTTCTACAAAGTTAAATTTCAGGAAAATAGAAAGCTGAAAGTCCAATGTAAATGAAACATAAATAACAAATGTTAATACTGTTCAAATTGGTGACCTGCAGCATCAATACAATTCTGAGTACGAGTCACCACAGATTCTGTACATCGTATCAAAACGTCCAATGAGATTTCTCTACACACTGCTTGAATCTCATTCCAAAGAATGTCTAGGTTACGTGGTTTACGTTTGTACACCTCATCTTTTACTGTGCCCCACAAGAAGAAATCCAGTGGTGTAAGGTCTGGAGAGCGTGCTGGAAACTCGATTGGCCCCCTGCGTCCTATCCACTGGCCCGACAAATTTTGATCCAGGTAAGCTCGTACGTCCCTGTGATAGTGCGGCGGAGCACCATCTTGTTGAAAAGTATTAACATTTGTTATTTATGTTTCATTTACATTGGACTTTCAGCTTTCTATTTTCCTGAAATTTAACTTTGTAGAACGGTAAATAAATTTTCTATGGAAGTTCAAAGTGTGTATACATTTTTTTGAAGCACCCGGTATATATAAAAATCAATATTTATGTATGTATAGTCGCATACTTATGTATTTAGTAAAGGTAAAGTTGTATTTTTCTATACAAAAGTATCCGTTGTTAGCCCTACAAGGTATTGCTCGCTATCCTGCGTCGGATGGGGCCGCGTAATGGCGCAGCTGACGTACCGAGTGCGGACAACTGCTCGCTATGGCCTTCCAGAAACTTCCAGTGCCCTAATAGCTTTGTAGCATGTTCTATATATTACAACACGAGTCTGGGGTAGAACGTTTTGTGATTAGTAGTGGCGGGATCGCTACTAATTCGGTTTTACTCGTATTTATTACTGCCTCGTTCGTCCAGTGGTTAGCATATGCGCCTTTTAATACAAGTTTAAGCTTCAATTCCCGGATTGAGCAAGAGTATTATTTTGGGTTTTTCTGAGAGCAAATTCTTAACGAAACACGAACGTAGCACGACGTTAGATTTGTGTACGGTAGATGGCGATAGGCTCACCCCAAAAACCTGGAACCTAAACATAACAGTTGAAATGTGGTTGTTATACGACTGTGCAACAGCCTTCTGGGTAATTTCAGCGTGGTGTTACGTTATGTTATGTTGGAATAGTTACATTTATCTTGGCAATTCCAAATTTATATCTTTTGTCAATTTGCATTACAGATGAGGGACATCTTGAATATAATGACGTCATTCCTCTGCATCAGATCACCTGTTAGACATAATGCCATGCTCGAATACTCAGCAATAGCAGTATTAGCACAAGTCAATAACTAAAGCTTACACTAAGCGAGCATCATAACTATTGTTCTTATCTGGCGTTATACTCTGGTAACTTTGATCTCTGTTAATAGGAGTTGGTATTGTTGTACCTATCAAAGCTATTAGGAATAAGTTAGCTCATACTCGTATATTTTGTACAATTGAATTACTATACGAAACAGTTGAAAAAGATATGGGACCGGCAGGATTTGAACCTGCGACCTTACTGCACACCGGGCAGCCGCTTTAGCCATCCAGTTACGGTCGCCTCTTACCAGAACCCTAAATTTCTCAACTGTATGATACGTCATTTCGTGACGTCACGTTCATCCATTTGTTCCTATCTGAAGTAGGATATTTCAACTGTTTCTTAGTATAATTTGCTTAGCATAGATAAATGCTATAAAAATAATCAATTAGCAGTTGAATTACTGTACAAAATTTACTTATTTTAATGACTTATTGTCCTGATAGCGACTTATTTTTTTTATTTAGCATCTTTTAAAAAAATAACAAAAATATATTTTATACAACGACCGTTCTTATAAGCTTTCATAACAATAAAAAAAAGCTTTAATAAAAATCCTAGGGACTTTTTTTACTTAGAGCTATTTTCAAAGGTTCCGTTTATATCTTATCCGACCCATAACATATAACCAGGCCGAATTTAAAAGCGACACAACTTACACTTAAAAAAATAACTGAACTGTCACTCTCATTTATGTGTGTTATGCGTATCCCACCAAAAAAGTTAATTTAACACCTGTGAAATTGGGACTTAATCTACGCTCAAAAGGTTTATAAATACGGAAACACAATCATTTATAATTATTCATCATAACAATCATAACACTCAAAGAATCAGCATTTCCATTCAACGTGGCAATGCCGTCAGCCTTCTGACGACGTTCCCTGCAGGTTGATGCGGAGGAATTTTATGACACCTTACCTATAAACTTGTAAATAGTTATTTGCTATTTTTTTAATAACTTATATAAAAACTTAATTTTATATTAATTAGAAAATTTATATGTTAGTTGAAATAAGAAATAAAATGCATGTATGCACAAAAAATCCTTAACACTTATAACCAAATTTTTAAACAAGACTATCTTAAGTGTTCCATTGTATGCATGATTTTAAGCAAAATGGTTCCAAGCTTGTGGCATTTGACTTTCCATGTTCTAATTGGATACGTTAATGTAGACTTTCAATGGTAATTTTGCCGGTTCAGGGTCTATAATTGACTCTGTACCAATTTATAAGACCATTCTAACATTGTGGAAATCAATAAAGACTTGAATATTAATACTGAATACAACACTGTAATAGTCCGAACAACTAGGTAATGCCACTTTATAGACAAACATTTTAGGTTGTATGTAACTTCGGCGACAAAGGGCGACGTGCCTATGTGTGCCTGTTGTGAGCTGTTTCAGAAAAGACCGAGTAACTAGAAGCGGCCGTGGCGCAATGGATAAGGCATCGGTCTTACGATCGAGATGTCGTGGGTTCGAATCCTGGCCATTACACCACGGACGTAAACTTCCTCCTAACACAAGCGAATTAAGCTTAGCTGGAGGAGGTTAACAAGAATACTAGTAATTTGTATTTGCAAATTGCTAGAAAGCTTTTAAAAAAAAAAAAAAAAACCTAACTATAAATGAAAAAATACTTTATATGTTTGTTGGTCTATTACACTTTTGAGTCTAAACTACTGTACCGATCTTAATAAAAATTGGTATAGAGATACTTCAAGACCCGAAAAAGGACATTTCTAACTTTATATCGACGTACCACACGAGTAGAACCGTTGGGAGGAGCTTCCATAGAACAGTAACATTTCAAAATGTCCAAAACGACGTGTACCTCTGGCCGTATCCCATCTGTCGCAATAGCATTAAACCGACATCTGGAGCTCATCGAAATGCAAATGCAATCATATTACTGAACCATATCGTCTATATCTACTACCTGCCTCTGAATCGACTTGGACTTAATTCCAGGCGAAACCACACTGCAGGTTTATTTAACTTTAAAGATGCGTCGTTGTTTTGTTTTATTTAGTATATTATCATATTTTTTTTTTAAATTATAAACACTAAAATCTGTGTAATTCTTCAATTTTAGCTGTATAATGGTGACTGATTCATAGGTAGTAAAATATCATCATCATCATTTAGCCTCTCGTAGTCTACTGCTGGACATAGGCCTCTCTCAATTTGCGCCACGACACCCGGTCCTGCGCCTTTCGCATCCAGTCCCCTCCAGCGACCATTTTCAGGTCGTCAGTCCACCTGGCAGGGGGGCGTCCTACCTTACGGTTGCCGAGTCGGTAGTAAAATATAGGATACTTAATCAAAATATAGGTAAACATAGACAAAAACTCAATTTATAATCATTCAAAGTTTCATGGGCTAGTCTATTTTTAAAATGAATTAAAAATAATTTTCTTATTAAATAATCCACACACCGATTACATCACCTCTCGATATAAGAAACATCATTACAAGAATTACTTTTAAATTGAAAAACCGGCCAAGTGCAAGTCGGGCCACGCGCAGTAGGGTTCCGTAGAAAAATATTTTTAATTTTACTTTTTAACTAAATGGCGTCAGAAAGGAAATGTTTGTAGTACACGAAACCAGCTAGCACGTATGACGAGATGTATGAATGTTGAGGAAGCGAAAGAAGTATGTAAGGAGCGAAGCACATGGCGTTCCATCGTCTCTGCCTACCCCCGTGGGATAAAGACGTGATTTTATATATGTATTATGTATGTTTATTTATGTTTCAAGAATTTTGAACGAAATATTCTGAGTAACTGCATCTGACATTTCGGACCCCTATTCCTCTTGAACTAATGAAGTGAACTTATCCGCTATAGTTTTCCTTTAAAGTTCATTACATGTACTACCGACACAATTTTTTTCAGATTTTGGGATCCAGTAGTTTAGCTTTTAGAGGGGGGGGACGCCCTACTCGAACAAAAATTTGCTCTTTAAAGTTAATTATCTCGCAAACAAATCTCTAAATCAAAAACTGTTTTACCAACCCCTAAACGTTTTTAAAAGGCCTATCTAACAATACCCCACACTATGGGGTAAGCGACAAAAAAAAAAAACATCCCTACTTTACATGTAGGGGAGCTACCTGAAAAAAAAATATTTTTCCAAATTTTATTCTACGACTTTCTTTGTTTAGTTAACATACATGTTCATGCAAAATTTCAGTTTTCTAGCACCAACGGTTTCGTCGCTATGCCGTGGACAGACGGACAGACGGACATGGCGAAACTATAAGGGTTCCTTGTATGTACTACGGAACCCTAAAAACGATCCTAATAAACGGCTGCAATGGCATGACGTCACGCTTGAGCATTTTGTATAATGTATGTATATGAGGAGGACAAGTTTGTATACCCACGTCATATTTTTTTTTGAGAATTTTAATTATACTTCGTGTAGGCAGTAAATATCAGCTGGAAATAACGTACATTATAAACATTTATTCAATTATTCATTATTGTGACACAAAAATAAAAAATGTTTCTTCTCATTAACAGAATTACGTGTTAGCCAAAATCAGTCATAATTCATACAAAAGTTAATTAAAGAATTTTAATTAGGATTAAGTTATGAAGTTGCTGAAATAAACAAGGAATTTAATTAAAACCTTTCAGTCACGAACATGCTCCTAAAACCTTGAATAACCACGTTTTCTTTGTTATTTATTTTTGTAAATAATAGGATATTATATTAATACAAATTATATTAATTACCTGGACTAAGAAGCAGGGAATGTAATGCAGTCAATAATGTTTTGAACAGCGACTATAAATATATATGTTATACATTAGTGTTTATACGCGAGACCTATTTGAATATACTTATGCCGTAAAATGCCAAATTTAATCGGCAACTTATTGATTTTTCAAAGTCTTTATTTGGCATTAAATATTACAGTAAAAAACATAACCCTCCTTCTGACGCAGTCGGGTAATAAATACAAACGATCTTAGTCTGAATGCAGGTATATCCTATTGTTCATGTTTTAGAGTCTATGCGCCTTTACAAATAGTTTCACACAAAAACAAAATATACTTAACATACCTGAATTTGATTTGTGGATAAATCCATCCATAATCCATCAAATAATGAGCCGATCTTACGCAGAGACCAACGCTTTAATGCACTGATAACGAGTACACAAAATGTACACTTTATTCACATTCATCATCAGCCTGTAGCAGTCCACTGCTGGACATAGGCTATTCACATTAAGTGATAATATTTCTAAATATCATTATCAAATAATATGATTACATTTCATTTAATTGAATTATAGATAAAAAACATTCACACAAAAAGTTGCATAATTTTTATCTATTTATTTTTATATATTGCGGGTAGTTCCACGCAGTGTTGTGTTGTTGTTACTACGGCCGGGCGAACGGCACCGTAATGTAATCGGCAACTATCAGAAAATTTAAGTGCAAAGATTTTAACACCTTGAATTTTATTATTTAGTTCACTATTGTTTAGAAAAACTATTGTTTCTTTAATTCCACTAACCATCATCATGTTCTTTACAGGAGAGTTGTCAAAACTACATCAGGGTACTCGTATCCCTGGGCACCGGGAGACTCCTGGTGTGCGGCACGAACAGCTTCCGACCATTCTGCCGGGAGTACAGCGTGCAAAGAGACTCCTACCACATGGAGAGAGAGAAGTCCGGCCAGGCGGTCTGTCCTTACGACCCTGAACACAATTCCACTGCTGTTTATGCTGGTAAGTTTTTTGGAAGCATACTTTTTTTAACTGTCAAGAGCAGTATGATAGAAAAATCAGAAAAGCAAGGGCTTTAATACAATTGTTATTTGGACTTAACAAAATGGCCGCCTCATTCAAAATGATAATGATTAAATAATATCAGGCTTATGAGAGACAAGATTTCTGTTTTTACATTTACATTTTAGTGAACGGAAATGTCTTCTTGACAATGTAATGCGAATAGAAATTCTATAAAACTATTATTAAAAAGAATACAGAAAATAACGAAAAATATAATATTTTAAAATGAGAAATGGAGTAAATTTATAAGTTGCGAACTTAGTCGATGACATTATAAGATTTACCGCAAATTCTGAAAATCTATCGCTAAAATGTTATCCCAACGGCTAGGATAAGTTAAGATAAAATGTTGGTATATAATATATCTTTGGTCACTATTTTTGGACGATATACAAAAATTTTCATTAGTAAATAATTATATTTTAATCGTGGTGAGCTTCAGGAAAATCGTATTGCTTATGTTTTCCGATAAATAAATACCTCGAGATTGAAGTGTTTTCAATTCTCAAGAATTCTGCCGTAATTGGGCTCTTCATAATTTGTAAACAAAGCATCAGGAATATTTTGTTCTCTATACCTTTATACAGTTTAATCTCTATTTACGTGAATAATCACAAAGCATTAAGTTTATAATCTAATTTGGACCACAGACATACAATACACATGACTTGCCCTGTGCATGATATACTAGCCACATTGGCACTGATATATTGGTACAGAAGGCTCATTGGCGATAAAAATCTCCTGTAGCAAGTAGATTTGTTAGATATCACGGGTTATTTCCCATATATTTTGTTGTAGCAAGTTTACCAATATTTCGCTCGCTACAACAAAATACATAGTAAATATTCTGGGATGTCTAATATTTCGTAAGATGACCATGACCATGCTTAGTCTCAAATCTTATATATTAGTATATTTTTTTAATAGTGGCTACATATCACTCGTTCTTTTGTTTAAATAGAAAACTGAAATTTTATTTAAAAAAAGAATTCCTACGAACTAGCTTTTGATAAAAATATTCATTATTATGTATGTGTATATAAAAATATGCGTTTAAAGCGGTAATTACTACATTAACCTGCGTTTTTAGTACATGTGTGGCACCATGACAAGAATAGTGTCATATTTCCAATTACATAAAATCCTGCATCAAACAGCATTACATAAGCGCAATTCTGTATAACCATTTTCACTAATGGCCCTGGCTATGGCCATGTTACTACAACACCCATTGTGTATATCCTGGAATCACACACACGTCGTATTGCACACACTACAGTTTAGTGTCAGACGTATTAGTACAGGTGAATGAGCCTCCTGTACTCATATTACTACATATAAGTGCAGTACTGTATTACATCGTCCACTAATGGGATCCGGCGATGGCCATGTTACTACAACACCAATTATCCATTGTGTATATCCCGGGATTATACAATAGTTGAACCCACTACAGTTTATTATCAGTCATATTTCTACAGGTGAATGAGCCTCATGAACTCGTATAACTGTATATAATTGTAGTTCTGTATTACCTCGTCCACTAATGGGATCCGGCGATGGCTATGTTACTACAACACCAATTACCCATTGTGTGTATCCCGGAATAACACACACGTATTGCACACACTACAGTTTATTTTTACACATATTACTACAGGCGAATGAGCCTCCTGAACTAATATAACAGTATATAATTGCAATTCTGTATTACCTCGTCCACTAATGGGATCTGGCGACGGCCATGTTACAACAACACCAATTACCCATTGTGTATATCCCGGCATTACACTCACGTATTGCACACACTACTTATAATTTTCAGATATATTACGCTGTCGAAATTTGAAGTAATGTGGTTGGACATTGCATGAAACATGGTTGTTAATTCAGTTCAACTATTTTTGGTCTGTTTTTCTAAAAATGGTATAGAAAAAACGTATCACATTTTATCCTTTAGGTTTTTGTAATATTGTAATTTGATATTTTGCCTTGATATTTTTAACCTAATGCTGTAACCTATTGTGATAGAAAATTGCCCAATTAAAGTTTAATGGTACGTGAGATACTTCCCATTACTATGTTTTATTAGCATCACGGCAATACAAAACAATTCAAGTGTAAGGTAGCGATAGTAAATATAACAGTAGAGTAAACTAAAAAGTTTACAAGTAAAAAGTCGACACCTAACCCTCATGCTCGTTCTCTAAATCCCAACACTCCTCCAACAATACATATAAGTAGCTTTGGTAGCACAAAGAACTTCACATAAAAAAACCTGATATTTCTAAACGATACTTCTCCCCGCCAATTTTATTTGAATAATAAACCCACTTCTTAAAAACATCTGCTCACTATAAGGTATATATATTATTATAATACAAGCTTATTTACACGTAAGTTATTGCCATTACCAAACACCTGATATGCCATGATTGGAGGGGTTGCCGGGGTGATACGTGTATCGATCTGACTGCCGCAACTCCATAAAATAGAATTAATACAAGCAACATTCAGGAGTTATGGGTAAAAATAGCAGATTATGTATTAAGGTAACGCAATCATTAGTGGTAAGGAAAAGAAACAAATGTGCTTCTTGTAGGCATTTACACCTATTTATAGTATACTAATATTAGCCTGCGGTCACTGGTTAATATCATACGCAATAATTTAAAAAAAAAACCGACTTTAATTACAAAAATGTACTAAAAAGTAAGAAATTACATAAGTAATATTCAACGCCTCGCTTCATCTTGAAAGAATACAGTAAACGTCAGTATTTAAAGAATTATCCCCGTACTCCTAACCGTTGAGGAATTGTACAGTGGGCCAACGAGTTAGGTATGCAGGGCAAAAACTTCAAAGTCATACTAAAGACTTACTACACCAGTTATGGATAAGTGAGTTACATATCTAAATATTGTTTATATTACACTTAGGAAATATGTAATTCACTCATGCATATCTATTGCAGTCAGTTTTTACTATGGTGTAGAAGTTGTAGCCCTGCATACCTAATTGCTTGGCCCACTGTACCTTCCAGCATCACTACAAAAAAAACAATCGAATTGAGAACCTCCTCCTTTTTTTGATGTTGGTTAAAACGACTTTGATTGAAATTTACCACAAGTTTGTACAATTGTTTTATTGACGTACGAGGGTGGAGTGTGGGTGGAGCAGAAGCAAGTTATGAATAATTCTAGTTAATTTTAGCCTTACATTTCGATTTAGTCTATTTTAGTCTTTTCAGCCATATTTATGAAATCCTGGCAAATGTATAAAATGTAATGAATACCAAATTTTCTTTTCCATTATTTAACTTTGAAATTTCGCCGTTGTTCATCAATATGTATAGTTCCTCAATTTACATAATAAGTTATGTTGAAATTTAAAATTAATCTATTTAGAAACATTCGGTATTTTCTTGGAATAATCGTAATAAGTTATAATTAGAGCATAACATAATATATTTTGTAGGAATTTTGTGATTTAAGTTGGTGCCCTCGACTTCGTTTACGTGGGGTTCGTTGATCCCCGCAGTTTTACCCGTGGCAAACGTATTGCTCTGTTCCTGTGGCGCCATCTATAGCGTTTTGATGTGAACTTTCCACTAACTTAACAACCTTGAATTACGCTCGTGAAAAAAACTTTTAGGAAAACCTTGTTTTAAGAGTTCATTTTTTTTACTCAAGATCAAGTAAACGAATTTCGTGCTTTAACTTTAAAAATGACGGAGTTTAATACAACCATTCAACCCTTCCCATGCACTTTCGTGATGTAAAAACCTTTGTGCAATATTTCAAAATTTCAGACCTAGTGGTTTATGCTCTGCGTTGATGAAACGATCAGTCGGGCAAACAATTATAATATTATACATTTGTATAAAGATAATAATAAAGATATGACCGACAAATATTATTTGGCAGAAGCATGGCAGAAGCTAAATATTTTCTATCATTTAAAGAAAACCGTTTTAGTAACACAAAGACTGAAACAAAGGCTATATTTTCATATTTTAAACATTCGATGTACAATTTGGTTATTTCATTCAATATCATGTCAAACATGGTCGTCAACGTTTCATACAAATAACATAGCAACACATTGTTACACTAGAAAGGAGATACTAATACTTTTAACACGCTATACAGAACCCTTTCTTCGCGAGGTCGCATATGTTCAGGGACTCCATGACCGTCCATTGTCAGGAAATTAGGAAAAGGGAATTCGTATTCATAACGATTGGATCCACTTTTACAGTCCGCCGGCGCTGAATAGCGTCATTGTTGCATAGAAAAGAGTCCTTTTATAGACTACCACTGGATTGTGACGTCACCGTTATACATATATATTTGCAACATTACGAAAAAATTGGTGTTACTTTTGATTATGTTACATACATGCTTATGTTCGCCTGGCGTTCAAACGTTTGGTATTTGACAGATGACATTTAAGATAGTGTTGCCAGGAAAACACTAACACTATTAATGAAAATCGCATGATAAAACTCGTTCAGAAATATTTGAATTGAGAACAAAGAAACAGACAGATAGATAGGCGTGGCGAGGGATTGGATTTGTTTTATCATATTTATGGATGTAGAATGTTTTAATTTATGTATGTTTATTAATATTAACATAATTACCTCATACACATATCCGGTGTAAACTAGTGCATAACCACATAATAATTGACTAATTATTATGCTAATAACTTCGATACGGAAGTCGTAGATGTGTACCCTGGATTTGATTTCAGACCTGGCAGTGTTATGGAAGTAAAGATGATTACGTAACATAACATTACGCCTATATTAACAGATAGAAAGGTGTGGCAGAGGGTTATGACACCCACACTTCACCTGATTTGTTTAGGTCCCATGTGATAGAGAGTGTGCATATCACAAAAATCTTCTGAACGTAGATTAAGAAAAAAAATCCATTGGATTCTTATTGAAGCTGTTTTTAACACGCTTATATTAGCTTCACCTGTATGTATGTATGTAACCGACTCCTTTGGACTCGATTTTGACCCATTTTAAACGGACAGATTTCATTAAAATTTTGCACACCTGTCAAAGATCGATGACAATGCAATAATTCGAAAAAAAAGTAGAAAATAAATAATAGTTTAAAAAAACTAAAAAACACGCTTTTAAAGTACTTCTAACTAAAAAGTGAAAAATAATTCCTAAAATAAGCTGAAAAAAGCGTGGTCGCTCTGTGCCATATTTTTCGTCTATCGAGCAACCCACGCTTTTATCAGCTTATATTAGGAATTATTTTTTTTAGATTATAAAAACGGTCGACGTTGTATCAAATATATTATTATTATTTTTGTAAAAGGTGCTACATAAAAAAATAAAGTCGCTATTAAATTACGTTGGCCGCTGCCAGAGGACCGAATGGAAACTTAACTTAAAATAGAACTTGAATTAAGAAATTACAATTAAACTTAATGGCTACATCCTAAGTGCACCAATTTAGTTCGTCAGAAACGAAAGTGCACCAATCCGGTAAAAATGGTTGTATGGCGCGACGTCCACCGCTCGTATTGCTGACGCCAGCCACGGCTCATGTAGCTCCACCAAAGGGATGCCTGACGCATACGTTACAATTAGGACAATATTATTATTATGATTTATTTAAAAAAGTAAATTATGTACAGTAAATCAACTGCACAAAATTAATAATAAGCTAACTTATTCCTAATAAAAAAAAAAGTTTATTTCCAAGAGATACCTTAGTACCTGAGCTTAGTACATTATTTTTAGACAGCGGCTACCAAACTAGGCTTTCCTGTTTCTTGGTTAGCCAGAGTTGCTATTATACATAGGTTGTATCTGTGGCTTTGATAGGTACAACAATACCAACTCCTATTAACTGAGATCAAAGTTACCAGAGTATAACGCCAGATTAGAACAATAGTTATGATGCAAGCTTAGTGTAAGCTTTAGTTATTGACTTGTGCTAATACTGCTATTGCTGGGTATTCGAGCATGGCATTATGTCTAACAGGTGATCTGACATTAGAGGAGTGACGTCATTACATTCATGTTGAGGGTAGATTAATGCAAATTGACAAAAGGAATATATTTGAAATTATTATTCTGCTCGATAGAGTGGACTCAAATTAAGTGTATGTATATATATAAACATGTAGTTTATAGTCTGAGCGTAGGAAGACCCGCAGGTGAGTGCAAGTCCTATAATAAAATAACAGAGGATTCTGGCAGAGGAATATAAAACTTACACTTCACCTGTTACGTTTGGGTCACTTGTGATCAGGTAAGCCATCCACCGGGCACAATTCCAGCTCCGTGATTTGCGAATTGCCCGACAGAAAATCCCAAATAACACTTAGCCCGCCCCTGGCATCGAACTTGAGACCTCGCGGTGAGAAGCTACGCTAACCATAAGACCAAAAAGGCAGTCAGTCGTACTCAACCTGATAAAGGCTTGAGAAGAAAACTACTGGTGTTCAAGCCAAGAACATATAGTTTTTGTATAATTAATTTATTGTTGTGACTTTCATAATATTTTTTGGTTTAGTCGATTAACATTATCACATCACTAAATTATTTGAGGTGGCAACACTTAATTTTGTCTCTTCCCTTTTTCTATCGTACCTATGTGCGTGGGCGTTAGTGTTTTTTTTAATTTCAATGTAATAGAAAATATATAGTTTTCTTTACAAATATTCACGCTGTTTCAATTCCAAACAACTAGAAATTGAAAAGTAAGACACATTTTTGTTCTAAGTAGTGTCTATACTAACTCAGCAAGAATCTTAATAATGTCTAAATCACAAAAAAACAACATTTACTCGAAAGTTACATATTGTTTGCGAACCCATTGGAATTTGCCCCAAATCTTTATGAGTTTACGTAACGTATAAAACCGAGCCTTCCTTATTTGGGCCCTTCAATAGCAAATATTAAAACCACCCACAAACTTGACAAAAGAACCTTCTACATGACGTCACATCCTACTTTATAAGCAGTCGGAAATAGAAGACAATACGTATACGTATTTTGGAACACAATAATAAGGAAGTTGTGTATGGATTATGGTTGTTTGTCGGCACTGAGAAGGGCAGGTAGCCATATCAAATAAGACTGTTTTTGAACTTGCTTTGAAAGGTAGGTACCTAAAAATCTGAGCAAATTAAATTATTATTTAAAAAAAACTTAACACTAATATACAATTCATTGGCCTCTAGTGTTTGCTACTTGTGTAGACACACTGGCGCCGTCACATCTTCCTAGGACTCAGGTAAAGGCTGGTGCGGCGGCAGAATCTGCAGAATGCCTCAAAAAGCGCAAATATGGTCTTCTTGTTAATGGATATATGTTTGCGCCTTTTGTGGTAGAGACATTAGGGCCGTGGGGGCCCGAAGCGCTCAATCTGTTCAAACAGATTTCAGCTCGCCTGTTTGAGGCCACACGTTCTCCAAATGCTGGTATTTATTTTGGCCAGAAGTTGAGCATTGCCATACAACGTGGCAATGCTGCCAGCATTTTGGGAACGTTGCCCACTGGTAGCGGTCTTTTAGACTAGGTTTGTACATAGTTTTAGATGTAGTCATTTATTTTTAGGTTAATGGGAATTTTGTTTTCTTTATTTTATTTGTATTAAATAAAGTTTTTTTTTTATTAATTGCCTGATTCCACTATTTTCTTTGCTGGCTAATAAATGATAAAAGGTAACAAAAGAAATAGTTGGTGCAGGCCTACTGCTATTGTGTATACATACTATTTTTTTGGTTTTCTTCTTCGTCGTGTCGATGGCTGAGTCAAAATTTCTTGGTCCAATAAGTGGCCACTGTTATGGCGCTCTCGTCGGCGTTCATGAGCGCCTCTCTTGTGCAGGTGGTAAGGTATTTTGGACAGTCAGTAAGGTGGTCAAGGTTTTAACTTGCCATGGTGGTGAAAGGATTAGCCAATTCGCTTTTAAGAACTCGCGAATTGCCCAAGGTGCGCCGGACGTAGGGAATTGTTGTGTACGTCACTCGGGGAGGCTCCTTTCATGCACCCCTGATCTGACCGAATTAAAAAGAGACAGCTATCACTTTCATTTATGTGTGTTATATGCATATTCTGCCAATAAGGTGTATCCCACACCTATGAAATAAGCTTAATGTCAGTTTATATTAACTAAAGTAATTGTTCTAGCTATCTATTTACCTTAGTAGTTTCCTTTGCATCTCGACATATTCTCAACTGGGATAGTTAATACACTAAAGAACCAAAACCAATACTGAATTGATCTCGATAATACGTCTTGCTATAATACCTCGGTAACATGATAATTAAGTAAATCTATTTGCAATATTAGTAAGCCAATATCGTTACATTATATTCGTAGTACATCAAATCTTCCGAGCCTTTTTAACACGCATATATTAGCTTCACCTGTATATGTATGTATGTATGTATGTATGTAACCGACATGTCTTTATGTACGTAGGGATCGTCGATATGTAAATGACCCATAAGGATTGCCTAATACAGTAAGTATAACACAAGCAAATCATTGTCCATTGGAGCTATTGACCCTTTCGACCCCATATTGACCCTGTTTATCTATTGATTACATTGAAATAGACAGTACGCTTCCTACTCCACTTCTTTTGATTAAATTAGTTGCGAGATCGATCCGTTCGGGGAGCATACTGAGTGCATTAGCTTAGGTTTTACTGCGATTCTACAAAATTGTTGGTCTTCGGGACTGGAATCTGACTTAGAAGTTAGTGCACTGATTAGTGATTTCTGACTTTTAGTTTATGTTGAAACTAAGATAAGTGCCTACAGGGTCTCGTGGTTAGCGTATGCGCCTTTTACCGTGAGATCTCTTGTTCGATTCCGGTTTGGGCAAAGTGTTATTTGCGAACTTTCCGTCAGGAAATTCACGATAGGCTCACCCTCTTTCCCATAGAACCTAAACATAACAGGTAAAATGTTGGCGTTGTACACCTCTGCCACACCCTTCTGGGTATTATAGGCGTGTTGTTTATAACTTAACTATCATTTCTGACAAGAAACTAAAAAACATGGCTATATTATTTTAATGATCAATATAAAATCTTAAATATGTTTGGATTAATGTGACGATTTTTCTTAGTATGTTGGCTTTGATAGAACAATGATGAAGTAAAGAAAGATAAAAAGGACTATAGATACATATATAGAAGGATGGGGGAAGAAAAAGATGATGATTTTGCTGCTTTTAGTACTGTAACCTACATCATCATCTCAGCCTAACGACGTACACTGTTGGACATAGGCCTCATCTAATTTCTGCCACGACGGCGACGCGCGGTTTTGGGTCGCCTGAATTCAACGGCTCCCTGCAATCTTAACCAGATCATCCGTCAATCTGACTGCGTAGAAACCTACACAACTTGACCTACATAGAAAAAACCTCAATTACCCATAGCGATATCCCCAAGAAAGCACATTTTTGTAGACCATTGTATTTCTGACAAAATAACTTGAAAAGGACAAAAGATTATCCTAAACAAACAATCGACTTTTTGTAAAAACCTTTGTGAAAAAATATACCTTTAGACCGTGTAACTAAGGGAGGTATTGCAAAATTAATTTGGTCTCTACATAATGTACTTGCTGAATAGGGTTGCCAAACGTGAATGATTTACTAGAATAATAAAATGAAAATATATATATAAAGATCATGTTTATATTCAAAATTAATTAATCTTATAACTGCTTCGATGGTTTAGTGGTTAGTATGCACCTCTCACCGCAAGGTCTCGCGTTCGATTCCTGGGTCAGGCAAAGTGTTATTTGTGAACTTTACGTCAGGAAATTCACAATAGCAGCACGGAGTTGGAATTGTGTCCGGTGGATGGCGATAGACACACCGCCTATCCCATAGGACCTAAACATAAGGTGAAGTGTGGGTGTTGTACACCTCTGCCACACCCTTCTGGGAAATATAGACGTGATGTTATGTTATGTGTGTTATGTTAGTCGTGACTCGTTTATAGCGAACGAACATGTAGTCGACCTGATGGAGTGGCAACTATTGCTTATAATCACGTGTGGTGTAGTGGTTTAAGCGGTCGCCTCGCCGCTCTCCACTGCACTGGTGCTGTGGGTTCGATCCCCACATGGGACAAATCTTTGTGTGATTCGCAAATATTTGTTCTGAGTGCTTTTTTTTTTTGCTTGTGTGAGTGAATGTGTGTATTTGGCCTTGTCATTGGGACCATTGGATAGTGTAATTGCTTCTGGCGTTCTATCTAATGTAAAAAATCCAAATTTATCTTTATCTTTATAATCATCAGTAGATTCAAAATGCGTGAATACATCCGAAGACAGCGAGGTTATACTAAATTTGTCAATAAAAATCAGGCTCTAATATCAGTAACAATCCAGAAGAGAGTAGTGTAATCAATTATATAGGTGGTTTAGTGGTACCCGTAAGACAATGTACACAAAATCTCCGCGAGTATAAATAAAAAAAAATGTGTCTACTAACCTAATAATAAATGCTTTAAAAGCTAAAGTAAATAACTAAGTACAAACCTAATCTAAAAGATTGGGCATTGGGCAACGGAATAGAATAGAATAGAATAGAAAGTTGTTTATTTCCCTGGTTCATTTGTTACAATATTATCCATAGGCCGGTGGTGTGCCCGGCCTTTGGGTGTATCAGCTACTTACAGTCTACTTATGTTTGTCTGAGAGAGATCTATATAAGTGTCGTGTGTGCTGTGAGTTTGTTAGTGTGTATGTACAGGATAGATTTATATAAATTTATCAAGTTTTATAATATTATCCTAACCTATTTACAGCTAATTATAATCTATGGGGACGTGGAGCGGTTGTTCGCTTACTGAGCAATCTACTCCTGTCTTTTTTTGGTACATAGTGTTAGTTAGGAGAGGGTTGTGCTTTCTATATCCGAGGTAGGTGTCACCAGGAGTGTCTAGATCCTCAATGTGCATTTCACGGAGTCGGCGTAGCATATCTTCGTTTAGATCTTGAGCTCGCAGGTGCCATGGATCCCAATCTAGTATATCCCAGAGCTGTGAGGTTTCTAGGCGTCTTGGGAATTGTCCGCTTGTCTTGAGAGCCATTCGATATTGGCGTTCAATTTTTAGTAAATTGCTTTTACTATATCGTGGGAGTAGTTGTACTACGCCATAATCTAAAATAGGAAGTATGCAGGCCTGAACGACAGCAAGCTTCACAGTTATATCTGTTTTGGCGTGCCAGCCTATGATAGGGGCTAACGCGCCACGTGCTCGTTGCGCTTTTTGCACCACATAGTATTGGGCAACGGTTCCAAAATGCTAGCAGCATTGCCACGTTATATGGCAATGCTGTTGTATTTTTCTAATTAGATTTGGGTCAAATACTGGTCTAACGGATTTAGCTAAATACCAGTATTTTAGGTGGAGCGACTGCGATTAGACCTCCACAACGCAGTACGAGAAAGTACGATACTTTTTGTTAGACTAGTTGGACTTTCTGGCTTCTGACTACCCGTAACGACTGCCATCACAGATATAGATCTACATAGATAACGCAAATGCATGTACTTCGCGTGTCCGAACCCCGACCAAGCTTCAAGGTTGGTCGCCGCTAACTTCAGTCCACGCGCGTCTTTTGTTAGAGTAAATCATAGCGGACGGCCGTTTGAATCGTACTGGGCGGATGGGCATCGGCGGCATCGGTGTCTTTGAATCGGTTTGGATTTCCCGTCACTAAATTTCGGCTGTGACGTCACAATAGGTATTAAAAAGTCGGCACGCTTGGTTTCAATACAAATCGTGATACTTGCGTTATCTATGTAGATCTATATCTGTGACTGCTATAGATCTTCAGATGGCAACCGACACTGACGGCTTAACGTGCTCTCCGAGGTAAGAAGAAAAAAAGTAAGAAAAAAAACATTTATTTTGGCATAAGAAACATATTATAAAGCGTCTAAAACTAAATATTTAAAAAATATTATTCATAATGCCAGAAATGGTACGCATCTCAGCACAATACTGCAGCGCTAAAATCACCGAAACGCTGATAATTCTGATGCGCCCACAATAATTCTCATGGGGTACTGAGGAAAACTCGTTTTATGAGATGGACACCCATCCTCGGCCGAACGCAGTAAGCATTGCTTAACCTGTAAGATCGATCGGTCCGGCGATTTTAATCCACGAGTATGTTCACAAAATCTCTACCACCTTCAATATAACTATGTCAAATAAAAGTTGTCAGCCCTATACATAAATGGGCGCTACTTAAAATTCTGTCATACATATTTTATATGGTGTTTATAGCGGCCTGGTTTACTATGCACCATATTTTATGATAAAGGCTTTTCTTTGTTATGGGAAGTTGTTACTTAGTTTGTATCGTTTAGTGAGTAATATGCATGGTGCAACTTGAATTTAGGCATATTTTGATTTTGTGCTTGTTCATGATGTTATATGTTGCCTAATGTTGATCAGTATTGTCTGCCGTATTCGATAGAGCCATACATACAGGGTACAGCGACTTAACTAAGACATTTAAACCAATAGGACTATAGTTATTGTATGGCGTCTCCCGCTGCCGTGGAAGAACGTAGCTCTTGCATGTAAAATAATAAAACTAGTTGTCAAATCATAGATACGCGAAACAATCTATTGTTTCCACCTCCGCAAGTTTTGGCAGACTAGCAATAATTTCCTCTCCAACAATGAATAACAATAAAAATAAGTCGCAAAAGTATGTCGATATGAAGTGTAGCATTCGACCCGAATAATACCTATAGTACTGCAATTATTCTATAATAAATGTATCTAAAAACTTAAACGGGTAGGTAGGTCCTTGAAATGCCATCTCGATTTTGCCTCAATTGTCAAAACCCATGATTTCATTAGTTACATGAACCATTATTACCAAGCAATTTACAATAGCAGCACGGAGTTGGAATTGTGCTTGATCGATGACGATAGCCCCCCTCATCCAATGGGCTCTAAACATAACAGGTGAATATTTTTATTAAAACTGACGTGAGTTTGTAACATTCAGTGCAAGACTGGCTGCGACTCAGGCGCGACGTATCGCACTCTTTTGATAATGCCTAGACGTATAGGCGAAACCGCGGTCGACTAAATAGACCAACATTACGTGAGTAACACCCGTATTTCATAATTTCATAAAATAACAGGTGAAATGTGAGTGTGGTACACCTCAACCACACCCTTCTGGGTAATATAGGCGTGATGTTATGTTAAGAACCATTATAACAATACCACTCCAATAACGCATACATTTCCTGTTAAAAGGCGATAATTCCCAACTGTTGCTTACTAATAAAACGCCACACATTGCAAACAGAATCTCCATAACAAATCGATACACAACCTTGGTTGTCCCCTACACAAACAGTCACAACGAGTGAGCACCATCAATTACTGCCAAGCCGTCCCTTTGTGCAATTTTCTTTGCATTAAAGCACCCTTTGGAAATTCACACCCATTTATAACACACTATCTGTAACTACTATTCGACAGCTATTGCTAATGAATTAGGGATGTTTTTAATCTGTGTCTGTTTGTAATATTAGGTCTAGTCTACTAGGAACTCATATTCCATGATTACTCGAATTTTTAACGTATCCATGATGACGAAAAAGATTCAAATGCGAGGAAAATGTAACACTAATCAATAAACAAATAACTACTTTTGGAAAAAGAATTCCATGTTTATAAAATAAAATTAATTTGAAATTAGAATTCTTAGCCAAACAAAAAATATTTTGATTTGAAATGGCCAGTACTGCAGAACGGCAATTTCATAGGTAAAGACCTATTATAACAGAGGACATATTAAGACGTTTTATTATTACCTAAAGAAGATACCTACCATCTAGATCGCACTGAAGCAGCAATTAAACAGAATATTAGGTACCTATGATGATATCCATGTCGTCACTTTGAAAACCAGCAAATTCAATTTTTCAACTACTATCCAATTCAAATACCTATTTGGTGCAACTGCGGCCATAATGTTAATATTCTTTCGTGCTATTTTTTCTGTATTGTTATTTATCTGTGTCCCGCTCTTTTCCTTGCCTAAAATTAAGCTTTTTTTTTTCTTAAAGGAAGAAAACAAAAACGATCTAAGGCGATTGATTCGTTCCTAAATAACAGAAAAAACTACTTATTGTGCAACTATCTATACAAGCATGCTTATATAAGCACTTGTATATATAAATTCATAGCACTTTTTTCAAACAACTTTATGATTGTGACAAAATACAATACACCAATATACCTACAATATATAATTTATTTTCTCTTCATAAATTGTGAAATACACACAATAGTAGCCCGTTTCATAAAACACTCCAAGAATAAGACTTAAATTGATAAAACAGAACTGAAGGGAAACAATACAATAAACCCGCACCTTTCAAATAGGTTAAAATATTCCATTTAAAAACAAGCGCCAGTAATTAAAAGCCGTGTTTTCGGGTTTTGTCGGTCGACAATAAATGCGAAAAAAGGAGAATAAAACGTTTACATTAATTGAATTTAACAAAAGCACAGTTCCCAGTTTGTTATATTCCACACAAAAACTGGGCTAACTTTGTAAATGCGCCGCGAACTTTTTTAAAATTGTACTCGCGTTACACTCAGCAATTTGGTCATTCGCACACCTACCTTTTATTATAATATTCACATGTTTTTTACACTCACACAGCCACACACTCGATATGTTTACCAGAGGCTTTGAACCTTTTGGCGCATATATCATGGATTAATATAAACTTGAGTGTCTTCACCATTGTTTGCTTGAATAGCAAGGTCATCAATGTCGTCGTCCTCTGAAACACCAACACATTTATAGTTCCTTTGTTGTATTAGTTCATTCTTCTTTTTCGGGTCATTCACCGAGACTATTTTGTGGACATAGCCCAGAATTACTGAAATATAATGTCCTTCTAAGTTGTAGTTTGTATAGAGCAAGATGTCAAACTAGACGATGATAAACGATCCCTTATACCTAAGATAAATTGTAACTTTGTTGCAGACAAAAAAAACACATTGTATGTAACATTAAAAGGAAAGAGAACGTATTTTAATAACGTCATGCTAAACAGGAATGGTACGTAAAACTGAGAGAATCATTCACCATCACTGGTGTACATTTTTCGTGTTCACACACACATTTACCACTTTACATAAACATATTTTGCACACATTCACAATATGACGTCCATATTGTCCATACATCGGTGCATTAGGTGCAGCGGACACGGTTAGTTATCCCCTATTGATCTGCACCAATTAAATGGACCGAACGCTCTAAAAATGCCTTAAATAGACTATCCATTGAAGTTACATAAATCCAACACATGTGTATCTGTAGAGAAAATATCATAACGTCAAACCAGACGACGACAATCGAATCTATGATTAATTGCGAGCCCAAACAATACAAATATAAACATTTTGTAACATAATTCTACATAGTAAAAAGATAATGAAACTACTATTTAATGTAACGTTACGTAATACCAATTATATTATAATGTAGTATTATATTTTATTTTATTTTATTTTTATTTATTAGGAACAACAAACAATTACACAATAAATGATATACATTTAGAGTACCTCAAAGAATGACAATTGTGCAATCCACAACGTTATTCACAAAATACATTGAAAAATATATAAAAGTAGTCGTACGTGCTTTTATAGTAACACGACTACATTAATAACACTAAAAATTATTATTATTATATATATATAAGTATAAGGTGCGTAGAATAAATAAAAACACTTGATTTCAACAATATACAATTTACTATCGATCAACGATAAACTTATGATACACACTGGGAACTTAAATATAAATTGTCTCAGGGTCTTAGGTTTTAAAGGTACAGAACTGATTAGGTATTTCTGGCGAAATGAGAGTAACACTTAGCTTCGGCATTATATAGTAGAGTAAAGATATATGTTTATTTCTTTTTTTTTGTTAGCCTGCATTGTCCCATTGCTGGACAAAGGCCTCCCCCAAACGTTTCCAGTCCTCTCTATCTCCTGGAGTTTCCCACCAGTTGTGGCTGTATGCATCTTTAGGCTGTAGGTGTCCTTCTTGGGCATCGATTGTGTGGCAATCCGTTTTCACTTCTAGCTTCTTAAAAATCATCTGTAAATAAAGGTTGACAATCTCTAAAAACACACACATTCATAACACATAAATGTATTATTGCACACATATGCGTCAGTACATCGGTGCATTAGGTGCAGCGGCCACGGTTAGTTATCTCCTATTGATCTAGACCAATTAAGTAGTGCCACACCCAGGGGGGTACTGGCGGTAGTAGCGTTGGTCTTAGTTCTCGATAGCTATGTATTGGTGCCGTGTCGTCATTTTGCTGATGTAAGGCACAGTCTGCTCCGTTGTGCCCGATTGCTAATTGTATCGGAAACTATCGAGCTAAGTATTCATTGTGTAGGCGTTTATGAATACTCTGCAGTTGTTTATTCGAGCTTCACTTGTCTTAGGTTTTGATGTTGTTGTTATTATAGGGCCTGCTTGCAAGAAATGGGGAATGATAAAACAATATCATAATTTTACAAAAAAAGAAAAGTATATATGTATTAGTATCGGTTGCTCTAGTACCCTTAGTACAAGCTCTGCTTAGTTTGGGACTAGGTGCCGATGTGTGTAAGTTGTGAGATATTTATTTATAATATTCTCTGATCAGATTTTCAAGATGTTTTAACAAATACTTAGGCATAAGAAACAGATAGCTACAATAATTGTGGTACCAGGTATAAGTATCAAAATAAATAAAACTTAATTTTACTATTCAACGCAACGTTAATTTCAATTTATTAATAGCTCTTATACTGGTAATAGATAGAACACACCCTTTGGAATTGGTAGCAAAGTAATGTTACTAATCACAGATTTGAATATCAGAATATTTTACTTCATACATTATATAAACATACATCATCTGAACGATATAGAACGACTCAGATAGACCCATCGACACACACTGTATAACAAGCCTATTACGGTCGCCACTTATCATGTAAATGTATCCTCACCTTATGGGGAGACCGGAATCAAACTAGAACCTAATAACTATTCATAATTCAATGTCTTATGCACAAATAAAGTTTTTATCTATCTATATATCTATCTAAGAGATTAAAAAGAACAACAAGTTAGCTTATTCGGATACATGAGCATAAAATGTTTCCAGGTGAAATGTGGGTGTTGTACACCTCTGTCTGCCAGACCTTTCTGGGTATATAGGAGTGATGTCTCTTGACAGTCGTTCTGCCCTATTATATGGCAATTATCAGTTCAGTTTTTCATTCAGTTATGGCATTGCCCTGAGATGTATTGTTACTGCCACAACGGTTCCTCTACTTAATATAAGATACCCTTTCTAGAGCAGAACTTCAAATAATCGTACTTAGCAAACAATCGTCAAAATTAAAAAATAAGCTTAGCCTGTCACGGACGCCACACGGCAGGTCAGTTTATCAGTCTCTTGACAGTCATTCTTCTCTATATCTATGGCAATTACCACCTAATATGCACACATAAATGAAGTGGACGAGCCACACTGTCACACAACGGGCACAGAACAGACACATACGGTCAATTAACAGCTACAGATCTAATATTCCCTACACATAAGCCCGGACCGTGTTAAGCACTGTATTACTGGCTTACTGTTGCAGACTCAACGGTTCCTCTACTAAATATAAGATGCTCTTTCTAGAGCAGAACTTCAAATAATCGCTCTTAGCAAACAGTAGTCAGAATTAAAAATAATTAGGCCTATCACGGTCGCCACATGGCAGTTTAGTTGATCAGTCTCTTGATAGTCATTCTTCTCTATATATCTATGGCAACTATTACCTCATGTGCACACAAATGAAGTGGACGAGCCACACTGTCACACAACGGGCACAGAACAGACACATACGGTCAATTAACAGCTACAGATCTAATATTCCCGACACGTAAGCCTAAGGCAGGTTACGCACTGTATTACTGGCTTACTGGGATGTATTGTTGCAGCCACAACGGTTCCTCTACTAAATATAAGATTCTCTTTCTAGAGCACAGCTTTAAATAATCGTACTTAGCAAACACTAGTCAAAATTAAAAATAAGGTTAGCCTGTCACGGACGCCACATGGCAGGCCAGCTGATCAGTCTCTTGACAGTCATTCTTCTCTATATCTATGGCAATTATCACCTCATATGCACACATAAATGAAGTGAACAAGCCACACTAGTCACACAACGGACACAGAACAGACACATACGGTCAATTAACAGCTACAGATGTAATATTCCCGACACGTAACCCAAAGGCGTGCTACGCACTGTATTACTGGCTTCTATTCAGTTATGGGATTGCCCTGGGATGTATTGCTGCAGGCAAGCAAATGCATCCTAATATTTGTATTAGAATACTCTTTTTGGCACTTAATAAGGCTTTGTTACTTGCTTATTGTTTTAGTATAGGGAAATGAACAAGGCAGTAAAACGAATCTAACGTATGGTTGTGAAACTAAACTGTGTTCTTCCATTATTTTACTTGAATCATTTTGGTTTTGACGTTCTTTTAAGCTTACTATTAATTAGCAAATACAAATTACTAGTATTCATGATAACCATCTCCAGCTAAATTTGATTTGCTGGTGTTAGAAGGAATTTCACGTTCGGGGTGTGATTTCCAGGATTCGAACTCACGACCTCTCGATCGTAAGACCAATGTTTTATCGATTACGCCCCTGCCGTATAGTACACGCACCGTCACATGAGGTACTTCGTTCGTCTTCATTGAAGATCATTATAATATGATCCTGAAGTAACACAGTGGTCCTTTAGTTAGGTAGATGTCATGTCCATATTCGTTCATAGACATTGCAGTCCCAGTTTGATTGCCTTATATAAATATACATAATATACTTTGAAAGTGTTCCAAGTTTCAAGATAACATAAATTAAGGTGCATTTTTCTTGTTTTCAGATGGCGAATTGTACTCAGGTACAGTGGCAGACTTCAGTGGTATGGAGCCGATCATCTATCGAGAACCACTTCAGACGGAGCCCTATGATTCTATGACCCTAAATGGTAAGCAAATATACCATACTAATAATTTAAAAACAAATTACATTATTATATCTTATACTAAAAAATTATGGGACCGGCAAGAATTGAACCAGCGACCTTAGCATATCGGGCAGCCTCTGTAACCACTAAGATACGGTCGCCTTTTGCCAGACCTTGCTTCACCCTAAATTTTTCAGCTGTTTGTTACGTTACAATTTTTCAACTGTTTCTTAGTATAAGTTGCTAAGTATAGCTTTATGCTATAAAAATAATTATATCTCATATCATATTGATTACAAGCCCCACGCACATTATACCTACCAACCCGAAAATAAAACCATCGATATTCAAATTTTATGCTCACCGATTGTTTATACACATTATTTTATCAAACGTAATATTATTTTGTATTCCTGCTGCACAGAATAATAAAGTTTAATCAAATACAATCGAATATTTCCATATCTGGCAATTAGTTGAATCTGTTCTATTAAAACGCACGGGACACGAATAATAAAAGCAATAAAATTAAATTTTACCCACACTAAAACAATAACTGTCATTTCCAAGCGACAAACAATGAGAGATAATCTAATTATATTAAACAATTTAGTGATACCGCCATTGTTAAGCCCCGTATTCACTACGACTAGATTTTGGACGCCACGTGACGACATTGCAAAAACACTCGATTTAATTCTCGAACAGTTTCAGTAGTTTTTTGACTTGTGCCGCATACAGAAAATACAAATGCGGCGCAATGGTTAAGGCATCGGTCTTACGATTGAGAGGTCGTGGGTTCGAATCCTGGCCATTACACCACGGACGTGAACTTCCTCCTAACACAAGCGAATTAAGCTTAGCTGGAGGGGGTTAACAAGAATACTAGTAATTTGTATTTGCAAATTACTAGTAAAAAAAAAAAAAAAAAAAAAAAAAAAAAAAAAAAAAAAAAAAAAAAAAAAAACTCCTCCGTCAGTCGTATTTCTCATGTCTGAGGATCGTCACCTCATCCATCCATAAGAGATTTTACGCCATCTCAATCTATCCTCAGCCACTCGGAGAGCATCGTAGACAGTACAGTCGAGTGTGATGCGAATTTGGTCCGACCAACGCATCGGGCTACGGCCCGCACTCTTTATTCTTGCACTTAGCCAGTGAAATAGAAATCAAATCAATTCAAATCTTTTATTTTGAAGAAAACACTGTTACAATGAGTTATTTAATATACACGTCTCAAGTGATCCTGCCGTAAGGCATGCAAAAATATATTATTGGTGCAATCATTTTAATAAAATCAAGACTGGCAATGAAATAGTTACTAAGAAATTACTTTAGAAATTGAATAAGATTGAATATAATGACAATTAAATTAATTAATTGAATGTCGATTATAGTAGTATTAAGAAAAGGATTTATAAATCATTTCAATATCATTCCTAAGATCATTATCATTTTCAACTATTACAAAACAGAAAAAAAAAGATTTACGTAAAGGAGAAGACGTTGATGGGAATGTCAAACTATAAAACAACATGTCTGCAGATCTTACGAGTACATCCAGATCCAGAAACTATTTCGCGTATTGTCTCCCCAGTACGTGTCACTAGACATTAGTCCCCAGTGAATAAACGGCTTTGTTTACTATCTGTATTTACGTATTTACATAATATCCAGTCGATTGCCTCTCAATGCGACTGTCAAACAGACATCTGCCATTATAATTGAATTTCGAGCATGCTTCGGCAACTCCTCGTCATCCGTAACGTCTGACACATCAACAATCACCAAATCAGATTAATAATCGTGTTAGAAATTACCGACTTAGCATAGATAATGTCACTACTTTGCATAATTGCGATGCGAAATTCATGTGCTTAACTTGATGCCTGTCAAATGGAATATAGGTCAGATTAGCTGACAGAAGATGATGAGACACGTGATAATGAGAACGTTGATAATTTCACGCCTGTAGAATCCAGGGCGTGGCAGAGGTGTTTAACATCCACATTTTATATGTAATGTAATAGGGGGTGAGTCTATTACCATCCACCGGGCACAATTCTAACTCCTTGCTGCGATTGCGAATTTCCTGAACGAAAAATCCTAAACAGTATTTTTGCCCGACCTGGAAATCGAACAGGAGACCTCGTGGTGAGAGGCTGCAAAAGCTTCGATGCTGCGATTGGATTGAATTTCTTAATAGAAAAATCCCAAATAGAACTTTTCTAGCTCGTGGTGAGAGCTACAGACTACAGTGAGACCAACGATGTAGCGATATGAGAAGACCCAGTAAAAAAAGTCGATTATAATATTGATGCCTGAGATTGGCAAACTCTCTTAAAAAACCAAACCAAAGAGCTAAATATAAAATCAAAATTCATATTTTCTCACAGACATTTTGCTAATTGGTTTATTTACCTACAACAGTTATATATTATTACAATCTGCCTACGTACGCAGTGCAATGTATTTGAAACAGTCAATATATACGTAACGTTGGACTAATTTACTAATAAATTTACTTTAATTAATAACTTCCAGCGATTACAACGTTACCAAGCTGTACCATTAGGTATTTAATTCGAAGTTTTTTAACTTTAGCTACTTATACTTGATCGATTTGTATTTTTATCTTTGTTCACAGCGCCTGACTTCGTGAATTCTTTAGTGCACGGCAACTTCGTGTATTTCTTCTTCAGAGAAACAGCTGTTGAATACATTAATTGCGGAAAGGTAAGCTTTTAACTTGCATTTTAATAACTTCCTTGGACGGAATATATTTTATGCAGAGTTTTGCATTTCTATATTGAACTGCGACGTTGGTCCTGGTAACTCGATTGCTGAACGTTGCGATGATATTAAACTGTGTTTTATAAACCCAAGTACAGTGATTACAGTATTATTGCTTTCTTTTTTTTTGGCGCTTTGCCTTGTTTACAACTAACACCTCATGGCTGGAAGGAATGTTAGGGATATACATATTTATAACATTGTACGTGAGTCAATAATAATATAAGTCAATATGTCATGTCCCAGCCAATAATCACTGGTGTGGCGGTATCCGCACATAATAAATGACGGATAATAGTGACACTCACGTCACAAATGTCAAAGAGCGCTGAATCGCGATAGCAAAATGATCACAGCAAGTATTTATAAATACTACTTCCAAGACGCTACCGTTGGACAGCTGTCCGCCAGGCAATAGCGCCGAGCCTGGTGGAGGAACAATACACCCGTTCTTTTACACTGGCATCAAATGTATTTAACCATCTTTACTTTACATTACTGCTTCTTTAACCAACTACTTACTATCACTCAGATAAATATTATTTTCAGACCGCGAGCTTTCGGCTGTTATGTAACTTTGTCGGTTCAATTTTGAGCACGACGCTACAAACTGCCCATTATGTCACAGAACACCTTAATTTTAATTAATAAAGGCAATGCCTCCTTTATTTATTCCTAGGCTCGGTCGGTATTCAGTGTCTCCGCGATGCAACGACGATTAACGTGCAATATGTCTTGAGACGTCAACAACAAACTGCACGTTGGCAATCCATTGCCTACGTGTGGTTCCTGCGAGTTTGTTACTGGTTGCTAATGAAACATAATATATTCTGTTAACTAAATGGAGTACTTATAGTTGAGACTATTTTTTAAAGGTGTTGGTAGATTTTGAGAATTTTTATGTTTTATATTTCAAGTGTCATTCAATTTAGGTCGACATTTTGATACTCAATAATATTTTTTTAGTTGAAGTGATTTAAACACTACTTTATTCTTAAAAGAAACACATTTTTTTTAGGTATCCAGACTAAACTTCGATATTAATGCTAACGACCAGAATGATACTCTAAAATTTAAATTTTGTTACTGAATTATGCACACAGATGTTCATAATTTTGTCTAACCTAAATAGTTCTACTTTAAAGTTAAAATAGTCATGAGAGTTTTACTAAATGAAATAAGTGATATTTCGTTACTGCGACTCAAATATCTATTTGTAATATATAAAACTAATAAGCAATTAATTGTTTTCCTAAGTGTCTTATCAAGATATTTTTATTATTTTCTAGTTAATTTTGAAGTAACCGACAAATTCGCATATAGGTAAACTGATGAAATGTTTTTCAGGCGGTTTACGCGCGAGTGGCCCGCGTCTGCCGGGATGACCGAGGCGGTCCTCACCGCTTCAAGCAGAGGTGGACGTCCTTCCTCAAGTCAAGACTCAACTGCTCCGTGGCTGGAGACTTTCCTTTCTACTTCAATGAAATACGTAAGTTTATCTCTATTGGGTTCTGCCTGTGTGATATTTCCATAATAAATAACCTATAAAATTATGTAAAGGTAGGCTATAATCGGAGTTGTGTGCAAAGTTTTGCATTTTGAAAAACGGTGCCCACATAGTCCTGGAATGTAGGGCCGTTACTTTCCAACGAAAGCAAATCCTCCGAACAGTGAGGTCGCTCCGGAAAGCCTGTGAAGCTTACAGGAAGCTTCTGTATGGAGTTAGGCTGGCTATTTTAGCCAAAACTATCCACTCACAAATAAGAGTCTAATTGCGGATAAACTAGTATAAATGCGGTTAAACCAGTCTACTTATGGATAGATGGATATAATATTGGATAATTAATTATTACCAAGTTCATGACCTTGACTGACTATTTTTCTTACAGAATCAACAACGGAACTAATAGAAGGTGTATACGGAGGTCTAAACGCACAGCTGATATACGGCACCTTCACGACACCGCCAAACAGTATATCGGGCAGTGCGGTCTGTGCCTTCAGCATGCAAGATATTGCTGACACCTTCGAAGGAACGTTTAAAGAACAAAATGCCATCAACTCTAATTGGTTACCTGTGAATAGTGCAAAAGTAAGTCATTGTAAATTAGAATTTATCTTAACTTTCAAACCATAGATTTAAAACGTTCTGGACTGCAAACATCGCATAGAAAATTACTTGAATTCTTGAAAAAGTAAAAGTATGTATGTATAAAAGTCTGTAATTTTCCTTATCCTATTGTATTCTCTTTTTCAAGGTACCTGAGCCTCGTCCTGGGACATGTCATAACGACTCTCGACAGCTACCAGATCAGACGCTGAATTTCATTAAAACACACGCTCTGATGGACGAATCAGTGCCGGCGTTCTTCGGAGAGCCGATTGTCATCAGGACCAGTTTTCAGTGAGTAAACTTAACTTTAAACTTAACCTTAATGATATCAATGGTTTTATTATCATAATGTATCGTGATCAATGATTTCATAAAGTATGGTCTGCCACCACACTGGCCAGACTTCTAACAAACGCTAGTGACTAACCACATCAACAAGATGGCGGTTCTAAATCCTAGTAGGCTAGCGTCACACGCTAAATGGCTTATTAATGTACATATTTTCGTTTGCGAATGAGTTCACACAAACCTACTTATGCTCTGAGATGTAGAAAACCCATAACTATTTTGACACAGACTTTAATTATTCTTTTATTTTTATTTTCAGCTATCGATTTACACAAATAGCTGTAGATCCACAAGTGAAAACTCCTGGAGGCAAAGCGTATGACGTACTTTTCATCGGCACGGGTAAATTTTGATATATTCAATACTTAATTTAAATGTTTATATTCTTTATACTTTTCATAATCTTTAATATTATCAATATTTCTCTTTTACAGATAACGGCAAAATAATAAAAGCAATCAATGCAGTCTCATCCGAGTCAAACAAGCGGGCAGTGCCAGTCGTAATTGAGGAGTTGCAGGCCTTCGCCGCAGGCTCTCCTGTTCGTGCCTTGAGGGTCGCCCGCGCTGGCAGAGACTCTGCCAGGCTCATTGCTGTGTCAGACCGGCAGGTGCTCAGCCTGAGGCTGCATCGGTGCTCCAGTGATAAGATTAGCTCTTGCTCGTAAGTATTGTCAACTTTTTTGTGAAGATCTTAGTGTAAATGGAAATGTGATTTTTTATTTATTTATTAAATCACTTACAATAAATCTTGCTAAAAAATACAACTACAGAGTTTTACATAAACCAGGTTCTTACGTTTACCAATTCGTCGAAGGCACATGCAAAAAATATACATCGAACTACGCATAGCGGAGCGCGCGCGCTCACAAACGATATTCTTATCTACTGAATGTGAATGTGTGTAGAATGAATATAATATACAGCGTGTTTGCACTTTGTTTCATTGGATTATTTATTGTAAATGCAATGATTATTGTACTTAATGCAGCAAATCAAAATTATTTTAAATCAAGTTTACCTAGAACACCATTTTCAATATTGAAACTCCAGTTTCAATATTGCTAACTGGTGACGACAGATTTTATGTGCTATCTACGTATTCTGAAAACCTTTTTCTTTTTAATTAGATTGAAATGTAGGTGTCTCATAACTATCTTTCAATTCCAGTGAATGCGTGGCCCTTCAAGATCCATATTGCGCGTGGGACAAGCAGGCAGGCAGGTGTAGGGCTTTCTCCCACGGAGTAAGCCGATGGTTGGACGAAAACTCATTCTACCAGAGCGTCAGCACTGGAAGTCATGCAGCATGTCCTCATAGTAAGTACATAATACATGTATACATATAACAATCTCGTTGACTATGAATGAATGAATGATTTTGCAGCTTTATATTATACTAGGAAAGATTACCACAATGAAATGGAGGAATAGATAAAACCGATGTATTTCCAATTGTAGGTAAAGACGCCGGAGCCGTAGGCGGGCTCAGCTCCGGCTTGTACGACGATGCGCGAGGGGAGACCAAAGGAGAGGTCATCAACATCGTTCAGGACAAAGACGGCAAGGGAGGAAGTGGCGGCAATGAAGGTGACATTTTCTAGACAGAACTATATTACGTTTTGTTATCATAATGAAATAAATAGATACATGTCACTCTGACACTCATGACAACTCCGAATACAAATGTTCGTAAAAACTTGACCTTTGATGATGATGACTCAATAAGCCCTGCACTGATTTGATAAAAAATACTGCTCACTTATGAACATACACAGAAACATGAAGTTAAAAAGCTATAAACTCATATAGACTCAACATTGCATAACACACATCATAAATATTGAATAAAAAATCACCATCTTTAGGTCCTGAAGTTCTCGCAGCAGATCCGCCTCCAGCCGCATACTCCGTAGAGACCCTGGCACTAGCCGTAGCCGCTGGTGCTTTAGCAGCCTTAGGAGCAGGATTTGCTGCAGGCTACATTTGTGGGAGAAGATGTAAGAAGGATGATGACGACAACATGCCATACCCTGATACTGAATATGAATATTTTGAACAGAGGCAGAACATTAATAGGTTTGTACTTATTATTCAATGTAACAAGGTCTTGATTAATGTATTTTTTGAACTAAGATCATCGCTGTCTTCGATGTTTGTCATCATCGAATAAATTGTCAAGTGAAAATTTATTTAACTGAGACAACCATCTGAATTAAAATATGTATATGTGTCCTAGCCGTAAGATTTATTCATTTTCTTGCTATACAGGATCCAGGCAGAACCGAAGCTCCTCCAGCAAGTAGAAGAAGTGACATACGCCGAACCGGTACTAGCTCCTCAGCCAAAGCCGGCGTCTCCCCGCGCCACTCTCCGCAAACACCCCCCATACCACCCCCACCACGAGACGCTGTTCCAATTCCAACCGGATTCGTACCGTCGTGACAACTTCGGCACTCTTCGCTCACATCAGGTCAATGTCAGTTGTAATCCTTTTTACTCTTTTGCATGGCTTGCTTTTCTTTACAGGTACCCAGTAAAAGAGACGGTCAACACATCAAATCCGGTCAACGCCATTTTGGCGTAGATCTCTTAATGATAATCTTTTTTAGCATACATTAATACGTTATAAATTTTAAAGAAACAATATATGATTTGATCCAGCTTCGGCCTTAGTGCTGAATTGTAAAGTCCTTTAATGTTCATTAATATCATCATTGTCAAAATTGTTCCATAGTTCTCGAAAGCTCAAGCAACCAAACCCTAAATACTTACAGGAGCTAAAAGATTAATTAATCACCACTTCATGATTCTCTCTTCATATCCGACATGCATGTTGAATACTTATCTGTGTGCAATAATCCTTTTTCTATATTGATGTTAGATTTGGTACTATTAGAACAACAAAAATCGTAAAACGTAAGTTTTCTCTAAATAAGTACATCTAGTCATCAGCTTACTCTGATCACCCATTTTGCATGACTTCCATTATTCAAATAATTTTACCATTCTACATATTTTCATCATCATGATTAACCAGTTCTTTTCATTTACTAATCGTTTTATCTTCATCGCCTATTCATTGTTAGTTTATAATGTGTGTGGAATTTTGGGTCAAAGCTAAACACAATGATGTCATCTAAATGTATAAAATTTGGTTTTATCTAATTCATTGTGATTTACGATTGAGTAACTATAGTTTTTTTATGTTTTAACATGCACTTAATTTGTCTTAGTTTCACGTTAAACTAAAACGGTGCTTGATATTTAAAACGAATGTGTTTAAATAAAATTTCACAAACATTTTAACTTGGCAATAACCATTCACCTAATCCACTAACTCACGCACGCATATTCACTTCGGCATGTCAGTTAACACAGGAATATTCGGACCGCAGGGCGATGGGTACCGGCGTGGCAACGACAACGGCTTCTCAACCACGCGCTCAGTGAAGAAAGTGTACCTCTGAGAAACAAGCGGGGCGGACTCGCGCGATCAAATGCAGCACCATAAACATAACACGCACCATCACCACACGTTGGGTAAGCATTTCTGTTGATTACATAATATTACCTATCTATAAAAACTTTTAATAATAATATTTAATATTATTATTAAAAGTTTTTATAGATAGGTTCATATTTTTGTTTTGATAGTTTCTATTTTCTATTTTCTTTTCGATAGAGTTATGTTTTCGGTTATTTATTTTACAACAACGTGCCGATATGTTAGATAAAGTAATGTTATTGTATCGAGGGATTGATTTTATGATTAAGTTGGAAGTTTTCATGTTCATTTGTAATGTGATTGCAGTGTCTCAGCGCAGCAGCGGGTCCGGCTCGGGCTCGGCGAGTGGCGTCGGTTCCTCATCGTCGCCGTCACCGCCGTCGTCGTCGCCTTCGCCTTCGGGTGAGCGACCACCGACGCCACCGCCGCCCGCGCCGCAGCCGTGTGCATACATCTACCGCAACTAGCCGCCGCCCCGCCGCCCCCGAGCGCCCCGAGCCCCTGTGCCCGCCGCCCACTAAGGACTCTTGGACAATTGAATGAACCGCACGAGTGACGTGATATAGACATTCCAAATTTGTAAAATGTTATTCGGATAGCGTTCGAACGAATGGTGACGTTCGTTCGATTCGTGTATTATTGTTACCGACGTTGAAGTAGTGACTCGTTGTGGACTGAACGTCGAAAGGACTTTCGTCTGTAATTATAATTGGACATGTACGCGTTTTTTTTAAATATACTTTTGGAACGTTGATACAGATCGGTTTGTAACTTGATAAAATAGGTTCTATGTCTAAATGTGGATTGTAACTCACGAGCAAATGTGATTATAAAACCTTCTTCCATGAAAATAAATATATACGTACTGGTGATTATCCACAATTTAAATTGATCGTATCTATGGTCAGAGAATGTGTGACAAAAATAATGTATTTTTTTTAAAAGACGGAACAATATTATCGATTGATGTATGTAAGATGAATAATGTAACAAATTGTAGAATGTTTAGAATTTACATAGTTTACAAATAATTTAGGTGAAAATATAAGTTTTTGTTGGTAAAATGTTAACGAATAGTTAATTTGAATCTGTGATTGTCATTGTAGTTTTTCAACACTGCTGGCTTTCTGTCAGCATCGTTAGGTACAAAATTGAAGAACTGCAATGGAGTCACAATACGCTTTTTTACATACCTACTATTTTTAGCATTACGTCATTAAATATAGGGAGGATTCTCTTATTCTAAAGTTCTAGTGTTACTGTAACTCGACAACACTGTTGATATCACCACAAGGAAATGTTCATCAGTCAATGGCGATCTCTCAACGTTTGTACAATACAAAGTTTATATTGTGTGGTAATGTCAAGTTTTGCCCAGTTATAATAGTTTAAACGATGATTATAATATTATAGTTGAAACAATGACATTATGAAACACAAAATATGATATAAATTATATTTACCATGTATAAAATGATATGTAAAGTTCTGATACTTACTCATTCATTAAAAAGTGCTTCTTATGGGTGTATTTAGATTACTAGGAGATCGTTTTGATAATTATTGGATAATGTTATAGATTTAGTGATTATGTATACATAGATACATAATAGTTAAGGTGGCACTGTGCTGCCACATGCCAATTTAGATTGTTGGTGCGCCATTTGTAAAGTTACAACTAGTAACTGTGATCATTGTGTACATACATTCTGTGACACGACGTCTCCTTTGTCTACTGTCGTTTCTATAAATTAAATTTTCCAGAAATGTGGGCCAAAATGTTGATAAATCTCCTTTAAAACTATCCTGTTGCTATATTTTGTAATCGACAAAGAGACGTAGAGTTTCTGTGTTGAAAGAGCGCTTTTCGATACCGTTGTAAACAAGCTAGCGGTTTGTTTGACCCCGACAATGTATAGTTCAAACTCATCTTCGCTCATTGTTGACAATTGAATGTATGTAAAGAAAATGTCAATTCTATTTGTAATGACTTAGTGCCTAAGTGTGTGTGGCAAGATCGTAATTTGTACATTGCAATGATTCAGTTTTTCGTTTGGACTGATGTTAGTGGGACACTAGAGAGCCATTAGAGTAGCGATTACAGTAGACAAGACGTAAATAAACTCATGGGTATTACCTCAGAACTCTGATCAGGTCTCCCTCAGTGGGTTCGTCGATGTACAAACTTATCACCGACTTGAAACTCTACATAAGAGACCCACAAACAGGGAGATTCTATACTTTTTAGAGTTATTTGGTAGTAACGTAAAAATAATTTTTATACACCATAAAAAGGCATTCTCGAAACTGCCTTCATAATACTCATGTTTAATTTCAATTTTATATAATACCAAAGATGCCATGATTTTTAATGTAAATTATTTATTTATAATAGGATTGCTATTAACATACCTATATTACTTAATCAAGTTGTTATTTTATATGAATATAACTGCCAATTTGTATACTTATTTTGTATTTAACCAAAGTAACGCACAGATAACTGTTCATTTTAAATTAATTCATGCGATCGATGTAGATGCTTTTACACGGCCATAGTTATTCGGAAATTGTATACGAACCGCGAAAATGGCAAGCAACGTAATTTTTTAACTTAAGCTTGCAGTCCTTAGTACTTAGAACATTTAAATAAAGAATATTATCATGTTACAGATTTACTGTTATGACGTCATAAGAGTTAAATGTATGTATAGTCCGTTCGTTATAAATGGACCCTGGGCGTGTCGCGCTCCGGCGGGAGTGCGCGAGTCATACCTAGGGTTGCCACAAATAGTGAAACCGTTCATGGTTGCCATTTTCACAGTTTGTAAATGCGGAAATTTAGTACACGTACATACGTAAGTGAGGCTAGTACTTGTAAATAGCAAGTTCTGTAATGTAATTAGTTCTCGTCGAGTAAACTAAATTAAGCGTTAGAGTATAAGCGCAAAAAAATGTTTGAAGGTGAATTGTTAAGAATTGTTTTTGTATTACTTAAAAAAAGAATATTGATGAAATGTACAATAACCATTTCTACGTTTAAATTACTGAACCACCTTTTTATACTCGTAATGTTAACTGTAATCATAAACATGCCTAGAATGTCTCTTGTATTAAGCGTAAAATATTGATTTATAATATATTGAGAATTATATAGATTGTATCGTACAGTAGTTATATTATAGACCGCTTAATTTTGTTTTGAAACTCGAAGCCTTAGTGTTAGAAATTGAAGACTTTTATTGAAATAAAAAACTAAGTAACTGTAATTACAGAGGAATGGATAAAATAAAAATTATCCAGAACTTTTATTAAAAAGTATATTGTTAAGGTATAGCTCGTTACGTCACGTTACTCTCAAACTATCCATCACATTACTACTCTACGTTATTCTATGTAAATACGAGGATTGAGTTCTGAATCGAGGAAGATAGATACCGCCGTTTACTGAACCCTAATAAAAAAATAAAAATATATTTGCGTACATTACTGTAATTTAAAAAAATAAGTATCATAGTTATGTGTATTAACTTTTAACTTGTTTAACCTAACGTTCAAAACCACATTGTCATTTAATTACTTCAGAACTATTAAGGCATTTTTTTCAGTAAACGGTTGAGCTATACAAAATTAAACGAGAAAAGTACTACGTTTGGTTCGCTGCGTGCAATATTTTTCTACTCGATATCTTTCGGAGTTCTAATTTCAAAATTGCTAATTAGAATTTTAAAATTAGAATTATTCGCCGCGACTGTTATTCATTTTTCGTACCAAAGAGTTTCTTTGTCACAAAATGTTTTGCTATCGTTTCAAGAATTTAATCATAGATATTAATGATAAGAAAATTAACAAAGCTACTACTTTAATGGACCTGCGATTAGAGTCATTTGAATTGACAAACGTCTTTAAGATAAGAAGCTAAAGCAAATCCCAAAATGAAAAAAAAAAACCTTAATACAAGCATTTTGTGATAAAGAGAAGCGGGGCGGTATATCAAGAAGTAACTATGGGAAGTGCCTAACTATATTACCTATTTGCACCTGAAGTAGTGACGGAATTCCGTGAATCCCCCATGAACCGACCATAATCTCAAACTACCAGATAAAATATTAGACGTTCGTTTAAATTTAATCTATGTTTCGTCTTCAATGAATATATAATATACCAGAGACAAAACACGGCTTAAAATTAAACTGTTAATTCCACGCTAAGTGATAGTGGGTTTCTAATAGTGTGCCTTTAGTATCGCATAGTTACTGCCCTTTAGAAACTCGAGATTAAATTGGAATACCCATTTATTTTGTAACATCATGAATACACTTCGTACAATTTTACTAGTAGTCATACGCGTATACGTCATCATTTACAGATAAATTACCTTACCTACATTCCTACCTGATATTCCAAATCACTATCTTTATACCTGACGACAGTTCGGTAATGTATAATTATACCTACCATTATGAATTACCTTTTCATTCAATACACTCATACATTTTCTGTAATATCTTTACGATGATTTGCTCCTCTCTCCAGCAACATTACAATACGGAGTAGGCTTCCGATTTAAATATAAACTATGTTTTGTCTCTGTCTGCTATCTATTATGTTGCGCAGATGAAATGGAACATAGTTTAAATTTAAACCATAGCCTAATTTTAGTTTCTTTTAAGGCATAGGTTAAGTAGGGGTTTTATAAATAATAAAGCAAACGCAATTGCAGTGATAGAACTGTAACACCTTATTCGCTGCCCGTATTTATAGAGTGCAATTTTTTTATAACTAGAGACAAATAGATTGTAAAACATTGATTTGCAAAATATGAAATAGACAGCTCGTTGAGAGCAAGGTTTTATATTTTACTCTTCATTGTTTCAAATGTTATGATCATTTTCTCATTAAAATATTATTAATATTATGCTAAATATTTTAGCAAAGGATAAAATGTATTCCTTTTCTTTAGTAAATAAAATATTGAAACTCGAAGTATGATTTTCATTTAATAGCGAGCCCACCTTAGTAGTGAAAAAAGAATGTCCTCCTTTACCAAAGCCACGTAATGGACGTGATCATTGATGTCGAAAATGTTATATTCGTAGTAGGGGAGACCGAGGAGAGTTGTGTCATTTTTTACTTAAATGAACATATCTCATTAAATAATCATACCACGATAATAAACTCTATACCTTACTATAGCTCAATTCTTACTCTTTTAAAAACAGTCATCAAAGTCTATAGAAATTACAAGGTTTCTGGGAAATTCCACGTAATCTGGCAGAACTCCCTTTGTCACAACTCTCCTAACACCAAGGTAAGTTGTGACAAGTACCAAGGTAAGTTGTGACAGCCGAGTATCTTCAGTATATTTCGTAGATAAAATACTTTTATATGAGTTATGAATAAAACACGCGTTGTTTTGCATAAATATACTTTAATAATCAACATTTGCATACATTATAGGAACTGCAATCATACTTAATACTAAAATAACAAGTATTTAATCTTCTTTAGGTAAATTATAACATTATTTTGAGATCAATTGTAAGAAAATCAGTCAAAAATCTTAACTTAATCTGATAAACAATTATGATACACGTATTGCAGCTCGCCTCCAGTGCAATCTTTGTAAGACCAGCCTTTGCATTCGAGACACTGGACCCACTTCTCATTTGATCTGCTACTGGCATACGATTCAAGGCAGCACATGCAAAAACAATTATTTTCTGCATCTTCTTCCGCATATCTTCACTTTTCTTGTTGGTCTTCTTCTTGTCTATTATTCTCTTCAGTAAGAATTTCTGTAAGAAATTCTGAAATTTAAAAAAAAATAGCAATTTAGCAAGCTAACACCAAACCACATGCCCAAATAAAAACCTGACAAAAACGACACATTTAAGATAGACTTAAATTGCCGAACACATTTTATGTCGAATTAAGGTTTTAATAATTGGTTAAAACAAACAAACATACACATAAATAGAATTTAAAAAATGCAAATAGCATGTTAATTAAACTTAACAGAAAATAAATTAAAATAGGAGAGTTGTGACAGCATGTCACAACTCTCCTATGTGGCAAAAATCGCGACCTGGCCAGAATAATAATTCATAATTTCAAAACAAGATTGAAACACAACAAATCAATGCCACTTATTGATACTTCAAAAACCGCACAATATAGGAAAGAAAAGCATAGCCACATTCATTCAATACTTCACGATATAAATACTATCGAAATATTGGTAAAAAACTTACTTTTCTTTTTTTTTTTCATCAAGGCGCCGCACTCACGCAACCGCTTGCCGTGTGCCTTTGGCGCGTACTGCGTCAAGTAGCTCGTCTCTCAATGACTATTGCCCGACGATTCCAGCTCGCTAACGGTCATTGGTTCCGCGAAATCGTCTATGTAACAACTCTCCTCTGTCACAACTCTCCTAGGTCTCCCCTACCACTGAAAAAAATTAAATCCGTCAGTCAATAAATGGCTGGGGATGATGATGGATCCGATTAGCCTATGACGTCATAACGAAAAGAAATATGTACATTAATATGCCAGAAACTACTAAAATGTACCTAAACCAACAGTAAGATGTTTACAGTTGCATCCGGCAGCACGCAGCAACTGCAAGTGCCAGGACTGCACGTGCTGATACTAGCCGTTGCCCCATTTTCGATGCTAGCTCAGTCTGCAATACCTAGTAACTAAATTATACAACTGAAATTCCTTAACAGTCAGGAGTACGGCCGATGGAACGAAATTCGACCGTAAAAGACTTAGGGATCAACCAAAATTGATTGAGTATATTTGAAAAACTAATGATGGAAATGAAATCTACTAACACAAATCGATAATGTTCCATAACTTTGTCATTTTTATCATTATTTTCAAAGTTACGAATTTTTGAAAAAAAAAATCATATGAAAAAAAATATAAATTTATAAAAATCTCGACATTTTCAAGTAGCCTCATAACAAAACTTAAAGATTTGAAAATGTCTAATTATTAACTTATTTTAACATAATAGTGTGGTATGGAAATAGGCTTGACTTTTTAGAGTTCCGTAGTACCTGCAGGGAACCGAAGAAGTTTCGCTATGTCCGTCTGAATATCTGTCCGAGGCATAAAATTTTGATTTTAAAATTTACATTTTACATTTCATTTTTTAATTTTTTTTTTTTTCACTTCACTGTAATACAATTAATGAAAATCACTAACACTTAAAAAACTCACAATTAATAATAATTCACAAACACCAATTAGTAGAGTAGGTAGTCCGTATGTAATCGTAGGGACGAACTAAAGTCATTGTATGACGTTGCTGCTCGGCATGTCTGCAAATTCACTGCCCTCTGATTGGTGCACTTCACTAAACCAGTTTGGCCGGGTGGTGTGGAAAGTTTTTAGGGGTACCTACAATAAAGAAGCCGACCCCAATGTAATTGGAAAAAAGCTCGGAAGATTGATTGTACCTACAAAAACGTCTTATTATTTTAAAAAATACATACTTTTTTGTACAATAATGATAAAGGTATGTCAAAACTAACTATATTTTGCAATAGCAGATAATTTTTCCACTCAATTTTTAAATACGTTTAACTCTGTAATTAACAGGTTTATAAAAAAAGTGTAGTAACATAAAATGATTGTATTAGTATGTAGATTTCAAAAATGTGCAAAGTAATCCTTAGGTCCCTACTTCGCAATTTCAGCCTACTGTGCGGCGCGGCGCGGCGGCGGTCTTTTTATTTAATGGTGCCTTGAGACCGTTTACTGTTATCTTTCGAGTAACACAGATGAGACGTTGAATATTAAAATTACTTAGGTATATTCATAGATGTTAAAAGTAACTAAATAATCCCACCAAAGTTACTAAAAAACGTAGGATAAGGCGTTGTTCGTACCCGTCCTTCTATCTCTTAAACGAGAAAGATTCATGGAAAAATTACTTCACTCTTTAGATCTTTAAGGGTATTGAGCGAAAAACAACTCAGTGGAAAATATTGCTGCTGGTGGAAGAGCTCAGAAAGAATTTCGGTGGAATAAAGGATTTGCCTTTGTCTTTTTCTTCGTTCTCTTGCATTATCCGCAAATTTTGAGCGGAAGAGCTCTGCCGAAACTATTTGTACTCTTTTGAAATTCATAGTAGTTACGCTCTTTTAATGTCAACTTAAAATTAAAATTATGCTTTTATAAATATATAACTAATTGTTTTATTTTATACAATACTAAATTAAACATTGATTTAAAATTGAAAAAAATAAAAATAATAAATTTAAAAAGGAATACAATTTGGGAGGTTGGGCAAGAAAGAAAGACAAATAAAATAAAATTTGGTTAAGCAATTTAAATGGTAGCACTCATCTATGTATTTTTTTTAATTTAAGTGTGTCAGATGATAATATATCTATTAATGAAGTCCTGGAAATTAAATTGTGTTCAGCTGAAAGCCGGTTTATAGAGGCAAATTTAGCAAGAACTGGCCTACATGGTCTAAGGTGAAATAAATTATATCGCCCAGTTCGGGAGTTTTTTAAAGGTGCCCTAATTTTTAATTCAGCTAGTAGATCAAGGCAGTCTATCCACCCGTTGAACAGTTTAAATAAAACATATTAATTTATTTAGTTCCGGATAAAATGTACGTCTTCAGTTTAGAAATGTAAGGGTTTTGACAGCTATTACCCGGCCCGAGGCAAATTTTCTATGATATTTGGCAGTCCAATTGTTGCAAAAGTATAACCGTAAATTGTGTTACATCTTGCCATCTATTATCTCTGGTACTAATAATATTCCCCGCGGTCCGAATCGCTAATAAATTTGAGCCGCTCACGATCATAATCTAGCCGGTCCGAAATCGTAAGCGCGCTTAAAGTGATTAGATGGCTGTAGGCGCGCTAATAGTTTCGGACCGGCTTTTAGAGAGTGCTAACTGTCAAACGCAATGTCATAAACTTGCCTTCCCGCTTTGCTGTATTGTTTGAAATTTTTTTACAGATCTGTGTGTGAAAAATATAATGTGGGTAAAGCAACTGCTATCCGCACAGTGAGGAGGGTGTCCTGAGCATTATAATAGCCTAGCTCCTCTTTTTATAACGTGGCCCACAGCTCAAAGAGCCCAAGAAGTGACTCGCCAATATGAACAATACAGTGCATTCCCAGGTGTAATTGGCGCTATCTAATGAGTATGTAATGAGACCCACGAGGAAGCTTTAAATCACATTTGTGATCTGAAAGTTAGTCTTAGAGAGGCAAGGAAGTCTATCTCTATTTTAGAAGAATCCAAAATGATTAATGATCACAGCACAACACAAAGCTTGTTTGAGGAATTAGTCACTTGTGATTCAGAATTACAGCAGAAAAACTCTTGCATAGGGCAGAATATTACACCTATTCCTAACAGTATTAAGAGCCATAATAAACTTAAGAAATATATTCGTGGGTTCGATTCCCACTTAAGACAAATCTTTGTGTGCATGAACATGGGGGTTTGTCTTAGTCTGGGTGTTTCTATGTATAATATGTATGTATTTACAAAAGAAAAGTATATATGTATTAGTATCAGTTATTCTAGTACCCATAGTACAAGCTCTGCTTAGTTTGGGACTAGATGGCGTTGTGTGTGGGTTGTGAAATATTTATTTATTATTATTATTATTATATTAAGATTAAGAAAATAATTAGGAAGACAAGGAATTTAATGAAAAGGGAGAAATTAACAACTACCTGTACTCAATTGAGGAAAGAAAGATTTAATTTTATTAACACTATAAACAACCTTGAGGAACAATTAATTACAAGTAGTTACACTTATGAAAGGGAAACACAGGAGCTTCTAGTTAATCTGTTAGAGTTAGAAAAGGATTTAGGTAAGATAGCTGATATGTATCAAGACTGCCAGGAATTATTAAAGAAGCAAACTGTAGAAATAGACTCTCTCACTAGGCTTAGTCACTACAATGAGGATAGGCTTGAGTCCCTTAGCAGCAAGTGTGAATGTGTGGGATCACAGTCCACCTATAACCCATATTCACAATTACCGGGTGTGCCGGCTGCAGCAATACAGACTAAAAGTCAGTCTGTGGTGTCGCAGCTGGTCCAGCCTGGGACTGCTGGAAGGGTACACAATATTGTTTTATTCTCTGATGAAATAGGGGTAGGCTTAGGTAAAGCATTAAAATGCTACATAGATCAGCCTGTAATTAATATCTGCAGCCCAGGTATTCATTTCAGTAAGTTAGTCAGCAGCATTCAGAATACCAGCCTGGATAGTCACTCTACAGCTATAATTTTATTTGGTGATAGTGTATCAGCTACTAGAAAAGAAGTTATCAACTTAATTGATACTTTGAACACATTACAGGTAAAAGTAGGGTGTAGGTTTATTGTCTGTGCATTGCCTTACTCTCACATGCTAACACAGGAACAAAATACATATATTCACAGCCTTAATTCATTGATATACAACACAACACATAGTCATAGTGTACAGCCGTAAACTAAATTCGGTAACAAAAAAAGACGCGTACAATTTGCCTTATATCTCTGAGATTCTGGATAACTTGAGAGACGCTAAGTACCTAACTAGTTTAGATATATCTAAATGTTTCTGGCAGACGTCAATAAGGGCAGAGGACCGTTGTAAAACTGCTTTTTACATTCCGTCACGTGGAACTTTTCAATTTAAATCCATGCCTTTTGGTTTAACAAATGCTCCTGCGACACAACAGCGTTTAGCAGATATTTTATTTTACGGGCCCGAATTTGAAAACAAGGTCTTTTGTTTCGTTGATGACATCGTATGTGTGACAAATTCCTTTCAAAATCACATTTCACTTCTAATTAAAATACTTAACAAATTAAAATATGCAAACTTAACTTTAAATTTAGAAAAATGTAATTTTTTCAAAGACAAACTTAAATATTTGGGCTATATAGTGGATTCAGAAGGTCTTCATGCAGATCCTGAGAAGGTAAAATCAATTACAAGTTATTCCACTCCGACAAATAAAAAAGAGGTACGTCGTTTTCTGGGTGCTGCATCGTGGTATAGAAGGTTCATACCCGATTTTAGTACTTTAGCGGCTCCCTTAAATAAATTAACTTCTAACGGCAAAAAGGCTCCACTGTTCGCATGGTCGCAAGAGGCGGATGTAGCTTTTAATAAATTAAAAAAATGTTTATCTTCTTCCTCGGTCTTATGTTGTCCCGATTTTGATCAGCCTTTTGAAATACACGCCGATGCTAGTGATTACGGCATTGGAGCTGTACTTTGCCAGGTCAAGGAGGGACAGGAAAGAGTCATAGCCTTTTATAGTAAATCCTTATCGGACCAGGAAAAAAATTACAGTGCTACTGAGCGCGAAGCGCTTGCTGTCTTATCTGCTATCGAACATTGGCGGTGTTATATTGAAAACGGAAAACAATTTATTGTGTACACCGATCATGCTGCTTTGAAATGGTTTTTAAAACTGAACAACCCTACAGGGCGATTAGCCAGGTGGGGAGTTCGTCTTTCCTCTTATAACTTTGAAATAAGACACCGTCGTGGTTCAGATAATATTGTACCAGATTTTCTTTCTCGATCACCTAATATTATGGATATCGATAGTAATCTCCTCCCAGATGGTAGTTCCTTATCTACTAATGACACTTGGTATTTGAATATTTTTAATGGTTGTTCGCAGTCTCCTACATCCTTTGTTGACTATCAAGTGATCAGTAATAAATTATATCGTTTCAAAAAGAGTCTTAATCCTCTTACCAGAGAATTTCAGTGGAAGGAAGTAGTTCCATCTGAACGGAGAAACGAAGTAATACTTCAGAGCCATTCCTCCCCTACGGCGGGTCATATGGGTATTTTCAAAACTTTCAAACGTTTAGCCCTCAATTATTATTGGCCTGGAATGTATTCCGATGTTGTAAAAGCGGTAAATTCTTGTGATAGTTGCATCGCACATAAGCATCAGAATCATGCAACTTTGGGTCTTATGGGTGAACCTAAGTCTTGTTCTAAACCTTTTCAAATAATAAGTATTGATTTGATTGGTCCCTTGCCTCCTACAAGGCAACAGAACAATTTTATTTTTGTCGTTTGTTGTTGTTTCTCAAAATATTGTTTACTTTTCCCTATTAAACGTGCGACTGCTGACGTAATAACTAGAATCTTAGAGGAAAAAGTTTTTCTGGTACATGGTATTCCATCTACCGTAGTACTAGACAATGGCAAACAATTTATAAGCGCAACTTTTAAAAACTTGTTAAATAAATATAAAATTCCAAATTTACATTACACACCGTTTTATGCACCTCATGTAAATACGGTAGAAAGATATAATAAAACTATAATAACAGCTGTTTCTACGTTCATTTCAAACGATCAACGCATATGGGATACACTTATACCTAAAATTCAGTTCGCAATGAATTGTGCAGTAAACGAAGTAACCGGTTTTACACCATCTATGATCGTATTCGGGCGTGAAATGGTAACCTGTGGTTCTCATTATGTTTCTAGTAAATCTGATACTAATATAATTCATGAGCCACGTGATAGTTATGCTGAGTCACTAGGCTACTTATCCTCTATTTTCGAGAGAGTACAGGCAGCGCTAATAGGTGCACACAAGCGTAATTGTCATTCTTATAATCTTCGCCGTAAAACGGCAGAATTCAATGTTGGTGATATTGTTTGGAAACGTACCTTTTACTTGAGCGATAAGGATAAATATTTTTGTAAAAAACTCGCTCCTAAATTTATTAAATGTAAAATCGTAGCAAAAAAGTCTCCATTAGTGTACAAACTAGCAGATATGTCTGATAAGCCACTTGGCGAATGGCATATAAAGGATATTAAACAAATAAACTATAAACAATAATGGTATAAAAAAAAAAAAAAAAAAAAATTTTACCCTATGGTTCAGTGGTTAAAATTCTCATTGTCGAATCGGGTATACCATTTTGTTCGCTAATATTCTTCACGCTCATAATTCCTTTAGAATCACATCTACTAATGATGTCGAATTCTATTATTTTCAACTATACGATGTTGTTCATTCATTCATCTTGAAATGTGTCATGCCTTCTGTGTAGACGCGCACACCCAATACTACTTCGCTAACGCGCTACTTGGTAAACAAGTTGTTATACTTACATTTTTAGTTATATTTAGTTCCGTTAGATAAGAATGAGTTTCAATAATCTTCTTTAATTAGTAAAAATTCAATCTTAATAGGTTGCACGTAGTGTTATTTTTGAATGACATCATGACATTGTTATTGTATTGAATGCGTTTGGCTCGATCACTCCGGTTCTTTTCAATTTTATTTAGGTATCGTAACTTCATATTTTTTCTAGTTATTTTTTTTATATACACTTATTGTTCTGATTTCAGTAAAGCCGGATCGAGCTGCCGGTGCTGCTTAAGAACTGCTTCCTGAGGTCTTCCATGTCAGCCAGGAGCCGAATTTTTTAAGAAAAATTCTGCCCTAACGAAGGGGGTGTGTGACGTCGCAACTGCACGGCCACCGCTACCTCAAGATGCGCCCCCCACTGCAGACCCCTGTGGGGTATATAAAGGACCTGCGTGCGCGACGCGGCCTTCTTGCCTGCAGTCACCAGCGCCGAGTTAAGTGTTCCTCACTTCGCTGCGCCAGGACTTTACCAAACCACTTACCTACCTACCAACCTACGCCTTGAGACTACCTTGTATTTAATAGATATAAATATATAGAATAATAATACCTTTGTTAATCTATCGATTGTTTCTATTTATTCTGCCTACCTAACTAGTCATTAGTAGACTACGTTACAATAGTGACATCTTATTTTTTGACACTAATAAATTTATTAGTAAATTTTATTTAACTATAGATACATTGTATCTGCCTATTTATTTTAAGAGACAGATTGCTAAATTATTAGCATACAATATACTTCACACAGACACAGGTACTAATACAGTACTCAAGCACATACCGCTAGGTTCCAACACCACTGTACCTATCAACACAGGTACTGATTATGGTATCAAACCATAGTTTAGGTGGTCTTCTTCTTCGTCGTATCGATGGCTGAGTCAAATTTTATTTTGACTTGCCATCGTGGTGAAAGGATTAGCCAATTCGCTTTGGAGAACTCGCGAATTGCCCAGGGTGCGCCGGGCGTAGGGAATCGTTGTGTACGTCACTCGGGGACGTACACCCAGTTTAGGTGGTAAGGTGATTAGATGTAATGTGGATACATCGAATAATTTAAACTAGGATCTAGGACAAAGGATAGGCATACTAGTAATATTAGGTTGTTCCACCAAAATATACAGGGTGTATCCGGCAAAGAACTTGAGTTAGATTTATTTTTAGAAGAATATAAGGTACAGGTTTTGTGTGTCACCGAACATTGGTTAAGGAATCATAAGTCATTGATTATTAATGACAACTTTTCAGTTATGAGTGCATTCATAAGAAAAAAGGCCATACATGGTGGATCACTGATAGTTGTAAATAAAACATTGAAATGTAAGGAACGAAAAGACATAGTGAATTTATCTATTGAACGCACTGCTGAACTGTCTTGTATTGAGTTAAAGCAATATATTATAGTATGTGTATATAGACTCCCACAGAGTGATATTAACCTATTTGAGACAGTTATGGAAGATGTTTTAAGGCGTTTGAGTACTGGTAATAGGAATTTAGTTGTATGTGGCGATTTTAATGTGGATCTACTTCAGCAGTCATCTAGTTCCACTAGGCTTTTTAGTTTATTTAGGTCATTTAACTTAGAGCACATATTCTTTGAGCCAACCAAAATTACATCACATTCTGCAACATGTCTGGATAATGTATTTAGCAACTGTAGATATCTGAGTAAAGCAATATTTAGTCACTTAAGATCTGACCACTGTGGGCAAATGGTCGTTTATCCCATGGATGAGCTGGTTAAAGCAAATAAAATCACTTGTAGGCCGATGACTTCTAATCGTCTCAAATGCTTTAACGAGAATATTGCAGCCAAGGTTACCAACTTAGATATCAATGAGGATAATCCGGATGTCCTATACGGGAATTTATTTAACTTAATTAAATTAGAATACGATTTTATTTTTAAAGAGAAAACTTTTACTAAGAATGTGAACAGTAGCTTCTGTGACTGGGCAACTCCTGGAATTTACAAAAGTAGAGCTAAGATGTATGATCTATATGGAATGAAACAGTATAATTTTGATCCTATTTTTATACAACATGTTAGAAATTATTCTAAAATATTCAAACAAGTTTGCTTGGTAGCTAAATCAATTTATTTAATTATCAAAATTAAACAGTCTGATAATAAAATAAAAGCAACTTGGACTGTAATAAATACTGAAACAGGACGGTCCAAACCGCGAGATGATAGTTTTGAAATAGTGGTTAATAACAATATTATTAAAGATAATCTGGGTTTGGCTGAAACATTTAATAATTACTTTGCAAAAATACCAGTTGAGACTACCAGTTTCTTGGATTCATGCTCAGTCACAGCTGAATCCTTGGCTAGGGGCAGCGTGAAAGAGTGTGATGTCATTTTCAAATTCCAATTTATAAGCCCAAGTGAGGTGGTGAAAACCTTCAAGTCGCTCAATTCAAAGAAAACAACCGACTTGTGGGGCATTTCTGTCAAGATATTGCAAAATATAATTATTGAAATAGCACCACAATTAGCTGTAATATTTAATCAATGTGTAGATAAAGGTATATTTCCTAATTTGATGAAACATAGTAAGTTAATACCATTATTCAAGAGTGGGTCTAAAAGTGACCCTAGCAATTTTAGACCCATCTCAATCTTGCCAGCAGTTAGTAAAGTCTTTGAAAAGCTTATTTTGCAGCAGTTAGAAAGCCATTTTAATATTAATAATTTATTTCACAAAGAGCAGTATGGTTTCACAAAGGGTCGCTCAACCATAGATGCAGGTTCTACACTTATAAAACATATATTTAATGCCTGGGAAAACGCGCAAGATGCAATTGGCGTTTTCTGTGACTTATCCAAAGCATTCGACTGCGTTGAACATCAAACGCTTTTGCGAAAACTCAGGCACTATGGAGTCAGGGATATTGCACTTGATCTGGTTGCCTCTTACCTTGGTGACAGAGTTCAACGAGTTGATATAAATGGAATTAGGTCCTTCGGATTACCTGTCTCAATGGGCGTGCCACAGGGCTCAATTCTCGGTCCGTTTCTCTTTTTAGTGTACATTAACGATTTACCATTCTATGTGCAAAATTTTTGTGATATAGTACTTTTTGCAGATGATACTTCGCTTATTTTTAAAGTTAATCGTAATCAGGATAGTATTGATGATATTAACAGGTCACTTGCACTAGTCCAAGACTGGTTTACTAGCAACAATTTATTATTGAACTCGAATAAAACTAAATGTATAAAGTTCACTTTGCCTAATGTCAAGAAACAGAACATGAGTATAATACTAAATAACGAAATTATTAGTCTTGTAGAATCAACTATGTTTTTAGGAATAACCTTGGATCATAAGCTTCAGTGGGGCGCCCATATATCGTGTCTAGCAGGGAAACTCAGCTCCGCGGCATTCGCTGTTTGGTAAGTTCGTCAGTTAACTGATATTGAAACTGCGCGACTAGTTTATTTTAGTTATTTTCACAGTGTCATGTCCTACGGTATTCTGCTATGGGGCAAGGCAGCTGATATTCAAAACATTTTTGTAATTCAAAAACGGGCAATTCGTGCGATTTACAAACTCAAAGCTCGAGATTCTCTGAAAGAACGATTTAAGGAAATAGGTATTTTAACAGTAGCATCGCAATATATATTTACTAATATTATGTTTATACGAAAAAATATGGGAACATATACCAAGAAAAGCGATGTTCATTCATTAAACACGAGGAATAAGCATAAATTGGTAGGCCAATATTATCGCTTAAACAAAGTCCACAACTCATTTGAGGGACTTGGAGTGCGTTTTTATAACAAAATTCCTGTCGAAATCTTGAACTTGCCCCTACTAAAGTTTAAGAGTATCGTTATGAATCGTCTCATGGAAAGGGGCTATTATAAAATAAACGATTTCTTAACCGACACTACGCCTTGGAAATAATATTAATTTATCTAATGTATTTATTACAGTAATGTATTTATTATTTACAATTATTATGGTTATTATATTTCAAATGAATTGCCAAGTTAGACATTGTTTTTATCCTATTTATAATTTATGATTGATTATGATTATTTTTACATATTATATTCTATATTGAGATTGACATAATTTATTTTTGACATCATATTATCATATTATTGACTTAAGTTTCAACTTTTGACATTATAATGAATATCAATTGATACCTACATTATTTTTATTATTTAATATGATGATTAATGAAAATTAATTTATAATTATATAGTTTCTTTATTAACTCACTAAATTTGATTTGTATAACCTCATTTCATGTTATTTTAAATATTGTTAAGTGAAGGCAATCTGTGTGTACATTTTTTTAATTTTTATATTTTTGTAGTATAAATAGTTTTTGTTATTAGTATATAAATATTTTTTTTTGTCTGTTCTGAAACCCATATATATACAGTAGTATACACACATTGTTTTTACTCCTTTGTTTTCTGCTTGAAGTGTAAGATATTGCAACCTTATATACTATGGATTTATTTATATTAATTAAATTGCATTTCTATATTTAAGTTTTTTTTTCTCTTTATAACCATATTAAGCTATATTGTTGTTTTGGTTGCTATAACTTACACATAGAATTATTGTCAAAAAACAAACAAATATTGTATGAATTATTTGAAAAGATGGTGCACATGAGTTTCTCACCAGCTCTTCTCATGATGCAATACCCATCGGAGCTGGTACTTGGATTGATTTTAATTCAATTCTCTAAATTGAATTAAAGTCAATCTAAGCTCCGGTGTCAAATCATTTTATTACAATAAGTATTGTAGGGACACAGGGCAACCGGCGCATATGTATTTAAGTGGATACACTGGATACTTAAGTTTAGTCGCCCGGTTCGCCAGTCGCCTTCCCGTATCGCTAGAGATAGGTCGTAATTTAGTTATAATAATGTAGTCAATAAGTTAATTATATAATATTTACTCTGGTACCAGTTAATTAAAACATTTAGTATAGCGACCTATCGTTTCTCTCATCTCTTATCAACATCATTATATACAACCATGAAGCACCCCCACATTGGTGACCCTCGACAAAGAACACGCAACTTTCTACACCGTGGCGTTCCTGCTTAATCAAGTGACATCCTTCTCGACGCGCGCATCTAGAAGGACTCCTACGACGACCTAGCCAAACTACACTGGAACGCACGGAAAATACAATGAAGATAATCATATTTATAATCAAAGGAAGATCTACTGCTAAGCGATTTCTCCGACGTGGTCAAGTAAGTGAAGACACGTGGTTGCCATGCATTGCGAAATCAAGTAGCGACCACGGCAGACCACACAATTTTGGGTGATGACCTTTTGGATTTCCGGACGACGAGCACGACGGTTTATTCTAATACGTGGTACATTCGTCTCGTATTTAAACGTATTATATACCCTGCGGTTGCGTTGGCACCAGGATGAGAATGCTTACTACAGGATTTCCGGACTATACGGCATCGTAACAATATATTTACAGGCGAGTAGGTACAAATACCGCTTCAAGAAGATTAATTGTCAATTACGTCATCAATCAGAGACGTGGACTACTACAACAGGAGCAAATACATCGCTAGCAGACTAGGAGCAACATACGGAATTTGCATCTTCGTACGTATCGCCGACTCATGAAGCGCCTTACGAAGAGCAACGTCAAGAAAACGTATCAAGTGTTTGTGATAAATAACGGTATTTCGTTTTACAAGTTAAAGTTTTAAATTCCATGGCTATTTTTAGATGCAAAGTCTTAAATCACGTCGATAACTCATGTGTTAATTTTTTTGTGAACAACGCTTTCGTTGAGTAGCAGTTTGTTTGGCTCTCACAAAGCACTTGAGATTGTGACCCTTTTTTTATACGCATCAGTACTAGGAACCACTTGTAATGTATCCCTTAGTTTATTGGAATCGTAGAATGATTATTGTTTGTGTTAACGTTATAAAATTTTTGTTTCAAAGTTTTATTCTGATTATCATTTTGCAAATTATTTTGGTAAAGGGGGAAATGGTGTAGGGACACAGGGCAACCGGCGCATATGTATTTAAGTGGATACACTGGATACTTAAGTTTAGTCGCCCGGTTCGCCAGTCGCCTTCCCGTATCGCTAGAGATAGGTCGTAATTTAGTTATAATAATGTAGTCAATAAGTTAATTATATAATATTTACTCTGGTACTATTTTAATTTTATATTTTTTGTGTTTTGATCATTGACGTTTAAAGTATGGACTCGGCTAACGCGCGATAAATGACTTCAACCTTTTTGGTGTCAATCTGACTACAAAAAGCGCGTAGTGAAATTGACTGTGGTTGGCTGCCTCCGTGAGCGGTCAAACACGACAAAATGACTAATTGTGCACAGATAAGTTGTACGAACTACCAAATTAAACACAACAAAAAAGATTATGTTATTACATATCACCGGTAAGTCACAAATATCATATTATATCCACCTCTTTACATTATTTTATCAATTTTATTTGCTAAAATTTTTCGTTCCGACGCCATATTCCTTAATCGTGAATTCCGCGTGACATGACTTTGGAACTGCGCAACTGCGCTTAGTTGAACTATGCCGCGGGCGTTCAAGAGAATATTTATGGTAATTTAAGAAAAGTATTTGATATGAATTGTCATATCATTGTGCAATTTATATGCGCAAACTTGTTTATAACGCTAGAGATAATATATGTACAGTCAGCAACAAAAGTAGCTAAACACTAAAATTGTTTCATACATCTACTAAATAATTTAAATTTTGAGAAATAAATTAAACTAAATATTCATTTATTTCAGTAAAGCACCAAGAATTAAATTAATTTATTTATTATTGGAAGATATGCCAACGTTAGAAAACATTACGAATCTAAAATAGAAAATATGTCTAAAATAACAAAAAGACAGAAGTTTAAAAAAATAATTTTATTCGAAGGACAGTAAAGTTTTTTTACGGCTTATGTAACGAACTGACGTGTAATCTACCTGATGGTAAGTGGTAACTACAGCCGATGGATATCATCAATCCACAAAAGCAGATTTTAAACGCGATTTCAGATTTAGAAAATAAATTGTTATTATAATAAAACGGTTAAATGAAAAACTGTGGTTTTTTTGACACATTACTAAAGTTTTAATTTTAATATTCAGTTGCTAAAAATATGGAAACCAAATAAATGAATCTGAACTGATTCTTGATGATTAACTTGATAATTTCGATCCCTGTTTCTTGGGAATGGCCATTTTGGATTTGTATTTTTTCATAGTGTAGTATTACCTAAGTACCAAATTTTAATAGTCAAATATAGTCTATAATTTTTTAAAGTTGATGAATTGAAAAAACTAAATAAAAGCTTGTAACAAAAGTTCATTGATCTTTTGGCCTTTCACGGATTATAGAAAATGTTCACCAAATGATTTAAGTACAAATTACATTTAGTAGTTTGTACTTAAATCATTTATAAACATACCACTTGGGCGGAGCTACGACCAGAAGCTAGTAAAAAAATATTTCTCGAAACAAACATTTTATTTTATTCCTTAAACAAAATATGACCTACTTTTAAAATTCCCATGATGTACTGCTATGTTTAATTTTGTAATAATTAATATTTTACACTATTTATTGAAAGAATCACAATTTTATTGTACCTTTGGCAAAAAAAAATGCAAATGAAATTACATCACGCTCTTACAAAGTTACACATCGCGTGAATGCAAAGTCATTTACATGGTAGTTCAGAGCAGATGGCGTTACTGATCCTGCTATTCATAATGTCAATTTTGAAGGGCAATGTGTTCGGACAAGCCATTTCTATAGTATATATTTCTATGTCTGTAACAATAATTATAAGAATTCGGTTATTATCGCTTTAATGGTGATATAAGCAATTTGAAACTTGACTACGATAATTTGTGTACAATATTATTACTTACATCAAAGCCTGGGCCCCGCGGATTTCAGCAATGTTATGGTTATCATTATTATTCATGAACTCCAGAATCATAACATTGTCCAATTTGGGTGAATTGGTAGAGTTGGCGCGTACAAACTGGTCCATATTTCAAACAAAACCCAAACGGTGGGCAAGCAGTTCCTTCAATCGAGCAGTGGTCAATGTAGTAGGCGATATCATAGTCCAAAAGAGAGCAGGGTTGGTCAAGAGAAAAGCACAAGGAACAAGCACGATTAGAACAACGAAAAACAAACCAGAAAAGCTACGAACATAACAATCATTGACAGTTTCTTTCAGTCAGTTCACTGACAGTTGAATATTTTTTGTAATGCACTGACAATTCGTCAATTCAGCCTACTTTGTGACGTCATTTAGAGGTCAAATGAAAGTCATCTGATTTTACATATTTTTGTTAAAATAAACGCAATCTTACAATTTTAGGAGCTAAAATTACGAAAATACGACTCGGGTACCTGAAATCTCGAAATGGTTTTGGAATTGGCATAGGTTGATTTTTACTTAACATACCGACGATAGCTTGTGTCAGTTGCAATAAAAACATGTCGAAACCAACCCAGGGTCGTTTATCTTAATTCCCGATCACAGACTTATCAGTGGCGACGAGTTGAAGAATAATAAGTCAAGAGGATGTCTAGCGTGCAATTTGGAATTTTGCATACTTTCGACCATAATGTGCAGACATGGAAGATGTACAAGGGTTGCATCATGCAATATTTTATTGCATACGGGATAAATCAGGTGACAGACCCCGCCGGTGACAAAAGAAAAGTGATTCTTCTCAGCGCTCTAGCCGAAGGAACATTCAAACTTACTTCGGATTTAGCGTTACCCAAGAATGTTGATGTGGTTCCGTACGAAGATTTGCTTATACTTTTGGACAACCATTTTACTCCGAAATGTATTGGGTTTGGCGTACGACATAAGTACTTTTTACGCCGCCGTGCAGCAAGCGGGCGAAACCCATTCACAGTGGGCGGCGAGACTGCGCGGGCTTTCAGAAAAATGTGGCTTCCTCAACGTTGAAGAGGCGCTCCGGGATCGATTCATCATGGGTATGCAGCCGGGACGAGAGAAGGAGAAGCTGTATACGGAAGACTTGGCCGACCTCACGCTTGCTAATGTCGTGGAGACTGCGGAAAGCTTAAGCGTTGCTCGTGCTGCTATACACGCTAGCGCGGTACCTCTCTCGCAGGCGTCGGTGCCCGATCAACAGCTTTTCAAGATCGCTGATAGTGGAAAAAGCATTGCTAAAGCCAAATGTGGTGTATGTGGGTACACCAATCACAAGACAGTAGACTGTAGATTTGCGAATTATATTTGTAGGAAGTGTCACGAAAAAGGCCACTTGCGTAAAATACTCTGGTATTGTATAAAAAATTTGTTAATAAGACAAAGTATACATGGTGTAAAGGGGTCATAGTAAAAAGATTAGGTAAAGTTATGTACTTGGTTAAAGATGTTCATCATTCAGATTGTTGTAAAAGACACAAAAATCAGCTTATGGTTTACAAAGGCTCTTTGACAAACTTTCCTGAGTCATCCTCGCAACTGGAACTGCAGCAGTCACAATCGACACCGTCACTACGGTCGTCACCACCGCCACCGTCACCTTCTCCGATACCTGCGTCTTCACCGTCCACTGGAATAGCTTCTGGACGCCAGACAGAAATATTCTTACCTGAGACAATGCCTTTGGTGGCACCCAGAAGGAAGGAGTTCTACATACCAAATGCATCATCGCCGTCAGGGGAGGATGAGGATGAAGTGAAACGTCAACAGTTAATGTTGGAACAGTCGTCTGATTCATGCGAGGTGCAAGCGACAAGCCTGGAGGACAGCTCGATAGCAGAGGATGAAGATGATTTCCAGGAAGCTGAGTCTGGCTTACCGTGATAGGCTATTACAAGACTATTGTAGATAAGGGGAGGAATGTTATGTATTATAAGAGGTTGTGCTGCAACCTCCTTTGACTACATTATTTATGCCATCTATGAAGTGTCAATTGTTGACGATAGCACAGAATATTAAGTACAAGTACAGAAGCACCACTTCCCGTAACAATTCATAGAAATAGAGACTCTTGCTACTAAGCAACAAAGTTCAATTCAGCTCGCATAAGCGGTGTACGTTACGCCAGCAAGAAAGTGTCACCTAGAGTGATATGAGTAGAACGTATAATTAGTGCGCAATCTGCTGTAAATGTGCGCCGCATAAAAAATTTGTGCGTCTTGTAGTTTTGAAAAAAAAACGTAAAAACGATTCCTGCTGGAGTAACGTTGTTCTAGCAAGAAAATTCTAGACGAATTATCGGAGAGATAAAATACATACATGGGCAGAGAGCTTATATTTGTGCAAATATGTGCGCCAAAAATATAATTTGTGCGTCTTCAGGTTTTCGAGATATTGCGTTTCCCGCCGGAGTAACGTTGACGTTGACGTTTATAATTACCATAAAAAGTTTTAAAACAGAACCTACAAGCGTTAATGAATAATATTACTAAAAGTCAAAACGACGGCATCATAACTTTGACGCCATCAAACAAGAAACTGGCTCAACCTAAGATGTGTAGATGTAAACCAAAAATTAGTGCATTTTTATCAAATATTATATAGTAAAAATATCCAGCTTCAACTGTTTCGTATTAAGTAAATATTAATACTAAACCAAAACAGTTATTCGGCGCAGGTTATCCGACCAAATTCGAATGACTACAAAAAAGCGACGGATTCATACGTTTCGATGACCACCTTTATTAAACGTATTACACCTAAACTGTGTTCGTACAGTCACGCTCAAATGTTCGTTGGGAATTATTATTACAATGACCTAATAAAAATATAATATTATTAAATGTACTTTCTGATCATATGAAATCAAAGAGCTTGTTGGTTTAAAAAAATATTATTTTTATTATCATAATCATGATTCTTAAAGTAATTATGGCATCAAATCACAGATCAAATTGCCTACCTATAAATATTAGAACAAACATTGTATAATTAAACTATTTGTACCTTGTATAGTCATTTGGTATTATTTAAAATCACAGATCAGTTTTTCATTTACTTAAGTACACAAACAATAAAATCACTTAAAGTGGCTCAGTACCATCATGGCGTGAAATTTTAATATTAAGTGGTTGTTGTTTTGGCCGAGATATAATTAAGTTTTGGCTATGATTGCATAGTACGCGAACGTAATAAATACCTATAGAGCGTTATATGTTGTTATCAGTTTATGCTTCTTAAAAAATAGCCGGGTTTGAAAACTTCAACCCAAGTTTCACATATCGGGCTGCTTAGGTTTGGGTTTTCAAATTAGGCTAATTTTTAAGAAACATAAGCTGATAATAATTATATCCGGTCTATACTACGTTCGCGTATCATACTATCATATCCCAAACTAAATTATATCTCGGCCAACAAATAGGTAACTACTTTATACTTGAATTTCCCATTATGATGGTACTGAACCTTTATCACAGAAAATCACAGTTTTAAGTATAACATTGCTAATTAAAGCTATATAAACTATGTAAATATTTAACAAATTTTAAATCATAAATAAATAATTTTCTTAAGGGTAATCAAATGCTAAATTGAGATAAACCATGTTATTCTAACAAGTAGACCTATATGTAGCATAATATTATAATAAAAATGTATACATGTTTTGTGTATTTTTTTACTGTTGTGGGGTTTTTGTAGTATTCATCACACATTTCTTGAACTTCAAAACAAGAACCAATAAAATTCATGTTTTTAATAATTCGTTTTTCTACTGATATAATAAATGCAAATGGCTAAATTTATTTAAGTCTAATAAAAAAAAATCTAAATTTATTTTAATAACTATTTTCTACTGCACTGTACTCGGGCACAATACGTTTCAACCAGTTAGCGAGTAAAGTTAAGAAGGTCATCGATACGTATGAATCCGTCGCTTTTCTGTAGTCATTCGAATTTGGTCGGATAACCTGCGCCGAATAACTGTTTTGGTTTAGTATTAATATTTACTTAATACGAAACAGTTGAAGCTGGATATTTTTACTATATATTATTTGATAAATGCACTAATTTTTGGTTTACATCTACACATCTTAGGTTGAGCCAGTTTCTTGTTTGATGGCGTCAAAGTTATGATGCCGTCGTTTTGACTTTTAGTAATATTATTCATTAGCGCTTGTAGGTTCTGTTTTGAAACTTTTTATGGTAATTATAAACGTCAAGATGGAACGAATACAGTTTTTAGCGAGCTTATACGTCTTCTCATGTAGGCGCTACAATATTTTTTTTAATTTTTCAATAAAGCGCAATTACTTGAAAATTATAAATATTATCTGGCATTTAATTATGTCACAAATACGCACAAATTAAGAGCTATTCGTGTATGTTCATTCTACAGGCGCACATAAAATGGTCTTAGAGATACATGAATTCGCAAAACGTTACTCCACTGGGAAACGCAATATCTCGAAAACCTGAAGACGCACAAATTATATTTTTGGCGCACATATTTGTACAAATATAAGCTCTCTGCCCATGTATGTATTTTATCTCTCCGATAATTCGTCTAGAATTTTCTTGCTAGAACAACGTTACTCCAGCAGGAATCGTTTTTACGTTTTTTTTTCAAAACTACAAGACGCACAAATTTTTTATGCGGCGCACATTTACAGCAGATTGCGCACTAATTATACGTTCTACTCATATCACTCTAGGTGACACTTTCTTGCTGGCGTAACGTACACTTGTTTTGACGTGTTCAAGCGCCCCTTGGGGCCCATGGAAATAAATGATTTGATTTGATTTGATTTACATGATATGTTCGCTCAGGTCAGCGTCTTACAATCAATTGAATCAACTATTTTCAAAAGTTTTCATTTCTACTTATTAAATTTACCAAAAAGTAATCGTTTTCATATTTAACGTAATAAAAAGAAACTACTGTAGAAAAATAATTTGTTTACCTCAATATATTTAGTTACATAAGTTGCAATTGTGTCGTTAATAAAAATAAATAATCTGTATTCACTTTCTTATTATAATTAATAAGAAGACTAATTAAAAATTATAATAGCAGCCCTGTATTAGCGTTAGCGAGCGATAATACGACAAAAACACACATAATCTTTGAAAAGACAATAGGTGTGCGCCGGGTTCGAACCCGAGACCTTCGAGATAGCCGTCCTACGGTCTACCACTCAGCAATTAAAAATTACCAATAAAATAAGTTTCAATTGCATGCAGTTTTACTATATTTTCTCTAGTAAAGCTATAAAGAAGAAACACGCTTATTTACCTACTTTTATGGGCGATGTATCCTTTCACCGAGGGCGATTATTATCGCGAACTCGATTATATCCCGCTTCTGAACTATAATGAGCTCAGAAATGAGTACACGTTGACACTTTTAAATCACTTTATTTTACAGTTATAAATGCCATAAAAGCAGAATTGCTACCTACCTATAATATTTATCTGTTATTGTTTTTAAGTTAAATGAATGTAAAAAAGTTCTGCAGAATTTGTGTAATGAACCTGTAAATAAATATTCTATAAGAAACATACTTATAGTTTTTCAAAACACTTTTGTACACATCTGTACTAAACTTGTTACACTATCCTACATATTTAAGAATATACCATAATGTACTACGCGGTTGCATTTTTGTAACCACCTAAACATGGTCGGGTTACCACGGTCTTGCACTTCCTAATGACTTTTTATTTATTATCTAGTAAATTATTGCATGTACTGCGCTGAAATTTTGCAGGTATATAACTGAACTAGACAACTAATTATTGATGTATCATTCAGTTGATATATCCACAAACAGGGTTATCTGTGGCCAAAATAAATAACTCCACGCGCATCGAGACCGTAAACTGAATTGGTCATAACTTGTTAATTACACACAGGATACTAATGAAACTTCACATACATTTGAAGGCAGGTAAAAGCTGCAAAATAACTTTTAATGTAAGTCTTTAAAGTTCTTATTTAAGGTAAAGGTTTAGGACCTATTTAAGTGTTTTTATATTTAATGAAATAACTTTTCAACGGTTCAATAATTTCATTTTTTTATTGCACAACAAATTAAAACTAATTCTTAAAAGATCATGTACAAAAGATGATAAGAATCCGTTTGACCGTTTCAGAGATCCAGCAAAACCACTTGCAAACGTTACTCCAGCAGGATCTCGAATAACTTCGCAGCCGAAGAAAGAACAATTATAAAATTATTTGCAACATTTACCTCGTTTAGACAACTAATTATTTAGCTAATATTTATTTCAATATTCCCATTAAAAAGGAAAATGTCTGGCTGCAGTAACGTTACCCCAGCAGGAATAGTTTTTTTTAAATAACTAAAAAACTATAAGTGCAACAAATTTAAAAATGTGCGCAACAATTACAGAAGATAAACAACTAAAAATCTGTAAGATTAAAATTACTATTTTCGACATTATTTTGCTGGGGTAACGCACACCATACGGCAGTTAGGGTACTTATGGCAATCACTGCAAATGGACCAATACCACGTAAATTATTTACTACAAGGTGCCTACGCCCTGTTAACTTATTAGATACTGATTCGCGCATGAGGGCAAATTCCGTGCCGCTATCAAAAATGGTATTAGGCTAAGTTCAGATGAACGCGCGGCGACGCGCGGTTGACTCAGCGCCCGGTTTAAGATATATTACAAATCAATGTTGTCGTGTACATGACCGCGCGTCGCCGCGCGTGCCCGCGCGCACCGCCATGCACCGCGCGCAAGATCTTGAACCGCGTGTGACCGCGCGGCGACGCGCGGTTTAAGACCTACAATCCTGTATCGACGTGTTCAGTTGACCCGCGCGGTTTGAGGCGGTCGGACGCACAGAGCCATAAAAATGGAAGACGAAATATGTATAGATTTACTAATTGACGAAATTGAAAAAAAAGAAGCGATTTGGAATATTAACTCGAAGCAGTATTCTGATAGAATAATAAAAAGAAGGTCTTGGGAAGAATTAGTATTAATTTTCTGTGTCCATGATGATTCAGAAGAAAAAAAGAAAAACGTGGGTAAGTTATACATTCGTTTTATTTTTTTATTATTTTATTCATTAAATCATATTTTCTTGCCAATCTAATGCACCCTCACTTACGAAGTAATTTGTTAATGTAGTTCGAACTTTATCTGCGTCATGGATTGCTCGCCCACTGTTGGATCGGCTCATATTAAGCAATGGCGCTGGGTTCATGTCTTCTTTATTTACACCATCTCTTGTTCTAACAAAGTTGTGTAAAACGCAAATGGCTTTTACTATATCATTTGCAAAGTCTATCTTGACGTCTATAGGCCGGTGTAAAATTCGCCATTTGGCACACATTATGCCAAATGTACATTCAACGTATCTTCGTGCTAGAGTAAGGCGATAATTAAAAATTCTTTTTTCTTTTGACAAAAATTTACCTCCATGTGGTCTCATCAGATTTTTTGTCATGGCGAAAGCTTCGTCAGCCACAATTACATATGGTAATTTATGGAAATCATTCTCATTATTTGTAATAGATATTGGTTCAGGGATATCCAAAGAGTTTTCTGTCAGTTTTTTGAATAACGATGTTTCTTTAAATACACCCGAGTCACTGTCTTTGCCATAAGCTCCAACGTCGATCCATATAAAACAATAGTTTGCATCACACAGAGCCATTAAAACCAACGAAAAGAAGTGTTTATAATTGTAATACATTGATCCTGAATTTGGTGGCTGAACTAAACGAATATGTTTGCCATCTAAAGCACCGATACAATTTGGAAAAAAAGCTTTGGTTTTAAATACTTCAGCTATTTGTATCCACTTCTCTTTGTTTGGTGGATTCATGACGATCGCTTTTAAATTTCTCCATAAAACTTGGCATACATGCTGAATTACAGCCGACAACGTTGATTTCCCTATTTTATAATTATATTGTAACTCTGCTAGGGAACAACCAGTGGCTAGGTATCTGTAATAAAAAATATAAAAATGTATTATTTCTTTTACAGGGTCAATTTTACAGAAAAAGTGGAAAAATTTACGAGATACTTATGTTAAAGAAATTAAAAAAAGAAAATTGAAATCCGGTTCGGCAGCGTCAAATAAGACTTCTACATTTTCCTATTTTCAAAGATTATCATTTCTCAAACCGGTTATCAATAAAAACATAACAGACAATAGCTTAGACACCGAAGAAACACCAGCAAACGATGATTTAAATAGCATCAACAACAGTGTTTCCCCGACAGAAAATGTGCCACGAAAGAAATACAAACTTCATCCAGCCGACGAGCATTTTGCAAACATTTTAGAAAAAAGTTTAAATAAGAAGAACCAGACAGAAAAGAAAGAAGAAGATGATGAAGATAAACTATTTTGTCTTTCATTAGTTAACGAAATAAAAAAGGTTCCTAATCATAGGCGATTAAAGTTGAAAATTGAAATGTATAATTTATTAGAACGATACCAGTCTGGTCAAACTCATGAAGGAAAGCCTACTTCACGGGCTCCATCGGCCTTACATCAATATAATAGTAAACCGGAACGACAGCTAAGTAGCTATCCATTGACTACCGGTTCTCAGTATACTGACAGTTTGAGGTACTCTGCCCCAGGATCTTCAACACAATATGGCTATACCACTGCTTCCTACACTTCACCTGCCTCAAATGTATCACAAGTGACATCACCTGATTCATACTCGTATGAAGACTCTCAAGAATTGGACTTGTTCAATGAAACAGGCGAATAATCTAAATATGTGATAGCTGATTCGTATTAGTTGATTGTTTAGATTATTTTATAATTTAGATTTTAAAGTTCCTATGTTACATTTTAAGGTTGTTTCATTACCAAAATTGTAATTCTATGTGATAATAATATTTTTTTTTTAATTCTATGTGATAGTAATATGTGATTCTATGACTGATAAATAAATAATAATTATTTTTAGACAAAAATTAGGAATAACATTACATAAGTGGTCTTATCTGTGAATGGTATATGATTATACATTACGATAGTGTGTAGTGTGATCGTGATACTATGTTGTATGTACTTAAATTGTAAAGACACGATGACGTAATGTAGTCTGCATATTGTTGATTTTAAAATAAAAAGTTACTTACCTTAATGTTACTATCAGTTTTTCTTTTGGTGATATGCAATATCTTACAGCACCATCGGCAGGTTGCAAATCCTTTTCAATGCAGTCATACAAAAAGTCAAAGGATGCAATCGACATCCTAAAGTAGTTGAAAAATCGATCTTCGTGTAGTCTTAGTGTGGGATATAAAGTCACAAACAGACTTAAAGAAAGTCTTTGACTCAAAATAGGGTGCACCCAGTATCGTCTTTGCTTCCGACGGCGACGTCGCATTCTGCGGTATAAAATCCACAAGCAAATTGCCTCCTCCACGTCCATTGTCACTGAATGTTCACGCTAGACTGCCGCGTGTAAGCCGCCGCCATCTGAACAGCAGTCCCGCGCGGCAGCGCGCGTCGCCGCGCGCTCATCTGAACTTAGCCTTAATCGCTAAATTGCTCACACGAATAGGCATGGTACGCATAGTATTAAGTCTCAATTTACTGTGATTTATTTTATTTTTTATTTATTTTTATACAAAATTAACGTTTGATGTCAATTGCTTCTCGCGGCAAAAACAATTGTCACACGTATGACCAGGCTTAGAACAGAACGTACAAGTGTGCGTTAACTAAATAAATACTTTTTAAAATTAAATAACACTTCAATAACAAATTAATTCATTAAATAAAACAAACAAAATCAAAGTAACTTTCTTACCGAGGTCTGTTCGACTCGAGCGCCGACAAACGAATGACCCGCTCTGTTTTTGATGCGTTTAATATTTGCGCCGATACGCCCATTCTGATGATAGGTGGTGCGTCCTTGCGCCTGCATCACATAATAATCTGAAATATATAATAAATAATTAATATATTTATAAGAGGAGGGGTTCTAGATATAGCCGTTCGCTCCACGCGACGACATATAATAATGAGATTATCTGTGCATGCATTTATCAGTTTTATGTACCACTGTCGCTCCGCGCGACAACAGCTAAGAAATAATTATGTATGCATGCAAGTACATGCGAGTTTCATGTATTACTGTTCACTCAATGTGACAACAGTTAATCAATACATAAAATAGAAGATGTAATTACTGTCCGCTCCACGCGACAACAGTTTATTACTATAATTTACTAACTGCTCATTCCACATAACAGTTTATTAATATAATTCACTAACTGCTCGTTCCACATGACAACAGTTAAAATTCATTGTAATATAATTGTGTAAGGGGAGGATAGGTCGGTGAGAGGTTGATGCTGTAAAAATACAGAGGTCCTATGGGATATAGGGTTAAGGTCGATGCTGTGCTCTGGGCGGTCCTGAGCGCCGTGGTACACAGGGGACTATTATTCTTTCAGGATAGGATTATTGGTTATTGACTAATACGTCAAATAACATATTTTAGTTTGGTCATTGAACGGCTCCACACGTCAATTTTTTTTATAATTTGGTATGTGTGTTTTGTAATGTAATGAATGTGTTTTAGAAAAGGTAAAACAATCATGAAATATGCTCACCGGATATAATTGTTCAATTATTCACGGGTGCCTCGGTTCGTGTGCGAGCCCTCGCCTGCTTGCTCGGCAGTAGCAGTGGTGGCAGCGGCGACACTAGTGTCACTGCGTGGTAGTGACACCGAAGTGGCGATGCTGGAAGGTCCAGCTTGCTGCTCTTCTGGGGGCGACACGGTTGCCTGAATGGCATCCAGTTGCGGGGCACGTCGCAGTTGGTCGTGTGCGACCTTGCGTGGGCGCCCATGGTGACCAATAACCTTCTTCACAAGGTATCGGTCGTGGTCCAGAACTCTGTGAACTTCATAAGGCACACAACATTTTAAGTCCAAAGATGTTTGGTTCCTGGGGTTATTTTTGATCAAAACAAAGTCTCCCCGTTGAAAATTATGAATTTTAGCTCGACCTTCTAACCTGATTTAATCTTTGGCTGATCTTTCAGTCATCCTTTTTGTCGTTGCAGTGTTACAGCTAGGATTTCAAGCTCGTACGAGTGGTACCTACTTTAGGTGTCTGTTGTACGCATACTGAAATATGCTACCACATGTTGACGGCCATTAATTATCTGCACTAAAATAGACCCAAATCCAAGAGAACTAGCGTCGGTAAAAAGTTCAATGGGCTCACCTTCTGACGTGCCTCTTTGTGAATGTGAGTCCACTGCCACTTGACGCCTTTCTTAGTAAGATAGTACAAGGGAACCATTGTACGTGCAAAATCAGGGATAAAAAAAAATTTGTATTTGTAAAGCAAGGTAAGCAATTGACTAATATCTGATTCATCGGTTAAACCGTGAATTAAATAACAAAATAATGAATTATTTTCTCTAATGTGCATTATTCGAGGTTGGGATATCAAGGAGCACTATTTTGAGTTACGATTACACTTAACCCCGTATCGTGAAGTACAATAGCACCAATAAGTACGTCACACGTAATTTCATAATCAGGCAAGATGTGAAACAACATTTCTACGTCAATATTATCAATAACGCATACGGCAGTGTGCGTTACCCCAGAAAAATAATGTCGAAAATAGTAATTTTAATCTTACAGATTTTTAGTTGTCCATCTTCTGTAATTGTTGCGCACATTTTTAAATTCGTTGCACTTATAGTTTTTAAGTTATTAAAAAAAACTATTCCTGCTGGGGTAACGTTACTGCAGCCAGACATTTTCCTTTATAATGGGAATATTGAAATAAATATTAGCTAAATAATTAGTTGTCTAAACGAGGTAAATGTTGCAAATAATTTTGTAATTGTTCTTTCTTCGGCTGCGAAGTTATTTGAGATCCTGCTGGAGTAACGTTTGTGGTTTTGCTGCCTCTCTGAAACGGTCAAGCGGATTCTTATCATCGTTTGTACATGATCTTTTAAGAATTAGTTTTAATTTGTTGTGCAATAAAAAAAATGAAATTATTGAACCGTTGAAAAGTTATTTCATTAAATATAAAAACACTTAAATAGGTCCTAACACCTTAAATAAGAACTTTAAAGACTTACATTAAACGTTATTTGTAGCTTTTGCCTGCCTTCAAATGTATGTGAAGTTTCATTAGTATCCTGTGTGAAATTAACAAGTTATGACCAATTTAGTTTACGGTATCAATACGTGTGGAGTTATTTGGCCACAGATAACCCTGTATGTGGATATATCAACTGAATGATAAGTCAATAATTAGTTGCTTAGATAGATAGATAGATAGATAGAGAATTCTTTATTGTACACAAAGAAGAAGTACATAATTGTGATACACAGTCTAATTGAAACATGCACAATGGGCAGTTTCAATTAGACTTAGTTCAGTTATATACCTGCAAAATTTCAGCGCAGTACATGCAATAATTTACGAGATAATAAATAAAAAGTCATAAGGAAGTACATGACCGTGGTAACCCGGCCATGTTTAGTTGGTTACAAAAAAAGCGACCACGTAGTACATTATGGTATCTTCTAAAATGTTTAGTATCATACACCTTACAAGTTCGGTACAGACGCGTACACTGTTAAATATCGATTAAATAGTAGATGACAATATAATTTTTACAATATTTTAAATTTGATTTATTTAAGAGAAAGTGTAAGTTAATTGAAATCATTAATTTTAAAAATAATGGAGAATGCCATAAAAGCAAAATTGATATCTCTTATATATACATCTGTTATTGTTTTAAGTTAAATTAATATTTTATTGAGAAAGTGTAAGATAACTAAATTAATTCATATAAAAACAAAATGGAAAATGCCATAAAAGCAGAATTGCTACCTACCTATAATATTTATCTGTTATTGTTTTTAAGTTAAATGAATGTAAAAAAGTTCTGCAGAATTTGTGTAATGAACCTGTAAATAAATATTCTATAAGAAACATACTTATAGTTTTTCAAAACACTTTTGTACACATCTGTACTAAACTTGTTACACTATCCTACATATTTAAGAATATACCATAATGTACTACGCGGTTGCATTTTTGTAACCACCTAAACATGGTCGGGTTACCACGGTCTCGCACTTCCTAATGACTTTTTATTTATTATCTAGTAAATTATTGCATGTACTGCGCTGAAATTTTGCAGGTATATAACTGAACTAGACAACTAATTATTGATATATCAAGTTGATATATCCACAAACAGGGTTATCTGTGGCCAAATAACTCCACGCGCATCGAGACCGTAAACTGAATTGGTCATAACTTGTTAATACACACAGGATACTAATGAAACTTCACATACATTTGAAGGCAGGTAAAAGCTACAAAATAACGTTTAATGTAAGTCTTTAAAGTTCTTATTTAAGGTTAAGGTTTAGGACCTATTTAAGTGTTTTTATATTTAATGAAATAACTTTTCAACGGTTCAATAATTTCATTTTTTTATTGCACAACAAATTAAAACTAATTCTTAAAAGATCATGTACAATAGATGATAAGAATCCGTTTGACCGTTTCAGAGATCCAGCAAAACCACAAACGTCACTCAAGCAGGATCTCGAATAACTTCGCAGCCGAAGAAAGAACAATTATAAAATTATTTGCAACATTTACCTCGTTTAGACAACTAATTATTTAGCTAATATTTATTTCAATATTCCCATCAAAAAGGAAAATGTCTGGCTGCAGTAACGTTACCCCAGCAGGAATAGGTTTTTTTAAATAACTAAAAACCAAAAGTGCAACAAATTTAAAAATGTGCGCAACAATTACAGAAGATAAACAACTAAAAATCTGTAAGATTAAAATTACTATTTTCGACATTATTTTGCTGGGGTAACGCACACCATACGGCAGTTAAGGTACTTATGGCAATCACTGCAAATGGACCAATACCACGTAAATTATTTACTACAAGGTGCCTACGCCCTGTTAACTTATTAGATACTGATTCGCGCATGAGGGCAAATTCCGCGCCGCTATCAAAAATGGTATTAATCGCTAAATTGCTCACACGAATAGGCATGGTACGCATAGTATTAAGTCTCAATTTACTGTGATTTATTTTATTTTTTATTTATTTTTATACAAAATTAACGTTTGATGTCAATTGCTTCTCGCGGCAAAAACAATTGTCACACGTATGACCAGGCTTAGAACAGAACGTACAAGTGTGCGTTAACTAAATAAATACTTTTTAAAATTAAATAACACTTCAATAACAAATTAATTCATTAAATAAAACAAACAAAATCAAAGTAACTTTCTTACCGAGGTCTGTTCGACTCGAGCGCCGACAAACGAATGACCCGCTCTGTTTTTGATGCGTTTAATATTTGCGCCGATACGCCCATTCTGATGATAGGTGGTGCGTCCTTGCGCCTGCATCACATAATAATCTGAAATATATAATAAATAATTAATATATTTATAAGAGGAGGGGTTCTAGATATAGCCGTTCGCTCCACGCGACGACATATAATAATGAGATTATCTGTGCATGCATTTATCAGTTTTATGTACCACTGTCGCTCCGCGCGACAACAGCTAAGAAATAATTATGTATGCATGCAAGTACATGCGAGTTTCATGTATTACTGTTCACTCAATGTGACAACAGTTAATCAATACATAAAATAGAAGATGTAATTACTGTCCGCTCCACGCGACAACAGTTTATTACTATAATTTACTAACTGCTCATTCCACATAACAGTTTATTAATATAATTCACTAACTGCTCGTTCCACATGACAACAGTTAAAATTCATTGTAATATAATTGTGTAAGGGGAGGATAGGTCGGTGAGAGGTTGATGCTGTAAAAATACAGAGGTCCTATGGGATATAGGGTTAAGGTCGATGCTGTGCTCTGGGCGGTCCTGAGCGCCGTGGTACACAGGGGACTATTATTCTTTCAGGATAGGATTATTGGTTATTGACTAATACGTCAAATAACATATTTTAGTTTGGTCATTGAACGGCTCCACACGTCAATTTTTTTTATAATTTGGTATGTGTGTTTTGTAATGTAATGAATGTGTTTTAGAAAAGGTAAAACAATCATGAAATATGCTCACCGGATATAATTGTTCAATTATTCACGGGTGCCTCGGTTCGTGTGCGAGCCCTCGCCTGCTTGCTCGGCAGTAGCAGTGGTGGCAGCGGCGACACTAGTGTCACTGCGTGGTAGTGACACCGAAGTGGCGATGCTGGAAGGTCCAGCTTGCTGCTCTTCTGGGGGCGACACGGTTGCCTGAATGGCATCCAGTTGCGGGGCACGTCGCAGTTGGTCGTGTGCGACCTTGCGTGGGCGCGCATGGTGACCAATAACCTTCTTCACAAGGTATCGGTCGTGGTCCAGAACTCTGTGAACTTCATAAGGCACACAACATTTTAAGTCCAAAGATGTTTGGTTCCTGGGGTTATTTTTGATCAAAACAAAGTCTCCCCGTTGAAAATTATGAATTTTAGCTCGACCTTCTAACCTGATTTAATCTTTGGCTGATCTTTCAGTCATCCTTTTTGTCGTTGCAGTGTTACAGCTAGGATTTCAAGCTCGTACGAGTGGTACCTACTTTAGGTGTCTGTTGTACGCATACTGAAATATGCTACCACATGTTGACGGCCATTAATTATCTGCACTAAAATAGACCCAAATCCAAGAGAACTAGCGTCGGTAAAAAGTTCAATGGGCTCACCTTCTGACGTGCCTCTTTGTGAATGTGAGTCCACTGCCACTTGACGCCTTTCTTAGTAAGATAGTACAAGGGAACCATTGTACGTGCAAAATCAGGGATAAAAAAAAATTTGTATTTGTAAAGCAAGGTAAGCAATTGACTAATATCTGATTCATCGGTTAAACCGTGAATTAAATAACAAAATAATGAATTATTTTCTCTAATGTGCATTATTCGAGGTTGGGATATCAAGGAGCACTATTTTGAGTTACGATTACACTTAACCCCGTATCGTGAAGTACAATAGCACCAATAAGTACGTCACACGTAATTTCATAATCAGGCAAGATGTGAAACAACATTTCTACGTCAATATTATCAATAACGCATACGGCAGTGTGCGTTACCCCAGAAAAATAATGTCGAAAATAGTAATTTTAATCTTACAGATTTTTAGTTGTCCATCTTCTGTAATTGTTGCGCACATTTTTTAAATTCGTTGCACTTATAGTTTTTTAGTTATTAAAAAAAACTATTCCTGCTGGGGTAACGTTACTGCAGCCAGACATTTTCCTTTATAATGGGAATATTGAAATAAATATTAGCTAAATAATTAGTTGTCTAAACGAGGTAAATGTTGCAAATAATTTTGTAATTGTTCTTTCTTCGGCTGCGAAGTTATTTGAGATCCTGCTGGAGTAACGTTTGTGGTTTTGCTGCCTCTCTGAAACGGTCAAGCGGATTCTTATCATCGTTTGTACATGATCTTTTAAGAATTAGTTTTAATTTGTTGTGCAATAAAAAAAATGAAATTATTGAACCGTTGAAAAGTTATTTCATTAAATATAAAAACACTTAAATAGGTCCTAACACCTTAAATAAGAACTTTAAAGACTTACATTAAACGTTATTTGTAGCTTTTGCCTGCCTTCAAATGTATCAGTGAAGTTTCATTAGTATCCTGTGTGTAATTAACAAGTTATGACCAATTCAGTTTACGGTATCAATGCGTGTGGAGTTATTTGGCCACAGATAACCCTGTATGTGGATATATCAACTGAATGATAAGTCAATAATTAGTTGCTTAGATAGATAGATAGATAGATAGATAGAGAATTCTTTATTGTACACAAAGAAGAAGTACATAATTGTGATACACAGTCTAATTGAAACATGCACAATGGGCAGTTTCAATTAGACTTAGTTCAGTTATATACCTGCAAAATTTCAGCGCAGTACATGCAATAATTTACGAGATAATAAATAAAAATGGCCATGTTTAGTTGGTTACAAAAAAAGCGACCACGTAGTACATTATGGTATCTTCTAAAATGTTTAGTATCATACACCTTACAAGTTCGGTACAGACGCGTACACTGTTAAATATCGATTAAATAGTAGATGACAATATAATTTTTACAATATTTTAAATTTGATTTATTTAAGAGAAAGTGTAAGTTAATTGAAATCATTAATTTTAAATTTTTCCGATTCCGGTTCCGGTTGTCATCCGAGTAACAGTTTGTGAAAGTGCTCTCTAAAACTTAATCGAAATTCTTGCAAAAAAGTACAAATATTTACCTAAAACTGAGAAAAATCTCCAATAAGAAGCATAAGAAGTTGAATTCACTACGAAAAACAGAAGAAAACATTGTAATTGGAATTATTACTGCTTAAAGGTTAGAAATATTTCGCTATTCATCATAGAAGTAAACAACACGAAGTTAGTCACATACGTTCGTAACTTGTCACACCTGTGGTACTGCCAACATAACGGCCGTAATACTTAATTACGTTCCGTTTTACGCATAATACAACGTTTAGTGACTGCACCATGGACACCTATGGAATGTCAGGGGACATGTTAAAATTATTTCAAATGATGAAGATGGAATTAGAAAAACAAACAACTATTATTACACAGAATATTACAGATAATTTGATGCGTACAATAAATGATAAAATACAACCGATAATAGAAGAAAATAAATACCTGAAGGTGGAAGTTGTGACATTGAACAAAAAAATCAAATACCTGGAGGATGTCAACAGGAAAAATAATATAATATTACATGGTATCAAAGAAACTGAAAACAACTACGAAGAACTATACTTTATAATAAAAAGTACTTTAAATGATATCAATGTTGATGTAGAAAAAAATGAAATAAATAAATATCATAGACTTGGTCGCAAAGAAGAGGGAAAGAATACTAGACCTATACTCATTACCTTCACATCATACCAAAAAAAAATTGAAACATTGAAAAATAAAACAAAAATGCCAAAAAATATCTACCTTACTGAAGACTTCTCAAAGGAAACACTGGAATTGCGTAAAAACCTACAGCAGCAATTAAAGCAAGAGAGAGAAAATGGAAACATTGCATTTATAAAGCACAATAAAGTAATTGTGAAAGAAAAACTAGATGCCGACAAAAGAAAAAGAGAATCTTCAATGTCACCCAAGAACATACAAACACCGCCGCGCCCTGTAGAAGGAAAAAATATTCTTGCTCCAGCCAAGCTGCAAAAAACAGATGCTTTTGCATATATGAGGGCTAGATCATTCTCACTATCAGAAAAACACACTCAACAAAACAAGGCATAGGATTTAGCCGACACCGGAATCGCGAAGAATGCAGAAAATACAGAAACAAAAATAAGAAAAAACAAACCTCTCCCCAATACGGCTGGTCACCGAGGGGAGAAAGACCACATCCCCCTAGAGTTTAGAGATAACACTACAACGAAACTAATACATAGAAAACAACATTGCGATATCAGAATACAAAAACAAAGGATTAGAATAAACATAGCCACACTAAACACAAGATCACTAAAATCCCAGGAATCTTTATTAGAATTAGAACATGCATTGGAAACCGTAAATTGGGATATAATAGGACTTAGTGAGACACGTAGAGCAGTTGAGAAAATCGAGGTGCATGAAAACTTTATATTGTACTACAAAAATGAAACAGCTGGCTTATATGGAGTCGGGTTCATGGTAAAGAAGTATTTGAAAAACGAAATAATTGAGTTCCGAGGAATATCTGACAGAATCGCTCTTTTAAATATCAAACTCCCTGGTCAAGAGCAACCAGTATCAATAGTACAAATTTATGCCCCAACTGAGATGGATAGTGAAGAAACGAAAAAAGACTTCTATAATAATCTCAACAACATTATGCCCCATTTGTTCAAAACTACTATCGTTATGGGCGATTTCAATGGCCAAATCGGCAAGAGACAAAAGAACGAAGACAAAATACTTGGCCCATATACAACTGGTAAAAGAAATAACAATGGGCAAAAGCTTGTAGAATTTGCGTTAGAAAACAATTTACACATCATGAACAGTTATTACAACAGAAAACATAATCGAAAATGGACTTGGGTATCACCTAATGGAAAAATAAGGAATGAAATAGACTACATAATAACCAACAAACCAAAAATGTTTTCAAATATAAATATTGTCAACCAGCTAAACTTTAACACAGATCACAGACTTTTAAGAGGACAATTATACATAACACAACAAAAAACATCAAGAAAATTTATCCAAAATACTAAAGAGCCTATATTCTTACCAATTCCAAAACCAATACTAGAGGGCTTAGAAAATAATCTAAATAGAATAAACAACATCAACGGAGTACAAGAAAAATACGACACTCTACAAAACGAACTACAAAGAATAGAACAAGAAATTAGAATAAACAAAACTACAAAAGACAAATTGGGATTAGAAGCAAGGAGTCTGATTAATCAACGAAAAATGCTGTATAAAGACAGAAAAAATAACAAACACACAATAGCAAAATTGAGTAAAGAAATAAATATACATATACGAAAAGATAGACAAAAAGTAAGTACTGAGACAATAAATTTTCATATAGAAAAATCAGGCGGTGTTAAAAAAGCATGGAAAGAACTTAAAGAGAGCTCAAGCTGGATCGAAAAAATTACCAATAAGAAAACTAAGAAACACAAGACAAACAGAATCGAAATATTAGAAGTAGCGACAGACTATTACCGGAATTTATATAGTGACAACGAGACAAAAGAAGAGTCAAGACATTATACCAACTACGATGCCAGTACGGAAGAAGTGATCCCAAATATTTTAAAAGAAGAAGTTATCAAGGCCATAAAATCACTAAAAAGAGGCAAAGCCCCAGGAGAAGACTGCATATCTAACGAACTCATCATAGGAACATCAGTGGAAACACTAAACATAGTAACGGACTTGTTTAATGAAATTCTAACAACAGAATATATACCTCATCAATGGACTTTATCAACTATAATATTACTACATAAAAAAGGAAGGAAAGACGATATTGCCAATTACAGACCCATCAGCCTGATGTCAAATGTGTATAAAATATTTTCTAAAATATTATTAGATCGCTTGACAAAAATCTTAGACGAAAATCAGCTAAAGGAACAAGCAGGATTTCGCAGTGACTTCTCCACGTTAGACCACATACATACCATAAAACAAGTAATACAGAAATGTAACGAATACGGTATTACATACTACTTGGCATTCGTGGATTACAATAAAGCATTTGACTCTTTGAAACACACAGAGATATGGGAAGCCCTGGAGACCCAAGGAGTGCACATGAAATACATACGTGTGTTTATTAATATATACAAAAATATGAAAGCAAAGATAAGAACAGAAAGATTGGGTAAAGAATTTCCTGTAAGTCGCGGGGTCAGGCAAGGCGATCCATTGTCACCTAAACTTTTCTCTGCAGTCCTTGAACAAATATTTCGACGTCTCGACTGGAAGGATTACGGTTTAAACATTAACGGTGTGCAACTGAACCACTTGAGATTTGCAGATGACCTGATAATTATATCGCAAGACGTATCAAATCTGCAAGTGATGCTAGAACAGCTAGTGTATGAAAGCAGCAAGGTAGGACTATCGATGAATACAACTAAAACAAAAGCGATGTCCAATGCCGAAAAAGTCACCATCATAGTCAATGATTCCACGATCGAATATGTAGACGATTATACGTATCTAGGACAAATAATATCACCAAATGATCTAACTAACAAAGAAACCAACAACCGGATAAACCTTGCGTGGAAAAGATACTGGTCTCTAAAAGAAATAGTAAAAAACCCTGATATACCACTCAAAGCTAAGAAAAAAGTATTCGATTCCTCTATTTTACCGGTCATAACATATGGTTGCCAAACTTGGAGCTTAACGGAACAAAATATTAAAAAATTAGAGACTTGTCAACACAGTATGGAGCGAAGCATGCTTAACATCAAAATAAAAGACAAAGTAAGACTAGACACAATACGTAAACAAACTAAAATAACAGATGTGACATACTGTATCAAAAAATTAAAATGGAGATGGACAGGTCACATGATGCGTAACAGAAAAGAAAAATGGTCTAAAGATGTAACAGAATGGTGTCCAGCCCAATACAAAAGCAAGAAAGGGCGACAGCGCCGAAGATGGGAGGATGATCTCAAAAAGATAGCAGGAGCAATGTGGAGAAGGAAAACACATGACCGATCATTGTGGCAAGCTTTAGGGGAGGCCTATGCTGGCAAGCAAGACGATCTTCAAGAAACCGGTGTCAATTAAGTTTGTGTAAATAAAAGTGTATAATTTAAATGTAAGATTGTTCAATAAAGGCTTTATTATTATTATTATTATTATTATTATTATATATACATCTGTTATTGTTTTAAGTTAAATTAATATTTTATTGAGAAAGTGTAAGATAACTAAATTAATTAATCTAAAAACAAAATGGAAAATGCCATAAAAGCAGAATTGCTACCTACCTATAATATTTATCTGTTATTGTTTTTAAGTTAAATGAATGTAAAAAAAGTTCTGCAGAATTTGTGTAATGAACCTGTAAATAAATATTCTATAAGAAACATACTTATAGTTTTTCAAAACACTTTTGTACACATCTGTACTAAACTTGTTACACTATCCTACATATTTAAGAATATACCATAATGTACTACGCGGTTGCATTTTTGTAACCACCTAAACATGGTCGGGTTACCACGGTCTTGCACTTCCTAATGACTTTTTATTTATTATCTAGTAAATTATTGCATGTACTGCGCTGAAATTTTGCAGGTATATAACTGAACTAGACAACTAATTATTGATGTATCATTCAGTTGATATATCCACAAACAGGGTTATCTGTGGCCAAATAACTCCACGCGCATCGAGACCGTAAACTGAATTGGTCATAACTTGTTAATTACACACAGGATACTAATGAAACTTCACATACATTTGAAGGCAGGTAAAAGCTACAAAATAACGTTTAATGTAAGTCTTTAAAGTTCTTATTTAAGGTTAAGGTTTAGGACCTATTTAAGTGTTTTTATATTTAATGAAATAACTTTTCAACGGTTCAATAATTTCATTTTTTTATTGCACAACAAATTAAAACTAATTCTTAAAAGATCATGTACAAAAGATGATAAGAATCCGTTTGACCGTTTCAGAGATCCAGCAAAACCACAAACGTTACTCCAGCAGGATCTCGAATAACTTCGCAGCCGAAGAAAGAACAATTATAAAATTATTTGCAACATTTACCTCGTTTAGACTACTAATTATTTAGCTAATATTTATTTCAATATTCCCATCAAAAAGGAAAATGTCTGGCTGCAGTAACGTTACCCCAGCAGGAATAGTTTTTTTTAAATAACTAAAAAACTATAAGTGCAACAAATTTAAAAATGTGCGCAACAATTACAGAAGATAAACAACTAAAAATCTGTAAGATTAAAATTACTATTTTCGACATTATTTTGCTGGGGTAACGCACACCATACGGCAGTTAAGGTACTTATGGCAATCACTGCAAATGGACCAATACCACGTAAATTATTTACTACAAGGTGCCTACGCCCTGTTAACTTATTAGATACTGATTCGCGCATGAGGGCAAATTCCGCGCCGCTATCAAAAATGGTATTAATCGCTAAATTGCTCACACGAATAGGCATGGTACGCATAGTATTAAGTCTCAATTTACTGTGATTTATTTTATTTTTTATTTATTTTTATACAAAATTAACGTTTGATGTCAATTGCTTCTCGCGGCAAAAACAATTGTCACACGTATGACCAGGCTTAGAACAGAACGTACAAGTGTGCGTTAACTAAATAAATACTTTTTAAAATTAAATAACACTTCAATAACAAATTAATTCATTAAATAAAACAAACAAAATCAAAGTAACTTTCTTACCGAGGTCTGTTCGACTCGAGCGCCGACAAACGAATGACCCGCTCTGTTTTTGATGCGTTTAATATTTGCGCCGATACGCCCATTCTGATGATAGGTGGTGCGTCCTTGCGCCTGCATCACATAATAATCTGAAATATATAATAAATAATTAATATATTTATAAGAGGAGGGGTTCTAGATATAGCCGTTCGCTCCACGCGACGACATATAATAATGAGATTATCTGTGCATGCATTTATCAGTTTTATGTACCACTGTCGCTCCGCGCGACAACAGCTAAGAAATAATTATGTATGCATGCAAGTACATGCGAGTTTCATGTATTACTGTTCACTCAATGTGACAACAGTTAATCAATACATAAAATAGAAGATGTAATTACTGTCCGCTCCACGCGACAACAGTTTATTACTATAATTTACTAACTGCTCATTCCACATAACAGTTTATTAATATAATTCACTAACTGCTCGTTCCACATGACAACAGTTAAAATTCATTGTAATATAATTGTGTAAGGGGAGGATAGGTCGGTGAGAGGTTGATGCTGTAAAAATACAGAGGTCCTATGGGATATAGGGTTAAGGTCGATGCTGTGCTCTGGGCGGTCCTGAGCGCCGTGGTACACAGGGGACTATTATTCTTTCAGGATAGGATTATTGGTTATTGACTAATACGTCAAATAACATATTTTAGTTTGGTCATTGAACGGCTCCACACGTCAATTTTTTTTATAATTTGGTATGTGTGTTTTGTAATGTAATGAATGTGTTTTAGAAAAGGTAAAACAATCATGAAATATGCTCACCGGATATAATTGTTCAATTATTCACGGGTGCCTCGGTTCGTGTGCGAGCCCTCGCCTGCTTGCTCGGCAGTAGCAGTGGTGGCAGCGGCGACACTAGTGTCACTGCGTGGTAGTGACACCGAAGTGGCGATGCTGGAAGGTCCAGCTTGCTGCTCTTCTGGGGGCGACACGGTTGCCTGAATGGCATCCAGTTGCGGGGCACGTCGCAGTTGGTCGTGTGCGACCTTGCGTGGGCGCCCATGGTGACCAATAACCTTCTTCACAAGGTATCGGTCGTGGTCCAGAACTCTGTGAACTTCATAAGGCACACAACATTTTAAGTCCAAAGATGTTTGGTTCCTGGGGTTATTTTTGATCAAAACAAAGTCTCCCCGTTGAAAATTATGAATTTTAGCTCGACCTTCTAACCTGATTTAATCTTTGGCTGATCTTTCAGTCATCCTTTTTGTCGTTGCAGTGTTACAGCTAGGATTTCAAGCTCGTACGAGTGGTACCTACTTTAGGTGTCTGTTGTACGCATACTGAAATATGCTACCACATGTTGACGGCCATTAATTATCTGCACTAAAATAGACCCAAATCCAAGAGAACTAGCGTCGGTAAAAAGTTCAATGGGCTCACCTTCTGACGTGCCTCTTTGTGAATGTGAGTCCACTGCCACTTGACGCCTTTCTTAGTAAGATAGTACAAGGGAACCATTGTACGTGCAAAATCAGGGATAAAAAAAAATTTGTATTTGTAAAGCAAGGTAAGCAATTGACTAATATCTGATTCATCGGTTAAACCGTGAATTAAATAACAAAATAATGAATTATTTTCTCTAATGTGCATTATTCGAGGTTGGGATATCAAGGAGCACTATTTTGAGTTACGATTACACTTAACCCCGTATCGTGAAGTACAATAGCACCAATAAGTACGTCACACGTAATTTCATAATCAGGCAAGATGTGAAACAACATTTCTACGTCAATATTATCAATAACGCATACGGCAGTGTGCGTTACCCCAGAAAAATAATGTCGAAAATAGTAATTTTAATCTTACAGATTTTTAGTTGTCCATCTTCTGTAATTGTTGCGCACATTTTTAAATTCGTTGCACTTATAGTTTTTTAGTTATTAAAAAAAACTATTCCTGCTGGGGTAACGTTACTGCAGCCAGACATTTTCCTTTATAATGGGAATATTGAAATAAATATTAGCTAAATAATTAGTTGTCTAAACGAGGTAAATGTTGCAAATAATTTTGTAATTGTTCTTTCTTCGGCTGCGAAGTTATTTGAGATCCTGCTGGAGTAACGTTTGTGGTTTTGCTGCCTCTCTGAAACGGTCAAGCGGATTCTTATCATCGTTTGTACATGATCTTTTAAGAATTAGTTTTAATTTGTTGTGCAATAAAAAAAATGAAATTATTGAACCGTTGAAAAGTTATTTCATTAAATATAAAAACACTTAAATAGGTCCTAACACCTTAAATAAGAACTTTAAAGACTTACATTAAACGTTATTTGTAGCTTTTGCCTGCCTTCAAATGTATGTGAAGTTTCATTAGTATCCTGTGTGAAATTAACAAGTTATGACCAATTTAGTTTACGGTATCAATACGTGTGGAGTTATTTGGCCACAGATAACCCTGTATGTGGATATATCAACTGAATGATAAGTCAATAATTAGTTGCTTAGATAGATAGATAGATAGATAGATAGAGAATTCTTTATTGTACACAAAGAAGAAGTACATAATTGTGATACACAGTCTAATTGAAACATGCACAATGGGCAGTTTCAATTAGACTTAGTTCAGTTATATACCTGCAAAATTTCAGCGCAGTACATGCAATAATTTACGAGATAATAAATAAAAATGGCCATGTTTAGTTGGTTACAAAAAAAGCGACCACGTAGTACATTATGGTATCTTCTAAAATGTTTAGTATCATACACCTTACAAGTTCGGTACAGACGCGTACACTGTTAAATATCGATTAAATAGTAGATGACAATATAATTTTTACAATATTTTAAATTTGATTTATTTAAGAGAAAGTGTAAGTTAATTGAAATCATTAATTTTAAATTTTTCCGATTCCGGTTCCGGTTGTCATCCGAGTAACAGTTTGTGAAAGTGCTCTCTAAAACTTAATCGAAATTCTTGCAAAAAAGTACAAATATTTACCTAAAACTGAGAAAAATCTCCAATAAGAAGCATAAGAAGTTGAATTCACTACGAAAAACAGAAGAAAACATTGTAATTGGAATTATTACTGCTTAAAGGTTAGAAATATTTCGCTATTCATCATAGAAGTAAACAACACGAAGTTAGTCACATACGTTCGTAACTTGTCACACCTGTGGTACTGCCAACATAACGGCCGTAATACTTAATTACGTTCCGTTTTACGCATAATACAACGTTTAGTGACTGCACCATGGACACCTATGGAATGTCAGGGGACATGTTAAAATTATTTCAAATGATGAAGATGGAATTAGAAAAACAAACAACTATTATTACACAGAATATTACAGATAATTTGATGCGTACAATAAATGATAAAATACAACCGATAATAGAAGAAAATAAATACCTGAAGGTGGAAGTTGTGACATTGAACAAAAAAATCAAATACCTGGAGGATGTCAACAGGAAAAATAATATAATATTACATGGTATCAAAGAAACTGAAAACAACTACGAAGAACTATACTTTATAATAAAAAGTACTTTAAATGATATCAATGTTGATGTAGAAAAAAATGAAATAAATAAATATCATAGACTTGGTCGCAAAGAAGAGGGAAAGAATACTAGACCTATACTCATTACCTTCACATCATACCAAAAAAAAATTGAAACATTGAAAAATAAAACAAAAATGCCAAAAAATATCTACCTTACTGAAGACTTCTCAAAGGAAACACTGGAATTGCGTAAAAACCTACAGCAGCAATTAAAGCAAGAGAGAGAAAATGGAAACATTGCATTTATAAAGCACAATAAAGTAATTGTGAAAGAAAAACTAGATGCCGACAAAAGAAAAAGAGAATCTTCAATGTCACCCAAGAACATACAAACACCGCCGCGCCCTGTAGAAGGAAAAAATATTCTTGCTCCAGCCAAGCTGCAAAAAACAGATGCTTTTGCATATATGAGGGCTAGATCATTCTCACTATCAGAAAAACACACTCAACAAAACAAGGCATAGGATTTAGCCGACACCGGAATCGCGAAGAATGCAGAAAATACAGAAACAAAAATAAGAAAAAACAAACCTCTCCCCAATACGGCTGGTCACCGAGGGGAGAAAGACCACATCCCCCTAGAGTTTAGAGATAACACTACAACGAAACTAATACATAGAAAACAACATTGCGATATCAGAATACAAAAACAAAGGATTAGAATAAACATAGCCACACTAAACACAAGATCACTAAAATCCCAGGAATCTTTATTAGAATTAGAACATGCATTGGAAACCGTAAATTGGGATATAATAGGACTTAGTGAGACACGTAGAGCAGTTGAGAAAATCGAGGTGCATGAAAACTTTATATTGTACTACAAAAATGAAACAGCTGGCTTATATGGAGTCGGGTTCATGGTAAAGAAGTATTTGAAAAACGAAATAATTGAGTTCCGAGGAATATCTGACAGAATCGCTCTTTTAAATATCAAACTCCCTGGTCAAGAGCAACCAGTATCAATAGTACAAATTTATGCCCCAACTGAGATGGATAGTGAAGAAACGAAAAAAGACTTCTATAATAATCTCAACAACATTATGCCCCATTTGTTCAAAACTACTATCGTTATGGGCGATTTCAATGGCCAAATCGGCAAGAGACAAAAGAACGAAGACAAAATACTTGGCCCATATACAACTGGTAAAAGAAATAACAATGGGCAAAAGCTTGTAGAATTTGCGTTAGAAAACAATTTACACATCATGAACAGTTATTACAACAGAAAACATAATCGAAAATGGACTTGGGTATCACCTAATGGAAAAATAAGGAATGAAATAGACTACATAATAACCAACAAACCAAAAATGTTTTCAAATATAAATATTGTCAACCAGCTAAACTTTAACACAGATCACAGACTTTTAAGAGGACAATTATACATAACACAACAAAAAACATCAAGAAAATTTATCCAAAATACTAAAGAGCCTATATTCTTACCAATTCCAAAACCAATACTAGAGGGCTTAGAAAATAATCTAAATAGAATAAACAACATCAACGGAGTACAAGAAAAATACGACACTCTACAAAACGAACTACAAAGAATAGAACAAGAAATTAGAATAAACAAAACTACAAAAGACAAATTGGGATTAGAAGCAAGGAGTCTGATTAATCAACGAAAAATGCTGTATAAAGACAGAAAAAATAACAAACACACAATAGCAAAATTGAGTAAAGAAATAAATATACATATACGAAAAGATAGACAAAAAGTAAGTACTGAGACAATAAATTTTCATATAGAAAAATCAGGCGGTGTTAAAAAAGCATGGAAAGAACTTAAAGAGAGCTCAAGCTGGATCGAAAAAATTACCAATAAGAAAACTAAGAAACACAAGACAAACAGAATCGAAATATTAGAAGTAGCGACAGACTATTACCGGAATTTATATAGTGACAACGAGACAAAAGAAGAGTCAAGACATTATACCAACTACGATGCCAGTACGGAAGAAGTGATCCCAAATATTTTAAAAGAAGAAGTTATCAAGGCCATAAAATCACTAAAAAGAGGCAAAGCCCCAGGAGAAGACTGCATATCTAACGAACTCATCATAGGAACATCAGTGGAAACACTAAACATAGTAACGGACTTGTTTAATGAAATTCTAACAACAGAATATATACCTCATCAATGGACTTTATCAACTATAATATTACTACATAAAAAAGGAAGGAAAGACGATATTGCCAATTACAGACCCATCAGCCTGATGTCAAATGTGTATAAAATATTTTCTAAAATATTATTAGATCGCTTGACAAAAATCTTAGACGAAAATCAGCTAAAGGAACAAGCAGGATTTCGCAGTGACTTCTCCACGCTAGACCACATACATACCATAAAACAAGTAATACAGAAATGTAACGAATACGGTATTACATACTACTTGGCATTCGTGGATTACAATAAAGCATTTGACTCTTTGAAACACACAGAGATATGGGAAGCCCTGGAGACCCAAGGAGTGCACATGAAATACATACGTGTGTTTATTAATATATACAAAAATATGAAAGCAAAGATAAGAACAGAAAGATTGGGTAAAGAATTTCCTGTAAGTCGCGGGGTCAGGCAAGGCGATCCATTGTCACCTAAACTTTTCTCTGCAGTCCTTGAACAAATATTTCGACGTCTCGACTGGAAGGATTACGGTTTAAACATTAACGGTGTGCAACTGAACCACTTGAGATTTGCAGATGACCTGATAATTATATCGCAAGACGTATCAAATCTGCAAGTGATGCTAGAACAGCTAGTGTATGAAAGCAGCAAGGTAGGACTATCGATGAATACAACTAAAACAAAAGCGATGTCCAATGCCGAAAAAGTCACCATCATAGTCAATGATTCCACGATCGAATATGTAGACGATTATACGTATCTAGGACAAATAATATCACCAAATGATCTAACTAACAAAGAAACCAACAACCGGATAAACATTGCGTGGAAAAGATACTGGTCTCTAAAAGAAATAGTAAAAAACCCTGATATACCACTCAAAGCTAAGAAAAAAGTATTCGATTCCTCTATTTTACCGGTCATAACATATGGTTGCCAAACTTGGAGCTTAACGGAACAAAATATTAAAAAATTAGAGACTTGTCAACACAGTATGGAGCGAAGCATGCTTAACATCAAAATAAAAGACAAAGTAAGACTAGACACAATACGTAAACAAACTAAAATAACAGATGTGACATACTGTATCAAAAAATTAAAATGGAGATGGACAGGTCACATGATGCGTAACAGAAAAGAAAAATGGTCTAAAGATGTAACAGAATGGTGTCCAGCCCAATACAAAAGGAAGAAAGGGCGACAGCGCCGAAGATGGGAGGATGATCTCAAAAAGATAGCAGGAGCAATGTGGAGAAGGAAAACACATGACCGATCATTGTGGCAAGCTTTAGGGGAGGCCTATGCTGGCAAGCAAGACGATCTTCAAGAAACCGGTGTCAATTAAGTTTGTGTAAATAAAAGTGTATAATTTAAATGTAAGATTGTTCAATAAAGGCTTTATTATTATTATTATTATTATTATTATTATATATACATCTGTTATTGTTTTAAGTTAAATTAATATTTTATTGAGAAAGTGTAAGATAACTAAATTAATTAATCTAAAAACAAAATGGAAAATGCCATAAAAGCAGAATTGCTACCTACCTATAATATTTATCTGTTATTGTTTTTAAGTTAAATGAATGTAAAAAAAGTTCTGCAGAATTTGTGTAATGAACCTGTAAATAAATATTCTATAAGAAACATACTTATAGTTTTTCAAAACACTTTTGTACACATCTGTACTAAACTTGTTACACTATCCTACATATTTAAGAATATACCATAATGTACTACGCGGTTGCATTTTTGTAACCACCTAAACATGGTCGGGTTACCACGGTCTTGCACTTCCTAATGACTTTTTATTTATTATCTAGTAAATTATTGCATGTACTGCGCTGAAATTTTGCAGGTATATAACTGAACTAGACAACTAATTATTGATGTATCATTCAGTTGATATATCCACAAACAGGGTTATCTGTGGCCAAATAACTCCACGCGCATCGAGACCGTAAACTGAATTGGTCATAACTTGTTAATTACACACAGGATACTAATGAAACTTCACATACATTTGAAGGCAGGTAAAAGCTACAAAATAACGTTTAATGTAAGTCTTTAAAGTTCTTATTTAAGGTTAAGGTTTAGGACCTATTTAAGTGTTTTTATATTTAATGAAATAACTTTTCAACGGTTCAATAATTTCATTTTTTTATTGCACAACAAATTAAAACTAATTCTTAAAAGATCATGTACAAAAGATGATAAGAATCCGTTTGACCGTTTCAGAGATCCAGCAAAACCACAAACGTTACTCCAGCAGGATCTCGAATAACTTCGCAGCCGAAGAAAGAACAATTATAAAATTATTTGCAACATTTACCTCGTTTAGACTACTAATTATTTAGCTAATATTTATTTCAATATTCCCATCAAAAAGGAAAATGTCTGGCTGCAGTAACGTTACCCCAGCAGGAATAGTTTTTTTTAAATAACTAAAAAACTATAAGTGCAACAAATTTAAAAATGTGCGCAACAATTACAGAAGATAAACAACTAAAAATCTGTAAGATTAAAATTACTATTTTCGACATTATTTTGCTGGGGTAACGCACACCATACGGCAGTTAAGGTACTTATGGCAATCACTGCAAATGGACCAATACCACGTAAATTATTTACTACAAGGTGCCTACGCCCTGTTAACTTATTAGATACTGATTCGCGCATGAGGGCAAATTCCGCGCCGCTATCAAAAATGGTATTAATCGCTAAATTGCTCACACGAATAGGCATGGTACGCATAGTATTAAGTCTCAATTTACTGTGATTTATTTTATTTTTTATTTATTTTTATACAAAATTAACGTTTGATGTCAATTGCTTCTCGCGGCAAAAACAATTGTCACACGTATGACCAGGCTTAGAACAGAACGTACAAGTGTGCGTTAACTAAATAAATACTTTTTAAAATTAAATAACACTTCAATAACAAATTAATTCATTAAATAAAACAAACAAAATCAAAGTAACTTTCTTACCGAGGTCTGTTCGACTCGAGCGCCGACAAACGAATGACCCGCTCTGTTTTTGATGCGTTTAATATTTGCGCCGATACGCCCATTCTGATGATAGGTGGTGCGTCCTTGCGCCTGCATCACATAATAATCTGAAATATATAATAAATAATTAATATATTTATAAGAGGAGGGGTTCTAGATATAGCCGTTCGCTCCACGCGACGACATATAATAATGAGATTATCTGTGCATGCATTTATCAGTTTTATGTACCACTGTCGCTCCGCGCGACAACAGCTAAGAAATAATTATGTATGCATGCAAGTACATGCGAGTTTCATGTATTACTGTTCACTCAATGTGACAACAGTTAATCAATACATAAAATAGAAGATGTAATTACTGTCCGCTCCACGCGACAACAGTTTATTACTATAATTTACTAACTGCTCATTCCACATAACAGTTTATTAATATAATTCACTAACTGCTCGTTCCACATGACAACAGTTAAAATTCATTGTAATATAATTGTGTAAGGGGAGGATAGGTCGGTGAGAGGTTGATGCTGTAAAAATACAGAGGTCCTATGGGATATAGGGTTAAGGTCGATGCTGTGCTCTGGGCGGTCCTGAGCGCCGTGGTACACAGGGGACTATTATTCTTTCAGGATAGGATTATTGGTTATTGACTAATACGTCAAATAACATATTTTAGTTTGGTCATTGAACGGCTCCACACGTCAATTTTTTTTATAATTTGGTATGTGTGTTTTGTAATGTAATGAATGTGTTTTAGAAAAGGTAAAACAATCATGAAATATGCTCACCGGATATAATTGTTCAATTATTCACGGGTGCCTCGGTTCGTGTGCGAGCCCTCGCCTGCTTGCTCGGCAGTAGCAGTGGTGGCAGCGGCGACACTAGTGTCACTGCGTGGTAGTGACACCGAAGTGGCGATGCTGGAAGGTCCAGCTTGCTGCTCTTCTGGGGGCGACACGGTTGCCTGAATGGCATCCAGTTGCGGGGCACGTCGCAGTTGGTCGTGTGCGACCTTGCGTGGGCGCCCATGGTGACCAATAACCTTCTTCACAAGGTATCGGTCGTGGTCCAGAACTCTGTGAACTTCATAAGGCACACAACATTTTAAGTCCAAAGATGTTTGGTTCCTGGGGTTATTTTTGATCAAAACAAAGTCTCCCCGTTGAAAATTATGAATTTTAGCTCGACCTTCTAACCTGATTTAATCTTTGGCTGATCTTTCAGTCATCCTTTTTGTCGTTGCAGTGTTACAGCTAGGATTTCAAGCTCGTACGAGTGGTACCTACTTTAGGTGTCTGTTGTACGCATACTGAAATATGCTACCACATGTTGACGGCCATTAATTATCTGCACTAAAATAGACCCAAATCCAAGAGAACTAGCGTCGGTAAAAAGTTCAATGGGCTCACCTTCTGACGTGCCTCTTTGTGAATGTGAGTCCACTGCCACTTGACGCCTTTCTTAGTAAGATAGTACAAGGGAACCATTGTACGTGCAAAATCAGGGATAAAAAAAAATTTGTATTTGTAAAGCAAGGTAAGCAATTGACTAATATCTGATTCATCGGTTAAACCGTGAATTAAATAACAAAATAATGAATTATTTTCTCTAATGTGCATTATTCGAGGTTGGGATATCAAGGAGCACTATTTTGAGTTACGATTACACTTAACCCCGTATCGTGAAGTACAATAGCACCAATAAGTACGTCACACGTAATTTCATAATCAGGCAAGATGTGAAACAACATTTCTACGTCAATATTATCAATAACGCATACGGCAGTGTACGTTACCCCAGAAAAATAATGTCGAAAATAGTAATTTTAATCTTACAGATTTTTAGTTGTCCATCTTCTGTAATTGTTGCGCACATTTTTAAATTCGTTGCACTTATAGTTTTTTAGTTATTAAAAAAAACTATTCCTGCTGGGGTAACGTTACTGCAGCCAGACATTTTCCTTTATAATGGGAATATTGAAATAAATATTAGCTAAATAATTAGTTGTCTAAACGAGGTAAATGTTGCAAATAATTTTGTAATTGTTCTTTCTTCGGCTGCGAAGTTATTTGAGATCCTGCTGGAGTAACGTTTGTGGTTTTGCTGCCTCTCTGAAACGGTCAAGCGGATTCTTATCATCGTTTGTACATGATCTTTTAAGAATTAGTTTTAATTTGTTGTGCAATAAAAAAAATGAAATTATTGAACCGTTGAAAAGTTATTTCATTAAATATAAAAACACTTAAATAGGTCCTAACACCTTAAATAAGAACTTTAAAGACTTACATTAAACGTTATTTGTAGCTTTTGCCTGCCTTCAAATGTATCAGTGAAGTTTCATTAGTATCCTGTGTGTAATTAACAAGTTATGACCAATTCAGTTTACGGTATCAATGCGTGTGGAGTTATTTGGCCACAGATAACCCTGTATGTGGATATATCAACTGAATGATAAGTCAATAATTAGTTGCTTAGATAGATAGATAGATAGAGAATTCTTTATTGTACACAAAGAAGAAGTACATAATTGTGATACACAGTCTAATTGAAACATGCACAATGGGCAGTTTCAATTAGACTTAGTTCAGTTATATACCTGCAAAATTTCAGCGCAGTACATGCAATAATTTACGAGATAATAAATAAAAATGGCCATGTTTAGTTGGTTACAAAAAAAGCGACCACGTAGTACATTATGGTATCTTCTAAAATGTTTAGTATCATACACCTTACAAGTTCGGTACAGACGCGTACACTGTTAAATATCGATTAAATAGTAGATGACAATATAATTTTTACAATATTTTAAATTTGATTTATTTAAGAGAAAGTGTAAGTTAATTGAAATCATTAATTTTAAATTTTTCCGATTCCGGTTCCGGTTGTCATCCGAGTAACAGTTTGTGAAAGTGCTCTCTAAAACTTAATCGAAATTCTTGCAAAAAAGTACAAATATTTACCTAAAACTGAGAAAAATCTCCAATAAGAAGCATAAGAAGTTGAATTCACTACGAAAAACAGAAGAAAACATTGTAATTGGAATTATTACTGCTTAAAGGTTAGAAATATTTCGCTATTCATCATAGAAGTAAACAACACGAAGTTAGTCACATACGTTCGTAACTTGTCACACCTGTGGTACTGCCAACATAACGGCCGTAATACTTAATTACGTTCCGTTTTACGCATAATACAACGTTTAGTGACTGCACCATGGACACCTATGGAATGTCAGGGGACATGTTAAAATTATTTCAAATGATGAAGATGGAATTAGAAAAACAAACAACTATTATTACACAGAATATTACAGATAATTTGATGCGTACAATAAATGATAAAATACAACCGATAATAGAAGAAAATAAATACCTGAAGGTGGAAGTTGTGACATTGAACAAAAAAATCAAATACCTGGAGGATGTCAACAGGAAAAATAATATAATATTACATGGTATCAAAGAAACTGAAAACAACTACGAAGAACTATACTTTATAATAAAAAGTACTTTAAATGATATCAATGTTGATGTAGAAAAAAATGAAATAAATAAATATCATAGACTTGGTCGCAAAGAAGAGGGAAAGAATACTAGACCTATACTCATTACCTTCACATCATACCAAAAAAAAATTGAAACATTGAAAAATAAAACAAAAATGCCAAAAAATATCTACCTTACTGAAGACTTCTCAAAGGAAACACTGGAATTGCGTAAAAACCTACAGCAGCAATTAAAGCAAGAGAGAGAAAATGGAAACATTGCATTTATAAAGCACAATAAAGTAATTGTGAAAGAAAAACTAGATGCCGACAAAAGAAAAAGAGAATCTTCAATGTCACCCAAGAACATACAAACACCGCCGCGCCCTGTAGAAGGAAAAAATATTCTTGCTCCAGCCAAGCTGCAAAAAACAGATGCTTTTGCATATATGAGGGCTAGATCATTCTCACTATCAGAAAAACACACTCAACAAAACAAGGCATAGGATTTAGCCGACACCGGAATCGCGAAGAATGCAGAAAATACAGAAACAAAAATAAGAAAAAACAAACCTCTCCCCAATACGGCTGGTCACCGAGGGGAGAAAGACCACATCCCCCTAGAGTTTAGAGATAACACTACAACGAAACTAATACATAGAAAACAACATTGCGATATCAGAATACAAAAACAAAGGATTAGAATAAACATAGCCACACTAAACACAAGATCACTAAAATCCCAGGAATCTTTATTAGAATTAGAACATGCATTGGAAACCGTAAATTGGGATATAATAGGACTTAGTGAGACACGTAGAGCAGTTGAGAAAATCGAGGTGCATGAAAACTTTATATTGTACTACAAAAATGAAACAGCTGGCTTATATGGAGTCGGGTTCATGGTAAAGAAGTATTTGAAAAACGAAATAATTGAGTTCCGAGGAATATCTGACAGAATCGCTCTTTTAAATATCAAACTCCCTGGTCAAGAGCAACCAGTATCAATAGTACAAATTTATGCCCCAACTGAGATGGATAGTGAAGAAACGAAAAAAGACTTCTATAATAATCTCAACAACATTATGCCCCATTTGTTCAAAACTACTATCGTTATGGGCGATTTCAATGGCCAAATCGGCAAGAGACAAAAGAACGAAGACAAAATACTTGGCCCATATACAACTGGTAAAAGAAATAACAATGGGCAAAAGCTTGTAGAATTTGCGTTAGAAAACAATTTACACATCATGAACAGTTATTACAACAGAAAACATAATCGAAAATGGACTTGGGTATCACCTAATGGAAAAATAAGGAATGAAATAGACTACATAATAACCAACAAACCAAAAATGTTTTCAAATATAAATATTGTCAACCAGCTAAACTTTAACACAGATCACAGACTTTTAAGAGGACAATTATACATAACACAACAAAAAACATCAAGAAAATTTATCCAAAATACTAAAGAGCCTATATTCTTACCAATTCCAAAACCAATACTAGAGGGCTTAGAAAATAATCTAAATAGAATAAACAACATCAACGGAGTACAAGAAAAATACGACACTCTACAAAACGAACTACAAAGAATAGAACAAGAAATTAGAATAAACAAAACTACAAAAGACAAATTGGGATTAGAAGCAAGGAGTCTGATTAATCAACGAAAAATGCTGTATAAAGACAGAAAAAATAACAAACACACAATAGCAAAATTGAGTAAAGAAATAAATATACATATACGAAAAGATAGACAAAAAGTAAGTACTGAGACAATAAATTTTCATATAGAAAAATCAGGCGGTGTTAAAAAAGCATGGAAAGAACTTAAAGAGAGCTCAAGCTGGATCGAAAAAATTACCAATAAGAAAACTAAGAAACACAAGACAAACAGAATCGAAATATTAGAAGTAGCGACAGACTATTACCGGAATTTATATAGTGACAACGAGACAAAAGAAGAGTCAAGACATTATACCAACTACGATGCCAGTACGGAAGAAGTGATCCCAAATATTTTAAAAGAAGAAGTTATCAAGGCCATAAAATCACTAAAAAGAGGCAAAGCCCCAGGAGAAGACTGCATATCTAACGAACTCATCATAGGAACATCAGTGGAAACACTAAACATAGTAACGGACTTGTTTAATGAAATTCTAACAACAGAATATATACCTCATCAATGGACTTTATCAACTATAATATTACTACATAAAAAAGGAAGGAAAGACGATATTGCCAATTACAGACCCATCAGCCTGATGTCAAATGTGTATAAAATATTTTCTAAAATATTATTAGATCGCTTGACAAAAATCTTAGACGAAAATCAGCTAAAGGAACAAGCAGGATTTCGCAGTGACTTCTCCACGCTAGACCACATACATACCATAAAACAAGTAATACAGAAATGTAACGAATACGGTATTACATACTACTTGGCATTCGTGGATTACAATAAAGCATTTGACTCTTTGAAACACACAGAGATATGGGAAGCCCTGGAGACCCAAGGAGTGCACATGAAATACATACGTGTGTTTATTAATATATACAAAAATATGAAAGCAAAGATAAGAACAGAAAGATTGGGTAAAGAATTTCCTGTAAGTCGCGGGGTCAGGCAAGGCGATCCATTGTCACCTAAACTTTTCTCTGCAGTCCTTGAACAAATATTTCGACGTCTCGACTGGAAGGATTACGGTTTAAACATTAACGGTGTGCAACTGAACCACTTGAGATTTGCAGATGACCTGATAATTATATCGCAAGACGTATCAAATCTGCAAGTGATGCTAGAACAGCTAGTGTATGAAAGCAGCAAGGTAGGACTATCGATGAATACAACTAAAACAAAAGCGATGTCCAATGCCGAAAAAGTCACCATCATAGTCAATGATTCCACGATCGAATATGTAGACGATTATACGTATCTAGGACAAATAATATCACCAAATGATCTAACTAACAAAGAAACCAACAACCGGATAAACCTTGCGTGGAAAAGATACTGGTCTCTAAAAGAAATAGTAAAAAACCCTGATATACCACTCAAAGCTAAGAAAAAAGTATTCGATTCCTCTATTTTACCGGTCATAACATATGGTTGCCAAACTTGGAGCTTAACGGAACAAAATATTAAAAAATTAGAGACTTGTCAACACAGTATGGAGCGAAGCATGCTTAACATCAAAATAAAAGACAAAGTAAGACTAGACACAATACGTAAACAAACTAAAATAACAGATGTGACATACTGTATCAAAAAATTAAAATGGAGATGGACAGGTCACATGATGCGTAACAGAAAAGAAAAATGGTCTAAAGATGTAACAGAATGGTGTCCAGCCCAATACAAAAGGAAGAAAGGGCGACAGCGCCGAAGATGGGAGGATGATCTCAAAAAGATAGCAGGAGCAATGTGGAGAAGGAAAACACATGACCGATCATTGTGGCAAGCTTTAGGGGAGGCCTATGCTGGCAAGCAAGACGATCTTCAAGAAACCGGTGTCAATTAAGTTTGTGTAAATAAAAGTGTATAATTTAAATGTAAGATTGTTCAATAAAGGCTTTATTATTATTATTATTATTATTATTATTATATATACATCTGTTATTGTTTTAAGTTAAATTAATATTTTATTGAGAAAGTGTAAGATAACTAAATTAATTAATCTAAAAACAAAATGGAAAATGCCATAAAAGCAGAATTGCTACCTACCTATAATATTTATCTGTTATTGTTTTTAAGTTAAATGAATGTAAAAAAAGTTCTGCAGAATTTGTGTAATGAACCTGTAAATAAATATTCTATAAGAAACATACTTATAGTTTTTCAAAACACTTTTGTACACATCTGTACTAAACTTGTTACACTATCCTACATATTTAAGAATATACCATAATGTACTACGCGGTTGCATTTTTGTAACCACCTAAACATGGTCGGGTTACCACGGTCTTGCACTTCCTAATGACTTTTTATTTATTATCTAGTAAATTATTGCATGTACTGCGCTGAAATTTTGCAGGTATATAACTGAACTAGACAACTAATTATTGATGTATCATTCAGTTGATATATCCACAAACAGGGTTATCTGTGGCCAAATAACTCCACGCGCATCGAGACCGTAAACTGAATTGGTCATAACTTGTTAATTACACACAGGATACTAATGAAACTTCACATACATTTGAAGGCAGGTAAAAGCTACAAAATAACGTTTAATGTAAGTCTTTAAAGTTCTTATTTAAGGTTAAGGTTTAGGACCTATTTAAGTGTTTTTATATTTAATGAAATAACTTTTCAACGGTTCAATAATTTCATTTTTTTATTGCACAACAAATTAAAACTAATTCTTAAAAGATCATGTACAAAAGATGATAAGAATCCGTTTGACCGTTTCAGAGATCCAGCAAAACCACAAACGTTACTCCAGCAGGATCTCGAATAACTTCGCAGCCGAAGAAAGAACAATTATAAAATTATTTGCAACATTTACCTCGTTTAGACTACTAATTATTTAGCTAATATTTATTTCAATATTCCCATCAAAAAGGAAAATGTCTGGCTGCAGTAACGTTACCCCAGCAGGAATAGTTTTTTTTAAATAACTAAAAAACTATAAGTGCAACAAATTTAAAAATGTGCGCAACAATTACAGAAGATAAACAACTAAAAATCTGTAAGATTAAAATTACTATTTTCGACATTATTTTGCTGGGGTAACGCACACCATACGGCAGTTAAGGTACTTATGGCAATCACTGCAAATGGACCAATACCACGTAAATTATTTACTACAAGGTGCCTACGCCCTGTTAACTTATTAGATACTGATTCGCGCATGAGGGCAAATTCCGCGCCGCTATCAAAAATGGTATTAATCGCTAAATTGCTCACACGAATAGGCATGGTACGCATAGTATTAAGTCTCAATTTACTGTGATTTATTTTATTTTTTATTTATTTTTATACAAAATTAACGTTTGATGTCAATTGCTTCTCGCGGCAAAAACAATTGTCACACGTATGACCAGGCTTAGAACAGAACGTACAAGTGTGCGTTAACTAAATAAATACTTTTTAAAATTAAATAACACTTCAATAACAAATTAATTCATTAAATAAAACAAACAAAATCAAAGTAACTTTCTTACCGAGGTCTGTTCGACTCGAGCGCCGACAAACGAATGACCCGCTCTGTTTTTGATGCGTTTAATATTTGCGCCGATACGCCCATTCTGATGATAGGTGGTGCGTCCTTGCGCCTGCATCACATAATAATCTGAAATATATAATAAATAATTAATATATTTATAAGAGGAGGGGTTCTAGATATAGCCGTTCGCTCCACGCGACGACATATAATAATGAGATTATCTGTGCATGCATTTATCAGTTTTATGTACCACTGTCGCTCCGCGCGACAACAGCTAAGAAATAATTATGTATGCATGCAAGTACATGCGAGTTTCATGTATTACTGTTCACTCAATGTGACAACAATTAATCAATACATAAAAAAGAAGATCTACTAAATGTGTAAAATAATTCATTTCATTATAAATTAAAATACACAAAAATAAGCAAAGAAAACTATAGTGTAGTGTACGGTGATATAACTGGCTGTTTTTACTAATTACTTAAATTCCGTGCAAAAAAATATATTCAAACCAAGCTCTTTATAATCTTTATAATATTATCTACACGTACCACATAATTATCCTTTTTTATTTTAGAACGTTAGAAAAATAACGAGATTTTTTTAAATCTTTATCTTTAAATTACTCAAAACTCCCAGTTTGCTGTGAGCAGTCGTACGGTGCACACGTACAATTGTTTTCTTAGCTTTTTATTTCATTTCTTTTATTGATAAATACAGACAATTTCGGTTCAAAACATGGAAGAAAATATAAGTGAGGACGAGGACATGAGTGATACAGATTTTTTGGCTAGTTGTGAGCGTGAAATTGGAGTGACGGTATGTGAAAATTCAGCAATCGAGCAAAGTGTACCAATTGATGTTAACGCCATAAAGAGGAAAGAAAGAGATGAGACTGTAGACGAGGAAGGTTTTATAACCGTTACGCGAAAACCAAAGCGATTAGTAAGGAGTGATTCTTTGGGAACACAAGCAATGATGAGGGTAGATTTGGAAAAAAAATATGAAGATAAAAATGAAGTTTGTATTACCGCTTTAAGCGATTTGCCTAAGCAAATTGCTTTGGCGAAGTTGTTGAGATCGCAGGATATTGCTAATATTGACCGCATTAAATATAAAAGCATGAACAAAGTAATTATACAGTTTAGTCAAAAAAAGGATGCGATGAAGTTGTTGGAATGTGAAAAATTTAAAGAGTTGGGTTTCCGCTGTCAATCTACTCAGGAGTTAGACATGTCTTACGGAGTGATTAAAGGTGTTGACCTTGATCTGACTGCAGAGGAAATTACTAAATTGCTTGAATCTAATATTCCCATTATAGCTGTAAGAAGATTAAGACGTATAGGTTCTGAGGGTTCGTGGATTGATAGTGAAACTATAAGGATATGTTTTAAAAGTAATACTCTGCCAACGTACGTTTATGCATATGGATGCCGCTTTAAAGTTGAAGCTTATATGTTTCCAGTATCCCAGTGTACTGGGTGCTGGCAGTTTGGGCATATTAGAAAGTATTGCCCTTCAAAAAAAATACTTTGCCCGAAATGTGGTAGCATTGATCATGAGAACTGCATTATAAACGAACAAAAATGTTTAAACTGTAAAGGGGATCATTTTGTACTTGAAAAGACTTGTCCTTTCTTTATAAGAGAAAAAGAAATAAGAGGAATTATGTGCAGAGAACAACTTACTTATCGAAAAGCTCTTCAAGTGTATAGCGAGAATAAGAAAGATGAATTTATAAATACGCACCAGAGTACAAATATCGGTTCTCAGAATATTTATAGATCGAATCAAACGAATGGAGACCCAACCTATAGCAGAGTGGTAACTAAGGCGTTAGTTGATCAACAACCACACATAGAAGAGGAATCTGTCGAGGACATGGTCAAGGAGTACTCCGAAGAGAATATTGCAAGATTAGTACAATCTCCAACCAGGAAGGCGAGGAGCAAGCAACGACAAAATCAAAAATCTGAAAGTTATTATGAAGCTCATATAGAAGACCAATATATAAAACCACAAGATACAGATCAAAGGAAAAAAACAAATGAGCAATTAAAATGGAAATTTGATTTTAAAGTATTTTGCCTTAAAATGAAACGTATTTTAATGTCAGAATGTAATTTTGAAGAGAAATTGGTGTCTATTGTTAAGGTGATATGTGAGGAAATTAAAGGTTTTGTTATTAATAAGGTATGGCAAGGAGGCATATTGGAACATGTTATTAACCTTTTTAATGGGTAAGAAAATTATTTATAATAAACTTAATATACTACAATGGAATGCTCAAAGTTTACGCCCTAAATTAATAGCTTTTTCAGATCTTTTGATAAGAGAAACTATACATATAGCGATAATTAGTGAAACTTGGCTAGATATTGGATCCTTTATCAATATTAGTGAATACAGTATTTATCGACACGATAGGGATGACTCTTATGGTGGTGTTGCTATAATAGTTCATAGGTCGATTCAGTGTCATTTATACTCCTTTGATATGCATAATCCAGGCATTGAGATAGTTTGTGTAAAAATAATGAATTGTAAGGACTTAGAATATGTTGTATCTGTTTATTGTCCATCAAGCGTGCAAACGCAATCTTCAGATTGGGACGAATTATTTTCAAAATTTTCTAGAAAATCTTTAGTGGCTGGTGATTTTAATGGACACCATACTAATTGGTCCGTAAAGTCTGATATACGAGGGACACAAATTATGGATAGCAGTTTAGAAAATGGTTTTATATCAATCAATAATGGAGATTTCACTAGGATTAAATTGGTAAATGGGCACTTACAGCAAACTTCGCCTGATATTTCATTTATTACTTCGGATGTAGCAATCAGATTTGACTGGCAAGTGTACAATGAAAATTTAGGTAGCGATCACTTGATGATTAGAATGTCAATAAATATAGCCAATAATTTTATCTTAAAAAGAAAGCGTAACTATAAACGGGCCGATTGGCATAAGTATACCAATCATATTTTAGACAGTTTTTCATCTTGCGATTTAAACTTTAAAAGTGTTATTCAGGTAAAGTATAATCATTTAATTAAAATAATTAATGATGCCGCTGATAGTCATATTCCTTTCATTAAAATGTGTAATAAACCTGATTCAAAATTTAAGCCAAGAAATTATTGGAGTCCGGCTTTAAGCAAAATTGTTGCACAGCGCAGATTAGTTTTATCTACATTTAGAAGTAATCCTACTCCTGAAAATCTAACAAAATTAGAAAATATAACTAAAGAGTAGTCACAAAAATTAATCCGTCAAGCTAGATCTGATAACTGGCATCAGTTTTGTGATTCCATAAGTGAAAAAGTATCTGCATCGAATATCTGGCAACGTATGAAGTGGCTAAAAGGTTTTCAGCAAAGCAAAGTATATCCTCCCTTTGAAAAAGTTCAAGAGTTGCTGTACTCCCTGACACCAGACACTGTTGTTAATGCAAAGCCAACATTTACCTCCACAAATGAATTGTTAGAAGTTGAATTTTCGATGCAAGAACTTAAAAGTTGTTTAAAAAAGAAAGATTCAGCCCCAGGTGCAGATGGAATATCGTATACAATGCTTTACTATTTGCCGGACGTTGCGAAAGACTTCTTACTTTCATTATACAATAATATACTAGAATCCGGCCTTATACCCGAGCAGTGGAGGAACATTCATATACTCCCTATTCCCAAGCAAAATAACAACAATGACGGAGACATCAAATTGAGGCCCATATCATTAATATCTTGTGTGTGCAAAACATTTCATGTAATGATTCTGAAGAGAATAGAATGGTATGCAGAGAGACAGAATCTTTTGTCACCGCTTACGGTTGGTTTTCGAAAGTCACAATCTTGTCTAGACAGTCTAACTCGTTTAGTTACATATACCCAAATTGGGTTTACAAAAAATATACCTACATTAGCATGTTTCTTAGACATTGAAAACGCCTATAATAATGTTTCAATTGATGCAGCGATGAACATTCTTGATCAGCTTAAGATAGGCTCGAAATGTTGTATGTACCTTTGGAGTTTTTTGACTTATAGGCATTTAGAAATTGAATGTAATAATAATGTGAAGATCAGTAGACACACCAATCAAGGGCTAGCACAGGGCGATCCTTTATCACCTTTAATTTTTAATTTAATAACCTATAAAATATGTCAGAGAATTGAAAATGTTTTAGTTTCCCAATATGCAGACGATTTTGTTATTTATATTAGTGATAGGAGTATTATAAGGTGTGAGGAATATATTCAAAATGCATTAGATGTCTTTGTTTCGCTGGTTAATGATTTAGGATTAGCGGTATCATCAAGTAAGTCACAGTATTGTCTGTTTAGCAGAGGTTGTAGAAGGAATATACCTATTCTAAAAATCGAAAACAAGTGCATAATTCAAACTGATTGTATAAAATATTTAGGTATGTGGTTGGATAGGAGTTTAACCTGGCGTAAACATATTAATGAGGTTATCTGTAAGTGCTCCAAGTTTATGAATGTATTAAAATTAATGGCAGGCAGTTCTTGGGGAATGCATATGACTCATTTGCGAAGATTATATATTATATCGCCTTGATTAGGAGCCGCATTGATTTTGGATCCTTTTTATATGATTGCAGTGCTAAAAGTCACACATCAAAACTTGATAAAATCCAAAATCAGGCAATGAGAGTTATTGGTTGATTCATCAAGAGTTCTCCTATTCATGTCATGGAGAGTGAATTAAATATTGCACCTTTATTTGTTAGGAGACAATATCTAGCCTACAAATACTCTTTAAAAATACATTCTTGGGCCAATACTAGCACTAGAGATTTGATATATGAAATTAACGTTTTAAGTAACAACAGGTATTGGCTAAATAAAAAGAAACCTCTACTTGCCCTCACATTCAATGACATAAAAGATATTTCTATTGCATCGTTTGATATTCTTAGAATGTATACTTTTGACGTTTGGATGTCAGCTTTGACTGTACAAAATGTAATCAAATTTGATTTGGAAAATGTAACCCAGGCTAAATCATACTACGAGCCAAATATCTTAATTAATAATGTCGTAGAAGAGTTAAATAAAAAGTACAGCGGCTGGTACAAAATTTATACAGATGGGTCAAAGAGTGCTGAAGGATTAGGTGCAGGATTTTTTGATCCAATTCAAACACAAAGAGTGGGTTTTAAAATTAACGAGTCTGTATCTATTATGACATTGGAACTAATTGCAATCTTTCAAGCAGTAACACATTCCATATGGAAAAAATATAGCAAAGTAGTTGTCTTTTCAGACAGTAAAAGTGCTTTGCAACACGTGGCTCGATGCGCCTCTGGTTTCAGAGGTGCATCGATAGCTTACGATATTTTAGAAGCCATACTTATATTACAAAGAAGAAATGCAGATGTGAGATTGCAATGGGTGCCAGCGCATATAGGTTTGAAAGGGAATGAGGAGGCTGATAAAATTGCTAAATTAGCTGCCAAGGAAGGAGTCGAATTTTCTTTTTGTCCAGATTTTTTTGAATACATCTCGAGATTATATTTAAATGTTTTGATAATTGGAAAGAATATTTTAGGGATAAATCAAATGAAAAAGGAATATGGTATAATTGTATTCAGAGTCAACCTCGTCATTCACTTTGGTTTGATAGTAATAAGTTATGTAGGAATTATATTAAATTAGCTTTTAGGTTGCGTTCCGGACACTACCCATCGGCAAAGTTTGCATACCTTATGAAAAAGACAGACTCGCCAAATTGCGATAGTTGTGGAAAAGTGGAGGATGTACAACATTTGTTGATGGAATGTGCCAGGAATAAAGAAGAGAGGCAAAACTTCGTTAAAAAATTTAAAATAAATATAAAAGATGTAGGGTGGATCCAATCTATCTTAGCTGATCCATGTTCTACAATTGCTATAGAATTGTGTAGATTGGTAACATTTGCTTCGTAGTTAGGTTGTATGGATTAAGGGTATCTTAATAAGTGTTAGTTGTAGAATAGGGTACGATGGGGTTGACGTATCCGTGTGGATAAAAACCCCATATTTTAAAATAATAAAGATTTAAAAAAAAAAAAAAAAAAAAAACTATGATTTTTCACTTATATCACTTTTCACTGAAGGTACAGAATTGTGCCGATAACTGCCTCCACAGCATCACTACCGTCTAGTTTATTTGTAGTAACGCGTCGCCATAAGAACCAAGCTTGAGATAAGAACTCTGCTATGTCCCTAGAAGCGTCATAAACATGGTCTCTGAATTTAAGCACATCACGAGAGTAACGACTTTTGGGTTCGAACGTAGTTATAATATTTTGGCGTAATTCATCCCACGTAGACGTGGTAACTAGCCAGCTATCAGACCACAACTTAGCACGCCCTTTTAGCAGACTAGTCACCCTCATACGAATATCATAGTCACCGAGTTTGTAGGTAGACTTTGCAGTGGAAATGTGGTCACACCACTCGCGCACACCAACGTTACCATCAGGGTCATACGAAGGCAAACACACTTTAGTAATTTTAACTTTGTCACCTGTTTGCTGAAGAAGTCGCTGGCTCATATTCCGCATCATGTTCCGCTGCCTGCCGGGGCTGCGTTAACAGGTCAGCTCGGGTGGACGTGCCTGCTACATTGGCTGCCGATGACGATGTACCTTCGCCAGGGTCCATCGCGGCGCGCGCCACGGTGCTCGAGCCGAAGTCTATGGAATCTGAAACATATTGGCCGGCAGAAAGATCGGGTTTTCGACGTTACGGGGATTTTTAAAAAGCGCAGCATCGATGATTCGCTGTGAATCATCGATACCGCCTTCCAAATTATCCATAAGATAATTATCCCGAACTCAAATTAACCTACTTTCTGTCATAGTCAAATAGATTTAGGTGTACACAAATAAATGACCTATATTATATCGAAACAATTGTGTTATTTATCACCTATACCGGGTTCAATACCAGTATTAGACTGTAAATTTTGGGATGTTACCTAAATATATTACGCTTTTTTGTAGCCATCCGAACTTGGTCGGGTTACGTAGGTTTTCGATGCTTCGTCAGTATTTTAATTGTTTTTCTTTAATTACTGAATTTAATAACATGAAATTTTGCATGTGCATAGTTGAATGAATACACTAATTATTGGCATACATTTTACCATGCAATTCCTTTAGAACGTCGTGATATTTGACTGCTTTGTAAACAGTGATCTATTCATGGTAAATTGCCCTACAACTCTTTAATTACTAACGAAACATCATTGATACTTGGCAACATGTTGCAGACACTTACAAGGTTTGTATAAACGTGAAAATCTAGACCCCAAAGTGCATACTTTAAGAACTAAGACCTAATAAGAGTATTTTACGTTTATATTATATATATATATATATCTTTAAAACCCTTATTTTTTTCTAAATCTGTTTTTTAAACAAATATAAACAAATTCAAAACAACGTATGTAAAAATCTACAGCTCTCTATGTAAGCGCTTTATATGAAAACTAGCTAATGGCCAAACGTTCGCGCAGCGGAAATTTGAATTTCTCCGAAGTTTATGCATGCACTAATTTTATTCATACATACAAAATTACACACAAATACACACTAATTTTTGGACACATCTCTTTTCTTCTAAAGTCGATGGATTAAAAAAAGTTCCGCCAGGACAACGTTCGCCCAGCGGAATCAGTTTTTGGTGAATTTCTCCACAATGGCTGCATGCACAAATTTTTTTTACCATACACAATTACACGACGTCATACACTAAATATCTGCATACTTAAAATCTTTAAATTCAACAACATTCCGCTGGGCGTACGCACACACGTATGACCAGGCTTAGAACAGAACGTACAAACATTCTTGTTATTCGACGGAGTTTTATTTGAATTTGGATCCACAGGGCTCTTCTCACCAGATTGAACATTTGACTCGTGAACGGTACCCCTTGTCTGACATTCATTAGATTTGTGACCTACTTTTTTACACAAATGACAATAAGGGGCACGGTTATCAACAGAAAACTTAGAACGCTTGTGCGGTGGTTGATTAGAATTCTGAGAAGTACTAGGTCGTTTAGCGCGAATAGATGAAGCAACGGAGATCAATTCTGGCACGGAAGTGGCCCGAACATTCATTAATTCAATCCTAAGCCGCTCATCACTAATTCTGTACCTTCAGTGAAAAGTGATACATGTCGACCCAGATCGGTTTTTATATTCTTTGAATAAACTTATTAAAAAAAAAATAACTAAATTTCTGTCTTATCCCCGTTGTTAAAAGATTAAAAATGAATGAGATTTTTTGCGTACATTGATATAAGTAAGCAATTTTTTATTGAAATTATTGTGTAAAATAATACTTTTTGATACATACCAAAGTGCTCCGAACCGATCTTTATATTTCTAAAATGTATTTTAATACGACTCGAGTTACCACATCTTACGCGTACCGAAAGCTTTTACTTTAATTAATCCAAAGTGAAACAAATGAAATCCTATCACAAAACATTAAAAAATTTAAACAACACATTCTAGTATTATTATCTAGTACTATTATTATTATTATTATTATTATTAGTGAAAAGTGTTACATTTGTACATGAAACATACAAACACAAATTTATTTTCATAAAAATATGTGACTAATGATACAACTGCTAATCAAACAATTTACACGTAATTTATGTAGCCAATTTTGATGTGATTACAAATTTGATATTAATTCTATTAGTAAGAACATAAGGGAAATAGGACATATGATTACGTGAATAATGATGATATATCAATATCTCTTTATTATTATTAATCTTGAACAGTCTTAAAGCGTATTTAATCAGTCTCAAAAAATCAAATAGCAGATATGTTGTACATGTAGCACTTCAACTATTCGCTATACAATACAATATATAACATCCTTTTAAAAAAACACAACTTTTAAACCTACTTATCGTTAATCTTGAACAGAAATCGAATTAGTCTTAAATCGTATGAAATCAGTCTCCAAAAATCAAAGAACAGATAAATAACAATATAAACTTTTCATCCTTTTTATCATTAATCTTGAACAGTCTTAAATTGTATTAAATCAGCCTCCAAAAATCGACCAACAGATATGTTGTAGCACTGCAACTATTCGTTATCCGAAACAATATCAGGATCTGCGTCACGCAAATTTGAGTTTGTTATCAAATTATGATAAAAATCGTTAACACTTGGATCAATGTATTCTAACAGTGATATTAAATCCCTTTTCTTTAAAACACTTATAGGAATCTTCCATTGTAACATTTTGGAACAGCATTAATACTAACTAAACTGTAGTCTTTATTCCTTTTGTCGTAAGACATCACATAATAATCATCACCTACGTAACTTTCTTTATATTCAAAAACCGGAAATTTTCCTTTACTAAATTTAATAACTCTTAAATTCAACCATAATTGTAATCGTGCTTGTACGAATTTATCACTGTGAGACTTCGTTTATACCTATGTAAGAGTTATTAAATTTTATTTTATAGCGAATAGTTGAAGTGCTACAACAAATCTGTTGTTTGATTTATTGAGCCTGTTTTAATATGTTTAAAGACTAACGATACCTACTCTGATAATCAGATTAACAATAAATACCTACTTAGGTCTAAAAGTTATGTTTTAGTTCGATTTATAAAAAGGTTTTATTCTTTTGCTACTACTTGTAATTCATAAAAAAAGTGTTTATTCAAGAATTCTTTATTAAAGAAACGCTTTTTTAATTAGTTATTATTTTATTATGATATTAACATAGTTTTACCCTTTTTGTGACAAAAACGTTTGAAAATACTTATTACTTGTATCAATAAACACTTCGATGTAAACAAAATGTATCACAATAAATTCTAGCTTGTAGCATTAATCACTTACTAGTTTGAAAAATACATTGGTGTTTAGGGGTACAATTGAATATTTACGTAGGAATTTTAAATAAAACAATGAAAAACGTTGCCGATAATCAAAATGATCATTATTAGTTTTACGACTTTTTCTCACAACAACTATTTGCAGGCAAAACATGCGAAAACACAAGCCTTATAACATTTCACACAAAACGGTAACTAAATGTGTAAAATAATTCATTTCATTATAAATTAAAATACACAAAAATAAGCAAAGAAAACTATAGTGTAGTGTACGGTGATATAACTGGCTGTTTTTACTAATTACTTAAATTCCGTGCAAAAAAATATATTCAAACCAAGCTCTTTATAATCTTTATAATATTATCTACACGTACCACATAATTATCTTTTTTTTATTTTAGAACGTTAGAAAAATAACGAGATTTTTTTAAATATTTAACCTTAAATTACTCAAAACTATGATTTTTCACTTATATCACTTTTCACTGAAGGTACAGAATTGTGCCGATAACTGCCTCCACAGCATCACTACCGTCTAGTTTATTTATAGTAACGCGTCGCCATAAGAACCAAGCTTGAGATAAGAACTCTGCTATGTCCCTAGAAGCGTCATAAACATGGTCTCTGAATTTAAGCACATCACGAGAGTAACGACTTTTGGGTTCGAACGTAGTTATAATATTTTGGCGTAATTCATCCCACGTAGACGTGGTAACTAGCCAGCTATCAGACCACAACTTAGCACGCCCTTTTAGCAGACTAGTCACCCTCATACGAATATCATAGTCACCGAGTTTGTAGGTAGACTTTGCAGTGGAAATGTGGTCACACCACTCGCGCACACCAACGTTACCATCAGGGTCATACGAAGGCAAACACACTTTAGTAATTTTAACTTTGTCACCTGTTTGCTGAAGAAGTCGCTGGCTCATATTCCGCATCATGTCCCGCTGCCTGCCGGGGCTGCGTTAACAGGTCAGCTCGGGTGGACGTGCCTGCTACATTGGCTGCCGATGACGATGTACCTTCGCCAGGGTCCATCGCGGCGCGCGCCACGGTGCTCGAGCCGAAGTCTATGGAATCTGAAACATATTGGCCGGCAGAAAGATCGGGTTTTCGACGTTACGGGGATTTTTAAAGAGCGCAGCATCGATGATTCGCTGTGAATCATCGATACTGCCTTCCAAATTATCCATAAGATAATTACCATCAGGGTCATACGAAGGCAAAAACACTTTAGTAATTTTAACTTTGTCACCTGTTTGCTGAAGAAGTCGCTGGCTCATATTCCGCATCATGTCCCGCTGCCTGCCGGGGCTGCGTTAACAGGTCAGCTCGGGTGGACGTGCCTGCTACATTGGCTGCCGATGACGATGTACCTTCGCCAGGGTCCATCGCGGCGCGCGCCACGGTGCTCGAGCCGAAGTCTATGGAATCTGAAACATATTGGCCGGCAGAAAGATCGGGTTTTCGACGTTACGGGGATTTTTAAAAAGCGCAGCATCGATGATTCGCTGTGAATCATCGATACTGCCTTCCAAATTATCCATAAGATAATTACCATCAGGGTCATACGAAGGCAAAAACACTTTAGTAATTTTAACTTTGTCACCTGTTTGCTGAAGAAGTCGCTGGCTCATATTCCGCATCATGTCCCGCTGCCTGCCGGGGCTGCGTTAACAGGTCAGCTCGGGTGGACGTGCCTGCTACATTGGCTGCCGATGAGGATGTACCTTCGCCAGGGTCCATCGCGGCGCGCGCCACGGTGCTCGAGCCGAAGTCTATGGAATCTGAAACATATTGGCCGGCAGAAAGATCGGGTTTTCGACGTTACGGGGATTTTTAAAAAGCGCAGCATCGATGATTCGCTGTGAATCATCGATACTGCCTTCCAAATTATCCATAAGATAATTACCATCAGGGTCATACGAAGGCAAAAACACTTTAGTAATTTTAACTTTGTCACCTGTTTGCTGAAGAAGTCGCTGGCTCATATTCCGCATCATGTCCCGCTGCCTGCCGGGGCTGCGTTAACAGGTCAGCTCGGGTGGACGTGCCTGCTACATTGGCTGCCGATGACGATGTACCTTCGCCAGGGTCCATCGCGGCGCGCGCCACGGTGCTCGAGCCGAAGTCTATGGAATCTGAAACATATTGGCCGGCAGAAAGATCGGGTTTTCGACGTTACGGGGATTTTTAAAAAGCGCAGCATCGATGATTCGCTGTGAATCATCGATACCGCCTTCCAAATTATCCATAAGATAATTATCACGAACTCAGATACTTGGCAACATGTTGCAGACACTTACAAGGTTTGTATAAACGTGAAAATCTAGACCCCAAAGTGCATACTTTAAGAACTAAGACCTAATAAGAGTATTTTACGTTTATATTATATATATATCTCTTTAAAACCCTTATTTTTTTCTAAATCTGTTTTTTAAACAAATATAAACAAATTCAAAACAACGTATGTAAAAATCTACAGCTCTCTATGTAAGCGCTTTATATGAAAACTAGCTAATGGCCAAACGTTCGCGCAGCGGAAATTTGAATTTCTCCGAAGTTTATGCATGCACTAATTTTATTCATATATACAAAATTACACACAAATACACACTAATTTTTGGACACATCTCTTTTCTTCTAAAGTCGATGGATTAAAAAAAGTTCCGCCAGGACAACGTTCGCCCAGCGGAATCAGTTTTTGGTGAATTTCTCCACAATGGCTGCATCCACAAATTTTTTTTACCATACACAATTACACGACGTCATACACTAAATATCTGCATACTTAAAATCTTTAAATTCAACAATATTCCGCTGGGCGTACGCACACACGTATGACCAGGCCTAGAACAGAACGTACAAACATTCTTGTTATTCGACGGAGTTTTATTTGAATTTGGATCCACAGGGCTCTTCTCACCAGATTGAACATTTGACTCGTGAACGGTACCCCTTGTCTGACATTCATTAGATTTGTGACCTACTTTTTTACACAAATGACAATAAGGGGCACGGTTATCAACAGAATACTTAGAACGCTTGTGCGGTGGTTGATTAGAATTCTGAGAAGTACTAGGTCGTTTAGCGCGAATAGATGAAGCAACGGAGATCAATTCTGGCACGGAAGTGGCCCGAACATTCATTAATTCAATCCTAAGCCGCTCATCACTAATTCTGTACCTTCAGTGAAAAGTGATACATGTCGACCCAGATCGGTTTTTATATTCTTTGAATAATAACTAAATTTCTGTCTTATCCCCGTTGTTAAAAGATTAAAAATGAATGAGATTTTTTGCGTACATTGATGTAAGTAAGCAATTTTTTATTGAAATTATTGTGTAAAATAATACTTTTTGATTCATACCAAAGTGCTCCGAACCGATCTTTATATTTCTAAAATGTATTTTAATACGACTCGAGTTACCACATCTTACGCGTACCGAAAGCTTTTACTTTAATTAATCCAAAGTGAAACAAATGAAATCCTATCACAAAACATTAAAAAATTTAAACAACACATTCTAGTATTATTATCTAGTACTATTATTATTATTATTATTATTAGTGAAAAGTGTTACATTTGTACATGAAACATACAAACACAAATTTATTTTCATAAAAATATGTGACTAATGATACAACTGCTAATCAAACAATTTACACGTAATTTATGTAGCCAATTTTGATGTGATTACAAATTTGATATTAATTCTATTAGTAAGAACATAAGGGAAATAGGACATATGATTACGTGAATAATGATGATATATCAATATCTCTTTATTATTATTAATCTTGAACAGTCATAAAGCGTATTTAATCAGTCTCAAAAAATCAAATAGCAGATGTGATGTACATGTAGCACTTCAACTATTCGCTATACAATACAATATATAACATCCTTTTAAAAAAACACAACTTTTAAACCTACTTATCGTTAATCTTGAACAGAAATCGAATTAGTCTTAAATCGTATGAAATCAGTCTCCAAAAATCAAAGAACAGATAAATAACAATATAAACTTTTCATCCTTTTTATCATTAATCTTGAACAGTCTTAAATTGTATTAAATCAGCCTCCAAAAATCGACCAACAGATATGTTGTAGCACTGCAACTATTCGTTATCCGAAACAATATCAGGATCTGCGTCACGCAAATTTGAGTTTGTTATCAAATTATGATAAAAATCGTTAACACTTGGATCAATGTATTCTAACAGTGATATTAAATCCCTTTTCTTTAAAACACTTATAGGAATCTTCCATTGTAACATTTTGGAACAGCATTAATACTTACTAAACTGTAGTCTTTATTCCTTTTGTCGTAAGACATCACATAATAATCATCACCTACGTAACTTTCTTTATATACAAAAACCGGAAATTTTCCTTTACTAAATTTAATAACTCTTACATTCAACCATAATTGTAATCGTGCTTGTACGAATTTATCACTGTGAGACTTCGTTTATATGGTTATATGTAAGAGTTATTAAATTTAGTAAAGGAAAATTTCCGGTTTTTGAATATAAAGAAAGTTACGTAGGTGATGATTGTTATGTGATGTCTTACGACAAAAGGAATAGAGACTACAGTTTAGTTAATATTAATGCTGTTCCAAAATGTTACAATAGAAGATTCCTATAAGTATTTTAAAGAAAAGGGATTTAATATCACTATTAGAATACATTGATCCAAGTGTTACCGATTTTTATCATAATTTGATAACAAACTCAAATTTGCGTGACGCAGATCCTGATATTGTTTCGGATAACGAATAGTTGCAGTGCTACAACATATCTGTTGGTCGATTTTTGGAGACTGATTTAATACAATTTAAGACTGTTCAAGATTAATGATAAAAAGGATGAAAAGTTTATATTGTTATTTATCTGTTGTTTGATTTTTGGAGACTGATTTCATACGATTTAAGACTAATTCTATCTCTGTTCAAGATTAACGATAAGTAGGTTTAAAAGTTGTGTTTTTTTAAAAGGATGTTATATATTGTATTGTATAGCGAATAGTTGGAAGTGCTACATGTACAACACATCTGCTATTTGATTTTTTGAGACTGATTAAATACGCTTTAAGACTGTTCAAGATTAATAATAAAGAGGTTTAAAAGTTATGCTTTTTTATAAGGATGTTAATTATATTGTTTTATATAGCGAATAGTTGAAGTGCTACAACAAATCTGTTGTTTGATTTATTGAGCCTGTTTTAATATGTTTAAAGACTAACGATACCTACTCTGATAATCAGATTAACAATAAATACCTACTTAGGTCTAAAAGTTATGTTTTAGTTCGATTTATAAAAAGGTTTTATTCTTTTGCTACTACTTGTAATTCATAAAAAAAGTGTTTATTCAAGAATTCTTTATTAAAGAAACGCTTTTTTAATTAGTTATTATTTTATTATGATATTAACATAGTTTTACCCTTTCTGTGACAAATACGTTTGAAAATACTTATTACTTGTATCAATAAACACTTCGATGTAAACAAAATGTATCACAATAAATTCAAGCTTGTAGCATTAATCACTTACTAGTTTGAAAAATACATTGGTGTTTAGGGGTACAATTGAATATTTACGTAGGAATTTTAAATAAAACAATGAAAAAGGTTGCCGATAATCAAAATGATCATTATTAGTTTGACGACTTTTTCTCACAACAACTATTTGCAGGCAAAACATGCGAAAACACAAGCCTTATAACATTTTACACAAAACGGTAACTAAATGTGTAAAATAATTCATTTCATTATAAATTAAAATACACAAAAATAAGCAAAGAAAACTATGGTGTAGTGTACGGTGATATAACTGGCTGTTTTTACTAATTACTTAAATTCCGTGCAAAAAAATATATTCAAACCAAGCTCTTTATAATCTTTATAATATTATCTACACGTACCACATAATTATCCTTTTTTATTTTAGAACGTAAGAAAAATAACGAGATTTTTTTAAATATTTAACCTTAAATTACTCAAAACTATGATTTTTCACTTATATCACTTTTCACTGAAGGTACAGAATTGTGCCGATAACTGCCTCCACAGCATCACTACCGTCTAGTTTATTTATAGTAACGCGTCGCCATAAGAACCAAGCTTGAGATAAGAACTCTGCTATGTCCCTAGAAGCGTCATAAACATGGTCTCTGAATTTAAGCACATCACGAGAGTAACGACTTTTGGGTTCCAACGTAGTTATAATATTTTGGCGTAATTCATCCCACGTAGACGTGGTAACTAGCCAGCTATCAGACCACAACTTAGCACGCCCTTTTAGCAGACTAGTCACCCTCATACGAATATCATAGTCACCGAGTTTGTAGGTAGACTTTGCAGTGGAAATGTGGTCACACCACTCGCGCACACCAACGTTACCATCAGGGTCATACGAAGGCAAACACACTTTAGTAATTTTAACTTTGTCACCTGTTTGCTGAAGAAGTCGCTGGCTCATATTCCGCATCATGTCCCGCTGCCTGCCGGGGCTGCGTTAACAGGTCAGCTCGGGTGGACGTGCCTGCTACATTGGCTGCCGATGACGATGTACCTTCGCCAGGGTCCATCGCGGCGCGCGCCACGGTGCTCGAGCCGAAGTCTATGGAATCTGAAACATATTGGCCGGCAGAAAGATCGGGTTTTCGACGTTACGGGGATTTTTAAAAAGCGCAGCATCGATGATTCGCTGTGAATCATCGATACTGCCTTCCAAATTATCCATAAGATAATTACCATCAGGGTCATACGAAGGCAAACACACTTTAGTAATTTTAACTTTGTCACCTGTTTGCTGAAGAAGTCGCTGGCTCATATTCCGCATCATGTCCCGCTGCCTGCCGGGGCTGCGTTAACAGGTCAGCTCGGGTGGACGTGCCTGCTACATTGGCTGCCGATGACGATGTACCTTCGCCAGGGTCCATCGCGGCGCGCGCCACGGTGCTCGAGCCGAAGTCTATGGAATCTGAAACATATTGGCCGGCAGAAAGATCGGGTTTTCGACGTTACGGGGATTTTTAAAAAGCGCAGCATCGATGATTCGCTGTGAATCATCGATACTGCCTTCCAAATTATCCATAAGATAATTACCATCAGGGTCATACGAAGGCAAAAACACTTTAGTAATTTTAACTTTGTCACCTGTTTGCTGAAGAAGTCGCTGGCTCATATTCCGCATCATGTCCCGCTGCCTGCCGGGGCTGCGTTAACAGGTCAGCTCGGGTGGACGTGCCTGCTACATTGGCTGCCGATGACGATGTACCTTCGCCAGGGTCCATCGCGGCGCGCGCCACGGTGCTCGAGCCGAAGTCTATGGAATCTGAAACATATTGGCCGGCAGAAAGATCGGGTTTTCGACGTTACGGGGATTTTTAAAAAGCGCAGCATCGATGATTCGCTGTGAATCATCGATACTGCCTTCCAAATTATCCATAAGATAATTACCATCAGGGTCATACGAAGGCAAACACACTTTAGTAATTTTAACTTTGTCACCTGTTTGCTAAAGAAGTCGCTGGCTCATATTCCGCATCATGTCCCGCTGCCTGCCGGGGCTGCGTTAACAGGTCAGCTCGGGTGGACTTGCCTGCTACATTGGCTGCCGATGACGATGTACCTTCGCCAGGGTCCATCGCGGCGCGCGCCACGGTGCTCGAGCCGAAGTCTATGGAATCTGAAACATATTGGCCGGCAGAAAGATCGGGTTTTCGACGTTACGGGGATTTTTAAAAAGCGCAGCATCGATGATTCGCTGTGAATCATCGATACTGCCTTCCAAATTATCCATAAGATAATTACCATCAGGGTCATACGAAGGCAAAAACACTTTAGTAATTTTAACTTTGTCACCTGTTTGCTGAAGAAGTCGCTGGCTCATATTCCGCATCATGTCCCGCTGCCTGCCGGGGCTGCGTTAACAGGTCAGCTCGGGTGGACGTGCCTGCTACATTGGCTGCCGATGACGATGTACCTTCGCCAGGGTCCATCGCGGCGTGCGCCACGGTGCTCGAGCCGAAGTCTATGGAATCTGAAACATATTGGCCGGCAGAAAGATCGGGTTTTCGACGTTACGGGGATTTTTAAAAAGCGCAGCATCGATGATTCGCTGTGAATCATCGATACTGCCTTCCAAATTATCAATAAGATAATTACCATCAGGGTCATACGAAGGCAAACACACTTTAGTAATTTTAACTGTCACCTGTTTGCTGAAGAAGTCGCTGGCTCATATTCCGCATCATGTCCCGCTGCCTGCCGGGGCTGCGTTAACAGGTCAGCTCGGGTGGACGTGCCTGCTACATTGGCTGCCGATGACGATGTACCTTCGCCAGGGTCCATCGCGGCGCGCGCCACGGTGCTCGAGCCGAAGTCTATGGAATCTGAAACATATTGGCCGGCAGAAAGATCGGGTTTTCGACGTTACGGGGATTTTTAAAAAGCGCAGCATCGATGATTCGCTGTGAATCATCGATACTGCCTTCCAAATTATCCATAAGATAATTACCATCAGGGTCATACGAAGGCAAACACACTTTAGTAATTTTAACTTTGTCACCTGTTTGCTGAAGAAGTCGCTGGCTCATATTCCGCATCATGTCCCGCTGCCTGCCGGGGCTGCGTTAACAGGTCAGCTCGGGTGGACGTGCCTGCTACATTGGCTGCCGATGACGATGTACCTTCGCCAGGGTCCATCGCGGCGCGCGCCACGGTGCTCGAGCCGAAGTCTATGGAATCTGAAACATATTGGCCGGCAGAAAGATCGGGTTTTCGACGTTACGGGGATTTTTAAAAAGCGCAGCATCGATGATTCGCTGTGAATCATCGATACTGCCTTCCAAATTATCCATAAGATAATTACCATCAGGGTCATACGAAGGCAAAAACACTTTAGTAATTTTAACTTTGTCACCTGTTTGCTGAAGAAGTCGCTGGCTCATATTCCGCATCATGTCCCGCTGCCTGCCGGGGCTGCGTTAACAGGTCAGCTCGGGTGGACGTGCCTGCTACATTGGCTGCCGATGAGGATGTACCTTCGCCAGGGTCCATCGCGGCGCGCGCCACGGTGCTCGAGCCGAAGTCTATGGAATCTGAAACATATTGGCCGGCAGAAAGATCGGGTTTTCGACGTTACGGGGATTTTTAAAAAGCGCAGCATCGATGATTCGCTGTGAATCATCGATACTGCCTTCCAAATTATCCATAAGATAATTACCATCAGGGTCATACGAAGGCAAAAACACTTTAGTAATTTTAACTTTGTCACCTGTTTGCTGAAGAAGTCGCTGGCTCATATTCCGCATCATGTCCCGCTGCCTGCCGGGGCTGCGTTAACAGGTCAGCTCGGGTGGACGTGCCTGCTACATTGGCTGCCGATGACGATGTACCTTCGCCAGGGTCCATCGCGGCGCGCGCCACGGTGCTCGAGCCGAAGTCTATGGAATCTGAAACATATTGGCCGGCAGAAAGATCGGGTTTTCGACGTTACGGGGATTTTTAAAAAGCGCAGCATCGATGATTCGCTGTGAATCATCGATACCGCCTTCCAAATTATCCATAAGATAATTATCACGAACTCAGATACTTGGCAACATGTTGCAGACACTTACAAGGTTTGTATAAACGTGAAAATCTAGACCCCAAAGTGCATACTTTAAGAACTAAGACCTAATAAGAGTATTTTACGTTTATATTATATATATATATATATCTTTGAAACCCTTATTTTTTTCTAAATCTGTTTTTTAAACAAATATAAACAAATTCAAAACAACGTATGTAAAAATCTACAGCTCTCTATGTAAGCGCTTTATATGAAAACTAGCTAATGGCCAAACGTTCGCGCAGCGGAAATTTGAATTTCTCCGAAGTTTATGCATGCACTAATTTTATTCATACATACAAAATTACACACAAATACACACTAATTTTTGGACACATCTCTTTTCTTCTAAAGTCGATGGATTAAAAAAAGTTCCGCCAGGACAACGTTCGCCCAGCGGAATCAGTTTTTGGTGAATTTCTCCACAATGGCTGCATGCACAATTTTTTTTTACCATACACAATTACACGACGTCATACACTAAATATCTGCATACTTAAAATCTTTAAATTCAACAACATTCCGCTGGGCGTACGCACACACGTATGACCAGGCTTAGAACAGAACGTACAAACATTCTTGTTATTCGACGGAGCTTTATTTGAATTTGGATCCACAGGGCTCTTCTCACCAGATTGAACATTTGCCTCGTGAACGGTACCCCTTGTCTGACATTCATTAGATTTGTGACCTACTTTTTTACACAAATGACAATAAGGGGCACGGTTATCAACAGAATACTTAGAACGCTTGTGCGGTGGTTGATTAGAATTCTGAGAAGTACTAGGTCGTTTAGCGCGAATAGATGAAGCAACGGAGATCAATTCTGGCACGGAAGTGGCCCGAACATTCATTAATTCAATCCTAAGCCGCTCATCACTAATTCTGTACCTTCAGTGAAAAGTGATACATGTCGACCCAGATCGGTTTTTATATTCTTTGATTAAACTTATTAAAAAAAAAATAACTAAATTTCTGTCTTATCCCCGTTGTTAAAAGATTAAAAATGAATGAGATTTTTTGCGTACATTGATATAAGTAAGCAATTTTTTATTGAAATTATTGTGTAAAATAATACTTTTTGATTCATACCAAAGTGCTCCGAACCGATCTTTATATTTCTAAAATGTATTTTAATACGACTCGAGTTACCACATCTTACGCGTACCGAAAGCTTTTACTTTATTAATCCAAAGTGAAACAAATTAAATCCTATCACAAAACATTAAAAAATTTAAACAACACATTCTAGTGAAAAGTGTTACATTTGTACATGAAACATACAAACACAAATTTATTTTCATAAAAATATGTGACTAATGATACAACTGCTAATCAAACAATTTACACGTAATTTATGTAGCCAATTTTGATGTGATTACAAATTTGATATTAATTCTATTAGTAAGAACATAAGGGAAATAGGACATGATTACGTGAATAATGATGATATATCAATACCTCTTTATTATTATTAATCTTGAACAGTCTTAAAGCGTATTTAATCAGTCTCAAAAAATCAAATAGCAGATGTGTTGTACATGTAGCACTTCAACTATTCGCTATACAATACAATATATAACATCCTTTTAAAAAAACACAACTTTTAAACCTACTTATCGTTAATCTTGAACAGAGATCGAATTAGTCTTAAATCGTATGAAATCAGTCTCCAAAAATCAAACAACAGATAAATAACAGTATAAACTTTTCATCCTTTTTATCATTAATCTTGAACAGTCTTAAATTGTATTAAATCAGTCTCCAAAAATCGACCAACAGATATGTTGTAGCACTGCAACTATTCGTTATCCGAAACAATATCGGGATCTGCGTCACGCAAATTTGAGTTTGTTATCAAATTATGATAAAAATCGTTAACACTTGGATCAATGTATTCTAATAGTGATATTAAATCCCTTTTCTTTAAAACACTTATAGGAATCTTCCATTGTAACATTTTGGAACAGCATTAATACTAACTAAACTGTAGTCTTTATTCCTTTTGTCGTAAGACATCACATAATAATCATCACCTACGTAACTTTCTTTATATTCAAAAACCGGAAATTTTCCTTTACTAAATTTAATAACTCTTACATATAACCATATAAACGAAGTCTCACAGTGATAAATTCGTACAAGCACGATTACAATTATGGTTGAATGTAAGAGTTATTAAATTTAGTAAAGGAAAATTTCCGGTTTTTGAATATAAAGAAAGTTACGTAGGTGATGATTATTATGTGATGTCTTACGACAAAAGGAATAGAGACTACAGTTTAGTTAGTATTAATGCTGTTCCAAAATGTTACAATGGAAGATTCCTATAAGTGTTTTAAAGAAAAGGGATTTAATATCACTGTTAGAATACATTGATCCAAGTGTTACCGATTTTTATCATAATTTGATAACAAACTCAAATTTGCGTGACGCAGATCCTGATATTGTTTCGGATAACGAATAGTTGCAGTGCTACAACATATCTGTTGGTCGATTTTTGGAGACTGATTTAATACAATTTAAGACTGTTCAAGATTAATGATAAAAAGGATGAAAAGTTTATATTGTTATTTATCTGTTGTTTGATTTTTGGAGACTGATTTCATACGATTTAAGACTAATTCTATCTCTGTTCAAGATTAACGATAAGTAGGTTTAAAAACTGTGTTTTTTTAAAAGGATGTTATATATTGTATTGTATAGCGAATAGTTGAAGTGCTACATGTACAACACATCTGCTATTTGATTTTTTGAGACTGATTAAATACGCTTTAAGACTGTTCAAGATTAATAATAAAGAGGTTTAAAAGTTATGCTTTTTTATAAGGATGTTAATTATATTGTTTTATATAGCGAATAGTTGAAGTGCTACAACAAATCTGTTGTTTGATTTATTGAGCCTGTTTTAATATGTTTAAAGACTAACGATACCTACTCTGATAATCAGATTAACAATAAATACCTACTTAGGTCTAAAAGTTATGTTTTAGTTCGATTTATAAAAAGGTTTGATTCTTTTGCTACTACTTGTAATTCATAAAAAAAGTGTTTATTCAAGAATTCTTTATTAAAGAAACGCTTTTTTAATTAGTTATTATTTTATTATGATATTAACATAGTTTTACCCTTTTTGTGACAAAAACGTTTGAAAATACTTATTACTTGTATCAATAAACACTTCGATGTAAACAAAATGTATCACAATAAATTCTAGCTTGTAGCATTAATCACTTACTAGTTTGAAAAATACATTGGTGTTTAGGGGTACAATTGAATATTTACGTAGGAATTTTAAATAAAACAATGAAAAAGGTTGCCGATAATCAAAATGATCATTATTAGTTTGACGACTTTTTCTCACAACAACTATTTGCAGGCAAAACATGCGAAAACACAAGCCTTATAACATTTCACACAAAACGGTAACTAAATGTGTAAAATAATTAATTTCATTATAAATTAAAATACACAAAAATATGCAAAGAAAACTATAGTGTAGTGTACGGTGATATAACTGGCTGTTTTTACTAATTACTTAAATTCCGTGCAAAAAAATATATTCAAACCAAGCTCTTTATAATCTTTGTAATATTTAGTAAGAAAAATAACGAGATTTTTTTAAATCTTTAACCTTAAATTACTCAAAACTATGATTTTTCACTTATATCACTTTTCACTGAAGGTACAGAATTGTGCCGATAACTGCCTCCACAGCATCACTACCGTCTAGTTTATTTATAGTAACGCGTCGCCATAAGAACCAAGCTTGAGATAAGAACTCTGCTATGTCCCTAGAAGCGTCATAAACATGGTCTCTGAATTTAAGCACATCACGAGAGTAACGACTTTTGGGTTCGAACGTAGTTATAATATTTTGGCGTAATTCATCCCACGTAGACGTGGTAACTAGCCAGCTATCAGACCACAACTTAGCACGCCCTTTTAGCAGACTAGTCACCCTCATACGAATATCATAGTCACCGAGTTTGTAGGTAGACTTTGCAGTGGAAATGTGGTCACACCACTCGCGCACACCAACGTTACCATCAGGGTCATACGAAGGCAAAAACACTTTAGTAATTTTAACTTTGTCACCTGTTTGCTGAAGAAGTCGCTGGCTCATATTCCGCATCATGTCCCGCTGCCTGCCGGGGCTGCGTTAACAGGTCAGCTCGGGTGGACGTGCCTGCTACATTGGCTGCCGATGACGATGTACCTTCGCCAGGGTCCATCGCGGCGCGCGCCACGGTGCTCGAGCCGAAGTCTATGGAATCTGAAACATATTGGCCGGCAGAAAGATCGGGTTTTCGACGTTACGGGGATTTTTAAAAAGCGCAGCATCGATGATTCGCTGTGAATCATCGATACTGCCTTCCAAATTATCCATAAGATAATTACCATCAGGGTCATACGAAGGCAAAAACACTTTAGTAATTTTAACTTTGTCACCTGTTTGCTGAAGAAGTCGCTGGCTCATATTCCGCATCATGTCCCGCTGCCTGCCGGGGCTGCGTTAACAGGTCAGCTCGGGTGGACGTGCCTGCTACATTGGCTGCCGATGACGATGTACCTTCGCCAGGGTCCATCGCGGCGCGCGCCACGGTGCTCGAGCCGAAGTCTATGGAATCTGAAACATATTGGCCGGCAGAAAGATCGGGTTTTCGACGTTACGGGGATTTTTAAAAAGCGCAGCATCGATGATTCGCTGTGAATCATCGATACTGCCTTCCAAATTATCCATAAGATAATTACCATCAGGGTCATACGAAGGCAAAAACACTTTAGTAATTTTAACTTTGTCACCTGTTTGCTGAAGAAGTCGCTGGCTCATATTCCGCATCATGTCCCGCTGCCTGCCGGGGCTGCGTTAACAGGTCAGCTCGGGTGGACGTGCCTGCTACATTGGCTGCCGATGACGATGTACCTTCGCCAGGGTCCATCGCGGCGCGCGCCACGGTGCTCGAGCCGAAGTCTATGGAATCTGAAACATATTGGCCGGCAGAAAGATCGGGTTTTCGACGTTACGGGGATTTTTAAAAAGCGCAGCATCGATGATTCGCTGTGAATCATCGATACTGCCTTCCAAATTATCCATAAGATAATTACCATCAGGGTCATACGAAGGCAAAAACACTTTAGTAATTTTAACTTTGTCACCTGTTTGCTGAAGAAGTCGCTGGCTCATATTCCGCATCATGTCCCGCTGCCTGCCGGGGCTGCGTTAACAGGTCAGCTCGGGTGGACGTGCCTGCTACATTGGCTGCCGATGACGATGTACCTTCGCCAGGGTCCATCGCGGCGCGCGCCACGGTGCTCGAGCCGAAGTCTATGGAATCTGAAACATATTGGCCGGCAGAAAGATCGGGTTTTCGACGTTACGGGGATTTTTAAAAAGCGCAGCATCGATGATTCGCTGTGAATCATCGATACTGCCTTCCAAATTATCCATAAGATAATTACCATCAGGGTCATACGAAGGCAAACACACTTTAGTAATTTTAACTTTGTCACCTGTTTGCTGAAGAAGTCGCTGGCTCATATTCCGCATCATGTTCCGCTGCCTGCCGGGGCTGCGTTAACAGGTCAGCTCGGGTGGACGTGCCTGCTACATTGGCTGCCGATGACGATGTACCTTCGCCAGGGTCCATCGCGGCGCGCGCCACGGTGCTCGAGCCGAAGTCTATGGAATCTGAAACATATTGGCCGGCAGAAAGATCGGGCTTTCGACGTTACGGGGATTTTTAAAAAGCGCAGCATCGATGATTCGCTGTGAATCATCGATACTGCCTTCCAAATTATCCATAAGATAATTACCATCAGGGTCATACGAAGGCAAAAACACTTTAGTAATTTTAACTTTGTCACCTGTTTGCTGAAGAAGTCGCTGGCTCATATTCCGCATCATGTCCCGCTGCCTGCCGGGGCTGCGTTAACAGGTCAGCTCGGGTGGACGTGCCTGCTACATTGGCTGCCGATGACGATGTACCTTCGCCAGGGTCCATCGCGGCGCGCGCCACGGTGCTCGAGCCGAAGTCTATGGAATCTGAAACATATTGGCCGGCAGAAAGATCGGGTTTTCGACGTTACGGGGATTTTTAAAAAGCGCAGCATCGATGATTCACAGCGAATCATCGATGCTGCCTTCCAAATTATCCATAAGATAATTACCATCAGGGTCATACGAAGGCAAAAACACTTTAGTAATTTTAACTTTGTCACCTGTTTGCTGAAGAAGTCGCTGGCTCATATTCCGCATCATGTCCCGCTGCCTGCCGGGGCTGCGTTAACAGGTCAGCTCGGGTGGACGTGCCTGCTTCATTGGCTGCCGATGACGATGTACTTTCGCCAGGGTCCATCGCGGCGCGCGCCACGGTGCTCGAGCCGAAGTCTATGGAATCTGAAACATATTGGCCGGCAGAAAGATCGGGTTTTCGACGTTACGGGGATTTTTAAAAAGCGCAGCATCGATGATTCGCTGTGAATCATCGATACTGCCTTCCAAATTATCCATAAGATAATTACCATCAGGGTCATACGAAGGCAAACACACTTTAGTAATTTTAACTTTGTCACCTGTTTGCTGAAGAAGTCGCTGGCTCATATTCCGCATCATGTTCCGCTGCCTGCCGGGGCTGCGTTAACAGGTCAGCTCGGGTGGACGTGCCTGCTACATTGGCTGCCGATGACGATGTACCTTCGCCAGGGTCCATCGCGGCGCGCGCCACGGTGCTCGAGCCGAAGTCTATGGAATCTGAAACATATTGGCCGGCAGAAAGATCGGGTTTTCGACGTTACGGGGATTTTTAAAAAGCGCAGCATCGATGATTCGCTGTGAATCATCGATACTGCCTTCCAAATTATCCATAAGATAATTACCATCAGGGTCATACGAAGGCAAACACACTTTAGTAATTTTAACTTTGTCACCTGTTTGCTGAAGAAGTCGCTGGCTCATATTCCGCATCATGTTCCGCTGCCTGCCGGGGCTGCGTTAACAGGTCAGCTCGGGTGGACGTGCCTGCTACATTGGCTGCCGATGACGATGTACCTTCGCCAGGGTCCATCGCGGCGCGCGCCACGGTGCTCGAGCCGAAGTCTATGGAATCTGAAACATATTGGCCGGCAGAAAGATCGGGTTTTCGACGTTACGGGGATTTCTAAAAAGCGCAGCATCGATGATTCGCTGTGAATCATCGATACTGCCTTCCAAATTATCCATAAGATAATTACCATCAGGGTCATACGAAGGCAAAAACACTTTAGTAATTTTAACTTTGTCACCTGTTTGCTGAAGAAGTCGCTGGCTCATATTCCGCATCATGTCCCGCTGCCTGCCGGGGCTGCGTTAACAGGTCAGCTCGGGTGGACGTGCCTGCTACATTGGCTGCCGATGACGATGTACCTTCGCCAGGGTCCATCGCGGCGCGCGCCACGGTGCTCGAGCCGAAGTCTATGGAATCTGAAACATATTGGCCGGCAGAAAGATCGGGTTTTCGACGTTACGGGGATTTTTAAAAAGCGCAGCATCGATGATTCGCTGTGAATCATCGATACTGCCTTCCAAATTATCCATAAGATAATTACCATCAGGGTCATACGAAGGCAAAAACACTTTAGTAATTTTAACTTTGTCACCTGTTTGCTGAAGAAGTCGCTGGCTCATATTCCGCATCATGTCCCGCTGCCTGCCGGGGCTGCGTTAACAGGTCAGCTCGGGTGGACGTGCCTGCTGCATTGGCTGCCGATGACGATGTACCTTCGCCAGGGTCCATCGCGGCGCGCGCCACGGTGCTCGAGCCGAAGTCTATGGAATCTGAAACATATTGGCCGGCAGAAAGATCGGGTTTTCGACGTTACGGGGATTTTTAAAAAGCGCAGCATCGATGATTCGCTGTGAATCATCGATACTGCCTTCCAAATTATCCATAAGATAATTACCATCAGGGTCATACGAAGGCAAAAACACTTTAGTAATTTTAACTTTGTCACCTGTTTGCTGAAGAAGTCGCTGGCTCATATTCCGCATCATGTCCCGCTGCCTGCCGGGGCTGCGTTAACAGGTCAGCTCGGGTGGACGTGCCTGCTACATTGGCTGCCGATGACGATGTACCTTCGCCAGGGTCCATCGCGGCGCGCGCCACGGTGCTCGAGCCGAAGTCTATGGAATCTGAAACATATTGGCCGGCAGAAAGATCGGGTTTTCGACGTTACGGGGATTTTTAAAAAGCGCAGCATCGATGATTCGCTGTGAATCATCGATACTGCCTTCCAAATTATCCATAAGATAATTACCATCAGGGTCATACGAAGGCAAACACACTTTAGTAATTTTAACTTTGTCACCTGTTTGCTGAAGAAGTCGCTGGCTCATATTCCGCATCATGTTCCGCTGCCTGCCGGGGCTGCGTTAACAGGTCAGCTCGGGTGGACGTGCCTGCTACATTGGCTGCCGATGACGATGTACCTTCGCCAGGGTCCATCGCGGCGCGCGCCACGGTGCTCGAGCCGAAGTCTATGGAATCTGAAACATATTGGCCGGCAGAAAGATCGGGTTTTCGACGTTACGGGGATTTCTAAAAAGCGCAGCATCGATGATTCGCTGTGAATCATCGATACTGCCTTCCAAATTATCCATAAGATAATTACCATCAGGGTCATACGAAGGCAAAAACACTTTAGTAATTTTAACTTTGTCACCTGTTTGCTGAAGAAGTCGCTGGCTCATATTCCGCATCATGTCCCGCTGCCTGCCGGGGCTGCGTTAACAGGTCAGCTCGGGTGGACGTGCCTGCTACATTGGCTGCCGATGACGATGTACCTTCGCCAGGGTCCATCGCGGCGCGCGCCACGGTGCTCGAGCCGAAGTCTATGGAATCTGAAACATATTGGCCGGCAGAAAGATCGGGTTTTCGACGTTACGGGGATTTTTAAAAAGCGCAGCATCGATGATTCGCTGTGAATCATCGATACTGCCTTCCAAATTATCCATAAGATAATTACCATCAGGGTCATACGAAGGCAAAAACACTTTAGTAATTTTAACTTTGTCACCTGTTTGCTGAAGAAGTCGCTGGCTCATATTCCGCATCATGTCCCGCTGCCTGCCGGGGCTGCGTTAACAGGTCAGCTCGGGTGGACGTGCCTGCTGCATTGGCTGCCGATGACGATGTACCTTCGCCAGGGTCCATCGCGGCGCGCGCCACGGTGCTCGAGCCGAAGTCTATGGAATCTGAAACATATTGGCCGGCAGAAAGATCGGGTTTTCGACGTTACGGGGATTTTTAAAAAGCGCAGCATCGATGATTCGCTGTGAATCATCGATACTGCCTTCCAAATTATCCATAAGATAATTACCATCAGGGTCATACGAAGGCAAACACACTTTAGTAATTTTAACTTTGTCACCTGTTTGCTGAAGAAGTCGCTGGCTCATATTCCGCATCATGTCCCGCTGCCTGCCGGGGCTGCGTTAACAGGTCAGCTCGGGTGGACGTGCCTGCTACATTGGCTGCCGATGACGATGTACCTTCGCCAGGGTCCATCGCGGCGCGCGCCACGGTGCTCGAGCCGAAGTCTATGGAATCTGAAACATATTGGCCGGCAGAAAGATCGGGTTTTCGACGTTACGGGGATTTTTAAAAAGCGCAGCATCGATGATTCGCTGTGAATCATCGATACTGCCTTCCAAATTATCCATAAGATAATTACCATCAGGGTCATACGAAGGCAAAAACACTTTAGTAATTTTAACTTTGTCACCTGTTTGCTGAAGAAGTCGCTGGCTCATATTCCGCATCATGTCCCGCTGCCTGCCGGGGCTGCGTTAACAGGTCAGCTCGGGTGGACGTGCCTGCTGCATTGGCTGCCGATGACGATGTACCTTCGCCAGGGTCCATCGCGGCGCGCGCCACGGTGCTCGAGCCGAAGTCTATGGAATCTGAAACATATTGGCCGGCAGAAAGATCGGGTTTTCGACGTTACGGGGATTTTTAAAAAGCGCAGCATCGATGATTCGCTGTGAATCATCGATACTGCCTTCCAAATTATCCATAAGATAATTACCATCAGGGTCATACGAAGGCAAACACACTTTAGTAATTTTAACTTTGTCACCTGTTTGCTGAAGAAGTCGCTGGCTCATATTCCGCATCATGTTCCGCTGCCTGCCGGGGCTGCGTTAACAGGTCAGCTCGGGTGGACGTGCCTGCTACATTGGCTGCCGATGACGATGTACCTTCGCCAGGGTCCATCGCGGCGCGCGCCACGGTGCTCGAGCCGAAGTCTATGGAATCTGAAACATATTGGCCGGCAGAAAGATCGGGCTTTCGACGTTACGGGGATTTTTAAAAAGCGCAGCATCGATGATTCGCTGTGAATCATCGATACTGCCTTCCAAATTATCCATAAGATAATTACCATCAGGGTCATACGAAGGCAAAAACACTTTAGTAATTTTAACTTTGTCACCTGTTTGCTGAAGAAGTCGCTGGCTCATATTCCGCATCATGTCCCGCTGCCTGCCGGGGCTGCGTTAACAGGTCAGCTCGGGTGGACGTGCCTGCTACATTGGCTGCCGATGACGATGTACCTTCGCCAGGGTCCATCGCGGCGCGCGCCACGGTGCTCGAGCCGAAGTCTATGGAATCTGAAACATATTGGCCGGCAGAAAGATCGGGTTTTCGACGTTACGGGGATTTTTAAAAAGCGCAGCATCGATGATTCGCTGTGAATCATCGATACTGCCTTCCAAATTATCCATAAGATAATTACCATCAGGGTCATACGAAGGCAAAAACACTTTAGTAATTTTAACTTTGTCACCTGTTTGCTGAAGAAGTCGCTGGCTCATATTCCGCATCATGTCCCGCTGCCTGCCGGGGCTGCGTTAACAGGTCAGCTCGGGTGGACGTGCCTGCTACATTGGCTGCCGATGACGATGTACCTTCGCCAGGGTCCATCGCGGCGCGCGCCACGGTGCTCGAGCCGAAGTCTATGGAATCTGAAACATATTGGCCGGCAGAAAGATCGGGTTTTCGACGTTACGGGGATTTTTAAAAAGCGCAGCATCGATGATTCGCTGTGAATCATCGATACTGCCTTCCAAATTATCCATAAGATAATTACCATCAGGGTCATACGAAGGCAAACACACTTTAGTAATTTTAACTTTGTCACCTGTTTGCTGAAGAAGTCGCTGGCTCATATTCCGCATCATGTCCCGCTGCCTGCCGGGGCTGCGTTAACAGGTCAGCTCGGGTGGACGTGCCTGCTACATTGGCTGCCGATGACGATGTACTTTCGCCAGGGTCAATCGCGGCGCGCGCCACGGTGCTCGAGCCGAAGTCTATGGAATCTGAAACATATTGGCCGGCAGAAAGATCGGGTTTTCGACGTTACGGGGATTTTTAAAAAGCGCAGCATCGATGATTCGCTGTGAATCATCGATACTGCCTTCCAAATTATCCATAAGATAATTACCATCAGGGTCATACGAAGGCAAACACACTTTAGTAATTTTAACTTTGTCACCTGTTTGCTGAAGAAGTCGCTGGCTCATATTCCGCATCATGTTCCGCTGCCTGCCGGGGCTGCGTTAACAGGTCAGCTCGGGTGGACGTGCCTGCTACATTGGCTGCCGATGACGATGTACCTTCGCCAGGGTCCATCGCGGCGCGCGCCACGGTGCTCGAGCCGAAGTCTATGGAATCTGAAACATATTGGCCGGCAGAAAGATCGGGTTTTCGACGTTACGGGGATTTTTAAAAAGCGCAGCATCGATGATTCGCTGTGAATCATCGATACTGCCTTCCAAATTATCCATAAGATAATTACCATCAGGGTCATACGAAGGCAAAAACACTTTAGTAATTTTAACTTTGTCACCTGTTTGCTGAAGAAGTCGCTGGCTCATATTCCGCATCATGTCCCGCTGCCTGCCGGGGCTGCGTTAACAGGTCAGCTCGGGTGGACGTGCCTGCTACATTGGCTGCCGATGACGATGTACCTTCGCCAGGGTCCATCGCGGCGCGCGCCACGGTGCTCGAGCCGAAGTCTATGGAATCTGAAACATATTGGCCGGCAGAAAGATCGGGTTTTCGACGTTACGGGGATTTTTAAAAAGCGCAGCATCGATGATTCGCTGTGAATCATCGATACTGCCTTCCAAATTATCCATAAGATAATTACCATCAGGGTCATACGAAGGCAAAAACACTTTAGTAATTTTAACTTTGTCACCTGTTTGCTGAAGAAGTCGCTGGCTCATATTCCGCATCATGTCCCGCTGCCTGCCGGGGCTGCGTTAACAGGTCAGCTCGGGTGGACGTGCCTGCTACATTGGCTGCCGATGACGATGTACCTTCGCCAGGGTCCATCGCGGCGCGCGCCACGGTGCTCGAGCCGAAGTCTATGGAATCTGAAACATATTGGCCGGCAGAAAGATCGGGTTTTCGACGTTACGGGGATTTTTAAAAAGCGCAGCATCGATGATTCGCTGTGAATCATCGATACTGCCTTCCAAATTATCCATAAGATAATTACCATCAGGGTCATACGAAGGCAAACACACTTTAGTAATTTTAACTTTGTCACCTGTTTGCTGAAGAAGTCGCTGGCTCATATTCCGCATCATGTTCCGCTGCCTGCCGGGGCTGCGTTAACAGGTCAGCTCGGGTGGACGTGCCTGCTACATTGGCTGCCGATGACGATGTACCTTCGCCAGGGTCCATCGCGGCGCGCGCCACGGTGCTCGAGCCGAAGTCTATGGAATCTGAAACATATTGGCCGGCAGAAAGATCGGGTTTTCGACGTTACGGGGATTTTTAAAAAGCGCAGCATCGATGATTCGCTGTGAATCATCGATACTGCCTTCCAAATTATCCATAAGATAATTACCATCAGGGTCATACGAAGGCAAAAACACTTTAGTAATTTTAACTTTGTCACCTGTTTGCTGAAGAAGTCGCTGGCTCATATTCCGCATCATGTCCCGCTGCCTGCCGGGGCTGCGTTAACAGGTCAGCTCGGGTGGACGTGCCTGCTACATTGGCTGCCGATGACGATGTACCTTCGCCAGGGTCCATCGCGGCGCGCGCCACGGTGCTCGAGCCGAAGTCTATGGAATCTGAAACATATTGGCCGGCAGAAAGATCGGGTTTTCGACGTTACGGGGATTTTTAAAAAGCGCAGCATCGATGATTCGCTGTGAATCATCGATACTGCCTTCCAAATTATCCATAAGATAATTACCATCAGGGTCATACGAAGGCAAAAACACTTTAGTAATTTTAACTTTGTCACCTGTTTGCTGAAGAAGTCGCTGGCTCATATTCCGCATCATGTCCCGCTGCCTGCCGGGGCTGCGTTAACAGGTCAGCTCGGGTGGACGTGCCTGCTACATTGGCTGCCGATGACGATGTACCTTCGCCAGGGTCCATCGCGGCGCGCGCCACGGTGCTCGAGCCGAAGTCTATGGAATCTGAAACATATTGGCCGGCAGAAAGATCGGGTTTTCGACGTTACGGGGATTTTTAAAAAGCGCAGCATCGATGATTCGCTGTGAATCATCGATACTGCCTTCCAAATTATCCATAAGATAATTACCATCAGGGTCATACGAAGGCAAACACACTTTAGTAATTTTAACTTTGTCACCTGTTTGCTGAAGAAGTCGCTGGCTCATATTCCGCATCATGTTCCGCTGCCTGCCGGGGCTGCGTTAACAGGTCAGCTCGGGTGGACGTGCCTGCTACATTGGCTGCCGATGACGATGTACCTTCGCCAGGGTCCATCGCGGCGCGCGCCACGGTGCTCGAGCCGAAGTCTATGGAATCTGAAACATATTGGCCGGCAGAAAGATCGGGTTTTCGACGTTACGGGGATTTTTAAAAAGCGCAGCATCGATGATTCGCTGTGAATCATCGATACTGCCTTCCAAATTATCCATAAGATAATTACCATCAGGGTCATACGAAGGCAAAAACACTTTAGTAATTTTAACTTTGTCACCTGTTTGCTGAAGAAGTCGCTGGCTCATATTCCGCATCATGTCCCGCTGCCTGCCGGGGCTGCGTTAACAGGTCAGCTCGGGTGGACGTGCCTGCTACATTGGCTGCCGATGACGATGTACCTTCGCCAGGGTCCATCGCGGCGCGCGCCACGGTGCTCGAGCCGAAGTCTATGGAATCTGAAACATATTGGCCGGCAGAAAGATCGGGTTTTCGACGTTACGGGGATTTTTAAAAAGCGCAGCATCGATGATTCGCTGTGAATCATCGATACTGCCTTCCAAATTATCCATAAGATAATTACCATCAGGGTCATACGAAGGCAAAAACACTTTAGTAATTTTAACTTTGTCACCTGTTTGCTGAAGAAGTCGCTGGCTCATATTCCGCATCATGTCCCGCTGCCTGCCGGGGCTGCGTTAACAGGTCAGCTCGGGTGGACGTGCCTGCTACATTGGCTGCCGATGACGATGTACCTTCGCCAGGGTCCATCGCGGCGCGCGCCACGGTGCTCGAGCCGAAGTCTATGGAATCTGAAACATATTGGCCGGCAGAAAGATCGGGTTTTCGACGTTACGGGGATTTTTAAAAAGCGCAGCATCGATGATTCGCTGTGAATCATCGATACTGCCTTCCAAATTATCCATAAGATAATTACCATCAGGGTCATACGAAGGCAAACACACTTTAGTAATTTTAACTTTGTCACCTGTTTGCTGAAGAAGTCGCTGGCTCATATTCCGCATCATGTTCCGCTGCCTGCCGGGGCTGCGTTAACAGGTCAGCTCGGGTGGACGTGCCTGCTACATTGGCTGCCGATGACGATGTACCTTCGCCAGGGTCCATCGCGGCGCGCGCCACGGTGCTCGAGCCGAAGTCTATGGAATCTGAAACATATTGGCCGGCAGAAAGATCGGGTTTTCGACGTTACGGGGATTTTTAAAAAGCGCAGCATCGATGATTCGCTGTGAATCATCGATACTGCCTTCCAAATTATCCATAAGATAATTACCATCAGGGTCATACGAAGGCAAAAACACTTTAGTAATTTTAACTTTGTCACCTGTTTGCTGAAGAAGTCGCTGGCTCATATTCCGCATCATGTCCCGCTGCCTGCCGGGGCTGCGTTAACAGGTCAGCTCGGGTGGACGTGCCTGCTACATTGGCTGCCGATGACGATGTACCTTCGCCAGGGTCCATCGCGGCGCGCGCCACGGTGCTCGAGCCGAAGTCTATGGAATCTGAAACATATTGGCCGGCAGAAAGATCGGGTTTTCGACGTTACGGGGATTTTTAAAAAGCGCAGCATCGATGATTCGCTGTGAATCATCGATACTGCCTTCCAAATTATCCATAAGATAATTACCATCAGGGTCATACGAAGGCAAAAACACTTTAGTAATTTTAACTTTGTCACCTGTTTGCTGAAGAAGTCGCTGGCTCATATTCCGCATCATGTCCCGCTGCCTGCCGGGGCTGCGTTAACAGGTCAGCTCGGGTGGACGTGCCTGCTACATTGGCTGCCGATGACGATGTACCTTCGCCAGGGTCCATCGCGGCGCGCGCCACGGTGCTCGAGCCGAAGTCTATGGAATCTGAAACATATTGGCCGGCAGAAAGATCGGGTTTTCGACGTTACGGGGATTTTTAAAAAGCGCAGCATCGATGATTCGCTGTGAATCATCGATACTGCCTTCCAAATTATCCATAAGATAATTACCATCAGGGTCATACGAAGGCAAAAACACTTTAGTAATTTTAACTTTGTCACCTGTTTGCTGAAGAAGTCGCTGGCTCATATTCCGCATCATGTCCCGCTGCCTGCCGGGGCTGCGTTAACAGGTCAGCTCGGGTGGACGTGCCTGCTACATTGGCTGCCGATGACGATGTACCTTCGCCAGGGTCCATCGCGGCGCGCGCCACGGTGCTCGAGCCGAAGTCTATGGAATCTGAAACATATTGGCCGGCAGAAAGATCGGGTTTTCGACGTTACGGGGATTTTTAAAAAGCGCAGCATCGATGATTCGCTGTGAATCATCGATACTGCCTTCCAAATTATCCATAAGATAATTACCATCAGGGTCATACGAAGGCAAACACACTTTAGTAATTTTAACTTTGTCACCTGTTTGCTGAAGAAGTCGCTGGCTCATATTCCGCATCATGTTCCGCTGCCTGCCGGGGCTGCGTTAACAGGTCAGCTCGGGTGGACGTGCCTGCTACATTGGCTGCCGATGACGATGTACCTTCGCCAGGGTCCATCGCGGCGCGCGCCACGGTGCTCGAGCCGAAGTCTATGGAATCTGAAACATATTGGCCGGCAGAAAGATCGGGTTTTCGACGTTACGGGGATTTTTAAAAAGCGCAGCATCGATGATTCGCTGTGAATCATCGATACTGCCTTCCAAATTATCCATAAGATAATTACCATCAGGGTCATACGAAGGCAAAAACACTTAAGTAATTTTAACTTTGTCACCTGTTTGCTGAAGAAGTCGCTGGCTCATATTCCGCATCATGTCCCGCTGCCTGCCGGGGCTGCGTTAACAGGTCAGCTCGGGTGGACGTGCCTGCTACATTGGCTGCCGATGACGATGTACCTTCGCCAGGGTCCATCGCGGCGCGCGCCACGGTGCTCGAGCCGAAGTCTATGGAATCTGAAACATATTGGCCGGCAGAAAGATCGGGTTTTCGACGTTACGGGGATTTTTAAAAAGCGCAGCATCGATGATTCGCTGTGAATCATCGATACTGCCTTCCAAATTATCCATAAGATAATTACCATCAGGGTCATACGAAGGCAAAAACACTTTAGTAATTTTAACTTTGTCACCTGTTTGCTGAAGAAGTCGCTGGCTCATATTCCGCATCATGTCCCGCTGCCTGCCGGGGCTGCGTTAACAGGTCAGCTCGGGTGGACGTGCCTGCTACATTGGCTGCCGATGACGATGTACCTTCGCCAGGGTCCATCGCGGCGCGCGCCACGGTGCTCGAGCCGAAGTCTATGGAATCTGAAACATATTGGCCGGCAGAAAGATCGGGTTTTCGACGTTACGGGGATTTTTAAAAAGCGCAGCATCGATGATTCGCTGTGAATCATCGATACTGCCTTCCAAATTATCCATAAGATAATTACCATCAGGGTCATACGAAGGCAAACACACTTTAGTAATTTTAACTTTGTCACCTGTTTGCTGAAGAAGTCGCTGGCTCATATTCCGCATCATGTTCCGCTGCCTGCCGGGGCTGCGTTAACAGGTCAGCTCGGGTGGACGTGCCTGCTACATTGGCTGCCGATGACGATGTACCTTCGCCAGGGTCCATCGCGGCGCGCGCCACGGTGCTCGAGCCGAAGTCTATGGAATCTGAAACATATTGGCCGGCAGAAAGATCGGGTTTTCGACGTTACGGGGATTTTTAAAAAGCGCAGCATCGATGATTCGCTGTGAATCATCGATACTGCCTTCCAAATTATCCATAAGATAATTACCATCAGGGTCATACGAAGGCAAAAACACTTTAGTAATTTTAACTTTGTCACCTGTTTGCTGAAGAAGTCGCTGGCTCATATTCCGCATCATGTCCCGCTGCCTGCCGGGGCTGCGTTAACAGGTCAGCTCGGGTGGACGTGCCTGCTACATTGGCTGCCGATGACGATGTACCTTCGCCAGGGTCCATCGCGGCGCGCGCCACGGTGCTCGAGCCGAAGTCTATGGAATCTGAAACATATTGGCCGGCAGAAAGATCGGGCTTTCGACGTTACGGGGATTTTTAAAAAGCGCAGCATCGATGATTCGCTGTGAATCATCGATACTGCCTTCCAAATTATCCATAAGATAATTACCATCAGGGTCATACGAAGGCAAACACACTTTAGTAATTTTAACTTTGTCACCTGTTTGCTGAAGAAGTCGCTGGCTCATATTCCGCATCATGTCCCGCTGCCTGCCGGGGCTGCGTTAACAGGTCAGCTCGGGTGGACGTGCCTGCTACATTGGCTGCCGATGACGATGTACCTTCGCCAGGGTCCATCGCGGCGCGCGCCACGGTGCTCGAGCCGAAGTCTATGGAATCTGAAACATATTGGCCGGCAGAAAGATCGGGTTTTCGACGTTACGGGGATTTTTAAAAAGCGCAGCATCGATGATTCGCTGTGAATCATCGATACTGCCTTCCAAATTATCCATAAGATAATTACCATCAGGGTCATACGAAGGCAAACACACTTTAGTAATTTTAACTTTGTCACCTGTTTGCTGAAGAAGTCGCTGGCTCATATTCCGCATCATGTTCCGCTGCCTGCCGGGGCTGCGTTAACAGGTCAGCTCGGGTGGACGTGCCTGCTACATTGGCTGCCGATGACGATGTACCTTCGCCAGGGTCCATCGCGGCGCGCGCCACGGTGCTCGAGCCGAAGTCTATGGAATCTGAAACATATTGGCCGGCAGAAAGATCGGGTTTTCGACGTTACGGGGATTTTTAAAAAGCGCAGCATCGATGATTCGCTGTGAATCATCGATACTGCCTTCCAAATTATCCATAAGATAATTACCATCAGGGTCATACGAAGGCAAAAACACTTTAGTAATTTTAACTTTGTCACCTGTTTGCTGAAGAAGTCGCTGGCTCATATTCCGCATCATGTCCCGCTGCCTGCCGGGGCTGCGTTAACAGGTCAGCTCGGGTGGACGTGCCTGCTACATTGGCTGCCGATGACGATGTACCTTCGCCAGGGTCCATCGCGGCGCGCGCCACGGTGCTCGAGCCGAAGTCTATGGAATCTGAAACATATTGGCCGGCAGAAAGATCGGGTTTTCGACGTTACGGGGATTTTTAAAAAGCGCAGCATCGATGATTCGCTGTGAATCATCGATACTGCCTTCCAAATTATCCATAAGATAATTACCATCAGGGTCATACGAAGGCAAAAACACTTTAGTAATTTTAACTTTGTCACCTGTTTGCTGAAGAAGTCGCTGGCTCATATTCCGCATCATGTCCCGCTGCCTGCCGGGGCTGCGTTAACAGGTCAGCTCGGGTGGACGTGCCTGCTACATTGGCTGCCGATGACGATGTACCTTCGCCAGGGTCCATCGCGGCGCGCGCCACGGTGCTCGAGCCGAAGTCTATGGAATCTGAAACATATTGGCCGGCAGAAAGATCGGGTTTTCGACGTTACGGGGATTTTTAAAAAGCGCAGCATCGATGATTCGCTGTGAATCATCGATACTGCCTTCCAAATTATCCATAAGATAATTACCATCAGGGTCATACGAAGGCAAAAACACTTTAGTAATTTTAACTTTGTCACCTGTTTGCTGAAGAAGTCGCTGGCTCATATTCCGCATCATGTCCCGCTGCCTGCCGGGGCTGCGTTAACAGGTCAGCTCGGGTGGACGTGCCTGCTACATTGGCTGCCGATGACGATGTACCTTCGCCAGGGTCCATCGCGGCGCGCGCCACGGTGCTCGAGCCGAAGTCTATGGAATCTGAAACATATTGGCCGGCAGAAAGATCGGGTTTTCGACGTTACGGGGATTTTTAAAAAGCGCAGCATCGATGATTCGCTGTGAATCATCGATACTGCCTTCCAAATTATCCATAAGATAATTACCATCAGGGTCATACGAAGGCAAAAACACTTTAGTAATTTTAACTTTGTCACCTGTTTGCTGAAGAAGTCGCTGGCTCATATTCCGCATCATGTTCCGCTGCCTGCCGGTGCTGCGTTAACAGGTCAGCTCGGGTGGACGTGCCTGCTACATTGGCTGCCGATGACGATGTACCTTCGCCAGGGTCCATCGCGGCGCGCGCCACGGTGCTCGAGCCGAAGTCTATGGAATCTGAAACATATTGGCCGGCAGAAAGATCGGGTTTTCGACGTTACGGGGATTTCTAAAAAGCGCAGCATCGATGATTCGCTGTGAATCATCGATACTGCCTTCCAAATTATCCATAAGATAATTACCATCAGGGTCATACGAAGGCAAAAACACTTTAGTAATTTTAACTTTGTCACCTGTTTGCTGAAGAAGTCGCTGGCTCATATTCCGCATCATGTCCCGCTGCCTGCCGGGGCTGCGTTAACAGGTCAGCTCGGGTGGACGTGCCTGCTACATTGGCTGCCGATGACGATGTACCTTCGCCAGGGTCCATCGCGGCGCGCGCCACGGTGCTCGAGCCGAAGTCTATGGAATCTGAAACATATTGGCCGGCAGAAAGATCGGGTTTTCGACGTTACGGGGATTTTTAAAAAGCGCAGCATCGATGATTCGCTGTGAATCATCGATACTGCCTTCCAAATTATCCATAAGATAATTACCATCAGGGTCATACGAAGGCAAAAACACTTTAGTAATTTTAACTTTGTCACCTGTTTGCTGAAGAAGTCGCTGGCTCATATTCCGCATCATGTCCCGCTGCCTGCCGGGGCTGCGTTAACAGGTCAGCTCGGGTGGACGTGCCTGCTACATTGGCTGCCGATGACGATGTACCTTCGCCAGGGTCCATCGCGGCGCGCGCCACGGTGCTCGAGCCGAAGTCTATGGAATCTGAAACATATTGGCCGGCAGAAAGATCGGGTTTTCGACGTTACGGGGATTTTTAAAAAGCGCAGCATCGATGATTCGCTGTGAATCATCGATACTGCCTTCCAAATTATCCATAAGATAATTACCATCAGGGTCATACGAAGGCAAACACACTTTAGTAATTTTAACTTTGTCACCTGTTTGCTGAAGAAGTCGCTGGCTCATATTCCGCATCATGTTCCGCTGCCTGCCGGGGCTGCGTTAACAGGTCAGCTCGGGTGGACGTGCCTGCTACATTGGCTGCCGATGACGATGTACCTTCGCCAGGGTCCATCGCGGCGCGCGCCACGGTGCTCAAGCCGAAGTCTATGGAATCTGAAACATATTGGCCGGCAGAAAGATCGGGTTTTCGACGTTACGGGGATTTTTAAAAAGCGCAGCATCGATGATTCGCTGTGAATCATCGATACTGCCTTCCAAATTATCCATAAGATAATTACCATCAGGGTCATACGAAGGCAAAAACACTTTAGTAATTTTAACTTTGTCACCTGTTTGCTGAAGAAGTCGCTGGCTCATATTCCGCATCATGTCCCGCTGCCTGCCGGGGCTGCGTTAACAGATCAGCTCGGGTGGACGTGCCTGCTACATTGGCTGCCGATGACGATGTACCTTCGCCAGGGTCCATCGCGGCGCGCGCCACGGTGCTCGAGCCGAAGTCTATGGAATCTGAAACATATTGGCCGGCAGAAAGATCGGGTTTTCGACGTTACGGGGATTTTTAAAAAGCGCAGCATCGATGATTCGCTGTGAATCATCGATACTGCCTTCCAAATTATCCATAAGATAATTACCATCAGGGTCATACGAAGGCAAAAACACTTTAGTAATTTTAACTTTGTCACCTGTTTGCTGAAGAAGTCGCTGGCTCATATTCCGCATCATGTCCCGCTGCCTGCCGGGGCTGCGTTAACAGGTCAGCTCGGGTGGACGTGCCTGCTACATTGGCTGCCGATGACGATGTACCTTCGCCAGGGTCCATCGCGGCGCGCGCCACGGTGCTCGAGCCGAAGTCTATGGAATCTGAAACATATTGGCCGGCAGAAAGATCGGGTTTTCGACGTTACGGGGATTTTTAAAAAGCGCAGCATCGATGATTCGCTGTGAATCATCGATACTGCCTTCCAAATTATCCATAAGATAATTACCATCAGGGTCATACGAAGGCAAACACACTTTAGTAATTTTAACTTTGTCACCTGTTTGCTGAAGAAGTCGCTGGCTCATATTCCGCATCATGTTCCGCTGCCTGCCGGGGCTGCGTTAACAGGTCAGCTCGGGTGGACGTGCCTGCTACATTGGCTGCCGATGACGATGTACCTTCGCCAGGGTCCATCGCGGCGCGCGCCACGGTGCTCGAGCCGAAGTCTATGGAATCTGAAACATATTGGCCGGCAGAAAGATCGGGTTTTCGACGTTACGGGGATTTTTAAAAAGCGCAGCATCGATGATTCGCTGTGAATCATCGATACTGCCTTCCAAATTATCCATAAGATAATTACCATCAGGGTCATACGAAGGCAAAAACACTTTAGTAATTTTAACTTTGTCACCTGTTTGCTGAAGAAGTCGCTGGCTCATATTCCGCATCATGTCCCGCTGCCTGCCGGGGCTGCGTTAACAGGTCAGCTCGGGTGGACGTGCCTGCTACATTGGCTGCCGATGACGATGTACCTTCGCCAGGGTCCATCGCGGCGCGCGCCACGGTGCTCGAGCCGAAGTCTATGGAATCTGAAACATATTGGCCGGCAGAAAGATCGGGTTTTCGACGTTACGGGGATTTTTAAAAAGCGCAGCATCGATGATTCGCTGTGAATCATCGATACTGCCTTCCAAATTATCCATAAGATAATTACCATCAGGGTCATACGAAGGCAAACACACTTTAGTAATTTTAACTTTGTCACCTGTTTGCTGAAGAAGTCGCTGGCTCATATTCCGCATCATGTTCCGCTGCCTGCCGGGGCTGCGTTAACAGGTCAGCTCGGGTGGACGTGCCTGCTACATTGGCTGCCGATGACGATGTACCTTCGCCAGGGTCCATCGCGGCGCGCGCCACGGTGCTCAAGCCGAAGTCTATGGAATCTGAAACATATTGGCCGGCAGAAAGATCGGGTTTTCGACGTTACGGGGATTTTTAAAAAGCGCAGCATCGATGATTCGCTGTGAATCATCGATACTGCCTTCCAAATTATCCATAAGATAATTACCATCAGGGTCATACGAAGGCAAAAACACTTTAGTAATTTTAACTTTGTCACCTGTTTGCTGAAGAAGTCGCTGGCTCATATTCCGCATCATGTCCCGCTGCCTGCCGGGGCTGCGTTAACAGGTCAGCTCGGGTGGACGTGCCTGCTACATTGGCTGCCGATGACGATGTACCTTCGCCAGGGTCCATCGCGGTGCGCGCCACGGTGCTCGAGCCGAAGTCTATGGAATCTGAAACATATTGGCCGGCAGAAAGATCGGGTTTTCGACGTTACGGGGATTTTTAAAAAGCGCAGCATCGATGATTCGCTGTGAATCATCGATACTGCCTTCCAAATTATCCATAAGATAATTACCATCAGGGTCATACGAAGGCAAAAACACTTTAGTAATTTTAACTTTGTCACCTGTTTGCTGAAGAAGTCGCTGGCTCATATTCCGCATCATGTCCCGCTGCCTGCCGGGGCTGCGTTAACAGGTCAGCTCGGGTGGACGTGCCTGCTACATTGGCTGCCGATGACGATGTACCTTCGCCAGGGTCCATCGCGGCGCGCGCCACGGTGCTCGAGCCAAAGTCTATGGAATCTGAAACATATTGGCCGGCAGAAAGATCGGGTTTTCGACGTTACGGGGATTTTTAAAAAGCGCAGCATCGATGATTCGCTGTGAATCATCGATACTGCCTTCCAAATTATCCATAAGATAATTACCATCAGGGTCATACGAAGGCAAACACACTTTAGTAATTTTAACTTTGTCACCTGTTTGCTGAAGAAGTCGCTGGCTCATATTCCGCATCATGTTCCACTGCCTGCCGGGGCTGCGTTAACAGGTCAGCTCGGGTGGACGTGCCTGCTACATTGGCTGCCGATGACGATGTACCTTCGCCAGGGTCCATCGCGGCGCGCGCCACGGTGCTCGAGCCGAAGTCTATGGAATCTGAAACATATTGGCCGGCAGAAAGATCGGGTTTTCGACGTTACGGGGATTTTTAAAAAGCGCGGCATCGATGATTCGCTGTGAATCATCGATACTGCCTTCCAAATTATCCATAAGATAATTACCATCAGGGTCATACGAAGGCAAAAACACTTTAGTTATTTTAACTTTGTCACCTGTTTGCTGAAGAAGTCGCTGGCTCATATTCCGCATCATGTCCCGCTGCCTGCCGGGGCTGCGTTAACAGGTCAGCTCGGGTGGACGTGCCTGCTACATTGGCTGCCGATGACGATGTACCTTCGCCAGGGTCCATCGCGGCGCGCGCCACGGTGCTCGAGCCGAAGTCTATGGAATCTGAAACATATTGGCCGGCAGAAAGATCGGGTTTTCGACGTTACGGGGATTTTTAAAAAGCGCAGCATCGATGATTCGCTGTGAATCATCGATACTGCCTTCCAAATTATCCATAAGATAATTACCATCAGGGTCATACGAAGGCAAACACACTTTAGTAATTTTAACTTTGTCACCTGTTTGCTGAAGAAGTCGCTGGCTCATATTCCGCATCATGTTCCGCTGCCTGCCGGGGCTGCGTTAACAGGTCAGCTCGGGTGGACGTGCCTGCTACATTGGCTGCCGATGACGATGTACCTTCGCCAGGGTCCATCGCGGCGCGCGCCACGGTGCTCGAGCCGAAGTCTATGGAATCTGAAACATATTGGCCGGCAGAAAGATCGGGTTTTCGACGTTACGGGGATTTTTAAAAAGCGCAGCATCGATGATTCGCTGTGAATCATCGATACTGCCTTCCAAATTATCCATAAGATAATTACCATCAGGGTCATACGAAGGCAAAAACACTTTAGTAATTTTAACTTTGTCACCTGTTTGCTGAAGAAGTCGCTGGCTCATATTCCGCATCATGTCCCGCTGCCTGCCGGGGCTGCGTTAACAGGTCAGCTCGGGTGGACGTGCCTGCTACATTGGCTGCCGATGACGATGTACCTTCGCCAGGGTCCATCGCGGCGCGCGCCACGGTGCTCGAGCCGAAGTCTATGGAATCTGAAACATATTGGCCGGCAGAAAGATCGGGTTTTCGACGTTACGGGGATTTTTAAAAAGCGCAGCATCGATGATTCGCTGTGAATCATCGATACTGCCTTCCAAATTATCCATAAGATAATTACCATCAGGGTCATACGAAGGCAAAAACACTTTAGTAATTTTAACTTTGTCACCTGTTTGCTGAAGAAGTCGCTGGCTCATATTCCGCATCATGTCCCGCTGCCTGCCGGGGCTGCGTTAACAGGTCAGCTCGGGTGGACGTGCCTGCTACATTGGCTGCCGATGACGATGTACCTTCGCCAGGGTCCATCGCGGCGCGCGCCACGGTGCTCGAGCCGAAGTCTATGGAATCTGAAACATATTGGCCGGCAGAAAGATCGGGTTTTCGACGTTACGGGGATTTTTAAAAAGCGCAGCATCGATGATTCGCTGTGAATCATCGATACTGCCTTCCAAATTATCCATAAGATAATTACCATCAGGGTCATACGAAGGCAAAAACACTTTAGTAATTTTAACTTTGTCACCTGTTTGCTGAAGAAGTCGCTGGCTCATATTCCGCATCATGTTCCGCTGCCTGCCGGGGCTGCGTTAACAGGTCAGCTCGGGTGGACGTGCCTGCTACATTGGCTGCCGATGACGATGTACCTTCGCCAGGGTCCATCGCGGCGCGCGCCACGGTGCTCGAGCCGAAGTCTATGGAATCTGAAACATATTGGCCGGCAGAAAGATCGGGTTTTCGACGTTACGGGGATTTTTAAAAAGCGCAGCATCGATGATTCGCTGTGAATCATCGATACTGCCTTCCAAATTATCCATAAGATAATTACCATCAGGGTCATACGAAGGCAAAAACACTTTAGTAATTTTAACTTTGTCACCTGTTTGCTGAAGAAGTCGCTGGCTCATATTCCGCATCATGTCCCGCTGCCTGCCGGGGCTGCGTTAACAGGTCAGCTCGGGTGGACGTGCCTGCTACATTGGCTGCCGATGACGATGTACCTTCGCCAGGGTCCATCGCGGCGCGCGCCACGGTGCTCGAGCCGAAGTCTATGGAATCTGAAACATATTGGCCGGCAGAAAGATCGGGTTTTCGACGTTACGGGGATTTTTAAAAAGCGCAGCATCGATGATTCGCTGTGAATCATCGATACTGCCTTCCAAATTATCCATAAGATAATTACCTTCAGGGTCATACGAAGGCAAACACACTTTAGTAATTTTAACTTTGTCACCTGTTTGCTGAAGAAGTCGCTGGCTCATATTCCGCATCATGTTCCGCTGCCTGCCGGGGCTGCGTTAACAGGTCAGCTCGGGTGGACGTGCCTGCTACATTGGCTACCGATGACGATGTACCTTCGCCAGGGTCCATCGCGGCGCGCGCCACGGTGCTCGAGCCGAAGTCTATGGAAACTGAAACATATTGGCCGGCAGAAAGATCGGGTTTTCGACGTTACGGGGATTTTTAAAAAGCGCAGCATCGATGATTCGCTGTGAATCATCGATACTGCCTTCCAAATTATCCATAAGATAATTACCATCAGGGTCATACGAAGGCAAAAACACTTTAGTAATTTTAACTTTGTCACCTGTTTGCTGAAGAAGTCGCTGGCTCATATTCCGCATCATGTCCCGCTGCCTGCCGGGGCTGCGTTAACAGTGTACACAAATAAATGACCTATAAATTATATCGAAACAATTGTGTTATTTATCACCTATACCGGGTTCAATACCAGTATTAGACTGTAAATTTTGGGATGTTACCTAAATATATTACGCTTTTTTGTAGCCATCCGAACTTGGTCGGGTTACGTAGGTTTTCGATGCTTCGTCAGTATTTTAATTGTTTTTCTTTAATTACTGAATTTAATAACATGAAATTTTGCATGTGCATAGTTGAATGAATACACTAATTATTGGCATACATTTTACCATGCAATTCCTTTAGAACGTCGTGATATTTGACTGCTTTGTAAACAGTGATCTATTCATGGTAAATTGCCCTACAACTCTTTAATTACTAACGAAACATCATTGATACTTGGCAACATGTTGCAGACACTTACAAGGTTTGTATAAACGTGAAAATCTAGACCCCAAAGTGCATACTTTAAGAACTAAGACCTAATAAGAGTATTTTACGTTTATATTATATATATATATCTTTAAAACCCTTATTTTTTTCTAAATCTGTTTTTTAAACAAATATAAACAAATTCAAAACAACGTATGTAAAAATCTACAGCTCTTTATGTAAGCGCTTTATATGAAAACTAGCTAATGGCCAAACGTTCGCGCAGCGGAAATTTGAATTTCTCCGAAGTTTATGCATGCACTAATTTTATTCATACATACAAAATTACACACAAATACACACTAATTTTTGGACACATCTCTTTTCTTCTAAAGTCGATGGATTAAAAAAAGTTCCGCCAGGACAACGTTCGCCCAGCGGAATCAGTTTTTGGTGAATTTCTTCACAATGGCTGCATGCACAAATTTTTTTTACCATACACAATTACACGACGTCATACACTAAATATCTGCATACTTAAAATCTTTAAATTCAACAATATTCCGCTGGGCGTACGCACACACGTATGACCAGGCTTAGAACAGAACGTACAAACATTCTTGTTATTCGACGGAGTTTTATTTGAATTTGGATCCACAGGGCTCTTCTCACCAGATTGAACATTTGACTCGTGAACGGTACCCCTTGTCTGACATTCATTAGATTTGTGACCTACTTTTTACCCGACTGCGTCAGAAGGAGGGTTATGTTTTTCGAGCGTATGTATGTATGTATGTATCTATGTATGTATGTATGTATGTATGTATGTATGTATGTCTATTTCTTTGGCACGCCCTACAGCCCAAACGGCTAGACGGATTTTGACAAATGAGGTGTCGTTGAATTCGTCGAAACAGTGATAGTGACATAGGCTATATAAATTTTCAAAATGGCGCCGGCAAATGAAAAAAGGAGGGGGGGAGGTATGGATTTTCTTTTCATCATAGTAATATGGGTATCAAATAAAAGGCCATGAAAAGACCATTTCAAAAATATATACTTCTTATCACATTTATATTACTGATTAAACACAATTTACCAATTTTATATATCAGCACGATCGCGCGCCCGAAGTGGGTGGAAGTTAGTTTGTATGTTCGCTCACGCTAATCTTAGAAACTGCCGGTCGAATTTGAATAATTGTTTTTGCATTTGATAGTTTAACTCACAATTAAGGCTTATTGATCTCAAAAAGATTTGATTTCTACAAATTATTATGAAAAAACAGGTCGGTTAAAAGAACTAAAAAGAGTGAAATAAAAAATAATTATTAAAAAAACATAAAACCCGACTGCTTAAAAAAAAGAACTGAAAAGATAAAAACAAGTATAGCATTATCTACATTAAATTCATTAACAACAAATGAAATATGTCAAACTAAATTCTTTATGATGTTGCAGGCGGTGACAAACGAAGTTATATAGTAGTAACAAAGTATTGTTTGTCCCCGCCTGCAACATCATAAAGAATTTAGTTTGACATATTTCATTTGTTGTTAATGAATTTAATGTAGATAATGCTATACTTGTTTTTATCTTTTCAGTTCTTTTTTTTTTTACACAAATGACAATAAGGGGCACGGTTATCAACAGAATACTTAGAACGCTTGTGCGGTGGTTGATTAGAATTCTGAGAAGTACTAGGTCGTTTAGCGCGAATAGATGAAGCAACGGAGATCAATTCTGGCACGGAAGTGGCCCGAACATTCATTAATTCAATCCTAAGCCGCTCATCACTAATTCTGTACCTTCAGTGAAAAGTGATACATGTCGACCCAGATCGGTTTTTATATTCTTTGAATAAACTTATTAAAAAAAAAATAACTAAATTTCTGTCTTATCCCCGTTGTTAAAAGATTAAAAATGAATGAGATTTTTTGCGTACATTGATATAAGTAAGCAATTTTTTATTGAAATTATTGTGTAAAATAATACTTTTTGATTCATACCAAAGTGCTCCGAACCGATCTTTATATTTCTAAAATGTATTTTAATACGACTCGAGTTACCACATCTTACGCGTACCGAAAGCTTTTACTTTAATTAATCCAAAGTGAAACAAATGAAATCCTATCACAAAACATTAAAAAATTTAAACAACACATTCTAGTATTATTATCTAGTACTATTATTATTATTATTATTATTATTAGTGAAAAGTGTTACATTTGTACATGAAACATACAAACACAAATTTATTTTCATAAAAATATGTGACTAATGATACAACTGCTAATCAAACAATTTACACGTAATTTATGTAGCCAATTTTGATGTGATTACAAATTTGATATTAATTCTATTAGTAAGAACATAAGGGAAATAGGACATATGATTACGTGAATAATGATGATATATCAATATCTCTTTATTATTATTAATCTTGAACAGTCTTAAAGCGTATTTAATCAGTCTCAAAAAATCAAATAGCAGATGTGTTGTACATGTAGCACTTCAACTATTCGCTATACAATACAATATATAACATCCTTTTAAAAAAACACAACTTTTAAACCTACTTATCGTTAATCTTGAACAGAAATCGAATTAGTCTTAAATCGTATGAAATCAGTCTCCAAAAATCAAAGAACAGATAAATAACAATATAAACTTTTCATCCTTTTTATCATTAATCTTGAACAGTCTTAAATTGTATTAAATCAGCCTCCAAAAATCGACCAACAGATATGTTGTAGCACTGCAACTATTCGTTATCCGAAACAATATCAGGATCTGCGTCACGCAAATTTGAGTTTGTTATCAAATTATGATAAAAATCGTTAACACTTGGATCAATGTATTCTAACAGTGATATTAAATCCCTTTTCTTTAAAACACTTATAGGAATCTTCCATTGTAACATTTTGGAACAGCATTAATACTAACTAAACTGTAGTCTTTATTCCTTTTGTCGTAAGACATCATATAATAATCATCACCTACGTAACTTTCTTTATATTCAAAAACCGGAAATTTTCCTTTACTAAATTTAATAACTCTTACATTCAACCATAATTGTAATCGTGCTTGTACGAATTTATCACTGTGAGACTTCGTTTATATGGTTATATGTAAGAGTTATTAAATTTAGTAAAGGAAAATTTCCGGTTTTTGAATATAAAGAAAGTTACGTAGGTGATGATTGTTATGTGATGTCTTACGACAAAAGGAATAGAGACTACAGTTTAGTTAGTATTAATGCTGTTCCAAAATGTTACAATGGAAGATTCCTATAAGTATTTTAAAGAAAAGGGATTTAATATCACTATTAGAATACATTGATCCAAGTGTTACCGATTTTTATCATAATTTGATAACAAACTCAAATTTGCGTGACGCAGATCCTGATATTGTTTCGGATAACGAATAGTTGCAGTGCTACAACATATCTGTTGGTCGATTTTTGGAGACTGATTTAATACAATTTAAGACTGTTCAAGAATAATGATAAAAAGGATGAAAAGTTTATATTGTTATTTATCTGTTGTTTGATTTTTGGAGACTGATTTCATACGATTTAAGACTAATTCTATCTCTGTTCAAGATTAACGATAAGTAGGTTTAAAAGTTGTGTTTTTTTAAAAGGATGTTATATATTGTATTGTATAGCGAATAGTTGAAGTGCTACATGTACAACACATCTGCTATTTGATTTTTTGAGACTGATTAAATACGCTTTAAGACTGTTCAAGATTAATAATAAAGAGGTTTAAAAGTTATGCTTTTTTATAAGGATGTTAATTATATTGTTTTATATAGCGAATAGTTGAAGTGCTACAACAAATCTGTTGTTTGATTTATTGAGCCTGTTTTAATATGTTTAAAGACTAACGATACCTACTCTGATAATCAGATTAACAATAAATACCTACTTAGGTCTAAAAGTTATGTTTTAGTTCGATTTATAAAAAGGTTTTATTCTTTTGCTACTACTTGTAATTCATAAAAAAAGTGTTTATTCAAGAATTCTTTATTAAAGAAACGCTTTTTTAATTAGTTATTATTTTATTATGATATTAACATAGTTTTACCCTTTCTGTGACAAAAACGTTTGAAAATACTTATTACTTGTATCAATAAACACTTCGATGTAAACAAAATGTATCACAATAAATTCAAGCTTGTAGCATTAATCACTTACTAGTTTGAAAAATACATTGGTGTTTAGGGGTACAATTGAATATTGACGTAGGAATTTTAAATAAAACAATGAAAAAGGTTGCCGATAATCAAAATGATCATTATTAGTTTTACGACTTTTTCTCACAACAACTATTTGCAGGCAAAACATGCGAAAACACAAGCCTTATAACATTTCACACAAAACGGTAACTAAATGTGTAAAATAATTCATTTCATTATAAATTAAAATACACAAAAATAAGCAAAGAAAACTATAGTGTAGTGTACGGTGATATAACTGGCTGTTTTTACTAATTACTTAAATTCCGTGCAAAAAAATATATTCAAACCAAGCTCTTTATAACTTTATAATATTATCTACACGTACCACATAATTATCCTTTTTTATTTTAGAACGTTAGAAAAATAACGAGATTTTTTTAAATCTTTAACCTTAAATTACTCAAAACTATGATTTTTCACTTATATCACTTTTCACTGAAGGTACAGAATTGTGCCGATAACTGCCTCCACAGCATCACTACCGTCTAGTTTATTTATAGTAACGCGTCGCCATAAGAACCAAGCTTGAGATAAGAACTCTGCTATGTCCCTAGAAGCGTCATAAACATGGTCTCTGAATTTAAGCACATCACGAGAGTAACGACTTTTGGGTTCGAACGTAGTTATAATATTTTGGCGTAATTCATCCCACGTAGACGTGGTAACTAGCCAGCTATCAGACCACAACTTAGCACGCCCTTTTAGCAGACTAGTCACCCTCATACGAATATCATAGTCACCGAGTTTGTAGGTAGACTTTGCAGTGGAAATGTGGTCACACCACTCGCGCACACCAACGTTACCATCAGGGTCATACGAAGGCAAAAACACTTTAGTAATTTTAACTTTGTCACCTGTTTGCTGAAGAAGTCGCTGGCTCATATTCCGCATCATGTCCCGCTGCCTGCCGGGGCTGCGTTAACAGGTCAGCTCGGGTGGACGTGCCTGCTACATTGGCTGCCGATGACGATGTACCTTCGCCAGGGTCCATCGCGGCGCGCGCCACGGTGCTCGAGCCGAAGTCTATGGAATCTGAAACATATTGGCCGGCAGAAAGATCGGGTTTTCGACGTTACGGGGATTTTTAAAAAGCGCAGTATCGATGATTCACAGCGAATCATCGATGCTGCCTTCCAAATTATCCATAAGATAATTACCATCAGGGTCATACGAAGGCAAAAACACTTTAGTAATTTTAACTTTGTCACCTGTTTGCTGAAGAAGTCGCTGGCTCATATTCCGCATCATGTCCCGCTGCCTGCCGGGGCTGCGTTAACAGGTCAGCTCGGGTGGACGTGCCTGCTACATTGGCTGCCGATGACGATGTACCTTCGCCAGGGTCCATCGCGGCGCGCGCCACGGTGCTCGAGCCGAAGTCTATGGAATCTGAAACATATTGGCCGGCAGAAAGATCGGGTTTTCGACGTTACGGGGATTTTTAAAAAGCGCAGCATCGATGATTCGCTGTGAATCATCGATACTGCCTTCCAAATTATCCATAAGATAATTACCATCAGGGTCATACGAAGGCAAAAACACTTTAGTAATTTTAACTTTGTCACCTGTTTGCTGAAGAAGTCGCTGGCTCATATTCCGCATCATGTCCCGCTGCCTGCCGGGGCTGCGTTAACAGGTCAGCTCGGGTGGACGTGCCTGCTACATTGGCTGCCGATGACGATGTACCTTCGCCAGGGTCCATCGCGGCGCGCGCCACGGTGCTCGAGCCGAAGTCTATGGAATCTGAAACATATTGGCCGCAAGAAAGATCGGGTTTTCGACGTTACGGGGATTTTTAAAAAGCGCAGCATCGATGATTCGCTGTGAATCATCGATACTGCCTTCCAAATTATCCATAAGATAATTACCATCAGGGTCATACGAAGGCAAAAACACTTTAGTAATTTTAACTTTGTCACCTGTTTGCTGAAGAAGTCGCTGGCTCATATTCTGCATCATGTCCCGCTGCCTGCCGGGGCTGCGTTAACAGGTCAGCTCGGGTGGACGTGCCTGCTACATTGGCTGCCGATGACGATGTACCTTCGCCAGGGTCCATCGCGGCGCGCGCCACGGTGCTCGAGCCGAAGTCTATGGAATCTGAAACATATTGGCCGGCAGAAAGATCGGGTTTTCGACGTTTTTTAAAAAGCGCAGCATCGATGATTCGCTGTGAATCATCGATACCGCCTTCCAAATTATCCATAAGATAATTATCACGAACTCAGATACTTGGCAACATGTTGCAGACACTTACAAGGTTTGTATAAACGTGAAAATCTAGACCCCAAAGTGCATACTTTAAGAACTAAGACCTAATAAGAGTATTTTACGTTTATATTATATATATATATCTTTGAAACCCTTATTTTTTTCTAAATCTGTTTTTTAAACAAATATAAACAAATTCAAAACAACGTATGTAAAAATCTACAGCTCTCTATGTAAGCGCTTTATATGAAAACTAGCTAATGGCCAAACGTTCGCGCAGCGGAAATTTGAATTTCTCCGAAGTTTATGCATGCACTAATTTTATTCATACATACAAAATTACACACAAATACACACTAATTTTTGGACACATCTCTTTTCTTCTAAAGTCGATGGATTAAAAAAAGTTCCGCCAGGACAACGTTCGCCCAGCGGAATCAGTTTTTGGTGAATTTCTCCACAATGGCTGCATGCACAATTTTTTTTTACCATACACAATTACACGACGTCATACACTAAATATCTGCATACTTAAAATCTTTAAATTCAACAACATTCCGCTGGGCGTACGCACACACGTATGACCAGGCTTAGAACAGAACGTACAAACATTCTTGTTATTCGACGGAGCTTTATTTGAATTTGGATCCACAGGGCTCTTCTCACCAGATTGAACATTTGACTCGTGAACGGTACCCCTTGTCTGACATTCATTAGATTTGTGACCTACTTTTTTACACAAATGACAATAAGGGGCACGGTTATCAACAGAAAACTTAGAACGCTTGTGCGGTGGTTGATTAGAATTCTGAGAAGTACTAGGTCGTTTAGCGCGAATAGATGAAGCAACGGAGATCAATTCTGGCACGGAAGTGGCCCGAACATTCATTAATTCAATCCTAAGCCGCTCATCACTAATTCTGTACCTTCAGTGAAAAGTGATACATGTCGACCCAGATCGGTTTTTATATTCTTTGATTAAACTTATTAAAAAAAAATAACTAAATTTCTGTCTTATCCCCGTTGTTAAAAGATTAAAAATGAATGAGATTTTTTGCGTACATTGATATAAGTAAGCAATTTTTTATTGAAATTATTGTGTAAAATAATACTTTTTGATTCATACCAAAGTGCTCCGAACCGATCTTTATATTTCTAAAATGTATTTTAATACGACTCGAGTTACCACATCTTACGCGTACCGAAAGCTTTTACTTTATTAATCCAAAGTGAAACAAATTAAATCCTATCACAAAACATTAAAAAATTTAAACAACACATTCTAGTGAAAAGTGTTACATTTGTACATGAAACATACAAACACAAATTTATTTTCATAAAAATATGTGACTAATGATACAACTGCTAATCAAACAATTTACACGTAATTTATGTAGCCAATTTTGATGTGATTACAAATTTGATATTAATTCTATTAGTAAGAACATAAGGGAAATAGGACATATGATTACGTGAATAATGATGATATATCAATACCTCTTTATTATTATTAATCTTGAACAGTCTTAAAGCGTATTTAATCAGTCTCAAAAAATCAAATAGCAGATGTGATGTACATGTAGCACTTCAACTATTCGCTATACAATACAATATATAACATCCTTTTAAAAAAACACAACTTTTAAACCTACTTATCGTTAATCTTGAACAGAAATCGAATTAGTCTTAAATCGTATGAAATCAGTCTCCAAAAATCAAAGAACAGATAAATAACAATATAAACTTTTCATCCTTTTTATCATTAATCTTGAACAGTCTTAAATTGTATTAAATCAGCCTCCAAAAATCGACCAACAGATATGTTGTAGCACTGCAACTATTCGTTATCCGAAACAATATCAGGATCTGCGTCACGCAAATTTGAGTTTGTTATCAAATTATGATAAAAATCGTTAACACTTGGATCAATGTATTCTAACAGTGATATTAAATCCCTTTTCTTTAAAACACTTATAGGAATCTTCCATTGTAATATTTTGGAACAGCATTAATACTAACTAAACTGTAGTCTCTATTCCTTTTGTCGTAAGACATCACATAATAATCATCACCTACGTAACTTTCTTTATATTCAAAAACCGGAAATTTTCCTTTACTAAATTTAATAACTCTTACATTCAACCATAATTGTAATCGTGCTTGTACGAATTTATCACTGTGAGACTTCGTTTATATGGTTATATGTAAGAGTTATTAAATTTAGTAAAGGAAAATTTCCGGTTTTTGAATATAAAGAAAGTTACGTAGGTGATGATTGTTATGTGATGTCTTACGACAAAAGGAATAGAGACTACAGTTTAGTTAGTATTAATGCTGTTCCAAAATGTTACAATGGAAGATTCCTATAAGTGTTTTAAAGAAAAGGGATTTAATATCACTGTTAGAAAACATTGATCCAAGTGTTAACGAATTTTATCATAATTTGATAACAAACTCAAATTTGCGTGACGCAGATCCTGATATTGTTTCGGATAATGAATAGTTGCAGTGCTACAACATATCTGTTGGTCGATTTTTGGAGACTGATTTAATACAATTTAAGACTGTTCAAGATTAATGATAAAAAGGATGAAAAGTTTATATTGTTATTTATCTGTCGTTTGATTTTTGGAGACTGATTTCATACGATTTAAGACTAATTCGATCTCTGTTCAAGATTAACGATAAGTAGGTTTAAAAGTTGTGTTTTTTTAAAAGGATGTTATATATTGTATTGTATAGCGAATAGTTGAAGTGCTACATGTACAACACATTTGCTATTTGATTTTTTGAGACTGATTAAATACGCTTTAAGACTGTTCAAGATTAATAATAAAGAGGTTTAAAAGTTATGCTTTTTTATAAGGATGTTAATTATATTGTTTTATATAGCGAATAGTTGAAGTGCTACAACAAATCTGTTGTTTGATTTATTGAGCCTGTTTTAATATGTTTAAAGACTAACGATACCTACTCTGATAATCAGATTAACAATAAATACCTACTTAGGTCTAAAAGTTATGTTTTAGTTCGATTTATAAAAAGGTTTTATTCTTTTGCTACTACTTGTAATTCATAAAAAAAGTGTTTATTCAAGAATTCTTTATTAAAGAAACGCTTTTTTAATTAGTTATTATTTTATTATGATATTAACATAGTTTTACCCTTTTTGTGACAAAAATGTTGAAAATACTTATTACTTGTATCAATAAACACTTCGATGTAAACAAAATGTATCACAATAAATTCTAGCTTGTAGCATTAATCACTTACTAGTTTGAAAAACACATTGGTGTTTAGGGGTACAATTGAATATTTACGTAGGAATTTTAAATAAAACAATGAAAAAGGTTGCCGATAATCAAAATGATCATTATTAGTTTTACGACTTTTTCTCACAACAACTATTTGCAGGCAAAACATGCGAAAACACAAACAAGCCTTATAACATTTCACACAAAACGGTAACTAAATGTGTAAAATAATTCATTTCATTATGAATTTAAATACTCAAAAATAAGCAAAGAAAACTATAGTGTACGGTGATATAACTGGCTGTTTTTACTAATTACTTTAATTCCGTGCAAAAAAATATATTCAAACCAAGCTCTTTATAATCTTTATAATATTATCTACACGTACCACATAATTATCCTTTTTTATTTTAGAACGTTAGAAAAATAACGAGATTTTTTTAAATCTTTAACCTTAAATTACTCAAAACTATGATTTTTCACTTATATCACTTTTCACTGAAGGTACAGAATTGTGCCGATAACTGCCTCCACAGCATCACTACCGTCTAGTTTATTTGTAGTAACGCGTCGCCATAAGAACCAAGCTTGAGATAAGAACTCTGCTATGTCCCTAGAAGCGTCATAAACATGGTCTCTGAATTTAAGCACATCACGAGAGTAACGACTTTTGGGTTCGAACGTAGTTATAATATTTTGGCGTAATTCATCCCACGTAGACGTGGTAACTAGCCAGCTATCAGACCACAACTTAGCACGCCCTTTTAGCAGACTAGTCACCCTCATACGAATATCATAGTCACCGAGTTTGTAGGTAGACTTTGCAGTGGAAATGTGGTCACACCACTCGCGCACACCAACGTTACCATCAGGGTCATACGAAGGCAAAAACACTTTAGTAATTTTAACTTTGTCACCTGTTTGCTGAAGAAGTCGCTGGCTCATATTCCGCATCATGTCCCGCTGCCTGCCGGGGCTGCGTTAACAGGTCAGCTCGGGTAGACGTGCCTGCTACATTGGCTGCCGATGACGATGTACCTTCGCCAGGGTACATCGCGGCGCGCGCCACGGTGCTCGAGCCGAAGTCTATGGAATCTGAAACATATTGGCCGGCATTATTCTGAGATCGGGTTTTCGACGTTACGGGGATTTTTAAAAAGCGCTGCATCGATGATTCGCTGTGAATCATCGATAATGCCTTCCAAATTATCCATAAGATAATTATCAGGAACTCAAATTAAAACGAAACACTGTTATTTATGGTTGATATAATTGCCACAAGCAAAAGCTGGGTTTAAAATTAAAAAGCAAAACAAACGTTGAATTATAAAGATAAAGATAAATTTGGATTTTTTAGATAAGATAGAACGCCAGAAGCAATTACACTATCCAATGGTCCCAATGACAAGGCCAAATACACACATTCACTCACACAAGCACACCCAGTCTCAGAACAAATCATTGCGAATCACACAAAGATTTGTCCCATGTGGGGATTGAACCCACAACACCAGCCAGTGCAGTGGAGAGCGGCAACTGCGGCAAGGCGACCGCTTAAATCACTACACCACACGTGCAGACATTTATGTTATTTTATAACTTTTTAAACGGATAAAAAATCAGTAACAGAGTAATGAAATGGTTACGACCTTCTAGTTTGATGCCAGGAGCAAAAGTGAACCAAAATCCGCCATCTTCAAAACGAAGTTAGCGTATGCACCGTAACTCCCGCCATTCACATTATTTCAACAAGCTATCGACAGGCAGCGCTGCCGACGCATCGCCGGTGCAATAAATTTAGCTTCTAATAACAATCAATATGTTAAATAGCCGTTGTAAATACATAAGCAATTCTCTATAAATCAAATAGGAATTAAAGCTGATTTTACACACAAGTAAATAGCATGAAAACATGGTAATATTAAATTTACATACATAGCTTTATTTTTGTACATTTTTCAAATAAACCCTTAAAATTGTTTCTTGATTAACTTTAAATCTAATTGCAATTAAAGATGAATTAACAACTAATCAAATGGCCAAAAGGCATCACATAAATTAAATCGACTAACTGTGTCGTCTTACATTGTAGACACCACACTTTAATTGTCCAATTAACAAACTATTAAGAAATAATACAGTAATAATAACAGATTTAAATCATAGCGAATCGAAAATTCGGCTAATTAATTTAGTGATTATTAGATTCACGATAAATTAACGTAAATTGATGGTTTATGTTTCTATTTAGCATTAAATATTATATAAATTTATAAATACTATTAATATATAAATATTATATAAATTTGCTCTAAAGGCCCCATAGAGGCCATAGATAATACATATAATATAAACTGAGATAGATGCGCCACTTAGCAAACATTTTATTTTAAACTTCCCGACCTCCACGTTAGATGGCGTTATTGTAAATTAAGTATCTACCTATATAAAATGTAGGGCTTTATTTTCCTTGGTATTTTTAGGTTTATTTAAATAAAACAAGTGAATATTGTTAGTCGTATTTATTTATTAACCACCAACAACACATATTATTTATAGACATGGCATAATCAAATCAAATTAAATCAAATCATTTATTTCCATGGGCCCCAAGGGGCGCTTGAACACGTCAAAACAAACATCAAAACACAAAAAATATAAAATTAAAATAAAACTTAGCGAACTAAATTATAATACTTATTGTAATAAAATGATTTGACACCGGAGCTTAGATTAACTTTAATTCAACTTAGAGATTTGAATTAAAATCAATCCAAGTACCAGCTTCAATGGGTATTGCATCATGAGAAGAGCTGGTGAGAAACTCATGTGCACCATCTTTTCAAATAATTCATACAATATTTGTTTGTTTTTTGACAATAATTCTATGTGTAAGTTATAGCAACCAAAACAACATTATAGCTAAAGATGGTTATAAAGAGAAAATAAACTTAAATATAGAAATGGAAAATGGAACTAAATTAATACTTGTAAATAAACCTATGTTGCAATATCTTACACTTCAAGCAGAAAATAAAGGAGTAAAAACATTATTTTCCTTGGTATTTTTAGGTTTATTTAAATAAAACAAGTGAATATTGTTAGTCGTATTTATTTATTAACCACCAACATCACATATTATTTATAGACATGGCATAATCAAATCAAATCATTTATTTCCATGGGCCCCAAGGGGCGCTTGAACACGTCAAAACAAACATCAAAACACAAAAAATATAAAATTAAAATAAAACTTAGCGAACTAAATTATAATACTTATTGTAATAAAATGATTTGACACCGGAGCTTAGATTAACTTTAATTCAACTTAGAGATTTGAATTAAAATCAATCCAAGTACCAGCTTCAATGGGTATTGCATCATGAGAAGAGCTGGTGAGAAACTCATGTGCACCATCTTTTCAAATAATTCATACAATATTTGTTTGTTTTTTGACAATAATTCTATGTGTAAGTTATAGCAACCAAAACAACATTATAGCTAAAGATGGTTATAAAGAGAAAATAAACTTAAATATAGAAATGGAACTAAATTAATACTTGTAAATAAATCCATGTTGCAATATCTTACACTTCAAGCAGAAAATAAAGGAGTAAAAACAATGTGTGTATACTACTGTATATATGTATAAGGGTTTCAGAACAGACAAAAAAAATAATTATATTATATATACTAATAACATAACATAATCGTAAAATGCTTAAATTTCCGTACAATGGCTACTCAATACCGTTATAATCGTAATAATAAAAAATTAACATCACATAAAACCTTTGCTTTACCAAAAAACACATTGATTAATACAATAATAATCAAACAATGCAAATCAATCCAAAATCACGAAAAATCAATGTTTCCGTTTTTTATAGGTTTGATTGTAATTAAAAGCTTGTAGTTTTATTTTATCATTGCAGTCAAAATCAACAATTTTACCAATTAAAATTCTATTTACACCAGTACACCAAGTAAATACTATTAATTTAACAGATAAATTAATTTTGTAATCAACTAACATTGATTTATGATTGTCACAAGTAATCAAAGAAAAATCACATCTACAATTAATGAAGAATATTGTTTTATCCCTTAAACTACTAAACTCTGGAGAATTCCTTAAGCATGTAACAATCATAAAGTAAATTTCATTTAGTAATTTTACAAAATCATCAGATGCGTTAAACAAAGATTTTTTAGTATAATCAATCACATAATTGAATGAATCAGGATCAACTTCAGGTGTTATTAAATCATTCATGCAATTATTACATTTTTAAATATTTTAGTTTAACATTTTTTTATTATATAGCCTGCAACATATTTTTTGGCTTCTTCATGAACAATTGAATCATTACATGTAATATCATTCATGGTTTCAATTAAAGAATCAATTTCACACGCAAAATCAGGAGGATCTATCACAGCAGAATCACATTCCTCCGTTAGTAAAAATTTCATTGATTGTAATGGTTGATAATCATCTTTTTCACAATTTTATTAGCACCTATTGAATGTGATGAATTCATATTATTAATCAGCAATGTTTTATATGCATTCATAAATTGCATGCAAGTGGGATTAATATTTCTAATACACAGCAAAAGAAATTCTCAAGTGGGTCTTGGTTAAAACTCCTAGTTAAAATATTTTTTATGTAAAATTTTTCCTGAAGATACTTCCACATTGCCTTAAACGTGTTTATATTATGTATCCAGTTCTGGATGGATGGCACTTTTTCATATTTGATAGTTTCTGTGCTATCCAGATTTTTTTTAACCTTTTCGAATTTAATTGATTTTAAAATAGGCAATATTTCCTCCCAGAACTGGAAATGTGGTGAGTTATTTTTGAGACACCCCTTGAGAGCTTTTGCTGAGTCACGGTACAAGTGACCATTAAATGAGTCGAATAATTTGTCAAATAAAATCAGCAAATCGGCCGTCTCTTCGCACTCTGCAGGCAGGATTTTGCGCTCTGAAACAAGAATGTTACACTTTTGTTAGTACCAATACAATTATGCATAATTTTTAATGTATCCATTTTGTGAACTTTTTTTACGGTGGCTTTAGGGCTAGATAACTGTGAATTCGCGAATCTCCTTGATTCATACATATATTTTTAATATACTTATCTATATTATGTACAAAGTGTTTGCGTTTTGTGTCTCATAAAATCTCATAACTGCGGACACACGTTGGCTAAAAACTTGTGCAGCATATTTGACTTTCATTTTTGGAAGTTTTGTTTGATCAATGTGGTAGCAAGTTAATTTGTTAACAATTCGTATTTCGTCGGCTCCTCTATCTTCATTTAACAGCATTCTTAAATGTTCCCATTTGGCTAGTTTTTCTTGGTTATTTTGAGTAAATCTTATGTTTTTCGTTATAAAATTATTTCGCACTCCCTTCAATAGGTGAGGTGGATCAAATAGAGGGAAAATTTTTTCGTTATCCACCTCAAAAGCGTTAGAATGGTATTCAAGGCTTTTTCGCAAATATTTTTCTCGAGTTTCTTTTTGTAATAAGAACAAGGAAGATCATGCATCTGCAATTATTTTCGTTTTTTTGTCTCCACAATCTTGAAAACCAATTATTTCTTTTTTATCAAAGTGAAGTCCCGGCGATAATGCAACCTCATCAAATAGAAGAGTAAACAATCGTTTCTCTGTAGGCAGTTTGCGAACATATCCTTTTAAATTATTAAATATTCTTTTATTTACTCCTGGTTTAATATTAACAGTACTTAATAACCGCTGCAAAGTATGTTTCGTATGGGAGTACAACTAATTTACTCAGGAAATTGTAACATTTTTGGCTTTGTTTTAATATTGATGCAGCCATAATTTTCTCTTCCATCGTAAATTTCCTTCCTTTAGGTTTTTGTTTGAATTTTAGCTGCATTTTCATGATTGTGATCATACTCTCAGGCATTGATTCTATAACTTTCGTAATTGATTTATATTCAGAGAGTTTTTTTGCAGCTTGTATTTTTTTTGCTTGAGTTTTATATTTTAGTGTCAATTTTGTAATCTTCTGATTAAGCCTTCTAATTACTTTCAGGAACTTGCTTTCTGTCATAGGACCTGTAATCAAAATAAATAATTGTTTTACTTGTGTCTCATTAAACTCTGTCCCTGTCTAGCTTTGCCCATTGTCTAATGGGTTTGGAAATGCAGTAAGAATATTTTTATATTCCATAGTATTCATGGATGCGCCGGTAGCGCGGTGCAAGAGGGTTTCTCTGCACCCCTGCACCTCCTGTCCCGGAAAGAAAGTACATTTGAGTGCATGCATATAATATACTAGCTGATCCCTGTGGTTTTACCCGCGTTAAAAGTTACTGTTCCGCTCCTGTCGCTTAAATTTCCCCCTTTTATAACATATTTTATTGCTGCTACGCTCCTATTGGTTTTAGCGTAATGATACATAGCTTATAGCCTTCCTCAATAAATGGACTATCTAACACTGAAAGACTTTTTCAAATTGGACCAGTAGATTAGCGTGTTTAACCACGTATGCAAACAAACTTTGAAGCATTATAATATTAGTATAGATGGTCTGTTTTTCACAAAGTCATGGACGTTGCGATGAAAAGTATTTGAAATTGCATATTATAATAAATTGTAAATGATATCCCAAAAATTATTACAATGGTTAATCACTGACCTTTTTTTGATTTTCCCTCAAATGTGTTTCTTGCATCTTTCAAAACATCGGGTGAAGATGTAGAATAGGTTGAAGTAGATGGTTGGACATCTTCTGTTGTACGAGTGGAAATATCTGTATGGCAAGAAAATAGTATTTATTAGTTTTTACTAAATTAAATTATCAAATAATATAAACTCCGTGAGCACAAAGAACAGGCAGGTGTAAAAAGCACTTCGTTATTTTCAATAAATTTTACGAACCTTCAACCAATTTTCGTTTCAAATTGTTTTGGACATTCAAAATTGGAGGCGGAAGAGTTTCTGTAGATGAAGAACATTCTGCTTCAGGCAACTTTTCACTATTATCATCTGTAACAAACAAAATGAATTATATTATTTTTTTTTCTAACTCATTACTGTCCCATTGCTGGGCAAGGGTCTCTTCTCAGTATGAGAAGGTTTAAACCTTAGTCCAAAATGCTGGCATAGTGTGGGTAGGTAGTGGGACTTCATACAACCACACTAACTGTGTAAAGAACTATCAGGCATGAAGGTTTCCTCTAGATGTTTTCCTTCACCATTTTAGCAATCAAAAATATTTTTTTAATACACACATAACTTTGAAAACTCTGAGCCTCAAGATCGAACCTGGCCCTCCAGCGTGGAAGTCTATGCATAATATATTCTCACAAATAGGTCCTTGTTCAATAGTGGTTGATACTCGGCTGATATAGATATAGGTACACATAGTCACTACCCATACTCACATTTGATATGTAAGTTTGGTTAGTGACTACACTCTTATTCTGTTTGCAGGTTGACATAAGGGTTTTTCAGGAAAGCAATATAGTGAAAAGCAACTAGATTATTAATTATGATTTCCGTATTACTATGAGAATAAATAACATTGATAGGTTTTTTAAAGACTTTCAGGGACCAGATAAGTGAAATGCTTCAGAAAGGACAAGCGCTTAGTACACAAATCCGTCGAGCATGTATAACTAGATGCATGAATGTTATGGAAGCGATAGAGTCATGTTTGGCCCAAAGGGCGTTCCATCGTCTTTCCCTTACCTCGTGGGATAAATTAATTTAGTTATTTTATATTTTTTTTTTTTCATTTATTTACCTTTTCCTGTATGAAGTGTTGGAACAGCATTTCTTGTTAGCCGCTTGGGTGGTGATAGATAAAATTTTTCAAAATGATTATTGCACAAACGTAATTGATTGTAGATATAAATATCTTCTTTTTCTTTAGTATCACTGTCTACTAATGCCTTCCAAAGCTCAAATCTTTCCCTATCACTCTCTGGTTTAGGGAAGTGATGCAGAGGACCTGAAATGAAAATATTTTTTACTGATCAAAGCAGACTTTATTTAACAAATTATAATTCAGCCATATTTTTATTTTAAATCTCTCATATAAAAATAGGTAAAAAAAATATTTAAATTAAGACCGTTTTGTTTTACACTGGTCTTAATTTATATATTATTATATTTTTTTTTATGATGAATATTATGATTATCATCATTAAACAATTATCCGAAATATATATTTTTCTCAAAAGCAAAACAACTACTTCAATTAAAGAATATTATCAAGTTGGTAATTACCCACAATTGCCCAACATTTACAATTACTAATGAGATCAATTTGTACTTAACACTAACTTAGTTTAATAAAATTTAAAAAGCTCCAGTGTTGAGCTTTTTAAATTTTATAATCGAGATCATATATGTAATAAAGTCAAATATAAACTTTTAAATAAGTACGTTTTTATTATTAGAATTAGTCTAATAATAAAATATCAAGACGCAATTTCACCAAACATATTGAACTAAGTTCAGAATGTTCAGATGCTTTTTTTGCTATTCTCATTATACGAGGCAACTGGCGATGATTGGTAGTTTCGAAAGTCATTATGAAAGTTAAGACATAGCCACTAATATGCGTAGTGCAAACCCAAATTATAACTTAACTTGATATAGATATAATTTGACATAACTTAATAAAAATATAACTTAATATAACATAACATTGTTTCTGCCTACCCCTGTGGGATAAAGGCATGATTTTATGTATCAATTAAGCATGTTTTTATTCTTTGTTACATCACATTGTCATTTTTATCTAATTTTATGTATGAACGATATAGAGAAAGCGATAACTGAAATTTGCACTAAACTCAGGTCAGTATGTTTGGTAAAAGTGAGCTTTAATCGACACAGTATGTAATGTATGAAAAAAAACAATAACATAGCAAAATCGCAAGATTGCCTAAAATCAACAACAACATAAATGAGATCAATAATTACTAGAATTATTATTAACATATAACATAGGAGCATAAAAAACCAATAAAAATTAGACTTTAAAAAAACAACAACATGAGAAAACGAATATTAATAAAACGTATTACCAAAATCCTCTAATAATAAAAATCAATGTGTAATAATAAAAATATTGTTATTTATTATTAGAGAGATTCTGGCATAATTCTTTTAAAATATTTATTTTTTCTTCATGTTGTTGTTTTTTCATCTCCAAGAATTTGTTGAAAAATTCTTTTTCACCACACCAGCACGAAAAAGATTGTTTGCTTGCTAGAATTCAGTGAGTAAAAACCGTTTTTACTCACTAGTGAGGCAAAGTGATTCAAATTTCGAAACACAAAATCGTTCCAATGAATAGGCGCTGAAAAAAAAACAAAACAGCCACCATGTAGGTTAGTAATAAACATTGACATCATTTTTATTAAATAACTAAAATACGCGCTTAAATTATATAAATACGCGCTTATTTAGTATTTTAATGGTTTTATATTCGTGATTGACCATTAAATTAATTAAAATCAGGTACTTAATATTAGACTCTATTAATAAATGTTACGGAACGAATTTCCGAACGCACGATTTTAAAAAAAAAAGTCTGTGTCTGTGTCAGTCATCGCGGGCAACTATAAATTCTTTTCAGTTTATGTTTAATTGTTTACTGGAACATTTTAACAAAAAAATAGTGAATTCAGTGATGAAGAACTTTGTGGAACTCCAAAATAGTTGCGACAACTTGCTTCTAACACAGAAGTTTGCTTTTTTACCTGAAAAATCACGTGAAAAGTATTTGAAAGCGTACGACATATTTAATTAGTGGCGACTTACAAAAGGCCCTAAAACGCATTCTGAATTGGTATTACTGTCGTATTTCATGGAATTATTCCAGGTAAAACAATCGAGTACGAGTTTATTTAAATCTTCATATTTTCTCACTGGAAGAGGTGAAAAGTTTTGTATGTAACGCGGTGAGAAAAATTTAATTTCCAGTTCGTGACCTCTTAAAATCTTTCGCTTGCGAAGTAGTCTTTATTAGAATCACTCGCTACGCTCGTGATTCAATTTAAGACTACTTCGCAAGCTCAAGATTTAAAATTGGCACTCACAACAGAAATATAAACTTTTTCTCACTTGTACCATAAATAACTATTCTCTCATCTTGCCTTTCTTTTCTTGATTGAGTTAATTCTTCAATTATATTTTCAATCTTTTGTTTTTTTTTTCTTGGCTCTGATACTCTTGTAGCTTCTTCGTGGCTGGGCCCTGCCTCTGATTTCGGCCAAATATGTTTGATCTGTGAGAAAAAAACCAAAAAAAAAGATCCTTAGTAAGGTGCTTAAATTTATTATACATAAAAACATAAAAAACGGAATGGAAATGCTCAGCTTCTTCTTTTCGAGTTATATGATACGAAGACTGTTATAGTATAGGTATGTTTCATATAACGAGTAATATATTCATTGAATGTATTACAGGTTAAGACCGGTTTGATTATCTTATCATACACATACACGAATATTATTAAGGTATAAAATCGATTTAATGTAAATACTAGTTGGTAAAGGCTAATCATCGTCGTCATAGTTGTGGGGAAAATTGGAAAACTTAGTTCTAAACTTTATACATAAACGTATTTATTCACTTTATTATAAAATAAAACTTCTTACCGGTTCTAATTCTCTCATATTCCTCTGGAGGCAAGTTAAAAGTGATATAGTTATCTCGCTCTTCATCATAGACGGCTACATCCATTAAAAATGAGTATTTTTCGATAAAATCCAAAAAAACTATAAAATAGTTTGATTTTAACATCAAGAATTCACCGAAAAAACAAACGTCTGAAACGTCATTTTGACATTTAGCTCACAGCGCTCACGCGATGGAGCAAGATCGCCGTAAGTCCAACATGGCGCCAATGATGACGTAATTCATGACGTCACATCGAATATCGTGGGCGACCTTTAGCGATTCGAACCGACTGTTAGCGCGCTAACAGCTCTCACAGCGCTGAAATGAGCGATTCGGACCAGGGGGATTGCAAGTGTGCGGAGTGCCAATGTCAGTCAGTCAGTTACCGTACCGTCATTCTGACAGCTTGGCGAAATGGTCAATATTATAACAATTTTATTTTTCGTGTTTATTGTGGATAATCCTGTGTTGTTTGAGAATATTTTTTTAAATGAAATAACAAGTTATATAACTAACAGTTACTACATTATTTAATAGGTTAAAGTAGTTTCAGTGATAAGATAAACGCACGTGCTGCAAACAGTGTTTTTTCATTATTAATGTTTAGAATATAATCTAAAATGGAAAACAACCTATTAGGACATTTTTCTGTTGACTACAAACAAATTATAATAGATGAAGTTGCATTAGAAGGTCTGGAAGGCATAGGAATTGACTTGTTATGGAGACGAGTGGGCAAGCGACTCTCAGTAGATTTAACGGAGAAGTTAAAAATAAGATACTGGGCATTCATAGTTAATAGCAGCAAATTGTCCTTCTACCTCTTGCCTGAACCAGTGCCACATTTAGAAATCATTGACAGATTCACTGTGATTGATGAAAGCACTGGCCATCTTCTTGAACCTGTAAGTTAATAATTTTAATGTTTATCCTTGAAACTCAAATTTCTTGTCTATATTGGTATATCTGTTGAATGACTTCAAGTAAAAAACACTCACCTTTAATCTACTACCAAATAGTTGTTTCTGGTGGTAAAAATAGATTCTGAAATTACTGGCTGGTTTTATGGTGTAATATTGTAGCCCTCAGACACATCATACACATCTGATATCTTTTGTGGGTTATGGATCTTTAGATAGAAGTTGCCACTTTATGCATATTAAGCTGCATAAAAGCTTTATAGTTGGTTAATGCTATATATAGCACTTGTAATATTTTAAAGCAAATTATAGCTATACTATGCCTTTTTGTATTTTATATATTATTAAAGTTGATAAATTAAGAATCCAGCAGGATTTGAAATTTCTCAATTTGCTGGCACAAAAACAGTTGAGAAATTTCGAGTCTAGCAGCATACAAATCCATGGTTGAATTGGCAAAGCACCTGGGCCGTTTGCCTAGGTGCAGGTTTGAATCCTGCTTAATTCTTAATTTTTCAACTTTAATATTATCTATAAATAATGTTCATTTAAAAGTTACTTCATAGTTTAAGCTATGGAATTAATACAAAAACCCTTTTGAATTTCAGGAAGAATGCTATGATGGTCCATACGAATACAGCCCTATAGAAAATGAGCATGGATCATGTAAATACTATGATACTAGACAGTATTTAACAAAATTAAAAGAAATGTCTTATGAAGAAGTGATAGCAAAGTATGGTGACAAGATGGTTGTAGTGGCGAGTGTTGAAGAGAGATGGCATGCATTAGCTCCGCATATAGCTATAACCTATTTCACACAGATGTTGCCCATGAATTATTGTTTGCTGGAGTTAGTTGGAAGGGCCAGGGGCAATGTGAGTATTTGTTTACTTTACCACTAACTTCTATATATCAAACTTCAGGCAGCTTTTCCGTGCAGATCCTTTTAATAAATTACTTTAGCACCAATTTCACAGTTGTTAGATAAACCTTATTGGCAGGATAAGCACATAACACACATAAATGAAAGTGACAGCTGTGTTCTTTTTTCAAGTGTAACATGTGTCATTTTGTATTTGGTTGGGTTATTTTTATGGGTCAGATAAGAACTATCGGGCACCTCAAAAACTGACCTTTAGTTTCATAACTTTGATGCTTACAATAATCTATTTACACCACTTCTTCTTCTTCTTCTTCTTTGTGTCGATTGCTGAGTCAAATTTTATTTTGACTTGCCATCGTGGTGAAAGGATTGTTAGTAGGCAAGCGCTTACGCTGGTTATGCCTGGTTTCCATTTGAATATAATACATGTTTCAACTATTAAAACTGAAACAAAACAATACTGAAAAGCTTTTGGCAATTTTCATAACAATTTGGTTTTTGTCTGGGATAGCTTGTGTGTCCTGCACAATGCTCTAGTGTTAGTAACTGCTAATGATCTTAACAACACAGACATCTTAGTACACATAAAATCAGTAAATACCAGAAAGCATGCATTGAACTAGGGAAAACTATAATATATAATATAAAAAATGACATTATTGCCTCTGTACAAGCAGAACTACGCATTCCAGATAAAATTTACGTCAAAGTTTAGAAATGCATGTGTTTGATAGCTTTTACCGGACCCAGGGAGGGTTTCCTATGAAATTTAACAATGCAATTGTTGCAAAAGTATAACCGTAAATTTTCTTGATCTTGCATCTTAACATCTGTTATCTCTCATTTTCAGGGTCAAATGTCCGTAGGCAACTCAAACTTGCACAAAATCATAAAGGATTCCAAGACATTGTTCTACATAAGAAAACAGTTACAGGACTTAGACTTAATAAAGATACACAATATAACACAAGTTATAAATGGCAAAGGTATTAAATGTCTTTTAATTAGACTAAAGAGGTTCCATAAACCTGGTATCCTGAGTGTACCTAAGGTAGGCATGGTGCAAGATGTTGTTTCCTATTTAATTAAAGCACCAGGGTACTGTGAAAGAGCTGAATTGTTGGTAAAGAAAGGATTATTGACGCAGAAGCAAAATAAACGGTTGCAGAAAACTGTTAACATCTTTTCATTTGTAAGTATTTTATTTTGTCTTCTTTAATTTTGTTGTTGGTGGAGAACCATTTTTATTTAGTAATAATAATTATAATTTAATTTATTAAAACAACATCAGTCCATAATTGTGAAAAAATATATATATTTTTTTTTTATGTATTGATATATTAATTGGTATAATGTATTAATTATTCTAAATTTAAGCAAAGTTAATAAATTGATGTTTCTTTGAAATTGAAAACATAGGCTAGATACAAACAGAAGTAATCTATCTAGGTAGTAATCTATCTTTTGAAGTTAGACTATTAATTAACGGGATATATTATATTGCATATCAAATAAATAATCGCCTATCAATACATACTCATCATTTATATTCTTTTTTGCATCAAATAACTTACTTCACTACAGATAAACTAAATGTTTAACAAAACTCAAACTGCAGATAATTCGAAATTACACATCAATATGACATTCCTTTTTTCCTCATAATGCAATACAGTTAAATTTATTTTTGTACAAAAATACTACATGCATAGCATAAATACTGACTGCACATCAAATTTACCATATTTCATAGCAAAATAACTATCCCAGTCGCATATTAACCAGTAAGTACAACAAAATCTGTTCATCATATTTGTCTTAATTTTCAAGAAGCCATGCTCGGTAAATTTAATGATTATTATAACAAAAAAATCCTTTTACATTGCATTATTTCTAAAAGCAGAACAACTTAACTGAAAAACTTCGCGCGTTTTTTCGTCACTGGAGTAAATAATATAAAAATAAAAGCTATAGTTATGGCATAGGTCAATTATGGGTAAAGTAGTAGGTTAGGTTAGGTTAGAACTGCGACCATAACATACCTACCAATTTCTTATTATCATAGATCGTAACAGACGACAGTACGTGGCGCCACCTGCAGAAGCTAAAAATGTGCCTATTGGGCAAAAAAGGAAGCGTGGACGCCCCGCGAAAGCAAGACCCGCTTTAATAATTCAATAAATTACAATTTTGTATCTAATTTTATATTTTTTTTGCTGATCTCATTATGTGATAATTAATAAATAATAAGATGACTGTGACTAATAAAATGTTGTTTGATCTAGAAAAACTGCTGTAAATATTATAAAAATAGAGGCTATATTTAAAAGAAAAAGAGTTAACATGTATAATGTGCATTAAGATTATTAGTTGTGCATTGATAAAAAAGCTTTTACTTTAGGAAAAATTGCTGTGCGCTGTGAAAATAAATTGTAGTGTGTTTAGTGATATTTTGAGTTGAATATTTTGTTGTGCAATCAGTAATTTTGATGGGAATTCGGTATTTAATTGCATAGAAAAAGGATATTTTATGATTTGCGTTTAAATACTACCCTTAATTAACTTTGATCATATTTGCACTAAAATATCGCAATTTATGTTGAAAGACAGACCTCTGTTTTTAATCAAGCCTTGTTTAAATTTCTAATAATGCCTAATAATCAAGTTATAAACATAATTACAATTTAACTGTTAAACCTTTCAGGAAGACCGGACAATAACAAGTGAATCAGCAGCAAAAAACAAAAAGGCAAAGCTATGTCAGAAAAGGTATATTTATTTATCATCCAAGAGTGATGAAGAGGAATCTGAAGAAGAATCAAATGAGGCGACATTAACTTGCCAGTACAAGGTTGGCATCAGCATAATGCGGCAGGCATATGAACAATTCCTTGATGCTGGCCTTCAAGGCTTAACGCAAGTACAGCTGTCTCACCTGTTAGGTGTTGAGTTTTATACGTCAAGGACAATCTGTAGGATATTCAGAGTCAGAAATATTGTCAGAGAGTATCTTGAAGATAAAGGAAAACAGAGAACTGCAAGGTAACTATTTTTTTAACCTATTTACCTTATATTTTATGTACCTGCTTGCTTGTGTTCTCCAACTGTGCTGGTCATGGTCAAAGATGACATAAAAAGTTATGTCATCTTTGACCATATTAAGCAAAATACTAAAACATTTAATGTTATGTGCGTACTTTCACTTTAAATGCCCTTACTATCCTATATTATATAGATAACTGATCAGTAGGCAGTTTGGCAATTTAACTTGACCTACCCATCTTTGTTATCCATATGAATAAACTTTATTTCCAAGATTTTTTATTATGATAAAAATATTTTCAGATTTATAGCTGTTGTTGCTACTGAAAAAATGGACAAAAAATATGAGGAACAAAAAAATAAATTCTTAGAATACTTGGGGCAACAAAGTGAACCTGAGAACCCCAATGACAGAACTGCGCCCCGTCCTTCTACAAGTGATGACGAAATCCCATTGAAGAGGATTAAATTGGAAAAAGATAACAAAAACAATCCACAGACCGAACCTGACACAGCTGATGTGGAACTCCCTGAATCTGCCAATGAAATCACTGAAATCAAAGTTTTAGATGGCTTCGAAAACAGCAAGTCACTCTGCAATTTCAAGAAAAATCCCACGTTAAGACAACTGAAATTCGCAAATGGTTTGCTGAAAGTTCTAAAAGAAAAGCTTTGTGTATCTGGCTACATGACCCTAAGTAATCTGGCTGCTAAAGAAGTTGGCGAGCCACCTATGGATACCAAAGGTTTAAAATCTTTTATACAAAAATTAGTTTCTAATGGCCATATCAAAATGTATAAAATCAAGTGGCCAGGCTTGCAGAAATATTCGTTTTTGATTTGCGCACATCATATCAAAATTACGGATCCTTTAATAAAAGCCAAATATAAGGAAATATGTATGAGAGCTGTTGCAAGTAAAAAGGAATATGCCAAGAAAGAAGCATACGAAAATAATCCAGCACCAGTCAAAATAAAGCGTTCTTACCCTCGTTACATGAAAATTCAGAAACTTCACGAATTAATCATGGATATGAGCTATTTTAACTATGTGGAACCTGAATCACACTCATTGCCTCAAGGCTTTATTTGCGTAGTTGATCTATTCCCAGAAGCCACAGTTGAATTCCTGATTAATAACTTGTGTACTTCAAAAGCTATAGAGATGTACCAACTGATAACTGAACACCATCTGCAACTAAAGCTTAAAGATGCGCCTCAAAACATATACAAAGCATTAATGGAGTCGAAGGTAGTCCAAAACTCCATACGAATTAATCTCAAAGTTCTAGCTATGCTTGGTCTCATTCAATTAGTGAGCCACCAAACTGCAGTTACCGACGCAGGGATTAGCACCTATTCTAGTTTCCTATTTTATGTAAACCGAAACTCCAAAATATTAGATACAACAGGTACATGGCCTAGAAGCATGGAGGAAACTGAAGAACTGACATTCCGTTTTGATACTCCTCGAGACGTCGCAAAGTATTGGGCAGAGGTATATACTATTAGTACTAGTACTGACGTAACTGTGACCGATCGAGGCAGGAAGCATTTACTCTCTCCACTGCGTCCAGCCAACGACGTTGATTTATACGACAACGGTGAAAGGTTTGGAGACTGCCTTGGACCGTGCGGATTTGATTCGTGCTTCTTTATGGATATACCGCGACTTTGGCAAACGTTCTACATGAGACCCAATAAAGCAGTGGTTAAAAGAAAACCTGTGATAAAAAAACCCAAGTTTGAACCCATTAAGAAAACTAAGGGGAAAAAGAAAAAGATCATACAGCCTAAGAAACGCGTCGTTGAGGTAACCTCGGTGCCATTGAAACGAAGAAGGTCCGACGGATCTGTGAAATGGTCGAAGCAAGAAGACACGATCATTAATATCTGTAAAGCTGCCATCACTATTATGAGTCCCAGTTCACAGCCAGGTAGTCTCATAGTCAGGAACATTGTTGCCAAAGATTTGCTCTCCATCTTTGACCCTAAAAAAACCAAAGGACTCTGTCATAGTAGAGCATCGACTTTAGACACCAATGTTACGTTTGTCCATGAAAAACAGTGCATTATAAACGAATTAAGACGAAGACGAGATCTTATACTAAAATACGAAGGTCTTCTTAAAAAACTCAGATTGAAATACTCAACTAACATGACGAAATACATAAATAAAGCAAGAATACCAATGATGGAATTGATTTGGATAATACTACAGGTTATGAAAAGCAAATCTTATACTCAAAGATTGCCGTGCGTGGCAGTGAGTCTTGAAGACTTTCACGCTCATTTCTCAATAACATCATCAACTGGTAACAAACTCTGTAATATGTACAAAGTATCTGAGAACTCTCCGTTGAAAGAAGCAATCATTGTTACCATCATGCAAACTATAGATGGTGAACTGGACCCCGATACAGCAAAGAAAGTGTATACAACTTTCAAGCAGTACCCTGAGACAGCGTTGCGAATCGCAGTAGAGCAACTGAGGAAATGCAGTGCCATTGCAGCTAAAGAGAAGCTCTTCAACAATCAGTTCCGCAAACTCGATTTGGAAGATATTGTTCAATCATCATACAAAATCTCAGTGTTCTACCGACGTAGATGGATAAGCAGACTGAACTCCGATTTTACGGACATACTGGCTAAAGTAATAGAAACGGTCGAATCTGAAAACGAGATAAAAGGATCGTCGGAAATTAACTGTGCTATTTGCGAGTTGGAAGCTTGTAATGTGATGGAAATCGAATCAACGACTGTGCCTGTCATTGCCGATGCAAAGGGCTGCCCTATTGGTCCAGGGGAGACTAGTGCATTAGTAATAGACACGAAATACAGTCTTAAAACGGGAGCTATGAGGTGGAAAAAGCGGGGTGACGTCGATATTCAAGAACTGTATCAAATTTCAGATCCCACTCAAACTATACAATTACTGGAAAGGTAAGCATGTTATTCTTTACTTCATTGACTTGAAATAACACTTAGTATGTCATCCAGCATATAGATTCATAATAATATGCTTGGATACATTCATTCTAATGTAGGTATTATACATGTTATTATTATTTATCATCCCTAAACTAAATTATTATTTTTTTACAGTTCTTGTGTAGTATACGCAGATGATATACTAAGTTTAATTCTGGATATGAATGATCCAGTCATTTCACATTTAAAACAAAAAGGGGAAAAAGGAACTACTTTTGAAGAACTACAGGTATTTCAAGCAATGTTTTAATACTGTATCAGCTGTATGCCACTTCATGGCGAAAGTAGAGAAAACATAACACAACATCACGCCTATATAATATAGGGTGTAGGAGAGGACACCCACATTTCACCTGTTATGTTTAGGTCCCATGGGATAGGAGGTGAGCCTATCGCCATCCACCGGGCACAATTCCAACTCCGTGCTGCTTTTGTGAATATCCTGATGGAAAGTTCACAGATAACATTTTGCCCGACCCGGGAATCGAACCCAAGACTTCGCGGTGAGAGGCGCATACGCTTACCACTAGACCATCGAGGCAGTAAAGAAAACATAAATTATATTAATCAATTAAGTACTGGGTTTTATTTACTTTCCAAAATAATCAAAAAGAATTTAAATAACCTTTTAGTTTATAGCAGGCACACTCAAGCTTTTTTAGTTCTATGCGTCTTTACAGTCGATGCGGTTGCGATTATTACTAGCAAACTTGGCGGGTGAATATTGCAGAACGAGTGTTTAACGTGTCCAAAAGGACCGCCTTCTGCATCAGGCCCTAGCGCTTGCTCTATGGCTATCCTCCCGTTAGCCAGCTCCAATGTGCATTCCATATTGATATTAAATGATAATTATTTTTAATTAATATGTTATTATTACAGGAACTCTTTGGATACGAGTACTACAGTCTTATGGAAAAACTAATTCAACTTGAAGAAGCGAAAGTAATAAGAAGAGTTGGGTTTTACGAAAATGTTATAGTTCTGACAGAATATTTCAAGGCATGGTCCACCAGAATCGATGACAAATATGTTTTGTGTACTCCTTGGCTAAAACTACTTAGTGGCATTAAACTAGATGTATTCCTAAAATGGGCTAGTGTGGTCATGAATACTATATTTGAAAAGCCCGGCTGTTCCATTGCATACATTGCAGATAAATCTGAATTCATAACATACAGAGCTACCCAGGATATTTGCACGTTTTTAGAGAATAATAATTGTGTGACAATAAATATTGCTAAAGTGCCAACGCCAAGCTTATTTTCAGATCTAGATGTTGAGCCAGAATTTTACGATTACAATCCTTTTGTTCAACAAGAAAACATGCTAGTGATCCCTACTGAAAATTGTGTAACCAAATTTTCTTATCTAAAAAAAGCTATCATAGACACATTTAATCAAGTAAATAGTGATGTAGCTGAAAATATTTAAGTTAAAATTAGAAATAATATTATAAATGGCATTGCAAGTTTAATAAAGATCTTGTTACACATTCAACACTGGCGTTTTATTGTTATTTTCTGAGAATCGAAAATTTACAGGTCAAATTTACTTTGACCTGTAAATTTGCGGTCAAATAATTTATTTTCATAAACCTCAAGGAGCGCTTTAACACGAAAACAAACATTATAGTTAAAGGGCAAATAAAAATAATCTAACGAATTAAATAAATTAAAATTTTACTAATACAATAATATGATTTGAATTACCGATGCTTACATCAATTTTATTATATTGTGTGCGTTCGCCCAGCGGAATGTTGTTGAATTTAAAGATTTTATGTATGCAGATATTTAGTGTATCGTGTAATTGTGTATGGTAAAAAAAAAATTGTGCATGCAGCCATTGTGGAGAAATTCACCATAAACTTATTCCGCTGGGCGAACGTTGTCCTGGCGGAACTTTTTTTAATCCATCGACTTTAGAAGAAAAAAGATGTGTCCAAAAATTAGTGTGTAATTAGTGTTTAAAGATAAAAATATAAACGTAAAATACGCTTATTAGGTCTTAGTTCTTAAAGTATGCACTTTGGGGTCTAGATTTTCACGTTTATACAAACCTTGTAAGTGTCTGCAACATGTTGCCAAGTATCAATGATGTTCCGTAAGTATTAAAGAGTTGTAGGATTTACCATGAATCTCATCATGAGGTATAATATATAGACCGCATTATAATTTAATGATTCGAACTATTTTGTTTCTAACACTTTAATTACTTTTTAATATTTTATAGTTAATGCCTTGGTTGTCGATATAATTGGTACAACAATGAAACCACAACTATAATATTTTATGTTTATTTTTTTATAATTTGGTGTCTGTAACGTTGACAATCCTCAATAAATAAAATGAAATAACAGCGGTTGACCTGCGATAAACTAACCTTTTTTTTTACAAAAAGTCATACGATGTTTTTGTCTGATCCATTTTATCTATCAACACAATCGTTCGATTGGCGTAACAACTCTCTTAACCATCTTACCATCAGGTGGACTACAAGCCTGTTGGCTACATACATTGAAAAACGAGTATTTGGTGTCTATTGCATATAATTTTCCGTTACAGAAATCATGGTTAAAAAGCGTTAGAGAAAAGTGCCAGTCAAAGAATATGTATTATTACTCATGTGTTACTTTCGGGAGTTTCATATAAAAAAAAAACTTTTACACGTTAATTTTGTGCAAACTATTGTATAAAAATACTTACAGTGTAATGGCAGCAGTAATTTAAAAAAAAAACATTGTTCGACTGTGGTCATCTGTCAATTTCTGTCAAAGTGTAAACGTTGATTCCCAAATGATTTATGAGTATTACAATTTAATGGAAGCTTAGTGGTGCTTAAAACTTGATTCATGGTAAATGTGGAGTGAAAACTTGAGGCATTACTGAGTATATCTCTGAATAATAAAATTGACGTACTTGTCAGAAGCTTGACTGACAGATTATTTAAGCGTTGAGGCGCCTCTTCGTACCAGGTGTTTTAATTCCTAGGAAGACTACAACTTGTCTAATTATATAAATAACAATGCCACTGGATTACCGCAACAATATTTAATTACATGACATTTTTTTTTTAATTACATGGCAGCAGGCTTAGAAATCATTTATTTACTGAAAATTAAATGAGTGACTTTATTAATTAACCAGGTATAACATATCAATTAAAGAATATAATATTCTATATATATATGTTTAAAAAATATAAAAAAATCTCTTCACGAGCTTATATTATCTTCTTATAAATTTAATACAATGTGAGTTTATAAATTATATTATTTACGAACGCACCCCTAAATGAAAATCAATATGACAAAACACTGTATTATTTATTTATGTAATTCTAGTGTACAATATCCTTAAAAATGTATATAATATTGTATATGTAAATCTGTAATATAATAATGATAATATTATTTAAAAAAAAAAAATTATTACCCACTGTCTGCCGATCAGATCGATTGTCACTTGTCCAGATTGTCCATGGTACTTTTTTTATCTAGCAATAATTCCTAAAGGGAGTGAGTGAAGTGAAGTAGGGCAATCCAAAATTCGCCATTTTTGCTTTTAGTGAAGGGAAAATTTATATTTGTCAGGCTGGAGGACGAAGAATATTTTGTAAAAAGTGTGTCATTAGATGTAATTTATCGTAGCGAAGACTTTATTTGAGCAAAATCTTAGTTAATAGTGTGGTTTTATTTATTACTAACGTTTGTATGTAGTGCTATTTCCCCACCGTAAAATTTGCTCGTTGGTGTGTCGCTTTAGCTAATTCAATGGCTATGATATTGAAGTTTTAATCAAACGTGTCGTTCCGACGGTTACCTCACGGGATAATATCGAGAAAGCAAGGCGACGCCTTTAGAAATGAGCAGGCCTCAAGGTGGACGCATTCAAGTCCCGGATGACCTTAGAGAAATCTTATTGGAGTTTACCATAAGTTATCTGCTGGAGCAGCCGGGTGACGTGATTAACTACGCGGTCGAGTTCTTCACAAGATTACAAAGTAACAGGACGACGACCATAGTGAGGGGTCCCATCGCCGGCACACCCGATGAGTCCATAATATCTGATGAAGAAGGTACCACTCTTTTGATATACATTACTCGATAATATTGATACCGGTTGTCGGCACTGACCAAGGTGGGTTCAGTAGAGCTATGCCAGTAGCTGCTAGGCTTTTCCTTCATCACAGTTGAAAGTTGTCATTATAGATGTCCAGTTCTTAATCTATATGTAGAGTACATTCTCAGCTAAGAAACTATTTGCATATAATATAAATTTAATGATATGATACTCTGTGTAATATTTACTGTGTGTAATGGAGTTAGTGACTTGTACAGTCAAACCCGAGTGAATCTAAATATTAAATCCCTGTGAGTAGGTTGTTTAATTGTGTTTTTTTAGTTGATTTTTTGCTGTCTTGTGGTGTTCTAGAGACTTGATATTATTCCTACCTCAGATACTGTAAGCATACAATTTCCAAACAAATCATTTGTGGCACAGTTAGTAATAATTTTAACCCACTTTTTGGTTTTATATTATTAAAATGAATCTATTGAGAATAGTGTATCCATCTCATCAGTATGAGAGTTTAATTCCAATCTAGGAGGTTCTTTTTTACTTCATGAAATATGTAAAAAGCTAACCATCAGAATCATAAGGAAGTTATACATAAAACTATGTGAATTTGTGTTTACATAATGGATTAATAACTTTGTCTTTTATTATTAAATAAAATAAAAACATTACTCATTCTAAAAATATTGCATGTGCAATAATTAATTACTCTAATGATACTCCAAATGAAAACTGAATGAAGTACTTATTAAAAACAAATTTATAAATACTCAACTAAAGCCAACATCTGTAATGATAAAATGTTTGGCACTCTGCCATTACAGTTTCAATGGTATATCATTTTATTTATGGAGAATATAATATTTTAACTGTTGCCAAGTGATAAATAATGACCATTAAAATCCTAAATACTATTATCAATATTTTTTTACGTACAATACTTAACTTAATATAAAATCTTGCCTAGATACTACTAAAAGGACTATTTATATATAAAATGGCATAGAAATGATTTCAATGGTGTCTGCTACAAATAACTGGGCAACGAATACAAGTTTTACATTAAAAATTTTGTTTGGGGAAGCATAAATTTCCAGTGTTTACTACACGCTCATCCTATTTGTGTGTTTGTTTTTTACGCTTTGAAGTTGTGCGATGATGAGATTGGCTTATTTTTCCATGTCTGCCGCTGAGTTTAACATTGTGAACTGAACCAGATGTTAGTGCGTGTTACATAAAATTTGCTGGGCCTATATAATGACAGGTGGCATGGCATAACAACAAAATTGTTCAGGTGTTAAACGGGCCTTGAGTTATGTTTGTGTAAAAGATAGTCTGTTTCATTGTTAGGTACAGTGTTACATGAAACAAAAATGGTACCATACATAAATATCTACAGATATAAGATAGTGACTATTTAAGAAAATTACTTAAGATTTGATTTAATGGTCTTGTTTGACAGAAAACAGATTCAGTAGCAAGTTGATTTAATTATCTGTGAGCAAATGATGTCATACATCTGTAACTACCTCAAACATCGTAAATTTCTATTATTATCTTATTTAAAAACCAAGACGCCTTATATCAGTCTTGACTTACTAGATTAATCCATCATTAACACTAATTGTCAAACAATATATTTTCTCAAATGCAAATAAACATGAAATACAGTTAATTTGTAAACTAGTTAGAAAAGAAGCACAATGGAATGTAACAATGGTTCACATCCTGGTTGGTAGAACGGTACAAAATATTATCGGGCAATTGGATAGTGTTATTACAATAATTAAGTTTAATGTGAACTGTGAAAGAGGCATGCAAAATAATTAATTACTCTTTGGTTAAATTTATTAACATACTTAATCACAAGTTCAATAAATACACCATATAAAAACTACAACAGTGTGTACAATATTATTTTTGGTTGAAATCAGATAAAATTAATCTGTCTGTGTGTTGTCCATTATAGGCTATTTAATGAAAGCAGAGTAAGTGATTTTAATAAGTCACTTATTATTATGGTTTGGTATAAACAACCAGATGTTAGTTCGAGAGTATTTTTATCCGTCTTGCAAAGTAGGGGGTTATTATTTAGCCTTCTATACCTTTATGGCCTAGTAACTGCTAAAGACATTTTTATGTATGTTACATGAGATGCGAATATTGATTTTAAAGTAGGTAGTAGGTTTAAGCAGCAGTTTCTCGCGGCAATTCAGTAGTTCAGATCAACAGTACTTAAAGGTATTAGAATTAAAATACATATTCAAATACACTGAGCCAGAATTTCAGAGTTGTTAGATAATCCTAATTGGCAGGATAACACACATAAATTAAAATTACAACTGTGTTTTTATTCAAGTGTAACTTGTGACACATTTATTTTCGGACGGGTTATATTTTATGGGGCGGATAAAAACTATCTGCAACCTCTGAAGCTGGTCCTTAATAATATAGTCATATACCTACGCCATTATAAGACGAACAGCAATGTGTTCTACATAACCAAAACATTAAACACATGAAATGATATCACTTTCTCTCAAGTAATCCTTACGAGACGTCATGCACGTTTTATCTATCATTTCCGTTAACTTGTTACGAATATAAAATCGATTGCAAACAACCTGTTACATAGAGGCGTGATATTAAATCTGTTGAATTGCCGCGCTATATTTCCCTACTATTCTAAAAATAGAATCGATTGTAAGGAGAGTGGTGTCGTAATCGCGATGAAAATATATTATATTATGTCAGTTTTCGCAACGGTAGCTTTTATTAGGTTTATGGTTTTGGGAAAAGAATTATGCGCCGCTCGGGATTGAATTTGGATGTTTTATTAAACAACTATGTTGCATTGTCGTTTAAAAACATAACTAAATTCCATCCAGTGGGACGCTTGATTCTCCTTTTTCCACAACCTCGCGCTCGCGTGCGGACAGTAGTAATTTATTTTAACTTCAGATAATACAGGTAAACACTCATAAATGCGTTATAGACAAAGTTATCTAATGCATCTCAAATTATGCGAGATCCTCAAGAGACCAATGCTCATCTTATTTGTAGATCTCATTGACTTACTGTAACTTTTAGGGAGAATTGTTATCCACATGTCCGATCGATAAACGATCGACGAGTATTTGATGTTTGATGCACTTAGATTCTTTATAAATGGCTGCTACGTCCAATTTTTATGACTCCATCTTCCACTTCTCTTACAAACATTATCGCTAGTCACATTAAAGTGAAAGTGAGTTAATGATTAATTATTTAAAGTCTACAAATAATGAGCATAATAACAGTTAGACGAATAGCCTACGGATATCTTAGCTAGAGCAGCAAGCTGCACAGCGTCTAGTTAATATGTTTTTATTCTGAAAACCCAGCTATTCTATAGGACTACTAATATTACGAGACAAGGGTCAGACAGACAACGTATGCAATAAAAGCGATTCACCTTCAGGACGTCCAAATTTGCACATTTGTCACATTTGCATGCTTACATTACTGGAACGTACGTGCAAAGAATTCACAAATCACGTCACGAATCCCACTATTTGGGATGGTGCCCGTGATTCGGTTAGCAACTTACACGAATGTTTGTTGTAAATACATGGTTTATTTATTACGCATGTGTGGACCGAATCATATGTCTTACGGATGTATTTGCGTCATATAGTACAAATATGTTTCTAAAGTAAACGCGGCTATACTGAACTGTGTGAGTACAGATGCAACCGAATCGGTTTAGGTCACGTTCGATACGTATTGAAGGCATACACATATGGCCTTAAGTATAATGTGCAGTTGCTAACGCAAATTCTTTTTCAGTAGTGTCACTATTTACTGTAGTAAGTTGTACTATCGATGTTTTTACATCTATTTACTCGTTTCCGTTGCAAAAACTTACACAGTAATCATACTTTATTTTACTATCTCTGGTTCTGTGATTAGGGCCTTCGAAGTTGATAGGTTTTGCCTTGCATTGTTTAAAGCAATGCTCGAGTGTTTGATTTATTAATTGTGTGACTTTTGTTTTTGCTTCTGGCGAAGCTTTCTTAAACTACGTAGCCTAATACAAGTTTCTAGAAAAATATAATTTAAGGCCTTGTGATAAAAACGGGAGGCTTCAAGATTCCATTAATAAATGACACGGCTATTGAATGAATGGAGTCTTCAATCAATAGTCTATGTCTTGTCCAAAGTCTTGTACAATTATTTTATTTGGCATGTATTTGATCGACATCTTGATTAAGCGATAATTGGACAACTGATCGACCGTCCCTTTAATATCTTACTCATGCCTGATGTTAAATTGATCAATCCCACATGATAACGTTACGATAACGAAACGATTTGTCAGGAAAATTCTATTATTAACTGTAGTAGGTGGTTTAAGCTAAAGCGATCACCTCGCCGCTCGTTCTGGGTTCGATTCCAGCACGTGATATGGTGTAATTTGTCTTTTGTTTGTTTTTAAAAACCTCTGTGATACAGGGTCTATCCCTAGTGTAGGTATAAAAGTATAAACTCTAAATTTGAAAGGAAAGAAAGAGTAGAAGAGTCATCTATTAACAAGAGTCAGTCCGTACAGCCAGTATGATTGTCAGCTGAATGCTATGCACATCATTTTCTGGCTCTAACTTCATTGACCTATATTTTTCTGTTCTGTTATTTTACCTCAAGTGCTTAATGTATTTCAGCGAAAGCCCTTCGACAGAATATAGCAAAACATTAAAATTTTATCCAAACGTTTTCGAATTAGATAGCCTTCGTAAATGGAATGGTTTCGATACGTTCAATGTTTGGTTAGCTGTCACATGAGTTTCGGTTTCAGCTTTTTTTTTGCCGTTCTTTTTTTAAATGCCGAAATTTCCTCTCTTAAACTTGAGTAGTGCTAAAGCTAGCCTCTGTATGTTTCTTTTTCTGCGTGTAGAGCCGCCAGTGGCGCGCTTTAACAACCGGCGCAAGTCGGTGTTCGCCGAGACATATGACCCAGAAGAGGATGACTCCGACGAAGGCGCGCCCGCCGTCTTCCCGAAGTCGGACACGCAGCGGTCGCGGCTCGCCGAAGCTGTCCGGTCCATCCTGCTGTTCCGCTCGCTCGATGTACAGCAGATGCAACAGGTAAGGCTGAGTTTTCTTTGTAGTTGGGCTTAAAGTACCACTGATTAATTATCGATATGGCATTGTAGACTCAAAGCCTTTCTGGATTTTGAACTGACTTACAATTAAAACAAAACATAAAATTGTCTTTTTAAATTCCAACATTTAAAGTTTCCTAAGGTGTCGAATCTCATCTCATACAAATGTCTCTTTTTTTTATAACAATGTATGGATCGCGGCGCGTGGCACTTGTCGCACAGCTAGGACAGCGGGAGACACTTTTGATAATTCAATTTGTTTATTTCTGCTAAAATTCTATTTTAATGTGCGAATGATTTCAGTTAATACAGCTTTATAAAAACAGATAAATCATTGTCCCTTGTGTTGTGGGATACGGGGGATAATGGGCATGATTTTGTATGTACAATAAAACAGGAAGACTTTATATATGCATATTTATTATTATTGTACTAACAATTCGTCACAAAAAATGTAACGTCACACAAGGATAAGTTGAACTGTCCTCAAGTGTGCATCCATTATCCATACATTTATACTTGCTCAGCGTATATATAGCAAATTTATCCTTATGCACTTCAGTCCGAAACTGCGTCGCTAATAAATAACTAATACGAAAGCTAACTGCATCGCAAACACATTACCCAAGAGTACACAGACCTTCGGTCCGATTCGTCCTAAAGAGAATTACAAACATATGGCTAAACAGCTGTTTGAGCTTGATCCATGTAGATTACGAACATTAGGTAACAGGGTCTATTGACCACTGACATCTGTTGCTAGATACACATTGGCCTTAAATGTACATACTCCTTATCAAATACTCACGACCTAGGCGCCAATTTGTTCTATAAACAGTTATAATATTAGAATTTCTTTTAGCATGTCCGTTTTTAGTCAATAAACGGATTTTATATACAATAAGATGTATGAATGTTTGGGAAGCGAAAGAAGTGAGCGTGGCGCATGGTGTTTCACCGTCTCTGCTTACCCCCGTGGGATACAAGTGTGATTTTATGGATGTATGTAATATAAAATTAAACAAGTATCTAGTTTCATAGCTAAGGCAAGACGAATAGAATCCTCTAGGCTTGACGGGTCGATATGAAATGCAGCTGACATATTTTTGCTTGGGTTGCAAAAGTTTTTATGTATATTTTTAACTTCCTTCGTTCCCTTTAAAGATTGGTACAAATCTGATTAATTACTTCTTAAAATAAGCTCCTATAAATAGAATACGTCTATTCTATTCACTGCATTATGTAATCTGACATCTTGACACACTGGCTTCGGATACACATAATCAAGACTACACAAATTAGCTGCCATCTTGTTCTGCTTGAGCTAGGCTGCATACATTGTATTGTGAACTATATCATCAGGCTTTCACGGACTGTAATATCTACCATATTCATAGTACGAATAAGCTATTCAGTGCACACTGGCCAAGTTCCGAGGTAGGTCATTGCGTAAATGATTGACTGTCCGTAATACTAGTTGTCATGACTGTGTGTAGTGTGTTAGTAATACAGTTTACTGCAGGAATAGGTAGTCAAATATTTATCCGGCTACCGGACAAAGTGCCTTAATACGTGCTGATGTTGATATAGGTATTGTGGTTTCCTTATCGAAGGCCGACGTATTGTTCCACTGTGTTGCACTATCTAAACATTATAATCAAATTGTAAAGTAGCCATTTCTGTACATTGAAGATATTTAAAAAAAAGCCAGAGGACTTTACAACAGCAGTAGAAGTCATAACATATATTTTAAGAATTTTCGTCTGTCTGTCTGTTTGTTTGTCCGCGCATCACACGAAAACTTCTGCATGGAATTGGATGCGGTTTTCACAGCTGTGTAGGTAGAGGTCTAACTTAAAAACTTAAATAATATGTTTTATCATTTTATTTTATCCCTAAGGGAGTAAATTAGGAGGTGTAAGTCTAAATGGAAGGTTCGTCAATTTTTCAGGTAATTTTATGCAATTACCTGCAAAGGTTCCTTACATGACGTTACTAAACTATAAAATAGATTTTTTGGAAATATCGCTCCCGTAGGAGGCGAATTAGAGTATAAGTTTGTATGCGAAGTTTGTAAATTTTGAAGGAAATTGCACGAAATTGTGCACATAGGTTCCCACCAGGCGGCAATGACTTAAAGGGCGTAAATTAGGGGTTGCAAGATTATGAAGAAAGTTCTTAAATTTCCAAGGAAATAGCATGGAAAAATCGTATTCCACGCGGACGAAGTTGCGTGCTAGTGTATGTTATGAGGAGTTTATCTAGAAAAACGTTGAACTTGGTATATCTTTGTGCAGGTGCTGGACGCCATGTTCGAGAAGCGCACAGAGCCGGGCGAGTACGTGATCCGGCAGGGTGACGATGGGGACAATTTCTACGTCATCGAGAACGGCGTCTTCGATGTGCTGGTCACTGGAGACGATCGTGTTGAGAAGGTAAGCCATCATACACAGCAAGATGTAACTTTTCAGCACTCAATTTGACACAGAAAAACATAATTCTTCCATCTTTAAACAGGAATAGATCTTAACAAAACACAACATTTAAATTTACGCGAAAATACACAACTTTTGAACAGGCAATTTCACGGAACACCCTACAATTGCCCATTTGCACAAACCACGTTATGCTGCTTTAGATTGTGCAGGTCCAAAATACTGATATTCTGCTGTAACTCATTAAATTTGCATTCGATTAAGTTTAAAAGTGGCACAAAACCGCCGTAAACCTCCATTTTCCAAGATAGCTGCAGATCATAACTATTAATACTGCATTCGGATCCGTTCTATTCAATAGTGTTAAATCAAATCAAATCAAATCATTTATTTCCATGGGCCCCAAGGGGCGCTTGAACACGTCAAAACAAACATCAAAACACAAAAATATAATTTTTTTTTTTTTTTTTTTTTTTTTTATGGTGGATAGGCTCGCGTTTGACCACGATCTCACCTGATGGTAAGTGATGATGCGGTCTACGGTGGAGCAAAAAAAAATTAAAATAAAACTTAGCTAACTAAATTATAATACTTATTGTAATAAAATGATTTGACACCGGAGCTTAGATTGACTTTAATTCAACTTAGAGATTTGAATTAAAATCAATCCAAGTACCAGCTCCGATGGGTATTGCATCATGAGAAGAGCTGGTGAGAAACTCATGTGCACCATCTTTTCAAATATTCATACAATATTTGTTTGTTTTTTGACAATAATTCTATGTGTAAGTTATAGCAACCAAAACAACATTATAGCTAAATATGGTTATAAAGAGAAGATAAGCCCGATTGTCTGGATGACACGATCACACGAATACAGAAATACTTATGAAATTCCCCTCGGTAGTACAGATTCAATACCATATAGTAGGGCCGTATTAACTCGAGATAACTTTTCATTAGATCCCTCAATGTATTTTGACGTAAATTTTTATTACATTTCTTAAACATGAAAGGGTTCATTCAAGTGATATGACATAAGCCTACCTGATATAAGTCGTCTGGACGTTACACTTCCCGGAAAGGTTACATCCATATTTCAGTCGAAATCATTGAGTATTATTAGCTAAATAAAACTCCTAACATTATTATAAAATACCTTACATAACGTAATTGCTTTCTACCTTTATCAGTGATGTAGGAACCTATGAAACTTGTTATATGTGAATATGTTACATTATGACCTGCACGCCAAACTTCTGCTTCGGTATTTGAGTATTTATCCAAATACCAAGCCAAATTCTTTAGAATTTCGTGAGGGTTGTTTACCTGCTTAAGTTAATAGGGATTCCATTTTCTTTTGAAATTACATAACTACTTCACATTATTGTAAAGTAATTCATGGCAATCATTTAAACATCTTGATGATTATAACCTCGCTCACAGTGATTTGTAATAAACAGAGATTTGGTTACGATAACTTTTTTGGAAGACACTATCTCGATGGCCATCTCTCCCGTTGATTTACATGATAAGACTTCCACTAAAACATTCTTCGCCGACATAAAACTAAAAGTGCAGTGTTGTAATTCACCACTTTATAGCATGTTTTTATTCGCGGTATTTGGCACAAATTTGGCGACGATATTACTTTTGATCGTCTCCGAAAATTATGTTTGGACGCCAGCACAAGGTTTACGGTACACTGATCGACAGAGATCGGCGTTTTATCCATTTAAATATGAGAAATAATGAGAAGCTTTGTTATACAATAATAAGTTTACCTTGCTTCGCACGAGATTTTATTGGATTTATTGGCGGTAGAGCTCTTGTGAACGAGCTCGAGGGCGGCAGCACCACCATCTCACCTTTAACCTGCCGCCAAATAGTAGTGCTTGCATTACTGTGTTGCGGTTTGGTGGTGAGATCAGGCCCTGAAATTACTGGCATATGAGACATAACAGCGTAATCCTCAGCTGTAGCGACGCATCTACAATCTGCTTTTGTGATATCCATGGACTGTACTGCACTTACCATTAGGTGGACTACACGTTCGATCGTTACAGGCGTATATATAAAAAAACAAATGCATGTATTCCAAAGTTGCAGATCTCTGCTTGAAACGCAACCAAATGCAAAAGGCATGAGATACATACTCATACTTGGTTGTCTTTTTAATTTGATTGCATATCGCAGCTGATCGATGTGCCTTGACTATTAAGATTCTGAACCGCACCAGTTTGAAATAATACCAAGGCGGTCTTAAAACAATGTTTCCTGAACCCTCTGTGATTAAATGGCGTGCAAAGCGATAACATCCGTGTTAGGATCAACGTCTTACAAGTTGTTCTCGTCCAATAAGTAATTTGTAATGTTTTAATCAATGTTCATTGAATGTGAAAATGAATCAAAGAAGCTTATCGATACTTCAAAAGACATGAAGCTGTTTGTCCTACGTCGCTCATTAAACAATATTGCCAAGTTTTTTTTTAAAGTAAAACAAAATATCTGTCTACATTTTTGACGAATTTTTTGTTATATAGAGCCAAATATTATAATTAGGATTAATGTGTTCGTTGGGTTGGTGATATTAATTAATAATAATAATTTGGATTTTCTACATTAGATAGAACGCCAGAAGCGATTACACTATCCAATGGTCCCAATGGCAAGGCCAAATACACACATTCACTCACACTAGCGCACCCAGTCTCAGAACAAATCTTTTGCGAATCACACAAAGATTTGTCCCATGTGGGGATCGAACCACCAGTAATGTGTTTATTTAGTTGACGTTGCGCTAATAGCTCATTTCATTTCTTAATTAAACGCAGATACTGTTTGCTAATCATTAGGTCTCTTTATTCTCTTTACACAAGTCCTTTAAATTACGAAGACGCTTTCAAAATACACCCGTCGTTCACCCATCTACGAATTCAGAAATTTCATCGTTGTCATTAATTTAACAGTTTCTGAGGTGAAATTAAATCTTCAATGTCACCAACTGCCCCTCCTAGAACGCTGATAACGGAATATTTTTTTGTAGATAAAAAAGTAGGGCGCAGCAGAGAAATTGACGGCATTTGGCTTCATTAAAGCTCACAGCGATACTTACATCGAAATTATGTCGAGAACTTTTCGTGTTAAGTGTCAGGCGGAGTATGATTTTCTCATACAAACAGATTTCCGCATTAATTTGTAATTCAAGCGTATTTACTTAATACATACTATTAAGTATTTTAAATTTATACTGTGGTAATCTTGGTATTTGTTAAAAAATCATCAAAAATATTTTCATTAATCGAAGTTCAAGTGAATTGAATTTGACATAGTTTTACAGCGTTAGTAGTTAGCGTCAGATATTCATCATATTTGTTCTATAGTATAAACATTTATATCTGTAATGTATTATGAACAGAAGCATAGTTTTATTACTTTTTAGTTTGGGATTAACAAAAAGAAAAGGATAAAAATATTAAGTTTACATTCGTATTTAATGGAAGTCAAGATAAATTTTATTTGCGTTTACATTTTGAACGACCAGTATCCCCAGTCTCGCGGGGATAATTGTGCGTGCGCCGAACAGAGATACTCCGTTTGATTTTTGCACTTGCTTCATATGGTTAAAACATGGTCCGTCCGCCAGACTCTTAAGAAAACAAAATTTGTATTATAATTATATACTAGCGACCCGCCCTGGCTTCGGTCCGAATACTAAGTAGTATATGGCATGTTTTAAACGTAAAACCTTAGTTATGAATCATTGTATAAAAGCCGTATCAAAATACGTTGCATAGTTTTAAAGTACTAGCATTAATAGGTATAGAGAAACAGGCAGCGGCAAGCGACTTTGACTTTTATACTTTGTAGTATACAATAGTATAGGATGTAGATGCTGTTTACTGCCCATAAAGTAGAACTCGGCAAGGCTGTATTCTTATATAGTTCATTCAATATGAATTCAAATGTTGTAAAACTAGAGAAGAGTACCTATACACGACTCTTATAGTCGTTACCATTTGAAGTGAACTCGCTTCATCCAGTCTTATAGAATATAATGTTATTTTATTGCATATAATGTGACATGCCTTAACATTCTGCCTGTCTTCGCCATTACGTATAGAAATTACCCTCATTAAAGGTTACCTTGATATTTTAACAGTTTCTAGACCAAAGCTACATGTAGAACTAACCTGCTTTATATTCTTCATATATTATGTATAGTTTTATTAGAAATTTACTCCAGTGACGGTGTGACAGTTATAACTGCAAGACCGCGCTGGATTCAGATAATCTCCTTTCTTCAAATCATATCTGTAAAAGATAGTCAGATGTCTCACCCATCATTAAACAGTGTTAAACAATATTCTCGGTGGTTCAGCAGACTAACTTTAACTGGGTTATCCGAGTCCACGGCTTTCCTCTTGCATCTTCACTAAAGTCAGTGACCACATGTTGATCCATTATCTTTGTGTACAGGTGGTCCACACGTACGAAGGCTCTGGTTCATTCGGAGAGCTGGCTCTCATGTACAACATGCCTCGTGCGGCCTCAGTGCGGGCGCAGTCGACAGGTGCGCTGTGGGCCATGGACCGCCACACGTTCCGCCGCATTCTGCTCAAGAGCGCCTTCAAGAAGCGCAAGCTGTACGAGGACCTCCTCGAGAAGGTGCCCATGCTGAAGGCACTCCAGGTACGTGAAACATTCAACGTTTATATGTCATTCCACAGGGTTTCTTTCGATTGACTTAATATTATGAATTCGCTGTAGTATTTCTAGGTCCCCCGTGATACACACCTTACGTACGTTTGCGCAAACGCACGTACGTGTTACGTGCGTTTGGTATTCTATTATCTCTAGTTGCAACGAACATGTGCTCACAACTTAACAGTAACCAATCGACGGTTATATTATGGTCGGTCGACGTTCTGGGTAAACTCAGAATCTTATACTATAATATAATTAAAATAAAATTAAAATAAAATAATACTGACAATTTGAACAGACAAAAAAAATTATAACTTGATGTCCTCTTGTGTAATAAATAAACTTCAAAAAAGATCTATATAATCAAATACTGGTCGTCTTTTCATGGTCTCTCTGTATATAGCTTCTTTTTGTTTTAAGTTAATTACTGAGACTCATGAGGCTTTTGTATTTTTTTTGCGAGGTCGTAACACCACAAACAAATTAAAAGAAAAAACGTTGCTTTGCCAGCTTATTGGACTTCGGCCTTGATAATAATTATAAAAAAAAACTATCATTTAAAGATTCTTAAAAAAATAAGAGACTGCCAAGTGTGAGTCTATTCGCAATGCGCAATCGGATGGCCAATCGTCCAACATATTATGTCCAAAAAACATTTGAATAAAATATTCAAATGTTTTTGGACATTTATTATCTAGCGTTTAAGTGGTCTCATGTTGTTTTATTGGGCACAGTTCCAAAGGGTGACGGCAACTACCCGATCTGACGATCAAATACAACTTAGTTTCAAAGATACGGAAACCTCGAGTGTTTGAAACAACTAACTAAACTAAGTTGTTTATATTCGATTTAAGTTTCCAATAAAGGTCACTGCGCGGCACATACATGAGAACCGGTCTGCTTTATAATAAGGTCTTTTCGTTTAAAGAATTTGCATTACCAATATAATGTCTGAAAGCATAGTTAGTGAGAACCTATAAGCAAATGCGTTGCAATAAACTATGTTCTTCTTCGTCGTATCGATGGCCGAGTCGAATTTTGTTTTGACTTGCCATCGTGGTGAAAGGATTAGCCAATTCGCTTTGGAGAACTCGCGAATTACCCAGGGTGCGCCAGATGTAGGGACTATGTTGAGAAGACTCGAGTGCCAAGTTTTAAACTTTTTACGAAACCGGAATTTCTTAATGCAAGCGCTAATTGTAATAAAATAAGACGGCACGTCAAACATCAATAACACGATTGTGGTGCTACAGCCGTCGAAGTATATCTATAAGCATTTTCTTTTGTCAACCCTGATGTATAGGAAAAATTGCAATGCAATGTTGACTTTGCAAATTGCTTTTCTAGTAAATCAATAAGCTAATACTATAAAGTCACTATCCGGGCCAGCATACGAGCGCGAGATATATTTTATCGCGTTTATGCTTTGTCATGATTCGCCATATAACAAATATGTCAAAAACGTAACTTAATCGATCTCACGCTTGTATGCTTGTCCCCATGTCTATTACATACCCAATAGCCCAGTAGTAGTGGAATTTAATTTCCCTGAAATGTCTTAGATGTTATTAAGTTGATTCGCTCGATTCCCGCTTAAGACAAAACTTTGTGTGTATGAACATGGGGGTTTGTCAAAGTCTGGGTGTTTCTATGTATAATAAGTATGTATTTATAAGTAAGTATATATGTATAGTATCTGTTATTCTAGTACCCATAGTACAAGTTCTGCTTAGTTTGGGACTAGATGGCGTTGTGTGTAAGTTGTGAGATATTTATTTATTTATATTAACGTTGTTAGGTTTGATCGAACAAATGGGGAGTTCAATCTTATATAGACAAACAAGCAATATCCGATTATTGCGTCAACCACAGATATAGATCTACATAGATAACGCAGATGCATGTACTTAGCGTGTCTCAACCCCGACCAAGCGTCGAGGTTGGTCGCCTCTAACTTCAGTCCACGCGCGTCTTTTGTCAGAGAAAATCATAGCGGACGGCTCCAGTTGAACGTACTGGGCGGATTGGCATCGGCGGCATGGGTGTCTTTGAATCGGTTTGGATTTCCCGTCACTAAATTTCGGCTGTGACGTCACAAAAGGTATTAAAAAGTCGGCACGCTTGGTTTCAATACAAATCGTGATACTTGCGTTATCTATGTAGATCTATATCTGTGGCGTCAACGGTTGAGTCGAGTAGGCAGAGATCTCTTCTGAATGAAACGTCAAAGGGCTTAATATGACGGTCCACTAGCCAGAACAAATTAGTTCGTGCAGTTTGTTTCAAGTGAATTGAAGCTCCATGTAGCAATCGAATAAGAGCTCTTTGGCTTATAGAATAGAACTCAGTGTTGGAAGTAATGTTAGTTAACCACATCAGGGCGTAAATAGAATTCTTCTGTAGTTAGTTAATCTAACGTTTAATGAAATTGGAAGTGAGTGTTGGTGATTTTTTAAAAAGTCACATTGATTTAGCTAAAATACGTATTTATTCATAGTTATCATGTTCTTTCGGCAGGTCATTTGTCCAGTGAACATATAAATGGCTGCAGTGGTTTTGGTGCTAATTTGCGTCTATCCTATATCTACAATAAATATTCAGTTCTCTCCTCCTTTAAAAATACACCATAAGCACATGAGTTTATTTCTTATTTTCGTTCCAAATATTTATTTAAAATGTCTCCGCAACATTTGTAAGATTCCCTCGAAATCTCCACGAATTAAGTCGCGGTAGGCCACCAAAACTGTACATAGTTATGATTTAGATATCCGTAACATTTCAACCAGCAGATCTGGAATCTCTGCACTGTCTGTAAAATATTAGGAATTAAATCATAAAAGAATGACAAGCATTTAAAACGATATAAACGTCCAAGTTTTTTTCAAACAAAAACGGCATCGTGGGAACAAACGGCATTGTTCGAATAGACCAAGTATCTATTTAGCAGCAATAAGAAACTAGCACTGACACACATCTTTACAAAGTAGTACTCCTTGAACTAAGAACTGGACATATGTTTTATCTGCACTAATCTTTCCCACACTAATGTAATTCAAATGTAAAAATGTGGTACAGCGTACTTTCAAAATGTTTCTTGGCTTGAATTTTAGCATTCATTCTATAGATAATTGAGGTGGTAACGCGTATTTGAAAAAGTTTTAAGGCTTTAGTTCTGTATGTTTTAATCGTATGTGGTACTGGTATGTGGTGTAACAACCAGCTCATTACATCCACAAGATGCAGAACTGTCGAAACACCGAAGGATTACCATGTGGTACCACAACATCATTCTGGAACGTCATATCTTGGATCCGGAAGATTTCAAGTCACTCCCGATCGGCCGACTACTCCAATTTATGAAGGCTATTGGCCTAAAGAGATTATAATGAGGCTATAATCACAATAGACCCACGGAGGTCGACGTGATCACCCAAAGCCTCGTCATCATCGGCCATCAATAATAATGTAGTGCCACCAACATTCTGACTTCACCAACAACTTCACACATTTGTATAAATTGCTTATTAATTAATTGCGTAACACACTGTACATGTTTTTATTTTGATTTGGTGCGTAAGATTGCGGAAATTATACAGACGTAAGCAGTTTTTTCGTCGAATACGCAATGACGCTTAAATTTTTACACCTGCCGTGGAATTAGACCTGCCACTTTGCCGACTAATAAAAAAGTGTAAATCACGAATAGTAAAAACTTACAGAAATAAAACTACGCCACTATATCCTATTTACGCTACTACCTACTACAATTCTTTCCCGAATGGAAAAATAAATTTAATAAGCTTCGAACATCGACTGGGCAACAAGTTGCTATTGTACTTGATAGACTATTTTCAGTTACAAATTAAATTCTCACAACAACAACAACTCACAAACATTCCCCTCGACACCAAAACTCATTCTAATTTAGATTATAAGCGTATGTAGCGAACGGACGCGTAGTTCACCTAATGGTAAGTGGTAATAGTCGTCTGCATGAGTAATACGTACCTTAACCTCATAGCGGCGCGTGCCCCACCAAAAACCGAATCACCACTTACCATTAGGTAACATCGTGGTTAAACGCGTGCCTATCCTATATAAAAAAACAAAATAATATTTAAAAAAATACAGCCCATAGACATCAATGATCAATAAAAGCATAATGTAGATACTTCACTTAATCTTAGTTATACCTCATGTAAGTCAAGTGACAGTAATATCAGGGCCTGTTCTCACCACCAATCCGGAACTGAGTAATGCAAGCATTATAATTTGGCGGCAGGTTAAAGGTGGGACGGTGGCTTCCGCCCTCAAGTTCCTCCCTTACAAAAGCCAATATTAATTTGTAATTGATACACATATAATTGAGAACCATAAGGCCCCCCCCACATTTGGCGTGCGCGATCCTCGGGCGTGCGAGCTGCAGAGAGAAAACACGGGCGCAGCGTGCGCGCGGCGCGCTCGCGACGCTTTTTTCTCTCTGCAGCTCGCACGCCCGAGGATCGCGCACGCCAAATGTGGGGGGGGCCTAAAGGCTCTAACAACTCACAAACATTCCCCCCGACAAATTCAGGGTCCATTAAATGGGGTGCGATACTATAAATAAAACACAGAGCATAGTCCATTTCTCTACAGAATGGGAGCGTTCGTTGCTCTGTATAGTCAAGCTCTGCCGACCACATGCCCAGAGACTAAAATCAATCAAACAACACAGACTTAAATAGGTCATTGATGAACTTGCGCTACATTATAACTTGTAGAATAAAGCTTTACAACTCGTTTGGTTAAGCCGACAGGTTTTGTGATTAGTATTTTGATCATGTAATACACATGAGGCATAACACCGTAGTCCTCAGCTGCAGCGACGCATTTATAATCTGCTTTTGTGGATTGTTGATGTCCATGGGCTGTACTCCACTTACCATCAGGTGGACTACACGTTCGTTCGCTGTGGGCGTAGCATAAAAAAAAGCATCTATTCTAACAAAGATAATGGTTTGAGGAGGTTCTGAAAACCTATTGTGTCATCATTATTATTCTACGTAAAAGCCTCAACAACAAGCCTAAAACACATCACCTTTTCAACTTAACAACCATATATGAGACATTAAAACGAGTGACGAGCCCGTGAAGCTCGCACATGAGCGGGTCCTCTGCCCACTGTCCCGAAAATATTGCCTGACCACGCTCAACTCAACTTATCAATCAATATGCTCTACCTTTCTTCATACCATTTTTCTATAAATAAGTATAGAGTGGGAATTATCGGAAACATCCCTAGGATTATATTGCAGGACTGTGGATTGGGTGCTTGTTCATTTAAGAGGTGATTTCGCTTTTCTCGCGTTATCTCATCTCATACTGTAATGTAATGTTAACGTTTCTGCACTGGGGTTGAATTGGATCTTTGATAATACGTTCAGAAAGCCATGCTGGTGTATTAATTATTTCTGTTCATAGTTTGGACTTACTGGACAGACTCAGTCTATTATAAAGATAGTATGTTAGCTACAAGGAACCCTTATAGTTTCGCCATCGTTAGTGCTAGAAAGCTGAATGTATGTTAACATGTCGAAAAAGTGGTAGAATAAAACTGTTTTTTCTGGTACCTCCGCTACATGTAAAATAGGATGTTTTTTTTTCTGTCGGCCATCTCATAGTGTGGGGTATCGTTACATAAGTCTTTTAAAAACACTGACATTGGAGCACTGGATGCAAAGACCTTTTTTTTTATATAGAGACCCGGTGCAGAGAAAAATTTTGCCTCTCTAAAAGCTAAACCGCTCGCTCGAAAAATCTATAAATATTGATGGTCGGAGAAGTATATGTAATAATAAATTTTAAAGGAAAACTATAGCGACTTTGTTAACTTTATTAATTCAAGAGTAATAGGGGCCAAAATTGTAAAATACATTTACTTGGAGTAGTTCGTACATAATACAAAAACCCTTTGAAAATAATGATTTGTATTTATTTATTGTTATCTATCTTAAATCCTTTTAAGTTCAAAAATGTTGTAACGACTAACTTCGATACCCTATTGCGTGCCCGACACGCATTTTTTTTAAATATGGTGCAAATAAAGCGTAAATTCTTTTTTTTTATTAGATGGGCAATAAGCAAAGTTATAGATGCTTTAATGTCGGATTCTGCAGGCTCTGTATCTTAAAAAGCAACGTACTTTTACTATCAGAATACCAACAATAATATTGGCAATCAGTCCTTAAAACATCAAGCAACAGAACTATCAAGCATCGTACAATAAAACGTAGAGTAAGTGCAGTAATGTTCACTTAAAATGTAACGCGTAAGTGGGTCAATTGCTACGTGTAAAGAATTATTTATTAGACTCGATTGCTTTGCTTAGTATGTCGTCGTACCCTACAATTCTGTATCTGTACGTTTGTATACGACATCTATAAGTCAATCTACAAACTGTATGAGTTTCTCACCAACTCTTCTCATAATGCAATACCCATCGGAGCTGGGACTTGGTTTGATTTTAATCTGATTCTAAACCTTTGGATTAAAATTAATCTAAGCCCCGGTTATTCAAATCATTGTAATTAGTATAATTTAGTTTTACTTATAATTTATTTTTATATCATTTGTTTGTAATATTTTGACGTGTTCAAGCGCCTCCTGGGGCCTATGAAAATAAATGATTTGAATTTGAATTTGAATTTGTACAACGAAATTATCTATTTTTAGCCGTAGCATCCATGAAATCGATTAAACCGTTTACGACCGGCAATATCAGGTTATTATTTCCATCAACATCAAGGGTTGTATTGATACATTGTCTTATGTAACACGAACAGGCGCACCGATTGACCCCAAACATATTCCCTCACATGACTTTTCAGTCGGTAAAATCTACATTGCGCGCGCATCAGCGACCTTACAGCGACTTACACTAACACATTCACCTGAGATTTACACGGCAAAAGTTTTGAATGAACTAGTTTAACTAGGTTTATTTCGTGCTAACATATCTGTGAATGTTTTTCAGACACCAATACTTCTCGGTAACTCACTAGAAATTCTGATGATGAAACAAGTATGACGTCAATACGCAAAGCTACTTTATAAATAATTTCAGCCAATTCTAGCAAACGTAATTCTCTTATTTATTTATTTATTTAAACTTCATATACAGAATTTGTATACAAGGCGGACTTAATGCCGTAGGCATTCTCTGCCAGTCTACCTTTGGGTGATGCAGAGATTAACAAGGCAGGTGAAGTTATAAAATATAGCGTTTTGATAAGAAATGAAATAAAAATCAATACAATTAATAAATACATAATGAAAATAAGTGCGTATATATATATATGCATAATACCTACATAAAAAAATACTTAAAAATATAAGTAAATATTTAATAAATAAAATATATATAAATATATGAACGAATAATAAATATTATGGTGGCGATTCATTCTTGTTGAGGAGAAGATTCCGAACCTTGATTTTGAAGGCGTATCGACTGGAGGCGGTCCTAATTTCGAGAGGGAGGGCATTCCAAAGAAGAATAGATTGGACAGGGAAGGAAGAATTTACGAAACCAGTATTATGGGAAGGACATAGTAAGAGAAGATTATTGGAAGAGCGAAGGTGTCTATCGTGGTTATCACACAGATATTGGAAATAAGGCCTTAGGTAAGTAGGAGGAGTAGGAGACATCAGGATAGAAAACAGGGTTGTGAGAGCACGCAAGCTACGGCGTTGACGAATAGATAACCAACGTAATTGTGAACGATAAGTAGACACGTGATCATACTTACGAAGATTGAAAATAAATCGAATGCAGTTATTGAGAAGACGGTCGTATTTATTGAGATGTTCTGCATTCAGGTCATAATAGCACACATCACCATAGTCGATCATGGGGAAGATAAGGGTCTGCACAATTGTGGTCTTAATACTTGAAGGCAAGAAGTTCTTCAATCGGTACAGAGCACGCAGGGTACCGGTAATTCTTTGACTAACTTTAGTCACTTGTGCCTGCCAGTTTAAAGTGGAGTCAATAAAGAGGCCGAGGTCCTTGACATTTGGAGACAGACCAACAATTAAGCCATCGAAAATGATTGGTGGTATCCTTGCTAAGTCCAGCCTGCCTATCATCCTCTGACTTCCTACAATGATTGCTTGACACTTGGATGGATTGACTGCCAGCCCGAAACTATCTGACCACCGTTTAATAATATCGAGGTCTCCGTTGACCATGTCAATGGCGGTCGATACGTTGTCTATGGCGGCTTGAGAGTATATCTGCAAGTCATCGGCATAAAGATGATACGAACATTGAAGATTTTGAGTGAGCAGATTAATGAAGATTGAGAACAATAAAGGAGAAAGTATACCGCCTTGAGGAACGCCAGCATCCAGTTTACGCCAGTTTGACCAAGTCTCATCAACGCAAACTGCCTGCTGACGACCTCGAAGATAAGATGAGAACCATTCCAGCGCATCAGAAGAGATCATAAGATGGGAAAGAATAGATAGGAGGATATCGTGACTGACGGTACTAAAGGCATTTGAGAAGTCAACCAAAACCAACACTGTAATCTTGGTATCCTCCATGCCTGCCCTAATATCGCCAGTCACTTTCAGGAGCGCGGAAGTAGTGCTGTGGCCTGGTCTAAAGCCCGACTGTAGTGGACTGAGAAGATTGTTCACGTAAATGTACTTTGACAGCTGCTTATGTACGCAGGCCTCAAGCACTTTGGAAAGGAAGGGAAGGATTGATATGGGGCGGAAATGAGCTGGGACAGATGGGTTTGCAATTTTGGGTAGAGGAATAACGCGGGCCTCACGCCACGAGGATGGGAAAGTTCCAGAATTTAATGAAAAATTTACAATGTGGGTGATTACTGGTAGGAGATGGTCAAGGATGGTAGTGATCATTCGGCGACAAATTTTGTCACAGCCTACTGCTTTGGATTTGATGGAGAGGACAGTCTTTTTGATCTCTTCAGGAGCAACTGGAGAAAAGTTAAAGCTTTCGATGTTGGGACGTGGAAGATTGCTTATAAAATCGGTTGTGTGACGCAAGGTTTGATGACTCATCGGAATGGTATAGGTGAAATGGTTATTAATGTCATCTAAACCAAGAGCTGTACTCCGAAATTCATTGCACCGCTGTTTTCCAACGCCCAGCGTTCCGAGAAACTGCCAGATGTCCGCAGGAGACGAAGAAGAAGTGAAGTTATTAAGAATGTGTCGGCGTTTAGCATTGCGTATCATCTGGTTACACCGATTCCTTGCAGTCTTAAAGGTAGCCCAAGTGTCTTCGCAACGATCGCGTTTGTACCTCCTGAAAGCCCGGTCCCTGCGTCTCATTGCCATACGAACACCTTCAGTTATCCAGGGAGCTGGTTTACGCTTCATTCTTACCTTCTTAACAGGAGCATGGACGTCATAAAGCTTGAAAAGCGTTTGATTAAAGGCACTCACCTTACCATCAATGGAAGAAGCTTCTCTCAAACTGCTCCAATCCAAATTAGAAGCGTCTTCGCAAACCTTATGAAGATCCATGCGTCGAAAACTTCGAATGTGCAGAACCTTGGGCACGGATTTAGGAGGTTTGAGGATGTATGAGAGGAAAATGAGATCGTGATGGGAAAATCCAGGAGCGATATGTTGACCATGACAGGAAACTAGGGATGGGTTAGAGGTGAGGATTAAATCTAGCCAAGTGTCCTCCCCGTTAGAGTTGTGGTGTGTGGGTTGAAGGGGCAAAACGTGGAGGCTGGCAGATTCTACAATTTGTAGGAGTTTGCGGGCGCGTATGGAATCAGGAGCAGTAAGGTTGGTGTTGAGATCTCCCATAATGATGTGGTGGGCGTATTCTGACCCTAAAGATTCCAGTATTGGTTCGATACTGGAGAAGTAGTCAATTGAAGGAGGACAATAGATTACCCCGAGAACAGCTTTAGTCCCTTTTACGCAAACCTCAAGAAAAAGAAACTCGGCAGAATTTAAATGGTTGAGAGGGGAGATAGCAATTATCTTGTATGGAAAGTCGCTGCGGAGATAGATAGCAACGCCACCAGCTCTCCGGTCTGCTGTTCTATCATTCCTTACCAAAACAAAGCCGGGAAGAGGGTAAGTGGTAGAAAGAAGATTGGGTTTTAGCCAACTCTCCGAAATCAGAACCGCATGTACATTGCAATCACTAAAAGCCTCCAAAAAGTCGCTGTAATGACTGGGGAGGCTTTGTGCGTTTATGTGGCATACATTAAAAGAACAGCGTGAATTTTGGTTAAAAGTTTGACGCACAAAACCACCCAGTGTATCACCCAGGGAGCAGAAACTATCATCGCTCGATGAAATAATCGAATCGTTGGCGGAAACAAAGGAATCGTCATCAGAAATCATTTTAAAGAAAATAATAAATATAGTTAATAATAAATATTATTATAATAATTATGTATAAAATATATAAAAATAATGAATAGAAGATTAGTATGTGTGTATGTAGATAAATATATATAATTAAACAAGACTGGTGCAGTTGTTAATTTTCTCTGCACCACCCGCCGACTAACACATATATTTTTGAAAGCATGACAAGAAAAATAATAATATACTGACACATCGACATAAACAAAAAAAAAGCAATCGACTTTTGTACGTAAAAACAGAAAAAATCAAAATATAATACATGTGGGGCTGCGTTTCTACCATAGTGTAGATTGTGACGCAATAAAAAAATTCTAAACAAAACATTTCAAATTAATTACACACTAATGGAACGCAGCCGATGAAGTAACTAAACGCAACTACTTGACATCCCGTTTGACATTTATGTTAATTGACAATATTGACATTTGATAAGTTAAGTTAGTTAATGTAAACAAAAGTTCTAAAATTTCTAATAAAATGTTATAAATTGAAGTTAGAGGGTAAATGAACAAAGTAAAGAAAAATAAGAAACAGATACATAAACAACATTGAAATTACCTACAATCGCACGGCCTATTTACGTTGTTTCGGATTGGCCACTGAAGAGTTACTCGCCGCCTTTGGGTGCTTCTTAGTGAGAGTGTTTAGGTCGACCATGGTGGTAATTCTATGTCGACACCCATCGTTGGTTTTCACTACGATTACGCCGTCCTGGGTCCAGCAATCGCGCATCGGAAAATGTTGTCTGGCTTTGGTGAAAACTGATTGCCGCTGCTTAGTCAAGAAGTCTCTTACTGACACAGATGAGCCCTTTAGCTTTGCTTTGGCTTTCCACACCGCAGACCTGATGTCCATTCGGCTGAACCTCACAAGGATTGGACGGTGATGTTCTTTGCCAGCCACACCGAGCCTGTGACAAACAGTGATGTCAGCGCCTGAGATAATATGCTTGAGGTCCAACTTATGTATTGAAGACAGAGCGACGGCAGTGCAGTCCTCCTTCTCTGTTTCTGCAATGCCCAGAAAGAGAAGGGCCTTGCGGCGATGACGGGTCTCCATGTCATCAATCATATTGGAGTATTCAGATATTTGTTGCCGCAGCACCTTGAACATAGTGAACATCAGCTCCTTGAAAGATCTCAACTCCTCCGCAACTTTCGCCACTGTGTCCTTGGTGGATCCATTGGTGTGCAACTGTGCTTCCAATTCAGCTAACTTGTTGGCAAACTTTTCCTCCAGGCAATGCTGTGCCATCCTAATCTCCTCAGCTACTTCTTGGGACATGATGATGTAGAAATATAGCTTTGTGTGTTATAAAACAAAGTGCAGTGAATGTGAAGTCTGGCAGGTGGTGTAGTATTTCACAACTTATAATCACATGTATTTATTCTTCTGCAAACGTAAGTCCTGAATATTTATGCACTATTGAACTTGAAAATTGATTATTTATTATTAAACTATGATTGAAATTAATTAAAATGAAATATTTAATTGCAAGTGTGATGTATAACTTTTCTACACCTACCCCCAATTTTGTATCTTATGTATGATCAATCACGTTTGAGATTTCCCTAAAATATTTCCTTATCGCGAAGCAATTTACAAATCGTCTACGTCAGAAAAAGAAACCTTTATCGTCTTATCTACTACCAATTTTACTGATACACGTGAAATCAACATTTGACGTTTTATACGCTGCTGAACCTTTTCAAAATAAATCTTTTCATCGTCGCTATAGAAACTGTAGTGCATTTTACCCAAGATTTACTGCGACAGGGTTCAAAAGTATACAAGGTTAAATTGAATGGGGGCCGCACCGTAACTACTTTTTAAGACCGGTATTTCCAGTATTTCAATTGAACCATTACATCAATGCTTGCATTTCTACTCACGTGATTTTGTTCTGTATCAGATCTAAACATGATCGGATTGAAAAAAACAATACTATTAGCAAAAATTGGTATTTTTTTGTCACATTCATCTCGTTTCTAAAACTTACCAAAAAATCGATTAACACCAAGTCAGGTTGAAGTATCTGATAGTTAAATCATTAAACATCCCTTGCTTTTAAAAATATATTTGAGTTTTACTGTTGAATGTACTACTTCTTTTTTTCTTTTTAATTTGTATACAGGCGCCCTTTTACTGGAACTCTTTCAGACACTGCCCCAAGGCATTCTCTATCGCTTTGTAAGCGTTATCCCGTGCAATTTCCGTCCATAGCTATGCTACAATCACGACCTGTCGGCTCTAAACTTATCAGCAGACGTTATGACATAGAAATGTTCAGGTCATATTAGTGTCTATTATAGAAAAATGTTTTTAAGATTTCCTCAAAGAATAAAACATTATTATGTTAAAACATTGTTTTGATTTTAGGTTCCTTGATCTGTTCCTGGATGTAGGATGCGATATAGGTGCATTTGTTGAAAATAGAGATTTAAAAAATATGTATACCGAATAATAAATCCTGTTTTCCAAACAAATTGAACATTGAGATCATACCATCATGTATATAATCTATAAATAACTCTGTTCCTAACGAAGATTAAAGTCGTGAGTGGAATTTAATATGCACTGCATTTTACATAACAATATTCTCTTGATCCAAAATGTTATGCTGTTTATATTGCCCTATTATATTTCATTTGGATCTATATCCTTTGTGTATTTGATCGTTATGTCCACAAACCTATATTGAATATTTAATTAGTAGGCTTTTGTTAACAGCGGCCTGGAACGTGGCCATGCATTTAAGCCGAATTTACGTTCTGCTTGTATATCCATAGCTGTTATCATTTTGGCAGAAACCCCAAGGGTATTATTCTCATACAATAGAGACAATGTCGCATCCGAGACATATGCGTACTATGGTTATGTGTGGACTCGGTCTTGCTTTCGTTTTAACTTAAGTTAAAATTAAAGAAGCATATGATCTTTCTAGGAACCAACAAAAGTGCGTAACATAATGTGTTTTATCTCATATACAGGCTTATCTATATATATAAAAGAAAGTCGTGTTAGTTACACCATTTATAACTCAAGAACGGCTGAACCGATTTGGCTGAAAATTGGTGGGGAGGTAGCTTAGAACCGGGAGAAGGACATAGGATACTTTTAAAATATTTTCGAGGGCAAAATTTTATCGAGGGCGAAGCCGCGCGGGGCAGCTAGTACCACAATGAAAACCAAGAATTTTGTGTAAGTTGAAGGTCTTGATAAAAGTAGATGTAAAGTAAAATTAATACATAATACATAACCCAAAAAGTATGAATGCCGCCCAATATGGACAACTTCAACAGCACTAAAAGAAACGAGTGAGAGAACTCGAAATATGATCTTTTATACATACCTAGTACCAAGGACCTAGTATGTAAGCAGCGAACGGCGTGACCTTGTCTCTGCTTACCCCCGTGGGATAAAGGTGTGTTATGTATGTATGTACTAACACCATCGAAACATCGAATGTGACATGGCATCATCTCTATACCATAAGAATTAGTCCGCTGGTCCATCTCACCACAGACTATGGGTACAAAGGTAGACATTAATATATTTAAAACATATACGCTAAAGTATAAAGCCGCAGTAGATGACATGATGTATAATTTAGACAATTTACTCATGGACACGACGCGACGTAAACAACTTTTTGCTCTAGTTTAAAACGAGTATGTTTTTTTTAACACCCGGCGCCAATCTTAACCGTATGGCGTTGATCGTAAACAAAATATGTCAAAAGAACAGTAAATGTATGTTCTAATATGAATTAGGACCGGTTTAAAATAAACGAACAGTTTACTATAAAGTTATAAATAACGAATATTTATTTGCAACTGATTGCAACATACCGGGACAGAATACATCCACGGAATGAATTTTCAACAGGTCCGACAATATTTTGAACGGTGAAAATGCTATTTTCATATCAATTTAAAACTAAAAGGATGCTTCTGAAAGCGAGAATACAATGAACCTTAACTGGCGTGGTGTTAAAAGCTTCGTGCCAAATATTCAGCTGAGTTTGCATTCATATCATAGTACCCACTCACAAACACGCAGCGTATTGTGCTTTATTTTTCATGTATCTTTGGAACACTGGATGAGCTACTATTTTATTAAATTGAATCTTTTTATTTGCGTCTACAAGCGCCTATAAGGCCACCCTTTGCATATTGTTGCTGTCTTTAATTTGTAATGAAAATGGTATGCAAATAAAGTTTTAATCTATATGTCTATATCTACGCCTGCCAGGACTAGACGCCAATATTAACTATATTCAGAACTGTATGGAAACACTAATAGTTCCATAAGTTCATAGTGAGTAAATCTATTTAACTAAATCCTTTGTTGGTAGAATATGACTTGTTTTAATATGCACAATGGATAAGCCACTTGGCTTAACTATAATAAAATTCCTCCTACCTACTATAATAATAATTCATCAGTCGATAAGTAGACATTAAAGAGTCTTATCGCAATCAGCTAGCAAACTATCTGCCTTATTTAGACCGTACCGTACCTTTTACACTAGCTATTGTCATACGGTTGTAAACGCTATTATAGCTACTATTATTATAATTATAATGAGCCGGAGTAGCTACACGGTCTTAAAGGCGTGCTTTATTATGTCATTATTGTTTGACGCATGTGTTATTAGGTAAAACCTCGGAGCAATACGCCAGTCGGAGGTGTCATTGTCAGGCGTCCCTCGCTACCAAATGTGGAAAAGCGCCGCTCATGCATGCCATACAAAACTAGTTGTCAAATCTTATGATTTGACACTAGCGGGGAACAATGGAGCCTCCCGCTCCCCCGCGAGTTTTGGCAGCATTATTTGCATAGATATTTGCGTTCATTGCGTGTCCATTCTGAGGGTAAAATATACTTCCTTAGAAATAAAGGTGTACGCAAACTTATTTCTGTTACTATGTTTGGCCAAGAAGATATGAAAGAGAAGAGAGTAAGTGATAGCAAGACGACTGACAGAGGGGAATAGAGGAAAATACGTCGCGCCGAAGTTAAATGAAATGGGATAAGCTCAGGAAGAAGAAGTAGTTTGACCAAGTTAACTTAGATAAAAGAAAAAGCATTTAATTAGCGTGACATTATATTTGTAATTCTGTATAATCCTATTGGTCATCAATTGTACTGTCGCTGTCCCAACTGTGATGAAAAGGCCCCCAGTTTCCCAACTAAAGTAAGAGAAGAATAGTGCAACAAAGCTCTTTAGACTCGTATCATAGACATTTCTATATTCAATGACGCTATCCCTCACAAAAATTTATGCAATATATTATCTTGAGAATTATAATTATCAATTCAAAATCTTTACGCACGTCTTATGTATATCGCTTGATACGGTGAAAACTGTAGCGACTGCGAGCAGCAGTAAAGGCCCATTTAATATTTATTACCTTGCTTTGTTTATCACAGTTAAAAAGATAAAGGGCAAGAGGGCCTTGCACAATTTGAATCGTGTAAATTAGAGCTATCGCGTATGAAATTTCCGCCTAGAGTGCTTGTGTAGCGTAAGGGACGCCGAAATGTCAAATGTCACTGCTAGCAGGTTGGCTACGCGGTCATTAAGTTTATACATGTTTATAGAGACACAGTTCTTAAGCACGTTCAGAAGACAATCTTTATGCGAGTGACAGAGAACGTAATTGCTCATTGGCACATGTATGAGTGCCAGAGAGATGGACGTACTAATGCCCCCACCTGAAATTGAAAAAAGTAATCCGTATTCCTTAATAAATTTTAATTCAAAATTTTTGTCTTCAAAATGTTCTAAAGGACGTGCCTTAGAAACACGTAATTATATACTCAATGGTTGTGGTATATCAAATGTAATAAAAAACTTTGATAAGACCTGTCTCTACAATGGCGCCACGTGGTGAGACAAAAAACGATAGCCCTTGACCTTCAACGTTTTCAGTGAGCAATATTTCATTCTACTCTAATATCTAGATTATAATAATAAACACAACACCAATACCTATTGAACGCTATAAGAAGCAATTGAATGATAAGTGGTTGATAAAGTAGGAATATGCAATGGCGTGGCAACATCGTCACGTGACCCGTACTACGTGATAATGTTATCAGTTAATACTGATTTAAACCAAGATTATCTGCTCGACGATGTAGTGGACGACACATATTTTGTATTGTATGGGTACTTAATTTATGGCTATTTTTATGGATCTTCAAACATCTTCAGACATAAAAAATAACGACAGTAATTTATATGAGTATCGGAGGGAGGGAAAATCTTATTGGGGTCGTATACTTAAGCATAAAGTAGGTTATTAGTTGAGGACTTGCCATTATGTCCGCCAGAGCACCTCATTCAAATACGTCAAATTATCAAAATTATTATAAGATAATCACGAAAATCAAAATGGAAAACATGAAAAATGAAAAAATACGGTGTTGATAATACCATGAAATATTAGTTACACCTGGCCGATTTTAGCTCTAAGCAAGAATGAGGAAAACTGAATAATTTTCAGCATTTTGTTTCGTTATTAGATTCCAACGGAATCTCTTTACTACAACACGTTTTGAGGCTAAAGTCCAATATAATCGTGACGCAGTTTGGGTAGAATTTGCGAACTGGAAACTGTTCAGTTCAGTATGTATTGTGTTTTAAATATATCTTACTTTTAGTATCCAGGTAATGCATTTGCAGGTGCAGTTATAAAAATAGTACATAAACAGCAAACATGGTTGTTGAATGACAACAAACTATACTGTGAAGACTAAGCTATTTTTCTTTTTACTAGGATTAAAGACTGTTATGTCGATATGACGATAAAAATAAACGATTCTCAGGCTTAATAATTTATCATCCATTGAAATAAAACAAAGTCGCTGCCCGTTGTCTGTCTGTCCCTTATGTCCCTATGTATGCTTAGATCTTTAGCACTACGCAACGGAGTTTGATGCGTTTATTTTTAATAAATACAATTATTAACAACATGCATATTTTAGTCCAACTAGGATATATTAAAAATCAGTAACTTAAACATACGGAGCGAAGCCAGGGCGGGTTAGTGTGTAATATAATGTCTGTCAGGAGCAAAGCGAACCAATTGACGTTTGTTCACACATTTTCAAAGTACCTAGTTAGGAGTGGTTAAGTGAGTGAAACTTCGCTAATTAGTTATTGTTTTAACAACCTTAATGATACGTTGTATGAGAATAACGGAGCACCATTTCCTTACTTACCGTTACCAGTCATAACTCCTAACATAACATCATGCCTATATCACTCAGAAGGTTTTGGCAGAGATGTATATTTTACCTTGTATGTTTAGGTCCCATGTGATAGGGGATAAGCTTATCGCCATCCACTGTCCAGTCGTTTGTTCTCTCTCACTCTGTCCTCTCTCTCCTGTCAATCATCCACCACCTTTGTCATATCCGTTTTGTCACACAATATTGTACCCATTTTTTCTAAAGTTCTCTATCACATTCTATTTCTCGCAATACTTCGCTTATAAAGAGCTTTAACTTTACTAGTCTTTAGTCCAATTGGCAACATTTTGAACACAATAGAGTATTGTTATTGATGTATCAATTTAAATCTAATTACGAAGTAATTACACGAGCTTACAAACCCATCTGCTAGATTGGAATAGTATCCCATAGAATTTCTTATCTCTGCACACATGCTTTGCTGTCCCGGAGTCCGAAGATAATAATCTGCATCCTGTCCCTGTGTGCTATATGCTATGTCAGTAATTTCAGGGCTTGGATATTTACTAACCGGAACACATAATAAACACCATAACACGTTATTACTTACTTCGTCAATAATTCACAAACAAGCTAAAAACTAAATGAGTGCACGGTTGGCGTAGTGGTTTAAGCGGTCGCCTCTCCGCTCTCCTCGGCGCTGGTGTTGTGGGTTCGATCCCTAGACGGGACAAATCTTTGTGTGATCTGCAAAGGTATGTTCCGACTCTGGGTGTGCTTTGTGTGTGTGGAAATTATGTTTGTGAACACCCCCTCGATACTGAAATCATTCTTAGTGCGGGAGTCGTTGAAAAAAAAAAAAAACTTAATTGTATTTCAGTAGAGCTTACTACAAGGCTGTAAAATAACGTTTTAATCGATCATGTTACCTATGTTTAACAATAGGCTATAATTATGAGCTCAGTGCAAAGCCAGTGGCTCGTCTATAAAAAAAAACCTAACATACGTCAGTCCCGTCCGAGCCAGGCACAAGATAATGTTGGGTGTAAACATCGTAATACTTGAACTATTATGTAATACTTCTCTGTAGTATAGTAACCAAGAAATTATAACATATTGCTACTCTAACAAGAGTTACTTGCGAAAATAAGCTCGTTGTATTCGTTTTCTCCAATCGCAGACTAATGGGAGATATTCAGCTTTCTTGTTATGAAAAAAAAATATTTATAATTGCATTTGCAATTTGAATACTTTTTTAATATTTATCGTTGTTACTACTAGACAACTTAATATCAACATGTGTAACAGACACAGATCAATATTGGTAGGTGCATATTGCTTATAACATTTATTTTGAATTCCTTCATAAATTGACAACATTTTTCGATAATGAATCTAATAATTGAGATAATAAAATTTTCAGTTTCAATAGCCATTTACCATAGGTATATTCAATACGAAAACGATTGCGTTGGCTAATACAGTTGGCTAATTTATAATGTAGCACGCAATTAAATAGGCAATTTTTCAGTTCTAAAACAATGTTGTTGTGTCACATGAAATATTCTATTAGTGGCTCGTTTTTTCGCTTTAGTAGCAAACATTCTAACCTACATTCAACGCCACTAGGTATAGAAATGTTTCTTTAGGAAGCTATTTTTAATCAAAATATTTGAGAGCCATCGCTTAGTTACGCATTCATAAATTCCAAATTCTTTTTGTTCTTTGTGTACACTTGTCACAGGTTTTTAAACCGCTGTGTTTTAGTTTACATACACGTAAAATAACATAACAACGTAACCATAAGGTGAAGTTTTTGTTAATAAAGTACCATAACAACTTTTGTTAAAATATGTGAATCAATTTGCCTCAGTAGTTTTCTGTATGAATAATCTATTGTGAATTCATCCTTAAAATATGTAAATCAATTTCCATCAGTAGTTTTCAAAAAGAATAATCTATTGTGAATTTATCCTTTCTATTGTAAATTCAACCTTTATGTCAAGGATAATTACATTGTTTAATTAGAAATAAAATAGATATTTTCTGGATTTCCTAATGAAGTCATTGTGTACATAGCAAACGAAAAATTCACCCGTAGCGTAATCATATCACAGATTCACGTAACCTTGTATCTTCACAGAAGATTATTGTATTGTAATATATAGCTACGTTCATGTTGTAGGTTGTTTGCTATTCATGACATGAAAGGTCCTTCAAATAATCGTGTGCTGCAATCAGTTGGACGGTCAGATTGGCGATGTGAAGTTGCCGGCAATATTGCCCAAAGCGGCAAAAAAGGTGGCAATATTGCCGGGCGTGGCAATATAGGGCAATTTTGCTTAAAATAATGTCAATTAACGATTTAATGAAAAATATTAAAAAACGAATTCTAAATAGCATTATAAAATCAACGAAACAATTTAATCCTTTTTTTTAACTTTAGCAATATTGCCGGCAACGATGTCAAGAGCGGATTTTAAATATTTTATATGGTGTATAATTTATCAGTTTTTCGTTACTTTTGAAAATAATTAAATTAATCTTGTTCTGCATAATGAGTTTTAAGTAACGATACCTCAAATTGGGTGATACAATGATTATTTTATTTTATATTTCTTCTAAATTCTAGAGTCCCCTTTGTTTTATATTATAAAATCATTTTTAGTATTTGATGTTACAGCGGTAATTCTTTAAATTTTTAAACTATCTATCTAATACAATATCTCTTACAATCAATATCTATTACAGTTCATCTGATAAAGCCCACTGACAGACACACTGATCGCGTTCGGACTGATAGACAGTGAAAGGCTTAGTAATAAAGTAAAAATAAAAAAGTTTTGCATTTTGCTCTAAAGTATGCCAATATGCCCTATATTGGCATACTTTAGAGCAAAATACTAAACTTTTATTGAACCAATTAGATTGCTGCAATACGACTCGATTGGATCAGATCGACAATAATGCCATTGTTGCCGGCAATATTGCCGTCGGCACATTTCTAGGGCAGACAGATTAGTGACCGCAATGTCTCTAAAAGTACATGATTCTACGCCGAAATTACCGTAGCTATAATTCTCGCAGCCTTGACGACTCCCACTCCAAGAAACGGCGTTGTCCTATTTTTAGCCAAAAACCTCTACTTAAAACTGAAAGGTTACTAATTTGGGCACAATGAAGCCAGAATGTGGAATTATTCACGCAAGTTTTTAAGTCTCAGGTGTGGAGTAAGGGGAGAGGGGTCAGTGTGTCGGGCGGGCCTAATGAGCTAGTAACGTTGCCACTCATGCACGATTACTCTCAAGGAAAAGGGGAGAAAAGCTCGCACGTTCAACCGCTTTACGCCACACAGACGCTTTGAAACGCCTGGATATACAAAATGTACAAATACTACATAAAATGTTGGCCACAAATTGGAACCTTGCCTAATGAATGCATCATAGACTCGTCGCCTATATTGGCACATGGCATTGCCGTGGACGAAGTTTATATTTAACTTTACTATACATAGTAAAACTCCATGAAATTTGTAGTTAAAAATAATTGATACAATTGTAAACTAGGTAATAAAGATAGTATGGTGTTCAAAGTCGTAGATAAAATATACGAGTGTTGTCTGACAGGCGAGGAAAGATAACAGCTGTGCTACCGGACGGTACACTCGTATCGAAATATGCTCCTTCCGAACATACGTCATGTTTTATCTTAAATGCCACTAAAGACTTGGGTGGCGACTGCGGAATGCAAATGATAAATAAAATACTAAATTCTCTGATAAAAAAGTGCTTGTGTTGAGTTCATTAATATATTTTTTGTATGAACTGTTACGTACATTAAGTAGATATCAATTGATATCTACGTAACAATTTATATCTGTATCACGTTGTAGATCGATGACTTATTTGATATTTTCGAAGCCTGGTAAATTGCAAATAAATAAAATAGCAGTCCTGTATCTAATACAAGTCCCCACTGCTGGGCTCGGGCCTCTTCTCATGTTGAAAGGGTTAGGCCATAGTCCACCACGCTGGCCAAGTGGGGATTAGTAGACTTCACACACCCTCAAGCACTTTTTAGGCACTCTCAGGCATGCAGGTTTCCTCACGATGTTTTCCTTCACCGTTAGCAATCGATAATTTATATGATAAATACACACATATCTTCGAAAAGACGAATCTTAACGCAACTTGCAAAAATTACTAGAAATTTTACAATGTTTATGGCAAATATGACTTCTACTGGGCTCTATTTTTACTCATCACTGGCGTTTATATCCGTTATAAACTGTTACACCCAAACATTCGCACGATTTAAGCTGAAATTGTGTTTGGCAACAGTAAATCCAACATTGCGTTCAGACGGGGTTTATTTGTATTTAACTTTTTTGCTGACGAGTGTAAACAGTATATCATTCAATTTGCATGATGATGAGAGAGTCGTAAATAAACCTACACGTCCATAATAAAAGTGTATCAAGCGTATAAACTGTAAAACAGCTACGAAGCACCTCTCACGGGCACGGGTGGACAACAATATTATACGTGATCAGATTTTGTTTTTACATTATACAGCTGAAAGGTTATTTTCTTAACCTCATTGGCCTTGGCCTTAGAGTATAATAAGCTTATAGTGCAGTCACATATAAATAATCTTCTTACTCTCGAATATTGAAAATATAAGATTTTGAGAAAATGTTAGATTGTCAGACTTAGATAACCTTTTCATTACCAGAAACCCGTAAACATTTCGTTCAAAATGAGTACCCAAATCCATTTCACTGGTTTTTACGAGAAAATACGAAAATCCGGATGACAGACTACCCTTTCCATAGATATAATACTCCGTCAATAACGATGTAACTAAAAAATTCGTTCATCCTTTGACTACGCTTGACATTCTACGAAGACCTTGGTCAGACAGAACAACTGTTGCATTAATGTTCATGTCATTGTAGTGTCATTATGTAGGCACCTTATCGCCTTAAACTAGACACGTATCTCGATTGGTGTAACTTAAGATAAGTACTATATGATGATCAATTGCGACTATTGACGTATTGATATTGTCGCATGATTGATTCCAGTGCCATAATTATGACGTCGCTTATAATCTAATCATACTATGTATGTCCTTTAGCTGTGTCCTAAGAGAATATATCTCTTGATATAAGCCACTTATTAAAGACCCTACTTAACTAGTCCTTTAATGAAACCTTTTTTATTGGTTTATTGTTTTTAGACGTCAGATTTATGAAGGACGGTAAAAAAGTGCGAGATGGAAAGAATTTCTGGTTGTGCAACTGTTAACGCCCGGTTAAATATTCCAAAACTGTCCAAAAATGAGGAATAAGAATGAAATAATAAAAATTAGGAAAACTCTCACATGGGATTAATAAACGAGAAAAGTATTTATTACAATACAATCTCAGCGTGGCTCCTGATTATTCAGAAAGAACGGACAAACCTAGCAAAAATAACAATCATGCTTGATGCGGTAAATGTCAGAGAAAGTTAAATTGTCTGCAAACTTGCAACGAAGTAAATCAGGGGTTAATAGGATGAAGTTGGAGAATTTATTTGCCCATAAGTAAACCAAGCAGTATTTCTTGACTCAAGAATTCTAATTTAAAACTAAGAAAGTAATATATAAAGGGCAACGATTGTTTCAAGTATAACTATTGATTCATAGAAGTCATAAAACAATGTTTTTAAAATTATCCTAATAAGTTTCTAAACACTTACTGGTACTTTACTAATAGTTATTCCTTCTTTGCCAGGCGTACGAGCGCGCTAACCTCGCAGACGCTCTGCTGCCGCGCACGCTCATCGACGGCGAGCTGATCATCCGACAAGGCGACACCGCCGACGGCATGTACTTCGTTGAGGATGGCTCCGTCAGTATTCGCATCGCGCGTGACGACGGCAACGAACATGAAGTCAAGCGTCTCGGTAAGTACTTCAAATATCTTTGTAATAATAATAGCAGCCCTGTATCTAATACATGACCCACTACTGGGCTCGGGCCTCTTCTCATGATGGAACGGTTAGCCTATAGTCCACCACGCTGGCTAAGTGCGGATTGGTAGACTTCACACACCCTCGAGCACTTCTCAGGCACTCTCAGTCGTGCACGTTTCCTCACGATGTTTTCCTTCACCGTTAGCGAGCAACAATTAATATGATTAATACACACATATCTTCGAAAAGACGAATCTTAACGATTTATTGACAAAGGTGTGTGCCGTGGGTTCGAACCGGAGACCTTTGACTTCGCAGTCCTACGATCTCCAACTCGGCTATCGCTGCTATATATCTATATCTTTGTTATGTGCTTGGACAAATCGAACTCTGTGAGGTGGTTGTGGCTAAGTCAAAAGCTGCGCGGACTGAACAATCGTCCGGTCTCGGTCCCGATTTACGGACAATCTATGACCCTCGTTATGGGTAGGTATAGTCAGAAGCTAAGACGCTTAACTCCGTATTAGGTTAGGGAGGTCTGATGCCAGTGGTTCTATATAAAATACTGATATTGAACTTAACTCGTTAGCTTAGAAGCCATCCCTATGCATTGGAAATAAGCCCTAGTGAAGGCATGTAACAGTCTGGAGATGGCAGGGCAGCATCTAGTCAAAAAAATAAAGAATACTATTGTAAGGATAAAAATCTGTGGTCTAGATTACTATCCGCTGTGGCAGTTTATGCCGTAGCCGTACCGCAAATTTTAACGAGGTCTACCGTTTATTGATTGAGCTAATTGTTTTAACCGATTTCAATTAAAACATCCGTAGGTACTATTTGCAATCAATGTCTTTGAACTACACAGAAATGACCGCTATGGGAAGACACGAGACAATTTTTATTACACAAGTATGGTATAGGCACCTGCTTATTGGAAATAAGAATAAGGCATTTTACTGCCAGCTAGTTCTTTGTAATTTTAACACCTTCCGCCACAACCACTAACCCTGTTGAACATCAGAATCTTAGTTGTCCACAGACCATCGTAATTTACCAAATGGCAGACTCAGTATGAACAGGAACTACAACAGAAGCAATTAGCCATGGTCTAATTTTATTATTGTATGCGTTTACAGAAGCTGGTGGTTACTTCGGCGAGCTGGCGCTGGTGACCCACAAGCCGCGCGCCGCCTCCGCCTACGCCGTGGGACCCGTCAAGGTGGCATGTAAGTATAACCACTTATTTGCACTAATGAGAATTTACCTTAGCTTAGCGAGATCATCTTCCGTTCCTTTATTTCCAAGCTGACCATTTCAGCTACGGCGAGTTAAATTAATACAATTCCCATTTGAAATTTTCAAGGTTTAAGTTTTCAGTCTCGATGAATAAAATTTCTATAAACTTGAACTAAAGACTTGGCAATCGAGAGGCCTTTGATCAGCTGTCTGACATATTAACAAAATAAAATACAGACCAGCAAAAATGTCTAACAATCTTCATGCCTTTATCACAAAAGTGAGCATTGTCCAATGCTGTGTGATCTAATCTTGAAAGAATTCATGCATCTGTAACCAAAATAAACAAAAATCTAGCGCATTTATTTTGATCGTCTGAAATACTCGAAAATATTTACAAAATATCCACGATCTTGTTAGTACATTCAATGAAGTCATCCAATATCTGCAATCAAAGTCACTTTGGACAAAAATACACCAATTTATAACCAATGTATTACAGTAAAGCGAAACTCATGTCACAGCTTCTTACCATAATAACATGTGTGTCACATTAGCATGATATCCCTGTATACAATGTCTCGCCTCGATGCAGCCTCTGCATTCATCTCCATACATTAACCTTCTATTTTCCTGTTATTGTTCACTTTACACTCCCGTTTTCGATAAATATCTAAATCGAAATATATCTTGATATCCATAACAATAGACAATTTATTCTTATCGACGATTTTGTTTCTTGTGATCATACACGTGTGGTATAAGCTATACAGTGTCAAGGATAGAGAAGGTTCCACACCTTTTTAGTAAATGACAATACTATTTCAAGATACTCGTGGCAGTCGTCATGGATTAGAGATGAAATGAAAATATATTTATTCCTTAGACCTCACAAAGCACTTAAAGCCGTCATGCAAAAATAATTCTGCTTTAAGTTCCCGGAGCAACTCACTTTCATCAATCATTACAATATCTTGAATGTGAAAGTGAATTTAGTGAGAAAAACAGGCAAAAAAACTCAAGGCCGACTCTTTTCAAATGACAATTTTTGTGTACAATATTTTGTCTATTTTCTCATAGCTATGGAAAAAAGTAAATTAGTTCTTCTTCCAATCAAATCGTTTATTGTATAATAACCCCTCTGCATAAGGTGATTCTTCACAGTAATCCTGAATTTGTGTGGTGGCAGATTCATCACTTCTAATGGAGTTTATTATAAAAGCGCACATTTAATCCTGCAAACGAATTGATGCGTTGTTATATGGCGTTTTTTTTTTATTGAATAATGTTTGCTAGACTGCCATTAATTTACAACCGTAAATATCATGTACTTAACGCATTGACAGTCATTAATTGCAGAAAATATTATTCGGTAGACAGACATAGTACACACACACACACACACACTTCCAAGTTTAATAAGCCGCAGTCTATTGCGCAGCCCCTAAATGACCCTAAAGCTACTTGTAACAATAAAGTTGTAATGCCTAAAACTACTATAAAAAGTAAATTTTCATAACATAATATGATTTTTTGTAACTGCGGCAAAAGCAATCACAATTCTACATAACGGCAGCAGCTGCCGAGATGAATGTTCTACAAAAACAAGATCTGGAAACGTGCCAATGTTTATAACTTATGATTAGGCACACAAAAATTGCATAAGCAGGATTGACATTCTTCCACTGTGACATAACGACACTAATTTTACACTGTTTAGATAAATATAAACATCACGATTATAAACTAGCGTTTGCGCCCGGATTTATTTTTATTTATTTAACTTTTTGCACAAACAAATAGTACATAGGCGGACTTAATGCCTTCTGGCATTCTCTTAGGGCCCTCGCCCACGACGACTTTTTGTAGCGATGCAGTAGCGATGCTGTAGCGCGTCTGCATTGATACAATCGCGAAGCGGTCGTTATTTATGTGTCCTCGCCCACGGGCCCAAATTCAGTCGCGGTGCAAACGCTACTCTGATGCTCGGTTCTCCACTCACGCGCCACCCGCCCTCCGTTCTCTCCCCGATGTCGTCCGACACGGTCGCGCTTTTGCATCAATACAGTCGCGATGCAGTAGTGCGTTGCAAATGCGGCTAACACGCGTTAATAGCGATGCTGTCGCGCATTTACTAAACGCGCGACAGCATCGCTACAAAAAGTCGCAGTGGGCGAGGGCCCTTACAGTCAACCTAGGGTGGTGCAGAGATAAGCATAGGTAGGTGCAGATTAGACAGATCTGTTCGTATGATAGGTGTCTCATTCATTGAAGAAATTAAGGTAAAAGGAGTACCTGAATATAAAATATATGTTGTAACGTAGTCTACTAATGACTAGTTAGGTAGGCAGAATAAATAGAAACAATCGATAGATTAACAAAGGTATTATTATTCTATATATTTATATCTATTACATACAAGGTAGTCTCAAGGCGTAGGTTGGTAGGTAGGTAAGTGGTTTGGTAAAGTCCTGGCGCAGCGAAGTGAGGAACACTTAACTCGGCGCTGGTGACCGCAGGCAAGAAGGCCGCGTCGCGCACGCAGGTCCTTTATATACCCCACAGGGGTCTGCAGTGGGGGCGCATCTTGAGGTAGCGGTGGCCGTGCGGTTGCGACGTCACACACCCCCTCCGTTAGGGCAGAATTTTTCTTAAAAAATTCGGCTCCTGGCTGACATGGAAGACCTCAGGAAGCAGTTCTTAAGCAGCACCGGCAGCTCGATCCGGCTTTACTGAAATCAGAACAATAAGTGTATATAAAAAAAATAACTAGAAAAAATATGAAGTTACGATACCTAAATAAAATTGAAAAGAACCGGAGTGATCGAGCCAAACGCATTCAATACAATAACAATGTCATGATGTCATTCAAAAATAACACTACGTGCAACCTATTAAGATTGAATTTTTACTAATTAAAGAAGATTATTGAAACTCATTCTTATCTAACGGAACTAAATATAACTAAAAATGTAAGTATAACAACTTGTTTACCAAGTAGCGCGTTAGCGAAGTAGTATTGGGTGTGCGCGTCTACACAGAAGGCATGACACATTTCAAGATGAATGAATGAACAACATCGTATAGTTGAAAATAATAGAATTCGACATCATTAGTAGATGTGATTCTAAAGGAATTATGAGCGTGAAGAATATTAGCGAACAAAATGGTATACCCGATTCGACAATGAGAATTTTAACCACTGAACCATAGGGTAAATTTTTTTTTTTTTTTTTTTTTATTATACCATTATTGTTTATAGTTTATTTGTTTAATATCCTTTATATGCCATTCGCCAAGTGGCTTATCAGACATATCTGCTAGTTTGTACACTAATGGAGACTTTTTTGCTACGATTTTACATTTAATAAATTTAGGAGCGAGTTTTTTACAAAAATATTTATCCTTATCGCTCAAGTAAAAGGTACGTTTCCAAACAATATCACCAACATTGAATTCTGCCGTTTTACGGCGAAGATTATAAGAATGACAATTACGCTTGTGTGCACCTATTAGCGCTGCCTGTACTCTCTCGAAAATAGAGGATAAGTAGCCTAGTGACTCAGCATAACTATCACGTGGCTCATGAATTATATTAGTATCAGATTTACTAGAAACATAATGAGAACCACAGGTTACCATTTCACGCCCGAATACGATCATAGATGGTGTAAAACCGGTTACTTCGTTTACTGCACAATTCATTGCGAACTGAATTTTAGGTATAAGTGTATCCCATATGCGTTGATCGTTTGAAATGAACGTAGAAACAGCTGTTATTATAGTTTTATTATATCTTTCTACCGTATTTACATGAGGTGCATAAAACGGTGTGTAATGTAAATTTGGAATTTTATATTTATTTAACAAGTTTTTAAAAGTTGCGCTTATAAATTGTTTGCCATTGTCTAGTACTACGGTAGATGGAATACCATGTACCAGAAAAACTTTTTCCTCTAAGATTCTAGTTATTACGTCAGCAGTCGCACGTTTAATAGGGAAAAGTAAACAATATTTTGAGAAACAACAACAAACGACAAAAATAAAATTGTTCTGTTGCCTTGTAGGAGGCAAGGGACCAATCAAATCAATACTTATCATTTGAAAAGGTTTAGAACAAGACTTAGGTTCACCCATAAGACCCAAAGTTGCATGATTCTGATGCTTATGTGCGATGCAACTATCACAAGAATTTACCGCTTTTACAACATCGGAATACATTCCAGGCCAATAATAATTGTGGGCTAAACGTTTGAAAGTTTTGAAAATACCCATATGACCCGCCGTAGGGGAGGAATGGCTCTGAAGTATTAATTCGTTTCTCCGTTCAGATGGAACTACTTCCTTCCACTGAAATTCTCTGGTAAGAGGATTAAGACTCTTTTTGAAACGATATAATTTATTACTGATCACTTGATAGTCAACAAAGGATGTAGGAGACTGCGAACAACCATTAAAAATATTCAAATACCAAGTGTCATTAGTAGATAAGGAACTACCATCTGGGAGGAGATTACTATCGATATCCATAATATTAGGTGATCGAGAAAGAAAATCTGGTACAATATTATCTGAACCACGACGGTGTCTTATTTCAAAGTTATAAGAGGAAAGACGAACTCCCCACCTGGCTAATCGCCCTGTAGGGTTGTTCAGTTTTAAAAACCATTTCAAAGCAGCATGATCGGTGTACACAATAAATTGTTTTCCGTTTTCAATATAACACCGCCAATGTTCGATAGCAGATAAGACAGCAAGCGCTTCGCGCTCAGTAGCACTGTAATTTTTTTCCTGGTCCGATAAGGATTTACTATAAAAGGCTATGACTCTTTCCTGTCCCTCCTTGACCTGGCAAAGTACAGCTCCAATGCCGTAATCACTAGCATCGGCGTGTATTTCAAAAGGCTGATCAAAATCGGGACAACATAAGACCGAGGAAGAAGATAAACATTTTTTTAATTTATTAAAAGCTACATCCGCCTCTTGCGACCATGCGAACAGTGGAGCCTTTTTGGCCCCACGTTGGGCGCCACTGTAACGTAGTCTACTAATGACTAGTTAGGTAGGCAGAATAAATAGAAACAATCGATAGATTAACAAAGGTATTATTATTCTATATATTTATATCTATTAAATACAAGGTAGTCTCAAGGCGTAGGTTGGTAGGTAGGTAAGTGGTTTGGTAAAGTCCTGGCGCAGCGAAGTGAGGAACACTTAACTCGGCGCTGGTGACCGCAGGCAAGAAGGCCGCGTCGCGCACGCAGGTCCTTTATATACCCCACAGGGGTCTGCAGTGGGGGCGCATCTTGAGGTAGCGGTGGCCGTGCGGTTGCGACGTCACAATGTTTAGATAATGAAAGCTATCGCGTATGAATTTGCTTGTGTATTGTGAAGTGTAAAATTGTTTGATTATTATTTGCGGGTTGGCTATGCGGTCATTGAGCTTTATAGAGGCATATTTATTTAATAAATTTAAGGTGTTTTGAAGACAAACTTTTTACGACCGGCAGAAAACGCACTTGTTCTCAAGGCACGTATGAAAGCAAGAGAGGACATATTTATGTCCCCACTTGAAACTGGAACAGAAAATCTATACTTCTTCATAATTTTTGCTCCAAAATGTTTGACCCCAATGTTTGGGATAAATCAATGTCTATCAACATACTTGGACAGACCTTACTCCACAGTGGCGTCACGTGGTGAGACAAAAAACGATAGCTTTCATTGGACTAAACTATCCGATTGCCTTAAAAATAGCCAAATTTTCGGCGTAATCTTGATCACCCATTTTATGCAAAGTTTACTATTCTATATCTTACAATCTCTAAATTAGTTTTTAAGTTACAGTGCGTGTTTTATTAGACTGATATACAATTAAATATCATAACGATCTTATTTTGTTAACTGAGAATTGTCTCAGTTAAGGTGGCAGGTGGCAAAAATCATTATGAATTAGTATAAATAACAAGATCAGATCGACTGCAGTGCTCATGTTCATCATCATATCACATCCGTTTATATGATCCATCAAATTCCAACTAATTAACATGAAAGAAGAAAGAAAGAAAGAAAAGAAAGAAAGAAAGAAAAATCATTTATTCTGGCATAATAAAATAATAAAAATAAAATACATAATAAAGCGTCTAAAACTAAATAATTTAAAATATCATGCATAATGCCAGAAATGGTACGCATCTCAGCACAATACTGCAGCGCTAAAAAGCACTGCAGCGCTGATAATTCTGATGCGCCCAGAGAATGAGTAGAAAGTAGTGTGACAACAGAAAAAAAATAATGAAATGAAAAAAATAAAAAATGAAAAAACCTGTGTCCTGCAAATGGGCTGTTTTAAAATACTTTTTAATTTTTGTAACTACTAATTTTGCCATATTTAATGCTGCCATTAATTATTATATACTTTATTCGCCGTTTTAATAACTGCTGAACTGGTTAAGAGTAAAACATCAAATTATAGTGAAAATGTGTAGTATTTAAAGTTTTAAATATAATTTAAATTTGAGGAAAAGATTAACGTATTACCTATAATGTATTTTGTTTTAAAAATAAGGAAAATACTACGATCCTGTATGATTAATTTATTTACTTCAAGAGTTATACTGACATCAAAGCATGTTATATAGAAATATTAAATTTCTAAAATGGCTATTAAAAAATAGGGGTTGGTGATAAAAGGGTAAAAATTTAGGGTTGTATGTATTTTTTAATGCCACATTATAGAAAATAAAAACAACAAATTTTGACCAAAAATAAAAAAAATGTTAAGGGTGAACAACCCTTATCACTTAGGCGTATAAAAATAAATAGTAGCCGATTCTCAGTTCTACTAAATATGCATATAAAATTTGGTAAAAATCAGTAAAGCCGTTTCGGAGTAGTAAGGTAACTAACATTGGTGACACAAGAATTGTGTATATAAGATATACCTCGATATATACCGCACGCACAAGCGTGGTTTATATTATTTATATTATACTGAAATTAACTTAATACTTTCGCATTCCAGTTTTGGACGTGGAGACGTTCGAGCGGCTGCTGGGTCCGTGCATGGAGATCATGAAGCGTAACATCGACGACTACGAGGAGCAGCTCGTCAAGCTGTTCGGAGACAAGAGCAACCTCACCGACGTGCGATGAACGCCCCCCGCCCCTCGCGCCGCGCGACATCACTTGTTTCCCTTCCACACACCGTAATCTACATTCTCTACTCTACTACATACTACAAGTCATACATGTGACGTCACGCTCACACACATTGACCCACGAATAATGTACCAGCTGTGTTGCCGCTGACAACACAGCTGCCGATTTTATTCCAAACGTTCATGTTATTTATTCTGTTTTATTGTTGACCAGTAAAGTCAGGCAAATATGCTACTGATTTTTTATTTCAAAATTACAGTTGAGACACGTTTTATATAAAATTGATCTACAAATAAACAGCATAAGATAACAGAATTCATGTCAGTCTGTACAAGCGGACGCTTGCTAAAGCTTAAATCGATGTGCTTAAGCAACTAAAATTTGAATAGGTACACTTTTTATTTTCACTTAAATTAGTGCCATGTCTATTTAATTAAAGTTATTAATATTTAATAACAGATTACGCGTTGATTGGAAGGTGAAACGATACTATACACGAGCGCTCAATAATATTGCATTGATACAAATATACGCTTATTTTAGATAGAAAAATGCCTTAGTAGCTAAGTATATATTAGGTACACCGAAAACGGGTGGGAGAGACGCGCGTAGAAAACATGTCTGGGAGCCTCTGCGCCATTTTGTCAATGATAAAAAATACTTTTCAAAGGCAGTAACTGACGTAATAGCTCACGTCACTGTCTCCAGAGGCAGCCCACTACAGACATTAAGCTCATTTTATGTGCCATAACACAAAACAATGTCTACTATTCAACAGCATTGTTCTCTTACACTATTTTAATTTGTATTGCTTTATATTTTTCTAGAATCATTATCTTCACGTCATGTGCAATATATTTATTTGACATGTACAGTGGGCCAACGAGTTAGCTATGCAGGGCAAAAACTTCTATGTCATAGTAAAGACTTACTACACCAGTTATGGATAAGTGAGTTACATAACTAAATAGTGGGTATATTACACTTATTAAATATGTAATTCGCACATGCATATCTATTGCCGTCAGTTTTCAGTATGGCGTAGAAGTTTTTGCCCTGCATAGCTAACTCGTTGGCCCACTGTACCTTGTTTTCTACGGATGTCGTCACACAAGAACTTGCGACCATCAGACTATAACAATAAAGAATTTATGAGTCGAGGGTAAAAGGCATTAGAATTAAACTTTAACATAAATATGTTTTATGTAGTGAGTGGTACAATGCAATACTATTCGGCTCTCGGCCACGTCTTATCTCGGGATATTCTCAATCGCTATCGCCATTTCTATTTAACATAAGATATTTCCACTGACACAGGCTTTTTTGAAAGATAACAAAATTATATACCTAGTAGGTAAATTATATAGTTTTTTAATTTAAGTGACTAGATTAAATCTATCACTTTTTTTATTTATTTGAACTCGGTTAATGGTTTCGATATCTGTATATGGAGATTGTATTGTGAGGATCAGTTTATTATCTGCCAAATTAAATAATAGTATATGTTAATTGTTAAAGGACACGTATACCCGTGTCTGTTCAATACTGAGTGTATAATATCCTAGATTCGAACGATCTAGGCACCGAATCATTTGTTTATGAAATACAAATACCTATGCAATATATATATGGTAATGAAATATATATATGTTAATGAAATATTTAGTTTTGCAGAGTATAATTATGATTGTTTCATAGTAGTTTTGTTAAAAGAGAAATTGTTTTATGTTAACTTTTTAATTAATTTAAAGCTCCTTTTCTGTTGTAGAGAGTTCCTATTGTTTTGTTTGCTCTTTTACGATTTTACATTATAATAGATCTGAGGTGTTTAACTTTGTAATACTTTTATAGCGAACACGAAGCTCTGTTGAACAAATTGTAGATCCGTTGTTGAATTGTATGTCCCGGTCGTTGATAGATCGGTGTAAATTATTTGATTGAGTGGCACATGTTACGTACGAGCAGCGCCGCCGGCGGAGCCCTGGAGGCCGAGCCGGGGCCGGAGCCCGAGGCGGCGCTCGACGACCCTCAGCTAGATTTCCAGTATTATTTGAATTAGAAACAAACCACGACCTTTGTTTGTGAATCCAGCCGAAGTAGGTGAGTGCGTAAATATCATGTGTAGCGCTAAATATTTAAGTATGTATTTACTATGTAGTAGTTAGTTTTCGTCATTTCTTATTGTAATTTAAATATTAGTAGAATAGGAAATTTTAATGGAATATAGTCAAATCCTGAGGGGTGAGGTGTATCGTTTTTGACGCCATGTACAAAAGTGTACAAATTGATTTCAGATGCCATAGAAGATTTTATTTTATTGAATAAATATAATACGTTAATTATTTTATTGTCAAATAAATGTACCGTTGGATCTTCCACTGATAACTAAGTCCTGGACATTATGTTAGCGCGTCCATACATGTCGGCCTTCGCTTCGCTGCTTCGACGATAGTACGTGTGTAACTGCTGGTTTGATTTCTTTCACTTAGCTAATACATTCCCTATGTTGCTGGTTGATTCTATATTTATGACATTACTTCATTTCGTTACCAGTTAACCAACTACGTAAAAATATCTCGGCTAGATGCAGATTCAAGAGACATATTTCACTTCAATATATGAGGCTGCTAGAACCAGAGTAATCTACAAACATAATGCCACTGATTGCCGTGTACTTCAGCAAACAATGACTCACTTACTTGAGTGCCCCAATTGCCCTGATAGCTGCTCCTTGGATGACCTAAGCAAGGCTCAGAGAACGCTATTACCGTGGCTACGTACTGGTTATAAAACTTGGACCATTGAAACAGAAAGAAGAAAATGACACTGTGGCACTTTGTGGTGATTTTGACTAAAGGCAAAATGGATTTATACTGCTATCTATGTAAAAGATCGTGTTAACAATGTTAAGCCAGTCTGAATTTGTACTTGAATATACAAAAAGCTCAAAAGTCGCTCAAATGCAGTTAGGCCACTCTGGTTCTAGTAGCCTCATATATATTTTGCATCAGCTGCATTGCTTTTACTTAATTAGTTATCGACTATATTACTCTTTTCGCCGTTTTCTATAATTAAATTTTCACTTGAAGTGCCTATTTCAACTACATCAACCAGACCACTACTTTCTTAGTACACTTCTCACTAATAATTATATTAATCTCGTGTTTTTATATTACTTAAACTGCCTTTTTCTATATGAAATTGTGAAAAGTGTTGTGAGATATGTGTATTTAGTGCAACGGACAACAGTTATTTGATTACTGCAGTTGATGTACAATCTATTTTTAATGATATGAATTAAAGTATAAACCAATGAGTCGCAATTGAGTTTGGTGAGTGATTTTACATTCAAAATCGATAAACTACTTACTGACTTAGCTTCGAAATGTTTGATGATTGTTTAGGATCCACTGTTGTAATAATGTAATGCTTTTTACATCGAAGCAACATGTTGCGACAATATAACTGTACCATGATATAATACAACAAATAAACAAAACTGAAATGTATTACTATTCATAAAGATGCATTTTGAAGCAAGCAAATATGCTTGTACCAAATGTCTATTTAACTGTGGAGGCTTTTCAAAGGCAATCTTTTCTCAATTTTTCACATATTGTTATTAGACTGTAAGCCTTCCTAAAAACAATAAAAAAAAATTGCATGAGACACTACCGTAATCACAATGTAGGATATTGTTGCTTCGATGTAAGTCAAGCTAGTGTGGAAGTGTGTGGTGTTCGTTTGTTGTTCGTTTGTTGTAACTATCCTACTGTCTCCTGTGACGTACGGCCATGTAACGCTCAATCTATATCGCAGTCACGAACCAAAATTCTATTGACATCCCTAATAGGCCATATGATAATAATGTGTGCCGAATGAACGATTGCGCGATATAGATTGTTCATAGTAACACGCCGACGAGCGCGATGCGTTTACTTTGATATAGCTGAGTATAACGTGTTACGTTGATGTTGAGGTGCGTCACGTCCACCACATTTGTCTGTGTGTCCCCAGTGTATTGAATCCAGTAGTAAATAGTATCGTGCAATAATAACTAATAACTGTCATTAATCTATGTCGTTTACATCAATTTCATGTGTTACATTTTGTCTGTGTGAAATTTATTTATAGAATTTAATAAAATATACATAGAATAAGACGTATATATTGCTCTTAATACTGATGTTTAAGAATTCTCTGCGTCAGTATAGTAGGAAACGCTAATGTACTACACGTGTATATTCAGTTTTTTATTGAAATTTAATTGACACGCAACATTAACGTTAACATATTTGCACAAATCTAGACGCGTGATTCGATGGAAGCTTCGAATTTTCTCTTCCATGGGACGCACAGAAGTTGGCCGCTGATTTTCCTAACGCATTATTCGGAGCGCTATAATATGCAATCTCTGGCATACTGATGTAAAATTGAAATTCAACACGCTTAACCGTAGCGTATTTTTTATAAATTATACTAGTCATTGGTGTCTAATGTAGATTTGTAACCCTACAGCACATTGAATGGATCGTACTCCATACGTTCACTATCACGTTAGCTGTAAGTCGTCATACCTGTTCCTTAAGTGAAAGCATATCAGCGCGGCGATCGCCGGCGCGTCTAATGATTATAATATGCACCACATGTGTACATCCGGTAGCCAGTTGAGAACTAGTGCCGCTTTTCCCACGTCATGAGCTTACCCTGTACATTTATAAAAATTATGTATCGTAAAATGTTAGAAAACTGAATTATATTTGTTTGTAGACCTACTGTGTTTTTTATTTTATTGAACCCTTTCCCATATTTCAATAAAATTATAGACCACTGTCACTAAACTTGGTCCTAAGTAAGATTAGAATTTTATATTATTCCATAATTAATAATTTCAAATTTTAACTGGATCTTGTTGATACAGTTAACTGACAACGTTTGGGCCTCATTTAATTTGTTTTAGAAATATTTTATGAAATTTAATTCAAACAATGATTTAAATGTAGTTGTACTATATCGTATTAAAATTTGGTGTAGTTAGTTTAAGATCACGCCATGTTTTTCTTTAATTTAATAGTGGTCCCGCCATTATGACATCCAAATATTTTAAAACTTTCTTTGTAGAATATTTAGTAATTTTATGGGTGTAGAATTTTACTATAAAGGTATGAAATAGTAAGGAAAGTGTATTAAATCCTTATCGCATGATATTAACAAAAGCTGCCGGGGTCCCGCCATCTTGACGTTCACGTATCAACGAGATCCAGTTAAAATCTTAACATTAAATCGCATATTGGACGAAGTGTAGTTTCTACTTACTACTACTACTTCTACGTGATATTCGACATGCCGAGGATATTCCACTAATTCCATACCAATTTACACTGGTACTTTTGACTAGTTTGGAATCACAATCATAATATTATTTTCATTGTACAACGCACTTTTTTTAGTAAACGCCTGTAAAAAATTAGATAGCAGTAGCGTAACATGACTAATACAACTTATAAGCTATTCAAGTGAAACAGGCGTTTAATCAACTCAATAACGTTAGCTGCCTGCTATTGTTACTTGTAAAGTGACCCCAGTTTACTAGCCAGTTTTTAAAACTGTCTGTGTGTCTATTTCTTAATATTGCAATCCTGACTCTCCTGAGTACTCAAAACTTTACACCAAAGATCGGCAGGGCAGAGATAAATATGTTTCCATATAAATTTCGATTCTCCCTCTGCTATACTTTTCCACGTCTTACCGGTGTAGCACCACCTTAACAGAAGTGTTATTCTATGCAGGGTGTAGGTAAATGACATTGTCAGCGTCTATGCGCGAGCGATACCTAGCACCCCGGCAAACTCGGACATAACCACTGACTCTGCCCGGATCAGTTGTATGCGTCAGGCATTTCCAAGTTTAAAAAAAAAAAAAGTGTAAATCACATGTTGATGAAGCTGTTTACCAGTGATTCAATACAAGATTTTAATACTCTGGGTGCAAAAAGTTTTAACCGGGAATTGCCACACATCGGAAAATCAGTACTCCAATTTTTCAATCAACCTCGGGCTTTTCCAATGTAATTTTTCCCAATTGTAGAATATTTCGATCAAACATTTTCGCACCTAGAGCTTCGAATTACGATCTATATTCTTGAAAAGTAATTTTGGAAGTTTTATTTTTATATATTATTTGCATGTGTTGCTTTTAGTTTATTTATCGATCATCATCATCCGCCTGCTCTTATCCCAATTACTTGAAGTTGGCGCAATATATTTTATCACATTTAACACCGAGAAAAGGACAATAATTGTGTCAATAATTTTAGCTTTAAGCTTCTGTTTCAAGAACAAAGAAGTCACAGAAAAGACAACGGCATGCCAATTTAAAGCCTAATATAATGCATAGTGTAGGAATAAAAGCGCAAATGAATGCATTCACATAAAGAAGCAGCAATCATTTAACGGATCATTTGCACGACAAAAGACGCGATTTACGACAGGCGAGACATGCAGCGAAGCTGAAAGGGCAAACTGCGCACAAGGGAACAAAACCCATGGAAATTCAACAATACCTTTACAGAAATTGTGATTGACGTCTAAATTGTACACGAGCTTTAAGGATTTTTTGTAATAAATGTCATCTATTCAAAGGTTTTAATGGAAAGACTGAATGATAGATGCAAGAAAAAGTGTTTAGAAGCGTCGATCGTTAAACCTTTTATCTGCGTCACGTCGCGTGTTGGAAACGAGATTAATGTCAAGAGGTTTTAACTTTTGGTACTTGGGTTGCTTGGAAATAAACCCATATTACATAAATGAGTTGTATCATAGTATATGATTAGTTACAATTATGCCTAATTAGAGATAAGTGACTAGAAATAAACCTTTACTTGTAATGGGTAGGAAGGCCTCATTGTTATTATTCATATTCATACACTCATTATTGTATTTGCACACACAAAATATATAGGTAGAAAGATACCTTAAATTTCATGCCTAGTTCAATTTTGTAGCCTTCTTGCAAGCTAGTCCGTAATTTGGCGGTATTAAAATGTTGTTGATTGTTATCAAAATCGGTAGAGTCCTTCAAATAAATACAATATAAATATCCACCTAATAATTTGTCTCGTCATCATTTTAAATTAGGGAACGTGTACGGGAATCTCTGAAAGCTTAATTAATTACACAACTAAGGCTTAAACTACAAAGATGTCCGTCAATCAATCAAACAATTGAAACATACAATGTTTTTAATAAACACATTCTATTTAATAAATACCTATATAGTTTGTATCGTCTAACGTCTAAAAACTCGGCTCATTATGAAGTCCACTTAATACAAGTATGTAAGAAACGAACTGAGTTAGATAAAGCCTCAAAGATAACGAGAGGTAAACTAAATTACGGTTCGTTCACGTTATAAATATTCAAAAAGCGGTCCGGGCAGCTTGGTTTAGAAAAAGTTGACGTCTCAATTATCGAAGCCTCGGCTCGGGCATCGGGCTGGCTCTACCGATCTTAATTTATATTATTCTCACGATTTTTATTTCCTGTTGGCATCTCGTAAGATCGCACGGTGGTTTAAATCATGTCAAGGTATCGTAGACATAAATTAAGACTTGTATCTATATTAGATTTGGCAGGAAGGTGTTGAGCGAGTTTTTAACTCGTAAATCAATGAAGCTTTGGAGAGGTAATTAAGTTCAATTCTAGAACTTATAGTCATATTAGTAATTTCAATTTGAATATATTAATACTTTTCATCAGAATTTCGAATGACACAGCAAATTTTTGTGTCATTTGAAATCCTGAAATAGGTTATTGATTTTGAAAGTTTCCCAACGAGCCTTGAAATTATAGTCCCCAGTAGTTTACCAGGTACGTAGTTTTTTATAAAACAAACAAATACAAGCCTTGTCTATAATTTATTATTGCAATATTAATCACTCGGCAGTCTGACAGCCTATCAAGTAGGTATGTAATGTGTACATACGTCGACAGCCAATAAAATAATATTTCTTCGAATCAGTCGCCCAACAAGCGTGTTACTGGAACTGTCATCCTTGTTAATATTAATTGACTACACCTTTTAGGATACCTGCCTAAGTGTAAGCTGATTTACAACTTATTTAATATTAAGGCGTGAACATAAAGTTCAATACGCCTGAGTAATAAATTTACATTTGATTAAGAAATCTTTGTGTAGGTATTATTTGTCTTGAAGCTGATTATAAACATTTTTGTGGCTAAAGAGCCTAGAAGTTGAGCTTTCTCGGCACTGAACTGACGATAATAATATGTGAGCACGACATTACAAAATACAGTAGGTTTCTTAGACCTGTATTTCGAATTTTGGATCCCTTTCTCATCCAATGTTTGCAAGGGACAGAGATCGATGCTTAGCGTAAATATTGAGTTTATCACGTTAGTGAGCGGTTGGCATAGTAGTTAGTTAGTTTTTAACTGCGCTGTTGTTATGGGTTCGATCCCCACACTGGATAAATCTTTGTGTGATCCGTTAAGATTTATTCTGACTCTGGGTGTGCTCTTAGTGTGTGAAATTTATGTTTGTAAGCAAACCCGCGACCCAGGAGTTATTCTTAGTGCGAAAAATTGGTACTCAGCACTCTTGTTTTAACATCAACATTCATATCAATATGCTAATGTCAGAAACACAAACAACACTATTTTCAATTGCATAAAAAACAGTAAGCAGAATACGTGTTTCTGTTATAAAAAGTAAAGGCTTTCATAGTTTCAGCGAGGCAAAAGGGGCAATTATATTTAATGTAGCAGTTACAGGAATAAAGTATCGGACTATCACCAATATTTCTTCATGCAATTTTGATCTCTTTTAACCAAAAAAATTACTTTTATTAAAAAATAATAACCAAATAGATTAGATACAAAACATTTTTGTGAGCAGCAATTTCTGCCGTGAATTGTTCAACTTATCTTCACTTACACTATGTCGGTAAGTTTACAGTTGGCTTCACCTTCTATATCTTAAAGTTGGAGATATTTTCCTCGGGCCATGAAACAAACTCAATTTACCAGGTGCCGTATATGGCCGGTTACGACTATATGACACGGCTTTTTATTTTTTTACACCGCTTCTGAGAAAGATTTTTATCACCTTATGAATATTTTATTGGCTCGAAAATCGTATGACCCATAAATTATTGTTAGATGGCTTCGTTAAGAACACGTTTTATTTGGGTGTTTTTTTTTTTCAATAAAGTTTTGTAGAGTTTTGTAGATTTATACGGTCGGAAATGTTAAATTTTAATATTGCTTCGGTAGCTCGACATAACGTAAACATCACGCCAATATTACCCAGAAGGGTGTGGCAGAGGTGTCCCATGAGCTAGGGGGTAAGCCTATCGCCATCTACCGGGCACAATTCCAACTCCGCACTGGTATTGTGAATTTCCTGACGGAAAGGTCACAAATAACACTTTGAGAGGCGCATAAGCTAACCACAAGACCATCGAGGTCACCTTCGTATGATATTTTTAATAATAACTGTAATGACTGTATTCTATACAGTGAGTGAAAAAGATTTTGTAAACGACGTTGAAGGTGAGAGCAACACTGACTTACCTATAACCTGCCACCCTTGGTAGAGAGATGGGATGTTCATAGACAGTAGTAGCTATCAAATGAACTCGGTTGTTACAGCCCGCATACAAATCAGTTCCTTCCTTTTCTCAGGTAATATGCTGAAAAAATATCCCTATCCTATCTTTTGAAAGCTGCGCCTCAGTTCGTTAACCTAATATGAATGTTCGTCTCAATTAAGGAGCGCCATTGTGTGCAGATGACAACGGCTCTGCTCCATACAATGGGCGCGCCTCGACGCCTACTCACTCAAAATGCCCAAGTAATAAGCTAAATTATGTATGTAATTAACATTTCGTTGCACTTAATATACCTTACGAATATCCGAATGGAAGGAAGAGAATCATTTCGAGAGATTACATTTTATTTTCATCAAAAAAAGCATCAGTTTGTCTCCCTGATGGTAAGTGGTACTAAAGCCAATGGACATCCACAATGCACAAATCAAATACATGGTATTTTAATTTTAATTTTATCTTATAATTTTGTTGTTAAATTCTTACTGTTCTTTGTTTAACGTACTACCTTGATTGTTGAAGCTATTTAATTGACCTGCTGTGTACAGATGTAATTGGGCGTTAGATTTGCATTTTTTTTTTTTGTAAAACATAATAATGTGTGAAGTGTTTAATCTGTCATCTGTTTCTGTACCTTCTGAATAAAATAAAATAAAAATAAATAAATGTGTTACTTCATCTGAGGACTACAGCGCGGCGCTATCCCTCATGCCGTGTCAGTATATCAGACCCTAATCTTGACTATCTATCACCACCAAACTAGAATATAACCCACTATGAGATGAAGATCCTATCTTATTTTCTTTTACGTATACCATAGCTATAATTATTGTTATCCTATGATTCTTCTCCATGCCAGGTTGTGTCGAAGAAATTGCTTGAAGCAATAACACCGCCGCCTGTACAACTAGTTTTAAGTGTTTGTTTTATGTACCTTTCATTTGTATTTTGGTGTACAATAAAGAATATTTATTATTATTATTATTATTAAATCCAGTTCTTTACTAAGTAACATAGAATTCAGCCACTCAGTAATGGAGAAGTCGATACGATGCCGCAGGTGAAACAAAAACAAAAAAGGAGACCTTACACTCGTGTTGCTATTCCCGATACCCCATGACGATAAGGTCTAGCCCATGATTAATATCCTCACCCAAGGCCCCATAGCGGCCACAGCCCTTACACCCTTGAAAATACAATTTGTACTTTATTTTAGAAACGAGTCGCGGTCATGCTTTTTTTAGGCACTAATTTATGAGTTGACAGGCGGTTTTAACTGTCAATAATAAAGTCTTAATATTCTGACAGCTTTTTTTGTTTCTTTTTTGAGATTTTGTTTTTAGATAGAAAATATCTTTTAATCAAGATCGAATATTAAAAAGAGAGTTATAATGGTGATGAGTATCGTGGTTGTAGATTTAGGTTAAAAATTACAAAGTTAATTTAAAACCAGCAAATTTGCAATACGCTGGTTTAGCCAGAGAGTTAAGTTTGAACGAAATTATTAAAATCCGCAGCGAAATCAAAACTTAGGTGTACCTTGGTGCTATAAAATTAGGATGGAATGCGTTATTTGTGAAGGAAATTACCCATTTTAGTGGTTAAGCTCGCCTTTGTACATAAATTTAAAATGGTACCTAATATTATTGTATTGTTTTTTTTCATTTGTACAATAAAGAATTAAAGAAATTAACTAACTGATTATTTTTTTACTTATATCTGCTGAGCTTATTTCGCTTATTACTACTTCAAATATAATGCACCAGAACAGGCAACACCGTGCTCTGAATAATCTACGAAGACAAAAACGCGGCAAAAGTTTGTTATTAAAACGTATTATGAAAACAAACATACCCTAGATCAAGTTATTTCCGGCTCAGCGCAGGTGAATGCGATAATCCGCCAAGCCACTACATTACTAAGATTATTTCACTGTTTGACTCCGCACTTTACAAATATTTACACAGACCTGTGTAAACTTAACTTACACTTCACAACTTTAACTTTACACGCAAAGAAAACCACATATAGACAAATATGGTTCTTATTTCTAAGACAACAAAGCACCGAATTTAAATAGGGTGTTTTTGTATAAGTAAATAGGTTTTGTATTATTTAATGACGACAGCTCCCGTTTTGGAAGTTTTTCTTTGTTTTTCTCAGTGAGTCGCTAATCTGTATTTATCTTTTAACTTGTACAAGTTGACGTTGTACTTATTTGACTAATCACCGTGACATGATCTCGCTTTTAAGTTATAACTTGCTACTGTTGAGTGAAGTATTAAATATTTGTCTACACAAGATTTTTGACAACCTTCGTAAGAAAGGCGTGTGCGTAGGTAAAGCCGTGAACACATTTTTCGTTAAATTTTATTATTTTAATTTTTCGGACGGGCAATCAAATTGTCTCATTTGGAATAAAACTCTTTCAATAAACTTGAATGACATTACTCCACAACTTATTATGGCGTATCAGTTGAAAACTGAAATCATTAGCACAGTTATACAGGATGCATTACGTATTTTAATGTAACTTCTAGTAGCTAGTGACTCTGTCTGTTTGTCCGTCTGTTTGGTACGCTTGCACAACAAAAACACTAAAGCGATTTACCGCAAAGGTTTAAAGGCCTAAAGAAGGAATATAAATATAAGTTTGTACCCAACTAGGTAATAAAATAACTAGTATAACTTCTACGTATCTCGAGTCAGCCTCAAAACCCCATGATATCTACACATACATACTCGTATATAACTCTTATCCAAGGCTAAGCCGTACAAAAGTACAAATAAACATATTTATTTGTAACTGCAGGAACTCGACAGGAATAAATAAAGCCTTCAACAAAAAAATAAAAAGTACTAAAGCTTTCCTACAGGGCCGGGTACAAAAGGGAAAGAGAGACAGATATAGCGGTGTGCGGGTGTGAGTGGGAGAGAGCGGAGCACGTGACACCTGCCGACCGCCAAATGAAGATATCGCAGCTGGAGAGGATCAGCCAGGGATCCACAACATTTCTGTATATATGGTATGATTTTATGTTATTTTTTATTAAGAATTTAGTTGTTTGTCTATTACAAGTTCTAATAACATTGTAACTGGGTACTTAATTCAGGGGCCTCATATTTATCACGTTTAATTGCACCATCACATACCACCACATAATAGCGATTTTATGATTAAACACTTCAAAAATAAGATAAGTTTTTGTAAATGACTATAGAAAAGAAAAATAGTATTGTTCAGGTTACAAATGACTCGAAAGAACTGTTCATACATGACTTTTGTGATGTGTGTTATTTAATTTGATTGGATCAATTTCGATAAATGAAATATCATTATTTACAAAATCTTGTATATAAATATAAATGTTAAGAAATCTTTGAAATAACAAATTGCATGCAATATTTAATGTTGTTAGTGTCAAATAAGTCACCATCCGTATTCCACGAAACACTACAATCAGAGGTTGTCAACCCGCGCTACATGAAACATGCAAGTTGGTGTCTCGGCGCGGCGGCATGCAATGCACCATACCACTGCCTGCGTCTGCTGCGCAGCGTCGCGTTACCATCTTATGAACGATACAACACAATAGCTCCCCGGGCAGGATATTACTTCATATACCTACTTAATACTATGCTTTTATCGACTTTACTTAGTAGTAAGGTTTGTGACCAAGACTTGTATGAAGGCTCTATCAGCTGTGCGTACTAAAAGGTAGACTCTCGAGCGACGTAAATGTCATACTTACGTTCGGTTCAAAAAAAAATATTTTCTCAAAAGAACTACATAGTTCACTTAACAGAGAAAAACAAACAATTTTTGAATAATAGGTACGTTATATGGGTTTAACTTTCATATTATTGAGCTTTTACCTTTTTAATAGACAAATCATATCTAAAACACTTAAATGCATGTTTGTTCGTGGCCATTTTGCCAACTATTCGATGATGACTTCTTTTCTGTTATTTTCATTAACCCAGAGGTGCGAGTGCATTTACAATTAACAGAGGATTTAAAGATCTTAAGACATCTTATTAATTTAAGTATATTATGGTAGAGTGAACGAGTTCGAATGAGAAAGCACCATATCACCTTTAAACTGCATTTTAATACATAGTAGGTTTTATAGTGAAAATAGATGCCATCTTTTGTGGTTTTGTGTTTTTAAATATTCATGGTGTATAGTTGTTACTGTCTTGTAACATAAGGATATTATGCCAGTTCGCTTTAGATGATGTATAAAAAACACATTAACATTAAACAACTTACAACCGCTTGAAGAGGCTTTGATCGACATCGTTAAAAAACTATGGCTTTTAACAATTTACTGCTAATGAACTTTTAACTTAAGTATTACGTTACCGCAAGATAATCGTCAGGGGACATGACATTTTGTTTATATTACTGTTTCTTATATTGTGGTTCGTGGGGAGTACAGACCTACGTATTGATCAACATATAAATTTCCAGTATAAACTGGTCTTGCTTTGCATGGAAAGGCAAAACAACGCGGACCTATTTCACACTGAAAATTTATCGGTTGATGTAGTTGCTGTATGTATATGGATAGGAATAAACAATAATGTAGGCTTGGAAGTATTTTCATATTTGTCGCTCTAATTTTTGTAGTATGAAATAAAAACTTTGTAGAAATTAGGTTATAGGTATAATTAACAGACGTTTTATATCCACATTTTTATTACTACGAACTTGGACTCGCAGTTCTCTACTTTGTTGGCTATGTACCGTGTCTTGACATTTTATTTCTTTGTGCAATAATAGAAAAAGGTTACAATCCTCAAGTACCTCTCATAAAACTCATTGCTACGAGCACCACGATATATTTTATTTCTAATTATCATTTTATCAGCTGTCAGCCCGACGATGGATTGACTAATCACTTTTTATTTCTTGGAATTTATCTTAGTTACGATTAAAACAAAAAACCGTCTTACAAATAAAAAAGTAACAGAATGACGGATCGCTGTCTCAGACACCAGCTATAAGAACATGACAGTCGATTACATGCAGCGATGCACAACGTACGTTAACTGTGTTATTTAAAATGTTAGTAGTAACTTAGTGAATCAAGATTGGTGGGCATAGACACATTGAGTTTGCGTCGCAAATATGCAATTATGACGCATTATTATTTACTGCTAAATAATAAAATTGATGATCCGATTACGTTATCACATTGTTCGTTATCGGCACCAAATCAGTACACGCGGCTGCGCTCGCGTCGCCTTCTAGCAACGCCGGCTGTACGAACGTGCACTGCCCAATTTGCTCCAACAAATCAGGCTTTGACTCTGATCAACGCCCTTATTGCTCAATATCCAGATATTGAAATATTTTACTCCAAATTTGAACAATATCTAAAATCATGTGTCTCTTTTCTAAGTACTTTTAAGTAGTATTAAGTCTTCTATTTGTATTAGTTTATTGCACGTGTTGGGAAACTGTGAGTGCATTAAACAGTTGTGTAAATAAATAAATAAATAAATGTAGTTTCAGGATGATTCTTGATTATATAGGTAGATAGATAAAACTTTATTTGCATACCATTTTATTACAAACTAAAGACAACTATTCAAAGACAATAACAATATGCAAAGGGCGGCCTTATTGCTTGACGCAATTTCTCCAAGCAACCTTTGAGAGAGAGAGATGATGTTATTTTATACCTTATCTACATGTATTTTAATTTAATATTGTAATGATAAAAATTAAAATTACTTCTATTACGACCATTCCATAAGAACTCAGCAAATGAGCGTGTTGCATGATTTTTTATTGAAATAAAAAATATTGAGGATAGTTTTTGGGTGTCAGAAAAGCTAAGTCAACACTTATTTTAATTTTTTTTGTCACTTTAAATTCAAGAGGCCCACTCAAATTTTAAACTTAGGTCATTTTCAAGGTTGTGCTTACATACCTATAATTTTAAATTTAGTAAAGGCACCACAATTATCGTTCGTTTATTTTGATGCTTTAATATTATTATAATTATTATTATAGCCATTTATTTCCTTAATAATTTTACAATATAGATTACAATAATTTCCATTTCATTCAATAATTTTTACACAATCTTGATAATAAATAATTTTAACATGCATTTCCATTACATTAAAAAATAAATTAGTTTATAAATTATTCATATTATTATTTTCCAACACAATCGTAATAATAAATAAATTCAACAAATATTACATTTCTTTTTAAATTAGTGTTATAATAATAATTTATATAAAATCATGCTTTGGAAAGATACAAACATTAGAATGAAATATTATTTAAAAATAAACTCATTAATTATTAGGGACCTCTCGACGAGTATAGGCCTCCTCCATTTTACTCCAATTTTTCCTTTCTTGGGCTGTGGTTATCCAGTCATTGCCTGCGTTCTTTTTAATTTCGTCCTGCCATCTTTCTAGTGGCCTGCCTCTATTTCGTTTTCCGCAGGGGCCAGGCCAGGTGGTAACAATTTTCGTCCACTTATCATTGTTTATTCGTGCTACATGGCCGGCCCATCTCCATTTCAGTTTTTGACAATGTGTTAGAGCATCTACGACTTTTGTTTTTTGGCGAATATAAGTATTTCTCTTTTTATGCTTTAATATATGTGTATATTATATAATATTATAAAATTTTAAATATTATTTACATTTTTACGATTTTCAGGAGGTTCTCTACCCAGATGCACATCAAGGGTTGATTATTTTTTTTATATAAAGTACTAATCTGTCTGATACAGCATCAGACTTAACTTTCAGTAGGTGATTTTAAATGGAATGGCACTTACACAATATATTATTATACATTACGTACTCCATACAAAAGACATCAACGCGCGAAGTGCAATTTCTATCTGTGTAATAATTACTTATTTTCGCAATTTTGTTGAACAAAAAATCGACATTGTAGTTAAACAGCAGCCTGTTTTGTTAGACATTTATTTCTTTGCACAAAATTTATTTTCAGTCCAATATTTAGTTTGCCTTATTTTCTTAGCTTTATTATTTATTAGGTACATTTTAATTTTTCTCAAAAATATACATAAGTATGTTACTAACAAAAAACAGTGGCTGTCATCAACATTTTTTTTTAAATTTCTGCTTTTATCGCTAACCGAAACGAGGTTTCGATTAAAAAAAATTCTTGATTGTAGGTCGAGGCAATGAAAGAGCCTTCTCATTATATGGAATAGAATAATACACTTATCAAAGTTGTGTAATTTCGGTCTCGGTAATCGAAATGACTATAAGTTTAATGTTGTCTTTTCTATCTCACTAACTAAAAACAAAGTGATATGTAATCTTATTGAACTCAAAATAGAAATCAAAATTGTTTGTGATGTTCTAAATATACAAAGTTATAATTAAACACATGAAATTGTCATTTTACGAGGCACGTAGATGTCCTTAAGCTGTCATTTATCGGTTCAACAGTTAATGAGGGAAGTCATTAAGGAAGTTTGTAGTCTATGAAAATATAACAAAATTCATTAAATAGGTCTATGTCTATGGTAAACCAAAAGAGATTATTTTACACTCGTTATTGTTGGACGTATTATTGTTTCACTAAAAAGTTTAACAGGAATATTTTTTGATACACACCTTCATATTTAAGAATAGTGCCCGAGCGCCGTGTTTTCATACTTACGTAATATGGGTTTAACTCTAACATTATTAATGTTTATCTATTTGTAAGACAAATCATATCTAAAACAATAAAATGCAGGTATTTTGGTCGCCGTTTTGTCAAAATTGTTTTAATTATTAATTGAGGTACATACAAACTGACAAAAAAAAATATTTTGATCAATAGGCGCCCAAAAACATACATTTAAGTGTTTTAAATATGATTTGTTACTAAAAGTAAAATTAATAATATAAAAAACAGCCTACTGAAACAGATATTTTTAAATTTTAAGCGAATTAAAAAAAAGTGGAGCCGGTATTGGTTATATATTAGGGTAATTTTTCAAGACACATTTTTCTTTTCCCAACAGTCACTTTTTTGCTTAACCTTTAATCTTCCTCTCACTGGGTTATTGGTTATTATTTAAATATCTTTTTATATCATATTATAAAAAAACAAACACCCTCTTCCTTTGATTTTCGTGGTGTTTCCCGAGCTACTCACCAAGTGAATAATATATTTTAAACTATAGGCCTACCAAAAAAAAAAACACAATGTCCTAAGAACATGAAAATTTGACCGTAATTTTAAAACATTATCTAGAAAAATAAAAATGTAAGTGTCTCAAGGCAGTTACTGACTTGCGTGGACCATTGTTAATTCGCTTGCACATCCCTAACTTCGCAGTGAGGTGTCCCGTCATCCTAATTCATGTAACAATTAGTGACGTTGCATGGGTATGGCTCAAAACTTTGATTTGCGTGGCAAAATTTTCTCCGGTGTCTGTGAATTAATTTATTGGATAAAATATTGTGGCGAACAAATACAAGGTAACGTAACTTAAATTCAAAACATAGTAACTTTGCTTAAAACGTTTATATATTTTTAGGAAAATGTATCTATTTATTTTAACTTTCGTTGTCGTGATATGCGTGGATTACATGGTAGTTTTGACCTATGCAATTCAAATATTGTCTTTGAAATAACTTTGAGTTTATTTTTTAATAATTTAGTTAATATGTCAATTCGTTTCAATCAAACTTATAATGACGCAGTTAATAAATAGTGGTTGACTGATTCTAATTAAAATAAAATCGTTAGAAAATATTTTTTGTGGTAGTTACTTACCTATTCTTTTACCAGATATCACAATAACTTTTTTTAAATATTAAGTAACAATATAAAAATTATGTTAGTAAGTTAAATTTAAAAAAACCTTTTCGTGGGTTGCTTTGTGATTTGCGTGGTAAGTATGTCGCTCTCAGAGGTGCCCCTCCTAAAAAAAATACATTTACGTATATTAATATTAAATACACAAGCCGATAAAAAAAATTGAAATCACTAAAGAATGCCTAGCTCAAAGAAGCACATATTACTTTCTATTTACTTTGATTTTGCCCGTAATTACATTTCAATTAAATAATTTTACATCAAATATACACACAAAACAAAATATTAAGTTTCTAAAACAAACAGTTTATATCTTATTATAGCGCAGGGGCTCGCAACTTAGGAATGTACCAATTTACTTAAAGTACTGGATACTAGTTACTGAGAACAGGTCCGCGCTCGTTAGCGCAAATGAAGTTGTAAATGCCGCGAGAGCCTTATGCAATACTACTCCTTTACTAAAACAACGACTCCTAGACACGGCAAATAAGAGTTCAATGAAGATTGTTTATTTAATTCTAAGGTTAATACAAACATTTGTGGCATTTTTCCAGATAAAGTTTTAGATAGTTAAACGCCCGATACTCTTAATGCCATCGTTTTGTATAATCAAAACTTAACAATAGTAAAAACGTATTTAAAAGATTTTAATTACGAAATGCACTCTCTCTTCCATATAGATTAGAGATGTGCCTAGTCGGCCACTTTTGTAATGGCCGACTAGAGGGCTTTACTATAAATGCCAATAATCTAGTATAAGAAAATCAAGATGTGTTTCATAACTTGTGCTGCATTAAAATATACTAATAAATAAAGGTTGCTGTAAGACATTGCTTTTTAGCGATAAGGCCGCCCATTGTACATGTCTTAATGTTCTATTATGTGTCTTATTTTTTGGTGTGCAATAAAGTTTATTCTATCTAACTATCTGCATGTGATGGTGCGACGAACAACACATAATTAAACGGTCTAAATAATTATTGACCTGCCGTTGAAACTGCTGACTAGTCGTTTGTCCGAGCGTCGACTAGCCGGACCCATAGTCAGTTCATCTCTTAGATTTGAGATAGGTATATCACATCTTCTATGTACTACTGGCACTAATACATCATTAGCTGACTATTTGAGCAATCAGCTAATGATAAAATGAACTCATAAAATTGAGAATGATTGAGAAATAAATATCCAAATTTTGACCCTCTCTTCTTACAAAAGACCTTGCTAGAAAACTAAAAATGCTTCTTTTATTCATTTTCCTTCTACCTCTAATGAGAGAGCCCCAATCACTTTCTTAATGTATTTTTTGTCCATTGGTAGTGCGATAAGCCCTGGCCAGAACAGGTCTTGTTAACGCCGATGAAGTTGTTATACGCGCCGGGTCGCGCCTGCTTTTTGTACGCAATCGCCTTTTTGTGGCACAGGTAGAGAAAATTATATACAGGGTATAATAATTGTAGACTTGGCTATCCTTTTAAACGTAGATACTATTCACGGTGCTTGTTGATTTTGGTACTAGTCTTTTAAGTACTCCTAATGAAAGTTTCAGTAGATTTTGTATATCAATCATCCATACATATAATATATGGATGATTGATATACAAAATCTACTGAAACTTTCATTTGAAGAAGTTGGTGCAACACGTATTTTATGCTATAAGCAGATATGTTAGTATTAGAAATCAAAAGTGAAACATAAACAATCTGTATTTCATAACATAACATAACATCACGCCTATATTATCCAAAAGGGTGTGGCAGAGATGTAAAGTAGCCACAGTTCACCTTTTATGGTTAGATCCCATGGGATAGGGGGTGAGCCTATCGCCATTGACCGGGCACAATTCCAAGTCCGGGCTACTGTTGTGAATTGCCAGACGGAAAGTTCATAAATAACTTTGCCCGACGCGGGAATCGAACCCGAGTCACTAGACCGTCGTGGCAGTTTTTGTATTTCCTTAACAATTATATTCTTCAAAATGGGTTTTAAATAATAACAATAATATAGCCAAGAACATATTATAAGACACGTAGGATACTTGGATGACCGTTAAAATATTCGTTCAAAACGAAAAAGTCTCTTTTGCTGCTCTGAGCTCATGCTTTTATTTGGTTTTGCCACGTAGCTAATTCTTCATGCCTTTGACTGCTGCTAACGTTGGTGTATTTTGTTAAAATGATGCTCTTTTACACCTTGTATACGTTATTGGATGGAGGGACTTCAAATTGCTCTTGGCAGGGCGTCTATAGCGCGTGGTTAAAGCATGAATAGATAATATTCACGATAAAGGTTTCGGATTTATTTTATGGAAATGAGATTTTTATCACAAATGTCTAGGATTCGTATGCGGGTAAACTAAAATGCTTATCAAAAAGATTATGTGGATGAATACAATTTCCAAAAAGATACTTATAAGATTACAAGCTGACCCGACAGACGTTGTCTTGTCTTAACTATACTACATACATTCTCTGTGACGATATTTGCAGCACGCATTATGTTAATGTTATGTCAAACCCCATAAAGGTACATTCAAAAAGTTAATGTTTTTTAATGCCACATTTTTTTTTGCCCAAAATTTTAAAAAATAATGTTAAGAGTGAACAACCCTTATCACTTAGGGGTATGAAAAATAGATAGCAGCCGATTCTCAGACCTACTGAATATGCATATAAAATTTGGTAAAAATCAGTAAAGCCGTTTCGGAGGAGTAAGGTAACTAACATTGTGATACGAGAATTTTATATATAAGATGTAACCGGAGACGTAAACAAAAACACTATGTCGTGTTATTAAGACGTAACTGCAATGAGCTGAGCAGGTTTTTTGTTTAAGCAGTAAATTGAGTACCAAAAACTACAAAACAGTTCAAAAATGCGAGGCTCTAACTACCTGAACCTCTCTCAAGCACTTTCTTAGACCCGCATGTACTTAATTGCGTCGCTGCATGTAATTATTATTATTCTTATAAACCGTAGACTACCTCGATAGTCTAGTGGGAAGCGTATGCGTCTCTCTGCGCGAAGTTCCGAGTTTAATTCCCGAGTCGGGCAAAGTGTTGATGAGAACTTTTCGTCAGGAATTTTACAGCCGCACGGAGTTGGAATTGTGTCCTGTGGATGGCGATGGGAACTAAATATAACAGGTAAAATGTGGGTATTGTACACCTCTGACACCCCCTGCCAAGTAATATAGGCGTAATGGTAGATATGTTATGTTTTAAACTGTATATGGATCGGCCAATTATATCCAGAGGATTTATTAAACGCCAGTTACTTTTTACTCCTTCTTTAAACGTGTACGGAACGACTTAATAGGCGCTAGCTTCCATGTAGCAATATCATGGAAAATACATGGTTTACAGACGCATGTTCCATCACAAATTATAAGTCATATATTGAAGACAATGGACCCATATATCCCATTTCGGTTGGTTCGGTTTCACAGAAATACTAATTAATACATTTTTGCTATTGAATGTTAATGAAGCTGTATTGTGGGAAGTATTTTCGCAGATCAATTACAACCAGCAGCCAATTGGAAACAAAATAAATAAATAAAATGAAAATATTTATTAAAGTTTTTATTCAGATACAGATTAGGTAATTTTCACGTTTCAATTTAAATTTCATACTACAACGGCACGACTGAAAAAAAATGTCTAAAAATGTTATATTTTGTTAAAATATGTACTTGTAATTCAGAAGTAAATATATTTTTTTAATTTAAATTATAACGCTTTGTGATGAGTAGGTAAAGGTAAAATCATGGCTCTTGACAGTTTTAAAGTAAGATGGCTGCTTGACCAATCGACGAGCACCGTACTCGACCGTGGCCAATACCGACCCGTGACATCTCATTTGCGGCTAACCGCATAAGATCCCTGATTTTGATAATTTTTATACCATTTAGCTATGCCTAGCAAATCATACTAAGAAACAGTTAAAAAAATAAAGGACCGGCTGAATTTTAACGTGTGACTTCTGCGTAACGGGCAGCTGCTTTAACCACTAAGCTACGGTCACCTCTTGCTAGGATACTAAATTTCGCCTAAATCCCTAATTTTACTTTTAGCTAAAGGCAAAAGCATGAATTATATTATATTATTCCTCAAAATTATAGAGAATAGACCATCACTTATACCACTTATAGTACCCTCTATGTTAGCACAAACAATACAAGTAACAACTACACTTGTAACTTTTTTCCTTTAGCTCATAAATTAAATGTTGAAGTAGGAAAACAATGCGGAGTCGAATGCCAAGTACAATTTGCACTATGTTGTAGATTTATGGTGCGTCTGTGTACCATGGAAAATGGTAAGCCACACCATACGATACTTTTATACTGTTGATGTCATTCAATACCATTTTGAATGCTGTTGAAGTTTTCCTATTTATAAATTAAAGACACACATGATTATACATTCGTCTATTTGGTAGTCTTGCATAATTTCTGAATAAAATATTTCATAAATATAGGAAAATGTTTAATCTAACGTTGTTGGTATGAGTTTACCAATGCTATCAAGGTGTCAACGTAATAAATATATAACATTTACACCACGTTATCTAGTCCGAAACTAAGCAGAGCTTGTATTATGGGTACTAGAATAACTGATATTAATACATATATATTTTTCTTTTGTAAATTTTATTATACTAGAAACACTCGGATCAAGAGAAACCACCATTTTCATGCACACCAAAATTTGTCTTGAGCGGGAACAAAACCCGCGACCTCTGCATAACAGGCATAGTTGCACTACCGACTTCGCTATTCGTTCGTCAAAATAATATGAATAATGCAAAAAAATAAATAGTTATAATTATTTTAGCATTAACAATCAAATCACATCAAAATAACTGCACTTTATAATATCTAACTGGTCCTTTCACGACAGAAGTCAAATAAAGCTCTACAAACCGTGACACACGAAAGCAATCAAAATAAATAATAATCCTTAATGTGTCATTAGATGGGGTAACATCCGGTGTCCGCACGTGTGCTTGATTCCGTCGTGTAGGCTGTAGTCCACCCACATTGCCTGTACTAGTAACTACAGTGACCATGTTTTTTTACGATGGGGCAATCTTTTTCAATTTTTCAATTTCTTCTTCATTCGAGTCGACGGCACAGTCAAATTTTGTTAGCCCAGTATGTGGCTAACTGAATAGTGCTTTCATCCGCGTTTAAATTATCACGTCCTTCGTGCAGGTAGTGGGGCACGCAGGACTTGTTAGAACATGGGCCATGGTTTGTGTGACCCCGCATTCACAATTTAAGTTTGTTTGCAAAACCCCATTTTATCATGTTGTCTTTGCTTCGGCTGACAACCATTTTTCCACACGACCATCAACACCATTTTACCTCTTGAACATCCAGAATTTACAAAAGCAGGGGAATACGATAAAAGTATAAATACCTTGTGCCCAATCGGACCTTTTTGTATATTTTTGTACATAATATTTAGTTAAGTTAAGTTTAAGAATTTGCTTTTGTTTTCACATTTAAGTTTCATGTCAGTCTTTTAGTTACCGTCCTAGGTTTAGTGTTTCTTTAGATTTTTCCTATTTTCCTAATATAATTTATTTTCTTTATTCTTAGTATCTTTGCCTCAACCCAATCCACAACATACCTCATGTGCCATTAACTTCAGTACTATGTATTATTTTACAGCACCTTAAAAAGAGACGGTGGTGTTCCACTCTTGGACAAGTTTCCAAAATCTCTACACTCTACACTCTACAATAAAAGACGAGAAAGGTAGCTCATTTAGAATATTCGGATAATGTTTAAGAATATTATGTCCAAACTACACATTTATTATAATTGGAAATAGAAATGATAATACAAATAAACAATAACGTTGTATTAGATGGGAGTAAGATCCGATGCTGCACGTGTGCATTGATTGCCGTGTAGGCTGTACACCCACACTGCCTGCCTGTAACTAGAGGCACCATACTTTTAACGTAGTAAGACGAATTGGCCAAAGCGGACTCTTAAGCAAAGCTGTGGAGAATCACGTAAATTTTCATTAAGAAATGTCAACGAAGAGTAATTCTGTAATGGAAAGTTGTCATGATATGGATAGTGCCTGGATATGCTTTGTGTGTGTGAAATGTATTTTTGTGAACCCCCGCTATACAGGAGTAATTCTCAGTGCGGGCGTCGATATAAAATAACAATCAACAATCGTGACTATAGTAAGTAATAAGTTCAATTGAATTGCCAATTTATGAGAATTTGTTTAACTACATACATGGTGCATACTCCTCGGAATAGTAGAATTATGATTAGTTTTACTGGACAACCAATCAAAAATTTCTAACCATAGCCAGTTTTATCAAGAATCCTGGCTACACTATCCGTAAGTAGATAGATCGGCGCCTCGCGGCCGCAGTAACACAAACAATTGTATTTTAATTACAGTTCCAAGTGCTTTCGTATACCTTACAATCAGTATTGTAATCAAGCGAGGGCATTTACATAGAGTACGAGGACCTTGTGTTATCTAATGCGCATACGCATGTGTTAGAAAATCAAAGTCAGTAAAATTGATTTAAATAGAAATATCAATGTTTTTCAGATGATTATTTTTATGATGATTAGTAAATGTTATTTATTTAGCTAGAGACATTTATTTGTAAGTTTAGGAAGGCGGTAAATAAATGTTTGTTTTGACGAGGAGAAATAAGATAATTATTTTTTCGTTATCTAGTTAACTGTGAATTTGAATCTGATTCTAGAAAACATTTGTCACAGGAGTCTGAGATAAGTACTTTTTTCCTATATATATATATATGATAAATGGAATAGAATATAAACTATACATATTTTATTTTATCAGTTGCAGCAGAATCTCACCTGACACGTGACTGAATCACTTGATTAGTAATTTAGTACTTGACAATCGTTTTTGCTTGGCGAGTAAGTGTGAGTATAATTTAATCATGATCTGTACAGCAGTTCCATGAATATGTAAACAGTATAGGTAATATACATGTCGACACATATTCTGAGAAAAAACCGTGCGACTAAAGTTCGTGCAGGCACGCCACTTTTATATATTTTAAGTAAACGAATGAATAATAAAGTCTGGTCCATTATAGACGCCATTTAAATACTTATTGGATGAGCCGGTAAAATAGTATCCTGCAAAACATTTACTATGTGTACCTATGTATTTTCAGACTATATTTCTTTCATACATAAATAACATACAAATAGAAATTAGAAGGTAGGTTAAGAATTTAACTGGGTAAAACTTTGGTTTCCTTTCCGAGTTGGCAAGCTTGGCAGTTGGCAATGATTTTGAGCTAAATTGTTTGTATTGTAATAGTACGATAGCATAGAATAGTTACAAGTAGTGACCTACAATTATGTAGGCCATACCCCCGTACCATGACATCATGTTGCAACTGAAATTATATCCAGTTTTAGGTTATAAACAGTTCTCTTTACAAATTGATCTATTTTGAATTGCGTTCGAGTGGTAACAACGGTGATAAAGCGGTCCATGGTACCACAAACATTCAGAACTGAATTACTGATGTAATCTGATGTAATTTTTATATCCGAAGAGATGGGCGTGATTGTTATGATATTAATATGTATTATGCAAGCGAATCTCTGTTCCTCAATAAAGAGTGCAATGCATTCAACCCGAAAGGAAGTAAGCGTAAAAAAGGGCAAGAAAAGGCAAGAAGAAAATGATATACATTATGGTGGAGCCTTCCCCGCCTTCCCCCGCGAGCGACGAGCGAGCACGCTGCTGCCCAAGACCGTTCTCGACGAGTTAATCAGCCAACGGGACTGAGGTGCCCAAAGTTTAACAATTATTTTTTTTGTGTCAGTCGTTTTACTATGAGGATTGATTGTCACATTTTTCCTAAGTGAAATCATGGTTATTAATCTCAAATACATATATTGTAACTAATTATGTTTTTAAGGAGCCCTGAGAATCGCCATGAACCTTTCCAAGGTGCTCTCAGACCACGAGATTTCACTCTGAATGTAATGTTTAACGCCTTAATGATACAACAATACAATTGTATCACATATTATATATATTGTATTTAATTATATAACATATGTATTATATAGCAGGTAAATCCACGCAGTCTGGCAATTTTTAGATGATTCGCTTACCGGTAGCAGTAACTGTAATTTTTCTCAGGTAAACTAGCTCGTCTATGCCACTAGAGGCCACAAAAAACCAATAAATATTGTCAGTGTAAACTGTTGAGCATTTTTTGGAGAAAAGTTTGTAGAGTTAATGAAATGCAAGTTACATTTTAGGTTTAACTTATATTTTTTCAAGAACAACATACTCATAATTACAATTATTTCTTTTACCTTTCTTCAAAATCTTAGACATAAATCGGCAGTTATAAATAAAATGTTACAAGCTCATCAAACTTTGAGGTCCAGAGTCAAATAATGGAGCATAATGACTCTATCGGCGGCGGCGAGGCGGCCAGCGCTTCAGGACCGACCGGCCGCAGCTTTTTCTACTACCGGCCGTATGTTACCGCTTACCGCCTTCTCAGAACCATCTGCCTGCTTTGAAACAACCCAGCTTCTGAATACTCACCAATTAAACGATTCTCGCTGTTTTCTGCGAACGGAAACTTTATTTAATATTGGTAATAAAAACTCAGAGTCAAAACCAATCGCTAAGGGTCAAAAGTGTGTTTTTACAAAATGTATAAATATAACATTTTACACGGCCACTAAAATCATAAAATAAGCGTAACAACGATCATTATAAAAACATTCAGGCAATTACACAAACGTCAAATACAATACGAGGCAATATCAAACACGTACGTAGCCGAACGACAGATCAAAAGCTTGGGTATCTAATGAAGCCTTCATAGCGGCGGCACCGCGGCACGGCAAAGCCACGCGCGCTTTGATGTGGCCGCCGCGCCGCGCGGTGACAGAGGCGATGACGCCTTTATAAAAACTCAATGATTTATTCCAAGCCCATTCGGCATTTGACGGCTCTATCGAAGAATTATTTATTATAACAACGCCACGTAATAGAACCAATCGCCATTTACGGGTTTTATAGCCGCGATTCTTCCTCCTCCAAAATGTAGCCTGAGGTGTTAAATGTAACGATTCCATTAAGTTCATATTGGTGCGGGATATGGCCTGTTTGAAAATCTATGGATAGTGCTATAAATGTTTATTTTCTGGACTATAAATGTCTGGATCTGGAGCAATTTTACAACTTAATTATACCATATACTTATAAAAACTAGTATCTTAATGAATTAAGAGCAACGATCAACGAGATGATCTGTTTATAATAGACTATATTTTGCAGATGATAAAAACAACTATTGAATAAGTTAAAGAATGCCAACTTTTTTGTCCAATAACTTTATTCGTAAGACAAAGTGCAATAACTTACAAACTGGCTGTTTGCTTTTTCTACATGTATCACATTACAAGTGTAATATTTAGCACATTTTATTCGACATTTATTAGGTGTAAAATTGCATCAACTTGACGTATTCATCTGTATGCGCGCTCATGTCTTGCGTATAGTTTTATATTGTACTGACAACGATTATTTTACATGTTTAACGTTTTGACAGCTAACATGAATAATATGAATTGTCGCAACATCTACAACCTTATCAGCGAATACTTTTTCACATTACTGCTAAAGTAGCATAGAAAATGAAAAGAATATTTAGACAATTTTATGTTTACTTGATAAAAGACGTCGCGGGCACTCGGGGCTTGTTTCATATCCTTAGTAAAGAGATTAAAAATTCTAGAGCTAATTTTGTGCACTCTTGCACATTAATAGCGTTGGCTTTACTACAGAATTGCTCTTTATTGAATGAAATGAAATACGTTTATTTGTATTACAGAACCTATAGTACCTAAGTATAGTAGGTATACTAACTTATTTCTCTGGATTCCGAATGTATTAACCTAAGCTTCATTGAAATTTCTCGGTCACTAAAGCTCTAAATACAGCCTGCCAGCAATCATTTCCAAGAAGGAAGTCTTCACCTTAATAAGGAAAACTCCACACACGCGTAATATTATTTCTGTCATTAATTATTCCAGTTCAGTAAAATGTATGCGTAAGCCAAAATGTAAACAGCAGCGTTCGGTGCCACCGATCATTGTTTATTTTCTATTGTTATTTGTTCTTGGAAGGGTAGACTCGAGAGTCGAGAGTCGAGATCTTGAGAGTAAGAACGTTATCGCTGGTAGCAACAATAACAAACGCAAGTTCTGTGTTCATTTGTTTGTAAACTTAATCGCTGCTAGTTGTATCGTCGTGTTTTGATACGAGGGACAATTACACTGAATGGAACACGTAATCTGTTCCCGGGATTGAGATTTCTGAGAACTTTGAACAAAGATTATGAAGAGGCTTGCATACGTATTTATTATTTCTTGCACTTACTTATACGAACTCGATGTACACATGGCTACCGATCAACCTATATATTTTAGCATTTCCCAAGAAACCTATACAACGCGAGAAAATCTTATATTAGATATGTCTAGGTTGATGTGTAGCCGCCTGTAAGTATATAGTATATTAAATAAATATTCCACAAATATTCCACAACTCACATACAACGCCATCTAGTCCCAAACTAAGCAGAGCTTGTACTATGGGTACTAGAATAACTGATACTAATACATAATTATACTTTTCTTTCGTAAATACATACTTAATTATTATACATAGAAACACCCAGACTAAGACAAACCCCTATGTTCAGGCACACATTTGTCTTAAGTGGGAATCGAACCCACGACCTCCGCGTCGCAGGCAGGTACACTACCCACTCCGCCATCCGGTCGTCATATTATTTAGATAAAATTTATAAAGGCTAATAATCTAGTATGAAAAGTGCTACATTGCATTATATTGTGCCACTTTGCATTATACTGCATATGAAGACTAACTGACTTTTCAGGCGGTTGTAAGTTTCTTAATGTTAATCTGTTTTTTATACAACATCTAAAGCGAAATGGCATAATATCCTTCTGATTACAAGACAATGACAACTATACACCATAAATATTAAAAGATACAAAACTTCAAAAGATTGCATATTTGAGATTTTCACCACCAAACCAACCATGTATTTAAGGGCAGTTTAAAGGTTATATGTTTCTCATTTGAACTTGTTTACTCTACCAGAATATACTTAAATATAATGAGATGTCTCAAGACTTAAAAAACATAATGCATTGAAGTGGCCATAACAAACATGCATTTAAGTGATTTAGATATTATTTGTCTATAAAAATAGGAAATAACTCAATAACATGAAACTTAAACCCATATAACGTTAGTATGACATACACGTCGCTCGGGATAGGCTCCCTTTAAGTACGTACAACATAAAAAGCCTGCATACAATTCTTGGTCACAAACCTTACTACTAAGTAAAGTCGATAAAAGCATACTATAAGTATATATGAAGTAATATCCTGCGAGCTATTGTGTTGTATCGTTTTGATGGTAACGCGACGCTGCGCAGGCGCAGGCAGTGGTGCCGAGACACCAAATTGCATGTTTTCATGTAGCGCGGGTTGACAACCTCTGATACTGTTTCGTGGAATACGGATGGTGAATTATTTCACAAGACATATGACACAACATTTGCTTAGATTTTGATTTTGTTGAATCGAGTTTTCAAGCTTTTGCTGATGATTTTTTGGTCTATAAAGTATTCATTCAACAATATAATTAAGGTAACAACCCTTTTTATAAGTTAAGTTAAGTTTCTTAAGTGTTCCAAATGCTAAGTTCTAACAAAAAATGTCACTTTAGTGCAAAATATGTAATAATTTACTAATACTCCTAATTTTTTAAGATTATTTTAACAAAATTAATAAATTATGTTTGATATTAATTAAAAAAAAAGCAAATGAGGTTTGGTTTGGAGATTTGGTCAACTATTTCTAATATGTATGTATCATACCATATTTTTCTGTTTTTTTTCATTTTTACTTTAATATTAGTCTATCAGCGTCTACCTCGATCCACCTGAATGCTACTCATGCCGAATAATAAGGAAAATATATATATTTTTTTTTTCTTTTAAAAAACGACGCCCGCACTAGGAATAACTCCTGTGTCGCGGGGGTGTTCACAAACATACATTTCACACACACAAAGTACACCCAGAGAATATATAAAATATATCTATTTACTGATCAAGTTGTTAACAACACATTTGAAGATCAATGTAAATCTAAATAATTCCACACACTTAGTTAAGAGCGAGATCGGTAGACCAAAGACCACATTTTTTTTATGTTTTGTGACAAAGATGTTATTGTACAGCAGACCAAGTCCACTTCCATTACAAGGATTATCCTCTCCTACGCAAAACGCAAGATAATCCGCCCACTCGACAATAGTAAGTACCAGTAATTACCGAGTTTAGGGCCCTCTTCTACGAAAATAATAGTCAGTCCTTCAAACCTAATACTGTGAACACATTATTAGGCGACAGTCGGCGGCTTCTTAAAAATGTCGGCGTCTGATGTTGAAATAACTTGGAATAAGCAGGAAATATCACAATGCTAATAAGCAGGCATTAGTGACAATAACTAACGCTAATCCCGGCTCGGACTGCCCGGTAGCCGAATCGTACCTTTATACTTATTCACAATTTATGAACCGAAGATTAAGGAGCGAGATGACACAAATGCAGATAATTTAAGACTTTTTATGACGATGACGGTTGCATTCGGTTTTCTTTTTTTCGTCGGCGCTTATGACGATTATGTTTTAGTGAAAGAAATATTTGCCGAGTTACTTAATATTTTTTAGTCTCCGAGTTCCAAAAAGGAGGAGGTTCTATGTTCGGCGCGTATATGTTTTTTTAATGTTTGTCCAGTGATTTCTCTGTCATTTGTGTTTGTGTACTTTCGAAATGGTCCCATTGCTCTTAAGTCAGGATCTAATAATTGTGACTTGTCATTTCTTACGGAAATGATTTTGTAAAATAATGTGATTGCAGTTTATTGAATTCCTTTCCTATGTGTCCCTAATTTGAGTGTCAGCTATCCTACGTATTTACCGATGACGCAGATAAATGTGCCACCAAATCAGTATATTTAAATGAGAGCAGCTAATAACACATATAAACTTCACCAGTGTCGCAACAAAGTCAATCTATTCTTGTTTTCGATAACACAGCACTTGTGAAACAACTTACAGATAGCCGACCACTCCATCACCCGCTGTATACAATACCTACCTTACATATAACATAAACTATATAAAGTGATGCAACGAATACCACGAATATTATAAGTAGATCTCTATTCACAAATACAAGATATCAACAACCGAAATTTGAATTTCTGTCAATCTACTATCGACCTTATTTATTTGGAGATAAGGATGCACAAAATTTTCGAAACCAGCAATTTCCATTACAGAACCACGCTATAGATCAATATGTGAATCATTATTTATATGTTAAAAATCGTTTTTTAAGCAACAACACTTATGTACCATTTTAATCGCAACCAAATCTAACAAAAAATCAATTGGGTGACATACGAAAGTCCCTTCAATATTATAATATTTAGTTGAGTTGAGGATGATGTCTAGTTATGTATATTTATAGATATGATAATAATTTTATTTATTATATACGAATGTTTTAATGTTAGGTGTAATGTATAGCTGCAAAATATAATAATTTCTAAAATGTTAATTAGATATTTAAGTACTACTAATTAATTATATTTATTTAGATTTTCTAATCTATCGCATTAGATTTAAGTTTCTGTAAAGATAGATTAAGGTGTGGTAAATAAATAAATAAAAATAAATGTAAAATAAATAAATAGTTGCATCCTTAAATCTCATTCTGACTATGTAAATAGTGCAAAACCCGTACATAGTGTTTTTGTGCAAATAAATACCTTTTTGCTATTCAGCGGATACGAATATTCGCATTCGTGACGTCACTATAATAGCCAAGTAGAGAGAACTCGTGATTCTAACCTCAAATAGGTGCCTTTAGTACTGGGTAACGGGACCGGATTATCTGGTGTAAAGTAGAAACACGATTCCTATGTTTATTGTGTCGACGAATAATGGATGATGTTAGAAACGGACTAGATATATTTATTCTAGGCAAGTGGAGTGCTAGCTAACGGGCTTTCTTATTATTTTGTATCTTGTGCGTAGCTGGATAGAGCTTTTGACAGTGCCGGATTAAGACCTTTTGATGCCTAACCATTGTCTAACTATGTCTTTAGTGCTGAAGGCGCAGACTTTTTTAAATATTTACTTTAAAACCTAAGTATCACCGAAGCGAAATTGTCGAAGTTACTGCGTATCACTGAACTCAGGTTCGTTCTTCACTGAACGCAGCTTCGTCTATCACTATACTCAGTTTGCGTATTTGAATGGAACGTAGGTTTGCGTATTACTTAACTCATGATTGCGTATCACTGAACGTAGCTTCGTGTCTCACTGAACGCAGCTTCTTGTATCACTGAACTCCGTTCCATATCGCTGAAGGCAGGAACATATTATTATATCACTGAACCCAGCTTCGTGTATCAATGAACGCAAATTCGAGTGTCACTGAACGCAGCTTTGCGTGTAACTGAACGCATTTTCGTGAATCACTGAATGCCGTTCCGTGTATCACTAAACGCAGGTCCGTGTATCACAGTCGCTTTTGATAACGATCGCCTCAACTTTAACATGCTGGTGGCATAGTTAATACTTAATTAGCTTTCAGTCCTTGCTCTACTGTTTTAGCTTAGCATCGTAGTCCGCAAATATACAGTCTACTTTTCATGGGTTGTGGATGTCCTTGGGCTATAAATTCAAATTCAAATTCAAAATTTTATTGCGTACCACAAAGTATTCTTAGGTGGTAAGGTTTAACATTAATATGAGTCACTGTGGACCCTGTCGGGCATAGCAAAATAGGAGAAAGGATGATAATCTCATTATTATAAAAATGTTTTAATTCAATTATAAATGCAGATGCCGTTTCTTGTGATTTTATTTGTTCCGGAAGATGGTTGTATATTTTGATTGACATGACTTCAGGGGTGCTATAGTTACCATTTACCACCATGTATCCTACACGCCTGTTAATTACATAATATATACATCGCATAAAATTACTCTTCTTTTAGTTCGTAAGATGACATGACGATAACTGCAGCTAATAAATATCTACAGAAGATTTCAGATGACTCATACATACCCGATAATGGACTCAAATAATTTGATTACCATCACTATACCTAAGCTTAAACGTAGAGCAATATACAAATGTTGCATCATGACCAACACCCTAATGTATCCGCCGGACCTACAATCTGTCAGTCATCTCAGCGTGAGGATGAAGTTATCATCATAAGTACAGTGGGCCAACGAGTTAGGTATGCAGGGCAAAAACTTCTATGTCATAGTAAAGACAATTCAATTCAATTCAATTCAATTTTTATTTGCCAAATATGACTATCTAAGGCAACTATGTATTAACAGTGGAATGGGTCGCAAGAAAGGAAAGCCGGGGATCTTTCTTGCACCCAGGGTCTCAGAATCATGTACTAAATGACTGGTAAGCGGACCTGCGACCAAAAACCATCTCACATCTTTGCAAACTAATGAAATACATAGTTTGATTGACGAATATCTTAAATGTTACGAGTCTAATTTTAGTCGCAGGAGATTCGGTTTAATATACTAGCAATTTTATGAACGAACGGTATATTAGTCACAATTGTAGCACAGACATTAATTGTAGGAGTACCTATACGCAAATTACTTACAGCTATAAATAAATGACCTAATTCGTCTCGATGATTTAATCTAATGATCTTGAACTTCATCTGATTAATAAAGTAGTGCTCAATAAGCTACTTACAACAAAACATGTCTCCAGAATCCATACATATTACTTTTTTTTATTTGCCGTTTCTAAACCCTTTATACCAACTAGTATATATTAAGAAAAATTATGGGACCGGCAGGATTTGAACCTGCGACCTTCTTTTCAACTATTTTTTAGAATAATTTCTTATTAACCTTTAGCTTTAGAATAGCCAAATGCTATACAATAATCAATAAGAAGTTTTTAACTAAAATATTTTAATGACAACTAAGTAAAATTGTATACGTATTTTGCTAAAAATACATACAGTTCGTATAATACAGAACGATTGTATTTCTTACCGTTTTATTTCTAACTTTGTTGTCAGTGAAACCTGTTATTTACCCGCATGTTAATTCTTTTGTTTCAATGATTGGAAGGTAGGCAATGAATGGGCTGAACGACTCGATAATGTTAGAAACGTGCTAAACAACACAATACTATTTACATGAAAATAGTTTAGAACTCGGAATAACCATGACAATACCTTACAGGCTAGCAACGGAGAGATCCTTTCATTTCAAACTAGTTTTCGCTTTTCGCCCCAGACCGCGATGATGACGACAAAAAGTAGCCCATTTTCTTTTTCAGATTTGCAACAATTTAGAAAGTAAATTAATCTTCAAAAACTACGTACATTATTTGTATAAAAATCCCTAAAAAATATAGGGAAAGTTTTATACAATATTAAGGTTGAAAAATAAAGAATCCAGCAGGATTTTACCCAGCATCCGCCGGATAAACGTCCCAGTAGGTGCTTTGCAAATTCAGCCATGAATTCGCATGCTGCTAGATTCGAAATTTCTCAACCCTATCTGAGCCAGCGATATAGGTATTATATTATAGCTGAGCTAGACGAACCTTACTTGGTTTTTAATATATCAACCTTAATATTATATTATATTTTTATTTATTTTAAAAGTTATTTAGTTTAACCCAATTTCCTCTTTGAAGTTTCTCCAACTTAGTAGACGCGAAAGAAGTCGCGGCAAATATCTACAGTACCATACAGGCAGAGGTTTATATCTGGCTGTTGAATGCAAATTTCCTCAAATCGTAAATGCAATAGTTGATGTATGATGTGGTCATGATTGCGCCATCACTTGGAGGTTCCCATGCATCGTGCGTGTTCAGGAAGCAGTAAACGCCATGCAAGCCCCTCAGCCATTCAGGAAACGACTAAATAATTGTCATTTCTACGTAAAATCATCTCTTCTTACTGTAGTAACAGTTGTTGCACACAGTTAGATTTATTAAAATATATTTTTTTAAGCTAACTGTTGAAATATGGAATACTAGCTTCCGCCCGCGGCTCCGCCCGCGTGGTATGTCAATTAAAAGTAGCCTATATGTTAATCCAGACTATAAGCTACATGTGTGCAAAATTTAATCGAAATCGACCCGGTAGTTTTGGCGTGAAAGAGTAACAAACATCCATACATCCATACTCACAAACTTTCGCATTTATAATATTAGTAAGGATCTTTGTACTAACCGACCAATAGATTAATACAAGACCAAAAGATCCAACCAACACAAATTTTGCTAAGAAATTTTAAAACACAAAGTATAGATTCGCTTGCCGACATACCTATTTCAAGTTTGAACAAACGTTTGTCAAATGGGTTATGAATGTATTAATCTGATAGTAACAAGTAATTTTTGATATCCCAAGTTTTTCTACCTTATTGCTACTCTTCATCTTCATGCAATACCACACCACACACACCACCTGTGTACATATTCACCTGCTTTGTTAAAAGCTAAAGCTCAAGCATCTCTATCGTTTCGGTATAAAGAAGAATAAGGGGGTACTTCTACAAGGAAACATCACTCAACATGAAATAGATTAGGTATTTAAACTGCCGTTGCATTTTGCTTGGTGGTTCTAATTTCACAAAAACCTTCTTACTGATAAACCTATGCCTTAAGTTAAAAATACCAAATCTCAATGCTCTGTAACCCAAAATATATACCTCAAAATTCAACAATCATCAATAATAAAACATGAAAATATACCGTAATACTTTTGTATCCAAAGTTATGAAGCTAAGCATGTAATACAAACGTTATGTTGCGCAAGTGAAGCGGGCTAGAGGCGTGGAGCTTCGTGCGCGCGCCGTGGTGGTCCCGCTGAGACGACTTCATTGCACCACATTTTAATCTCAATGATGATTCACGGCCACTAAAAGCGAAAGAAAACTATCATTAAAGCCTTACACGGGCAATGGTTCGATAAATTGTTAGTAGTTTTATATAATGTCTCTATTCAGTGTGGTTTGGTATGCAACTACTTCATGCAGGTGTGATTCGATGATATAAGTGGAAATGAAGAATTAGCGACACCGAAACTGGGGTATAGGTGCATAGCATTGCCCGACACTTTTTTAATTTATTTGATGATTCTACTATAAGCTAAAGAAATAATTAAAGCAATATACTGTACATGGCCATCGCCACGATATAATGTGTAATATTATCTCTTTGTATGGTTTTTGTTGGGCAACTTGCCGAATCTTCTTGGAGTTCTTAGTTCAGATATGATATTATTAAATTAATTATCTCTTAGAAAAATATCTCTAAAGACGTACACGGTCATGCTCGATCAGTTGTTAATATTTGCATGAACTTTTGTGTAATGTCATATTCAATGTTTGATTTTGATAGCTAAACTCGAGGCATTTTCTTTGGACTTGGCGACTATGACTTTTTGACTTTGAACGATGGCAATGCCACTGACTTTGGTTGCTAGATTGCCACTTATATCTGCTACAATTAATGGATATAACATATTAAGTTCAATAACCCTATAATACATTTTAAACATACCTACCTACAGTAATAACGTATATTCGTAGATGCTGTACCTTTTTTGTGCTAATCTATATAAATGGCTTGATCACGAAATAAATAATTTCCTTTAATTATATATTTAATACGTTAATATGCACGTTCAAATCGGATTATAATGAAGCTGTAGCTAATGACTGAATCAAACAACAACATTTTACAAAGAAACGTGGATAACTCAAGAAATGCCGTGACCGACAGATCTACGGAGCCAATTTAGGAATTCCAGCTTGCTATCTCATCATTATATTTCATAGAACGCCATCGAATTCTGTACGTTTTTTGTTCAACAGCGCTTGCTTTATACAAATGGTCATTTTACTTGAAGTGGTAATAATTAGGGTTACGTAAGACGTACGAGGAAGGCTGATGGCATGTAATTGGGACCACCCGCGGAGCCCCGGGCCTCCGCTGCGGGCTCCGGACAAAACAATACATTACGCGAATTTAGAGCGCGCTCCGATTAGATAAATAATTGAGACATAACCTCTACATAACTGTTACTTCTGAACTGCATTTGTGTAATTTTCTATACTTACCTTTCCGGATGTCTTCGAGGCAATTGATCAATTGGAAATAAGTGCCACTTCTGAGAACTCTGTTTCGTGCTAAACACAAAGTAACGAATTTTATCTTGATTTTTATAAAGATAAAGATAAAGATAAATTTGGATTTTTTACATTAGATAGAACGCCAGAAGCAATTACACTATCCAATGGTCCCAATGACAAGGCCAAATACACACATTCACTCACTCAAAGCACACCCAGTCTCAGAACAAATATTTGCGAATCACACAAAGATTTGTCCCATTTTATGTAATTGTTTTACGGAATCATTGGTTGTGGTACGTGTTATGGGTACAAAAAATTAAGAGACCACAAGCCGGACACACGAGTGAGATGCCGGACAATGAGGCTGAGTTTTATAATCGAGACTTGAATAGTTATTGACCACAAGCTGATAAAAAATATTCAACGATCAAATTTTTGATTTAGTCATCATGAATTTAACAAGGTTCAATGACTGCTCAATAGAATAGGTTTGATTCGTAGATCCACAAAGCTGTACTCTTCACCGTATACTTTTCTGCCAGGAATACCTACAAGACATGTCTCCAAAACCATAGTTTTCTCTCAAAACGTTTTTCACATGAGAAGCATATCCATTTTATACGTGTAGTGCTACAACTAGAATTCTGCTTAGGTATATACACACAAGTGGCCAATATAAAATAACCGCATTAAATAACATGAACTATAATACCAAGAAACAGTTGAAAAAGATATGGGAGTGGCAGGATTTGAACCGGCGACCTTACTGCACACTGGGCAGCCGCTTTAGCCATCCAGCTACGGTCGCCTCTTACCGGAGCCCTAAATTTCTCAACTGTATGATACGTCATTTCGTGACGTCACATTCATCCATTTGTTCCTATTTTAGGTAGGATATAGTATAATAAACTAAGCATAGCTAAATGCTATAAAAATAATCAATTGTTACCTATCGCATAATATCCTTTCTTATCATCTCCATCAAGTGCTCTTTATGACTGCCGCAAAAATTTCTCACGCTTCCTAGCAGCGGATAGGCCCACTCAGGACATGCCCCCTTGCCTGAGTGCTAATCCACAAGCACCATACATACTCCAGACTTCCACGAGTGCTCTCGCGACTCACCTGAGTTGAGTGCTCTTAGATTGCTTGTACGTGACCATTTTGGCGTATACCCAGATTTGCCAACCATGGGAACGGATATACTTACGTCACTGTTGGTGGTGGCTCCAAAAAAATGTTTCCTGTGCCTATTTAAATGTTTATGTTAAGGTATGTATTATATTATGCTATAATGGCCAATAAACATTTCTATAATATCCATAGTCCGGAAATCAGAACGAGAAAAATAAGTTATATCAGCTTGAAATTTATGGCACTAAGATGAAGGTTTTTGTGAGCCGAATTTTAGTGCTTTATATATTTTTTATTGCGAATATAAATTACTGATTATTTTTAGCAAAGGCTTTAAGATAATTTTATGTTAAGCAGACTATTAGAAATAGCTTTTGGATATTTTTATTGCTATGTATACGGATATTACGTTGATAAGGATTTACACTTACCTACAAATAATTTATAGTTCGAAAAAAAAGGAAATTCAACATTTTAATAAAATTGACTGCTATTTAAAGCAATCTTCATGATTTGGGAATTTTACTAGTTACAGATTAGTTTAGATTAGGCACGTTTTACTGAATATTGTTAATAATATGAGAGCATTTTCTTTTATTTAACCCCCGACGCAATAATGGGGGTTTTACGTACGTATAGTCCATATAGAATTCGTCAATTTTATAATGAATTCTATTTTCATAGATCAGATATATATTTTATACATTTTATTTAGAAACGGTCCATTGTTTTTTGAATTTCAAAAATAGCTCAGTTGGTCAGCTTGTGTCATATACATATTATTGTACCTATAATTAACCATGTTTCTGTTTTCTATCACGGGTTTAGTAGTCTAATTTTTGTTATTTGTTCATGAAAAGAAAAGAATGTCTGCCTTATTCTAAACGAGATGGGGCACTGGTGACCTGTAACACAGGTTTTATTTAAACCTACATCAAAAAAAATCCAATACCGATTTTCCGATGTCGGGGATTTTTTTTTGATGCTAGGGTCTCTGTATACATATGTACTGAATCACTGGTAAGCGGCTCTGTCACGATACCATTTACACCCTGTATAAATCAATACGTGGCAGAGATGAACGCTTCACACACAGCAAACTTCTGTCGACGGAAATTCTCGAGATAACCCGCAGCTGGTGATTTTTCCAATGAGTCAAATTTTATTTTGACTTGCCATCGTGGTGAAAGGATTAGCCAATTCGCTTTGGAGAACTCGCAAATTGCCCAGGGTGCGCTGGACGTAGGGAATTTAATTTATATATTTTTTATTGCGAATATAAATTACTGATTATTTTTAGCAAAGGCTTTAAGATAATTTTATGTTAAGCAGACTATTAGAAATAGCTTTTGGATATTTTTATTGCTATGTATACGGATATTACGTTGATAAGGATTTACACTTACCTACAAATAATTTATAGTTCGAAAAAAAAGGAAATTCAACATTTTAATAAAATTGACTGCTATTTAAAGCAATCTTCATGATTTGGGAATTTTACTAGTTACAGATTAGTTTAGATTAGGCACGTTTTACTGAATATTGTTAATAATATGAGAGCATTTTCTTTTATTTAACCCCCGACGCAATAATGGGGGTTTTACGTACGTATAGTCCATATAGAATTCGTCAATTTTATAATGAATTCTATTTTCATAGATCAGATATATATTTTATACATTTTATTTAGAAACGGTCCATTGTTTTTTGAATTTCAAAAATAGCTCAGTTGGTCAGCTTGTGTCATATACATATTATTGTACCTATAATTAACCATGTTTCTGTTTTCTATCACGGGTTTAGTAGTCTAATTTTTGTTATTTGTTCATGAAAAGAAAAGAATGTCTGCCTTATTCTAAACGAGATGGGGCACTGGTGACCTGTAACACAGGTTTTATTTAAACCTACATCAGGCACCAGTCTCTCACATAGGTGAAAATAAGACATTGTCTGCCTACTTCTTATATGATAAGTTAAAACACACTTATTAATTGTAAAGTAAAACCTATTGTGAAGAGAAAATATAAATATTTATATATAAATATTTATTATTATTAAAAAAACATATTTTTAACCGATATAAACATGTAATGGATTTTTACTTACATAATACAGGGTGTAAATGACATCGTGGCGAAGCCGCTTACCAGTGATTCAGTACATGATTCTAAGGTCCCGGGTGCAAAAAAAATCCTCCAAATAATTCATGATTTTTTCGAATTAAATTTTAGTTTTCCGTGAATTTATCAGAATGGTTATGAGACAGTGACGTTACTCTAGACTATTCCATGTACAATTTCCCGGTCAACTTAGGATTTTCCAAAGGATTTTTTCCCATTTGCATTTTTTTTTGATTAAACACCTAGATCTTCAAAATAATGTTGTCTTTGAACATTGGAGAGTGTTTCCGCAAGTTTATTCTCATAACTTTTCGATTTTTTTATGACGGTAAAAAAAAATCCAATACCGATTTTCCGATGTCGGGGATTTTTTTTTGATGCTAGGGTCTCTGTATACATATGTACTGAATCACTGGTAAGCGGCTCTGTCACGATACCATTTACACCCTGTATAAATCAATACGTGGCAGAGATGAACGCTTCACACACAGCAAACTTCTGTCGACGGAAATTCTCGAGATAACCCGCAGCTGGTGATTTTTCCAATGAGTCAAATTTTATTTTGACTTGCCATCGTGGTGAAAGGATTAGCCAATTCGCTTTGGAGAACTCGCGAATTGCCCAGGGTGCGCTGGACGTAGGGAATCGTTGTGTACGTCACTCGGGGAGGCTCCTTTCATGCACACCACTCGGGGAGGCTCCTTTCATGCACCCTCAGTTCAGTTAACCTCATGCAATGTATTTTCTTTTTCATATTCATAGCAAATAAATATATGTAATTTCATTTCATTCTAACCCCGTGTGATCAGAGGTTAACTTAAAAATTCGCTGGTGGAGGTTGGTTTGAACTCTAACACTGAATATTCACATTCGGTACTACTCGATAGTTTTACTCTTAAATAAAACAAGTAAAAATTAACGCGTGGTTATTTTAAATCAGGGCTTAGAACTGAACCACAGTATAAATATGTACAAACAGTACATATTTATACTGTGGTTCAGTTCTGACCTACACCGTTGTTGTACACCTGTCGTTCTACACCGACGAGACGCCTAAGCGGCGTTGTCGCGGTGCTCTCAGTAGCGAGTGCCGCTTAGGGGTCTCGTCGGTGTACATGTTTATGTGTGCGTGCCGTTTCGCACGTTTGTAGGCAGTTTTCGTACTGTTTGTACATATTTATACTGTGACTGAACTGAAGAGTTTGCATCGATCTCTACCTTGTAATTCTTTAGGTGGAGCTAAACCGAACCGAGATTACAACACGTCCTGGTTTTGAATAAAATTTTGTAATATCTTAGTTCTACACTTAAGTTTACTTGTTCTAGTTGTTTTTTTTTTATATTTAATACAAGTAATTCAATTGACAACTAATATCACGGGTTTCATGTCCATGATAATGGCGTCCAAACATGGACTAAGAGTTTACCAAAGGGACTTACAAAGTGTTATCAATCCATTAAAAATTATATACTAAAACCTTCCTTGAAACACAAGGATTAAAATACCGAAATCTGCATTCAAATCGGATCAGTAGTTTCCGAGAAAATCGCGAACATAAAAAGGTGACATACATACATACATACATACATACATACATACATACATACATACATACATACATACATACGGATCGAATACAGAACCTCTTTTTTTTTTGAAGTCGGTTAAAAAAAGGTCGTTGGACTTCATAATATCTCTAGAGAATGTAAAATATTGTGTCTCTAGGATGATACTACTTGATTTTTGAAAACAAGGACTTATATGTTTAATTTAATCAGTTATCTTCAAAGATGGACATTTTAAGTAAAACTCCCGTTCAAATGTAAAATAAATCTAAATGATCGGTTAAAAGAAACAAGCATTAGAAAACAGAAAATTTATTGCAAATTTTGTAAAATAAATACAATTAAAATCCTTAAAATAATTGTACAAAACGAAACAAAATACAACAATACTTATTACAGCTAGTATATGTTATTTAATAAATTATTAATTTATATTCTAAAATACTTTGTACGCGATTTCATAGCTAAAACAATGCATTAGGCTAAAACTTACAATCTAAAAAATATTTACAATTTTTCACTAAGTCTAATAATCTCACTTTGGTAAACTGTGGTTAATGAGTTTCTTCACTTATACTAACTAAAGTAATATTTAATTTTACTAACTAATTCTAAACAATACACATGGAAACATTGTGTTTTACTAACACACACGCATACAAACTCACGCACACACAGATTTTCATGTCTATCTAATGAACACATACAAGTACAACAATATTCACGGTGTTTTTTAAAGAAAAACATTATTTTAGAGTTACTAAAGAGAATTAAAATTGTAAGATACTTTTTTTTAATTATCTGAGAAATAAAAAATAAAAAAAATTGTTTACAAAATTTAATAACTGTTGTGAAATTTAATAAAATGTTGAATTACCCAACTTCTTTAACAAGTGAAGTGTAAAACGGCAACGAAAAAGTTTCAATGCATATTAATATAGAAAAAAAATTAACATAAAAAAACACCGTGTTTACGAAAAAATAAATTGTAAATAAGTAAACCTAAGTTATTCTTACTTTCTAAAATATAATGAAATCACTAGGGTAAGTGAAAATACGTTGTAGATATTACCTACAATAAAACATCAAAATAATATACAAAGAACAAGCTCAAAATTGGAACCAGCAACAGCAACTTGTACAGACCTAAATTATTTAACTATTCAAACTATTATTTGAATATGTAAAAAATGTTTTAATGTTCGCAATACTGTTTTAATTAATAAACGTGACATATTTATTCTGTTTATTTAGCTCTTGTTTAAAACCTAGCTAATACAGATAATAAAACAATATTGAAAGCCCCGGTTATTCAAATCATTGTAATTAGTATAATTTAGTTTTACTTATAATTTATTTTTATATCATTTGTTTGTAATATTTTGACGTGTTCAAGCGCCTCCTGGGGCCTATGAAAATAAATGATTTGAATTTGAATTTGAATTTGAAAAGCTTAATAATGACCAACAACAACGGCACATCGCAAACAAGAAGAGCAAAGATTTGCACACGCAAATTACATACAAACGATTTCCAATGTACACAGACGGACAAACAAATCGTGTACTTGTTATTAACCGAATCATTCATGGAGAGAACATGTTTGTGGTAGAGATGAGCCATGTCAATCAAGTATTTACTTGAATATCCGAATTATCGTACTAGATACCTTGAATTTAATTAAAAGGCTCTGATCTTTTTAAGTTATGCATTCTTTAATTGACTTCAAATGGATTATCGATTTTATTTTTATTTGGCTTTTTTACATTAGATAGAACGCCAGAAGCAATTACACTATCCAATGGTCCCAATGACAAGGCCAAATACACTCATTCACTCACAGAAGCACACCCAGTCTCAGAACAAATATTTGCAAATTACACAAAGATTGGTCCCATGTGGGGATCGAACCCACAACACCAGTGCAGTGGAAAGCGGCGAGGCGACCGCTTAAACCACTACACCACACGTGCAGACAATGACAAGATCGATAATGTGTATATATATTATATGTTTTTTTGACATTAAGGGCCAGTTTCTGAGTTGCCGGATAGATCTTATTCGACCCATAAAATATAACCTGACCGAATTTAAAAGTGACATAAGTTACTGAAAAAAAAAACAAAGCTGTCACTTTCATTTATGTGTGTTATATGCTTATTCTGCTAATAAGGTTTATCTGACACCTGTGAAATTGGAGCTTAGTTTATAAATAACAATTAATAACAAGCTGTAGCCTTGTCACTTTGCATTGAAATGCAACTGAGCTCTCAGCTGACATTCTACAAGAAATTTTATGGATTAGGCAATTAATATACGGCAAACTCGAGTAGGTTTGGACTCGGCATTGGTATACTCAAATTCATGATTGGAATTTTGATTTATGCAAAACAAATTCTAAAATATTCGAACACCTAAACAATCGCTATCACATCTCTAGCTCGTGTACAATTCGTGTAAAATCGTGGTGTTTCGTATTCATTATCTGCGTTGCATAATGCATAAGGACATGATTCGGGCGACGAAACATTAGTGCGCGAACGTTTGCGAGAGGCATACAAAGTGTATGGAGACACTTGTATGAGAAGATATATGGCTGTGACGGGGAGTTATGCCTTATGACTGGGTAGGTGATTAAGGAAGTCATGTTGAGGCTTCCGTTTGTGTGCTAACAGCACTTATATGGGATGACTCCGAAAGACTTGCGATTTCGATGGTGGTGACAATCTTAGAGCATTCTGTGCCATGTAATCTGTTACTGGGTGTTATTAATAAGGTAAAAACTCTACTGCCCACAAACAATAACATTTCAGAATTTCGTGTAATTTACTTAAAACAAATTAGTATAAAAGATCAAATGCTAAACCTTGAAATTTTTTTTGTAAAATCATGAATTACATACCTACATATATAATTCATTTGAAGACATTCATCATTAGGTAGATTCGTGCTAAGACTCGTTTTTAAATAGGCTTAAGCAAAATACCCATAGAAACTCAAGGATGAAACATCAATACATCAGTACAAACATGCTACCACAAAATTAGCATTCCAAATCCGTAAAGATGGTCGTGAATAAAAACCATGAATGATTCAAAGTTACCGTCATACGTTTTGGTTTTAAGAACAAAATGTAAGTATTTCATTCACTTTGCTCTGATTTGATCTGGTGTAGCGAGCGAGTGGGGCCTCGGACCGGTTCCCACCTTCATTACTGACTTACCGAGTGCCTGACAACCTACCAAGTACCTACCACCGTCGCTCATACATTCGCTCAATTTACAAGTTCATCGCACGTTTTTAACATTTTAAATGAGATTCCAAATGCCAGAGGTGAACAAGATATCTCAATTTAACGCGTAATGTGATGTAAGAACGAGCAAAAACTTGATGGCATAATCAACGGTTTTTATAAACTTTTAATATATGCAATGTGCACGTATAAGGATAGCAATTCATCAAACTGCTAGCCAGTTTGTCTCGTGGCCACAAGCAAATTTATGCCAACGCTCTACCCTGAATCTATTGACCTGAATTTACCACACGATCATTAAAGACTAATTGCTGACGACTCTAAATAAAACCAGAAGATACATTAATCTAAGGAGAACTACAAATCTACTAAAAAATAAAACAGTATTTGAAACGGATGCCAAAGAAATAAATCAAAAGACATTCTGAAAAATAGAAGTGGCATCCCGTGCATTTGTTAAACGTGAACCATCGCCCTACATCACAGGGCGCGATTAGTGTCCACACCGGATTTAACCACGTCTGTGAGCCACTTCCCTAATCCACTGTTTCACATCCCACAGCTACTTGTATTTTATCCCTTACGATTTGGGCATCATAGAGAGAGACAGAGGAAGTTCGCTTTGACGTCGATGATGGTGCGTTACCGGAACAGTCATTAGATCAATCGGCGTGGCGCCACATCGGGAACAACCCGGCATTTGTCACCGGACCACCGGCGCCGCAGTATTTATAGCGACGCCCGCGCATGCGCTCGTGGGCGGCGCACAACACATCCACTCATATATTAAGACAATAGTTCAAATCAATATTCCTTACCATCAAAACAATCTACATAAATACCCTTGAAGTCCCTCACTTAAATCTTAAGTTAACTAATACTGTTTTTACATTATGTACACTGTACTTAAAATAAATATTTACTAGCCAAAGCACTACACAAACGCACGAAAAGTCTCTTTTGGCAGTATTATTTTCATTCCTAAATTCATATCATATCTCTGGACTGACCAAAAATCTTGTATCACGTGATAAAACTAAAACTTGAAAGGCATATTAGCATGACCAATCCTGATAGTTGAACGAAGGAGGCAGCATTGTGTTCTTCTACGGGTTTTTTGGCGTGCTGATCGCCATGCTTTTGATGGGTTCTCGTGTGGTTCTTTGCTTTATGGAAGCAGTACCTAGCCAGGTTGTCCTGCGTCCTTGTGCACCTGTAATCGTTCCCATCGCATTGGCAATTGGTCAGGGCTGCCGCTTTCTCTTGCTTCCTTAATATTTGTATGGAGTTCCGACATCTGCTGGAGCACTTTGTCCCTCTACGTGAGAAGAGAGACTTGCAGTTCTTGTGGTAGTAGTCCAGGGCTGTGGCGCACTGTGCGTCGGCTATGCAAATGAGCTGTGAGAGACTACAGGAAGAAGTAGCATTTGCGGTTCCGTTCATGACCTGAGGTCTGCAGATGTCGATGCGCTGTTTTGTCTCCATGCAGAAGTCGTCCTCACACTCGCACTGCAACAAAAGAGATAAATTTATTAGAATAGTAGTAATAGTCAACTAATACCCGCAGATAAAGCAAATTTCCGATCAAATTGCATTATTATTATTGCTAAAAGATTTATTATCTTTACGAGCGTCATAGAAGATAACATGACATATATGGATATCGATAAAGGTATCTTCCTTGTTAAATCATTCGATCAAATAAACATAAACTTTAAATTAAATGTTCTTTACCTACATAAAGAACAGAACTTAAGATTTTTTTTTATTGTTTTTAGGAAGGCTTACAGTCTAATAACAAAATGTGAATATTACAGTTCATAAATTAAGAAAAGATTGCTTTTGAAAAGCCTCCACAGATAAACAGTTACAGTGACAGATAAATGATTAGGATTATAGCGAGATGAGTCTGAGAAACAACTATTCACATAATTTTCTCTCATGTTTTAATCTGCGTGCGCGCTGAATTCTGTCCAAGAATCAACTGCATTCAAGATGGCTTATGTACTTACATAAGAATCTATTAATAATTCAAAGTAATAAAGGTTTAGGGAAAGTCATAATAGTCGCGGTCCATAGCGCATAATAATAATGTTGAACGTTCGTAAAATAATTTTACGACGAAACATGCCGGGATCTATCCGCTATCACAACTTTGTGAAATTTATCGTATTGCCGTCTTTTTAATTCAAATTAAATATATGGCCCATTAGTTAGACTTAGTGCGATAATTTGTGGTTCTCAGTGGCTTATGAAGAAAGGTTCAATAGTTACTGAGCATTATCGTTGTCATTTATTCTAAAATACCGTAAATATTAACGGAATGGCGTATTAGATGTCTCATCGAAATTTATAAAGTTAAGAAATCTTATTATTTTCAACACGAAGTTGTTATTCAAATGTTCAATCCTGCTTCCTGCTGAGTAGAGCTACAACCATGTGCTCTAGGTGTAGCTCATCTAGGTTTCGAGATTTCCCAGACTCTACTCTTGAATTCAGAGATAAAAAATAAAATTTGGTGATAAATTCCTTCAAATTTAGAACTAACCAGATTATCTTTTTAAGTAGGCACGGCAATAGCGATGTTACAAACAATCAGTTACACTCAAATTTAGGGCCAATTTACCGGATATCTAGCGGATTAATGAAGACACGGCCGCCGACTTACGCTTCGTTTTTTGTGGAGCGACACCTGCGCCAGAGTGCGCTGCGGTAGGTCCCGATCAAGACGTCAAATCTCAAGGTTCTTAGCCTTTCGATACACATTGCCCAACGGACAACACTCGTAGGCACATTTTGTACTACGATATAATTATGGACCGGTTACAAATTACTACTTCAATTATGCCGGCAATGCTCTGGATACATATTTGTAAAATAACCCTTGCTTTGGAGCAGTTTACTTATAGCAACATTTTGTAAGTAGGGACATCGAGGGTTGTAAAAACTTGCAGTTAGGTGGTAAGAAGACGGAGAAATCTGAATACTGTTATTTGACGCCTATCTATCATTCTTTCAATATGTCAACATTAGCTTTTCCTAAATGGTAGACTACGTTCGGAGATCGAACCAAGAACATAATACATTCTTGTGATGGCTAACGCTCACGATAGAAAAAACTGGACTAGGGCATAATCCTTACTAACATTATAAATGAGAAAGTGACTATGTCTATCTGCTATGCTTTCATGGCTAAACAACTGAACTGATATCGATAAATATTGGTATAGACATAGTCCAAGACCTGAGCAATGACAAAGGGCACTTTGTCTTTATCGACATACCTACCACGTGGGTGCAGCCGCGCGCAGAAGCTAGTGAAAACCCAACTCTACGTTACTAACCTTTACTTTTTTTTTTTTTTTTTTTTTTTTTTTTTTTTTTTTTTTTTTTTTTTTTTTTTTTTTACGTGGGGAAATGCATTTACGCATACCACCCCACCCCGGGGAAGGGCAGAGTGGTTATGTGGGACTCGCCCGTGCCTAAAGATGGTAAACGGCACGGGAATACCCACTAAAACCCCACGGTGCTCCTGCACTCGCCTTTATGGGGGGGTCATGGGAATCCGGCACAGCCTTTACATCCACAACCCCCCCGGCGATGCCCGCCGAAGCAGGCCCCTCATGGCCCCCAAAATGTGGGGGGACCGGCGCCGAGGACCGCGTGCAAAACCGTCGGACATTCCCCATGTCCGACGGCCTGGTCCTCTCGCGGCGAGACAGGTGGTCGGTCCCGCCGCCCACCACGCCGCAGTTCAACGGCTGCGGCCCCGCCGGGACCGCGGAAGGCAGGGAAAGTGGCAACGACACACCAACAGTCCTCTCCCGCCGCGGCCCCGTAAACCACCGGGCCACAGTGCCAGCTTGCGCCAACACCGCAGCCCGGCCTTGCCCGCCAAGGCAGGCCCCTCATGGCCCCCAAAAAAGTGGGGGGACCGGCACCGAGGGCCGCGTGCAAAGCCGTCAGACACTTTCGCATCTGACGGCCTGGCCCTCCGCGGTGAGACAGATGTTCGTCCCACCGCCCACCACGCCGCAGTACTGACGGCTGCGGCCCCGCCGGGACCGCGGAAGGTAGGGAAAGCGGCAACGGAACACCGACAGTCCTCTCCCGCCGCGGCCCCGCAACTCCTCGGCCGCGGTGCCGACTCACGCCAACACCGCAGGCCCTCCTGTTGCAGAGCCCCCCCATAAGGGCCCTGCAACATGGGCCGCTCCACAAGGGCTTCACTCCCAAAACCCGAGGAGCAGCCCCCCTCTGGGGTCCACTTGGCTTCGCCGTGGCGTGGAGGGCGCCACGGGTACTAAGCCCCACCGCGACGACAACGCGGGACCCGTTGGTGGGGTACGTTACTAACCTCTATCAACCAACTCAGCTGTCCTAAAAACATGTGCTGTTAATGTCAATTTAATTCGATGAAAGTAAGTAGTAGTAAAAAGTTAAAATCGCAATGAGTATGTACACATGTAAATTTGCTGGTATCGTATTGAATAAGGTGCAATACATATTTGACGGTACACCTGCAGCCTGTATTGGCTTTCAGGGAGGTCTTCGTGTCACTGGAGAAACGATTTTAGGGTTCCGTAAAAACCCAAGGTAAAAACGAAACCCTATTAGTAAGACTTCGCTGTCCGTCTGTCCGTCTGTCACCAGGCCGTATCTCAAGTACCGTTATAGCTATAGACAGTTGAAATTTTAACAGGTGATGTATAACTGTTGCCACTATTACAACAAATGGTAAAAACCGAATAAAATAAACATTTAGAGGAGATGCCTAAGCTTCCATACAACAAACGTGATGTTTTTGCTCGTTTCAGCTCGATATTGATAACGGTTACAGGTACACCCTTAAATATTAAGATATATATTTATTACTTGAAAATAAAATAAAAATTTAATTAAAATAAAATAAATATGTAAGGCGGGCTTCCATACCACAGTTTACTTTTGCTGTTTTTATAGATAACGGTACGGACCATTCGACCGCGAGTCCGACTCGCACTTGACCGGTTTTGTTGATATTTTAAATTGAATAATAATGAAATCATTTTGTAAAAGTATTTTAGTGCAACTACTTAATAGTATACACAAGATCTGCAGTGTCATTATAATAATTCTAACAACACAAGTTTTTTATACTATTTGTATTTAGTTTCTCTCTAAATTATACTTTTGTAAGTATACCAACAAATAATAATAATATGTTTTCAACTACAGGTGTACATGACATTGCGATCGTAACGAAGCTGCTTTCCAATAATTCAGTTCATGATTCTATTGAATTATATTTAGGAGTAAAAAAAATTATTTGGGCAAATTATAATTATGGAAGAGTATCGTTATTAGTGTTATTACGCTAGCGGTTGACCGTGAAATGAAAATCTTCTCCTTACCTCATGTTGAAAATACTGGTAAATATTATTATTATGATGTCTAAAAGATGAGAAAACAATAGGAAATTTATGTACAACAAATGTATATATTTATTTTGTAATACACAGATAAGCCCAATCGTAAATTACAGTCACTAAATCCACAGTTAATCAGTAATTTGATGTAATTGATATAGAAAATTCCCTGGACATTTTGTATATTATCAACGTTTGAAATATTATCAACGTTTGAAATCTTTTGCAGTCGGTTTTGTAGTTTGTATTGTAGACTAACTTTAGCATGCGACTTCGTCCGTGTGAAATTCGATATTTCCATGCTTTCCTTCGAAATTGAGGCATTTCCCTTTAACACTTTCTGCTCCAAATTTACCTTTAGGAGAGAAATTGAAATTGCCAAAAATCTTTCTTATCGTTATCTTATTTACCAAATGTAAGGAATCTATGTACATAATTTCATGTACGTAAGTTACTGCTAAATTGGCGAACCGCCCATATATAAACTTCCACCCTCAAATTTACTGGTTTAATCCGGTTATAAACACTTGGTGATTTTTGCAAATTTCTGTCGGGAAAACTAGGAATGCAAGAATTTTGGGAATTTTACTCTAGGTTTTTTGGGACGTTGAATTACCCCATAATGGGCTCGGCGTCAAGCTGTGTGCTGTAATAAAAACCTCTCGTATACATTTTCTGAAATATCTTCAAAGTACAGACATGGCTAATTTACAATTTTATTATATGTATAGAGAAAAGAATATAGCAAAAAATAATAAAATATACATATTTTATCCTATAGCATAGCATGCCATTTTAGGGATAATAAAGAACGAAAAAAATATTGAGAATTTCTACATAAATCAGCCTTAGGCACACATACATAAATAGACCGTTCCACTTTTAACTTAAAAGTCCTAAAGTACCGCATTTAGCTTCAACCATACTTCTCCCTTTTAGGCTGCAGAGGAATCATCTCTAATACACGTGCACTTACCAGAGGTGTGTTAATTGAAAGTTCAAAATTGTGCATAAACAGCGACCAATCTCTGCGCCCACGCTGAAGAGCTGTATCTGTATCAGACCAAACAAACATGTCCCGCCCTTGCCACCAATCGAAAACATGCTTGAGACGGCTTAGAAGCGGCATTGTAAATTTCTGTTTTCAGTTTCAAACTTATGGTTATTCTGCTAAGAAAAAGTTAAAAATACGGGACCGTATTTTAACCTGCGATCTCGGAATACGGTTCCGCCACTTGGACCAACTAAGCTACGGTCTCATCTTGCCAGGATCCCTAATTTCTAAACTATATGTCACGTCTTCACGCTTATGGTTTTTATAAATCCAAATAAAAATTAAATAGATCTATTAGTCAAAATTATGTGATGTGAATGCCAAGTTTACAATTTTATAGTAATAGATAACTTTTGACTCAATTACGATCTCAAAATTCAATGCTAAAAGCGTCTTGCCTATTTATGCTAATTACTCATAGAACTGCTTGCGCTTTATATTAGTGAGTAGATTAGGTACTATTATATAGGTAATTGATATTACACTAAGAACCTGAATTGCCTACGTGACTTGATACTATCAAAACTGTAATTAGATATAACTCGTATCTAATAGATATTATACATTGGTCTGATAGGTATGTCAGATTGCAAATACAGCACATTTGCGATGACTTGCAAGTTGGTATCTTTAAAGCGGTCTTGGTGCATGAAATATTCTGTCAATATTCAACAGACTACATTATTTTAGACCATAGATTTTTGAATGTAGAACGTGTTGTTCTTTTTAGGGAGCGTTTTGCGCTCGTGCGTAAAACGCTGCCTAATTTTCATACCATTATAAAAATTAATTTCAGTCTTTTTTTTTTTTTTTTTCAAAATCTTTACAATTTGTTAGTAGGTTGTTTTGAAAAAGGGGTCGATCTAGCACCAAAAGTTAACAAATGTAGAAATGAAGAACAAGACCAACAAAATTGTTAAGTATACCATTGCAGCATTAAGTTTAGTAAGGTATTTCTTTAATTAATTTTAACAATTTAATTGTAGTTAGTTTAGTAATGTAAATATTTAAATAAATAACGTTCTACAACAAAATAGTAATTCAATACTGTGAAATACGAGAAAATGTTTAGATTTAAATAGTAGTATATAAACAATTGAATAACAGAAAAATCGTGCCCTTCGTACATTTTAGTGCATAAAAAAGCTACGATTACTGAAAGAACAAACAAGCAGTTTGGGTTTGGTGTTTAATACCTACTATACCTAAAGAATGCCAGTTCACTTTATCACGTGCGAAATAATGTGAATCGACTTGGATATTTCAGATATTTCTTGCACTTTTATGTAGGCATGGCATTTAAGAATTCTCGTTTGACATTTTTTTGCAAATTGTATTGCATTCCTACGTATTCTTTCTTAATCTTTATCACCAAGAGTAATTTAAATGATGATATCTTTTGTGAGATTGCAAGATTGTAGGTACACTTTAGAAGCTTGCTGAGAATGAAAAGAAAGCATAGGATTTTTGAACAAATTACCGTGTTCTTTCTTTGCATTTGCTTGAATTAAGCTCATGATATTGACTAATAATATACTTATATTCTACTATAGAATAGTCTTCGTATCTCTAGAATCAGTGGAATCCAATACATGCTCCACATATACATATTATAATATATCATTAGCAGCAAGTTAGTGCGAGGTCGTCGTCCGCACCCCATCGGAATCGTGTCGGACAAATCTGCCCACCACGTCTAAATTAGATTTTATTGCGCCGTCTGCTACACACCTATACGACGACCAGCTAAGCATGGTCCCTCCAACCTTCTTCAATTTAGGGATGGTTGAAATATCACACAGCTAGTCCTAGTTCTTATTCAAACAAAAACACTGCGCTGTTTGTACGTGAGCTACTTTTAGCTTAACTAAAATCACACAAATCTGCTACTTAATTATAATGTGATTGGCCGTTTTTTATAAGTTGTTGTACCGAGTTGTTCGGTACTGCACGTTGTTATATTGTTTAATGTTCTATCATTTACGTTTAAGATTAATCCAAGGTTTGATACCCGCTTAAGACAAATCTTTGTGGCATGAACATAGGGGTTTGTTTTAGTCTGGGTGTTTCTATGTATAATAAGTATGTATTTACGAAAGAAAAGTATATATGTATCAGTTATTCTAGTACTCATAATACAAGCTCTGCGTAGTTTGGGACTAGATGGCGTTGCGTGTAAGTTGTAAGATATTTATTTATATTTAATATTATTCCTCTTTATTTATCTTTAAACTTATCTTATATATTTTTAAATATGATTTATAAAAAATACAAAAAAAACATTTAAAAATATAAAAAACAGTGTCCCACCGACATCAGGTGCAGGGACCAAGCTGCCGGTGGTTAGGGCTCCAGAGAGAGGAGCCTCCTCACGATGCGTGCCGTGTCCAAAAGGACCGCCTTTTGCATCTGGTTCCTGGTCCAACCGCCTAACGCGAGCCTCTTAAGATGTTGGTCGAGGCTCTTTGCTATCAGTCCATTGACTGATATGACTATCGGTACAATGACGGCCGAATCCACATCCCCCATGACGGGAATCTCGTGAAAGCCGAGAAAGATAAACAAATTAAATATCTTGATATTTATTATTATATTATTTCCAAATTGAATTGTCACCCTATCCTGCCAGTACCTGGGCTGTCAAAGCTATAGAAACGTCTTGCTGTCGTGTAGTAATATCTGCCATTTTAGATTCATTCAGCCCTCACAAAATTAAATGGTAGGTCTCAACTGACTGGTGGTCACCAATTGAGTAAGGCGTAAGCTGTAAACAGCTGTTATGGGCGGTAATTGACAAGCTGCAAGTTACTGAACACTCAATCGAGCTCTTTATTAATAGTGATGATTGCAAGCGTCCGTTGCGAACTGACCATTGCATTGTTATCTATATATATATAAAAATGAAACCCGTTTTCCGTTGTCACAACTTGGCATAAAAACGGCTTGACCGATTTGGCTGATTTTTTTTTGTAGTTTTCTAATACTCTGTACAAGGTTGATACGGCAAAAAAAAAAAAAAAAAGAAAAAAATATTCATTTTTATATGGGGGATATTATATATTCCAGTTCAAATTGAATAGGTAGGTCAGCTATACAAAATAAAGTAGTAAATCAAATTTACGCTAAGGCGGTACGAAGTTCGCCGGGTCAGCTAGTAAAATATAATAATAGATAGTATAGATGAAAAGTTACTGCAGTAGATTATTTATTTCATGTTGCCTTTTTGTTACTTTTATAGAAGGTATAGTAGTAGATATATTATTATTATAGCAACGCATCATATCAATTCAAACACATCAGCAACGAATCTTCTTAATTATAATATAATACATAACGGATGTGGGATGTCACCGAAGTCGTTTGTTCGAATAAAATAACATGTAAACTTTCGCTAATATTTTCTCAATTTTATGTGAACATAAGCTATGTAAAATATGTCTGATATGCTGACAGATCAAAGTGTCGATTTGCTACAAAAAATACCGATTTGTTAAATAAACTATACATTTTAGCGCTGGGCATTTGCCAAATATCTCTTTAGATAAATAGTCATTTGAGTAATATACGAAATGGTTAATTTGAATCATCATCGTACTTGATCATGTAGGTGCCAAGCGCGATGCCGGCAAAACTTGGTATTAGGTCTGATCTACCTCAAAATTTATTTATGAGGATGATGACAATGAAGCAATAAAGATTCCTTACAGAGTAAGTTTCGCTCGTTCATGCATTCATACTTAGAAATTAAGAACTTTCTATATCCCATAAACCATGAAAATACTTACATTCATCAACTCCTTGCCCTCTTCAGTGGAAGTCAACGCAATGAGGGCATTGCCACACTCTCTATTACATCTCTTCACTGGTTCCATGAGGACAGATTCGCACATCATCATGTAGTTGCCGAGAGCCGCGCCGCAGCCCGTGCGGTACGCGCAGCGCGTGCGCGCTTCTGTGCATGACATCGCGCCCGCCGCCCGAGCCACCGCGCTGGCGACCACCAATGCCGCTAATAGCCACATCATCTGCAACAAGGAGATATTAAGGTTATAAGGATATTCAGCAAGCATCAAATTAGATGTTTAAACCAGTATCCCTGGATCGGAATTCAAAAGTTAGAAGAAGGTATGAACTAAGCTGGAGAGAAATAAAAAGAGAAAAATAAGAGAAAAAAAATAGAGAAATAACGCGGACGCCTAGCCCACAACGTACATTATTAGTATGGCTATGATGATTGTCATTTGATACTTTGAGGATCCTCTTTATTTTATTGTTGTATTTTTAGGTTCTATATAAAAATAGACCTTGATGTCATGAGATCGATTCCTATAATAACACGAACAACTCCAGTAGTAACCGAGTAGTGCCTGGTTAAAGTTAACTAAGGCGGACGTCGTGTCTACATTGCCAAACGCCTAATGAATCTGATTGCTTGTCTTAGGTAGTAAGACTAACAATCGGTTACAATATAATGTGGAATGCATTGCTACACTGCCATAACAATACTTTTTTTACAGCATTGCCTTAACAACTTAGTTTGGCTTCACAACTTTACAATGTATGGCCTGTAAAACGTTAACAATTAAGCTGTAGAACGTGCCTTACGCCTGCGCTGCCGCTGGTCATCTCCGCATCTCTAACAATGTTCGGCTATGTTCGTGCATGTTCGCCGTGTTCTCGGAAGGTACACGTCCGTAAACAAATAGAATCGCGTCACGTCCACTCGTCACTCGCTACTAACTTACACATTTACCGTAACATTGAGATAGGGTTGGCACTTCTGAGCTTTTCCACGAGATGTTCCGACTAAATATTCTTGTAGCAAGATTTGACTTAGTTAAATAATGAATATCTTCAAGTTTAGTGATCGATACTATGTAGTTAGTACTCTTCGTAGATACAAATTAGATATTCATATTTCATATAATCTCACGTACTTCCTTCTTGTATATCTTGACCACTGACTGACAAAGATTTAATATTTAGAAACCCAAACCTCACTCCAAGATAAAATTCCAACAAAGGTTTTCTAAGAAATCGAACCCAAACAATCAAAGCACGAGCCAAAAGGGACGTCTGCCATCCCTAGCGATAGATGCAAGAGAATAAAGGTCGTCGCCCGTAGAAGTCCCCGATGCAAAAAGAAAACAAACTGACAACTTAAGATGTCCACCACTCACGACGCGGGAGCCGAGTGTTACATTACAATAACAATTGTTACCTGCAACATGATCCTTATTTACATAACAATAAGGAGCAAGCACGTCACAGTAGCAACCACAGATGAGCGTGGCGATCTAACGTTGCTGGTAGCTGTTTGCTTTGGTAATTGAATTAAATAGAATTACTATCAAGTCAATATTTAACTTGTACTTAACGTGACATTTCATATTCATGTTTAGATTTACTCCTCCTAAAAATATTAAGAACTGAAGAATCATTTAAATATTTGAGAATGAATATTGTGATTTAGTAGTTTGTGTTGAAGAAGATGAATGTTCACTAGAAAAGACCTATGAAAACACTAGTACACTTTCTAAAATAAAATCGGCTTTCGATTCCTCAGGGGAATAAAATATGGATCATGCTTTAATTTGCGTGGATTTCGCAAATTTGAAAGAAAGAAAGAAAAGAAAGAAAACATATTTATTCGGACAACAAAATGAATCACAAAACAAAACAATAAAACTTACAAAACTAAACAGATTATTGCCAGAAGTGGACCCCATCTCAGCCATATGCTGCAGAGCAATAAAGCCCTGCAGCGCTGATTTTCAGATGGCGCCAGAGAGAGGACGGACGATATCACATAAAAAATAATAATTAATTAATAACTTGAGTACATATAAACATCAATAAACAAAAAAAAGGAAAGATCTAAAGTTAAATTTAAAAAAATCAAAAAAGAAACTAAAATAAAATCTAACAAAACAAAACAGAGAAAAACATTAAAAAATAAAATAAAAATAAAAAATTAAAACATATTACTAGTAATCGGAACGCAACCATGACGCATTTGGTACAAAGATCGCTGACAATCTAGTATAGCCTAAGGTAAATTACGTATCGAGAACTGAGAAGAGCCCGGGTGGTTCTTCTACCACTGGAGAAGATTAGGAAACATCTTTTCAATCAATTCATATAAATCCAGCCTACTGGGCACGATGTCGCTCTTTGACATCGAAGCAAAGGAGTTTTTTGATGCTCTATAAAGTTTTGTAAATATCATATTATAAGTTATTGTAAGTGTGTATTTTATTGTATTATCAATAAAATATTATATTTACTAATTTTGAGTCGGTGCCCAATAATTAAAATGAATTCCACGCTAAGCGATCTCTCTTTGAGAATATTATAATAATGAAGCTTTATTTAGGAAAAAACTCTGGAGCAAAGAAGAACAATACATGTAGGCATTTATTTACAAAAGGATTTTCCCATAGAGCAGAACAAACAAGAGTGCATCCATAGCTTGTGTGACACATGATACGCTCACATCGAACGGTTTCAGTTTTCACGGGCCATTGCCTTAGCAGTGTCTTTATGATTTGTGCATAACGGACAACCACATTCCGACACTATGAGACGATTCCGAACAAGATATTCTTTATGCAATAGCAAATGAAGAACAAGTTTCTATGAAGCGGAGACACTGTTGGTACCTCAGTGGGAACTCTTGCGTGTTAATTGTATGACGACATCGTACCATTTTGAATGGATAAGGCCTAAAAATCTTATTAATAAATAAATAATAATAAATATCACACAACGCCATCTAGTCCCAAACTAAGCAGAGCTTGTTCTATGAGTACTAGAATAACTGATACTAATACATATTATTATATAGTATTCTTCTGTAAAAAATACTTCTTATACATAGAAACACCCAGACCAAGACAAACCCCCATGTTCATGCACACACAGATTCGTTTCGTTCTTGAGCGAGAATCGAACCCAAGACCTCAGCGTCGCAGACACTACCTACTCCACCATCCAGTCGTCTTGTTATTTGCAATTGTGCAGTAAACAAGATAGGTATTCGATTATTTTAGTCATTAAGAATCAAAACACTGGATACGGCTTCAGTCAGATGAGTAGATAGATAGATAGAATTGATTAACACATTATTGCCGTCTACGGTGACGAGATCTTTGCTTTGAGATGAAGTCCGTTTATAAGAGCATATTCGTAGAATCGTGTACACATTGTAGATAAAATCAAAGGTAAATATAACACGAATGTTAAGTCGTGAGGCATGACAATACGATAGCCAAACTAACCGCAGCTGAGCGGGCACCGTCGACTTCTTACAATCGAGCTCCGAGAAAGGCTCGGTGCGACATTTCTACGGCTGTAATCGACGCCAGCGGTTAGCAGGCAGGTGTGAAAAGTGCCTAGTAATTGCTCGTACAGTCAACAAACTGAACAGCTCACGGAGTGCACACATTGCACACGTGAAAAATGTACGGCATAATCTATGTAACTGTAGCGTATGTTATACTTACATAATATTATATTAAGTGGTTTTACATGAAAAGTGTCTACTTCGCGTGTATTGTGGACATTTTGTAGAACATTTTATGTAGTCCGGCAAAAATATTAGACATTATACACAAAAACAAACTTGTTTAAAAGCTATTGAAGGCGGTTTTAATTCAAATTTCTAAGTTGAATTAAAGTCAATCTAAGCTCCGGTGTCAAATCATTTTATTGCAATAAGTATTATAATGTAATTAGTTTAATTTTATTGTAATTTTATATTTTTTGTATTTTGATGTTTGTTTTGACGTGTTCAAGCGCCCCTAGCGGCCCATGGAAATAAATGATTTAATTTGATTTGTATACTTTCTTTATAGGACAATACTGGCAAAAGGAACCTCTCATACTCTCGTCCAAAAATCAAATCAATAAGACTGTATAACAAGTATCTGCAAACAACTCTATTATAGACCAGTAGCTACAATAAATCTAAAAGTAGTACAGGACGAAGAATACAGTAGCATAGGCCAGCATAGCAGTGAGACATTTTAGCATAAACGTAGAGGCATGGCTGCGCGCTCTAACCAGAGTGCAAACAAGACGTGTTCCAACACCTCATTATATCATGTCGTTAGGCGCCAACGACGTGGATAAACAGCTACTGAGTAACATGTTCTGCGTTTACAAATTCCATTTTACCGAGAAAATTTCCTAGAAAACTAATTCTGCTCTGCTACACACCATAAATAAACAAGACTCGACATAGAAGTTCCGAACGAAACCTTTTTAGAGTTGGACCTAGATTTTGTTAGATAGATATATAGATAGATAGAGTAATCTTTATTGTACACCAATATTATATAACAAAGTTTATTTTGTAAACAAATGCACTTAAAAATTATGTTGCACAATGGGCGGCCTTATCGCTATAAGCAATTTCTTACAGGCAACCTTAGGATGTAATAATACAAATAAGTAAGTAATGAGCAAAATTATGGGCAGTTGTTGGTGCGTTAATTAAAGAAAAAAAGAAATATAAAGTAAAATGAAACGTCTTGATTTGTTCACAGTTATTAGTGTATAACATGTTTCGTATTTATTACCTCTCATTGTAGAACATGTAAACCTTATAAACCACAGCGCAACATAAATATTTTGCTACAAACATTTAGGTCATAGAGCGGTTCGACGAAAAGCTTGTTTTCAAATAAATGATCGTACATACAAATTATTTAATTAATGGATTTATAGATTATAGGAAGCATCTGTGTATAACCAGTACCTTTCGTTGTACCATAATTTATTTTCAGAATTGATGCCTACCATCCAAGCTGCCGGAGGTTCCCGGCCACCACGTTTAAATCGACAGTAAATACAAGTTGATTTATTATTACTGTACAGAAACTAATGATAGAGAGTATGGTTTTCCAAAACCGATGTATGGAACGTACCCTAGTAGGCTAGTACCCACGCTGATTTACGATACTTGTACTTGTACGGAACCGCCTGCGTGCGAGTCGTCTTATAGCGTCTTCTGTTCGAATATAAACGAGCGCATTAAACCACTTTCTAAACCCCAATACACCGGGATATAATCAGACAAAAAGTACACATATACAATTGTAAATTTACTATTATTATTAAATAATACTTTTGGTACTTCAGTAATTGCTGTAAAACTAGCATATTAAGACAAATCTGGTAGTAATTGTTAATTATGATACATTTATATCCTATAGAATACAACACTAATTCTGTGTCCCATCACTACTCACGCGCGCCCTGATTGGTTGTATGGTTGTAAATGAATCATGGAGTCTAATGGTGTGTGCAAAGCGTCTCTCTTGTATTGTAATTATAATAAATAGTGTAACATGTGAAACAGTGCTAAATAAACATTATCCAAAGTATCGAGTGTTTTCCTTGCAATATATAATATGGTAGCAGAGCGTGGTTAGTGAAAAAATAAAAAAAAGTGCACGTGGAAAATAAAAAAAAAAGGAAATGGCGTCGGACAATAGTGGATTTAATATTCCCGTATTCAATGGGACGGAATATTCGGCATGGAAGATAAGATTAATGAAGTATCTACAATTTAAAAAATGTAAAGATGTCACGCAAAGATCAAAAAGTAGTACCGATGATGCCAAATGGGATGAAAGAGATATCCAAGCCACGAACTACATTTACAGTGCGATTACCAATAAGCAATTAGAATATGTAAGTGATCTAGAAACTTCCTATGAAATAATAAAAAAGTTTGATGAGATGTATCTCAAAAAGTCCACTGCATTGCAAATTGTTTCCAGGCAAACATTAGAGAATATCAAATTGAAAAATTACTCTGAGGTGACGATATTTTTCGATGACTTTGAGAAGGCTGTGAATGAGCTCAAACAGGCTGGTGCGAGTGTTTCAGAACAGGAAAAGTTGAATTATATGATAAAAGCACTGCCCGAGAGTTATTGCTATATAGGTGACTTGATTGATGTGTTACCAGAAAATGAAAGAACCTGTGAATATCTCAAAAGTAAAATTAAACTAAAAGCAAGTGAAAATATAGATACTACAAGTGTATTCAAGGCAGAGAAGCCACCTAATAAAGAAAACAACAATTGCTTCGGTTGTGGAAAGCCAGGGCACTTTAAGAGGGATTGTCGTTCAAATCGAGGAAGAGGATGTGGTTTTGTTCAAAGAGGTCGAGGGTCATACAATAACAGGAGAGTATTTAATAGAGGAAGAGGCCAACATGAGAGTTTTCATACAATTATAGCCAACAATACTGCAAGTGAAAAGATAGTTAAAGGTGAAATAAATTGGCTCCTTGATAGTGGATGTACGGACCATATAATAAACACAGATGAATATTTTGACTCATACAAGACTTTAGAAAGACCAATGAAGGTGAGAATTGGCGACGGTACAGTATTGGAGGCCACAAAACTTGGGGAAGATTATCCAAGATTTATAACAGGAATGGAAAGATTATAGCAGTTGCAATGAAAGATGACAGGTTGTACAAAATGAGAAGTTTCATAAAAGAAGCAGAAGGAAATATTAGTAAGTGTAATATGACAATCAAAGAAAAATTACACCGTACACTGGGACATGTAAATTTTAAGAGTTTATCATTGATGTGTAAAAATGATTCATTAGAAGGAATACCTAAAGAAATAGAGAATATACATTTAAGGTGTGCAACCTGTATTGAAAACAAAATGCATAGCTTGCCCTTTCAGAATAATAGAAGGAGAGCCCAAGAAATATTGGAAATAGTACACACAGATCTGAATGGGCCACATCAGACTACAGGATACAACGGAGAAAGATATTTTTTTACATTAATAGATGATTACAGTAAATTGGTGAAAGTTTATTGTATAAAGAGTAAAGATGAGGTATTTGATTATTTAATGCAGTATGTGAACGAGGTACAGAATCTAACAGGAAAAATGATAAAAGAACTACGATGTGATAATGGGAAGGAGTACATAAATGCGAGAGTTTTTAAGTTTGCAAGAGAGAAAGGAATAGCTATAAAACCGTGTCCAGCGTATGTTCATGAACTAAATGGAACTGCAGAAAGATATAATCGCACGTTAATGGATATGGCAAGATGTCTGTTATCAGAAGCAAAAGTTGAAAGAAGATTCTGGCCTGAGGTAATTAAGTCTGCAGCATATCTGAAGAACAGAACAGTAAATAATAATAATAGTTTCAAGACTCCATACGAAATATTTTCCCAAAGAAAGCCGTCAGTAAAATATATGAAAATTTATGGAAGTAAAGTTTTTGTGAGAACTCCTGAAGAAAGGCGAAAATCGAAATGGGATAAGAAAGCAGAAATAGGAATACTACTTGGATACACGGACACCGGCTACAGAGTATTGATAAATAACAAAGTAATAACGGCGAGACATTGTGACATAATAGAAGAAGACATTACTTTGTGTGGATTGGACGAAAAAGAAGAAAATGCAAGTCAAAAGGTGATAGATGAGAAGATAGAAGAGTCTACAGAGAAAATGGAAGAGAATAGTAATATGACAGACAAGGAAGATGAAAAAAGTGATGAGTTGAACAGTTATAGAAAAGGAAAAAGACAAATTAAACCCCCACGACGATTTGATGATGAATATGGGTATTGTATTTATGTTAATTTTTGTAATGCTATGATTCCAGATAATTTTCAGGAGGCAACTACATGTAATGAGGCAAATAAATGGAAACAAGCCATGGATAAAGAGATGGACAGTTTGGTAAAAAATGATACATGGGCCCTAGTAAATAAACCTCCAAAGGACAAAAAAGTTATCGATGTCAAGTGGATTTATAGTAAGAAGAGTGAAGATAAGTATAAAGCTAGGTTAGTTGTAAGAGGGTTCCAACAAATTGATTGTGTAGATGATATTTATTCTCCAGTAGCTAAGATGCCAACACTTAAATTACTGTTATCCTTTTGTTGTCAAAATTCTTTACATATCCACCAGATGGATGTAGAAACAGCATTCCTAAATGGTAAAGTAGTATCTGAAGTTTATGTAAAACAACCTAATGGTTATGAAGATGGTACCAGTAGAGTATATAAGTTAAAAAAATCATTGTATGGGTTAAAAGAAAGTCCTAGAATTTGGTATGAATGTTTTAATGATTTTTTAGTAACTATTGGTTTTCGTAGAAGCAAATATGACTTTTGTTTGTATGTTAAAGAGGAAAATGATGTAACTGTATACATATTATTATTTGTCGATGATTTATTAATAAGCTGTAGGCATGAGAATATTATTGTAAACATTAAAAAGAAGTTATCTGATAAGTTTAAAATGAAAGACATAGGTAAAGTTAAAAATTATATTGGTATTGATATTGAGTATGAGTATGGCACAGGGAATGTTATGACTTTAAGTCAGAAATGTTATATTGAGTCACTAGCTAAATCTTATAATATTGAAAATGCAAAATTGTGTACTATCCCTATGGAAATAAACTTAAAATTGGAAAAAGCTGATTTAAATGAGGATATTAAGTATAGAAATTTAATTGGAGCACTTTTGTATGTTAGTTCAGGCACTAGGCCAGATATAGCGTTTAGTGTAAATTATTTAAGCAGATTTCAAAATTGTTACAATGAGACACATTTTAAATATGCTCTGAGAGTTTTAAAGTATTTGTATTTGACAAGGGATTGTAAGCTTACCTTTTCTAAGAATAATAGTGCTGATGTTTTAGATTGTTATGTGGATGCCGACTGGGCAGGAGATATTGTAGATAGAAAGTCGACATCTGGTTTTGTAATAAGACTATTTGGAAATGTAATAAGTTGGAAGTCAAAGAAGCAAAATTGTGTCACAAAATCTTCCACATTTGCGGAGTATATTGCCCTATCTGAAGCTGTAACTGAACTTAAATTTTTGATATGTTTAACTAATGATGTATTTGTTAAAATTTCTAAACCGGTCAAGATATATGAGGATAATTCAGGGGCTGTAGCGATTGCTAAGTATGGTAACTTCACTAAAAACTCGAAACATATAGAAGTTCATTATCATTTTATTCATGAAAATGTAAAGGAAGGAAATGTAGAAATTGTTAAGATACAGTCAGAGGATAATGTAGCTGATATATTTACAAAATCGTTAGGAAATGTAAAATTCATTAAATTCAGGGAAATGTTAAATGTTAAGAAATAAAACAAAATGTTAAGATGTGTATAAGAAGTTTATTAAAGTAAATAATGTACCTAGTTTAGCCTAGTAATAGTAAAAAAAGCAAATGATACTTACCTAGATTACTTATAAGTTAGTATGTAACTGATTAATACCATACCATAATATTAATACTTACCTTTGATACCTACCTAAGATAATATTGAATACTTACCTTGGTTAAGTTTGTTAATGATATGTTAGATTAAAGATTTAAGGATGTGTATATAGGAAAGCATAGTTCTTGTTTGTAAAGAGCTGTTGTTTATAAAATATAAATGTAAGGAGGTGTGTTAATTATGATACATTTATATCCTATAGAATACAACACTAATTCTGTGTCCCATCACTACTCACGCGCGCCCTGATTGGTTGTATGGTTGTAAATGAATCATGGAGTCTAATGGTGTGTGCAAAGCGTCTCTCTTGTATTGTAATTATAATAAATAGTGTAACATGTGAAACAGTGCTAAATAAACATTATCCAAAGTATCGAGTGTTTTCCTTGCAATATATAATAGTAATATTGCTGGTGATCTGAACTACAGGTTCTCTTAAATCAGACACCAGTCTCTGTTTGTATGTACAACATTCTAATGTATATTTTATTACCAATTTGTGACAGAGAAAGAGATACATTTTTATTATTTTTTATTTTTTATTTGAAGGGACCGTTTTTCGACTGTTTGCCCGTCCTCCTAAGTCAGCTCCTTATATCACAGACATCATATCCAGATATATAGGAATGCCTAAACTAATCAATAATATCAATACAACCAAAGTCTTCTTTCTAATTATATAAAATCTTCCAACTTGCACAAATATATATCAATATAGACCGTCAAATATATTCCGATATTCCTATATATTTGGATATGTTGTCCGTAACTTCAAATAATGAGACGACTGTACCGAATGGGGCGTTTTAAAAATGTATACTTGAGAGGTTGAAATTTTGTTGAGTCCGAAATTGACAAAGCAAAGTTAGAGACATTCATGGTTCAATGCATTGCATGTAAACGACTATGCTGTGCGTTATTAACATAAAATATAATCAAGAAAAAAATGTTTTGTAGATTTTTTTATATCAGGCGTAGATATTTTGCAGCACATAACACCTCTACCAAGAAGTATAGCTAGTTTATATACGTACTTGAAACAGTTAACAGTCTGTCAATACACGTCATAAAACTAAACAAACGCGCTGTACATAGCTTCATTTATCTCTGTTTATTGTCGCTCATAAACTAAAATCACTCTTAACGTTACAACTCAATATAATGTAAGACTAATTGCGAGAAAACAAGTGATTTAGATAAGTTTTATCGGTTCTTGTCTGTGTTCAGTTCAATTAACCGCCAATATTGAAAGACCTTCTATGCTAATTCCTCTTACTAGGAATAGCAAGTTGGTTCAAGTGTCTAGTTATTATGGTTAAAGACTTTGTTGCAATATTTGAGTAACTGAATGAACATTTTAACGCTTCATTAGTTACCTAACATGGTACTCGAGTTTACCGTCCATCTTGCTTCAAATAAGTTATCTTGGCCGTGAATTATCTAGTGTTCCTACGAATATACAATATTTTTTACTGTCATCCTATTTTAGATGTCAATTCAAATTGCAGTTCCAATTTAAAAACTAAATGCTGCAACATACCTTGATATGCGTGTATGTAGGTATTGTTTATTTTACAACTACAAGCCTAACTTTTAAGTATGCCATTTTGTAGAAAAATATTCCGTAGAACCTGCAGAATCAAACATAGTTACTGTTATATAGCACCATGATGCGATTTTTGAAATGCTGCACAAACATTCCATTGGGTCAAAAATATAAATTTAAGAAGACGTTAGGTACTTACATAAATGCATGATAGACGAATACAAAGAATGAAATAAACCTAGCTTGCTCACATTATATCTATTTACTGGTTTCAACACAAATTTAGAATGGTCCCCAATGCCGTTTAATTTTGTAACTATAAGTGCTATAAGTGGGTTATCGTTAATTGTTGGTTCTACTTCACTATCGCGATTGCAAGCCCTTGGGAGATAAGTGAACGTTTGTTAGATACCGACTTAATTGCAGATAGTGCGCCTTATTTTAGAAATAATTTACTTTAGATTAGAGATGTGCCGAGTAGTCGGCCACTTTTGTGCTCGCCGACTAACTACAAGTAGTCATCTAAGTATACTACAAATGTCAATTGTCAAGGATTAGAAGTACTACATAACTTGTGCCGCTTTGTAATATACTGCATGTTGTGGTGCGACGAACAATACGAAATATAACAAGGATTTAATTGCATTTTAAATTCTAATTTTGACTGAATCTAATGATCGGCCTCTTTTGCAGTAACCGACTAGTCGGTGGAACTCATAGTTGGCTCATCTCTACTTTAGATAGGTACAATACGCGTTTAATATTAAGTTATTTTATATACTTGGTATTGAGATATATAGGTATCTTTGAAATTTAATAAGATGTCATTTATGTGCAATTTTGAAGATTACATTATAGAATAAATATAAGTAAAGATATGCAAATCGGCTTCGAATAAGGAACACATGCCTAAACCCTTGGACACAGGCATAAGTAAAAATGTCACAAATACGCCAAAATTCAAGTCGATACTTATTGGGCCGCGCCGGTGACTTTAGGAAGAACATTGATGAAGATTACATATTATCTTCTCTACCTCCATAGCGAGCCAAAGCCAGGCAGAATATTTTCATATTGCAGTTCTTAGTAGTCGAGGATATGCGAATGCTGCTTACGAATGAAGCTTCAAGGAACCCGTAGCAACAGTACACCAACTATTCTATATAAAAATGCACCAGCGTATCTGTTAATACTTACTACCTACCATGTAACAAAAGCCTCATGAATCTTCAATGGTATTTTCCTAGTATTACAACTGTCAATTTTGTACTACGGCATTGAAAATTCGAGAGAGAAATTTATTGTTGATAAAACTCATTATGGTGTATCCTTTTACTTGATATTGATAGATAATTCTACAACTGCTACAATAATACTGTATTATTTTAAAAGTTACAAACTGCCTTTGTTTTGATGTATTCTTTTGAATAGATGATTTAGCTGGTTTGCCCGTTTAAACGTTTTTGAGTACCTACCCACTTTACAACAGCTAAAGTATGCGGGCGACACTAAAGAAGTTAAACTTCACACAATTCTCGGGTTACCTCCACAATAAATCACACAAATCCATGGTTTTCCAACACCCATAAATTGTATGGTATAAACCACTTAGATGCTTCTTTTCTTTCTAAGCTTATGTCTCAGTTAAATAGATTATCTACACTGAAACTATCGAGTCATCTCGTATGTATTAAATCAGATTGAATTGATCGGACTTTTATAGAGAGTATGGCAACGTAGAGATCTTAGCAAGATCTATGCAAATTCAAGTAAAAAATCATATTTCAACGGAACTCTTAACATCTGCAACCAATTTCGTTACAAAATTTGTCCCTCCCAAAACAGTTTAAGAAAGTTTGTTGCTATACGAACGGAAACAAACTGATTGGTTCCAATCCAAAGGACGTCCGGCTCAACTCGCCACTTGAGAGAATTGTTTTTACAGCCGCATTTAAAAAAAATATACCATTATATACAAAAGGTCTTCATTACTGCAACATTGTTGTCTTAAATTGTTGGCAGGAGAAAAGGTTGCGATGAGCTGGCGAGGCTACACAAAAACTGTATAATTGCTATGTATTGGGAACGTTTTGGTAGTTTCAAGGCAACAGCCATGTTGTATAGCTTTCAGCAACAAGCAGGCAATTTAATGAAGCAGTAAAACGTGATTTTACACAAAGGGCAAAATGTGACTACCATATGAAAAGAGGCAACTTGTGTGAAGGAATATCTTACTATATTAGTAGAGCCTTGCGTAAGACTAACAATAAGCTAGGGTGAGATTTAAACAAAAAAGTGAAAAGTAGCAGCAACTAAAAAAGGACAGTCAAAAGGCCGCAGGTAGCAATTCTTAACACTTCATTATAATTGCTCAGTTGTGCGTTCAAATAAAACACATTAGCTACTATTCCGTATTTTAAATTGAAGCAAATTTTGTGTATGTATTCTCAGGATTACCTATTTATTGAGCAATAAAGTATTGAAAAATCTGTGAGTCGCTCAACCAAGCGAAACTAAAACGATGTTGAAAGACAAGATTCAGAAGAATATTGAAATTTGTGAAGGAATCCACAAACTCGTTAGTCAGAATGCAAGCATGTTGCACCCATAAATCATGAAAAAGGTTAGTCGGGAGACAAATTTAAGACATGTGGTCTGCAGCTGCAAGGGTCAAAATAGTTAAATGCGTCCACGTTTTTTGTTTTCAAACATCCAAATAATATTGCTGTGTATCAAGTGTACGGATTACTCACAATCGTGCCTGAAATGAAAACAATCTCGATCGGTTTTGGTAACGACACCGATAAAACAATCATAATGTGTTACCGTTTCGCAACGAGACACCTCGCAAATATGAATTTTATATTTCTTTTCAGATTTTGCTTTGAGTGGATATTTTATTCAATTTTCAGTTAAATAAAATATCAAGGGTTGTCAAATTTGAACAGGTGAACGTACTTTCTTATTTTAGAGTCCATTTTGTGGAATCGAGTGTGCATTTATACAAAATGTAAAAGAATGAATCATGACAAGTCAGTTTTAAATATTTTGAGTCAATCTTATCAAATGTATGAGGTAGGAGAGTATCTCTTACAGGTATCAATTTCTGAAACGAGCCCAACTTAAAAATAAAGAATGACATTAATTATTATTTTTAGACTTAACCAGATCAAACCTGCCTCGTGTCATCATGTCACTATCAAATCATACTTATAAAAGCTTGTGTAAACATCCTAAGACATGAAGAAAAGAGCAACGTATGTAAGTAATCTTTAGATAGACCACGACGCGTAACACGATATCCTTGAAGAATTGTCATTCTGTTAATTACTTAGGTAAACATTATAAGAGACATCTGATGCCGTTGCAGCTATCCCATTTCTATTGCTTCGTTAAGGAAAAATACAAAGCTTTTTGTCCTTATTACTTATTTATCTTTGTTTGTGCTATTTCTGGCCTTACCTAACGGTGAAAATATCACGTTGATTACAATGGAAGCTGATAAAATGCAGTTCAGTGCAAATATGTTAAGTACCTAAATAGTATTTGCCAGAAATATTGCATTTTGTTTTTCTATTCCGTATATAAAAATACTGATTCCTACTTTTTTCAAATGGTTAGAAGCAACTTACTCGTATATAAAATTGCGTAGAGATTTTCAACGCAAGCCTACGCTTTTACGTGTTATATAATTATATTGAACTGTATTTTAAAATATTCCAATGTCTGCTCTCGTTCATCTATTGTCGGATGCCTAAACTAAATTATCATAATTTTCCGCTCGCCACTCGTTCTGCGAAACTCGCGAGACGGTTTTGGTCGTTAAATAAAATACCTTCTTAAGCCCACAACGGTTTGCGCTGACATTTCTGCATTGTATATTTTAAAATGGGTTCGAGACTGTTGCTTTGAGCAACTTGCGTTACAAATTGTCCCTTATTATACTTTTTTAACCGCTGCGCGCTGGCAAACTCCTTGAAATACATTTTGTTACTAATTACCGTCTAATTACACGGTGTAAGAAATGTTTTGTACGGATGCGGCGTTTGAGCGGTCCTATTAAATTTAATGTTGCAATTCAATCGAACGAACCTGGAAAACATCTCTGTTAATAGAGCTGTTTTAGAAACAATGAAATTATCATTAGACTCGAAGTTAATGAAAACGGGATAGCCGATTGGCAAAAACGTCCCAGACGATTTGGTAAGCTGTTGTTCTTTTGTTTTGACGATTCAATGCGGGCTCCACAGGCAACAAGGGAAGGCGAATATTACTATGGGCAACGTAGAGCAATAAATCAAGCGAGGCGATGAATACAGCTTTATGTTCAAAACGTGCGTCCGTCCAGATTGGAAAATTGACATCTAATGACTAATTCATACTCCAATGGGTTCATATCACCTTGAGAATAATGTCGCAGACTTAGAATGGCAGGAGAATGGTGCTGCAGTTTCCTAGAAAATATTCAGGATTTAGACCGCGCTTTTTTCTGTTTTGAAGATTCTATTTACTGTAAATGTTAAAAGAACAAGTTTGAATGTTTATCATTCTTCCTTCTCAAATTTTAATTTCTGGATTATTATAGTGTTCTAGCCCTATAATCTGCAATCGCGCTACATATATACATAGAATATTGTCTTCAAAATACAAAGTCACAGAGACGTCGCAGTAAAATCTTCCATGACATTATTATTCTGCCCAGGTTCCAAGTTGTCTCCTAGTGTCCACATAACATGTCGAATAATGTCGATGTTATGCGTCAAGCGATATATTTACGTCAACCATTTAATAGACCATCTCATTAGTTCAGTCCACGTCCGACGCACGGCTAAGGGCACGGGAAAGGCGAGTACATTGCTGTTCAAGATTGCCTTCATCACTTACCTGATCAATTGAGTTATTTCTATGCTACATCACGAGTATGCAAATGCGTTTAACTATGCGATGAATTAACTTGCGATCCCTGTTATTGGTGCTACGTAACGCATGCATTGTGTAAATCATGACATACGTGACCTCCAATCTTACGGTTAATATCACTTCTTTACTGGAATCGATTCCACAATGTATCGCTCTTAATTACTTCATTCATATCGGTATTGTTTGTTTGTTTCATATTTTTAGTTGATGCGATTTCATATCTTAATGGTCTTGTTTGCTTGATATCTACAGATAGTTTCTGTGTCACCAATGCGACCAATGTTAACTCTTCAACTGATTCTACTACGTAAATCAATTTTAATTAGCTAACTTAATTTCCATGAGTAATTACTATTGTAGTACAGTAAAACAATGACATTTTGTTTGATAGTATCATCTCAGTCTTAAAAGTAATAAGTGTACAAGCAGAATTCCATCGTCCAGACTCTATTATTAGAAACGTTACAATAAAGTTAAAATAAGATAAATGCACGTACAAATGTTGCTTCGCCGCTCTCGCCGTAGTCACATGGCTCGTGTTCATTGGAAAGTTTAGAACTCCTGTTTTTGTAAAACTTTTACGATCTTCCACAAAAATATCACTGTTGAACAACGTCACGATAAACCATCACTATTATTTTTAAATTTCACGTAAAGTTTAATTTACAAACTCCATTTACGAACGAAATTTTGTCCGGTAGTAAATATTTGTATTGGTTAGCGTTTTGTTTATGCGTCGACGAGGCCGAATGCGTGGGTACGTTCGGTCGGGCCGCGCGCGCGCCTTCGATTGAGTTGTGTAGGGGCAGAGCGTCCGCTGCTCCGCCAGATGACAGCTTCATATCTTCTTCCCTTCCCGTCCCCACTCCCACCTCTTAAGTCTCTTTGGAATAAACGTGGCTCACTGAACGAAATAGACTTGTTGCATTTTATTTTATTTTATTTTATTATTCTACCGGCCGTACCGGCCAGTCCAAATGGCCTGTCTTCGGCTCAATAGGATTTGTTGGACTTGATGGATGAAGAGCCTATGAACTGGGTACTCACAAATGATTGTAAATACTGAAAGATACAAAATGTTTATTTATTTTCTGGTCGGTTGGCTTAGGGTTGTTGAACACTAGTAGGTGTAGGCGGTAGAGTCGATTCAAGAAAAAGTAAAAATAACTCATAGCCTATAACTACCTCTGGTATTATGAGACAGTCAAGCATTACTTAATCTATCGGATTTTATTTGGAAAGATGAATACTCGAATTATTGTCTTATTTTCATTTCCTTTGTAACAGGTACTTACCTATATTTCCAAATTTATAGTCTTTAAGTCTTCTAAATACAGTTGAAATTCGCTTGATCCAGCAAATGGTTCATACGCCTGCATAACCCGGCGCTGTCTATATGTAACAAGTTCTCGAGAAAGTCATTATTAAGACCTTCGCCGGAGAATATTTTTTGTTCAAGGCGGTCAGTGTTTGTGTACGGGATGAAAAAAGTTTATTTTAAAATTGCGTTGATTGAGTTGTTATGGGCCGGTTTGAGTATCGGAATGATTTCATGCTTGCAGCCACGCGGATGCTTAAAAACAACAGATTACGTTTAAGTGTGGATAAAATAATTGTGCTCGTAATCTTCGTTGAGTCATTTCTGGGATTCTTTATAGTGAAATTAACTGGGTACTTGATGCTTTGAGAATGTAATATTAACAAGTTTCATAATTAAGTACCTGTAGACCGAACCTTGCTCGGTTTTTATATGCAGCAAAAATCGTTTTTTTTTGTATTAAATATCATTTGTGTCTATGCCGTCTATATGAAACATTTCATTTCATTTCATTTCATTCATTCATTTCATTTCATTTCATTTCATTTCATTTTCATTCATTCCTTCTGGGTAAAATAGGCGTGTTATAAAAAGTATGCCAAATTTTAATGTAATTTTGGAATTTAACATCAGACTCTGAATATCATTTGTAATGAAATTGCTCAATGAGACAAGTCTGATTCTAAAAAGCAGCAAGGAGTTCGATTTAGGTATGCTAGTTGGATGGCGATGACAAGGAACCTCAACGTAACAGAAGTATGGTTGTTAAACACGTCTACCACAGCCTTCTGGGTAGTATAGGAGTGAAAAAATCCGCATCACAAAAACTGGCTTTAAAGCAATGTCGAAGTTTTTACCAAAATGTACTAACATTATCCAAACGAACTCAAAATCGACATAAAATCGAAAATCGTTTTAATTCGAATATGAGATCCTAGATCTTAAATTTTTCTTTAATTATTTAAAAATAAATACAACAATTGTTGAACAACAATATCACGGTTTTTTAAACATCGAACAAATTTTCTACATTTTGTCCACTTTTCCGATGCATAAATAAATAAATTAATTAATTAATAACTATTAAAAATTGTCATAGTTGTACAATAATTCATATACACACAACAATATAACATGCAAAATTTCAGCTTTCTGGCACTAACGGTTAGTGCCTCGGACAATCGGGCAGAAGACGGTCAGACGGACCTTGCGAAAGTATAAGGATTCCTTGTGGATAATGGAACCCTAAAAATATCATGTAACTACCTACATATTATTATAATAAAATCATAGAGATAAGTACACACATGATAGGGTCCTATAGTGCCGCCAAAATTTATTTCTAGATTTGATCTTCGAATTGAATGACCCCGTTGAGGCTGATTTTTTAAAATCCTAGAATAGATGCAGAAAGTGGAATAAGGGCAGGAAGAATTACACATTATATACATTATAAAATATCCCCCTACAGACACCTAAATGTAAGCGAAAATCATTAGGACTAATTATATTTTTTCAAAAATATCCTTAATAAGTTCTCAACATAATGTTTTGTTATTTTTGATTTACAAACAAATATCATTTTTTTATTTTAGTGATATCGGAATCTTTTATCACTAATACCATAAAATAATTATTGAATACGTGTAAATTATTTTCAATACTGGTTACCCTAAAAGTGAAACGTCAAGTGTCAAGTCAAGAGAGTCAGCATGTCAGCACTCAGCAGCACTGTCAGCAGCGAAAACAAACTAATCAAAACAAAACAATGTCGTTAATAATTTGCTGATAATCATAAACTATTTTAACTCTTGTCCTACTAGTTTATTACCAACATGTCTTTGGATCCAAGGAAGTATTTAATAAAGGATTTAATTAACAAAACGCCGCCGATAGACGTGTGGCTACAAGGAACTATAGAACAAACTGTGGGCACGGACATTGTGATAATTTCGGATACAACTGGACGCGCGAAGATAGCTAAATGTGACTCTGCTCATGGAATAATTGATAAATCTTCAATAAGAAAAGGTAATTCACCTAAATTCTGGTTTTATATCTTTAATATAATATGCTTTGCTTCAATCAGCTTCGCTTCGCTCGCTCGCTATTATATCGCACCTTCGGTAGGACAAGGGCCGAAGTGCTAATTTTATAATTTTTCAGGACAGACGTTTTAAGGTTTTTATAGATTGATATTGTGTTTTTCTACCCATATTAATGTAAAATAGTATTTTAGTTTTTAGCAGAAATAAACCTTATACAATTGTGAATATAAATATGTAATTTAAAAGTGTGAGTTATTTATTTATTTATACTACATTTAATAAAATATTAAAGTATGCATACAATTATGCCCTTATTTCCCCAACATTTAAATAATTATGCAATTGTGACCAAATTACACATTATTTTGAAATGATTTATTCAATGAAAATACTACTTATTTTGTACTTCTTTACTCTTCTTCTTAGGAACATCTTTATCACTGATAAAATAAAACACTACAATTAAAAACTTTACTTAATAAAATAACATAAAAGTCACTTCTAAAAAGTTTACATTAAATCTATAAAATGCCATGTTGATGCGTAAGACTTATTTATACTGTTATTCTAAAATCTGTCAGTAATCACAGCATTTGTGAAATCACAATTTGTTTTTTATAAGATAATCACAAAGTTTACTAGTATAGAATATGAAAACAATATTCATAAGAACATTTTATTACAATCAACTAAGTATCTAGGTATGTATAAATAACTTTTTTGCATAATACTTTCAAAACCTGAATACTTAAAAATCTTTTTAAATTATTAACAATCATAGTCATCTAAATTAGACACAAATCAGTAGTGCTGCTAAAACTTTATAAAAACAAAACAGTAACTATAAAAATAATAAAAATCAATGAAAGGTGGATACTTATATTTACATGTTCACTGGAATGTATTATTGAAATAAACTATTATAAAATTGTTCGTAAAATTTTGGAACTATGTTTGAGGCAAATAGTTGACGGATATCTTAAAGACCCTAATTTCTTGTGAATCTATTAAAAAATAGTAGGTCGAATTTGGTTTTCTAGGTGGCTTAATACAAGTGTTATTGTCGGTAATTTTGACTCTTCGATATGCAGGAGGAATCAGTTTCACACAAAATGCGAGAAAGTCTCTTTGCCTCATGTGTGCTCCACGCTCCCAGTAGGATTTTTTTTTTTTTTGCCTCGAGATTCCATTTTTATTCCCTAAAAGCGAAAATAATCAGACGTTTAGTTCGGTTAATTATTCATCAGAACAAAAATAACATAGTCAAACCAATAAGAACCTTTTTTTTTTGCATCGGGGGTTAATAAATGGCAAAAATGGCATCGGAATTATCTTTCAGATCAATAAATAGACACAAGATTTTGTAAAGAAAACGACGGAAATGTTATAAATTTTACATAGAAAGTAAAGCGGTTGGAATTACAATGTCATAAATACTATTATAGTTATCTGTATAAGACAAAATTGGAATGACAAAGTTAGATTTGGTTTAAAGACTAGGTAATGTTGGACTCACAAAGGCACAACTACCAAAACGATTTTGTTCTGTCAAATATGTGCTCTAAAATAAGGCATAAGTAGGCATAAGTACACGAAATGTGACCATGTCTATCCAAAATATAAAACAAAAAAGGGCATATTTACCTTAATGACTTTGACGCTCCAGTTCACAACCACTACTCACACGGACGATGCCGCAACTGACCAATGAGATTTTGTCGCGCCAATATCATTTAAAAAACGTACGAATGGAACAAAGGCAACTAATGCCATCTGGCAAAAATGAACTGAATCTAGTGAATGTCTTTGTTCCTACAGGTAGAGCTTAGTTTTTAAGTGACTTTGGCATATTTAACTCATTTTCAGAAATTTTAGCACTTCGGCCCTTGTCTTACCGAAGGTGCGATATATATATTCCACTTGTAACACTAACGCACTTAACAGCAGTGCTGTTTACAGCACCAATTTATTTAAATTATGTTTGCAAAATTTTAATGAAAGGCTTTAAAGTGAATGGAATACTTTTGGTGCTGTAAGCTAAGTGGAATGCGTCTTCTACGAATACTTAACTGAAATAATGTAGAAGCAGTGCATTTATAAATTAAAGTCATTCATTATTAAATGCTTACTGCTCAGCTTTATGGCTATCGGTTATACTAAATAAATTATTATCCTTTTGATAGCTAAAATTAAAGATTTCACATTGATGTGTCCATTTACATGTATTATATTTTAGGAACCTACTGCTGCATCATAGGCATAGCAGTGAAATTGAAAGGAGTGCCAGAGATCCATGCCAGTAAATTCATTGATCTAACTTCAGAACCACAAATGAAGCTAGCCTGGGACACAGAAGTTAGGGAAGCCAACTTATTTTTAGAAGGAAAGTCAATTCCAACTGTATAATAAAACAACTTTTTATAAAACTGGTGTATAATTCCATCACCATAATATAAAATAATATACATTATTTATTGCGGTTGTGACAAATGGACCATTCCATTCCATAAACATCATTTTATATCACAGTTTGTTGATTACAGGCATTCATAATCATAAATGCAATCTTTTGCTTTATGTAAGTCATTGATATGAAAAAATAACTATTTAAATTATATAACAAATACAAATCAAAATCCATAATAATTTCTGTATATAACACAATAAATATGCACCAATCAACACTATTTTCAAGTCTTACAATTGTCTCATTAAATATTTAATGCCTTTACCCTACAAAAGTTAACATCTTAAATACGGGGTGGATGCGACATAGCGACATTTATTGAAACCACAGCTTCTATACATGGTAAGTATCAATTTCCACCGGATAAAAATTCTCTGGCGAAAAAAAAAATCACGTTCTCCGAACAATTTGAACATTGCGATCGTGCAATTTGTTCGGAGAACGTGTTTTTTTTTTTTTCGCCAGAGAATTTTTATCCGGTGGAAATGCATACTGGCCATGTATAGAAGCTGTGGTTTCAATAAATGTCGCTATGTCGCATCCACACTGTATAATGAATACACAACTTAAATCTTAGCGGGAGACTTGAGCAGTGGTCCGAGTTTCTGTGCAAGCATGATGTTGCCGGCAATCTTGAGTTTGCCCTTCAAGTACGCCACTTGCGGGTTAAGAGTGCCAGATGCGATGTCTACCATGTCATTGTCGCTAACTGTCAGGGTGGTATCAGCTTTGCCAGATTTGGGAGTACCTTCGTAGACTGAAGGGGTCTTGAGGTCCAGAGCTGTGGGGAGAAATAAACTAGTTAGTACATGAAGTTAAGCCTTATATCTCACATTTAGAATCTACTAACTGAATTTATAAGATTCAAGAATACTTTCACTTTCTTAGTTTTCAGAGGTCTATTCCTGAGACAAAGGTAACCTTTTAACCGCCCGACAATAATTTTCAGGTCCATTTCGCCAGGGTCACATAATAATATATCCATTCGACCCTGGCAAAGGCAAAGAACTTGAAACTTTTTGTCGGATTTATCTGAAACAAGTGGTAAAAGGTAACAACAGATGTAAAGCTATCTATCAAATAATACTCACTCCATGATTTAACAGTCTTGCCATTCTCAGTAATGTTATAAACGAAGACGCCTCCAACGCTCTTGGCCATCTCCTTGTTCTTGTTGACTTCTTCTGTGATCTTGGCGAAGAGAGCATCACTCTTGAGAGCACCCGCTGATGATACGGGAGCCGCAGCGCTAGGGGACGCCACACCGGATACGACGTTCTTCAGGTCAATGTATGCACCTGATGACAACATTATAAAGATTAAGAATTCAAAAAAGGAGGTTCTATATTTATCATTCTATTTTTTTTAAATAAACTTAGGATCTTGGTAAAATCAAATGCTGGATAATCGATTTCGACACAATTTTAATGATTCATTCATAAGAAAATAAAAATATACTAAAGTTTGTTTCGTGAGGGTTATGATGGATTTTTAATTATAAACGCCGTATGCAGCGAACTCGCGTGTACTGAACCTGATGATAGCTGGCACAACCCATACATAAAATAAGATTTAAACTTGAATCAATATCTCAAAATATGCAACAGTATGGTACCAAATAGTCAAAACATATACCATTTTAATTATAACAGTTTTTTTAATTTTCTTAATAGAGATTCATCATATTTACCAGCAATGACGACGTTGCCGGTCTCCTTGAGCTTGGTCTGGAAGTGCACGCGCTTGCCTTCGAGCCACATCTCAGTGGCGAGCGTCTGCCCCGGCATCACGGGCTTCACGAAGCGAGCCTTCAGTGCCTTCACGTTGCCTGGTTCGTTGCCACCATATCTGTCAAAGAGATGTTTGATATTTTATTCAGAGTAAAAATTTCTGGGGCTTAATGCACTAAGGATGAAAGACACGGATTCCGCCAAGAAATTCTCAATAACAGCAAGGAATCTGGAATTGTACCTGGTGAGTAGCGATAAGCTCACCTATCACATGCAACTTAAACATAATAAGTGAATTGTGGGTGATATACATCTCTGTAATGTGTTGTGGGCGTGATGTTTTGTATGTAATCGACTATGGGATTGTTTATCGCTGCTGTGCTATCTATTCCGTGGCTTTGTCAAGATAAAAACTACTGTATTGTATGTAGAATAATATGAAATTAATTTTGAGCCGGATATTTTCATAGTAAGCTGGGATGTCATGAAAAAGTAAGTTAAGTTATGTCTCTTATTACTAGATAATCGTCATACACCAAAACTAGAAATTATTTACTATCTTATATTCGTGACACAAGGGTTTTAGCGATACAGTTTTTGGGCATTGCCGTTTATTATTTAAAATTAAAATCGAATTTAGGAACTAAAAAATAAAAATAAATACAGAATAATTATAATAATACAGTGACTTTTAGATTAACAAGTTGCAACTGAGTTCATGTCTCAGACTTGCAATATGTCGATAAAATTTAGTTGTTGTACCTTTTAAAGCCTTCACCGAAAATAGTTCGTACGCATTTTCCATAAACTGCTTTCACTATGAAAGTAACTGATAAACAGTCATTTTATGAAAGGAGCAGAACGTTTTTTACTTACTTGGCCAAGACGTGTCTAGCAGAGAATCCAAGTGACGCCAGACCGTGGAGGATAGGTTTGCTGTGTCCGCTGGCTGTGGCCACGTTGGGGTCGATGTGCAGTGGGTTCAAGTCACCTGATAACCTGCAATAAAAACAAAAAATATTATGAGACGATAAAAATGATGCACAGTTTGTATCAACTTATTTTAAAATCTTGCCCAATGTCAATTTTAATTTTATATTTTTTGTGTTTTGATGTTTGTTTTGACGTGTTCAAGCGCCCCTTGGGGCCCATGGAAATAAATGATTTGATTTGATTTGATTTGAATTACATTGTAGACATATGCAATATGTTCAAGTATAGATAAATAAATATCACACTAAGCCATCTAGTCCAATACTATAAAGATCTTCATACTCTATCACTTCTTCCCTATTAAATGTTGAAGAGCAATCGAATTTTACCATTTGAGAATTTGTAACTACCGCAATTTGCAACATCACTTTATCACTACATGTCCTAATATTTTGTCTAAAAAATACTAAGTTTACCTTAAAAAATGCAAAGAAAGTAAATCAACCCTAGCAAAGGCAACTATCAAAATATGGATGGAATAAACCAGTCATCGGATTGGGTACATTTCAACTTTTAATTCATTATTTTTATAGCATTGAGTTATGCTTAGCAAATTATACTAAGAAACAGTTGAAAAATTATGGTTATAATATTATTACAATTATGTTTGTATCCTATCTAAGATAAGAACAAATGGATGAACGTGACGTCACGAAATGACGTAACATAAAATTGAGAAATTAAGGACCGTAGCTGGTTGGTTAAAGCGGCTGCCCGGTGTGCAGAAGGTCACGGGTACATTTATTTCGATTATAATAATATCTAACCTGTACAAAGCAGCCTGATCTTCAGCAGTGCGTTGTTCCACCACGGCATCGGGGGCACGCTTGGGGGCGGGCTGGACATCCACGGATTGGCTGTTGGTGCGAGGGCCGCCGAAGCCTCCCTGCCCGAGCACGAAGATGTGCTGCTGAGTGCGGGCTACTAGCTTGTTGTCTTGGAAGATCTCGCCTGGAAGAATCAATCGAGCACATGATCATGTGTGTATAACATAACATCACGCCTATATTACTCAGAAGGGACGACCGGATGGCGGAGTGGGTAGTGTACCTGCCTGCGACGACGAGGTCGCGGGTTCGATTCCCACTTAAGACAAATCTTTGTGTGCATGAACATGGGGGTTTGTCTTAGTCTGGGTGTTTCTATGTATAATAAGTATGTATTTACAAAAGAAAGGTATATATGTATTAGTATCAGTTATTCTAGTACCCATAGTTAGCTCTGCTTAGTTTGGGACTAGATGGCGTTGTGTGTGAGTTGTGGAATATTTATTTATTTATAAGGGTGTGGCAGAGGTTTATAACATTTACATTTCACCTGTTATGTTTTGGTCCCAGTGATAGGGCGTGAATCTATCGCCGTATGTAAAGTTAAAATAATATTCTATCTTTCGTGTATTCACTCGCCAGTTTTATAGAGGTATGGACAGTAACTATATTATATATTTATATATTTTTTCACAACTGACACACAACGCTATCTAGTCCCAAACTAAGCAGAGCTTGTACTATGGGTACTAGAATAACTGATACTAATACATATATTATACTTTTCTTTCGTAAATACATACTTATTATACATAGAAACACTGAGACTAAGACAAACCCACATGTTCATGCACACAAAGATTTGTCTTAAGTGGGAATCGAACCCACGACCTCGGCGTCGCAGGCAGGCACACTACCCACTCCGCCATCCGGTCGTCAACTATAATAGGGACAGCTTAATATTAGTACCCGATTCGAAACGTTTTCGTCAGCATTTCCAAGAGTTATAATATTTTAAATGAACTTAAGGTGTTACAAAATGATTGAGGGGCTTGTATGATTCAATGTCTGTATACCTACAATAGTAACTCTCAGGCATGCAGGTTTCCTTACGATGTTTTCCTTCACCGTTAGCGAGCGATAATTTATATGATAAACTAGCTGACCCGGCGAACTTCGTACCGCCTTAGCGTAAATTTGATGCACTACTTTATTTTGTATAGCTGACCTATCTTATGTATGCGTACCTATTCAATTTGAACTGGAATCTATAATATCCTCATATAAGAATGAATAATTTTTTTTTTTTTTTTTTTTTTTTGCCGTAACAACCTTGTACAGAGTATTAGAAGACTACAAAAAAAATATCAGCCAAATCGGTCAAGCCGTTTTCATGCCAAGTCGTGACAACGGAAAACGGGTTTCATTTTATATGTATAGATAGATACCATAGAAATCTTAATAACTAGTCAATAGAAATGCTATCGACTATCTTTTAACACTGGGACGCATGTCGCCGGTTTTCAAATACCACTTTTTGTATTCCTACAAACAAAATTATTCTTTTTGCGATGACATTAAGACGACAATTCCTCAACTCGCACTTATGTTCGATTAGACAAATGCGCTTGTATTCCTGCAAACAAAATTATTCTTTTTGCGATGACATTAAGACGACAATTCCTCAACTCGCACTTATGTTCGATTAGACAAATGCGCTTGTATTCCTGCAAACAAAATTATTCTTTTTGCGATGACATTAAGACGACAATTCCTCAACTCGCACTTGTGTTTGACTTGACAGATGCGCGGCGACAAGGTCACGCGTCTTTGACATTTCTATTGCCTTATTATTAAGATTTCTATGATAGATACACACATATCTTCGAAAAGACGAACTTTAACGATTTATTGACAGAGGTGTGTGCCGTGTGTTCGAACTCGAGACCTTTGACTTCGCAGTCCTACGGTCTCCCACTCGGCTATCACTACCGTAGACAAGATATACATAAACATAGGTTCAGTCGCTTTTTTTTTTTTTTTTAAATCTTTATTGACGAAAAGAAAGAGTTTTGTCACTTAGTGACAATGACACTCTCGTTTAGACTAAAAATAACATAAATACTTAATCAAATTTCTCTACTTAAAACAAATAACAATTCACATAGCATTCTAGCGCTTTCCGAAAGGGGCGACGCTAGAATGCTATTAAAAACTCCCAGATCCTGACCTTCTAACATTAGAAGTTGCCGTTCACTCACATTCCGGTCACACTCCACCAGAACATGATATACATCATCTAAGATACCACAAGTATTACAATTAGGTGAATCAATTTTTCCCATTAGGTGTGCAAATTTATTACATGGGATGTGACCAGAACGCAATCTCAGTAAGGCTACCAAATACTTTCTGTTCATTTTACAGTCATTAAACCATGGGAAACGAGGAGGATTACACCGGATATACCTATACCCTTTATATCGCGAGCGCTCGTCGAAATATTCGCGCCATTGTGCTAAACACTTTTGTTTGACTTCTGCCAGTAAATCCGTATGTAAAGGTAGTCGCTTTGGAATCTGCCGTTACAAAGAAACGAAATAACAAAAAAAGCCATTACGCATAGGTATATGGCCAATAGCCACTTTAATTTATTTTATCAGTACAAACCACACTTCAATTTTGATTTATTTGTTTGGATATCTAAAGTGCAGATCTCAGATATTTTTTCCTTTAAATATATTATTACCTAGCAACTTGCAGGCGTCAGATTGTTGACAGATAACACACAAATCCACAATATTTTTTTATCATCTTATCGTGTTTATGATACTGTACCTTTACGTAACAATAATCATTTTATAGTAGTATAGGTAATGTTATTATACCTTTTACTGTATATCGGTTATAGTTATGTAAACTTTGTACTACCAACTTACTAAACTGTGTTATATTGTACTTGTTCAACTAAAATTTACTGTAATTTATAATTAAACAAATAAATTGTTTATAATAAAATTATAATGTCATTAATGTTGGCGTAGAGGCCATAGAGTATAACAATGTATGCAAATGGTCCTTCGAACCGGATTAAAAAAAACATATACATAAATACGTGTTTGTAATGTTTGTATACTAAAAAGTCAACGAAAGAATTTATGTTATCATAAATCACACTAATATAATTTCTATTCCTATGTAATTGCAATAGAAATTATTTTTATAATTTCAAATTGGTTTAATAATTATGTTCTCATTAGTAAGTTTAGGTTATATTACGAAAATTTTACAATTTACACACTACATAATATGATACTGATTAATTATCCAGTGCTTAGAGCTATATCTAGTATTACTTACTGTTAACGATGACCACAGCGCTGGATTTCTTGTCGAGAATATCAACGACGTACGCTCGGACTGTGAATTCTCCTTCCGTGCCGGGGAAGTCACCCAAGAACTCAATGTATTGTTCACCGTGAAGGATCTAAAAATTACAAATTGTTATGTCTATTACATGTCGGTTTGCCAATCTTAGGTTATGGTTCACATTTGCCATGCCATAATGGAGATTTTTATGTGTATTGGTTCAAAGAATATTATTTTTTCAAAAGAACTACATAGTTCACTTAACAGAGAAAAACAAACAATTTTTGAGTAATAGGTACTCTTAAAAATATTTTATAACATGACTGTGGCTTAAAACTGTTTCTTAATGTGTTCCTCCAGACGTTTTTTAAATAAAGTTATTGTTTTACTGCTGGTTATCTCTTCAGGTAATCTATTATATAGCTGCGCCGTTCGTATAGCATATTCTTATTCCCGTAGTTGGTTCTGGGTTTCTGGAGTTCCAGTTTGTTATGTCGTCTGGTTTTATATTTGTGGGTTTTTTTTTTTAAATTTTAGTTGTGAATGGTTATCTTCTGTCAAAATTTTTCTTACTAATATACACCAATGAAGTTGGTCAATGTTTAATATTTTAGTGTCCTTGTATACTGTGGCAGTTGGTGTTAAATAATCATATTTATAAAGAGTTTTAACTATTTTGTTTTGTTCAATTTGTATTTCTTTGACATTTGATTTTGGCGCATCTCCCCATACCTCTAAATATACTTACGTTGGTAAAGTCGGCGTGCTTGCCGGGCGGCATGTTCTTGGGCACGATGGGCGCCTCCATGCACATACCAGCTAGGATGAAGTACGTGGGCAGAGCCGTGAAGTTCTCATGGCTTTCGTACAGGAACTTTAGGTCCGATTGGTTCACCACTGATGCTCCGACTGGAAATTAATTAGCATTTTAAAATTCACGTTAAATAATCACAACTGAGAGATTGAAAAATCTTGTTATACAGTTTAAGAAAAATGCAAACAGTGCCATCGCTAAACTATTACTAACAGTTAAAAGCGCTCTTATTTTCAATAAAAAAAAATATTTTCAAAATTGAGTCATTGTTTTTTCATATTATTAGAATATGAAATTTGAATCTAGGCATAATTTTATCAAAAGGAAAAATAACAAAATAAATATAAAATGTTTTTTTTTTTATTTATCAACTCTTATTTTCATATGTGCACTCTATGTAGAACCACACTGTATAGTGCCCATTTCCTCATATTTTTTTAAGGGTATGCAAGCAACGGTGTGCTTACCTCCAAGAGCATACAGGGATAAGTCCTTAGCATCGTAGTTGTAGGTGGTCCAGTATGACTCGCGGTCACCATCCAACTTGGCGCGCTCTTCGAATTCCTGATACAAACAAAATCAATTAATTAAAAAAATATAAAAATATCTCACAGCTTACACACAACGCAATCTATTCCCAATCTAAGCAGAGCTTGTACTATAGGTACTAGAAAAACTAATACTAATACATATATCCTTTTCTTTTTGTACTATTAACTATTATACATTTATACAAGTTTTGTACTATTATACAAGTTTTAGAAATATTAAATGATATTTACAAAGATATTTCAGCAGTTCTAGTTAAAGTCTCTAATTCCGAGATCATATCTTTAAGTGGATGATACATAGAATTATAGAAATAAGTAATTTATGTAATTATAAAAAATAAAAATGATAACTTCAAACCGAAAAAAAGGCGTTTATTTTTTAGTAGTGGGATAAGAAAAAAAAAAGACCGGCGTCTCGGTTTCGATTTAAACATTTTCAAGGTCATTATATTACCTGTCAACCATTATACTAGTTTTTCCTTGTTTGGATAATGTGTCAATGGGCCTTGCCCATCCGGGATAGATATTAACATAACTATAACCGCAAGGAAGGATACTAGACAGAAAATATCACGTACAGGAAGTTATAAATTGTACACACATTTTATAAATATTCGAAATTTTCTGTAGAATTTTCTAGTTAGAAAATGTTTGTACATGTAAGTACGTAATTTAAAAACTATCTTTATATGTTCTGAGACTGGGTGAGCTTGTGTGAGTGAATGTGTGTATTTGGCCTTGTCATCGGGACCATTGGATACTGTTATTGTTTTTGGCGTTCTATCTTATGTAAAACATCCAAATTTATCTCTATCTTATATATAATAACATTTTTAGTACATGATGAGTGTACAAAAATGCCAGTATACATTTGAAATATCTAATAGAGGCTAATTTATTCAATAAAAGCTGATAAGAGAAGAATTAATCTAAGTACATACAAAAATAATAAGATAAATTAAATATTTTAGCGATACTACATAAAAACGTAGACTTTGAACTGTTATGGTTTATCAAAAAGATCATAAAAGTACAAAATGATAATATAATTTATTGCTTAGGATTATTTAGTAAAGGTATGATAATTCAATGATACGGCTTTATAATTTTATTATGACTATTACCAAAGGGCGAAATGTTTATAATTGCCGGTCAATGTTACCGTTATACAGTATAATTATAAGCCATATTGATAAGAATGTTTATTATTAAGTATTGGATATATTGGATGTTTACTCACTCGTAAAGTACATATACATTGTTATTATGAAAGTTTTCATTGAAGATACTGGCTACATATTAAATAAGACAGGCTGGTAATAAGGCTGGCTTATCGCTATACGGTATTTTACACCAGAGATATTAGATCTCAAGATGCAACAATTGGATTGTCAAAATTCATAAAAAACTTTTCCCGGGGCGGGTAAAAACTGTCAAAATCCATACATTTCAAAACTTTGACGTGAATTTTATCTGAAACGCGCAGTGGGAATAATGTAATTTCAAACTTATAGTTCTTTCTAGTTAAATGCATGCTCTCTGATTTACACCATCAGTCAATTGACATACTCTTTAATCCTGTCAAAAACGATTTCATGCGTTTTTGTATGGCGATCAAATATTTTGACGTCAAAGCGTCTTGCATTAAACTGACAAGTTCGTCAGTTTAGTAACTTGACAGTTTTCACCATCTTGTCAATATTATTCATACCTGAAGCTTCTGTACAAGGTCGACGGTGACATCAGCCATCTTCTCGATGTGGGTCGCCTTCGACATGTCCACTGCCTGTGACCAGTACTCTTGCACGGACTCGATGGTCACTGGGTCTGAGGGCTTCTTCCTAATAACATTATATTAACCGTTAGTATTAATAATATAATAATCATTTATTTCAATAAAATACATGGAGCAATACAAAATAAGTACATATTACATTAATCCAAATATTACAAAAGGTTGTAACATTGGCACCTGTACTAGTGAAAACCACTGTATCACAGGTACCAGCGCCTTCCATTTCTATCAACAAGATAATGAACGGTGTACTATATTATAACATGTTTACAGTACACACAAAGTTTACATGAATAAACTATTAATGTAGGTATTTAATAATTTGTATATTATAAATTAGCATGCAAAAATCATGAATATAGATTTATCTAGTTTTAGCAAACAGTTTAGTTAAAGTTATTGGGAAATAATTTTAGTAGCATAACTAGCATACCATACGTTTATTAATTTATATTTGTGATTTTAAAAGGTTCTCAGTCTATGTATAATCTCAAACTGTTAGTATTGTTGGTGAAGTGAGAATTGTTAATACACTTCTGTCTATTTGAATGGCTAAACATAGTGAAACAATATTTACTTCTCTAAATTACCACAATGTCATACATATCAACTATGTTATACAAATAAACTATTTGACGCCTAAATTATAATTATTATTATTTACATTTTCTTGTCTTTTTGTACATAGTTAGGTATTTCTCTAATTTAGTTTAAGAAATGTTATTATAATTTATTTAATTATTTGTAAAAAGATCAATAAAACTTCAATAAAAGTCCAATGATTTTTTTTTAATTTTGAACTGCCTTCTGTGTAATATAGAGGTCATGGTCATATTACAATTATTGGTGGTTGAAGATCTGTATTCGGATTGTTCGTATGCTATAAAGAGATTCTAATTATTACGCTCAATCCGAATACTAACTATTTTTGCAGGTGATGATATAAATAGATTGTTATTACATAAATGCTCTTTAGTTCCTGCATTCTATTATTGTACGTTTTCCTGTGTAAACTGTATATATAGATCAAATATGTCATTTTGTAAGTGTATAGCTATTCGTATCCATAATTCATACAAACGTGTCACAACAACGCCTTTGTTTAACAAATGCTTGACAAATCATAACAACGATACAAAAACATTAAGAAGCCATTATTGGCATTAGCATACATCATTTTGTAATTTTTTACAAAAGCTGTTGCTAATTACATTTTTCTTATGTAATGATAAGACAACAAATTACAAACTACTGCATATATTTAAACATGGTACAATTAGAATTTTCTACTACCCTACCCCTAATTAACAGAATAGAACAGAGCAAAAATAAAATAACACCAGAAAATTTATTCATGACCTATTTCACAAATGTTTTCTATAAAATTGTTAAAGTCGATAAGGTTGACATTTGTTTAAAGAACAAGCGACTCTACAACTTAATTGTTTTCAAATGTCTATACAAAAATAATTATTAAGGTGGATCAATGGTCATTGTTGTAAATAAATGTTTCTTAATATATATATTATTATTATGACTTGCAACTTACTTCAACACAGCACCCGGGCTCCTCACGAAGTGGGTTTTGGTGGCGAATCCTAAGGTGGAGTCGATGATGATACCAGAGTCCGGGAACGATTCGTGCGACATGTAAGCCTGTGAGCAAAATATGATCCATGATCAGTTGAATTTAGAGTTTAGCAAATCTATATTTTATTACCTTTAAGTGACTATCAGGCCATTTGCCTACAAAAAGAAACTCTAAAGTATAATTTAATGAATTGCCAATAACTGACCAAAGTTATACCGCCACTAGATGACCCCCGCGGTCTTACCCGCGTCAAACTTTATACGTTACTCTATTCTGTACCCGATTTGTAGCTTGAGTTAGAAAATATGCACAGGGCCCTCTATCGAACTTTTGACGTAAGCCTTACTAACTATTAACTTAAACCCTTAAATTCATCCTCTTGGAAAAAAATGGAAAACCTCGGAGCCTCTGGAAATACAGAAATTTATTTATACTTATTGACGATAAAGTATACGAAGTTTTCTGCGTCAAACTTGAAAAATGACAGAGTTTCATACGACCGTCCTACCCTTTTTTTACCTTCTTAGGGGTGGAATTTCCAAGAATCCCATTTTAGTGAGCGCCTGCGTCTATTAAGCGACCTTTGTGCAAAATTTCAAGATTCTTGGCACAGTGGTTTAGGCTCTGCGTTGATAAATCAGCCAGTCGGATAGATGTACAAAAAAAGCATTTTCAGCTAGCAAATGAAGTTAATTCAACTATGTACAACAAAAAGGTACACATTATCACTAATGCCAACAATTCATGAACAAATCTCTAAATAAAAAATATATGATTGACCTTGTAATACTTGTTTCTGTGTGATTTATTATTATGGCATATACTATTATGTTAATATTAACATGAGCATTAAGATTAGGTAAATTTAAAGTAGAGATTTTGATAGATTAGATAACTTAACTTTTTTTTTTTTAATAATCCAATACAATAATCAAATTACAAATTACTTAGTCTCCATAAAAGCCAGTCTATAAACTTACCACAACTGGTGCAATGAGCTCGGGTTTCATGGCGGCAAACATTTCCGGGGGCAGGATATCTTCAGTAAGGCGGGAAGCAGCCGTGGGCACGATGGTGTTCACCTTGATGTTGTATTTAGAGCCCTCTTGGTACAGGGTGTTGGCGAAACCTACTAGACCGAGCTTGGCGGCACTAGAGCAATAAGAAAATTTCATTAAAGATTTTTTAATATATAACTTAACATCACGCCGCCCTTTTAGACCAGGGTCACCCCATCCCCTTACCGACCTCAGATCACCCGTAAATTATTTTTCCTTTTATTTTTATAATATTCTCCACCTTTTCTAATGGGTTTCATCCTACTATTATTTTTTTTTGTTTTAAAAATTATCGATCCTGGTCTATTTGTACATTTTTCTGTTATTTTTTTCTTTTAGTTGTTACCTCTTAAGTTTTTCATGTGAAATTATGTACAAATAAAGTATTTTCTATCTATCTATCTATCTATCTATCACGCCTATTTTACCTACAAGAGTGTGACAGAGGAGTATAACACCCACATTTTACTTGTTACGATTAGGGTGAGCCTATCGCCATCCACCGGGCACAGTTCTAAGGTATTCTCTAAGTTAATTTTATGAATAAGGTGAAAGGTCTATCAAAACATAAAGCCTTTGTAATGTTACTTGACCCTAAAATTATCACGAAAAGAATTCTAGAACCATTCGTAAAATAAGCTTAATGACGTTTTTTTCAAAACTGTATCATATGACATAACTGTTGTCGCATTTAATGTATCAGTGAGATCTTATGTTGCCTCGGTATGAAGATAGGTAGTCGATATACTTTACTTAGATAATAATCCAACTGATAAGCGAATGCGTCAACAAAATATTACGTAAAAAAAACACGATAATATTTTTATTTCAACACATTATCTTTTTTGTACACATCTGACCGGTTTTGAACAAGCGAAGACCTAGCAAGTATAGCTAAATGCCATAAAAATACTCAATAAGAAGTTGAAATATCGTACGCGTTCATTCTTTACAACATTTGTGCTGAATGAATGCTGAAAAAACTTCGCCATGTTTGTTTTGTATCCTACTTAAGATAGGAACAAATGGTAGCGTGACGTCACGAAATGACGTAACATACAGTTGAGAAATTTAGGGTGATGGCAAGAGGCGGTAGCGGTAGGACCGTAGCTGGTTGGTAAAGCGACTGCCCAGAGTGCAGAAGGTCGCAGGTTCAAATCATAACGGTCCCATATCTTTTTCAACTGTTTCTTAGTATAATTTGCTAAGCATAGCTAAATGCTATAAAAATAATTATAATCAATAAGAAGTTACAATTAAGTAATTTAAAAACAAATTTTCATTTACGCGAAATGTTGCCTCAAGATGATGTTGAGATAAAAATAAAAAAACCAGTATTAGAATTGAACTTTATCCCTATGACAACAGACCTGTAATTAGCTTGTCCGAAGTTGCCGAAGAGGCCAGAGTTGCTGGAGGTCATGATGACGCGGCCAAACTTCTGCTTCCTGAAGTGCTCCCAGGCGGCTTTGGTCGTTTTGTAGGCACCCTTCACGTGGACGGCTTGGATCAGGTCCCAGTCCTGAATATTGTCAGATTGTTAAATGCTATTGTATACAGGCTGTCCTAGTTTAGGACGTCAAGCCGAAATCGGGTAATAGGGTGGGTAAGTTATAAAAAATATTTAAAAAAACATAACTTCCATATTTAAAAATAAAGCACAATTTAAAAACTCTAGATTCTAGAATATGAACTCCCTGAGACGGACATTTTGCTCCTATTAGAAGTGATATTTAGTTTTTTCAATTTTTTTTTGTTATGTAAGCCTAAATACTGCTTCTTTAAAATCAGGTATTTTTTTTAAATTAGATGCGACAGCTTTGTAGTAACACTTTCTGCCCATCAAAGATTCCAAGTTAATTTAAACCCCAGCTTTGACTGATCATACTGCCAAGAAATGTTCTAGTAGAGTTTGGCAAGTAGCAACAATAGTTTGCAAATCGAATACTCATCTAATAATTTATTTCTTGACTTTTCAACAATATTTTACATACATACATACAATGTAATACATGTATGTATACAGTATACATTCAATGGTACATTGAAGACATTATTTTGTCTCGCCGTCAAGGACCAAATGTTATAAGTTTTGTGTTTTACTGTTTCCTAATAATAATTCTCTAATATGGTCTAAATGGTATGAGACATAGAGGGTATTAAAACTATATGACTCAATTCTGTACTGGGTTAAATGAAAAAAATTTTAATGTTCAATATTCATGGAATAAATTAACAAGTGTTAAACCATTTTAAAACCCTCATTAAAAGCGCCAACTTTTGACGCTATTTGTGCAATTCAATTACCACTTTTTTTTAGTACGATCAGTCAAATATTTGCAATGAATTAACTTTAAATCTTGGGTTATTTGGTTGGGTTATTGGTGGGGCTAAAAGTGACAATTACTTTCAAGTTGTCGCAAATAGTTTTTAGAATTTTTTGTCCAGAGTTTAGATAGGCAGTATTCAGGATTATATAACGATAACAATAATTTTAAAACCGGCCAAGCGTGTGCCGCGCTATAGGGTTCCGTGCTAACCGTTACAACATAATTATGGACTCAAACCAATTAAGTTAACGTAGCCGCTATAGTTTTCCTTGAAAGTTTACTTGGAACCCCACACTATGAGGTACGCGACGGAAAAAAAAACATCCCTACTTTACATGTGGCAAAGGATCCCCTTTATCCTACCCCCTTTTGAACATAGTAAACATATATATCCATGCAATTTCAGCATTCTGGCACTAACGGTATCGACGTTATGCCTCGGACAAAGTCAGACTGTCGGGTCATGGCGAAACTATAAAGGTTCCTTGTAGATACTACGGAACCCTAAAAAAGGAAATATCTCTACCAACAGGAGCGAAAGGTCTGCCACAGGATGTAAATTTTAAAATTATTATTACCATAGTTATCAAACAAATCGACTAAAATTAGAACATTGTCCGCCTTTCGTAAATAACAATAGGGTCAAAAGTTTAAAGATGTTATCTGACTTTAACTTACTGTTCACTCTAGCTCCAAACATATATAATTATAATTACACCAATATTATATATTTATGTTCATATATATTTACAACTTGACTCTGACTATGCCAAAGAGGTATGGAAAGGAGCATGATGGGTCTAAGGTTGAAAGACAAAACGAGAGCTACAACAATAAGGAAAATCACGAAGGTAGCGGATGTCAGAGTGAAGACACGAACCCTGGAATGGAAATGGACAGGTCACATGATGAGGACACAAAAAGACAAGTGGACAAAAGATGTGACAGAATGGTATCCCAGGGACGGAAAAAGAAGCAGAGGAAGGCAGATAAAAAGGTGGGAAGACGATTTGCCCAAGGGCTGGAGAAGGACAGCAAGGGATCGACAAATGTGGAGGGCACTTGAGGAGGCCTATGTCGCAGGACAGCCTGACCTGGTAGCTGATACAAAAAAGTAAATTCTAAGCAAATAAAATGTTAGGATTATAGATTAGATTTAGCTGCATTAAAAGTATGTTTAGATAAGTTTAGGTAATAAGTTTTTTTAAATATAGTTATATCTCATTTTAATTGTTTATTCAGTGTATGGTCAGAGGAAATAAAGGCTATTTTTATTTTTTTTTTTATTTTATTTATTTATTTTATATTTACAACTTTTATGTTCAGATCTAATATGATAACTATTTCGTTGAGCTTGGTAGCTTTACCGCGATGTCTTGGGTTCAATATCCAGATAAAGTTATATGGTAATAAGGGAAGTTTTCGTCGAGAAATTCTCAAATAGCAACACAGAGTTGATTTGTGGCCTGTGGGTGGCAAAAGGCTCACCTTATATCTCTAAATTATTGCAAACTCTTCTATTCAATACTGATCTCCTAAATTTTACCATCAAATGAAACATTACTGGCTAGTTAATTTAATGACGTGAAATTAGCATCAATTATAATGACTACAGCCATTTTTCATACTCACTTATTTCATAATATGGTAAATATACCATATTATATAATCAAATTATAGTATAACATTTTATCTAATGTAATACAAGTCACCAATCACCATACAGGACTTAAGATAAAACTCAAAATCTGCCATCTAAAAGGCAGATAAATAATTAAATTACTCTCATTATCACTCGGTAAATAAGGCTCTATAAAAGATAACATTCAACATAATAAATAATGATAAAAAAAATCACCTGTTCGGACATTTTGACAAAACTCTTATCACGGAGAATACCAGCATTGTTGATAAGAATGTCGATTCGGCCGAAGTTATCAATAGCTGTTTGGATAATCTTCTCTCCCTCAATTACGTTGTTGTAATCAGCAACCGCAACTCCACCTAATAACAAGTAATTGATAGCTATAGTTATACAATAGCACAATATAATATTACACCTATTTATAAACCTTAGGATAGTGTTAAGCAAAAATGTGTCAACACATACAGACTTTTTGTTTTTCACATTCTTGCTTAACACTATTAGGTGACAAAAAACTTTATGGTGTTGTTTAACATGTCTCAAAACAAGTTACAATGATAAAAAATATTAAGTGCATGAGTGATCTCAGATAAGAGTTACTTAAACTGTATGACTATTGACGACATGATGGCGGAACGGGTAATGTACCTACCTGCGACGCTGAGGTCGCGGGTTCGATTCCCGCTTAAGACAAATCTTTGTGTTCATGAATATGGGGGTTTGTCTTAGTCTGGGTGCTTCTATGTAAATATAATAAGTATGTATTTACAAAAGAAAAGTATACAGGTATTAGAATATTTTTTCCAAGAAAACACTAACATTTGGCATATTTAGGCAATTGGATTACAATGAGTGCCTTTTTTATAACAATTAGTGGTGTTTAGTTGCTTTCAGGAAATATATTATGATTATTAAGTGTTAAAAACCATGCTTAGAAAAAACTGAACATGGATAAAAAGTTTTAGCTAAAAACAGCCATGTGTTTTACCCTATTAAAATTATAATTATTGTGATTTATAGGGTAATTTTTTGGTTGTATTTTTCTCTCAATGTATAAGGTTTTAAAGGTGCAGATATTTTTCCTGACACCTAAGATATTAAAAGTGTTAATGGGTAATTCTCTGAGAAGAATTCTTATCTTTAACCACTAAGCTATGGTGCCTCTTGCCAGGACCCAGAATTTCTCAACTGTATGATACGCCAATATGTGATGTTAAAGCGACTGCCTGGAATGCAGAGGTTGCAGGTTCAAATCCTGCAGGTCCCATGATTTTTTCAACAGTTTCTTAGTATAATTACCTTAATATTCATAGATCATGGTACCCACTGTCATAAAAAATGGTTTTAGTAGAAGTAACTAAACACTCAATTGTTTAGGTACCAATTTAAATATTTTTTTTTTTTTTGATATTATAAATGGACAGTTGCATAACAATTCTTTGTAGCAAATAACCTCTTCCATCAACCTGTTTCGTGTACTTGCTCATCTTGTATGTATTACTAGTTTATTTTTATGTTTTTGACTATGATACACATCATGGTCCAAAATAATTTTATTCGTTTTAGAGAGGACTAGTGACTCCAGTCCAGGTACTATATAGTATAATAATATGCATCTTTTGTGCATAGAGACATACAGAATATATGTGTTTAGACAAAAAATGGCATAACAATACAGAAGTTTTAAAGATCTAAGCATAAATAGGGAGAGACAGACAGACAGCCAGAAGTGTCTTTGTTTTATGTAGTGATTTAAATCATGTGATTATAAATAATAATGCATGTAAAGTGAAGTAAATTGAGCTGTTTATTTAACATTCAATTCAATGTGACCCTGAATACAAAGCACAGTGCATGACCTATGGTCCGTGATTTTAGCAATCATAAAATTGCATTACAGTTGAGAAAAGTATATTTTTTCATAAATAATGCTCTTCAATAAATAATAATCTTTAGATTAGAAGAGCATTATTTAAACACCAGGAGTGCTTAAACTCACTTTATTATTATCTTTTAATAAATTATCATTGTTTAAACTACAGGTTACTATCATTATTTCAACATTTAAATATCTAAATATAAAAACGTCTAAAATGCAAATCATGAAAATGAATAACAATGTTACAAAATTACACTTATTATATAGTATAAAACTCGTTCAAATACAATGATTATATTTATGAATAAATTAAATGTTACCTTTGTCCTTGATTTCTTTGACGACTGCGTCGGCGAAGTTGGATTTGCCAGCCCCATCGCGGGCACCACCGAGGTCGTTAACAACGACTTTAGCGCCCCTCGACGCCAACAGGAGAGCGTAGGCCTTGCCGAGACCACCCCCGGCACCAGTCACTACCGCTACACGTCCGTCGAAGCGAAGCTCAGCCATCCTGCACGACGAGTCAATCGTAAATGAACAGATTCATACGAAACGTTTAATTGAAGCCGGCGTAATTATCGCCAGTACCTATCAAGTATCAAAGTCCAGCAAAGCCTATCACTTTCCGACAAACAAGTTATGCGTATTACTTGCACTTTTAAGTTTCTGGGTTAATTAATATTTCTAAGAGTTGATATAAAAATATTGTTGTCTTACCTGTTTGGTTTTAAGTTGTATTAAATGCTTCAGCTTCAGAATTCAATATTCAAGAAAGATAAAACAACTATATTAAAACTTCGTGAACAAACAAGAATTCTGACAACCGTCAGCCTCTGACAGTGAAATATGATGACGACAGCTGACAAACTTGACATTTGTCAATTATGTCATTGCTGGCTGTAGTGATGTGTTCAATCGATTAATTATATATGTAGAACAGATGTTATAGGATTTGACCATTGACTACATAAAAAAAGGCAGGACTGAGTCTCTTGAAACACTTACTGAAGCACCCATAGTAAGTCACACGTACACACAGAACACACACATTGACACAATAGTAAGTCAATCGCCCGCCATTACGCTTTGGACTGTGCTGTTGCTCGGATGTTCAAGTAAAATAATTAAAAATGCCGTCTTGTGTTGTGAAAAGCTGCCGAAACCATAGCGCCTCGACAAAAATAAACCAGGAGATCACTTTTCATAGGTAAGCAAGTAATATATTCAGCTTATTGCCGAAATTATATCGTTATCGTAAAAAAATATACCAAAACTATCAGTGTTGACAGTCAATAAATATTTTCATTTACCCTGAATTTGGGTAAATATTTTTTAGTAGTATAGTTTTTTAGTAAAGTATTAAATACATTTAGTATAAATTATTATTCTATGTTTTATAGATTTCCTGCTGCAAACGACGCATGAAAAAAATATTGGATAAAAATAATTAGAAACTGCAGAAATGATAACAGTTGGTATCCATCAAAATATAGTGTAGTCTACACAGTACACACTTCGAGGAAATTGATTTATATAAAACAAAAGGTGGACTTATTCGCATTGTCAGCTTTGCCGTACCAAAAAAGGTAAAACAATAGTATATTGTTTTAAATAAAGTATTAAAATAATAAATAACAGTACTTTAATCTAAAACTTTTTATTTCTTAGTTTAGTTTATTTTTTTTTTTTTTTTTTTTTTTTTTTGGCAATATTTATTTGAAATATTGAAAAATCGCATGTAAGTGAATCTAAGCTTCGTGATTGTTGGTTTAGTTTTACTTAGATATTGTATTTGGTTTGTACATTTTGTTGACGTTTTCAAGCACTTTCTGATAGGTTATGTAATGAAGAATTTTTGTTTTTTATTTTTTTGATAACTGCCATAACTTATCCTACTATCCGATTTAGGCTCCAGGTCCTAAACTGGGACACCCTGTATATCACTAAAGCATCTTCACCATCTAAGAATCAGGAAGCGCTGTAGGAGTCGTAATTTTAAAATATTTTCCAAAAACTGGGTAGCTGCACTACAGCATCTTCGCTGCCTTGCGTCAGGAGTGCCCAGAGCAACGAATTTTGTACATATTCCCTTAATAAAAACAAACAACTGCCAGCTGCAGGCCCGCATCGACTGCTAGAAATATAAAATCAACTTTCTTTCGAAATTCAAACATAAAGTTGTTTTATATTGTTTGGTTTTTAGCCACGGTAGTATAAAACTACCTATATCATGTTTGATGGTAAAAAGCAGCAAATAAAAAAATATAAGAACTAAACCTCTAAAATATTTATTTAAATTATTGTAAAAATGTGGGTAATATTTCTCATGGCTGGTAACCCCTAACACACGCACATATAAACAGACCGCCGCCATTTTGGTGCTTCCATCATTTTATAAGTGACATTCTCTCCTGCTTTTTTTATGTACTCTATGGATTTGACATCTATTTTTACTAGTTTAATTTAAGATCTATAGGCTGACCGTTTAACTGAGTCCTCGCCTGCGCGGTACAGAGGCGCGGGGGTATGACGACAAAGGGGACTGAAACAGCTGCGGGCGGTGGGCAAATTTTTGTGATTGTTCATTACGTTTGCTACATGGGTAGCGATCGCATATGTGTTAACTGTTGCAGACACCTTGTGAGAAGTACACATGTAATAACAATCTCAAGATGAATCGAAAAATCTTCAGACATAAAGTAATCAGTCAGTGCAAGCAAATGGCTTTTAACGTATACATAAATTTTAGAAAAAAGAAACTTGACCCAAAAAAAGTTTTGACTTTCTTACGATTTAATTATATGTTTAGATAAAAAATAGTATAATAGTTTATTCTCAATTATTTTATTTACGTGCGTACATAAGTTCATTAAAATTTTGTATCTTCTAAACTATTTTTCATTTGATAAATCACTATTTCTTTTTTCCTATGATGTCACATATCTTAGGAAATATCTTGGTGCATTTCATCTCCTTTATGTTTCATTAAGTGCCCTCACCGCCCGCAGCTGTTTCAGTCCCCTTTGTCGTCATACCCCCGCGCCCCTGTACCGCGCAGGCGAGGTCTCAGTTAAACGGTCAGCCTATAGCATATATCTTATTCTGTAAATAAAGATATTTTTTATGTGACGTGCAAGAGCGGCGCTCCTCTATATTTGACAGCGGGGTACGCCTGATAATGACGTCAAGTGATTGTATCTAGGAAAATGGTATTGTATCTAAAAAATAAATTTGAATGATACGGATTCCCATCCCCATTTATATTCATCTTCATGATAGTGGCAGCACTGTTTAACCGTCAAAGCGACGAGTGTACGTTGTTTTTGTTTTGAAATTGAAATGAAACTTTGAGTATGAGAAAGTTCCTCCTGTTTGATAAAGAATAATATTACACAATGTTTTTATATCGCCCTGATGCTTCTTGGCGCCGTGAAAATAATACAAGTTCAAAAAATGTCGTCTCTACCGACCCTTTGGCTGGTAATATATAAGTAGTATAGTATAAATAGTCCCGCTTAAAAAATCCATTCTATTTACTTATTTGTGTTATTTTTTCAGCTATATACAACGAAGGATTGTGGCGTCTGCATAAAGTGTCTCCGTTGTATAATTTGCTGTATAATACAGTGAAACTAAAGCAATATTCATCGAAAATTCGGCAAGCTCTTGTGAGTGCAGTGCCAGCGAATTCATCAGTAAAATATGTTGTTCAGATAGAAGAACAAGTCAATTTAAAGTATTCGGCAGATGATGCAAACGGTTTAATTGTAAGTAATTATTTTGCTATCTTGAAGACTTATTGTGTGAGATGGTGCGCGATTTGCTCAACTTTGAGTGATTGGATACCTGAGGCACAGGACCTTTAAAAGTAGGGTACCTTGCGAGAGGCCTAAACTCTGTCTATCAGTGCACTGCAATGGGCATATAATGATGGGACCTTCAGCCATGTCAGATTAATTTGTTATTGTTAAGACTTAATAATAGAGGGTATTAATGAATTAGAACTTACATCCAACACTGTTATGAAGAATAATGTCCATCAACTCTGTTCATATCTTCTCAGTAAGATCTATTCCCAGTATGATTTTTGTATTGTTTCAAACTCTGTTTAATATTAATTTGTAATGTTCAATTTTTCAGATAAATGTTTTATCATCAACAGCAGATAACAACAGTAAGAGTAAAATATCATACTCTGCTATACTGCTATCTTGGGGTGTCAGCATTCGGCTTGACAACGCCACACACTTGCCATACATGCTAGAAAGAGGAGAGCAGAGGATAGGTAATGCAGTGAAGGCAACCCTACAGACTATGTTTGACTGTAATATCACACAGTTCTGTTTTACCCAGGTATGAAAATCAACATTCTGAAAAATATGTGCAACTTAACTAAGTATAGAACAGTTGTCTCATCTGTTTTTAATTGGTGATTTTTCTCCCCATTCACCCTGTAACTACTAAGAAATAGTTTCAGTTTCTAATTGATTTGTATATAGCATTTAGCCATGCTTTTTGTTGTTGAAATTTTTTGGACTTGTAGTGGGATTTGAACCCTTGATTATAGGATGCCAGCCTATGGCTCTACTACTCAGCCATCCAAGCTCAATGGACAGCTTTAATGAACAGACATGGTGTATTTGCTGTTTTAGAATTACTACATTATATACTTAATGACTGTAGATTTGTTTGTAGTTTTTGCCAATTGTATGAGTATCAACATTACGGGTACAATATTGTTATGTGCATTATACAATCTTAGCTCTTAATTACATTTGAATTATAATACGAAATAACTTGTTAACAGAAGAGAACTCTTTGCCGACAAACTGCAAAAATTGTAAACCTACAAAATGTAACCCTTTTTGATAATAAATAAATACAATACAAAGCCCCGCTGCAAATCCACGAATCATTTGACTGTTTGAGAAGAAGAAGATTTGACTGTATGCATTGTCTACCAGATGCCTTGCATCATCTATTGTTCCTACGTTTTAGTAGGTAGCAACATGTAACAACATGTCTAATGTTACAATCAGTACAAATGCTGTATTAATGAACACAATCAGTTTTTTTCAATTTCTAATTGTTTTATATTTAGCCATGCTTAGCAATCTAATACTAAGAACAGTGGATAAATGGTTTTAGGTTCCATCTTCAACTGAGGCTGAAATAAATAGACAGATAATCAATTTAGTGGCTGCCAGTTTATCTTAATATTTAATAATGAATAATTAATTTTTAATTTTTTTTTTTTTAATTTCCAGCAACAACTACTGCAATTTGGCTTCAATTTTGTTGAGCATGATTCATCGCGTAGCACAGACCCTTTCACTTTGATGTACAGGACACCACAAGTTGATCACAAGGACAAAATTAATTTATCATTTGAAGTGGGGGATATACAAATCATATGGAATGGGTATGTTCAATAAACAGACACTTCAATTTTATTTATTTGTAGGTATTGATGATGTCTGCTTTTAATTTCAAAATAAGTATGTTTTTTTTAAGATTGTTTAGTTGTTTGCACAGTAACTATGCAAAATATAAACATTTAAGATACTTTTCATTACGCTCAACCTCACGGGAGCGGCGCATAACTTAACGCGGACGTAGTCGCGGGCAAGTTAGTTTAATTATATCAAAATTCAATGCACTAAAATAGGTTGTCTGCCCTGTCAGCTTCATTAAAACCTGTTTACATTTTTTTATGATGATATTTAATAATATTATAATCATTGGTAAAAATAAAATAAATGTATGAAAACTTTCTTTACAGAATCAAAGAAGAAGTTGAAAAGAAATCAGATTTAGTACCATTAGCATACCAGATGCTGCAAAATCAAATATTTTACATGATCATGTTGGACATCACAGTATTTGACTTGTGTGAAGTAACATTACCCAAAGCAGAAGTAAAAAGCAGTGGAGCAGTGAAGATGAAAACACCAGAGATTGTGAACTGTGTGTTTACAGTGTTAAATGAAATAAGTAATATACCCTCCGACAAAGATCTGAGCAGTGCATCAGAAACACTTGAATCAGACCATGTTTAGTAATACAATCATATTTGTTAAACTTCTGTATGTTTTCCTTTCCTATGTCTATCACATTGTTGAGAAGAGTCATGCATTCCTGTCCACCTTGTCGGCAAATAGTAGCCCATATCTTTCCCGAAGACACAAAACAAGATGCTAAGAGCCTTACCATAATAATAATTTACACGCTGCATATACGATTTAACTTTTGATACAATAATAATAGCAGCCCTGTATTTGTCATAATTATAATAAATGTCAATACATGTCCCACTGCTGGGCTCGGGGCTTCTTCTTATGACGAGAAGGGTTAGGCCATAGTCCACCTCGCTTGCCAAGTGCGGATTGGTAGACTTCACACACCCTCTAGCACTTTTTAGGCACTCAGGTATGCAGAATTCCTCACGTTTTGCTTCACCGATAGCAAGCGACAATTTATATGATAAATATAGACATATCTTCAAAAGGACGAATTTTAACGATTTATTGACAGAGGTGTGCGCCGTGGGTTCGAACCCGAGACTGATTTCGCAGTCCTACGGTCTCCCACTCGGCTCTCGCTGCTTCACTACATAGTATAAAACAAAGTCGCCTTTTCTGTCCCTATGTGCGCTTAAATCTTTAAAACTACGCAACGGATTTTGATGCGGTTTTTTCCAATAGATAGAGTGATTCAAGAGGAAGGTTTTTATGTATAATACATTGTCATGCATATTTATTATAGTAGAGAAAAGCCGAGAAATTTAAAGATTTGCAATGTGATGTCGTATCAAACATATTTTTCTGCGCTTACATTGCAAACGCTGGCTTAACCTTACGAAATAGATCAAATTTATGTACTACGGAATTGTATATCTTAAAAAGATAAATAAAAAAATCCGCAACAGCATATGTTTATCTCCTAAGGATAACCCAGAGTAACCATTTTTATCTTTTACATATTACAAAAAAAATATGGGTTATTTACCAAGCTATTTTAAACGATACAGTATCATTCCTTATCCAATTAAACACATTAGATACGTTGTGCATTTCATGTAGATCAAAATTGCCCTTTACAGCATGTTATTTAAATGAATATTTTCGAAGATATTACAGATTTAAAAATTGCGGGACGTAGCGTTTGCGGCGGTATCGGCCGGTCGGGGCGGTGGGAGCGAGCCTGTTCAGAGGGACAGAGAATCGTCAGTAGTGCGTTAGGCTCGACTCAGTCAGCTTCGGGATAGATATAGAGCTGAGAAATGTAAAAAGTAAATAAGTAAAAATGTTGTGTATATTCCAAAGATAGCAGGAAATCTTCATGGTATAGAGAAAGGGGGAATTGTTTTACTTCAAATTTAACGCGTGCGGGCCACGGGCAGTAATGAATAAAGCAAACTACTGGATCGATTTTAATCATTTTTTCAGTGAGTGACATAGGCTATATATTATATACCCGTGCGAATCCGGAGCGGGCCGCTGTGTTTTTATATAAAACGTTCACAGTTTTTCTGTAGTGTATTTAGTATCAGCATTGTACCCGTGCGAAGCCGGGGCGGGTCGCTAGTAATTAATTAAAATAATGGTTCTGGAAAATGAAATTTAAAAAAAAGACACTTGTTTTTCAACATTTACTCTCATGAATTACACCTTACAAATGTGTCTGCATATTGTAACCTTATAAAATATTACATAATTACAATGTGCTAAACTTAAAAATAACCTATTTTGTAATCATGTCTTTCAGTACCTTGCAAGCAGTCCTTTTAAGATTACAATTTAATCACTTACTGAGTTCAAAACCTTTGCAGATTGTTATCTTGTGCATGACTATTAATACTAGGCCACCACCTTTAAGCTTATTTGGTATTTGATCTAAACAACTGACACTTTGGTCTCCATTCTTTATGCAAGGTATAGCAGGGTCCAAAAATTATAAACAATTTAAAGGCATTCAAAACAAATAACAACTTGTATGATCTTTTTAACTTAAACTCACCTAACTGGACAAAACTTTCCAATGTACAGATGAATTTAAATAAATTATAACATTGACATAAATAATAAAAATATTTCCATTTCACTAATATTCAAATATAATATGATGTTAACCTAAATATGCATATAAATGTAATGTACCTCTCTAAACGACGTAGTTAGGACTACAAAATTATGATACATGTAAATATTTTATCGCATACTGCTTCAACACAGGCAGTATCATATTCATAATTGTCCATGGATCGCGCGAGCTAGCTAGCGACATTGTTAATACAACATTTTCAAGTTCATCTCAAATTATTGAAGTCCAAGTATGTAATTAATAGATTTTGTGATTTATAACAAGCTATCGACAGAAGCTCGCGCGATCTATTCGGCGAATATGACACACCGTCAGTCCCATATAAGTGACAGGGCTAAGTACAATTCACTATCACCCTCGTATAAACACCACAAACGATGACAATCATGAATAAATGAAGACATTCAACATATACGATATTTTAAATAAATGCCAGATTACAAGATATTTGTAAAATTTCATGACATTTTCAAATTATATATAGACAGATAATTACATACAAAATGACATAAAAGCTTATTCGTATGAAGGATCTACATATTTTAGTAATAAATGTATGACGATACTTTCACATCTGGTCCATTCAACGAAACTACTATCTTTCATATCTGAATACTTGCTTGATGAAACTTATGTGTACAGTACTATTATAATAGACGCCTATAGTCATGAGATTAGATTTTATTACTGCCACACTTCGTAGTAGAAAATTGTATCTAAAAAGGAATGGAAAAGTTGTATTCTAGAATTTATTTCGTCGGCATAAGGTCGGCATTTTTACAAGAATCAGGAATCGCAGTCATGTTGGCGATGTTTCATGTAATTGAATGTCTAATAAGTATAAAGGAGCCTGAGCGGCATATTGTAATGTGAGTCAGACGCAAGCTATATGTAGCATATATAAAATAATTCTATAAATCCGGCATGCAGTAAGTCCGTACCATTGTTCGTTGCACACAGCTGCACCACTCCTGTACAAAAAAAAAAAAATATTATTTTCACCACACCAGCACGAAAAAGATCGTTTGCTTGCGAGAATTCAGTGAGTAATAACGCTTATTACTCACTAGTGAGGCAAAGTGATTTAAATTTCGAATCACTAAATCCTTCCAATGAATAGGCGCAAAAAAAAAAAAACAGTCACCATGTAGGTTAGTAATAAACATTGACATCAATTTTATTTAAAAACTACAAACGATACGTTTTAATTATTTTAAATTATATAAATACACGCTTATTTAGTATTTTCATGGTTTTATATTCGTGATTAACCATTAAATTAATTAAAATCGGGTACTTAATATTAGACTATAAATAAGTGTTACGGAACGAATTTCCGAACGCACGATTTAAAAAAAAAAAGTCTGTGTCTGTCAGTCATCGCGGGCAACTGCAACTATAAATTCTTTTCAGTTTATGTTTAATTGTTTACTGGAACTTTTTAACAAAAACTTTGAGGAACTCCAAAAGAGTTGCGGTAACTTGCTTCTAACACAGAAGTTTGCTTTTTTACCAGAAAATTCACGTGAAAAGTATTTGAAAGCGTACGACCCGTACGACATATTTAATTAGTGGCGACTTTCTAAAGGCCCTAAAACGCATTATGAATCGGTATTACTGTCGTGTTTCATGTAATTATTTCAGGTTAAGCAATCGAGTACGAGTTTATTTAAATCTTAATATTTTCTCACTGGAAGAGGTGAAAAGTTTTGTATTGTAACGAGTGAGAAAAATTTAATTTCCAGTTCGTGACCTCTTAAAATCTTTCGCTTGCGAAGTAGTCTTTTTTAGAATCACTCGCTATGCTCGTGATTCAATTTAAGACTACTTCGCAAGCTCAAGATTTAAAATTGGCACTCACAACAGAAATATAAACTTTTTCTCACTTGTACCATAAATAACTATTATTATGACAAACATAACAGATTTTGCAGCTTAAAGTCTACCATCTATTTGTAATATTAGTAAGCATTAAGCATACTCCATCAGCTTTGTTACATCGCTTCTAGAGCCAGCGTGACTGCTGCAAGAATCATTGTTTTAAAATTCTTTGTGGGTACAAGAGTCGATCGTGCTTCCTCATGTGTTAAGTAAATGGCCAGTGTGCGTTCATAATTCTAGTGTGTCAAGCGCGCAGTAGGCATTGCAGTATGTTATTCCTCAGATATAGCAATGTATCTGCAAACTTTTGTAGATGTTTATGTTACCACTTCCCATCAGAACTAAAAGCACGTCGGGTGGTGTGGAATAATGGGGCTGTAAAGATAACCGTAGAATGATGTCACTAGAACGTTGACTATCTAAAGAAAATGTAGTGGTTTCCTAAAGAGTGGTGATCGACATAACGTATTATGTTAAGTCTAGTTGGTGGTTGGTAAAGTATAAAAGCCATTAAAATGTTTGCTCACCTCATCCCGCCCGTGAGAGCCCTCCTCTTCAGTGTGTGCAGTGCAGTACCTAACAGCAGCCCCCGCCGGCCGCCCCGCCCGCGCCCGCGCCTCCCGCCCCCGCCGCGCCCCCCGCCGTCGAGTGCTGCGGCCCGATCTTAATTCCGTTCGCCTGTGAAATTATAGAATTTCATAAGAAACTCTAATTTTAAAGATAGATTGTTTAATTTTTCAATTTCAATTTAATACTTTTTAGTAAAACAATGCACATTCATAAACTCGGTGGCATATGTAAATAATCAATATAGGTAAAGCATCATCAACTGAATATTGATAAGCCTAGGGACTGACTGAATTGCTACGCCTTTTATAGCTGGCTAACCTTAATACGAAGCACTGCACGCTAGAAAACGATTACCTGCCAGTTGGAACATTTCATTGCTTTACTGACAATAATGTTATATGGTGCTGCGGTTATGGTTTGACTATCGCCGTTATCACGATCGATAACTATTACACAATACAATATCGATTGCTAGATAAAGCTCATACTACCTAGGGTTCGAAGTGTTTTTATCTGTAATGCCACCATGGACCATTCCACACGTCTATCCCAACAAAATAACTAACAAATAGCTTTCACGCGTATCCAAATGCATTAAGTGTCAAATACTCGTTTTCTATATTTGTTTGTCAACAATTTATACTTGTATGTTGTGTTGTATAAATTCATAAATAAGTCGAGAAATAAAGATAATATGTAATTGGGTAGAATTTGTGTGCACGAAAACAAAAAACAGCGGTTTATGGGCGAAATGTAGGAAAATAAGGAGAACAAGTAATAAATCACGATGGATAAATTAAGAAGATAAATAATATTCTTGATAAGTAATTTCAAACCCTTATGATAACAGTTGCATAGAATCATGGGTCTTAAAATTGAATGAGTAACGTTAAGAGTCTAACCATGTTACTCATTGAATTTCTAGACCCATGATTCATGACTCCGTCTGTCCGTTATACTTGCACAGCTATTCCAGTTTAACATTCTTGATGAAAATTGGTATGAAGAGCAGAGAAAGGTGTTTAGAAGGACATCTACTCTGTGGGTATAAGTGAGGCTGCAAAGCGGAGAACTGGAGCAAAAGTAATCAATAGGAATGCATAAAACTGCCACATCTGCTCCAGTAGTACAACTCAATTGGTTAATATTACTCCGTTTTTCTGCTCCTTGGCCTCAGCACCACTTTTTTAGACAAGCAGCCTAAAGGTACTCGAAAAATTACCTCATTGTTGATATCGAAAACTCCTTCCTGAATTTTCTCGTAGATCTCTTTGGCAGTGTTGATGAATGCTTCTTCGACATTGGCGGCGGTTTTTGCTGACGTCTCCATGAACACAAGTCCGTGTTCGCGGGCGAAGGCCTCGCCTTCCTCTTTCTTTACTTCACGGCGCGATTCCAGGTCACTAGAATGAAGATAATTATGATAATAGATGGCTTATGAAGTTAAATAAGTAGCTTATATAAGCTAAGCCGTATGGTTAAGTTAAGGAATGCATTGCCTGAAGATATAAGACTAACAAAATCCTTAGCCACTTTAAAAAAAATTTTAAAGTATTATCTATCACTTTAGTAATAATAAATAATATTATATTTTGATATAGTTATGATATTTTTATGTTTTGATTTTATTTTTAATTATTTTGTATTATATTATTATAGAAAGAAAGAAAAATAATTTATGTATGTAGTTATTAATTATTGAATTATGTATTATTAGATAAGTTACAAATTATATTTATTTACTTATATTAGGTATTTTCTGTACCTATCTTTACTGGAAAATGTTTAAGCAAAATGAAAATTTAAAATTTTTCAAAGTTCCACACATCCTGAAACTACCACACTTTCTCTTTTTTAAATCTGTCCAGCCAAGGGTCCCATCCTGGCAGAAATTGCGTCAAGTGATAAGGCTGCCCTTAGCATGTTGTTATAATCTTTCAATAGTCGTGTTTAGTTTGTAATGAAATGGTATGCAAATAAAGTTTTATCTATCTATCTAAGCTAGCTCGTTAATTCAACAAGCACAAATTACTACTATTCCGAGTAATAAATAATAAACCTAATGAAGACAATCAATTTGTCAACCCAGTGACCTATAACTGTAAATATTTGCATTAGGCATACCTACTTTAGTTAGATTTTACTTAATGTACGTCTGGGTAGACTACTTTGATAACAAAATTGAACAGCTGACAACAATTTTCTATGAATCATAATATAATACATTAGAACATAGTACAGTTGGCCAATGAGTTGGGTATGCAGGGCAAAAATCTCTTAGTCATAGTAAAGACCTACGACACCATAATATGGATAAGTGAGTTATATATCTAAATAGTGGGTATATTACACTTATTAAATATGAAATACAAACTTGCATATCTATTGCAGTCAGTTTTTACTATGGCGTAGAAGTTTTTGCCCTACATACCCAACTCATTGGCCGACTGTACATAATGGGGACTTAACTCACATAATATTTTATTTACATGTATAATTCTGTTGTTCTATTGGTTTGAAGAGCCAGATTATATTTAGTCAAGAAACTATGTTGGTTCTTCAACTGATTCCTTTCAGTCCTTTATATCTCTTCTCTTATTGAAATAATGGAATTGAGCTCACCTCTTATTCCCAATCAGCATGATGACCATGTTCGAGTTGGAGTGTTGACGCGCGTCTTCGAGCCAGGTCGTGAGGTGATTGAATGTGTCCCGCCTGGTGATGTCGTATACTAGCAAAGCACCCGCCGCGCCTCTGTAGTATGACCGCGTGATTGATCTGCAATGCAAAAAAAAAATATTATGTTGACTATCCAAGGATACTGCCACAATGGTCTAGAGCAGAGATGGCGAACCATTGGCACGCGTGCCATAGATGGCACGCAGCATTACAAATTAGGCACGCAAAATCAAGAAATTGGTCGGAATGGGCATGCCAAGGCCACATTACTCTTTAATTTACAAAATATATGGCACATGCAGCAATAAAGGTTTGCCATCCCTGGTCTAGAGGTTAGCGAAGTCTCGTCTCACCGCGAGGTCTTGGGTTCCATTCCCAAATCGGGCAGTGTTATTTGTGAACTTTCCGTCAGGAATTTCACAATAACAGCAAGGAGTTGGAATTTTGTACGGTGGATGGCTCTAGGCTCACCCCCTATCCCATAGGACCTAAACATAACAGGTGAAATGTGGGTGTTTTACACCTCTGCCACTCCCTTCTGGGTAATATAGGAGTGATGCTATGTATGCTATCCAAGGAATTAAGCACCTCTTTCACCCCTGACAATAATTTATGCTTCTGTACCAATTTATGACAACATCAAACTACTAAATGCCTATACGTAATGTTTATACCTAAGTTTTCATTTTCAGATGTCAACAGTGGTTCTGTGACAAAGTACAGGGTGTTAGACCTGGTCAGATCCCTGTAACAAAGTCTATTGTCCCTCAAATGTGGAATCAAACTCACTCCCGCCAACAACTTTGTTTTCCTTTGTGATATATGATAAGTACCAACCAAGGACAAATGAACATAACAAATGAATAATTAACAGCTGATAACTGATTCTAATAGGATGTTCAGTTCAGTTTTTAAATCTGCACACACCTAAAATAATCCTGTAGTCTAATAATAATAATAATAATAAAAGCTTTATTGCACACCATGGAAAAATAAAAATACAGAAAAAAGAAGTTAAATAGTACAAATGGCGGTCTTATCGCAACTTAGGCAATCTCTTACAGACAACCATTGGATGGAAAGTAAGAAAGGGACACGAAAGGGAAGTTAAAGTCTTAAGCTTTATATTTGAATTAAATACTACCACACATACTTACCAAAGATAATAATGTTAAAACAACATTGGTTATAGTTTATCAACATTACATTTATTTAGATGAGCCAAATAATTTTTATTACCTATACCTAATACTTTAATATCTTTATTAAAAGGACATCTCACAATAGACTTATGAGAATCGAATGAGAATGGATTGTTCCTTTTGCCTCTGTGCCACAATACCTGTGCCGGAGGTTTGCACTCACAAAGTATTCTTGAAGAAGCAGCATTCACATTAGATCATGACATTTACAATGATTACAAATGAAAAAATCTCACCTGAAGGCCTCTTGGCCAGCAGTGTCCCATATTTGAAGCTTGATCTGCTTGCCATCAATGGTGATCATGCGAGCACCAAACTCCACACCAATTGTGAGATCGTGGACAGGCTGGAACCTTTTGTCCGTGAACTGAAGAAGTAAGCATGACTTGCCTACACCTGTGAACAAAACAAACGTTTTTTAGGATGCATTTGTATATACCGGTCAACATTTGCTAACGATTTGTGGCCAATGTTATCAAGTAGCATCATATATTATGTTATTTATTACTATGTTTATGTATAAAAGTGTCATTCTTTTGTCACCATAGGAAGACAAAAGAAAAGATGGATGGTTTGTGTAAATGATTACATGGATTGTAAGAGCTAAAATGACAGCTGATGGAAAGGTATGATAAAATTAATGTAAGAAACATTGCACTAATCCAAGTAATCATGTTTTTTTTAAGAAAATTGGCTGAATACGGCCAAAACCTTTGTTAGTGTTACTAAATGTATTCTAAAGATAAAGATCATTTATGCCGCAAATATGGATGTATAGTATCATATTCCATTAAATGTTTTTTTTTTTCAGAATTTGGTCAAGATCAGGAGACTTGAAATGTGAATACAGTGACAAAAAAGTGATACTGGTCAGATTGTTTCATATTAAGCAAGATATTATAATCTACCTAATTTTTTAGAAGCTATAACAAAAAAAACTAGAACCTGATATTATTAAAAATAATAATGTCAAGAACGAGTATATAACCATACAGACAAAAGAAACAGGTGCAATGTATACAAACAGGCCATTTTAAGAGCTATGAACTCTTTATCTTGCATACTAATCACTGAATAATAAAATTTTAATGACATGGTTTCCAACATTATTATTAATAAAGTGACCTGATTAGCTAAAGCTAGCAATAAAATTGAGAGTTAAAGATATTAAAGATTAAATCTTACTAGAAATCTATGATAAAAAAACAAACAAAGAAAGTCCTTGAGATGGACTCAAAAACAACAAACACAAGTACATGTTATCATTCTATTGATTTCTAGCCATCTACTGAATATACGTAGAATAGAAACAACAGGAATATACAAAGATATGCGCAATACAGTCTCTTATAAGTAAGCAATAAACAGCGTAGGCGTTAAAATAATTCAACGTAAATATCAATATTCTCTACAACCTAATATGAACTAATGTATTCTAATTAAACGACAATTTGGATACAATGCAATATCTTTAATAAACTTACATTGAATAGAGATATTTAGAACATAAATAAGGTATCAGGAAATAAAATCAATACCTGTGTCGCCGATGATGATGTATTTGAACAAGTAGGCGTATGCCATTTTTTCTGCAGATCCTTGTTTCTACTGGAAATAACGATTGACGATGATCGTAAGCAAAGGTAATATGAACAATTTATTTGGATAACAAATAAGGCGCAGTTTTTTAGAATTCCCACAGCTGAGTTGAATCAATTTGTCATTGTGAAATGTATGAAAGAAAATTTGACACTCATTCATAGGTTTTTTATAAAGCTTGTTACACAGTTGCGATTGATAGGGGTTTTAACAAGTTTGAACAAAAATATATCTACGCTATTTTCTTAAATTTTCATCCTTAAAATTTCTTAATTTAATGAATTTGTATGCTAAATGGTAAATAGTTAGTTAATAATTAAAATTGGTAGAAATAAAACAAAAAATATTGAACTTGAGTTGTGTTTTCAGATCTGTATTATAATATGGATAAAGCCTAAAATCCATAGACTGATTACTGAAAAAACATAGACAACCGAGTGTTGCAATAAGTAATATTTAAATTGTTTTAGTGAAAATAATGGGAAACTGTTTTTCCAACTGTCAATGCTGTCACAATTGTCAAATTAGGATTTTGATCCGAATAGTGCGAATTGGTTTGTTATTATTTCCTTTTACAGATTGTGTCCTATATATCCAGAGTTTTAGCTTTCCCCTATAAGTTTAGTTCGAGTAACAATTTAATATTGGTTTAGTGCCTTCTTTGTTGCCTATACTCATATCAACAAGCCGTTGGTAACCTTAAAAATTAGGTGAACAATGCCGACTTTTACGATGTATTTGTAATCATGGATTCTTCTAAAGATTCTTCATCTGTGAGGAAACCTCTTAAACTCGATGGTGACAATGAAAGAAATAGAAATTATAGGAATACTGCTGCGCAACCAGGGCAAAGAGATAACGCTGAAAATCTGTTTACATCTAATTCAAATCAGAGTTCGAGCTTTGTTCCATTGAACGGTCCTCAGGGGCATCATTTGAATCCTTCACCTGGCAATGAACCGACCCCACAGACAAGCAGGTGTAGTGAAAATACTTCAGAAACAAAGAAAAACTCTAGTAATACATCTTCATTACAAATGTGTAAGAACAAAGTAGCCAAGTCAAGCTCAGAACAAGCAGATTCTTCAGTTGCAGGCAACAGTAGAACTGTTCCGAACATCAGTGACAATGGTACTGAGCCTAACCAAGATGTGCAATCATGTCAGAGGCATAAAAAATACACAGACAAAGCAGGAGGTAGCGGTTGTAATTTACCCTCCACTAGTGGTACGGGCAGAGCCTGTGAGAATCCAGAGAGTAGCTCTTCTAGAGAGAATAGGAAAAGGCCATCAAGTCTGAAATTGAAGCTGCACAGGTTAGATGATGACAGTTCCAGTGACACTGGTAATGATGACTACTCTTTGGGGTCGGAGGATGGATGCATTTACACATACAGGGGAGGAGAGCATTTGGCTGATTTGCCTAGCTCATTCTTCAGTTTAGACATGGGGTTGCCACTAGACAATCATTTGCCTCTGCCAAACTATCCAGTCCCTCAGCAAGGAGCTGGTAGAGATCAAGGTTCCAGAGTATCAAGTCCTGACATGGAATTTCTAGAAATGGATTTCGACCCAGGACCTTCCTGTGAAGTGGATACAGGGGATGAATCATCTCCGGACATGGACTTGGAAGTTGCAGGTAACATGGTTGAAGAAGTTGAGCCTGTGATAAGAGGGACTTCACCGGAGTATGTACCGGCACCCATGCCTTCGTTTAACCCTATAATACCTGCTGTTGTGAATGTGGCTTCAGGGTCACATGCGGAAAGCAGTGATTTGTTTTCATATAGTATACCATCTACAAGTGGTACGATTGCTGTGGGTCATGGCGATGCACCAGATAACAGTAATAGTTACAGTTTTGGTCCGTACATCACTCATGTGAATACTAGAGGAGAACAGCTGGTGGTCAGAAGGACAATGGCTCATGGTCCTATGAACCTGCCAATAAGTGTACATGTTTCAAGTGGAGATTTGGTCTCACCAAGGGAATTGTTGAACTGTAAGTAAGCTTTTTATTTCTTAATGTAGATTTTGCAACACAAAAACAAGTTTATTTATTTTTTATATCATGCAACACTTAAATTTTTCGTAATGTCATTGAAAAATAAGTTAAATAAGGTTCTGTAATGTTGCAACCTTACAGCAATCATTGACCTCACTTGATTAAGTTACTGATTTCACTGATTGTGTAACTTCTAAACACATAAAACAACATGTCTATCTGTTACTCTTTTATTGCTAAACAACTGAACTGACCTTGATGAGAACTGGTATGAAAATAAGACAGAACAAGGTCAATTGTCATACCTACTACTGGGTCAGAGCTGCACAAAGAAGCTAGTAGTACTATAGATTGTTAAACAATTATTATACCTGCTAACATGTTTTTTTTTACTAGCCTATGGATGTGTCCCACTGCTGGGCAAAGGCCTCTCCCCATGACTTCCAAGTCTTTCTGTTATTTGCTATCTCTGGCCAATCATTCTGAAATGTGCCCAAGTTATGCTAATGTGTTTAATATAGTACAATTAATAATTTGCAGTTGAAGAGGAGCAATTAGAAGGTCCTCATGCATATCAGATCAACCAAGGATCATCGGTCGATTCAGCAAACCTTTCATCCGCCTTGTACCACATAACTATGGCCAGGAAATTAATAGCTGAGAAGACAAAAGCTGATGCTGATGCTCAGGGTGCCAAGGTAAAACTAAAGGATTTTTATTTGTTTTGATGCACAATATTAGATATTAAATGTTGTTAATATCTTACAACTTACATGCAACGCCATCTAGTCCCAAACTAAGCAGAGCTTGTACTATGGGTACTAGAATAACTGATACTAATACATTTTTCGGTAATACATCCAAATTAAGTAAGTAGACAACTGCCTCGATGTTCTACTGGTTAGCGTGTGCGCCTCACATCTCGAGGTCTCGGGTTCGATTCCCGGGTCGGGCAAAGTGTTATTTGAGAACTCTCTGTCAGGAAATTCACAATAGCAGCATGGAGTTGGAATTGTACCCGGGGTGATGGCGTAAGGCTTACCCCCTTTGCCATGGGACCTAAACATAACAGGTGAAATGTGGGTGTTGTACACTTCTGCCACACCCTTCTTAGTGTAGGCGTGATGTTATGTTATGTATGATGTTTAGATCAAAGTAATTTTAACACTTATATGTTTTTATTATGTAACCGGATGTCACAAAACTTAGGACCCCTCCCCTCCCAAATGGTTACACACCCCCTAAATCATATAAATAAACTGGAGTTATACTAAGTTTCTGTTGTTTTAACACAATGTTCTTTCCACATCAGAGTTCCGAGGCCAGTAGCTCAGCCACGGCCAGCACCAGCACCCACAGCGTGGGGTGCGTGGAGCCGCCGCGCGCCATGGTTTGGTCGGAGGCGGAGGCCTGCGACCGGCAGGTCACGCAGATTGCCACCTCCGCCTGCGGTGCCACGGCTGTTGTTAATGTTTTTGTAAGTAAAATTTATATCGTCGGTAGAAGCGCAAAATCGTGTAAAACAGGGATTTTAGGGAGCTCCGTAACCGTAACCGAAACTATCGGATATCCCATATAAATAATATCCGTAACTGTAACTGAATCCAAAATAAAAGTTTCGGATGATATAGGATAGGGGTGCTTAATTGAGACATGTTATTACAAGTTGTTTTGATGTCCGATCAAAACAACCGTTATTCGTACCAAATAGTGACATATAAATAAAACCATTTTATTAGCTATATGTATTTCACTTTTATATTCCTTAAAAATCTAACATCCGTAACCGAAATTATCCGGAACTAACGGATAATCCGAAATAAATTAATATCCGCATCCGAATCCGTAACCGGTATAATAATAAATCTTATATCCGTAACCAATCCATATTGTAGGGACACAGGGCAACCGGCGCATATGTATTTAAGTGGATACACTGGATACTTAAGTTTAGTCGCCCGGTTCGCCAGTCGCCTTCCCGTATCGCTAGAGATAGGTCGTAGTTAAGATAGAATAATGTAGTTGATAAGTTTATTATAACGGGTGGCGCAAAAGTAAAGACCCTATTTGGTTCAGCTATAACATTTTTTCTAAATTAGAAAACTAGATTTAGATTTTTTTAAATGTATATTTGTGCCATTAAATTTCGTACCATTAGGATTTAAAGATGATGTCTTTTAAATGGTGACCTCCAGAGTTGATACACATTTGAGCCCTATTTATGACATTTTGCATAACTTGCCGTAACACTTCCTGCGATATGTTCGTTATTTCTTGACGAATGTTTTCTTTTAGAGCTGCGAGAGTCTGTGGCTTGTTCACATACACCCGAGATTTCAAAAAACCTCAAAGAAAGAAGTCTGGACTGGTCAGATCGGGTGATCTTGCAGGCCAAGGCAAATCGCCAAAACGAGAGATAACTCGGTCTGGAAAAGCGTCCCTCACTAAGTCCATAGTGTCGCGCGCTGTGTGTGCCGTAGCGCCGTCTTGTTGAAACCAGATGTGCTCCAGCCCCAATTCGTCCAAACTGGGTATCAAAAACTCACGTAACATGGTTCTGTAGCGTTCTCCAGTGACAGTTATCGCATTGCCTCCAGCGTCTTCGAAAAAATAGGGTCCGATCACTCTGTCAACACAGATGCCACACCATACAGTAACTTTTAGTGGGTGTAGAGGTGTTTCTTGAATAATGCGCGGATTATCAGTGCCCCAGAACCGAGTATTCTGCTTATTGACATGCCCTGAGAGATGGAAATGCGCTTCGTCACTCATAACCAATTTTGAAGGAAAATCATCCTCTTCAAGGTGTATCAACTCTGGAGGTCACCATTTAAAAGACATCATCTTTAAATCCTAATGGTACGAAATTTAATGGCACAAATATACATTTAAAAAAATCTAAATCTAGTTTTCTAATTTAGAAAAAATGTTATAGCTGAACCAAATAGGGTCTTTACTTTTGCGCCACCCGTTATAATATGTTCCTGGTACCAGTAAATATAAACATTTAGAATAGTGACCTATCATTTCTCATATCTCTTCAACGTCAATATACAACCACGAAAAACCCCCACATTGGTGACCCTCGACAAAGAACACGCAACTTTCTACACCGTGGCGTTCCTGCTTAATCAAGTCAAATCATGGGAGACGACTCGCCCTTCTCGACGCGCGCATCTAGAAGGACTCCTACGACGACCTAGCCAAACTACACTGGAACGCACGGAAAATACAATGAAGATATCATATATATAATCAAAGGAAGATCTACTGCTAAGCGATTTCTCCGACGTGGTCAAGTAAGTGAAGACACGTGGCTGCCATGCATAGCGCAATCAAGTAGCGACCACGGCAGACCACACAATTTTGGGTGATGACCTTTTGGATTTCCGGACGACGAGCACGACGGTTTATTCTAATACGTGGTACATTCGTCGCGTATTTAGACGTATTATATACCCTGCGGTTGCGTTGGCACCAGGATGAGAATGCTTACTACAGGATTTCCGAAATATACGGCATCGTAACAATATATTTAGAGGCGAGTAGGTACAAATACCGCTTCAAGAAGATTAATTGTCAATTACGTCATCAATCAGAGACGTGGACTACTACAACAGGAGCAAATACATCGCTAGCAGACTAGGAGCAACATACGGAATTTGCATCTTCGTACGTATCGCCGACTCATGAAGCGCCTTACGAAGAGCAACGTCAAGAAAACGTAATAAGTGTTTGTGATAAATTACGGCATTTAGTTTTAAAAGTTAAAGTTTTAAATTCCATGGCTATTTTTAGATGCAAAGTCTCAAATCACGTCGATAACTCATGTGTTAATTTTTATGTGAACAACGCTTTCATTGAGGAGCAGTTTGTTTGGCTCTCACAAAGCACTTGAGATTGTGACCTTTTTTTTATAAGCATCAGTACTAGGAACCACTTGTAATGTATCCCTTAGTTTATTGGAATCGTAGAATGATTATTGTTTGTGTTAACGTTATGAAATTTTTGTTTCAAAGTTTTATTTTGATTATCATTTTGCAAATTATTTTTTTAAAGGGGGAAATGGTGTAGGGACACAGGGCAACCGGCGCATATGTATTTAAGTGGATACACTGGATACTTAAGTTTAGTCGCCCGGTTCGCCAGTCGCCTTCCCGTATCGCTAGAGATAGGTCGTAGTTAAGATAGAATAATGTAGTTGATAAGTTTATTATATAATATGTTCCTGGTACCAGTAAATATAAACATTAGTATATCGACCTATAGTTTCTCTCATCAACATCATCATATACACTCAAGAAGCACCCCCACACATATCAAAAATTTCATATTCATAATATCCCTGGTGTAAATGCACTTTGTGTGAGACCTGGTGTGTTGCGCTCATGTCAAAAACAAATACTTAAGGGGGTGGGTAGGTTTGTTACCTATGTTTTGTCTACAATTTGACTCCGTTTACGCCCTGCAGATCTATTTGCCACTAATATTATTAGACACTCTAACTTTGTATTAAAAAACTGAGACTGCGTGTGCTTGAGTAAGTGAATGTGTGTATTTGGCCTTGTCATTGGGACCATCGGATAGTGTAATTGCTTCTGGCGTTCTAGCTAATGTAAAATATAAGATAATCAAAATCTAAAACTTAAATCCTATGAATCTACGGGCATTAATAAATCAACACACAACATTAAAAACTCAAGCACACATACATCATAGCTACACACGCATACACACCTACTCACTCACGCCCATACACCATAATATTACAAACTTAACACACACTTACATACTCAATTACACATCATCACTACACATCACACACACTTTGCTGATTTATTTCTTTCTTTTGTACTTTCTGGTTTTGTTTTATCTTTTAAATTATAATTTAAGATTTTTCTATCTATTGCAACTCTAGTTAACCAAGAAACAGGAAAACCTAGTTTGGTAGCCACTGTCTAAAAATAATGTACTTAATGTAATTCTAATAAACTGTAAGTCTTGGTAATAAACTTTTATTTTATTTTTATTTATTTTTTATTTTAAGTAATAAGACTTTATCACACTGTTTGTTTCAGAATGCCTTAGGCGTGCCTGTAAATTTGGAGAGGATCAGTTCAGCTGTCGGCACAAGACAGAGAGCAAATAATGCTCCATTACCCAGGTATTTTTTTTTAATTAACTTTTGACACACTTGCCCTTCTCCTTTCTATTAACCTTAACTATGCCAACGTTAATTTCGCTTTCATAGCTTAACCACCTTGACAAAGATGTAAGCCTGAGAAAGGATATTGGTTACTTATTATCGACTTAATAGGGAGTGGGTAGTGTACCTGCCTGAGGTCGCGGGTTCGATTCCCGCTTAAGACAAATCTTCGTGTGCATGAACTGGCTTGTCTGGGTGTTTCTATGTATAATAAGTATATATTTACAAAAAATAAAATATATAATGTATTAGTATCAGTTATTCTAGTACCCATAGTACAAGCTCTGCTTAGTTTTGGACTTGATGGCGTTGTGTGTAAGTTGTGAGATATTTATTTATTTTATTTATATCACTCGAGCGAAGATGTTGGCGACAGCCAGTGTTTTATTTAAGATAAAAAATGCGAATATTTTCATTAACAGATACCTGCTGTCCCGCGCCGTGGCCGGCTGCACGGCGTCAGAGCTCGTGTCCGGCATTCACCGCGCCTCGGACGGGCTGGTCACGGCTCGCTTCTTCCCCACGTACCCCGAACGTGCTATCTCGCTGTCGCATTGGCTGGCTGACTGGATCACTTTAGGTATAGTTCACAAATTTTTACGCATATTTTCGACTAGAGCATCTTTAAAATCTTTTTTATAACGACCGGCAATGTTAGGCGATTCGCTTGGTATTAGATTCTAGGGACCTCTCTTAAGCTAGCTAATATCTACTTTCCATCTGGTAAGCAGTTTCTTTGTACACCATCTTAGCTTTCTAATTACAAGACGACCTCTCAATAAGCGGTCGCCTTGCCGCTTTCCACTGCACTGGTGTTGTGGGTTCGATCCCCACATGGGACAAATCTTTGTGTGATTCGCAAAGATTTGTTTTGAGACTTGGTGTGCTTGTGTAAGTGAATGTGTGTATTTGGCCTTGTCATTGGGACCATTAGATAGTGTAATTGCTTTTGAAGTTGTTACTGGTGAGCGAGTGTTCGAGACTTAAAGGCGAAAACTTCGGTAATTTTAATTATTTAATAACTTATCAGAAAATTACAATTAGACACATTAAAGTCAGACTCAAGACAAAAAAACATAAAGGTGACATAAAAATCTATCAAATGTATTAAAAAACTAAAACCTATAAAAAGGAGGCCCGTGTCGCTAACAGGCATTCTATCTAATGTAAAAAAAAAATACATTAAAACAAACTTTTTTTAACAGGAGCAGTGCCAATCCTCACACTAAACCTACAAGCGGGTTGCGAGGGCGAAGTTCCAGATGCGTGGCATCACCAAATGGTGTTCGGCGTATCCTTCCGCGGGATCTATCTCTGTAACCCCGTGCAGTGTACAAGGGAGTCAGTACTGTGGCCACATCTGACGTCGCCATCAGTACTACTCGTGCGGAGTAGAGATGTGCTGTCGAGATTCAACTCCAACACTGATCTGACGCCGCTCATGGCGGTGCCGGACCGACGGTTTCATACCTTCAATGTGCTCGGTGAGTTGATGTAAAGACGTATAGCTTGACAAAATAGTCGAGACGCTAAATTTTTTTTTTGTTTGCTGTCAGCATTGTTAAAGTAATCACTCAACTGAGGGCAGATCTTGCAGCTTTTTAATGTGTTCCATTCGAATGAATATGGACGAAATTTTCGATCACATTACCTCTCGTAAAATTTCGGTCACTATAAGGCGAATGGAACAATTTTAAAATGGTCGCGTTATCTGTCCTTATTTGATTGGCATAGTAATGATATTTAATCTAATCAAAGCTCCACGATTGGTTCAAGATATCAACGTTTTTAAATTTGATTAAGCTGGTTTGTAATTTTGGTGCTATACAAACGGCACAGTGTCACACCCATTATTTTCTACTCTTCTTGGAATAGCTGTATGTTACCAGATTTCTGAGAAAATAATTTGATGCCTCCCTATTAACAACGACAATAAGGCCGCCCATTGTACTATCTCAAACATGTACTTTATGAAACTGACTTTCATATCTGTGTACACTAAAGAGTTATCCATCTATCTATCAATGTATCTATTCTGTGCATATGGGTGAATGCGGCGCTTTAGATGCAATCCAAGTGTCATCAAAAAGAACATCTGTATAAGAGAATAAATGACACAATAAAGTTGCCAATACAAATAGCAGCGAATAAATAGTATGGATAGTTGTTATATGATGTTAAATCGCTCGTATTAACAAAATTCTGTTTACTATTCCAGGTCAAGTAGCAAACGTGATCCGCGAATGGCGGGCGATCGGCTGGGGTGAGTACGGCACTAGGACGCGCCACATTCGAATCCCGGCCTCGTACCAGGCCGGAGTCACGGTGGCCGCGCTCACGGGCTCCGAGGCTCATCGCCGGCTCATGGCAGCGCCTCAGCTGCCCATACTAACGCCCCCTCCGGACCCATGACATGAGATCATCGCCTTTGAAAAAAAGGGCGATGCTGTAGAAAAACCAATTCCTAAAAAAAATAAGAAACGGTTAAACTTTTAAACAGAGACTACATTCAGTTGGTCGTACCTTTATTTTTATGTGCATCAGTTCCATGCCGCTATTTTCACAGTAACATGGCCACAACATGTTTTGGTATTATAATATATCTATTCAAGAATCCTAAATATTTTTGTAACATTAGGAAGAAATAACGGTATTTGTTAGATATGGTACTCGTGCATAACGAGTAACAATGAAGCAGCTATATTTTAAGCACCGCACTTAAACATCTTCCCATGTCATAAATAATACAAAAATACCAAATGACTTACATTTAATTAAGAAATTTAGTTTAATTGCTGTCATAGACGTGAGATAAGGATATTTTCATTCTATCGAATAAGTATGTCCCTTCCCTCACATTCGATTTAAATAATTCCGTTTCAGTCAGTATAGTACGCGCATTACAATCGTGCGATCGTGTTATCGGACCTCTCACTCGCACTAACGGCTTGCACAGCATGTGACATGCTCACATCGCGGGATATAGTTTCTATTACTTACCGGCCTGATTCTGCTAGAATTATCTCTCAATAGGTTAAAATATTATTGGTGTTTAATGTTATTGACTGAATTGGTAGCATAACTGCATATAAAAGACGTTAAATTTTCTCAAACCATTTTGGCTAAGATATATTCGTGCGACTGATGTCCATTTGGTACGGCAAATAGATGTAGATAATTCTATGTTTGCGTATTTACTGTCCCCGTTTATATACCCAGCAACTTTCTTATAATATAAATATAGGAATCATAAGTTATATGGATTAAAATTGAATGGGATAAAATTAATTTATCTCGTCATCACGACTGGTGAAGTTCGATTAGAATATACTTAAGATATAAGAATGAAAATAGTTACTTTAGGTCAAGAATTTAAAATAGAAGAGAGAAGAAAAATAGTAAGTTAAGCTGATATTCAATATTTAAATTTGTCGTGTAATATATAGTGATAAACTTTTTCCGAATCGAGTTTGCTCTTGGGATCAGAAAATATAGATGTCGTTAGTAATAACCAAAATATTTAACTTATATTCTGTTTGATTCAAAGAAATTTGACATAAAGCATAGAAACCACATAAAACCCTGTCAAATCGTTTGCAATTTGTATCTCGAAATGTACTAATTCAGTGACATACAAGCACTTTTCTTAAGATTCCATGATGAAATTTGCATTGAAGAAGAAACATATGTTTATCCCTTATATAAGATAGAATTTGAATTGAATGATTAAGAAATCAATTTACGCCGCTGCTAAAATCTAATACTGTATTCTTCGTCGTGTCGATGGTTGAGTCAAATTTTATTAGCCCAATAAGTGGCCACAGTTATGGCGCTCTCATCAGCGTTCATGAGGGCCTCTCTTGTGGTAGGCCATTTTGGACAGTCAGTAAGGTGATTGATTGTTTTGCTCCACATTTGCAATTTATTTTAGTGTCAACCAAATATCCCCATTTGCTTCGTCCGACTTGCGTCCGGAGTCTATTTAAGGATTTCCAGACCGGTCTTGATAGTTCGTGGCCAGAAGGTACGGCTGCCGAAATTGGGACGAAAGATATAAAATAACTTAAAAAATACTGTATTCATAAATGCACGAATTATCACAATCGTAGAGTTATACTGCAACTTAAGCCAATTAAGACAAGCTTGTTGATCATTTCACATTGTATGGGGCTATGAAATGCTTCATTATGGCTTTTTTCCCCCCATAAAAATGAGATGGTTGTTGAAATGTTTGATGGCAAACAATACGCGACACATCATAGATTAAAGTACGAGGACCACCGAATTAAACAATTTGATATATAAATATTGCATTGTCCATACCGACTATGTTATTCACAAAGTTAGTCGCTTTGTCAAGATAAAACTTGACTTCTGCATGATGTATTTTTTTGTAAATATTTAACAAAAACTTCATATCTTTTATTAATTTAAGGTTCAGGTTATACCTTGTTTCTATGTTAAACAGGTTATTGTTTAGTAATGTTATCGTCTCGTAGAAATAACAGACTCAATGTTGTATGCAATATATACCAAAATATGTGTTTTCGTAGTGTACAACCTCACAAATAACGAAAGCTATCACAATAAGATATGGTCAGTGCACAAATCTTCGTATTTTCTGTCTATCATACGAAAAAAGCTATCACTTCGCGTCAAATGATGCTTATCCAATATGCTGTATGGTTGACAAGTTTAAAGTTCATAGAATAGTTGGTCCGAAGGGTCTGAAACCAGTGGTTCCAGTCTTGACCTTGCTGTTCTTAAATCTTTCAACGTCTATCTTGCAACTTATTTATTGATTCGAACTGATTAGTGGGCAGGATTATTACATAAAGTGTTGACGTCGTTAACGGACGCTTTTAAATGCGTTTTTCTCTCGACTACTTAATACTTCTAATCAATATATTGTACTCCTAATCAACTATACAGACCCATTAAGTTCGAGTCTAGACATGTTTGTCATGTAAATCCGACTTCAAAAGTCTGTTTTCTACCATAATGGTCGCAAGACGCGAATTTATTTCTACGATGCATAAACTACGGCTTACTGTGTCCTATCTTGAATAACGCTCAAAGTTTTATTTGTTACTTTCTCTGTATAAATACCTGGTTATTTCGCATCTAAAAGTTTTTGTGTAACTGAAGCTATGTGATTGGCTAAATTTTATTAGCCATTAAGGATGTAAATAGATTTTGTAAGGAATAAATATTATTAGTCAATTGGTGCTTACTAGTCAAAATTATATTAGCACGTACTATGGTTTGCTATATAAGTGGGAAATACAAAATTTGATTAGTTATTGTGTGATTTGCGAGTTAATCGTGATTAAGATAAAACTTAAGTAACTGACTCTTTTTCTTCGTGATAATAGTCAGTGTAACGCTAAACGCTTCGGTAAGTCATGAATATACGACACCTGCGTCGTGCCAATGTTCTTTATCGTTGTCTTTTGTGAGTTCATACCGCAACACGACTTGTCATGTTTCATATTGTGGTACAGAATCACAGAGTCTAACATTTGGGCATGGCCCTGATATAGCTATAAGCCACTCGTGTTAGAACGTATATTATGTGTTCCGCCGTAAGTGCGTTTCGAATTGGATAAACCTAAGAATAGAATGTTTATCTTGTATGTTCGTAGCAAAACAAGCCATGGGAGTATTTTTCTTATAAAAATAATCTCTGATGGTGTATTTTCCCCTTTTTATCCTGTCAGGTCTAACTTTAGTTAAATATATATATTTGTGGTGGTTGGTAAGCATATTAAGTTTTGTGTTTCTTATTTCCATAGTGAACGCCATGTAGTCATTTCAACACAAGAATATACCTACTTATGTGAAAATTGTTGCACTGATGCTAATGCTATTCTGTATTCCATTATTCGGTATATTTATTGTTGATAAGTCAAGTGATATGAGATGCTACATTATGAGAATAAGGTACATTAAAGTCAAATATTCTTGAAATGTTTATGTAGTAGGTACTTATGAACCATATAGACACTTCTGCTGATGATGCAAATATGCTTTTCTTGTAAATATCAGTAGTAATTAATTAATATTTGTGTCGAACTGCAGTTTCTATCTCATAACGTACCTACAAGAGTAAGTCTGTGATTTGAATGCTAATGCTAATGTAATTCGCGTTCAATTCAAGACCTATGGTCTTACATGTATGACATAAAGATTAAATTTAAATACGCCCAGTCAAGAAAATGTAACCTTATTGTACTCATTAGATTCTCTGTTTGTTTTCTATACAGTTTTGTAACATCTCGTATTCACGCTCACAATATAATTATGTGTATTATAGTTCTACGTGGATAAGTTGAGGATAGCACTTTACTGTAAGTACTGCTATTTATAAAGAACGAGTATCACTACCCTCTGTAATCGATTATATAAAACCAATGTCATGTATAACATTATATTTTTGGAATATACTATGATAGAACTTATATTTGGGTTTTATTTTCTTATCATTACACACATGACCAGGGCCGCGCCGGCATCCGGCAGCGCCTGTGTGCAAAATCTTCTCAATTCGGTTGTATTTTTTTTTTTTTTATGTTTGTTTACTTGGCACCGACTTCAGTATTATAAAATAATTATTTAATAATTTCTATTTAACTAAATCTATAAACGTATTATTTTGTGCTAAGTAAATTATTTTTTTTTCTTTTTAGTTAACTTCTTTTTGAAGTCGGTTTTTTTTGCTAAAAATTATTTTTTACCAATTCATGTTGCAACTTATTTTTTTAAGAGTAGGACGCCAACAACACTAAAATTGGCACCGAAGTATCATTGCAATAGTATGATATTTTGCTTTATTTCGTACGAAAAGCATTTTGGATTTTACCGACATTTAGCAATATTTGCTTTAAAAAAATATGAAGCGTTTTAACCGTATAGTATAGAATCTGGGATTTTCGAAAAGCCCATCCATCATTAATATTTTTCTTTACAAACCAAGTAATGGAACCGAAGTGCCTTAGTCACTCGTCTAGACTATTATAATTATGTTTTACTTAGACGTAAAGTGTCCGGTAGCATCGAAGGCGCCGATATTTTAAAATTTCTTTAAAAACGAAGAAGTTAATGTCGTTAGCGGCGCCCCTATTGTCTTAGCGCCTGTGTGGCCCACGCTTCGTACATATGGACGGCTCGGTCCTGCACATGACCTTCGAAAGACATTCACTTTGAAACTTACGCGTTGCATGATTAAGTAAAATCTAACGGGAATTAACGCGATCGTGGTCGCAAGCAGACTTTGAGTCTGCTTGAAACCACGGCCAGTGTAATCTGTCTGCCGAAACGTCATGCCGAACTAAATAATGTATGAATCGCGTTAATTTCTAAAGACATTTGGGCTGACACATTATAAGTTTCATTGTAGCGACTATTAGAAGTATTTTTCTTTTTACATTGAAGATATTTAAAACAAATATTTTATTACAATCTAGGCCAAAATACATAAGAAGAAAGAAAAGAGAGGCGTCAAACGTTATGCTTAGTTTTTGTTTGGGTTTAATTAGATTCGACTGACTGAAATATACAATGTGCCGGCCTGAATATGTGTGATTCAGGCCGGCACATTGTATATTTGTGAAGCAATCCTAGCCGACATCACTAATGGCTTTAAGTTGGTAAGTTACTAGAACCAAACGAAAGTTTATTAAAAAAAATTGCTTTATCTATCTATCTATCTTCTATACTTATATAATTGTTCTCCCGACTGACTGATTCATTCATCAACGCTAAGCCTATAACACTAGGTCTTGAAATTTACCATGAAGGTTCCTTACATGGCGTAGGGGTGCACTAAGAAGGCATTTTTTGTAATTCTGTTGTATGGAAGTCCGTCATTTTTGAAGTTACAAGCATGAAATTTCGTATAGTTAAACTTGAATAATCATAAATGAATTTCCAGTTTTCGTTTTTCAAAATTTTATTCACAAGAGAGTGAATTTAGGGTTTTCCAGTTAGAAGCGAGTTTACACAAAAATTCAATAGATGGCGTTGTGAATACTTTTAACTTGCGCGGTTTGACGCAGGTCGACATATAGAAGTAACATTTCTGTACATTGGAAATATCAAAAAAATAAATGGTAGGGGGTGTTAATTTATAATAAATTAGTAACCCTTATCGACACCACTGGTGGCAATTTGAACCTAAATTAATATGTAAACATAAATCTAAGAGGCGTCAAACGCTGAAGTTATAAGTTACCAAAACCGAACGGTAGGGTTAATAAAATAAAAAGAAGGCTTTATTTATAATAAATTTATTTGATATCCATCTCCATGCATAAAAATATTTTTTTTAATTAACCATTATAATCAAGTATAAATATAATATTCCTGATACATAGCTGAAGTTATTGTTATAGAAAGAACTATTATAATATACTGGCCTATCTATATATTATGTTTATACTAACAAATTAAATAATAAACAATGGTTATACATTAACATAAAATATGATTATACCCTTTAGCTGCGCATACTTAATTAACATTATATACATTTGTGTGAGCACTTAGCTCAACAGACACCAGGGACTTTCTTAATCAAGAAGTGACACTCACGTCACAAATGTCAACGAGCGCTGAATCGCGATAACGAAGTGTTTACAGAGAGTGTACATATATATCAATTCCAAAATGCTACCGTTGGACAGCTGTCCGCCAGATAATACCACCGAGCCTGGTCGGAAGATCCTCCCTTTATGGTGGAGGAACGTCACACCCTGCTCCTCTACAGTGTCAGATCGTCTACAGTTGAGAGTGAGAGGAGCGCAGCGTCACGGCATTTATTACATACAAAAGAGATGCGCGCGCAATCGTGACGTAAGGTATGAAAATATGTCACCATACGCGAGGCGCTGACGCTGACGTATGCTTCGAAATGCAAGGATGTTGCAGCGCATTATTGGTTCATATTGGCGATACCTCTTGATTTGCCAAAGTGGTGTATACTTACGTAAACACTATTATTATTAATCGTATTTTACAGATAAAGAATTACTAATTGATTATTTTGTATACCATTTAGCTATGCTTAGCAAATTATACTAAGAAACGAAGAAAAAATTATGCGACTGGCAAAAACCTATGACCTTCTGCACAAGGCAGTTGCTTCAACCAACCAGCTACGGCAGCCTCTTGCCAGAAACCTAAATTTCTCAACTGTATGTTACATCATTTCGTGATGTCACGGCGGATACTACTGGTCGCAATTTTTTTCAACTGTTTCTTAGTATAGATAAAGAACTATTCTGTAGTTGAGCAAATTTATATATTTATGGTGTCAAATGTGACGATCGTTAGCCCTAGTTTAAGTTAAGCTTTATAATTAAAACAATAAAAATGCATTGAGCTTCGCCAAATTAGAATAAAGAATTCTAAATTCAAATGAAGAAAATTTTTTTTTTTTCTCTAATTATTTCAAACGGTCGTGTCAATTCAGCCGATGATACTTCCGCTAGCCGCACAAACGCAATAATATTAACACTATTGACTAGTCAAAGCTTAATAATATATAACCAGTGAATTCGCGAAGTATTGTCAATAATATTAAGTTTGTGCGTCTAGTCTTAATTTCTAATAATGCTGTCATTTAAAAAGGCTGAGAACTTAGTTCCTCCAACTTACAATGATTTTCACATATTTTTTTACATTACTGAATTATCTTTGTAATATAATAATAGCAGCCCTGTATCTAATACATGTCCCACTGCTGGGCTCGGGCCTCTTCTTATGATGAGAAGGGTTAGGCCATAGTCCACCACGCTGGCCAAGTGCTTAGTAGACTTTTCACTCCCTCGAGGACTTTTTAGTCACTCTCAAGCATGCAGGTTTCCGCACGATGATTTCCTTCACCGTTAGCAAGCGACAATTTACAAATACACACATATCTTCGAAAAGATGAATCTTAACGATTTATCGACAGTCGTGTGTGTCGTGGGTTCGAACCCGAGACCTTTGACTTCGCAGTCCTACGGTCTCTCACTCGGATATCGCTGCTATTTAACGCATGTTACATTCATTGCTACTCACAATACAATAGTTCAATCCTATAAGTATTATAACTACAGCACCTTCGGTAACAGTGTTTTTACGCTCATAGAAAACACAAATTAAATATTAAGGATGACTTATTTTCAGATTTACAATATCCTATTTTTTTTTGTATTTTACTACACATGTATTGATTAGTTGGCACATAATAATAACATTTCTGTTAAAACCACATTAATGATAGAAAAGTCGTTTCAAGAAATCAACACATTGCATTCATTAATTAATAACGAAATCTGCAGAATAATCTTATGAGTAAAAACTTTAATAATATCATTTGTTATCATAGAGGAAATATCGCATAAAAATATTGTAATGGTAATTAGATCAAAGAACTCGGTGGTCGACAGACGATGGTTCCATCAAAAGTATTACAAATATGGTAACAATAAAGATAATTAAACTGGTTATTAATATTTGACAAATGCGAGTTGGTAGTGCACCTGCCTGCCACGCCGAGGTCGCAGGTTCGATTCCCGCTCAAGACAAATCATTGTGTGCATGAAGATGGAGGTTTGTCTTGGTCTGGGTATATAATAAGTATGTATTTACAAAATAAAAGTATAAATGTATTAGTATAAGTTATTCTAGTACCCATAGTACAAGTTCTGCTTAGTTTGGGACTAGATGGCTTTGTGAGTGTGTTGTGTGATATTATATACAGAAACTTTCGAGTTGCTACAAATACACATATTCGGGATGGCATTTTTTACACTTTTCAATAGCTTCACCCACTATAGGTACCCTAAAGAGCCTAAGGATCTTTCACACATTTCTTAACAACAACATGATTCATCGACACAAATTCATAATAATGAGAGCAATAATACATTATCAAATCATATTCGTGAACCTCATACTTAAAAACAATTCATAGTCCTTTATACCCTGATATTACGTAATTTTAATGATATTTTATATAATATTAAAATTGGAAAATTAAGAATCCAGCAGGATTCGAACCTGCACCCTCTGGGTAAACGCCCCAGGTTCTTTGCCAATTCAGCCATGGATTACTATGATGCTGGACTCGAAATTTCCTAACTCTTTTTGTGCCAGCGTCGTAGGTATATAAATATACACCTTAACTAGACGAACCTTACTTAGTTTTAGCGCCACCTAATCGATGAGTGATAAGTCACTTAGTCACATACAGTTCGTTTGAGTTTAGACCAACACAATACTGTCGAGAGATGACGCCAATCTTTTTGTATTTAAAATACAAAAAGGCATAGCAAAGCTATAATTTGCTTTAAAATATTTTCCATGTTATAATCTTTAACTTCATTTATTATGATATCTAAAGACTAGGGGGTTAGAACAACATTTTATTGACAATAAGACATTACAAAAAAATACCAGTCCAGAATTATATTAGATATTTATACAGAAGCACATTGAGTAGACGTAAAACAATGAGAGATTGAAAAAATCAATTGTGGTTATCAATACAACATTTGTATTGATTGTAACATCAGTCATGTTAGTTGCTACCTACTTTTATGTACGTACAGTGGGCCAATCAATTAGGTATGCAGAGCAAAAACTTCTACGCCATCGTGAAAAATGACTGCAATAGATATGCATGTGTGAATTACATATTTAATAAGTGTAATATACCCACTATTTAGCTAAATAACTCACTTATCCATAACTGGTGTAGTAAGTCTTTACTATGACCACAGATAATATAATACTAGTACAGATACCCAATCTCATACAAAAAATTGACGCCACCCTAAAAAATATTATTCTGGGGGCTATTTTAATTCATTTTTTATGCCAATAGATGGCCGTACTTGTGAGTAGTCTCAACGACGCTACCTCAACGCCATCTAGCTTTTGCAAAAGGTAACATCAGGTACATGACGTCCTTGTGTGCGTGAGAATGTGTCTGTGTGCGTGCCAAAGCTGTCAATATATTATTATCTGCATGTGTGCGTGTCAGTCAGTATGTACATTACCATTACGTTTGACCTTCTACAACGCTATAACACTGCTGCATTCAAAATATCAAGCGATATTTTAAAGTTTTAAAATTTAAAGTTTTTTTAATGAAATGTAATGTAATAAAATAATGATTACTTTCTATTGCAATTGATTTTGATTTAGACTAAACTAAAAAATATAAGGGAAGTGTCGCTAAAACGAGCAAAACAAAGGTATCGCGGTAAAGGGCGTCCTTGTCGCGCTCACTTGGCGTGAGTCACAAACCTTTTGTTCAAAACCTTGAACCTTTTTTATTTAGTCGTATTTATTTCGGAATGTTAGTACTCAATAAAACTTTTAAATCAAATTCAACTCATTTATTTCAAACGGGTACAGGCACATAGTTATAAATAGATTTTTTTTTAAATAGAGAATTCAGAATCTATGTCTGTGCCACTCGAGGAACTTTAACTTTCTGAAGTGTCTGTTACATGTATAATAAAGCGATTGGCTGTTTTGTCTATTTGATGGTCAAGACCTCTAATCACGGCTGCTTCTTTTTTGACGTGCTCGACACAATTTTGCCATTTTTCAGGCGTTACCTGATTGAAGGCATCATTAAATAATGTTTTAAAATCATTTAATTTAAATGTAGTAGGTATTGTGTCGAGCAACGTGACTTTTAGTGTCCGCCCATCATACGAGCTCTATTGGATTGAGCACCCCTGACTCAATGTATGCGGGCATATCCCAAAAAATCTTATTTTTTGTTATGAAATTAAAAAATTCGGTTATTTTATAATTAATTGTTTACTTCTATGAAAATTAGTTACAGCTAAATAAATAAATGTAATGATGGCATGTTCTTTGATTGATACATAAGTTGAAAACTTATACAATTTATATAATTTATAATATTTATAAATTATTTATTTTTGAATTACGTAAACAATAGCAATTACATATTATTATTTCATTGTTTTAATATGTATTTTTGAACATGAAAAAAACACCACAAATTATGCCCTATAATTTACGTATTTCTTACTTAATACCTTGCGATAAGAGGTGTTTGATTAACCGGTATTATGAAACTCGATCGATGCAGTAATTAGCAAGGGCGTCGCCAGCCGATGGCGCAGGGGGGGGGCAAGTTGACTTTACCTACTAGTAAGTAGGTATGAATTGTAGGTAAAGTCTACAGCACATGAAGCTTTTCACTTGTACTACGAGCCTTACATCTACAGCGATTGTTATAACAACAGTATCTTATAAGACCAGTGTCGATAATGTTAAAACCAAAAAAAAAATAATATTAGGATGAAACCCATTAGAAAAGGAGAATATTATAAAAATTAAAGGAAAAATAATTTACGGGCGATCTGAGGTCGGGAAGGGGAAGAGGGGGGGGGGGTTTAAGGGTAAAAAACGGTTTTCTCGATTTCCGGCAAAATTAAAAGTCCTATGGAAAAAAATCGAATAGCAAAGTTGTTGGTAATAAAAAGATCTTAAACTTTTGTATTTACTTTTTTTTCATATAACCTCAAAATTTATGTAAAAATTCAAAAAAACAAGTTTTTGGTTTTTATTTTTATCTTTTACAAACAATTATTTTTTTTCACGAAATTTGGTGAAAACTTACCTTTTTATGTCCCAAATACGCTGTAATTTATTTGATTAGAAATATTTATTTTTTCACCTTATTTTGAATAAATATCGAAAAAGCACCCTAATTTTTGATCGAAATTTCACCCGTCAAAATATCAGCTTTTTTCAAAAAGTTGGTATGTTTTCTGTTTGTTAAAATCTCTACTTTCCGATGGTGAAAAATATATTGTTACTATAGTAAATCTTCACAGAAAATGCAAAACAAAGATCGAAAAAAACTATTAATATATACAATTTTGAGGTGTACGTTACGCCAGCAAGAAAGTGTCACCTAGAGTGATATGAGTAGAACGTATAATTAGTGCGCAATCTGCTGTAAATGTGCGCCGCATAAAAAATTTGTGCGTCTTGTAGTTTTGAAAAAAAATGTTAAAACGATTCCTGCTGGAGTAACGTTGTTCTAGCAAGAAAATTCTAGACGAATTATCGGAGATATAAAATACATACATGGGCAGAGAGCTTATATTTGTGCAAATATGTGCGCCAAAAATATAATTTGTGCGTCTTCAGGTTTTCGAGATATTGCGTTTCCCGCTGGAGTAACGTTTTGCGAATTCGTGTATCTCGAAGACCATTTTATGTGCGCCTGTAGAATGAACATACACGAATAGCTCTTAATTTGTGCATATTTGTGACATAATTAGATGCCAGATAATATTTATAATTTTCAAGTAATTGCGCTTTATTGAAAACTTAAAAAAATATTGTAGCGCCTAAATGAGAAGACGTATAAGCTCGCTAAAAACTGTATTCGTTCCATCTTGACGTTTATAATTACCATAAAAAGTTTCAAAACAGAACCTACAACCGCTAATGAATAATATTACTAAAAGTCAAAATGACGGCATCATAACTTTGACGCCATCAAACAAGAAACTGGCTCAACCTAAGATGTGTAGATGTAAACAAAAAATTAGTGCATTTATCAAATAATATATAGTAAAAATATCCAGCTTCAGCTGTTTCGTATTAAGTAAATATTAATACTAAACCAAAACAGTTATTCGGCGCAGGTTATCCGACCAAATTCGAATGACTACAAAAAAGCGACGGATTCATACGTATCGATGACCTTCTTAACTTTACTCGCTAACTGGTTGAAACGTATTGTGCCCGAGTACAGTGCAGTAGAAAATAGTTATTAAAATAAATTCAGATTTTTTTTATTAGACATAAATAAATTTAGCCATTTGCATTTATTATATCAGTAGAAAAACGAATTATAAAAAACATGAATTTTATTGGTTCTTGTTTTTTAGTTCAAGAAATGTGTGATGAATACTACAAAAACCCCACAACAGTAAAAAAATACACAAAGCATGTATACATTTTAATTATAATATTATGCTACACATAGGTCTACTTGTTAGAATAACATGGTTTATCTCAATTTAGCATTTGATTACCCTTAAGAAAATTATTTATCTATGATTTAAAATTTGTTAAATATTTACATAGATTATATAGTTTTAATTAGCAATGTTATACTTAAAAAACTGTGATTTTCTGTGATAAAGGTTCAGTACCATCATAATGGGAAATTCAAGTATAAAGTAGTTACCTATTTGTTGGTCGAGATATAATTTAGTTTTGGATATAATAGTATGATACGCGAACGTAGTATAGACCGGTTAAAATTATTATCAGCTTATGTTTCTTAAAAATTAGCCTAATTTGAAAACCCAAACCTAAGCAGCCCGATATGTGAAACTTGGGTTGAAGTTTTCAAACCCGGCTATTTTTTAAGAAGCATAAACTGATAACAACATATAACGCTCTATAGGTATTTATTACGTTCGCGTACTATGCAATCATACCCAAAACTTAATTATATCTCGGCCAAAACAACAACTACTTAATATTTAAATTTCGCGCCATGATGGTACTGTAAGTGATTTTATTGTTTGTGTACTTAAGTAAATGAAAAACTGATCTGTGATTTTAAATAATACCAAATGACTATACAAGGTACAAATAGTTTAATTATACAATGTTTGTTCTAATATTTATAGGTCGGCAATTTGATCTGTGATTTGATGCCATAATTACTTTAAGAATCATGATTATGATAATAAAAATAATATTTTTTTAAACCAACAAGCTCTTTGATTTCATATGATCAGAAAGTACATTTAATATATATATTTTTATTAGTTCATTGTAATAATAATTCCCAACGAATATTTGAGCGTGACTGTACGAACACAGTTTAGGTGTAATACGTTTAATAAAGGTGGTCAGCGATACGTATGAATCCGTCGCTTTTTTGTAGTCATTCGAATTTGGTCGGATAACCTGCGCCGAATAACTGTTTTGGTTTAGTATTAATATTTACTTAATACGAAACAGTTGAAGCTGGATATTTTTACTATATATTATTTGATAAATGCACTAATTTTTTGCTTACATCTACACATCTTAGGTTGAGCCAGTTTCTTGTTTGATGGCGTCAAAGTTATGATGCCGTCGTTTTGACTTTTAGTAATATTATTCATTAGCGCTTGTAGGTTCTGTTTTGAAACTTTTTATGGTAATTATAAACGTCAAGATGGAACGAATACAGTTTTTAGCGAGCTTATACGTCTTCTCATTTAGGCGCTACAATATTTTTTTAAGTTTTCAATAAAGCGCGATTACTTGAAAATTATAAATATTATCTGGCATCTAATTATGTCACAAATATGCACAAATTAAGAGCTATTCGTGTATGTTCATTCTACAGGCGCACATAAAATGGTCTTCGAGATACACGAATTCGCAAAACGTTACTCCAGCGGGAAACGCAATATCTCGAAAACCTGAAGACGCACAAATTATATTTTTGGCGCACATATTTGCACAAATATAAGCTCTCTGCCCATGTATGTATTTTATCTCTCCGATAATTCGTCTAGAATTTTCTTGCTAGAACAACGTTACTCCAGCAGGAATCGTTTTTACGTTTTTTTTTCAAAACTACAAGACGCACAAATTTTTTATGCGGCGCACATTTACAGCAGATTGCGCACTAATTATACGTTCTACTCATATCACTCTAGGTGACACTTTCTTGCTGGCGTAACGTACACAATTTTGAGCTATTTACAAACAAATAAGTAAGTTTAAGTTAAGATACTTCTAATTTATCTTATCTTCACCAGTTTCAATGGTGTTTCGAATGGCGAGTTTGCCTGCTGCTTCCCCACTCCCCCTCTCCCGCTTCAACGATAGAGTAGAGCAGAGCGTAGTTGAGCGTACGGAATATTAGGAGTGGAATTGGTGAACTCATTCGAGTTTCGACGTACGGGAATGATTGTTCAAGGCTTGAACTTCAAGCAAATCAACTCAAAGACTTTGATTGCATTATATTTAGCAACTTTTTTAGAATCTCTAGGGGGGGGCAGCTGCCCCTCCCTGCCCCCCCTTGGCGACGCCCTTGGTAATTAGCGACAGTTTTTAATGACCGCCGATCGCTATCGTAATTTTATTGACTTTTTGGTAGAAGTCGGATCAATGACTTTTAGTCTTTACTTATCTATCTGGAACTATAGAAGCGACTATAGAACATTCACAGTTCGCGCGCTGTTATAAGTTTCAATTTTGCGTGCACGTGGTCGTGGGTACCTCAGGCGAGGTGTAGGTATAATTTTTACATTTACTTGACTTACGTTTGGGAGTGAATCTTCTGTTGTTCCCAAGGACGATAATAATATAATACCTACTTAACGTTGTTACTTATTTTGCCTATACCTACTTCAAATAAAACGTCTTAAGTCAAAAAAAAGTTGCAAAAGAAAATCTTTATTTATTTCTGCTAAAGTTTGATCGAAAAATCTAAAATCTGTTTATAAAAACGTGCAATCATGTTTGCTTAGCATTGTTCCTACAACTGTCTTCGTTCGCAAAAACGTATTTTTGTAGCAATCTTATTATCGAAATATTTAGCTAGACTAAGATTGCTTTGAAGGAAGAAGACAAGGGAGGTTTTAGTCATATCACTCAATACAAAAAACATGTATGTAAATACCCACTAGTGTATCTAGGGGTGCGCTTTGTTTTTCATAAAAAAAAAATCTTCATAAAATCGCAATTTTTTGCCGAAGAAAAATGTTATTAATAACTAATTAATAACATTTTTCTTCATACTCATTGGCATTAATTATATTGTTTTTCATTCACATCTTTTATCCTATTATTTTCTTATACCTATTATAGTTTTTCTTAATGATACCGATCATTCTTTTCAACTCCTAATTATTTTTATTTATACATTTGTTTGTTCTTTTTTTTATGAATTTCTTCATTTGAGTGTTACGTTATTTACCTACTTTATTGATATCCATAATGTCAATATAAATATATTAATTATTTATTTATTTAATTGTAAAAAGATCTGAAAAACATCTCGCATAAAATATCCACAAGAGCACACAAACAATCCGAAAACTTCTACCGAAGTGAAGGAAACACGCGCCCGTTCCTTTGTAAATAAACATTGAGTAACATTGCAGAAAAACATTTTGTTTCTGTTCGAAGTACATCACATGACAATTGATATCTATATTATTTTAGATTAATAAAAAAATAAAATACATTTGATTACTTACATTATTAGAAAAACATGTATTTAATATATAATTTAAAAAGTTCGATGATGATTTTATATATAACTATTATTGGAAGGCAATCGTAGCCTCAGAAACTAAACGCGTCATCTTATGTGAATGTCCATTGAATTAACATGTTGAGTGACAAAAGCGTCGAACTCTAATTTGTTTATAACTCAATATACACTCACACACTCATACAATGTTAAAATAAAATTCAAATAAGCGCCATCTATTAGCCACAAATAACCTAACCGCATGAAATTTTTACATTTTGTGCCGTATCCAAGACGGCGACTGAAGAGTTAAAGACATTGATTTCTTTTTTCTCTCAAATCACTTTGAAATAATTGAAGAATGCTTTTAACGTTTTATATATACGTGCTTTATTCTTTAAATCATATTTTGGTCGAAAGTTGAACAATAGCGTTTATAACAATTTATTATTTTTGCATTGCTACACATAACGCCATCTATGGAAATTTTTTAGAAGTAAAAATCTAATGTTCCTAATGATACCCCATGCTATGACATAGAAGTTTTTGCCCTGCATAGATAACTCGTTGGCCCACTGTACAATAGATGACTCGAGACGTCCGGAGAGACGTGCATCATACAGTCAAATGATTCGTGGATTTGGAATGTGGCTTAGATAGCTCAGATGGGAAAGCGATAGGTCGGAATCCTAAGGTAGCAGGATCCAGCCCCACTTCAAGTCCAAAAAAAATTCGACTGTTTCTTAGTATTAGATGTTTTAACAGGTACATAGTGTAAGATAAAATGTTACTTATGCCATTTACAATAAGGTTGAATATTAAATAAGGAAATTAAAAAGCCTTGATCCTCATAGTATTTGAGCTAGACAAAGAGATGCGCAAGTGGAGAGCGAAAACGCTATTGTATAGCTCAATTTCAGATACCAACCTGTTTGATATGTAACCTTCACAAGAATATAATCTTAAACTCTATTATACTAGTAATAAGTAACATTTTGCCCTGTCAAAAAGTCATTTTCAATGTGCCTCTAAAAACAACAACTTTACCGATTCCTTTTGTAGGTTCGGTCAACGAGTTTGTAATAGAAGTTAGGTGCCGTTTCCGAGGGCAACGTGCGCACTCTACTCACAATATCGTCATGAATTTTCGTCTCCATTTGATTATACAGCTCTGGTATACCAAGTTCTGTATACAGTCCTTTGATTTGTGTTACATGCTCAACGTCTTTGCTACCGTAGTATTTGGTGAACAGTTCTTTTTGGGCGGTATTGCAAAGTGGCAATGCTGTTGCCGCTAACCACGTGCATTTGCCTTCCTGAATGTCGGTCCCGACTTTACCAGTTATCGACTCGGCTCCGAAGCAGTCAATGTAATCGTCCTACAAATGAAAATAAAGATTAAATAACGCCTTTTTAGGGTTTCGTATTTCGTACATACAAGAAACCCAAAAGACGGGCGTTGGTCGGCACAAAACCGCGCGCTGTGAAAATCGAATGCTCTATGTTCTGCAGTGGACGTCTCTGGGCTGATAATGATGATGATGATGATGAAGAAACCCTTATAGTTTCGACATGTATGTTTATTTGCCCGAAGCATATAGAAACTAAAAGATTGCATGGACATGTATGATAACAGGTTAATTATACTGACAAAATGGTAAGAAAAATATTGAAAAATATAGTTTTTCCGGGTATTATTGTGGTGATGTTTTTTTTTCTCTCGCCTATCCCATGGTTGGGTTATAGTTAGAAAGATTTTTTTTTTTAAACATGGGTAAATAAGTATTTATTTTTATTCCTAGATCCGTAGGACGGGCCTCTCTTCGCTCAAAATGAATTCTGATTATGGATGAATGACTGGTTATGGATATTTTGCCTACCATTATTTGTCGATAAAAATAATCAGCTCCTCAATACTTTTATAAAGATAGATTCATCAAAACTGTTCTAATGGTTAATTTTTTTTTTAAACATCGCCCGCACTAGAAATAACTTCTGTGTAGCGGGGGTGTTCACAAACATACATTTCACACAAACAATCTTTGCGAATCACACAAAGATTTGTCCCGTGTGGGGATCGAACCCACAACATAACATGAATTATTTTAATAATAAAATTATATAGATTGTTATTATTAATGGAATGATTAATTTATTATTATTATTAGGTTATTATAAATTACGGACATTTTATTTTTACTATTTCTATTTCAATTAATGAATATCTTTATCACTGTTTAGATTATTACATTATACTATTTTATAATAAAATGCATGAAATTTTTGCATGTCATAATTATGGCAAAGCATTGCTGAACATGTGTTTAATATTAAGACCTTATTGTACCATTTTTTTGAGCAAAATAAAATTATCTTATCTTATAAACATCAGCGTAGTTGAAAGCGGCGAGTCGACCGCTTTAATTACTACGCCAACCATGCAGAAATGAAGAATTTACCTGCATTTGGAAAAGTTTGCCAAGCTTGAAGCTGATATCATCAATGTCGGCATACATCCTCTCGTCCACATCTTTGACTAGAGCCAGTCCCAGTAACACAGGCAACCTGAACGTGTAGTAACTAGTCTTAAATTTCACAATAGTGTTGTACCGATCTATCGTGAAAAGACTGTAGTCGTGCTTAGGCTGGTGCGCCATTGTGAAGTCAATGTGCTGTCCCATAGTGGTGTATAGGACTGTCTGAAATATAAGGTTTGGTAATGTTGATAAGTGAACGAAATTGAATCATATGTATGCTATGTTGTATGATCGATAAGAACGAAATTTTTTTGGTGTCTTCGTAATTTTGGCAAAATATCTTACCTATAGATACATACATATCCAAAGAACCTAGACATATTTCATCACGGAAAATCCCATATAACACTTGGGTAAGATCCAGGAATCGTACCCAGCTCGCTAGCCACAACTAGTACTATAGGCTGACCGTTTAACTGAGTCCTCGTCTGCGCGGTACAGGGGCGCGGGGGTATGGCGACAAAGGGGACTGATACAGGTGCGGGCGGTGGGCAAATTTTTGTAATTGTTCATTTCGTTCGCTACACGGGTAGCGATCGCATGTGCTGACTGTTGCAGACACCTAGTGAAAGGTACACATGTAATAACTATCTCAAGATGAATCCTATGATGATAACTAGAGACCGGATAATATGCATTTGCATATTTGCATATGCATTTGCATATTTAAGCGATTTTCAAGGCTAATAGCATATTTTTACTAATATCTAGTGATGATGCATATTATTGCTATAATTTACAGTAGGTAGGTATTTTTCGAGCGTAGCGCACTCGGCAGCCGCGCGTATTTTGTTTTGGTAGGTACTCAAAAAATGAAAGAGACAAATGATCGCGCCGCCGCGCGCTCGCCTACCGCGCTACTCCCACCTATTATGCATGTCATTATTACTTTGATTGTTGACACGCTCGTGCTCGGATAATTCACCTGCAGTTAAAAGTTTTTGTGTGTGTACAATGCCTCCCGAAAAAAAAAGTGTGTCTTCGTGGATAGTTTTCTATAAATGTATGCTGATTTTTTAATAAAAAATATAAAACTTAATAGTTTTTTTATTTTATCAAATAACAATAAATTAAAAAGATACATACATAATAAAGTAAAACATAAATAAGACAAGTATTTACTAACAAAATACTTAAATCTAAAGGAATAATATTTACAAAACAAAAAAAACTCATTTAATGTTGCATATTCTGTCAGTTTTCGTGCATATTTTAGGCATTTTTCATGCATATTTGCATGCATATTTCAAGCTTTTTAAGTTGCATATTATCCGGTCTCTAATGATAACTATCTTAAGATGAGCCTATAGACTGACAAGGCAGTCCGAACCATATTATCCATATAAGTAGCTATTAACTGAAACATGCACCTGAGCGCTTTAAGTGATTATAATATGTTCCTGTACAAACCTCATTGAAGAGTCGTGTAAGGTGAGAGAAGTGGGGTGTTTTCAAGAAGTACGTTTCCAAAGTCTCCGCGATACAGCTAGACGTGAGTAAGGAATCATTAATGGCGCCCATACCGACATTGGGTTGCAGATGCCAGCACGGCCGGCCTCGGCGTGTCGTCGAATCGTCCATTATATCATCCAACATTAAGAAGTAGCCTTGGAGCTGTGAATAGAGAATAAATTAGACAAAGAGGATAGCCTCAGAGCACGTCACGTCACGGTTATGTGACAAGCGTAACGGCACGCAAACTTATACTTTCAAAACTGTGGGGCGTTCTAGAGATATTGGTAGAGATTATTGGTTAGCAGAAAATCTTTACGCGGCACCTTTGTATTCGGTTGCTTCAGCCCTTTTGAAGAACTCACGGCACACACCTCTCTCAATAAATCGTTAAGATGCGTTTTTTCAGAAGATATGTGTGTATTTATCATACACATTACACACTTGGCCAGTGTGTTGGACTGTGGCCTTACCCTTCTAATCGTGAGAAGAGGCCTGAGCTCAGACATGTATTAAATAAAGGGATGTTATTATTAACCTTTTTGGAAACATTTGTCATTTCCGATTTGAATTTCTAGGTTGCTCAACAAAGAACAAGGTGTAATTTTTTCTATTTATACAAATCAACAACTTAAATAATGAAATAAAAGAAATATTAATTTATATTTTCTATTTTTCTAACCAATCTTAAGTAATCCTTGCTAAAAATATAATATTATGAATGCGAATATGTCTGTTATGTCTAAAGTACTAAGTGGATCTTGATAAAAATTGGTATTGAGATAGTTCACAACCTGAGAAAGAAGATATGCTAATTTTTATCGACATACCACCCGGGCCCCCGCCCGCGCGCGGAAGCAAACAAATAAAATATCAATGATAAGTTTTCAACTAAAATACTGAACAAAAGATAGAAATAATATAGGTGTAGCAACACTGAAATTACCATCATAATAACAACAATTAATTCCTCATATTGTTTCATAATTAGATGAGGTAATTGTAATGAAACAGGTTCTGAAAGAAGTTGAGGCCTTCAGTAATTTCACACACAGTGATTTGAAGGTCAAATAATTGAAGACATGAGTGGATGAAGGGGATATGATATAATTTGTAAATATGGAGATAATAGGCACCAAAGTTTTGTTATTATAATTTTATGTTGGAACATATCCCCTTCATTACTTGGTATTTCTAAAACTAAGCTTAAACTGCGTTGTTTTAAAGTTTAATTTGGTTTGTAGGCACATAGCACCTTCATGTCTTCAATTTATACAGAATATTGATCAGCATTTTAAAATAAAAATCTTATATTTTAATAAGATTGACCTACACAAATTAATGGCCTGACTCATGTAACTCATCATCATCATCATCAAGGACATCCTGTTAAATATTTAAGGAAAAAGTGTGGTCATACTGATGTTAATCTTATCTATAGGGTTGTCAATATTATGTTTGTTATAATTATTGTTGTTAAATGAAAGCTTTTGATGTGGTAAGCATGCTCAAGTATAAATGTCTGCCTATGTGCAAAATCATTATACATGAAGATAATATAACATAGAAATAGAAACGTTTATTTGCCAAAAACATGGTAACTAAAAGTTGGTACAATTAAATAAGAGATAAAAGATAAATTTGGATTTTTTACATTAGATAGAACGCCAGAAGCAATTACACTATCCAATGGTACCTATGACAAGGCCAAATACACACATTCACTAACTTAAGCACACCCAGTCTCAGAACAAATATTTGCGAATTACATAAAGATTTGTCCCATGTGGGGATCGAGAAAGAGTCACACAACAACAATATATAATCATATATCTAAGTACTTACATTATTTTAAAGACTAACATTAATTTACACATGTTCTTTGATTCAGCTCAAATCAAATGTGTAAACTTTCATCACATGTTTTATTTAATACAATAAATTCTAACATATCATTTGATAAGTTCAATCGGGAATGTAGTGCATCCATGTCAATAAAATTAGATTTATGGCCAGTTTCATCAGTGCCAGATAAGTCCCTTAGTCTTTTCGGAACTTATTTGACAAATAAGTTTAAGTGAGAAATAAATACATATTTTTTTTTTAGATAGAGTCAAATTTCTAAAGTCATTAATTTATAACAATGAACTTTTCACTTTAACTTACAAACTTGCCTGTTGAAAGATTAATGTTATAAGCATGTCAGGTAGAAGTAAAGTAAGTAAGCCCTTAATCATCTATATAAAATTTTATCAAGAACTTTTGAAACTGGATCTTGGCTTTCTTCTTAGTTAGAATAATTAATGATAAATAAAATTTAGGAGCACCTGCATATTAGTTGGTATTTCTATTTCAGAGTAGTTCGCATTACATCCTAAGTTAATTATTTTGATAGTCAAACACAATTTGAAGCGGCCATGGCGCAATGGATAAGGCATCGGTCTTACGATTGAGAGGTCGTGGGTTCGAATCCTGGCCATTACACCACGGACGTGAACTTCCTCCTAACACAAGCGAATTAAGCTTAGCTGGAGGGGGTTAACAAGAATACCAGTAATTTGTATTTGCAAATTGCTAGTAAGCTTTTTTTTAAAAAAAAAAAAAAATCTTCTGAGATACAGGCTACAACCTAGTTCAGAAGATAGAGTCACCATTTATCAGATAAATTATTACCACCTAACTAACTATGTACTGCCACACATAATATTGTATAATTTACCTTTTAGTAAGTTATTTGTATTATACATTATACTACTACTGATGATGTGAAATTGGTGAGAAATAAACATTTTTTCATTTTCATTTTTCCTTACCATTTCTAGGCACCATCCCAAGACTCTAGATAATTTGAGGTTCTCTTCAGTAATGTTTTCTGGTTTCTCTAACATCTCATAAGCAAACATTGTGACAAGACCTCTGGAGTGTTTGCCACCACTAAGATTATATTCTAACACCTGAAAAATAAAAAATGTTATTTAATTTTTACATTACTAGCAAAACAATGAAAAAAATGTGACCTAACAGATAAATGAAACACTAAATTATTATTATAATTTTATTTTGTTTGTTATTTTATCTTTAGACTTTTTGCAGTTAAGTCCTTAAAAAAAAAGGATTATAAATTAGATGGGAGACAAAAATTTATTTCAGGCTGAAAATAGATTTTATATACCAGTGATAATATGGATATAACAGGTTCATGTCACAAGGTAGGTCAGATGTTTAATATAAAGTATGTTTCAAATTCTTATTGATTATTTTTATAGCATTTAGCTATGCTTAGCAAATTATACTAAGAAACAGTTAAAAAATGTATGGGACTGGCAGGATTTGAACCTGAGACCTTCTGCACACCAAACAGTTGCTTTAATCAGCCAGCTACGGTCGCCTCTTGCCAGGCCCCATAATTTCTTAACTGTATGTTACATAATTTAGTGACGTCACATTCATCCTTCTTAGCAACTGCCCAGTATGCAGAAGGTCGCAGGTTCAAATCCTGCCAGTCCCATAATATCTTTTTCAACTGTTTCTTAGTATAAAATATGTTATGCAAATATTTCATCATTTTAAGGGCCTAATAAGGCTCGAAAATTATACTCATACCGTCTTTATCCAACCAGCAACTTCAGGCAGTTGTGATATCTTAGGGCTGGCCATTAGATTGTCTATGACACCAGGCAGGGCATCTTGGAATACTTCCTTCTCTTTGACCTTCTGAGTTGACACACTAGCTGATCTCTTTGTCAACTGTTGTAATGATCTGTAAAAAAAAATGGTTATTGTCATTTAGATCCGTAACTGTGTGAAATTTTCTTCTACAATTTTGATTTAGTTAATTAATTCATGACCAACCAGGACTACTTAAAAGCAACTGACTATATAAAAGGATGAAATATACCCGCAGTATAGTGTGACTCTTTGTGTATCTTCTTCTCTCTGAGAATCTTTGTATACAACACATCACAACTACAGTAATTAAACTGTCTTATCTATTGAGTCTAGTTTAGTGTAGTCATGACCTTGGTTATATGTCTCCTTAATAGCCTCCCCTAATTTTGACTCGAAAGAATTCGTATTGATAAGATGTATACTGTATACCTTTATTAGTCGTTAGCTGTAATCGCTTAACGCGATTAAAGTAAACATAATTTGCAAGTAGCTAGAACAGTTTATTTTTAACTCACCCCAAATATTTATCCTGGTGTTTGCCGAATATCCGCGTTCTGTGCACAAGGCGTATAAAGTTTAAACTATTCATGTTTAAATATCAACTGGTACCGCTTTCTCTGACCGAATTATTAAATTAAATCTATTGGTTATGTATGTAAAGTATTGTAGGCTTCAGCTAATTCTTAGATTATTTTAATCTATTTCTGAAATGTCTAAAAATATATTTATGTGTTTGATATACAAAATCTTGTAGTTTTCACGCAAAATGAATAGTATTATAAATGAAAATTGCACGTCCTCACAAATGTATTCTAAATTTGACACTGACAAATGCGAATGATGGCAATGACTGACAAGTCAAATGACAATTCGAATACGATGTTGCTACATAACTATTTGAGTTTTCCCTTGAATTGTGTTTTTACTAGATAGTGTTATGATTCGCAACATTTTGCCTTTTCAAAAGATACTTTTTATTTATTGATCATGTTTAGAACCCTGTTACCTTGTTACCGTCAAAAATATCTTTAGCACTCATCAAGTATTAGTTACAAGTTTCAACCAACAACATCTGAAAAGTGACCATCACCCGCTCTTATTGATTCGCTGAGAAGAAAAACGGTACGGTGAATCCAAAGCATAACAACGCGATCATATTATTTAATAAATATTCTATAGAATAAGTTTTGGGGTGTTCGACAGGACTGTGTAGCGTCACCGTGGTTGCTAAACATCTGTACATGGATAGCTGTTTGATGGAGTTAAGGGAGAGTGAATCTGGACTTAGGGTAAATGAGCGATGTGTGAAATGTCTTATGTATGCAAATGACCAAATGCTACTAGCGTCGTTAACTGATGAATTGCAAGAGATGGTAAGTATCGTAAATAAAGAATACGAGAGAAGGAAAAACTAAGATGTTATAAAGGGATGAGAATGTGACCGAATGCAAGGTGAGCATAAAAGGAAAGAAGTATTAACAACAAGTGAAAGAATTAGTATATTTGGGGATTATGCTTACAAGAAATAGAAAGATAGATGCTGATGTTGAAGGAAGAGTGAATGCGGACAATATAATTAATAGCGCTGTACGCGGTCGTGGCAAGTGAAACCATGTCAAAAGAAGCGAGGCTGGCTGTCCACGATGGCGTCCTAGTTCCAACTCTTATGTATGTGGAAGTTAACGTTAGGTATGGCAGAGTAAGCATCAAAATAGAAATGCACTCATTACGACTTCGTAATGAGCGCATTTCTACAGCCTTTTTTATACCACTCATAGCTTGGAGTGATAGTGTGATAAGAGATCGTTATTGTTTGAAAGATGATATAGTGACTAGGATTGAGAAAGGTTTGCTAAGGTGGCTTGATCATGTTGAAAGAATGGATAAAAGTAGATTAGTGCAAAAGATATACAACGAAGTTGTGGCTGAAAATACTGGAAGAAGTCATCCTCATAATATATACACAAAATCATTAAGATTTTTTCCCCGAAATCAAGGAAAAGCATCTAATCTGGCAATTATGTCATCATAATGATATTGAAACTTGTACAATTTGACAATGACATTACGGTAGCTTTTAAAATGCTGTAATGGCTTTGATATAAGTCTTTAGCCCAAGAGCCATTCAAGAGCACTGCAAAATAAAAAATATTATCAAAAAAAAAAACAGGTTTTATATTGGCATATATTTGTTATTTATTGCATAATACATTTATTTATAAAAAATGATCAATTAACTCATATAAAATTCTTATAAAATAGAAAAAAAACAATTTAATTTTTATTTTAAACACTGAATCTAAAATATTGTTATTATGCTATCATTTATAGCAATCTATTTCTTTCTATCGTAAGTCATATCCAAAAGCTTTTGAAATAGTTCTCGTTCGGCGCTAGAGGATATAGCTCCAATTTTGTGTATAATATCGTTATAAATTTGTCGTTCTTCTTCTTTGTAAAGTAGAGGTATTTTTTGTTGGACATAGAGTTGCTTGATCCTTTCGATATGGGCTGGTTCCTTACTGCCATAGCAAGTTAAGAATACTGTGCGGGTTCTTGCATTGCAGCGTAGTAGAGCATTCACCGCGGGCCAGGAACACTTTCCTTCTTGGATATCGGTCCCGTTCTTGCCAGTAAGGGATTCGTCTCCAAAACAGTCAATGTAGTCGTCCTATAAATTAACATTAAATTACAAACATAACATCACGCCTATAGCACTCAGAAGGGTGTGGTGTGTTTGGTGTGGTTTAAAACGCTCACATTTCACATGATATGATTGTTTATATATATATAATATTGTATTACTTAATAATTATGTAAGTATTAACATAATATATATTAATGCTTTTAATATAGCTAGTAATTTATTATCTTAGATTAATATTTAGTCCTCACACGTGTTTAAAACTGCACCTACTATCTACATCTCTGCATCACCCAAAGGTTGACTGGTAGAGAATAATTTTAGTATTAGTAAGTCCGCCTTTGTACATTTTAGTGCATAAAGTTTAAATAAATAAATAAATAAATGATACATACGAGGGTGCATTAGGCTGACCACTAGACCCACGCGAACGTAGCAGTAAGCTTCTTACAAAATGGCCCAATATCTTTAAGAATTTTTGGTTTTCTATCATATTAGCCAACTTGACTTTTATGGGACTCATATGGATGAATAACGCGCGATGGAAGGTGAAGACTGAACTGTACTGAGATAATTTAATTACCTGTATCTGGAACAGTCTGCCCAGTTGAAGAGAGATGTCCTCACAATTTCGAAGGGTCTCTCCTTGTAGTTGGTTGGCAAGCAGCAGGCCCACGCTAATAGGCAGCTTGTACGTGTAATAAGCTGTTTTATGTTTTATTATCGCCTCGTAGTTGTCTCTAGTGAATAGTTCGTATTTATTTTTACTTTCTGAACCTCTAATATCTAGGAATTGCCCAACACTCGTGTGGAACAAAGTCTGAAAATGGAAATATTGGTTATATAAGCACAACTGACAAAGTGTTCTGAGACCGTAAGAGATTTGTAATGGCGAAATCATCGATAAGCCTTTATAAGAAAGAACTGGCATGGTTTATACCGAAAACATATATGTTAAGTAGGCATAAAGCTTACAGCCTTTCCTTCCGAGCCCTTAACCAATTACATTTGGATCGGCTTTCTGGTCTAACGAATTTAGCTCAGTATCAGTATTTTACAACCCAGTATGAGGCAATACGATACTCTTTGTTAGACTAGTTGTCAGACTTTCTGGCCTCGGACTACCCGTAACGACTGCCATAGATATTCAAATGGCAACTGGGCCCGCGGCTTAACGTGCTCTGCGAGGCACGGAGGAAAACTCGTTATGTTAAAGATCTTCATCAATCTACAAGCGACCGCGGTTAGTATTGCTTAACCTGCAAGAACGATCAATCCGCGCGGCGTCAACTTAGCCAAGAACTCCTGGCGAGTTCACAGTCTATGTAGCTTTAAAAAAGTTACTTAAACCTGGGTATCTTGTTGATACTAACATCATTGAAAGCTTGAAAAAGCTTAACGTAGATGGGCATTTCTTCGAAATTTCTTTGAAGAATCTGGTGTATGCAGTAGTAGATGAGGCTTGCATCATTCACAGCATTGGCTATACCGACGTCTTCTCTGCGGTACCAACAGGGCTGGCCACGACGGGTCTGTGATCCATCTGCTATGTCGTCCAGAACTACGCAGTATGCCTGGAACTGATGAATTACTTCATTTATCCTTAGTCATTGTAAGTATACTGTCTCGGTTGGAATACGCATGAATCAAACGTTTCTAGCTAAAATGGATAAATTTTATCCAAGTTGTACTCATGCGGAAACACAGACTCGGGCAATACGTTCCATTCTTTGGCAGTTCGCATAAGAAATGTAGAGGCGAAACGCTTAGTGCGTATTGGTGCCTGATGTGATAAGGGCTAAACTTATCGCCATCTATCAGGATCAATCCCTGACCTGAGAGTTGAATCCTCACGATCAGCCGTCGCATACGCTAACCTCTTGACCAATGCGTTAATTCATGGTAGTAATACTTACTAATTCAGTGCACCATCCCAAAACTTGTGCTTGTCTAATAGTTTCTTCTGTGAGGTTCTCTGGTTTTTCAACAGTCTTGTAAGATATAACTGTTGTTAGTCCTCTTGTGAGCTTGCCGCCGGTTACGTTACCATTTAAAACCTCAAAAAAGCATTCATTTTAAAAAATTTGCAAAAATTTTGCACTTATCGAACGAGAATTTGAAGCATAATAATTGGTACAAAGTTGGGTGTAATTATGATATTGGAGGTATTTAGAGTCTTTTTTGTACTTTTCATTGGATGAACCACGATGTAGGAAGTGATTTATATTTTGCACTGTTCAGGTGCGGATGCGGTGCGATATTTATGCAATTTACGAGTGTCAACGAGGGGCATACATAACTACAAATTCAAGAGAAAAGAGAGTAAGAAAAGACTTATATGCAATCCTTTTGTACTTATTCCATACTTAGCCTCAATTTCACCAAATTTCTTAAACCGCTATTAACCCTGAGTTATGGTTTCTTGATCTCTCTGTCCCGTTTAAACATTGAACGAGATAAAGAGAGATCAAAATACGGCTTATAGAAAACCGCGGTTTAAGAAGTTTGATGCAATTGGGGTTTAGTCTTGTCCTGTGTTACACATGTTACCTTTTTCATCCAATCCTTAGCCAATGGAAGTTCAGCATACTGTGGATGTTTGGCCAAGTCTTCGATAATCTCTGGTAGAGCTTTGACCAGCCTGGCTTTCTCCTCTGCTAAATCACAAGACTTGGCGGACGCGGTACTGCTGAACCCTCGAAAAGATCTGAGGATAATCAAATATTATTAGCGGATTTATCGCCTTATTAAGAGCGTGTATTCCTTTTCAAAATGTAACTGTCAATTTTTGTAGTTTTTTGGGAATATTTCGTAAAAACTGAATAAAAGTATGATTTTATTCAACTAACTTTTTAGAATGTGGGCTTTAAAAGGTAATATGACAATTACATTTAATAACTAAAGCATACTTTTCTATTTTATCAGTTGAAAGAGTATTAACTGTTAAGTTGATAAATTACAAAATTGTGCTGTATTTACGAATGAAATTGTTATATTTACCTACCTTTCAAAACTTGCATTCTAAAAAGTTAGTTGAATAAAATCATACTTTCATTCAGTTTTTACGAAATATTTCCAAAACACTACAAAAATTGACAGTTACATTTTGAAAAGGAATACACGCTCTTAAGCTTTTATGAAATAAATTCACTTATAATCCCCCAATATCATTATAAGTAGTGTAAGCAGCTAAAGGCAATTAATGGTTAGGCTCAAATCAAAGATAATAGAAAAAGGTCTTCCAGGTACGTATTTATATTTTTGCATAAATAATTTCCAAAAGTGCTCGAGGTCGTGTAAAGTTTATCATTCCTCTCCTGTCCAGTGTGGTGTACCTACTATGGCCTAACCCTTTTCCTCATAAGAAGAGGCCCGAGCCTAGCAGTGGGACATGTATTAGATACAGAACTGCTATTTTATATATGAAGAATTTAATCATAATCATAAAGGTTTTTATTTAGTAAGTTAGTTAAATAAATTAAACATACTAACGCCTATTCAAATTTGAAAGCAACGTAGACACACGTAAACAAGTCTTGAAAAATAAATACATTATTGAAACGCCTACCTTTCACCAAATTCTTGCATCCTTAATGAATATTTCGTCTTTCTCACTAATTTAGTTAACAAAAAAACTCTACAAATATTCATCACTAAAAGACTGACTTTCTTCAAATCTGAAGACGAACTGGAAAGACGAAACGTGTGGCTGCGTTTTCATACAAAAATAGTTTTATCTGATCAGAAACTATTGTATTTTCTTGTTATTGTTAACTGTACAGGAATAGGGGCTTGCTCTTATTATTTAAATTATGCTTAACATGACAATACAAAGTCATTTGCATTTTAGGGAGAGTGATAACAATGGAGGCCCATATTTTTAGCAGAACGGAAGTGCCGATTCTGTAGGTATCTATCGTACGTATATCTGTACTTCTACATGACACAACATCACGCCTATATTACCCCGAAGGGTGTAGGAGAGGTGTATAAAACCCACACTTCACCTTTTAAGTTTAAGGCCCATGTGATAGGAGTGAGCATAGCGCCAGCCATTCCTATTGAGAATTTCCTGACGAAAAAATCACAAATTACACTTTTGCTTCAACCGGGAATCGAACCGTACCCCTCGCGGTGAGCGATACGCAAAAAATAGCGCTAGACCAACGAGGCAGTCTGTCTGTATGTGCTTTTATTTCACGTAATATTAGGTTAATTTTAGCTAGTGTTAGCGCTGGTGAAGCAGTTCTCATCTTTTTAACCAGCCGTCAGAGCTGCTGCTATTAGTATTTATGTGGTTAAAAAATACAGGGTGGATGCGACATAGCGACATTTATTGAAACCACAGCTTCTATACATGGCCAGTATGCATTTCCACCGGATAAAAAATTCTCGAGCAATTTTTAGGCACTCTCAGACATAATGTAGGTTGCCTCGCGATGTTTTCCTTTATCGTCAGCGAGCGGTAATTTATATGTTAAATACACATATATCTTCAAAAAGACGAATCCCATTCGATTTATTGACAGAGTTGTGACCGTGGATTCGAACCCGAGACCTTTGACTTCGTTGTCTTACGGTCTTCCACTCGGCTATCGCTGCTACATACTCATTAATTATTATGACATCATTAAGTTTGTTGTTGAAAAAGTAGCTATTATCATAACTTTTCATAATCGTGACTGGGTATTATAGTAGACCAGTAGTATATAACTGTTGAATGAAATGATCTCATAGTATGAGTAGAAAAGACTGAAAACTGTTTGGTACTAGCCGCTTCACATACCTAACTTACTTTGAGCCATGACGCCGTATTGCCACTCAATCATACGTAATCTCTTATTCATTCAAATTTTTTTGATCCATAATTTTGAGTAAGTTACCTAAAAGTCAGTAAAATAAAAGAAATCAGATTAGATCAATACTTTTAATATCTTCACCGAGAGACATACATGCATCTACACAGTCAGTTAAAAATCTTATTAATTAACATGATATCATAAATATTAGACGAGTACGTGGAATGCTCTATCTACTATTTTTTACAAGACTTACTTTCTAATATATTCGCGTTCACTTACCTGCTAGTGATAATTTGTATTATTTATTAGTATAGTTTTTTTTTCGTTCTCTCGATGTTAAATCACATTCCTTTCTCTTCAACTAACTTTTTCCTATTCGAGGCCTTACTAATCTAATGGCTCAAGCCTTTAAATATAAAATACAGTGCAAATATTATCACTCCCAGCGCTACAAAACAAAATCGACAGCTCCAGATTTCTTTATTATTCTTAACACTTGCCTTTTTTGTGTACTCCCGTATATTTAAATAAAACAAATATACATAAACTAGGTATTTGCACCTCTATGACCTATGCGACTAACTTAACCAAATATAGATATAGACTTAGATGCTTCGCCTGAAGATGTTGTCCAGGATTTTGAAGAACAAATCGTGGGGTAGTCCTCTGGTGATTTGCTGGATTTGTGTCCTAAGGAGATCGTAGGTAGCCTCTTCGTAGACTGAGTACGTGTGAGGAAGCTGCAGTTCTTCGTAGAGATCCTTGATTTTAGCGACGGCAGCTGGGTCTGAGCTGCCGTAGTTTTCTTCCATAAACTGCCTCTGCTTCGGACTGGCTCTCTGCAAGGCGACGACGGCCAGCCATGTGCACTTGCCATCTTGAATATCTGTTCCGTTCTTGCCGGTTACTGCCGGATCGCCGAAGCAGTCTAGGAAGTCATCCTGAAAAGAGAAGGCCGTGTTTACAACAAATGATGATTTATGTGGATATTAACATTCGGTTTATTAATGAATATTCATTCAGGTGAATAAACTGTATTGATTACGACATGCAATCTGATATAAGTACCTACTAAATTTTAAAAACGTGGTTGGGATCAATAACTGTTACTTGGAATCAGATAAGTATAATTTATTGTTATATTTGCTACTTTCACAAATCAGGCATTAACTCGTGCCAATTATCGTGATTATCGGATAGGATCGATTCTGATAAATTAATAAATGCAAAACATTATTATTTTACGTGAATGATATGATGTAGTTATTTGACACACTTTCTATATCATTATCGAGGAAATAACACGTATTGAATGCATTCGAATTCAGCTGTTTAGTATAATCTTATTGATTAAGTATTATAGCTTATTCATAAAATTTGGTTTTGACTGTCGGTGTCGGCATGTCGGCCTATATAACTGGGTACCTAAATTGGTACTTACGTACGTAACGCAAGGAGGTAAAAGTTCTGTCTTGGCCTAATCACAAAAAATGCAGTAGCTTTCTTCTGTAAGATTAATTTAAAATTTAAAAAAAACAAGCTGACAAGTTACTCACTTGAATTTGGAAGAATTCACCCATCTCCAGCAGGATCGTCTTCGCTTGTCTGTGAGTCTCGGGGTCATCGACTCCGGCCATCAGGAGTGCCAACGTAACAGGCATTTGGAAAGTGTGGTAAGACGTCTTGTATTTGGTGATAGCTTCGTACTTCTCCATTGTGAACAGCGATAAGTCTGGCTTATCAGTCTTCATCATCATCTTCTCTAAGTAGTGGCCGATGGAGCATTTTAACAGCATCTGAAAGTAATGTTACGGAATTTTTATTTATTGGTTGGTTTCAAACCACACTCTGAACCTTTCTGCCTGTTCGGCCACTAAAGTGACGGACGAAAGAGATAGCGTAGGACAAAATACTAATTCGAGATGAGTGTAAGGTGTGACCAGTATGTAAATAAACAGTAAATATTTCAGAAACAAAATTGCAAGTGACGGAATAAATAAATAAATAAAATAAATATTTCACAACTCACACACAACGCCATCTAGTCCCAAACTAAGCAGAGCTTGTACTATAGGAACTAGTATAACTGATACTAATACATATATACTTTTCTTTTGTAAATACATACTTATTATACATATAAACACCTTTGAACACTTTGAAAACTTGAAGATGCCAAAATCGCGACAATGCTCGTGTATAAAATAGACTTGAGGAGCAAAAAGTTTGAACGTAATGTCACAGAAACAAAAGAATTGCAATGAATATCCTACCTCTATATAAATTTAATAAACCTCAAACAATTAAAGGTATTTCATCTTTAGAATATTTAAGTTCAATATTTGGTACAACAGACAACAAAGGCACCCATATTCTCCCAGAGTAATAATGCTGACTTGAACTTGTATAATAAAGCAAAAAGAAAGTACACGTGCATCGGAACCAGTTTATCTTTGCATGCATTCTCCGCGTGCATTGCTGTACTTATTCTTGTTGAACTCGATTAGGTGAAAGCTGGCTAAAGGTCTGGGTACACGATTGTATTCAAACTGCACATTACAATGCATCCAGGCCTTAAATTCTTTGTTCACAATAGGTACCTCGTTAGTCATTGACCTGTTTAAATTTTTCAAGCTTACATTGACATTAAACATCGTTTGTAACAAATAATAAGTTGCGAGCCTTCTTTATAGTATAAAAAAAGGTTTTTTACATTAGATAGAACGCCAGAAGCAATTACACTATCCAATGGTCCCAATTACAAGGCGAAATACACACATTCACTCACTCAAGCACACCCAGTCTCAGAACAAATATTTGCGAATCACACAAAGATTTGTCCCATGTGGGGATCGAACCCACAACACCAATGCAGTGGCGAGCGGCTAGGCGACCTCTTAAACTACTACACCACACGTGCAGACTATTATGTATGTTTTATCCTACAACTTGTTACACCATGCTGGTTCTAAAGATAGCATTAACAACTGATGTATTGGGTTGTCGAAAACAAGTTTCTGCAAGTACAATAAGAACATAACATCATACGATAACTATTGGTCACGTAGATCTCCATGTGTTCAAAAAATTAACATTCATTGAGTCTTTGTGTACGACCAATATTGGCAAACAATGGCTCATTGATAAATAATTACCTACAAGCTATTAATTATAAACAATTGGACATGTTTAAGATAATAACAATATATAATCTTATTTTGATAAAAGTGAAATAAAATATATTCGCTCTCGTCTGCTGTGTGTGACAGTGTTGCTGTGATATTCATATTTTTTTGCTATCAGAGGTTGCCCTGTTGCTAAGGTGATAATATATTGTTGTTAGAAATTAATATAATAAGCTTGATTACAGACGAGATAACTTGCCAGTGCCTTATAATGTCAGTTATTAATGATTTATCTATATCCTGAATCTATATTTAATTTTTAGGCACGGGTATCTTTTCATTCGGTCTAATCGTTATTCACCATGCTTGCCATATTTCTTTTTATATACTCAATACTCAATTCTTTATTGCATTCCACAATGTTTTGTTAGGTGGTAAACATATTAAATTGTATCAATTATGGACCCTGTCGGGCACAGCAAAAGTGTAGGAGAGAGGATGAAGGGCGCTTATTTTATTTTTAAATATAATAAATTAAAATAAATTTGTTTAAACTAAAATGGGTGGTTCCATTATTATACTTTTAAAAACTTACATGATTGTGTAGGTGTGATGTGTTTTGTACTTTTATATACCATCAAGGCCATCAAGGGCATCAAGGATCTATGCATTGTAAGGAAGCTCTTCGCAGACGATATTATTATAATTATTATCAGCTTGTAATGTCCCAATGTAGGACAAAGTCCTTCCTACTTTCTTTACACCTCTCTCGGCTCAAAGCCGAGCAAAACCAATTCCTTTGGAAGAAATCCAACTACGTCTTGGTCTTCCGCCGTTGATATAGTTGGTCTTTATCTCATCGAAGTTATATAAGTTCTTACTGACGTAGCGGACGATAGTGAATCAGAATATATCACAGAATGAACATGATACCTATACAGCATTGTATTGACATGACCTAACGTAAACTAGAACGAGATCAACCACTATAAGTCATATCCTAAAGGTCGTACTCACCTCATTGAAGGTTTCCAGTACATTCTTATAGTAAACTTTGTTGTGGAAGTGTCTTTTGAGGGTGGAGAACATAGCTGACTGAAGAAGGGCGGCATCATTGACTCCACTGAGGCCCACGTCGGTACGCCTGTACCAGCAGGGTGCTCCACGACGCATCTCAGTTCCGTTCATGATGTCGTTCAGAAGAAGTTGCTGAGTGTGGAACTGTGGACAAGGAATGTTATTTGTTAGTACTCTTAGTTAGAAATTTCAGTTCATTTGTGCAAAATCAATACAAATAAATAACATTGAAGTGTCTTTCATTATAACATCTTTTTTTCAAGCTGGTAGCCTAAAATGACGACCAGATGGCGGACTGGGTAGTGTACCTGCCTGCGACGCCGAGGTCGTGGGTTCGATTCCCACTTAAGACAAATCTTTGTGTGCATGAACATGGAGGTTTGTCTTAGTTTGGGTGTTTCTATGTATAATATGTATGTAATTACAAAAGAAAAGTATATATGTATTAGTATCAGTTATTCTAGTTCCCATATTACAAGCTCTGCTTAGTTTGGGACTAGATGGCGTTGTGTGTGAGTTGTGATTATTGTGATGTTGTGTTTTATTTAAAATAAAGTATTAAAATTTGTTGTCTGTCTGGTTATTACCGGCTAATCTTCTAAACGGCTGTAACAATTTGAATTAAATTTTAGACAGACGGAACCGCGGATGAAAGTTAGTTTGGTCGTATTTTGATAATTATTGTTGTGTTTAATAGTCAAACTCTCCATAATGGTCTTTAGATATTTAACATTACGCTAAACTCAACAGGAGCGGAGCAGTAAGGTTGAACGCGGGTCGAAGGTCGGGAGCAGTTACCTACTACTTAATACAACGAATTCCAAACGGACGAAGTCGCGGGCAAAGGCTTGTAATTAATAATTATGTAATACAACATTATTCAGTAAAAAATGCTGAAGTACCATTTCTATAAAATCAATTTTAATATTTTGAAGGTGCTATCCGAATGCCACAAACATAAAACAACTGACTACTGCGACTTAAACTTAAAAGCAACAGGTAGATAATATTAGCCGTTTCTGCCATACCTATTATCAATCAAATTTAGGCCCCATAGTTTTGTCACTGTCCGTGGTGTCTACACTCTTTCCATATAGACACTTTCTATATTTGGCATTACTCAGTCTCCCGCTATGCTTTGGAGGGAAGTAAAGATACATACTTTCCAACTCCAACTATATACTTCTGATTAAATTCGTTGCGGGTTCCAAGACAATTTTAACTCTCCCTGGGATTGCCCGTGTGTCATGCACGGTGCCTTTCAGTAGGTTACCGCTGTAGATCCTGGCGTCGCCGCGTCGCAGGAGTCACAGTGGTGGGCGTGTGGGTGGGATTATATCCCAGGTAGATAATACTCGCATACAATAATGTTATTATTGTACAGCATATTTGCAAAACAGGAAACTTTGTTATCTACGGCCCACGCATAACATTTGAAGCAATTAACACTACGTAACTACATACTTGATAACTTGCTCTCAAAATATACAAGCCAGTAAGAATATTTAATTTTATAACACACTATTAATAATAAAAAATAAAAAAACAGAATTTAAATTTTGTACATAGATTTAGCTAGTCTTTTAGCTTAGTCATTTATTTTTAGGTAAGTAAGAATTAAATAAGTATTTATGTTTTTTTTTCGTTCTCTATTTTTTCGCAAAACTTTATTTGGCATAATTTTACTTCGCATACCTTCATTTGGCATAGTTATAGTTACGCAGAATATTAATTTGGTTCAACTTCTTTCGCAATTTTTTTTAGCATAAGTACTTTACGGATAATCATTGTTCAGGCGTAATAGTATGCTAAAAGACAATTGTGCCAAATGACTTATATGCGAAAATAAATAATATGCGTAACGTGTTATGCTAAACTAAATTGTGCGAAAAAAGGATTCCTTTTTTTTCATTTTTATTGGGTAATGTTTATGTTTTTACAAATTCTTTAAGTTTTATTGTATTGTTTTAATTTCTGCGAAACGATTGGACCCCGTGATTCCAAACGACGAGAGACAAAATATTACACAAATTAGTAAAAAATTGTATCGTGAAGTTAATATATTTAGCTACTTTTAAACCGAGACAACGTAACCACAATTTTGTTGGCTTATTATAAAAAGCGGTGATGACTGGTGGGTGACCCTTACAAAAAGAATAATATCCTCAAAAAAATATAAAATATTATCTAATAAATTTTGTAATAAGAAAATCTAGACAATTGTATTGAAAATTGTAAAAAATCCTTGCAGTCCAGATATTAACTAGCATTTTTAAGTGCCAATTACATTAGAACTTGATAGCAGTATATACCTATGGCAAAACAAATTTTTGTCACATGCGATCTAATTTACCCAATATGTCTGTTATATTGGGTAAATTAGATCGCATGTGACAAAAATTTGTTTTGCCATAGGTATATACTGCTATCAAGTTCTAATGTAATTGGCACTTAAAAATGCTAGTTAATATCTGGACTGCAAGGATTTTTTACAATTTTCAATACAATTGTCTAGATTTTCTTATTACAAAATTTATTAGATAATATTTTATATTTTTTTGAGGATATTATTCTTTTTGTAAGGGTCACCCACCAGTCATCACCGCTTTTTATAATAAGCCAACAAAATTGTGGTTACGTTGTCTCGGTTTAAAAGTAGCTAAATGGGTAAATTGTAGTCGAAATTTTTACAGATGATAAACAAAACAGTTGCTGCTATAACAAGAAATACTTTTTAGTTTTTGTTTACCTAAAAAAATAAATATTTAAGGCCAGTTCCGATAGAAAAAACTTGATTATTAGCTAGTTAGTGCCTAGTTTTTTATCTATATTGGTCATCGGACTGTATGTAACATATGATTCGTGATAGCTAGACAGTTGAAATTCTCACAAATGATGTATAACTATTGCCGCTTTAACCAAATAAAAGAGACATTGGGAAGGGGGTACTATACAACAAAATGTTTTTTTGCTCGTTTTAGCTCGATATTGATTAAACAGGTAGACGCTTTTGAATATGTATTCAAAATGTATTTAAAAAAATCATGTCTGTTGTATACTGACATGATTCTTTTATGCCGTTTTTATAGATAATGGTACGGAACCCACCGTGCTCGAGTCCGACTCGCACTTAGCCGGTTTATTACTTATCTACGTGATGTAACAACCACCCGTTAACGAACTACAAGTAAGTACTTAGTATTATTATTTGCTCCTGATAAGCGTTTGCGTTGATAGTCTAAATAAATATTAAACGAACCAAAGTCAATATCAAGTTTTCTGCATATATGTGGCAAAACTTACGTATGATAAACAAACATTAATATGCCAAATATAAGACGCTCAAGTTCATTGTCAAGAATACTAATAAGGATAGCTTGTTTATTATTGACACTGACAATCATTATTAATAAAAAAGTTGGGTAGGTAGTCGTCTAGCCGGGGTGATCCAAGGACAAAAGATACACGAATTATGGATCTGGTAATATCCAGTTTACAAACTCAAAATCTGGTTTTATGAATCTGCTCAATATTAATGAGACATCAAAAAGCCGCAACGCTTGAAGCTAAATTTCCTTGCAAAATCGTTAGTCGCAAAGATCGTCTTTCTCTATACAGCGTCATAGCTTCAATATTCTTAATTTCATCCTTACTTAATTCAACGAGTTCTCTGAATATTTGCACTGTTAGGGTAACTTACAAAACACATGTCAAGACACGTGACTGTTGGCAAATATCTTTCAAGTCACCTCCCATAACGAAACTAGATAAACTTGTTATGTTCTCATATTATCATAATATACATAACATTTTTATAAACCAATTTATGGTTCTGTTTATTATCATTGAAATGAAAGAATGAAGAAACATAGCAGTAGTTAACAACAAAGTTTACAGTTTCTGATAACTAATTGCAAATATGTACCGTAATTTTGAAACTGGACTAGACTGATACAACACAGGAATTGATGTGTTTTAGATACATTAAACGAGCTAAAGATACATATAGATTAAAAAAGTAAGCTCTCAGAGTGATGCTGCTGATAGTAGAGTATGAGAGCGACAATAACAAAGTAATAGAAAATCAATTTTGTTATCAAGTTGAACGATTACAATCAATATTTAACATATTATTACATTATCTAAACCCGCCTTGGCTACGGGTACTATGCATGTTAAATACATAAAAATCTTTGTTAAAAATCATTCAATATATTAAAAGAACGTAGTTTTAAACATTGCGCAGTTTAAAAGATCTAAGCTTACTTAGGGACAGACAGAGAGGCATCGGGAAGCGACTTTGTTTTATACTATGTTGTGATATGATAGTGGCAATGTTGAGATTGAATTTACTAACGACTTGAGAAGTCTCATAGATGAAACACGATACTCAAAAGAAGGACAACAGATTGTGAGATGAGTTCCTTGGCTTCTAGTATCCCAAAAGGGACAACATGGTTTTCCAAAAAGGTACAAAATGGTTTCTGATGTGATGAGTGGTAATGACACTCTGGTATTGGCAACGATTATTGTGTTTTCGTTTTCTTTGACATTTTTAGAGTAAAATATCCGACTTACCATTTCCACGCACCATCCCATCATGTTTGCAAGGTGGACGTTCTCAGGGATGAGATTATCTCTCTTCTCCAACATTTTGTAAGCCAGGATCGTCGCCAGACCTCGGTTCTTTTTACCGTTCGGCACATTGTATTGCAAGAGCTGAAACAATAGCTGTTGTTAATTTCTAAGACACTAGTTAAACAATGAGAACGTGAAAGAAAATCGACGTTTTGTTTGTTTTCTATATGGAGCAGTTATCGACAGGTAATGGTGTCATTAGGTGATTTTGTTTACAATAAGGCAATTGGGTTAAAACGTATTCGTCGTAGATTAGCCTCAAACTATGCTTTATTGCTATCTTTTTAACTTTTACTTAACTTAAATTGGTTTGCGTTCGCCGAGCCCACGGCTGTGATAAAAAAACTGAGTACAGTTTCAACAATCAGAAAAAAATGCTCTACGTGAGTGGATTAATTAACAGCTTATCTGTGCTTATTTTTATTACTCCAGCGACATTTTTTAGTTGTCCACCATTAGCCATGGATATTTTTTGCACAGCTCAAGCGTTAGATGCGATTAACTATACTACACCGCTCATTGGACGATATATTCGACGCATATGGAACTGGTTTAAATGCTGCGCAGTTTTGGTTTTTTTTTTTCAACTTCATTTTAAAACAAGATTGAATTACTCGTGGCTCCATTGTAGTATCATAAAACTAATCTAATAAAACTTGATTAACCGACACAAAAGTTTGTGCTTGCAATGAGATAAAAAAAATTGTGAGCAAATTGAGTGCATCGAAACGGTGGTTTACTTCTTGCTTTGACGTCAATGATATTGTCTTTGTTTGTGGATATTTGATGTGGTTCATTGCCGAGTCCGAGCGATAAGTAAGCTGGATTGTACCAAGGATATTGAAATATCCAACGTGTATTTCAACGACTTATTGACAAACGGTATGGCTACACCAAAGAGAAAGATAATCTTCCTCTTTTCTCTTGGTCACTAAGCTGTTATAAAATTGTTTGTGTAGTATGAATCTTCTGCGACCAAAACTCACTCAGTCAATTATAATAGAATTTAGCAGGAATCAAGTGATTTCATTAGTTATCAAAAGTTAATACTAGCTGGCTTTTTGGTGGCAGGCGACACGGCTAGTGTTCTATTTATAGCTACATTTCATTGCAATGTTATTTATAAGTTTTAAAGCGGACCAGTTTCTACTTTCTTACAATATTTATAACAGGTTTAGTGCAAACTTCACTTACGACTGACTGACACGAACGTACCTTAGCCAACCACTTGCTGGCATCCGGCACATCAATGTGCTTGCCAGTCTCAGTGAGGTCCCTCACGACGTCCGGAAAGCAAGCCATGAACTCCCGGGACTGGTCTTTGGAGACTGTCAGTCCGCGGGTAGCCATCGGCATTTCCTGAGTTGTCAGGGTAGACAGGAATCTAAACCAACAAAAGTTTCTATTGACCAAACACTCACAGGGCAACGAAAAGACAAGATAAAAGTTTAAGTATATCTTTGTTTTTTACTTTTTATTTTGCTTAACAAGTTTTTAGATGGATCGGTTTTCTTTTGTTGTCTAAAGGCAACATTAACTTTTAACACATGCTTCAAATGTGAATATAATATACGAATTCGAAAGAAGTACACACGGTATAATGTTGATTCAATGTTTACATGACTTGAATTCAATTAGAAATTTTAATTTATAAGTGAGTGTGCATCACGCCGGTTTAACGTGATCGTGGTACTGTTATCGGTGCATCAAATGTCGTTCATTCTCACATTTAACGCACTGTGTGTTTATTTTTAGTGCGTGCATTATTTATGTAAACTGAGTGTATGAGGTCTTCGACGGTTACGCAAACTTTGTGTCGAAGGGTTCAACTGAGTTCACTGACCTGTGGTATTTTTGCAACTTCAGCAGCTTCTTGGGTAGACCGTTGTCTTCGTTCTGGGGTAACTTTGAGGATGGTTGGTCCAGCCTTGGGGCCATGGCGTCAGAGTTGGTGACGCTGGTCGTCTTGCTGATCTGTCGGCGAATCTCCTTCTTGTACGCCAACAGGATCTTATCCAAACTTTTCCTAGTCGAAAACATCTTGGTAATTTTCTTATAAGCCCTTGTTCAATGCAGGTATATTGGTGCAAAAACTTGTGGTACTTTGCAAGTGTTTAATTCAATAAACTCTTTTTGTATTCGAGTAAAGGGTGTAGCGTCTGTTCGCGTCGAGTATATTTAACCGACTGATTCTTTGTTGTGTTTTGCCTCCTTACGAGCTCGAGTGATACGATAGTGCTGCACGCATTGTTTACATTACTTTTGTCGATATCGATTCTGAGATCACGCACTCACCACGTGGCTCTAAAAATGTATTGGAAATCAATATTTCTTTTTAAATTAAAATCTTTGCTCGTCCTTAATTTAGGTCTGTAAATAGCATAAAAATAACTCAGGTTGAATGAAATGTCGACAGGTATCAATAAACTAATAAGCCATGGATGTTCCTCAAGTTACAGGGGAAAATCTTAATATCCGTGATTAGACCGTAGATAGTGTCGTACTGTTTGGATTGAAATATTGGGCCCTGAAGAAGGCGGATGCAAGTTTATTGTAGTAAAAGTAAAGTGGAGATGTGAATGTTAAGATGGATGTGTGGACTAGTGGAGTGAAAAGATGGGATAAAATTATATTTATGAAAGTGAAAAGAGAGTAATAACAAGAGCTGGTAGAGGAGAATAGAGACAAGATACGTTTTTGCCGAAACCAAATAAAATGGGATAAGGGCAGGAAGAAAAAGAAGTAGCATAAAAATAAAAATAAATGTTCAACAAAAGCCCCAATTTTAAAAGCTTAGCGCTGAATAACATATGAGCAATATCTAAGTAGGTGCTTAATAATGTTTCGATTTGCTTAATGATTTTTGAATAATAGCATAGCGTTATTAAGCTCTTACAACTAAGTTATTCAGCTTAGTTGATTTAGTTTTTGTACACAGAATTTATCAAGCATTTTTTTCACATATTTGCAATCAATATTCATACAAATTGTAAAAAGAGTTTAGTTAATTGGATTAAAAAATTAAATATTGATAATACATAATGAAATTGTATTTACAAATTAAAGGTCTGCTATATGTTAATTGTTAGTGCGCAAGTAATTTTATCGTTAATAGTATATTGCTATTTCATTATTTATGACGCGCCGCGTGAATAATCTGGGTAACCGATAGTAAATAGCATTTTCATACATACAATACTAGATCTGAAAAAAGTATTTTAGACGAAATAGCTAATACTAGCAGTTTTAATCCAACAAAATAACATGAACCGAGTAGAAAATGTTGTGCATTGTGTTGATCTCATATTATAACGTCTGTATAATAATTTCACGGTGACTGGTTTTTAACCTTAAATATAGGAGGGACAGAAATACAAAATTTATTAAGCGTTAAGAATTTTAAGGGTCCAAACTAAACCTAATTCAGCTTTTGGCTATTGTCAAAGCTCTTTAATAAACTATTTCTATCTTGGCACTGTAAAATGTTCTAAATGTGTACTGTTACTTGCAACTTGCAAAACGATTATTTTTATTTGTGTTGAAATTCTATCCCTAAAAAATGGATTAAACATTTCAACAGAACTTATTAAAGCTGAACGAATAAAAAAAATTTAAATGAGGCAATTTAAATTGCCCTATACAAAATGAAATTGAGTTATCTCAATCTAGGACCATAAAATTTAATGATTACAAGCAACTTTTTTCTGCTTACAAAAGAAAGGTGTATCCGAATTTTTATCGACAACAAACATAGCACAGCTCATCACTATCAATGCGCACGCAACAAAACACGGGGCGAAGCTCCCCGCGCGCCTCAGCCCTGCCACGCGGGCCGCGTCACGTAGGCACCGGCGGCGGCGGCCGCCGGCAACACCGCTTGCTTGCATACACAGACCGGGCGCGGCGCTCCTCAAATCTCCCTCTCATTAGGACTAGTTTACACGTCACGAGCTTAATTACTTGTTTGATGCATCATACTAGCTAGCTTTCAATCGCACCTGCCTGCGCCAATAATACGATAAAAACTAGCCTATATTATGTGCAGTAGTTTTGAGGTGAAAAAAGTAAAAAAATATCCAGACACACACACATCCATGTAAACTTTACATGTTCCTAACATCTCACCTATACTAGTTACAAAAAGGCGTGGTATTGTTTTTACCCGACTGCGTCAGAAGGAGGGTTATGTTTTTTTACACCCATACTTTACCTTTCATGATTAGGTGCCGAATTCAAGTCAAATATACTAATCCCAAAAGCATGACTCCTATCAGATTTCTATGGCACTACTTGTTGCATAGTAACAAGTTATCTCGGAGTAACTTTTAGTTAGCATAGAATATTAACAAGCAGTTAGTATTGCTAACTATAACTTAAAGTTAAATTAACATATAATGCTGCCTCGATGGACAAGGTCTCGGGTTTGATTCCCGGGTCGGGCAAAGTGTTATTTGTGAACTTTCCATCAGGAAATTCACAATAGCAGCACAGAGTTGTAATAGTGCCCGGTGGATGGTTATAGCCCCCCTTACCCCTCTCCTATAGGACCTAAACATAACAAAGGTAAGGTGAAGTGTGGGTGTTGTACATCTCTGCCACACCCTTCTGGGTAATATAGGCTTGATGTTATGTTTACTTAGAATCACTAAGCGACAACTACTGGTCTCGTGTAAACTCTCGCTTACCAACCGTGACCCATAATACTGCGGCAACGGCTTTCCGATCTCGTAAATGACATGTGCAAAGGTGAACAGCTTATAGAGGATGCAATATTATGCTCTTTTTTGTAGTGCAAGCGGTAGCTTTATACGGATTTTAATCATAGTCATTATGTTAAAGATTTTGGCCTGGTAGGTACTTAATAAATCATTTATTTCAGGCTGCATAGGCCCATAGATAAATACCTTAACCTAAAAATACATAATTATATTTGCACACTTTCTTTGCACTATATCTTAGTCCGTTCCTGGCAGCGACGGAAAACAACACCGCGCGATTCCAACAGCTGCACTCTTAGCACATGATTCAGCTTCTGGCTGACATATTATCTCGTGATATCCTCTGCCTCGGTGGTGTAGTGCAGTGCAGGCGCGAGATAAACACCGGGGTGTTCGGCGCGGCGGCACGCACCTTATGTTTCATTTTTTTACATATTCACTTATGTGAATACGTACAAAAATACAAGTTCCAAGTAGACATAAACATATTTATTGGCAATTTTTCGTTACAAGTCAATATTACAGACAATATATGATATGATATGATATGATACATTAATATTACAAAAATATAAAAACAATTATCTGCATTCAATAAAAATAGTAAAAATAATTATCTACATCCATTCTTAATAATCACATAATTATGGTCGTTGCTCGATGAGCCATGCCTTTAATTTATTCTAAAATATTTTTTCTGTTTTCGTTAGGATTCTCTTAATAATATAACCGCACAATACTAGTTTTTGACCCGGTTTTATAAATTATAAATAACGGTTTCACACTAGATACTTGATACTTATACATTTACCTTTATAAATGATATCTAGGAAACCTGGCTAGCTAATGCAAATGTGGATGCTCGAAGCAAGTATAGAAGGGAAGGAAGATAAACAGAATTTATTAAGAGTTTATAATTTTAAGGCTTCAAACACAACCTAATTCAGCTTTTAGCTATACCCAAAGCTCTTATACAAACTATATTCATCTTGGAGCTGTACTTCTCTGCCACAACATTCTGCGTAATATAGTCGTGATGTATGTAGTCTAGCAGTACAAAAAATACATTATCTAAGTACTTCGGTTTACTGTAATTCAGCTCATATTATAATCATTTATTTGCTTGAAATATGGTACAAAGAAAGTTCTTACAATGTATAAAATAGTTCAAGACATATTTCACCTATGGTACCGGAATGCAAATTAATACATAATACAACTTACCTAGTCGACATTGATGCGGACGTATTTTTTGACACCTGAACACATATTTATACTGTGCCTGAACTTTTTATAAAATCTATTTTATTTAATAAGTTTGTATTATATTTTTTTATTTCGTGTATATCTAGTTAGGTATATACCTATTTAGTTTTCACTTTCTTAAAAATATAGTGTAATTTTAAATGTTTAATTTTATAATAAATAAATAAATGGTATACTTATCTAGTTCATTAAATGTATGCTAACAATTATGACTTATTTTATGGTAGGTACGTTACGACTATTATTGCTCCTTCTGATACAAAAGATATATCTGTATTTTTTTTGAAAGTATGTTATAATTACACTAAATAAAAGACCAAATGTTAATTATACAATAGGTTAACATTCTAATTGGTTTTAGTCACAACAAGCAAAAACGCTCGATCGCTTGTAAATCCATATTCATATCTCTGTTTCTATGCCGATTATATAGGTACTATTTTTTATCTATAATAATTTAATTATCACCTGTGGGTGATGGAAAGATCTCAAATGGTACTTCTATGTAGATATTTATACTTGTATGTCGACTTTGAACCCATGTTGTGAAAATAAACAATTTGTATTTATATATATTTCGAAAGCAGCGATAGCCGAGTGGGAGACTGTAGGACTGCTATGTCAAAGGTCTGGGGTTTGAGCCCACGGCACACACCTCTCAATAAATCGTTAAGATTTTCTCTTCGAAGATATGTGTGTAGGTATTTATCATATAAATTATCGCTCGCTAACGGTGCTATTCGTGAGGAATCCTGCATGCCTGAGAGTGCCTAAAAAGTGCTCGAGGGTATGTGAAGTATATTTCAGTATTTTTTAATTACGTTATTTATTTTTCAAGACATATTTTTATACGTTAGCATTCAGTTAATTATTATTGTGCTTATCATAAAACAATTTTCTAATAAAAGTGATTTTCACTCAGCTCCTCTTTTAACACCATATAAACATTTACTTGCCTATAATAAAACAATTTATTTTTATTAGGTACAAATGTTTGCAGGTTTTAAAATTAATATCTTAATTTGTGCGTTACATATATTATGAAACTATAGTTGCATATTGTTTTATAATATTACGTTGTACTATTATACACATTCGTGTAACAACGACGACGAAGGCTATAAAATTATACTCAATTTCCGTTTCTTGTACACTTGGCATTCCTGATTTTCTACTACATAATATATTTTTCTTTTGTGATTTATGTCACCAAAATATTATTTGTATACGATGACGTATGTTAACATTTTAAGTACGGACGTATAGCCGTGATAGTAAATGGTAACTTCACCTAATCACATTGATCATGTAGTTATTGAAATTAGGAAGGGCTATTAATTAAAAACACTGAGTATCAGTTTAGTACGAGATCTATATTTCTTATTTTACTTGGAAGTGATATGAAAAGCTTCTAGCACAATTATGAAAAATAGAATGACAACCAAATAACCATAGAGGTAGGGCGAAGAATAAAATAAAATAAATCCTTTTTCAAATGAAGGATATTACACAGAGTCTGTATACACAGATTAATTTTTGCAACCTTATTAAAATAAATCAACACGCCCCCTCAAAAATTAATTCTTATACAGTAACAAAAACAGTTGTCAAACCAGAACTATATTAACTTCCAAGTAGGTCTGGGGCAATACAAAATAATGATCCAACATTTGTTGCTAGGATAAAGAAAAAACCTTACCAGATCATTTCATCTTATTGTAATACAACACACATTAGTATAAGGAATAATTACATTAAAAACAAATCACAATAGCAAGTTTAAACAATATACAAATTATTGTAAACCCATATTCTGTCTCATTTCATATAATGTTACCGCAGGTAGTGGCTTTGTCAACGCATCTGCCAGTTGTTGACCTGTGGGAATATAAGTTAACTTTATTAAATTTTTCTCTATTTGTTTCCTAGAAAAAAAAATGATATTTGATATCAATATGTTTTGTCCGTTTATGATTAGTCGGATTATTTGCCATACTTATGCAACCGTTATTGTCCTCATATATAATGATAGGAGTAGTAATATCAACATCAATACTCTTTGCTAAGGACTTAAGCCACAAGACTTCTTTAACAGCTTCATATAAGGCCATATACTCAGCCTCAGTAGAAGATGCTGCGACTGCCAATTGTTTTTTTTTTTTTTTTATTCCCGGTTATTGTACAATTTTCAAATAATTTAAATATATACCCAGTTGTACTTTTTCTGTCATTTGTATCATTACCTCCCTAATCGGAGTCTCAATTAAGATGTTTTTATGCTCACACCTTTTATAACACAATTTCAAATCACTTGTGCCTTTCAAATATCTAAGTACTCGCTTAAGACATTGCCACAATAAATTTTTTTATTATTTTTATTGGTATACCTGCTCAGTATATTAACGGAAGTACTTAAATCAGGTCGAGTGCATAGCATTATATACATCAGACAACCTTTTACATTACGACATGGAGCATCGTAATTTTCGTCTGAATTTAATGCTTTATAATTCAGTTTACTCTCTTAAGGAGTATTTACAGGTTTGCAATCCTGCATACTGAATTTAGTTAAAACAGTTTTAATATAAGCACTTTGATCTAACATGATCATATCATCGCAACGAGTAATTTTAATTTCAATGAGAAATTTTAATTCGTCATTAATTGCATTTTCCCACTGAGCTCTATCGTCTAGTGTTCTGATCTCTTGTAATGAACTCGGTACTCTACATATAATTGATTGAGCATACACAAGATAATCATCAATTTCTTTATAAGAAATAGGAGGACGACCTTTAAGTCGTACTTCTACGAGATACAAAGTTATTGTCTTCAGTATCTACGACCACTAAAGGATCATCAGAATGTGTACATGTTTGTTCTGATTCGGTAATGTCATGTTTAGTTTGCGAATTTTATGAGGACCCTCATAAACATCAGATTTACAGACATCTGATTTATTTCTGTCAGTATTTTGAGACTTCATTGACTTAGTTTTTGAAATATTGTCAATGTTATGATTATTCTGAGAATTTTCAATATTCTCTTCAGGTCGCAACACAGGCCTGGATTGAAGAAAATTTGTCTCATCCACTATAACATCTCTGACAGTTTTTTCGCATTCAGGCTTCCAAACTTTGTACCCGTTTGGTTCGTATCCCATAAGAATACCTTTCCATGACTTTGCATCGAATTTTGTTTTAAAGTTTTATCATGTACATAAACTGTTGAACCAAATACTTTTAAATATTTAATTTGTGTTTTTTACTATGCCACATTTCAAATGGTGTTTTAGATGCTTTTAAAGCATTTGTTGGAGTTAAATTAATTAAGTACACAGCAGTTAAAACAGCTTCACCCCAAAATAATTTTGGTAGATTTGCACCATTTATCATTGAACAAGCTTTATCAGTAATACTTCTTACCATTCACTCCGAAACACCATTCAACTGTGGCGTTCTTGGAACTGTTATAGATGGTAAGTAATGTCTTTATCAACACAATAAGATTTCATTTCGGTAGATAAATATTCTCCACCGTTATCACAATACAAATAAACCAATTTTAAGTTAAATCTTGCCTCACTTTTTGCCACAAAAGCTTTAAAGGCACAGAACACATCTGATTTATGTGTTAATAGATATATAACACAGTAGTAAGTGTATTGGATTGGTCAACAAATAAAACAAAATAGTTTTTGTTATTGAATGTTGAAGGAGTTATAGGACCACATACATCAGTATGTACAACATATAAGGGTCGCTCAATATAATATCTTTTATCTTTACTTTGATTAAATGGTAGTCTACTCTGCTTCCCAAATATACAAGATTCGCATAAATTATCATTTGGTATCACTTTGTCAATTTGATTTATATCAGCAATCATTTTATGTTTTTGTAATTCCAAAAACTTTATTTTACTCATGTGCCCTAAGCGCTGATGCCACAAATCGTAATTATTCGTTGAAACATGATACACCCGGGAAACAGGGCAGCTCACATTCACAGATACTTCGAAATCTATCGCAATTAAATTATGAATCGACTTACCTCTCATTATTGTTTTACCGTCCTTACATATTTGTGTACCTTGTACCTTGGTGATCGAAGATGACTGTCGTCGAAACCGACAGCAAGTTGTAGGGCGCCTCAGGGCAGAAAAGAACGTCCTCAAGTGTCCCTCGAACACCCATATTGCTGGTAACATGTAGTTGTACCCTTTCTTGTTGCTGAAATAAATTCACCATGCTTAGCTACTGAAATTTTAATGGGAGTAGGTAAATTTACGAAATTACTAAATAAATCGTCCTTGTTTATAATGTGGTCGGATGCACCAGAATCCAACAAAAAAGTTATTTTATTTTCGGCTACATCCAAGTTGTGGTAATCGCCGCAAAACCAGAAAAATCTGCTGATTGCGTGGATGTCTGATTAATATCGACTGCCTGAACTGTTCTCGTCCTTTCCGTAGTTTTATATTGATTTGTTCGCTTGAAATAGAAGCAGTCTTTTTTCATATGTCCTGTTCGACCACAGTGATGACATTTAATAAAATATCGCTTCTTGTTCTTTGGTCTCTGATCGTTCTGATAAAATTTATTAGGTCCATAACTTTCAAATTTTCTTTTCCTCGGCCACACTTTATTTTCGGCAGTGGTTTGTAGGACTTTAACACTCGTGTCATTAGCTTCATTATTCAGTTTGACCTCATGATCTAACAGCCTTGTTTTAACAAATGCTAAAGTCAAATTATCTTCTGACAAAGTTTCAATGGCCGTTATAATGCCATCATAAGTTGTAGGTAATGTTAAAAGCAAATGAGCAACTTTGTCAGTTTCTTCAAGTATAGCGCCAGCCGCGAGTAACTCCGTGATTAAATCATCGAAAATAGTAAAATGTTTAATCAAAGTCACATCACCTTGTAATTTGAGACCAAGCAACTTTTTCCTTAACGCCAATTGGGTAGCAATACTCTTACGTTCATATAAGGCATCCAAACTCTGTAAAATATCCTTTGCCGTTTTGTCTTCTTTTGCAAAACCAAGGTAAGAATCGGATAAATATTCAACGATAGTACTTTTCGCAATCCTGTTACATTTGTCCCAAGTACTATCTTGGACAATTGGATCACTCTCAATCACCTTTAAAACGTTTATTTCAGTTAATAACGCTCGTATTCTAAATTTCCAAATACTATATTTTTCACCGTCAAACGGTTTTATATTTCGTTTTGTTTGTATGTCCATTTTGAATCTTCGTAGTAACGGTTATTGATTTCACAACGAACACAGTTTATTACGCGCACACTGGGCCCATAACCTATTGAAATTAGGAAGGGCTATTAATTAAAAACACTGAGTATCAGTTTAGTACGAGATCTATATTTCTTATTTTACTTGGAAGTGATATGAAAAGCTTCTAGCACAATTATGAAAAATAGAATGACAACCAAATAACCATAGAGGTAGGGCGAAGAATAAAATAAAATAAATCCTTTTTCAAATGAAGGATATTACACAGAGTCTGTATACACAGATTAATTTTTGCAACCTTATTAAAATAAATCAACAGTAGTAGCAGGCGGAATATTTCAGGGCCTGATCTCACCACCAAACCGGCACAGCAGTCTGTTTAAGTACTGTCATGAAAAACGGCGGGAAACTTCGAAGAGTAGTCCCAAATTTTTTTTACTACGACACTGGCTAAAAGTTACAACAAATAGCCATAAAAAAAGTACTGTCATATTTGTCACTGACAGCATGTTAAAGGTGAGATGCTGATGCTATCGCATGTAATCTGTCTGCTATCGTCTTCGAGCTCATTGACAAGAGCTAAAGCATCATAAAGTTATTAATTTTTACCTTTCTTATTTGCTGGGGGTCGAACTATATGACAACAAACATTTAAAGGAGATAATTATTTGATTACAAAATTAAATAAAGCCTGTAATTAAGTGTGATAAGATTACGATACACAACACATTATTTAACGTTATAAATAAGTATTATCGTACGGTGAATTTGAGAATACATAAACTTAATATTATAATCCGATAAAAAAGTTAAGTCGCTAATATTAATTTTCGATTAGACTATTAGACTATAGCAAATAAAAAATCTATGATTTATCACCTTGATAAGAAAATTAGGACAAGGATATTGAAGCTTTCTTTTTGGTAGTTGTAAGGGAAACTGGAAATAAATATACCTATAGTTTCATAACAACTGATTAGTTTTCGATTGGTTCGGAGGTGTTGCAACCGGTCTCGGTCGTTTTCGCAATTCCTGTGCAATAATTGCATGCTCAATAAGCAAAACGTAGAAATAGATTTGAGAAAATTAACGAAACTTCTGGAAGGCTTTGTTGCAATATTGTCAATTTTATTCTATCTATCAAATCATTTATTTTGCAGAAAACACTGTTACAACGGTGTTATTTAATAAACATGTCTCAAGTGATCCTGCCGAAAGGCATGCAAAAATATAAAATGTACCAATTTTATATAATTAATAAAAAAAATAAATAAAATCAAGCCTGGCACTGAAATAGTAACTAAGAAACTAAATAAGATTAAATATAATAATGTCAATTAAATTAGTTAATAAAATATCCATTATAGTACCTAGTATTAATAAAAAGTTTTATAAATTATTTCAATGTCATTCCTGGGATCATTATCATTTTTAACCATTACAATACAAAAAAAAAAATACAAAAAAAAATAGTCAATTGTCCTACCACTTGATGACACTGTTTCACTTGATGACATTGTGATTCTGCACTGCATATTGCCTGTAGCTATACTTAGGTAATTTTTTTTTAACTTAACGCAACCAAATTAAACTTGGTTTCAATTTCTAGTTGACCTTGAAGCATCCGAAGTGTAAAAACCGCATCAAAATCCTAAGGATTGTTTTCTACGTGCGTTGTTTCCAAGTCTGCTCAACGATTCTGTATCATCTAAAAATAACGCAGTTATGTAACAAGTACGGTGAATTTGCGGTAACATAATTAAAGGTAGTTATTCCAATCTTAGCACCACGTGTTGGTCCATGCAGAAAAAAAAATATCTCACAACTTTCACTCAACGTCACCTAGTCCCAAACTAAACAGAGCTTGTATTATGTACTAGAATAGCCGATACTTCTTCTTCTTCTTTCGTGTCAATGGCTTTATGTTATAATAATATGTTAAATAGTTTTTGCCCAAAAAGCAGCAACGTCCACTCCTTTCTTTGTAGCTTGCATAAGATCTTGACGCGTACACGTGGCAGGAGACAACGGGCATGATAGCAGGTGAGCCATATTTTGTGTAGGGAAGCCGCACTCACAATTGATGGTATTAGTTTGTGTAAATCCCCACTTAACCAGGTTCTCCCTACAGCGGCCAACTTGTGTCCGGAGGCGGTTAAGAGACTTCCAAATTGGCCACTGTAGCCCGCTACCAGGTGGTAAATGCTCGGCTGGTTCAAGAAAGCCAGGTGGAGTTGGAAGCTTAGCCTTCCATGCTTCCATTCTTACGTTAGCCTGGGTTTGATCGATCTTTGTGATCCTCATAAAGCTTTTTCGGCTTTTTGGAGCGGCTTTTTGGGCGGCTCCCCAGGTTGAACTCGTTAGTCGCCGAAGGATGTTATTTCGGGCAAATACTTTTTGCTTGGTGTTTAGGCAATGACAGCCGATACTAATACATATATACTTTTCTTTTGTAAATACATACTTATTATACATAGAAACACCTAGCCTAAAACAAACCCCCATGTTCATGCACACAAAGATTTGTCTTAAGCGGGCATCGAACGCGCGACCCTCGGCGTCGTAGGCAGGTACACTACTTACTCCGCCATCCGGTCGTCATATCAGTCATTATATAGATGATATAGTTGATTAAAGCACGACCACTGATCGTGCACTGTGCATACAAGGCCAAGTTCAAGATCACGCCAGGATTGCGATGTTTACTTAATTTTAATGGCAACCTTGGCGAAGCTATTAGAGAATTAATATTGTGTTGTGAGCGATAACATATTTGTACAATGATTGTGTTTGTGCGGTTGTTAGGTAATTTATGTAACTTTGAACACGGAGAATATCGATCTATTTATAAACAGGTCATGGCATAGATACTTCCTCCTACCTCCCCCTTCCTTTTATCATTTTCACATTCCCTGGGCGTTTTAAATTTAAATAGATTTTAATGTTTGTATTGTACCGCTTAAACTTACTGTTCGTCCGTATGTCAGTAAAAACAAAAGGCGGATATGTTTCCAATATTAGCAAGTTTATTCGCGTGGCTTTTTCCAATAAGAGCTGGGGCTGCCTTTGGAGCCAATTATCGCTAAATTGAAAATATTTACGATTTATTTAACATCTAGAATCTAGACGAAAATAGACGTTTACTTGTTCATATAATTTTCAGTGTCATGCTAATTTAACTTCACACAAAGGCCTGGCCTGTCGTCATAGCAAAATGAAACAATAAAACACTTATTATGTTATTCTTTGTTTTTACTATGTGACAGCTAATAACCATTTCTTAGCACTTGTACCGACAGCGCGTAAATTTAATTTTCGTACCACTTGGTCACAAAAAGCGAACAACAATAGTCATTTTTAATCTGATAAAAACAGGGAAAGAAAATTGTACTGAATTTCATTCATCCTCTAGGCGGAGAATGTGATTTAAATTTGGAATACTTAGCGAAATTTATACTGAACTACATCTGTGTTTACACCATTGAGTTTGTATATAAAGCATAATACATCTTTTTGAAAAAGGAATACGCATTTATTATGCAGTCAGCTTGATGCCATTGCTTTTCCGACAAAAAATATTAGTCTAGGAATTTGCCGTCATATTATTATTGTGCTATTTTTTTCGCAAATGGTACGAAAAGTATAGTATTTTCCTCGGTGATAAAGCTGTCTTAGCCTTGGGTGAACTTAAATCCCTCGCTTCGCTCGTGCTTTAAGTTTTTAACATCCTCGCTACGCTCGGGAGTAAACCTCGAGCCCTTCGTTACGTTCGCGATTTAAATCGTCACCCGCGAAAGAAGACACTGCTTTATCCCCTTGGTTAATAATCTACTATTAATTTTGTGCACCAACATAAAGTCCAGACATTTTTTTTGTTATAGATACAAAACACAATCTTTTTTATTTTGCTGTTATGTAAGAGTTGATACAAGACAAGGTCAAACTTGCCTTATTTTTTAAGTCTAATGTAAGTAACTAAACAGTTGCAAGTATTGCTCTATTATCAATCAATAGGCAGTGTTGTAACAAGCAGGTAACTGGAAGCAAAAAGCAGACAATAGGTTGTAATAGTGACAAAGAAATAGCCAAGCGTCGTGTACGGTGCACTAACAAGTAGAATGGGTTCTAAATAGTGAACAATACCATCATTGAAGCGTATCTATTTTTACTGGTGAAAGAGCTCTTGTGAACGAACTCGGGAGCAGCAGCACCGCCGTATCACCGCCGTATCACCTTTAATCTGCCGTCAAATAGTAATTTTTGAAACGCCAAATGAAATAACTGTATGAGGCATAACACCGTAGTCCTCAGCTGCAGTGACGCATGTACAATCAGCTTTTGTGGATTGTTAATGTCCATGGGCTGTACTCCACTTACCATCAGGTGGAATACACGTTCGTTCGCTGCAGGCGTAGTATAAAAAAACCTTAAAATGAAGATATAAGTTTGCTTGTTTGCACTAACTACTGGATTTGGGATATCGGCATACAATTATTAAATATGATAGATATTTTTTTGTAACGCTATTAAATATTTAATTAAATTAAACACATAGTACTAAGAAATAATGGTTACTAAAATTAATTAATTAGTTTATTATATTGATTTGATTGTGACTAATCAATGTAAACAAATCTGGAAATAGGAAGTAATTTTAACTACGAAAGTATCTTTTCCGTATTAAATTTAAATTATTCCATGATAGCATGTTAATTCTGGGACATGTTATGCTAATTCAAAAACACTTCAATGGAGGATCGATGGCGTGTAGACATTTAATTCAGAGTTTTCTCTTTTTCACTGACGTTACACTTTTTAATACTACCAAAGAGCAGAAACAAAAGAGAATCTGTTAAAAAAAATATTTTTTACACAGGCGTCAGGACATTTTGTACTAAGCAAAATTTTTTTTAAAAACTATCTGAAATTATTTGTTGTCTCTGCAACATTTTAAGGTTGATTGGTAAAGAATGCCTATGGAATTAGGTCCACCGTTTTACGATTTAATCGGTAAATTCTCGTAGTTGTAGAATAGAATAGAATCAGAATAGAATCATGTATTTGCATGAACATGTGCTATAGAAGTTGCATGAACATGAGTTATAAAGTGTACTTTTGATAAGTGGTATTATGACACATGTTTAGATCATCAAAAAGGTAACAAAAATACACTTCATATCTAAACTGCTTACCAAGATCGACCGTGGGTTAGGCATACCGCAAAAGATTGTTTGGGATTTTTAGGTCAGGATATTCCCCGTATCACAAGAGTCCTCAACCACCATCAAAATAACAGGTGAATTATGGATGATGAAGGCCTGATGTTAAAGTGGTGACAAAAATACCTTACTTTTTTAACAGATAACCTTGGCAAATTGTATTGATTAAATCATAATCTAAAAATCATGCCTTTCAAGGTCCTAGTTGAGCTCTTTTGATAACAACAATACGTTTGTTTCCGTTTAGTTAAAAACAATTGGTTTATCGTAACCACATATGGCAACAATCGTGTATTTTATGAAAAACACTTGCTATTGCCTGCTACTTCGACCGCATAATCCCTTCTTAGAGTACGCCAAAGAGCCTACGCCATATAAGGAACTTTTATACAAAATTTAAAGTTTCTAACCACAGCGGTTTAGGCTCTGCGTTGATGAATCAATAAGTCAGTCGGGTGAACAATTATACAGGTTGGATGCGACATAGCGATATTTATTGAAACCACAGCTTCCATACATGGACAGTATTCATTTCCACCTGGTGGTAAGTGGTCACTATAAGAATTGAATAACCATAACACTGAAAAGCAGATTGTAGTTTCGCCGCTTCATTTTCTTCTCTATAAGAAAAACAAAACTTTTATTTTTTTTCGAAATCAGAGTTTCTTTTGATCTTTGTTTTTATTGCTCTGCTTAACACAACGAGGAATCGACTAAATAAAATATACCTACAAAATTTATATGAATCCACAGTTTGATTTCAAGTAAGTTACTAATTACAGTACATTTACCCTCCCACGTTCGCGTCCACTCGAAATATCGTAACCTAATCGTTATCACAACTTCAAGGGGTAATCGATTTTCGGTGATAACGATCAAGTAAGTACCTACCTAATTGATTAACAAACAAATTACATCCATTATTAATCAGTTTAGGCGTAGTTCAGTAAATAAAAAAAAATGTGTTGTATCAGTCTTAATCGAAATTTTCCGACATGCCAATTTTGTCGTTTCCAAAGCCTAATTTACATTACGAAAAAAATAAAGCATGCATTGTTTAAGCTGGTATTTACTCAGTGCAATTGATGACAATGCATGCATTAATTTTAAGCCGCTCTGGTTTCGTAATGTACCTAATTAAGGTTTTATTACTGTTCGCATAATTTTTATAAACACCTGCGGTATGCAACGGCATTCAATAAAATGAACAAACAATTAATTAATTAATTTATTAATTAAATATTTCTTATCGATGCGACCAGGAGCCTGGTTTTTATTTGGCTCAAAGAATAAGCATTGCCATACAACGTGGCAATGCTGCCAGCCTTCTGGGCACGATGTCGTCCTTTGACATTGATGCGGAGGAGTTTTTTGATGCTCTATAAAGTTTTGTAAATATCATATTATAAGTTATTGTAAGTGTGTATATTATTGTATTATATAAATATTAAATTAAATTAATTAATTAATTGTCTATTTAAATTAATTGTAGGTGAAGTATATGAATGTGTAGTATGTGAAGTGTATTGTATATGAATATTTTTACTGGTGGTAGAGCTCTTGTGAATGAGCTCGAGGGCGGCAGCACCACCGTCTCACCTTTAACCTGCCGCCAAATAGTAGTGTTTCCATTACTGTGTTCCGGTTTGGTGGTGAGATCACGCCCTGAAATTACTGGCACATGAGGCATAACACCGTAGTCCTCAGCTGCAGTAACGCATCTCTAATCTGCTTTTGTGGATTGTTGATGTCCATGGGCTGTACTCCACTTACCATCAGGTGGACTACACGTTCGTTCGCTGTGGGCGTAGTATAAAAAAAAAGAAAATGTATAGTTGAAAAAAAAACACAAAACAGTTATTTTGCCTACTTAACAATTTCTCTTATCTTAACTACAATCTTCACCAAACCACACAATAACACCTCATCATAATATGGTATGTATATTTAAGTGATAGCATTGTTTAGTATGTAACATTATGTCAAGTGTGTACATAAATTATTTCTCCTTTCATAACATACAAAGAGAGTCCATATTTATTTTCTTATCAGCATATTTACTGAGTTTATAGCGGTGTATTTTTAACTATGAGAATAAATACCTAGTGCGTATAAAGTTTATTGGTGCAGAACCAATTTGTCATACAAAAGCAACGTTATTTTTTTTTTCTGTAGCTGTAAAATGTGATAGTTTTACTTTAACTACGTTGAGTGACTAAGTTAATAGATTTGGGTATAGGTTAAACATAACAATACTAAAAACCAAGGATACTATGTGAATATTTAGTTTTGAAGATTTTTTTATTGTGGTGACTTGTATTTTGACTGGCTAGAGCAGACTTACAGCAGATTCCTATTTAACCTCTTTGAGTGTTCAGTTATTGTATAGAATATTATTCATTCATGTTGTTCATGTTGTTACATCTGTAATATACATTCATAATAGTGTCCCTGCCTCTTAAACTAGGTAGTCCTGTATCTCAAGAGACAGTGATCAGCCGATGTATTAAACTATTTATTATAATGTCAGAGTGAAACTGTGCATCAGTTCATCGTTTCTGTATTATGGAAATAAATAAATAAAAAATAAAATTAAATAAAAGAATGTTGTTAAATATAACATTTTGAAATAGGGGTTATTGTGTATGGTGTGATGTGTGTGTTTGTGTGTGTGTATGTGTATGTGTGTGTGTGTGTGTTTGCGTGAGTGTGTGTGTTTGCGTGAGTGCGTGTAATCTTGTTATTATCTAACGTTTGCTAACCTAGGTGATTAGGGCTTCGGTCGCGGTGTAATCCTGCTGTAGCAGCCACTCGCAGACTTTTTGTTTTAGCTTGTATGTAGTAAGATGTAAAATTTGCGTGTGTTTATGAATTTTGTGGTATATTTTTGTGCTAAGCACATAATATTGGTGTGCTGCAAACGAAGTTTTGTGTTTGGTATGTGGTATGTGGTGTTGGTGGTATATAAAAAAAAAACCGATTTCAAATTACAAAAATGCACTAATAATAAGTAATATTCAACGTCTTGCCTCATTTGTGTATATCTTAAAAGTATACAGTAAACGGCCTTAAGGTGCTTATATAAAGAATTGTACCTTCCAGCATCAGCTCAGCAACATGAAATGCTGACTGCTAGATTTAAATATCCGTGTAGCTTTAGGTAATGTACAAAAAACAACATAAATGCCTTTAAATTTCGAGGTTTGTTTCTTTAGGATCCCATCATCAGACCGTGACCTAGAAATAGAACCACATGACAAGTATATTTTTGCAGACAAAAAAAGAATTTCTCAAATCGGTTCAAGCGCCTTCGAGAAATAAACATGTAAAAAAAAACAATCGAATTGAGAACCTTCTAGGAGTTTTGAAGTTGGTTAATAAATACAAGATTGTTCTTTTTTTTTTAATTTATTTATTTATTTACCTATACATATGTACAACATAACAGTTTTAGACCAAGACGTTATACATAGAAGAAAAAAAAAACACATAAAATAATATTTGACAATAATCTGATAGAAGAAAATACAATCAAAAATATTCCTATTCAATGAGTGATTGTGAATAGGAATATTATTACAAATTGTGCGCATTGGGAGGCGTCATAGATTGTGGTTTAATGATAAGAAAAGAAATTTTCCCTATTTATTACACCACAGTGTCAATGTTTGTTGCTCAATCACGGTCTAACCCTAAAGTGTTATGTAAATAACTCTTTTACAAGTATCTGGTTTAACCCTAAATTATTAAAAAATAAAAATTTGGAACACATATTTTACATATACCCATATACAATGCAGCTGATTTTTAATTAACCTGTACGTACGCCCGAGATGGAAGCTAGTTGATCCTTCCTTACTAATATTGTAAATGTATTAGTTACTCTGTCTGTCTGTTACACTTTCACGAGTAAACTACTAAATCGATATTGATGAAAATTGGTATGGTGATAGTTTAAGACCAAAGATAGCAGATAGGCCTATTTTTATCGACATATCTACTACGCAGCCGAAACCATGCGCAGAAGATATTGCTCAATTATTTCAATATGAACTTTATTCGCCTGTATCTAGCTAAAACGTACAGCATCCCTATTTAGAATCAATATAGCTACGTAATGACATAATCATGACTTCGGAATGTATTTTACATTTTAATGAATTGTTTTGTTTGAAAGATAAGGATTTGGAGGATTGACATTGATGATAACCCACGGATCCGCCTCCATTATGCGTGGTATTTAGCAAATCCTGTGAACCGGCGTGGCGGCCTGCAATCACCGCTGGCATCTGCGATGATGAGTGATGACCGTGCGTAACCGCTCCCAAGGTCATGGAAGACAATACGGTAATTAATTCCGAATTGGCTAGTTATGTCACGCGGTTGTGTTTACGTTAATTGTACCTAAATGATGAGCAGTTCAGGCAGCTATAAAATCCTTACAGATTCAAACAAATATAACACTTTATCTAAAATCTATGCACTGAGTAAGATATGGGGAAATGTTAAGCCATGTATTGTTGATTTGTATGTCATTAGTATTAGTATTCTACCTAGAATAAACGCATACCTAAATAATGATGACTACAAAAATTATGTACAGTTATGACCTTAGTTTTTAATTTGATGCCTTATTTGAAAATGATTAATAGATAGGTAGGTATTTATTAAAAGGTAAAGTCTCGTTTGACTACGATTTGACCTGATGGTAAGTAATGATGCAGTCTGTGAAGCACGCTTACCTTACCTATGAGATACCTACATATTTAGTCTTGCTTTGAAGAAACCCAAATTTGTACTTTAGATTTTCCATCTAGTAACAGTTTGTCATCTCACTATTCTCGTACTCGACCAGACCCTGTGGGAAGTGGGAAGTCATTACTTTATAAAAGTCGGTCATGCTCGTGTCATCGTTCAATCGATTTATGAAGAGCAATTAGTTATTAGACCTACTTCTCATGTTACGTCTGTTACCTATACCAATGAAAGAAGTATAACTGTTGTAATTAGGGCAATTGATGCTTCTTAGGAACTCTACCGTACTCGTATATACACGTGCTTATGTAACATTGCATTTAGGCATGGGAAGTGTTGACTTGACTTATTGCCCCATCTAATTGAGATAGTGAAACACCATTTATTAGGGATCCTAGCAGAGAAAGCACCAATACACCATCAGTTTGCTGAAAGTGAGTTTAAGCTTCGCGAATTTGGATGGAACAATTTTTGTATGACGATTGTAAGTGCTTTGTGAAGTCTATGGAATAAATATACTTTCATTGCATTTAATTTAGTTTCTACAGTCCATTGCCTCTTATTTATAACTGATTTGTTCCATTTGGTCTTATCTTTGGTACAAGACGTTACTTGTATACTTCTTAGGCACAGGACTTTCATGTTTTTTTTTCAGTTTCATGAAATCTCGCTTTCTAATTATTTGTACGACTGTTATGTATCACGACTTTTAGTTAAATGCAATTAAATATTTGGCAAGGATTATGTAAATCTTTGTTACTCGTTTAATTGCTGAATATATTAAGAGAGCAGTCCAGAATGACATAATTTTTAAGAACTATTTGCATGTAAATTTTGGCAAGAAGTAACAAACATACAGTTTTCCAAACTAAAAATATTAGTACGGACATGGAAGTATTAAAATCTCACATGCTGACACAACCGTGTAATGGCGGATGGCGCGAACTCTGGCGGCCATATTGGATTTGAACACGACGCCGATGCCATTGTGCTTAGCTTCCGGAAAAGCGCACTCTTTGGGGTCACTGAATGGATGCTTATTAGGACTAATGAGCTATCGTTAGGGTTTTATTAGATTAAATAAATACTTCTATGACTAAATATTTTAGATGTTAAGTATATCTGTAATGTCAAGACGTCAAGAGTCTTAATAACTGCATTCGATTTGTTTTTAATCTTCGCAAGTATGATCATGTATCTGCTTATCGCTCTGAGCTCAAATGGTTACCTATTCGCCAACGCCGTAGCTTGCGTGCCCTCACCACTCTTTTCTCCTTCCTTAACTCTCCAACTCCACCCCTCTACTTAACACCTTACCTCCAGTATTTGAGCTCTAATCATGCTAGAGATCTACGGTCATCTAATAACAGACTGCTTTTATGTCCTTCACACACTACTGGCTATGTCCATTCTTCTTTCTTCGTTCAATCTGTTCTTCTGTGGAATGCGCTACCTCTGGAAATCAGGATGGCAACAACACGTTACAGTTTTAAGTTTAACGTGCGTAAACTGTTGACTGAGCAATTGGCAAAATCATCATAATATATCTTATTTATCTTATATAATTATCAACTTCTCCTGTAAGGCTGTATAATTATGTATATATTATTATTATATTTTATTTATAAAAGTATGTATTTATTATGTTATAAATTATTATATATTTATTATTTTCAATATTATGTATCTCTATTACGTATTTTCTATAATATTAACTTCTTCTATTTACATATCAATAATTATTCCTCTGTATAATCTGCACCTACCTATGCTTATCTCTGCACCACCCTAGGTTGACTGTTAGAGAATGCCATAAGGCATTAAGTCCGCCTATGTACTATTTTTATGTGCATTAAGTTAAATAAATAAAATAAATAAATAGAGTGAATGGGCCATCAAAGTCGCGCTTTGTTGCATCTTTCGGTAAAGATGAATAGGTAGAGCATAGGTAACTATTAGGTTTGCAGATTTTGTACAGTATAGCTTTTAGTCTAATGCTGAGTTATAAGTTTTAATGACCACACAGGTCGCTCGCATCGTTTCGTATAACAATAGGCCACGCACGTTCACAAAGTATTATAATTTTGGTTCGGTCACCGGCGTCGGTAAACGTGGATCACTATGGAAAATTAGCGATGCGTAGCGATGGTGTGATTCGCTCACATCGATGCTCTCCTATTGTAGTCCCCCCCTTAATGTGATTTAACTGAATTATGGTGTAGAAATGGTCACAATTTAGTTTCGGCTGTCCAGTGCAATACCCGTGCTATGATCCTGGTGAATCGACACATCGGCTGTGTGTGATTTCTACTCAATTTTTTTGATAAAACTCTTGGAATATTTGAGACTGCAGTGCTTCGCGCCGAGTGCTACGTCGTAGGCTGCCTTGAAGAAAAGCTCAAGTAAGTTTTCACCTTCGCGTAGCGGCACTACGCGGCGTAGCATAGATGTCGCTGCCAACGTATTTGCTTTCTATTTAGAAAGGTAGCCACAATTTTGTAATTTTTTTGATGTGGTGAAACATTGTACATTAGGTACTTTTAAAATTACATGTACTTTATAGTGAGTTGAGTTATTCTGAGTTTTGTACTTTGTATTAATAGATTACCTGTGGTATGGTTGCTATAATTTATTAATTATTCAAAATAGAACGTGAATTTCTGAATTAATGCTAAATTTGCAAAATTTTAAATACTGATCCGAACATTTGAATGAAGAGAGGTATTGTTACATTCGGTTTTCTCCATTTAATGATGAAACAAACATAATGAAAGATCACGTTAACAAAATAAAATATATTAATTAATAAGTAAACATGATACGAACAAACTTTTTATTGCTCAATTATTGCTACCAGTTAAAAGAATTTATAACTGGATATAATTATAATAGTGTATATAATTGATCGGAAAATTTTATATCGGTCGAATATTAATCTTCGGACAGATTTTTTGTGTTTTACTTTCGTCAAGTTAGCTACTATTATTTTAATCCTATTATACATTGAGTGTAGGAGTAGGGTGAAGACGAAGATTGGTAAATTAGGACATATTAAGGTTGGTAGTGCTTTTGTGAATAAGTTCAAAAGAGAAGGCATAACAGGCATATTACACTCTGAGCCTGGCAATGAGTGCTTGCAACACCGCTATAGTGGTGAGTTTAGACTCTGGAATTACTGGCACATGAAGCTTAATGCTGGGTTATCCGACTCTTTTGCGGATGTTTAGGAAGTTTAGTCACCACTTATCATTAAACGAACCATGCCTTACCCAAGATAAGGCAGTGACATTTAAGCAAAAAAAAAATTTCTTTTTTAAAAAAAAAAAATTCTTTTTTGTTTTATTTGAATAATAGGCTTTTTCAGGGCTTTCAAAATAAGTTTTTATTTTAGTAATGACGGCCTGATCAGACAAATTACTAGTATATTCGTAACTCTTTGGTTGAAGATCGTTTGTGGACGAGCTCGCTTGTAGTTGTTTATTACCATTAGCTTGATTACACGTGCAGTTGACACAAATGCACAGGACGTAAAAAAGAAATATTTTTAATGCGTAGTCGCGCATTTAGATATACAGGGTGTAAATGACATCGTGATGGAGCTGCCTATTATAAGTGATTTAGTACATGATTCTGAGACCCTGGGTGCAAAAAAGTTGTCGCTGGAAATTTTCACATATCGGAATATTAGTTATGGAAAAATTTAGACGTATAAAAAAAATCATAAATTTATGTCGGTATAAGCTTGCAAATACACTTTCTAGTGATGAACAACATACTTTTGAACCTCAAGGAGAAAAAAAATTTGATCGTTGAAATTTGCCAATGGGAAAATTTTTCATCTGAAAATTCCAAGGTGGTCAACCTTGATATTTTCAGATGAAATTTTTTTAATGTTTAATTACTGTTCCATAATCATTAGAAAAAATCCTCTGAATCACGTATTAGCCGGGGTCTCAGAATCATGTACTCAATCGCTGGTAAGCGACTTCACCACGATGTCATTAACACACTGTATAATGTGTTGATGAAATGCTTGTCGCGCGGTGCACGTGCCGAATGCACTGCGGTTGCATAATGTAGCTATTTCAGTCACACAACGATGCATTCGCGCCGGCGCCCTAGCGTCCAACGGCCCTTTTGTTATTTATTCCATATTCTAAATCACACACTCCATGGTCTAGTGGAAATACCTCGTTGGTCTAATGGGCAAAAGCGTTATTTGAGGTTCAGGAGTTGAAAGATGGTGGATAGCGATAGGTTTACACCTATTAAATGGGTCCTAAATATATATAACTGAAATGTGGGTGTAATACACCTCTGCAATACCCTTCTGGGTAATATAGGCGTGATGTTATGTTAGTTTTATGTAAATCTAAATCACTAGCTGTAACAGGACTTGATAATAATAACAATCGGCTATTTTTAAGAATAACAGGCTCATTTTAAAACAGCAACAAAAGGTAAAAAAAAATATTTCTAATGAGGACTTTTTTGTCTCACCACGGGGTGCCACTGTATAGTAAGGTCTGCCAAAGTTTGTTGACAGACATTAATTGATCCCAGTCATTGAGTTTATACGTTTTTATAGAGGCACAGTTCTTTAGGGCGTTTTGAAGACAAACATTTTGGAACAAAAAGTTTGTATGAGTACGGTTTTATTAACCGACTTCAAAAAAAAAAAGAGGTTCTGTATTCGATCCGTATGTATGTATGTATGTCACCTTTTTATGTTCGCGATTTTCTCGGAAACTACTGATCCGATTTGAATGCAGTTTTCGGTATTTTAATCCATGTGTTTCAAGGAAGGTTTTAGTATATAATTTATCAGAATCTGATGAAGATCTTTGGAGACAGGCAACGGAACTCTTCAAAAACGAATAGCTAATGAACCACGTTTTGTGCAATCGTGTATCTATGTATTGTTTTCACCACTACATAACATAACATCATGCCTGTGTATGCTTTGAAGGGTAAGCAGAGACAGCCTACTTACCTACCCTTAAAGTACCGAAAGCTCTGCTTAGGTTTGGACGGGGCTTACGTTTCAGCACATTTGTTATTATCGTAGTGATAACTTATGATCATGAAGATCTCAGAAAGAATTTTTTGATTATTTTGATTGTTTCTATTGTGTTTCATGCGTAATGATGCCTTAGTATTTCTTCCTAACCCCATCGTTAAATCTAAAAAACTAAGACACTAAAAAGCTTGAAATAAAAAAATAAAATAAAAAAACAAATAAAAAAAATAAAATAAAAAAAACTAATTAAAAAAAAGAATATTCTTAACTCGAGCGTATTCTAAATATTATAATTATGTACTAATTTTTTTCAAAGAAAAAGGAACCGCCTTCAAAAACTCAAAAGTAAAAAATAAAATATTCGCTAAACTTTGCTTACCTTTATATTAATTTGTTTAAAACAATAAACCCAAATAATTATGTAATACCAATTAATTATATTTTTTTGAAGTCGGCGCCAAATTACAAAATCAAATACCAATTCAATTGGTATTTGATTTTGTGATTTTTTCAACAATTATTTCGGTAAATACGGTTTTAATTGTTATTTGATTTTATGATTTTTCAACAATTAATTCGGTAAATACGGTTTTAATTGGTATTTGATTTTGTAATTTGGCGCCGACTTCAAAAAAATATAATTAATTGGTATCACATAATTATTTGGGTTTATTGTTTTAAACAAATTAATATAAAGGTAAGCAAAGTTTAGCGAATATTTTATTTTTTACTTTTGAGTTTTTGAAGGCGGTTCCTTTTTCTTTGAAAAAAATTAGTACATAATTATAATATTTAGAATACGCTCGAGTTAAGAATATTCTTTTTTTTAATTAGTTTTTTTTATTTTATTTTTTTATTTGTTATTTTATTTTATTTTTTTTATTCAAATTTCAAGTGGGAATATTATTACGTCGGTCTCTCTTGCTCTCATAAGTGCCTGCTCAAGTGCGTTATTTGCCCCTAGTTAAAGGAACACCTTAAAGAACTGTGCCTATATAAACACTTATATTATAACTCAATGCAATGACCCAAAGCCAACCCGCAAATAGTGACGTTTGACATTCGGAGACCTCACGTAACACAAACTTTTGATCTACAAAGCATACTCTTAAATCTTTGTGTGCATGAAAATGGGGGTTTGTCTTAGTCTGGGTGTTTCTATGTATAATAAGTATGTATTTACAAAAAAAAAGTATATATATGTATTAGTATCAGTTATTCTAGTACCCATATTACAAGCTTTGCTTAGTTTGGGACTAGATGGCGTTGTGTGTGAGTTGTGAAATATTTATTATTATTTATTATTTTATACTCAAACCAGTGTGGATGTATGGAATTGAGTTATGGGGTAGCGCCAGTGACTCAAACATTATCATCCTACAACGTCTTCAAAAAATTATTTTGAGAAAAATATCAAATACTTCATGGTTTACCACCAATACATCGATTTCTTAAAATGAACACGGTAAAGGAAGAGATCCGATATACCACTGAAAGGTACAAAAAGAGACTTGCAAACCATCCTAATAACCTAGCAGTCCAACTTATACAAGCAAACAAGGAAACACGACTAAAGAGACGCGTTATTTATTCTCCAAGTAGACCAAACACCATGAAAGTAATAAGGAGTAGCTGCTTCCAGTGGGAAACACGCTCGACACAACATAGCACGCCACGGATTTGCTTATAGTCTATGACTGATCGCAGGTTAACGCAAAAGAAAAAAAAAGGAACGTTACACAAGCAGCGGCAAATTCATACAAGATAGCCCTCATTGTCACACTTAAATACCAACGTGATGGTTGCCGTTTTGTTTAAAAGCATAATTTAATTTGTTGCAATCATAATTTTGAATGCACTTGAAATAATTCATCCCAATAGACATGTTATAGGTTTTATAAAGGGTGTTTTTTTAAATATTCTTTGCTTCCTAATTGACTTAGGTACTAAGGTGTTCTACTTTACTATCTTGCGTTTACAACTTCATTAATTCTTGCACTTAACAATGTGCATTATATGTATTTTGTCCACGTAAATGGACTAAAACCGTACATTACCCATTAGTTATACTCAATAATAACTTGTAGTAGTTAACACGCTTTACTCATAAAAACTACAAGGACAACGTCTAAGTGTTTGTATAGTACAAAAATAACTCACAGTTATCTATACTTGACTTACAAACAAATATTTACTACTGTAGATATGCGTAGATATTTTCAATAAGGTTAGATTTGCTTGATTGCGATAAGAATGGCATGAGTATCACGTGTTATAAAATGTCATTGTCAGTCAAATAGATTCATGACCTATTTGACAAATGTTTCATTTGAAATTTTCAATTTCGATTATACCTAATTCTGGTAGCTATGACTTTGCTTATACTTGACATTTACCACTAATTTAAATGAAATTTGTTATTCGTTGTCAGGCGCATTTAGACTTTAATGTTTTGGTATGTCTTTGCTAAAAAGTTTTAAGGTGGATAATGTATCTACTGGTATGCTAGTACATGTACGTACAAGGTTTTATAATTAGGTAAATACACCTCAAAATATTTTTAAGTAACCATATCTCATCAAAAGCTGGAATAATCCACATTTATAATTTTTTTAGTACACTTGCTTAGAAAGGCGACTTTAATAAACTACTTAGTAGGAATGGTTTATCTGTCAAGTGTTAGTTTGTTATTGATAAATAATTAATAATGTAAGTATAATATAATGTTTTCTTCACTCGCAAGTATGCTGCTGACGTAGGTTAAGTAAAATATTTCTATTCATTATCTTGATTTTCAAAATCATTTAAAATATACACAATAAACTTCCAAATCGTAATGAACCTTTGTAAACTGGGACACTCGGTATATACATATAATAGCATTGTTAATATTCTGCCAAAAATCCGATGTAAGTGAAAACAAGGGAAGTAATTTAAATAAACAAAATCTATTAAAGCGTTCTCGCCTAAAAAGTGAAAAAGGTGTGACAAATGATCCCGAAATAGTACATAAATAAATAAATAAATAAATAAAATAAATAAATAAATATTTCACAACTCACACGCAACGCCATCTAGTCCCAAACTAAGCAGAGCTTGTACTATGGGTTCTAGAATAACTGATACTAATACATATATACTTTTCTTTTTGTAAATACATACTTATTATACATAGAAACACCCAGACTAAGACAAATCCCCATGTTCATGCACACAAAGATTTGTCTTAAGTGGGAATCGAACCCACGCGACCTCGGCGTCGCAGGCAGGAACACTACCCACTCCGCCATCCGGTCGCCAAATATGAATAGCATAACAGAATAAAGGTCAATATAGGTGACAAAATAATGGCAATACTTGAAAACGGCATAGGTTCTTTACTTCTTACCTATTATAAGAACATTCAAAGTTTCGTGGCTAAATCCATTTTAAAGTACAAAATTATGAAATAATATTTAGCATTGATAAACCCTCACGATTGCAATTAAACAATGTTCATAAAAGCAACATATAATTTAGCTATCAAACAAAATTCATAACTTACGCATACAAAATTCTTAGCGGTGATGTCAGGCTCTTGTTTGTAGTCGTTTGTAGCTTATTGGAAAAGTCCATTAAATGTGAATTAAAAGTTGTGTTATCTCTAGAAAGTTATATGATAACAACGAATCCATTTTTCAATTATTGTTTTTCTTTGTTACTTCTTCTGTTTTCGGTATATTTATGTGCATCCTTCATAGTTTTTTTGCACACTGGAAGCTCAAACATGTGTCTTTTCGACAGATCTCAAACAACATGTCCTTAAAACTAGGTCACCTGTCCATTTGTTAAAGTTTTGTTTTTACATTAGGCCTGTTTCACTACCCACAAGAAAATATATCTATCAAACGAATATTAAAATATGAAAATAACTACTTTTACTTCAAGGTTGTAAAAATAGACTCTTAGCATCAGTATTATTTTTAAATTTTCAGTCAAGTTCTTATCGCGAATCAATGAAGTGACAAGCTTAAAAGGCAAAGTGTTTATCAGTCAACGTCAAAGTCTTTATTCTATAAAAATATGTAAATAATTATAAGCTTTGTATTTGTTCACTTCAATTTGTCTTAACACAAAGAGAAAAATATTTACTAAGATAAATAAGACAAATAATACTTAAAATAACCTTGCCTGTGTATTCGCAAACTAAATGCTTAATAATATAATAAATTCGAAAGTAACTCTGACAGTATGTTTGTCTGTAACGCATTTGCGGTTAGACTGAGATTCGAGGAGATATCCCTTCGCTTAGGTAGAATCTGTCTGACTCTCTTTTATTGATATTGTAATAATAAAACAACGATCGTTTAGTCGTCAAAGAAGTTGTAGATTGATATTAAATAAGCTTTCTATTTGGCTAATGCAAATATGATCATGTTTCCGAATGCCGTTAAAAGCTTAGTGACTTATAATTCGCTCTCGCCAGAATACTCATATTCTGTATTTTCTTTATAACGTCTCATTTATACCTCTCTATTTAAAAAAGCGTTTTAAGTTTGTTCATGACACGCACAATAAGTTTCAGGTCATCATAAGACTGGAGATGTCAGCGCATAGCACCGATTTCTTTGGCACAAGGAAGCTGTGCGCAGTTGGAATGCCCTGATATTTAAGAGAAAGTTAAATAAAAATTACCTTTTATTATAATTATTAGTATTATTTATACGCGGTTGTGCATTCTTCTTTGTGTGCCGTTGTGCCGGATCGCGCGATGACCATGTCAGTTTTGCTTGTGTCATGGATTTAGTATTTGCTTTGTGGCTTCACTTTGCGTGTTCAGTACACTCCGTCTACCTTTTTTATGCTATCTATGCAATTACCACTAAGACCTCATTTAGCGAAGAATAAGCATTTGACCAATTTTTTACCACTCTAAAAGGAAAAGTAGAAAATAAATTCATTTTTAAATGAACAATTAAAACTACCTCATCGTTTATAGTACCAAAACATAAACGTCCTTTAAACGCACAATTGAGTGGAATGCTTTTGTTAAAACATTTTTGTTATAGGAAGTAAACGAAAATATTTTTTCCCACGTGCCAGCTACATTCCGTGGAAAATAATAATTTCAAAAGAGGTTAAACAGCTTTTGACGTCGAAATGTAGGTTTATCGATTATACCAGCGTCAATGCACAATTTCTTGGCATGTTTTGCCCATTGTGTATTGACATTATGACAGAAGTTTTTGTACGTAGATTTTGTGTCGAAATGTAGGTTTATCAGGAAGCCATCGACCTATCCCTTGCTTGCGTCATCGCCTGATTCCCATCGGCCCATCCCAGCCAATCCCAGAATCCCTTGAATAGGGTCCTCGTATAGTTTTCACACCATTTCGTTGCGCGTGATTGGGTGCCGTGAAAAGTGCACTATTTGATCAGATGGACGTGGCATTGTACTCTTTGAGGAACGTTGGTAACAAAGGACTTTCACTAAATAGGTTAATTGCCTTGTAGGTTTTTGTTGGTTAAGCTGATTTGTAACTAACATTTTTTTTCGTAATGCATGCAACAAAACATGTTTGATGGATACAAACAATACTCAGAACATGGTTAGAACTATGATTATTGCAAATTATGCTGACAAATAAACAAGAGCGTAACTACGGAGTACAGTATTGACAAAACAGAGCAAAATAATCGGATATCTGATAAGAGGGTCGAATTGCTTCGACAAATTGTAACTTTGAATACTATGCGAATAATCCAATTTAATTGCCAGTTGAGAAATGCAAAATTTCAGGCAAGATCTATTAAAATTGTAGGTATACATTTCATATCCAAATGACACATAATTGTCTCGAACAAAACATGGAAACTATTCAAAATCCATCGATTCTGCAAACAGGCCAGACAGCGATTTCACGGTAAAGATAACTGTACCGAAATTTGGTAGCCACGTCATTTAGTAAATTGGCCTGGCGAGGACATCGCTCGACCACAATGTACCGGAAGTAGGCATCCGCTTTCCATCGGCACAATTTTTTGGAAACACCAAAATTTTCATAGTCCAAGCCTTCGCGGCATTGTCATGTAGATTCGTTTTGTTGTCCGATTTGTACTAGCCGACTGTGGTATGTGAATTGTACTTGCGAATCTGAGGGGCACCTGTGGTGTGCCATCAGCTCCATTTTTTGTGTACCTGATGTAATTGTTTTTGTAGACATTTAAATTAAGGATTTAAATTAGGTAGTCCCTCAAACCTCCGTGTTGTAAGCTTGAGTCCTAAGTCCTTGAGTTGAAAAGACTTCACTTATATTGATTGATTCCGAATACCCAAGAAATGCTTTGTCATAAGAAAAGCACGCGAGAAAAGCAAGCAGCTAAATTGGCTTCAAAGTCGACATATTTTTACGCTTCACTAAATACAAAAATACATGATCGTTATATTATAAAACTAGCTTTTTCCCGCGACTTCGTCCGTATGGATTTCGTTGTATTAAGAAGTAGCTGCCCACGCACATTGACCCGCGTTCAACCTTACTGCTCCACTTCCAAGAAGTTAAGCGTAATATAAGTATTTTAAGACCTTTATTGAGAGTTGGCCTATCAAACACAAAAATAATGATTAAAATCCGATCAGTACTTCTCGAGATATACAGATAAACTAACTGTCGCCCTCGGTTTCATCTGCGTGGTAGGTATATCAATAAAAAATAGCTTATGTTACGCGTCTTGTAGTTAGTAACCTGCATTTTTAATTAAATTGGTCTAGCCGTTTGAAGATTAGCCGATACAAACAGACAGACAAAAAAATTAAAATCTGTATTTTTGGCAAAGGTATCTTGCAAACAACTATACCAGCTTGGAAAAAACTTGTTATTTTGACATTAAAAACAGACACATCAATTTTATTTTTTTGTATTGATATAGTGTTGTAGTATCAATCATGTTTCTCTAATAAATGTGGTAAATAATTTCTAAGTAATTACTATAAGTAGAAGTGCATATTTTTTCTAGATTCTGCAATTTTTTGCTCCAATTATAATTATTGTTTACCTGCGATATATCATAACAAACCGCTTATTATTATTGTTATGTTGCCAATTACAACATAATTATGTTACAGGAAGGAAAACTTGCGAGGAAACTGATTCAACAATAGTGTTCCAATTGTATAATGTAAACTAACAATACTTCGATAAAAATTTGTTTTGTCTGGATATGGACTTAGTTTATTTACCTTTATTAATTGTGCTATTTACCTTCATTATCAATTAATATGAATTAATTAATAAGAGACGGAAAAAAAAGAAATGGACTAGAATAATTACGTAATGGTACCATAGAGAAAGCAGAAGATGCAGAGCCAGACAGCCTAAAAGGTGGGCAGATGATTTAAAGAAAGTTGCTAATCCAAAATGGTTACGCATAGCAGAGGATAGAAATAAATGGAAAGCCTTAAAGGAGTCCTTTGTCGAAAGACAAGCCGTTAAGAGAGGAGACCAACCGAATGCCGAGAATAAGTAGATTAAATTTTCATACTTCTTTTATTTTTAACATTGTAAAATGCTTTGTTTAAGTTACAAACTTACGGCTATAAAGGCTTATTTTATTTCATTTTATTTTAATTAACAAGAAAAATATTACTCTCGTTTTAGAGGCTTAGCTAATATAACTGAGGCTCTCCATGAGATATGGAAAGTTTCCATATCTCATAATCCAGTAATCTATGCTAGTTATTGCTATTATATTTCGCCACTTTGTGATAACAACCACAGCGTGGCATATTAATAAAAAAAATCAGTCTAAAAACGATAACCCTACTACGTAAAAGAAAGAAAACAAGAAAATATTTCATTTAGAAATCCAGAAATGCATTGAAATAAAAATGGTCGAGGAAGAAACATACAAATGAACATACTTACATACACAAAGTGCCAAATTTTAGGCTTAGAAGTACATTTTTACAAAAATAGTATTTATTAATTTTAAAAAGTTTTTATTCGCTAGGTAAAGATTTACAAAAAAACGATGCGTTTAATATTATCTTTTTTAATAATAATAGGTTAGGTTTTGTTGCTATCAACATTAATTTGGACTTGAAAAAAATATAAGATACATTCATTCAAGAGATGTCACGTTGTCATTGTTAAGAAGCGATTTATACCAGTTAATTCTTACGAACAAATACATCATATTCTTTCTACAATAAGTACTTACTGACAAAAAAAAATTATCACTATCACCCATCGATTATAACATTTATTTCGAGTAAAATCATTTAATATTACAATTTTTTTCTTAAGTTATTTACATATATTATATTTCGATTTTTAAAATATTTTTATAATATTTTTAATCATATCACTTTGGTGGTTCACGATATGTTTTAACTAAGTGCGCATGTGGTGTTTACCATTAAGAGTTTGTTACTCTTTTTATAATGTGAAACTTCAAACAATCTTGTATAGTATCAGTGTAAACAAATGTTGGTAAACCAAAATTAATAAATAAAAATAAATAAATATAAAGAAAAACAAAGCTTTTGTTACACCTTTTATTAACCACTAGTCTCATCATCTTCGTCATCGTCGTCATGTCTTCCAAGTATACCCTTCAGAACTAATGTCGTCATTAGAAACGTCATTGAGTTATTATTAAAGTATTTATTTGCAATAACTTAATGATAATAATAAGTTTTCTTTGTTCATTTCATTACCGGTAATATTTGTCTCACAGATTTAAAATAATAAGTTTGTTTGTGACGCTTTGTTTAAATGTTATGCACCTGATATTATTGTACACAAATTATATGTCAATGTGTTATTTTCATAGCATTACGCCTATATTACCTAGAAAGTTGTGGTAGCGTTGTATAACACCCAGATTTCATTTGTTATGTTGGTCCCATGTTATTTGCTTGTGCAATAAAACTTTAACTTAAGCATCATATGTGTTTATTAAACTACTTAGTAGCTATTTTAGGGCTCTTAAAATATTTACTTGAATTTTATTCCTCGATGGTTTAGTGGTTAGCGTATTCGCCTCTCATCACGAAGTCTCGGGATCGTTTTCTGTGTCGAGCAAAGCGTAATTTGTGAACTTTTCGTCAGGTAATTCCCAATGCGATTGGCTCACACCTATTCCATGGGACCTAAACATAACAGATGAAATATAGGCGTTGTAGAGTAGAGTAGAGTAGAGTATTCTTTATTGTACACCAAAAATATACAGTTTGACAATAAATACAACTTAAAATTATTTTCAAATGCACAATTTCTGACAGGCAACCTTTGGATGGATAAAAAGATAGTTTGTGTTGCAGGCAATATATAGGGTAGTTGGTGTATAGAAATAAAAATGTAAATAAGTCTTATAGCCAATATTTACAAAAACAGAGAAATCCTAATTTCAATATTTACACATATCTTACAATAGTTATATACATTATAAACAACATATAGATTATGTAATATTAAAGTTGAAAAATTAAGAATCCAGCAGGACTCGAACCTGCACCTCTTGGGTATACGCCCCAAGTGCTTTGCCAATTCAGCTATGGATTCGCATGCTGCCGGACTCGAAATTTCTCAACTCTTTTGTGCCAGCCGAAGCTAGACGAACCATTACTTGGTTTTTTCAACTTTAATATTACATAAAAATAAATGCATAGCAAAGCTAAAATTTGCTTTAAATATTACAACATATAGATTAATAACATATACACAAATACTACGTTGTACTTCTCTGCTGGGTAATATAGGCTTGTTGTTATGTTATGTTGAATATTATTTCACATATTTTGGTTTAGCTGTAGAACTTTTTATTACAGAAGAAGCCGTATAGGTCTCGTCTTGACAACATTTTCATAAACTGTTTTTGATAGGATAGTTTATTTCCAGTCTTCACTCGCGGTTTTGATCGTTGATAAGCTCTGGGCTGAGCAGCCTATATACTTTCGTGTGTACAATGCAACTGTTATATGTTCCAGATTTTTCAAATCTCGAATATAGCAGAGGTAGCCTCATATTTAATTCATTATGTTTAATAGGAGTCAATCAACGTAGCCAATTAGGTACAAAATTCAGTATATTCTGCGAACAATATTGAATGCAGCTAATTGTCATATTATAAAGGTTCGCGCGAAATAACGGTGTACATGTCAGTACCTTTCAATATGTCAATAAAAGTACTGTTATAATTATATCAAAAAGTAGTGATCCATGGGTTTTGTATGCGCTTGGATACCGACACTTTCTGCTCCGATAGTCGCAACTGTTTATTAGCCAATTGTTGGATAGGGTTGTTAAGTAATTGAAAACAAAATGTATTTTAAAAAATCGCATGAATATATTTGGTAAAACATACACAAATAGTCCAGATTAAATCTGTTCCAATTTTTAATACAAGGAAATCATTAAGCAAATAGGATTAAAGGATGGTACGAGGCGATTGTTGCAACGAATTTGTACTCAGTTTACTATATTGGAGACCAAGCGATATTAAGTGTAGTAGGTATTTTTAGTGGCAACCCTATGGTTCTGTCCATAACTGTAACACATGAACTCATGAGTCTGTAGTCCATGTATTGGACCCTTGGTTGTTAAGAATTCATGGCATATCAATTTACTGATATGCCATGAATTGTTTTAAAATTTATTATTTTTGACGTTATTTTGTGACATATTATTATTATTATATGAAAATGTAAAAAACTGACATGTAACATAGAGTTATCACTAAAGAATTGTATTGTATTGTATTGTACTGAACTAAATTTTATGATGGCATTGCTGCAACGTAAATAAATAAATTTCAATAAATTGAATAAATGTTATGTAAAGTATATAATACATACATAAATAAATAAACAAGTGACGGTTGTTTTCAGTACACATTGTTTACTTTGTAAGTATATATTACCTTGAGGGCTTCCAGATTAATAAAAAAACTTTTTACTGCAACCTTTTTAAAAATATCAAAACATTATGGCAACTTGCCTCAGGACTTGCATAGATTTTTGTATGGTAAATTTTTAAATAATATGTGAATGAAAAATTAAAAAATATTTATTTATAAGTCATGCCCTAACCAAATTACAATAAATCCGCCAAACTGCATAGAAGTTGCGGCTTGCAGGGTACGTCTTGGCACCTTAAAGGTTCAAGACGTACCCTACAAGCCACAATTGATCATATATATATAGAGATAATATAGACAGACAAACCATGACGCTGGTTACCAACCATTTTTTATGAAAGATAGATCGAAAAAGATACTTTTTGGTCATCATTTTGGGGCGTTTCATATAACATTCTACATGTATGCACGTATCAATTACATATAAGGTCACACAAATCATTTAGTTATAGGTTAGCCATTCAACAGAGAGCTCCATATTTTACCTCAATTTTCTGATCGGAAGGTCGCAATTACAGACTAAACGTTTAAAGTCTGTCATTTGTGTAACTGCTGCATAATATTTGTTCAGCTCAGCCTTGCTCCCGATTGATACATGTTGCAACTGACGATCATCGCTTTTTATGACACATTATGGGTAACATCACAATTCCCACGACTGAAGCTATACGATAATGCGTGAATGTTTTTGCGGATTAGCAAAACGCATGTTACGCAAAGCATTAGTATTTAAATAAATAAATATCACACAACTTTCAAACAACGTCATCTAGTCCCAAACAAAGCTTGTACTATGGGTATCAGAATAACTGATATTAATACATATATACCTTTTCTTTTGTAAATACATACTTATTATACATAGAAAAACCGAGACCAAGACAAACCTTCATGTTCTAGATAAATTTAAAATTAATTTGAAAAAAATGTTTATTAGTAAAGCTTCTTAGTGTTAAAGAATACTTAAATGATAATATTAGTGGCAATATTACTAATAGATAGAAAAATAATAGTTTTAATTAGTTATTTATCTTACTTCGTGTTATACAATCTCTATTATTTTAATTTTGTTATTCTTATTCTTGTGTAAATTTTTTAATTTGATGGTAAATAGTATTTAAACAAATAATGATGAATAGATTTAAGCATGATCTGTTATTGTAAGCCTTAGGGTAAAATATGGTGAATTTTATTATTTTGTAACATCTATGTATACCCATATTTGCAATAAAAATATTGAAGTTTGAAGTTTTGTTCATGCTCACACAGATTTGTCTTGAGCGAGGATCGAACCCGCGACCTTTACGTAGCAGGCAGTTGCACTACGGCATACGGCCGTCAATTTGGGCTCGTTAATGATGCTAATGATTTACATTGTAACTTCTAATATTTTGATTAAGATGTTTTACCGATACGTTTCTAGAAGCACACTTAATTTAATATGACTCTCTGCTAAGAAAAAAAGACTCAACTAACAATTATTTTCCGGATACAGAGAGTGATGAGATTGCTTAAGGGTAGACTCTCGACCGCCGTGTTTTAATACTAACGTAACATGGGTTTTACTTTAATATTATTAAGTTTTTATCTATTATATCAGACAAATCATAACTAAAGCACTAAAATGTATGTTTGTTAGCACCCATTTTATTAAAATTAACTGAGATTAAAATTAAAATGATAATATTAAAGGTAAACTCATTTTAACTACTTTTGTATGGAAAACAGTCAAGCAATTGATTCCTGCTAAAGCTTATACTTTAGTATAGATAGAGAGTCTCTTTAGTGCACCACCAAAAGATATCCAAAGTTCTCATTCAATTTGAAGCGAGCCCTGTAACGTGGCAATGTTTATCCGAAACGCAGCTTTTTCCAGTAATCCTCAAGAACCCTTTATTTGATATTTATTCGGAATGAGCCACGTGTTTGACTAATAGTATTTCTTCTTTGTTACCAGGTAACCACATGTGTGGTCGGTGACGCGGAGTCAGCAGCAGTGTCAGAAGATGAAGCCTCGGGGGGCGAGCGTCATGCACGCCTTCACTGCGCTCACCATGCTCACCATGGCCAATGGTAAGTGTTCCAGGACCTGTGGGATGATTGCTAGAATCTTTTTCAATTGTATTTTTATTAGGTAACCATATTTGTGGTCGGGGACGCGAAGCTAACAGCATCAGAAGATAGAGCCTCGGCTGCCAAATTTTTGAGAAATGACAACAGTTGTAATTACTCAAAAATTTCATAGTTATTTAATCTATTATGTGTTGGCGTAAAATATACCAATGCTTAGAAATATAGAAGAGCCAACACTTATGCTAGTTACATTTGCCGATTGACCAAACCAAAAAAGTATCAAAGTAATCTTTGTAATAATCTAGCAATATAGCAAACGAAAAGCAAATAGAAAACGATCAACATGGTATATGTTTTTTTGTTTCTTATTATAATATTAATATTTATGGTGATGAGAGCGCGTTGGTCCGTGGATCCCCCTCCACCCTTTTACATACCTCGTCTCCGTATCTCGGAAAGTGCTAAGTACGCCTCCCTAGGGCTATAACCAGCATAAATACTGATATTTGACAGAGTTTGATAGTCGATTTCAACGTATTTCGAAAAAATGGGATTGAATTTTTTGTACTCATAAATTACAGCAACAATACGCCTGACAATAGGCCATGTTAATAAATGCTCTTCCATTGTCCCCAGCCCAAACGACCTGTAACCAGGGGATGGGCCGCGTGATGTACGAGCGACTGCCCAACCAACAACTACACGGATTTGATGATGATGTCGTAAGTATTATAAGAGCTTTTACGAACGAGAAAGTTTCACCATTGTCTCATCTGTGCCTTGTCTCTGTCTTGACGCTTAGATTCGAATATTATTAACAGAGAAACGTCAAGAGACAAAAAAGCAATTGACGTTTCTATGTTGATAACTTCATACTTGTCTGCACGTGTGGTGTAGCGGTTTAAGCGGTCGCCTCACCGCTCTCCACTGCATTGATGTTGTGGGTTCGATCCCCACATGGGACAAATCTTTGTGTAATTCGCAAATATTTGTTCTAAGACTGGGTGTGCTTGAGTGAGTGAATGTGTGTATTTGGCCTTGTCATTAGGACCATTGGATAGTGTAATTGCTTCTGGCGTTCTATCTAATGTAAAAAATCCATATTTATTTATACTGACGCGACGTCATAGTCGAATCTTAAAGTCAAGACTGGCAAGCCGTGATTAAGGGTCTGTAGCCAAATAGCAAACGAAGTCCGTTGGACACTTATGTACTAGCTTGGTGATGTACAGGCAGTAATATTACAAAACAAAATAAACATGCTAATCAAATCTATACCTACATCATTATGTATAAATTCGATTAGCATGTTTTGTTGCAAAAAAAATATTACACTCATAAAAAAACAAAATAAAAGTTGATAAAATAAATAAATTACATGATATTTTATGGATGACATAGTTACCAAAACTTTAGGCGACTAAAGTTGTAATATTTAAATTTCAACTTTAACATTATATAAATACAAAAAGGCATAGCAAAGCTAAAATTTGCTTTAAATATTACAAGTATTGATAAAAATGCGTCATCTCTCGACAGTAATGTGTTGATCTTAATTCAAACGTACTGTATGCGATTATGTGAATAAGTAACTTATTACATCGCATAGATGGCGCTAAAACCAAGTAATGGTTCGTCTAGCTTCGGCTGGCACAAAAGAGTTGAGAAATTTCGAGTCCGGCAGCATACGAATCCATAGCTGAATTGGCAAAGCACTTGGGGCGTATACCCAGGGGGTGCAGGTTCGAGTCCTGCTGGATTCTTAATTTTTTCAACTTTAACATTATATAAATACAAAAAGGCATAGCAAAGCTAAAATTTGCTTTAAATATTACAAGTATTGATAAAAATGCGTCATCTCTCGACAGTAATGTGTTGATCTTAATTCAAACGTACTGTATGCGATTATGTGAATAAGTAACTTATTACATCGCATAGATGGCGCTAAAACCAAGCAATGGTTCGTCTAGCTTCGGCTGGCACAAAAGAGTTGAGAAATTTCGAGTCCGGCAGCATACGAATCCATAGCTGAATTGGCAAAGCACTTGGGGCGTATACCCAGGGGGTGCAGGTTCGCGACTAAAGTTATTGCTTCCAATTAAAATTTATATCGATAAACTTTAAAGAATTCACTATGTAGTCTAAAAATACCTACTAGAATTGTATACCAAGCGTAAAGGTGACCCTCTGTTTACTGCGCAGAAGTTCTGTTATTTAATTTTACATAATAACTACCTACAAGCATGGCGAAACAGTTATATATACTGATAAGCCTTATCTGAATCTCAAATATGATTTATTTGCTATCGAGTTTAATTCATTTCTTACTCACTTTAGACTATAAAACTATTATTGGCTCAATATTTGTAAACAAACAATGAAAGAATATGCACCGTGTGACTCAGATTCTATTTTTATGACTCCATAAACTTTATATTACTCATATCTCATTAACATAGGTACGTGAAACGGCACCACCTTTCCGTGTCTTGGAGAAATGCCAGGATCTATGTTTGCGCGACCGTTCCGGAAACAGCCTGGTTAGAACGTGCAATTCCATCGACTTTCAACCAGGAGCGCGCATAGCTGCCTTCAGTCCTGAACCAGAGTACGAAGAATCAACCTGCTATCTAACCAGGGAACAAGCTGCTCCGGAAGGAATTGGAACTCTCATGATTGTTCCTAATAGTGTACATTTCAACGAAATCTGTCTCACGTGTAAGAAGCCTACCTATCTGTCAATATTGTTTTTGAAATATCCTGTTGAAATGATGCTTAATATCAACTTCCCGTTTCAGCAAATCGGCCGGAGCGGGAATGTCCATCGCGTCGGTATGTTTTTGAACGTCACGCCCGTAAACGTCTGAAGCTTCCACCTTCAGACCTCAAGGAGATCATGGTGGCTAACAGGACTGAATGCGAAGATAAATGTTTAGGAGAGTTCAGTTTTGTATGCCGATCTGCTACATATGACTCTGCCCTAAGAACATGCTCTCTAAGTAGATTTACAAGGAGGACCCACCCAGAACTGTTAGAAGATGATCATAATGCTGATTATTTGGAAAATACTTGTCTGAATGGTAAATATTTATTCAATTACCTGTCTATTGATAAATTCGATCTTTTTCATCATTCACTGGTATTATTTTAGCTGAACGTCGATGTGATGGCTTAGCTGTATTTATCAAAGAAGAAAACAAACGTCTTGGTGGACCATTTGAAGCCGATGTCTTCTCTAATATGACTTTAGACGAGTGCCAGGCTATGTGCGTAAGGGCTGAGAAGTAAGTACATCAATTCTAACACTATTTAACAGATCCTAAGTTATTGTCTAGTGATTAGTTAGGTTTCATACTTTTCTTAAATAGCCATTTAATGTGCCAATGTGTTAATGTGTGTTCAATGTGTATCAAAAGTTTCCGAAAACATAAATCTTTTTTCCAAATGTCCAAACAGTAGAGTTGCAAAATTTAAAATGCATTTCTATAGTAACTCTCCTAAGTAAGTAACTTGCCTAACTTTGTAAAAAATTAAGACTGCCCAGGAGATAGACATATTTTATACTAGCTGTTACCCGCGACTTCGTCCGCGTGGATGTCGTTTTATGAACAAAAAATGCTAAAGGTAACAATGTCAATATAACAATAGTAGGTACAACTCATGCACTTATTTACCTATCTATTACCAAACTGACCAAAACAAATATACGACAAAAACTCAAGGAAAATAATATTCAAACAAATCAAAACAGACAAATAGGAACAACTCATGTACCTACTTCGAAACTACTTCAAATTTCGAAATAATAGAAATTGCGACACGTGCGTCCGAGACAGCCCGTAGAGTTTAGCGTAATGTTAAATATCAAAATTCACCCAGTTGTTTTTAAACTTAGCGCTTTCAAACAAACAAACTATCTCCCGCGAAAATTCCTACCTACCTAAATAAACCTATTTCTGATAATAACTAATCTAAACTCAATAAATAAGCAAAATCCCTATAAACTAATATCTATACGAATGTTTTATCCTACCTAACAGTATTATAAAATAACCTACGGTCCCTACATACAATATCAAATATACTACCTATACCAATACTTTAAAATTAAAATCTATACAGTACGACTTATATAAAAATAAACCTTTCGGTTTATCTTTATAAGTCGAACCGCAAATTTAAGTTTGTCATAGGTCATTTATAACCTACGACAAACTTAACTTTGCGGTTCGGGAGCAAACCGCAAAGTTAAGTTTGTATTTTATTGTATATTATTACCTACTACGACCTATTAGATTAAAAATACCCTATTAGGGAAAAAAGGAAATAAAATCAAATCGGATTTTTTTAAAGTAAAGGAAACTATCTAACCTACTTATAACTATAAACTAAAAGAAATATCAAGTATGAACAAAATTAACAAAATTAATTTACAGGACCTAATTAATAAAAAACACTTAAAAAGTTATACGAAACAATAAAATAATTTTACTGGATCGAAAAATGTAATTCTCTATAGCGCAAATTTGTCTAATCGCATGCGTCCGACAACGATGCCTGCCGCAGATGCCGCCACACTTCGGCGAATGTACGCGACTACGACCGACGGCAGCGGTGGCGATGCAGAGCATTCGTTAAAAGAAATTTAAACTTCAAAAGCGAATGATTTCTTATCAAGTACTTAAATATAAAGATTCATGGTTTTATCTTTTAAAATTAATAAATCCCATACAAACTTTCAACCTCTATTTCAACCCCTTCATCCCCTTTTTTTTTTTTTAAAAGTAGCCTATGTTCTGTCTCAGGGTCTAAAGATTGTCTGTACCAAATTTCATCAAAATCGGTCGCGAGGTTTAAGCGGGAAAGCGTAACAGACAGACAGACAGACAGACAGACAGACAGACAGACAGAGTTACTTTCGCATTTATAATATTAGTTGGGAAGTTGGGATGGGATTTTACGGTCAGGAAAACCGTCCGTAATCTCCAATTTCTTTCGAAATCTGTTTCATGAATAAGGTTTCCGTAATCTTCCTTCAGATACTTCTGCCGTTCAATCGAGCATGACGCCATGACTCGCCAATGCGTTCTTTCGGAAGAAGACTCGGTGTCCCAGAAAGACGACGTGACTGTCAGCGCGTCTCCCACCCACCACTTCTATGACCTTGTCTGTCTTGACAATCGTAAGTGTATTTTGTTTTGTAAGATAACATTTAACTTAGATAATGTTTTGTTTGCATCTAGAAATAGATTAACGTTTATAACATACCTAGTTGAAGCTGAATGTATTTTTAGTAGTTTTTCTAAAATAAAATTTATAAAATTTAACTTAAAAGATATTGACTTATGGGTCTGCTAAGAGCATTTATGAAATTCATTTCAATGCTGTCTTTTTTTGAACTTATGAATATTCTAGTGCATGGTAGTGTTGGTTAGATAGCTGTTCTCGCACGAAGCAATAGACCAGATTCATCAGAAGCTGCAGGGATGTCTGATCTCGTAATAATACTTATTGCAATGGCGAGGACTGAGTTTTCTAACCAGGCTAATAGATCTTTTAACCAAACCTTAGTGTTAACCTACTAAAATGTAGTGCTGCATGAAACTCCAATAAGGTTTTCTCACGATTATGATCAGTCTCTCATCGGGTGACAGCTCGCGGCACGGAGTACCCTGACAACAGCGTGACGTCACACTTGTTCTCGCCGGGCCGAAGACCTGACACCGCCTTCCAGAGGTACAGGAACAGTAGGATCACGGGAGAGTTCCATTCAGAGATCACAGGAAGGTCCTTGAGCGAGTGCTTGGATGAGTGCTTGAGACAGACCAGCTTTCAATGCAGGTAATGAACTGAATCACATTATTTTCTAACTAGCTTTCGCGGCTCCCCTCGCGTTTTACATCGATAAACGGTCCTAAACTATCGCTATACCAATTTCCATAAAGATCATAGAGAGAGATTCAGTAGGTTCAGAGCCTATACAGTAGAAACAATCAAAATAAAGTTTTGGAGCCGCTGGTATAGAGTACGATTAATGTATAAGCGTTTATCTGTAAATTGTTAAAAATACACTGGTTATTTTACAACTAGCATTGACTGTCCTATTTTGTAAACCGAACAGTAACAAATAATATTCGAAGAAATCTCGGTTTGCTTTGCAACAAACGGCCTCTGAAACATTGAATTAGTTCTAACGCGTTAGTTTTCTAGTTTTACAGTTTGTGAAGAGCATACTAATAGCTCGTATTGTTAGACCCTAGGCACGCAACTCTGTTGGCACGATTTCGACACAACATGTCATCTCTTTTGAATTCATGTCCATATATTACCATAATTTATACTGCAAAGGCCATTCAGATGAACTTATAGTCACTACAATGAAATGTTCGAAAACTAAATAATAACAAAAAAAAGTGCTAGACTCTCACTATTTACAAATGTGGCACTTCAAAAATATGCTTACAAAATCTTGCTAAGCATTATTTATAATATAGTATCATGATACTATACATACTTGTCAGTTGCCCTTACAGAATAGTCATATTTTGCATAACAAATATGTATATACCTACTAAATAAATACTTAATTAATACATTGACTCAATATTAAAATTATACTAATAATTAAGTTACTTTATAAGACAAATAAAAATAATCTGCCATCTAAATCTAATAGTGAAGTAACAAAACAAATGAAAGCCTTAAGTTCTTACCTATCTGAAAACTTAAAGGAATTCCGCCGCTATCACAACATTTTCAAGAAATCAAAGGTCATATAAATTTATTATCGTGCTAGATTTCAAATAAATCTCTTTGATTTTTTTATCAATGACCTTAATATAAAAACACCACAGATCTACTAAGCTACATTTTCATCTGCAAAACAGCTCTGTTATTATTGACAGCTCCAAACGGCCTCGAAATCTGACCTAATAATAACGAAAACAAGAGTTTATCTTTTGAAAAACATCGATAAATGACAGTTTTAGTGTAGTGTGTCATAAATAAGTCGTGATGGGGGCGTTGTACGATTACAAAAGTAGACAAAATGTTTGTTGCGGATGCTTTATCGTTTGTATCGCGACTCTATCTTTGCTCCCGATTTTGGACATGCAGCTTCAAGAAAGGCTAGCATACGAGAGTGAGACTTCGTATTTTGTCATCTTTTTGTATGGAGAATCATGACAAAAACCGAGAACGACAAATCATTCTCACGCTCATATGCTAGCCCTACAGGCCTAAGAACAAAACCCTTCTATAGAGCGACAAATTATAACACATACGTAGGTACTTAATCAACATCAAAACATCGAACAACATGTAACCCAACCTTTCCAATTGACGCGATCGCGTGCGTGCAGCTCATTTACCATACATTCCTATATCCTCACACACATAACTGCATACAATTTCTATATTATGCCATAGTATTGTCATTGCAGTTTTGCCACTCATCCGCGATACGAAGTTGGAACCTTTTTATAACATTATATAAAAACCGGCCAAGTGCGTGTCGGGCCACGCGCAGTAGGGTTCCGTAGCTAGTCGTAACAACATATTTCGACTTAAAAGGGATTTTTTATGTTTCAAGAATTTTGAACGAAATATTCTGAGTAACTGCATCTAACATTTCGGACCCCTATTCCTCTTGAACTAATGAAGTGAACTTATCCGCTATAGTTTTCCTTTAAAGTTCATTACATGTACTACCGACACAATTTTTTTCAGAATTTGGGATCCAGCAGTTTAGCTTTTAGAGGGGGGGGACGCTCTACTCGAACAAAAATTTGCTCTTTAAAGTTAATTATCTCGCAAACGGATCTCTAAATCAAAAAACTGTCTTAGCAACCCCTAAACGTTTTTAAAAGTCCTATCTAACAATACCCCACACTATGGGGTAGGCGACAAAAAAAATAACATCCCTACTTTACATGTAGGGGAGCTACCCGAAAAAAAAATATTTTTCCAAATTTTATTCTACGACTTTTTTTGTATAGTTAACATACATGTTTATGCAAAATTTCAGTTTTCTAGCACCAACGGTTTCGTCGCTATGCCTCGGACAGACGGACAGACAGACGGACATGGCGAAACTATAAGGGTTCCTTGTAGGTACTACGGAACCCTAAAAAAAGGCCAGAGGCCATTTAAGTACCAATAGGATGCCATGGAACGGTGACTGACTCATCGATCCAGCGGTAGTGTTAAGTAGTGTATACTATAGCTTACTGGTTTCGGGTTCGACCCCCCGGGTAGGACAATAGTAGGGCTTATTCCGTCAGGAAACTCTCATTAGCAGTACAAAGTTTATGATTGTTCCTAATTACATCTAGGCAGCCAACTGGCTCACGTCCCAGTGCATGGGGGCCTACCTTAACAGATATACACTTTTTTCACAACCTTCTAGGTAGTACAGGTGTGACGTTATATACATTTAATTTGTTATTGTTCAGGTCAGCGGTATACAGCGACCGCGCCAGGACATGCCGCCTCAGCAGATATAACCAGAAAGATGGCATGCGACTGCTCTACGACCCCGATTTCGATTACTATGAGAATTTAATGCGTAAGTATTGCCATTTAATGTCATTTTAAATCTTCCTTTTTTTAAAAGACATTTAACATAATTATTTTATTGAAAATCTGTCAAATCATCTTTCAGTATTTGCAATGATGTTTTACATGAAGTTAATTTTCAAACGTTACCAAATATATGGATATAATACTTACTATACTGTTAATCGTCAAAGATCCTATAGAAACTAATAATATACATACATATACCTATAGTTTCATTCAAAATCTTAGATAATAATACAAGTACCCTTGGTGAATATACCTATTGTTATTGAAACTTTCGTACAAAATGTATTCTAATGCACAAAATAAAGTTTTATCTACCATCTATCTATAGTAATATAGAAGTGCATAACAAAAAAGTGTTTTTTCTAGACAGTTGCGCGTATTAATAAGATAATGAATTCGAAAATTATGTATTCTATGCAAATACGAAAATTATGCTCATAATTTCTGCTGCTGACGTCAAAAGTATCTGTAGATGGAATCGCCTATACATGACAAATTTAGGAGATAATATAAATTTTACGCCGGGTTTCAAAAATTAAAGAAGTCTTGACGTATTTTAGAAAAAGACAATGGTATTAAAAGAGTCGAAACAGAAACTAGAGATCACGCCGTCATTCATCCCCGACGGCGTCAATAGCCGGAACTAAATGTTAAGAGAAGGCGGAATAGACAAAATCTTGATATAATTTATTGGAGATTTATTTTTATTTATTTTTTCTTCCTGGTACTCATGTAAGGGCTGGCGCGGCGGCTGCAAATATAGCACGCTTGATAGACTTAGTATCGCAATACAACGCAGTAATGCTGCCAGAATTTTGGGAATGAGGCCTTCTGACAGTGACTTATTAAGTTTAGATTAAGTTATTAGACTAATTTAATTTAAAATCCTATATGTATATTTTTCTGTAAATAAATATTATTACCATTTATTGGAGTTCCAGCTTTTGCCGTCGGGGATGAGTAGGTACTGTCGCGGAATCTTAAATAGCAAATTAAGTTAAAATAATCCAGGTCATCCATAATTACCTTCGACCAATATTGGCAAAATTGAATGTCGATATTCTGAGACAGATATAGAACCTCAGAGCGACTACCTACAGCGCTAGAGGAGGACAACCTATAGTGGTTTGACTATATACTTCAATTAAAATTTCCACTTTAACAAGGGCTATAAAAGAACAGACCATTGCATAGTTATCCATTTTCATTGCATTACGCAGGAATGTTTAGACGTACCATGACGTATTGCACATGTAAAGAGTGGAAGGAAGACTCCAATAAACGTCACACTGAATTGGAACTAATAGAAACGAGCGCGTAGTATGTTTATTATTAGAAACCGTCAGGGATGTCAACTGTTTTATTTGTACTTCTAATTGATTATTTTTATAGCATTTAGCAGCTATGCTTAACAAATTATACTAAGAAAAAGTGGAAAAAATATGGGCAGGATTTGAACGTCACGAAATGACGTAACATACAGTTGAGAAATTTAGGTTTCTGACAAGAGGCGACCGTAGCTGGTTGCTTAAAGCGACTGCCCTGTGTTCGGTTTTTTTTGTCCACGTCGTAAGTGAACATTTATGTCTACTTAAATAAGATTGGGAAAATACTTGACAAACTGCCCTCTCAGCATGGCTTGCCACTTAACTATTGAACTATCAGCATAGAAACGTCAAAAGACAAACGAAATTATCGTTTCTATGTTGATATTTACAACACAGTCGGCTCTTAATGTCAAGAGTGACAAGCCGTGCTAAGGTGCCTGATAATGTTTAAAAGGATAATATACATATTTGATTATAAGGCGCTGTCTCCACGAGCGATTGAATCGCGGCGATATTATCGTCGTGCCACGTATTTCTATACACTATGGAGCCATCTCCACACGGCGATATTATCGCCGCGATCCGACGAGTGGCAACGAGCGTGCGAAACGTCATTACATCGTCGCTAGCCCGTCGCTACTCGCAGCGGGCTCGCCGCGCTCTCGCGACGAGCGCGCAGCGGGCGCGCTGTCAAACGTAACTGAATTCTTTCTTTTACAACGCGTCGTCAAGGAAACGTGGCGATACCGTTACGAGTCGCCGCGGAAACGCTGCGATTCCGTTACGACTCGCGACGATACGCGGCGGAATTATCGCTTGTTCGTGGAGATTCTCCGACGATATAAGGGCGGAGTCGCGATTCTCTCGCTCGTGGAGACAGCGCCTAAGACTTGTCATTAATCTACCCAGAGCGCCAGACAATCACTTGAAGAGTTGACCTTTGACAGTGAAATGCTTTATCGAGCTTAGTACTTCATATTTTCTCATGCCAATGAAAGATAATATACAATACATGATTATATTATTAAAACCGACGTGAAGTGAAGACATATTATTGAGAATACGGGTTGGGTTACTCACGTTATTTTAACCGGGATATGCTGACAGTTTCGAATCTAAATACATACTAGATTCGAAACTAGTCGGCAAAATCGGCTAAAATAACGTGAGTAACCCGTATTCTCAATAATAATACATAATTTTTTTTTTTTTAGATATTCTCGTTTATTCTATAGTTTGTTTAATAAGCACTATTTCAGTCTTTGGCAAAATAACACTACGTTATAGTAAAAATTACAGACCTGGCACAGTGTGTACCTACTCTGTATTTAATTTTTATACTAAGTAATGATGCCTGTAGAAAAAAAAATATAATTGTATAATTTTAAACAGTTGCCAGCCTTGCTTGTCTGACAATTGCTTCAATAAGGCACTTCTCAGGAGTACATCATCCGACATTGACCCTTTGAGTCCCTCAAATAGCTTCTGTTACAAACGAATTAGTGTATATTACCAGGTATTGTATTGCAAGTACGTGGGATGTATTGTGTGACGCTTAGAGGAAGTATTAACCGATGTACCTAATTCGAATCTTGACTTAGACTAAACTCACGAATCTCATGATACTGAAAGGTTTTCATTATACGATCTACACATATTTTTTTAGAACTGTCTGTCAAAATCAAGCACTTTGAACTAAATCTCAAAAATTTACATTTTACTGTGGAGTTTGTAAGAGAATACTACGAAATTACGCCATCATTTTTAGAGTTTTCAATATAAAGATATCGAAATGAATGAAGAAACCCAGCACTGAAATGTGTCGCCCAATAATTAAATACCCTTTGAAATGTATCTGTTATGCATTGTACCTTCTTTTACGGAGCACTCAAATTTTATCACCGTCTTCAATGAAATATGTAGTTGACTTTGATGTTATCGACATTCAGATCAGCTAGTGGCTGGTGAGACAGACGCTGCAAGCCCTGGAGGGACAGGTTCTCAGGGCAATTGGGGGCGACCGGCTACTTCCACAGGTTGGCTGCATGGTAGACAGGATTGGAGACTGGTCTCGATGGTTGATGAATGTTTCTCGTAGTTTTTATAAAAATGTTCAGGAGCCCTATCTAAGTAGTTAAGTTATTCAAAAACGAAGTTCAAAAGCGTAGCGTGATCAAATAAATAAACTCATTAGCTTTTATAAATTAATAAGTATCTAAAGATTGATATTTGTGATCTTGATTTCAAAACAACCAACAAGTTTTTTTGTGAAAGTCTCATTCACTTGTTGACATTTTTTTTTATATTTCTCAACTTACACACAACGCCATCTAGTCCCAAACTAAGCAGAGATTGTTCTATGGGTACTAGAATAACTGATTCTAATACATATATACTTTTCTTTTGTAAATACATACTTATACATATAAACACCCAGATTAAGACAAACCCCATGTTCATGCACACAAAGATTTGTCTTAAGCGGGAATCGAACCCGCGACCTTGGCGTCGCAGGCAGTTACACTACCCACTCCGCCATCCGGTCATCAAATTATTGTACGAGAACATTTAACTTACTTTTGTCTGTACATTGACTATACGAAGTTATATCGATCCATAAATATTGCAAACAGCTTTCAGATTATTAAACCATTAAGTACGAGATTTACGAGTGTCTTTGAAAACGGATTTATAGGTTAGATAACACTCTGACGTAGTTACTTTTAATATTGTTTTCATGTGTTGATATGAGTTGATAACATTCAACAATCAATCGAGACTATAGTGGGTTTATGAGAGGCTTGTATTACGACTGGGCTTAGTACCCAGGCTAAGGTTTTTGTTTTATAATTGTAGTACAGGTTTGTTATTTGGGTGATTTTACAAACTGTTTGGTAAGATATTGTGTAGTTTGTAACTTACTTTAAGTCTTTGTTTGTAGATAGTTGTAGATTTGTGACGTGTTCTGTGTAAATAGATGTATTTATTTATTTTGTAATTATTTTTTTGAGAGGATGATTTCTCTTTAACACTACATACCATGTGTTAGGTAGAGTCAAAGAGATATAATTTTCTTCGTAGTATTTAACTCTAGTAGTCTCTGTAGTAGCAGCCCTGTATCTTATACATGTCCCTTTGCTCGAGCCTCTTCTCATGATGAGAAGGGTCAGGCCATATGCCTCCACGCTTACCAAGTGGCCAGATTGGTAGACTTTACACCTGCGAGTACTTTTTAAGCACCCTCAACCATGCAGGTTTCTTCACAATATTTTTACTTCACCGTAAGCAAATGTCGGCCTGACCTGAAGAAGGTCGCTGGAGGGGACTGGATGCGGAAGGCACAGGACCGGGTGTTGTGGCGCACATTAAGAGAGGCCTATGTCCAGCAGTGGACTGCGAGAGGCTAAATGATGATGAAGCAAATGATAATATATATGATAAAAACACATATTATTATCTTCAAAAAGACGAATTTTAACGATTTATTGACAGAGGTGTGTGCCGTGGGTTCAAACCCGAGACCTTTGACTTCGCAGTCCTACGGTCTCCCACTCGGCTATTGAGTAGTCTCTAAGTAGATGAATAATATAATTCAGGTAGGTAGATAATGTAATCAATCCTTCCTTGTATAATAAATATCCCCATATTAGCCCCATTGTATAAATTGCATGAACTTTTGTAGTTACCCGTAGTAATTCGTAGTAATTTGTAGCCAAATAGAAAACTAGTTCGTAGAATTTTGTAGACATCGTAGTTAGATGCTTTTTGCATGTACACAGCTACCTAAAAGAACCTATTTTGAACATATTTATTCACACAGGTGGTAGTAACGGAGGCGACCGGGACAGATACCCTCCAGGTGTAGACCGCTATCCGGACGACGACCGGTACGGAGACGATGACCGATACGACCGGAAACCGGACCGGTACCCAGACGACAGGTACCCGGGCGGCAACGACGATCGCTATGACGACAGATACCCTTCTGGCGTCGGATCAGACCGCTACCCGTCTGACAGATACCCACCAGGCGTGGGCCCAGATCGATATCCTTCAGACAGATACCCACCAGGCATTGATCGATACCCACCTGGTATTGACCGCTATCCACCGGGTGGAGGTCCATACCCGCCAGGAGCAGACCGCTACCCACCTGGTGCTGACCGTTACCCACCAGGAGTAGATAGATATCCTCAGTCAGCTGGCAGATACCCTATCCCAGGTGGTGATCGCTACCCGCTTGACAGTGGACGATACCCAGCCTATGAATACCCATCTAACGACATCGGCAGATATCCAGTAGATAGATATCCTGTTAGCAGATACCCCATTGACGTATATCCTGAAAGGTACCCAGCAGACCGGTACCCAGAAAGATTCCATGCTGATAGGGACAGATACCCTGTTAATCCGATTCGAGGTGGTGGACGATACCCGTCAAGACCCGGGTGGTACTCCAGCCGCTATCCTGATAGGTTCGATCAGGACAGATTCCAAGGAGCTAACGATTTGGGACGGTACCCGTACAGCCGGTACCCCGTTGGAGTTAACCGAGACCCGGTACCGTTGGGCGGGGACCGGTACCCAGACCTGTATGACAAATATCCGCCGACCGGATCGTCATATCCTGGTGAGCACGTCACTAACTTAATAATTTGTATAATATTAACTTTTTTGAGCTAAAACATTTTACATATAGCTGTGTTTGTGCTTGATAATAGTAATGAGGTTTTTCACAGCAGGATATAGCCGTGGGGGTTACTATGGACAAGATTACGCTGGACCTGATCGTTTCCCTGCTGTTCGACCTGGCCAAGACAGGTAATTTAGCCAAATATTAAATTGTATCATAGCTATTTGTAACTCTATGTTATTATATTATATGACAATATTGGAACAGATATCCAGTGGAGCCAAGACCTGGTTTTCCTGTAAGACGGCCTATAGATAGACCAAATGGTTATCGAGGAACTTATCCACCTCCTGGACCCGTTGACCGACCAATTGGTAAGAGAATCATAACAAATAATAATAAGTTTAAGATTACGGATTCATTTTATTTTGTAAATGAAGATGCTTGAAAGTTTCTTAATTTTATATGTGATATTAAGGTGGCCCAGTCTACGGCGGATATGAACCTGATGGCCCTATAGGCCCAGGAGGACCTCCAGTTGGTCGACCACCAATAAACGGTTTAAACAGTCCTATTGGCGGTCACCTCGGCGGTCCCATTGGTGGTCCTATTGGAGGTCCTATAGGTGGTCCAGTAGGAGGACCTCCAGTGGGTCAAAGGCCTTGGCAAGGATCTCGTTGCGAGGATGATAGCTTCAGACAAGTCGGTAGACAGCGAATGCAAAAGCGCTTCGTTCGGCGATTCACGACTGCTCAATCTTTGGCGCACTGCCAACGAGAATGCATAGAGGCCAGAGACTTCATCTGTCGGTCATTCAACTTTAGGTAACTATGAGCTATGCTGTAATATGTATAAATATAGTTGGTATATATGTGACTAACCCATACTTCGTCATCAGGGACGGGGGTTACGCTAGTGAGGCTCGCGATAACTGTGAGCTGAGCGATCGTGATACTCGTGAATTGGATGCTGCCAACCCTGCGCATTTTGATAACACTGCAAACGAATATGATTTCTATGAGAGAGCTCTTGGAAGAATGGCTGATGATTGCTTGGATGGTGAGTATAATTTTGACAGTTATTATGGAATATTGGTATCCTTTGGTGCAGAAAGGATAAATGTAAATCATAGAAGTTTTCTCATTCCTTCTGTCAAAAACTCTAATAAAGGTTTTGTGTACAATAAGTCCCCATAAACGAATCGAGTCTTAAAACATTTTTATGTCATGTTTCTGGTGTTTTTGTTTTCGTTCTTATCATTGTCGTCTTATTTGAAGTACAGGTCATCTGTTCTGTAAGAGGAAAAACATGTTTGTTTAAAATTTTTCTTTACCGTTTTATAGTTTCTCAAGTGTGTAACGAAGATGGAATGGAGTTCACCCTCCGTCTTCCTGAAGGGTTCTACGGTCGCATGTATACCTATGGCTTCTACGACCGGTGCTTCTTCCGAGGCAACGGCGGGGTAGTCAATGCCTTACGGATTACTGGAGCTCATGGATACCCCGAGTGTGGCACGCAGCGGGTTTGTATTAACCAAATATTTCATTCACAGCCTTTTCTGCACTATTACCATCACCACATGATATAAGAATATTACAGGTTTGCTCAAATCTGACAAATGTTATTATATAAATGGCGGGTTCTATTAACATGTGACGTCACTCATAAATTCCCGGCACACGATACTTGACTGTCATCGTATATATCAATCAATAAAACAAGTAGCTAGGATTAAAAAATATTTTACAAAATGTATTCCATTTCAAAAGGACGGAGAAAGAAAGAAGCTTGCTTCGTCCTCAATAATTTTTAACAAAAAAAAACCGACTTCAAAAAGTAGGTAAACTAAAAAGCAAAAAATAAATTTACTTCGCACAAAGTAATACGTTTTTTCATTTAGTTAAATAGAAATTATTAAATAATTATTTTATAATTCTGAAGTCGGTGCCAAGTAAAAACAACCTTTCTACAATAACAAATTACAGTTCACACTAAAAGTGAGGCGTAGTTGTTAAGTAAAGGCAATCTGTGTGTACATTTTTTAATTTTTATATTTTTGTAGTATAAATAGTTTTTGTTATTAGTATATAAATATTTTTTTGTTTGTTCTGAAACCCTTATACAGTAGTATACACACATTGTTTTTACTCCTTTATTTTCTGCTTGAAGTGTAAGATATTGCTACCTTATATACTATGGATTTATTTATAATAATTTAATTGCATTTCTATATTTAAGTTTATTTTCTCTTTATAACCATATTTATTACACATAGAATTATTGTCAAAAAACAAACAAATATTGTATGAATTATTTGAAAAGATGGTGCACATGAGTTTCTCACCAGCTCTTCTCATGATGCAATACCCATCGGAGCTGGTACTTGGATTGATTTTAATTCAATTCTCTAAGTTGAATTAAAGTCAATCTAAGCTCCGGTGTCAAATCATTTTATTACAATAAGTATTATAATTTAGTTAGCTAAGTTTTATTTTAATTTTATAATTTTTGTGTTTTGATGTTTGTTTTGACGTGTTCAAGCGCCCCTTGGGGCCCATGGAAATAAATGATTTGATTTGATTTGATTTGATTTGCGCGGTCGCCCAGTATTGGTACTTACCACAGAAATAAACTAATATTCAGTCAGAAAAAAGTTGTTAGAACGATTGATATTATCTATACAGAGTTATTAATTGTTTACTTGGCACCGACTTCAGAATTATAAAATAATTATTTAATAATTTCTATTTAACTAAATGAAAAAACGTATTACTTTGTGCGAAGTAAATTTATTTTTTGCTTTTTAGTTTACCTACTTTTTGAAGTCGGTTTTTTTTGTTAAAAATTATTTTATTTTACGATTTTAAGTGATGGGTAGACCAAGCAAGAATGTTTCTCGAAGACGGTTACTTGAGACGAAAAGCTTATTAATAATAAACAATAATTAAATCCTTTCTCCTGACTATTGAGAGTCACGACCTTCCATCATCAGCTCACTTGACATCATAACTAGCAGTCTGAATATTTGTACAGTAGTGAAAGAATTATCCTTTAACTCCTAACCATTGAGGAGTTGACCTTCCATCATCAGCTCATCCACATAAAAATACGTAAATACTGGTGTAGCTTTAAAAAACACACTAAAAACATTACATGTGCCTATAAAATTCGAGGGTTGCCCTCGATTTCTCTGAGATCTCATCATCAGATCACGACATGCTGACAATGGGACCCCCTTGGAATCATCTCCTGTCCAACAAAAAAAAATCATCAAAATCAGTTCATAAACGACGGAGATATCCGTGAACAAACATAAAAAAAAAAGCAACATATATACGAATCGAATTGAGAACCTCCTCCTTTTTTAGAAGTCGGTTAAAAAAAAAGAACTGAAAAGATAAAAACAAGTATAGCATTATCTACATTAAATTCATTAACAACAAATGAAATATGTCAAACTAAATTCTTTATGATGTTGCAGGCGGTGACAAACGAAGTTATATAGTAGTAACAAAGTATTGTTTGTCCCCGCCTGCAACATCATAAAGAATTTAGTTTGACATATTTCATTTGTTGTTAATGAATTTAATGTAGATAATGCTATACTTGTTTTTATCTTTTCAGTTCTTTTTTTTAAGCAGTTGGGTTTTTTGTTTTTTTAATAATAATTTTTTATTTCACTCTTTTTAGTTCTTTTAACCGACATGTTTTTTTATATCTATTAATTTGTAGAAATGAAATCTCTTTGAGATCAATGAGCCTTAATCGTGAGTTAAACTATCAAATGCAAAAACAATTATTCTAATTCGACCGGCAGTTTCCAAGATTAGCGTGAGCGAACATACAAACTAACTTCCACCCACTTCGGGCGCGCGAGCGTGCCGATATATAAATTGGTAAATTGTGTTTAATCAGTAATATAAATGTGATAAGAAGTATATATTTTTGATATGGTCTTTTCATGGCCTTTTATTTGATACCCATATTACTATGATGAAAAGAAAATCCATACCTCGCCCCCCTTTTTTTTTTTCATTTTCCGGCGCCATTTTGAAAATTTATATAGCCTATGTCACTATCACTGTTTCGACAAATTCAACGACACCTCATTTATCAAAATCCGTCTAGCCGTTTGGGCTGTAGAGCGTGCCAAAGAAATAGACATACATACATACATACATACATACATATATACATACATACATACATACATACATACGCTCGAAAAACATAACCCTCCTTCTGACGCAGTCGGGTAAAAAAGGACATCGTATTCAATTCGGTGTCAATATCACTGCATATCTCGCATACTATCACAACACTTAAAACGGGATTTAAAAAATATGGTAGGTATTTATATCATACGTCCTAAATCAAATCATCCTTTTTGAGATTGGTAAGTATTTTTTGGGTAAATGTGAGCCAAAACAAATTGAATATTAATACATTTTATACTGAAAGAAATTGTTTTTGATGAAACCAGTATAGATCATTCCGAGTCCGTTTAATTGTACCGCACTAGTGTCAAATCAAAGTGGGATTTGACAAGTCGTTTTATATGAAGTGTATGATCGGCGGTCATTCACATTTAGCTGCGGGGGAAGCTTGACAATGAAACTTCCGTTGGCTTATTTATCGACGAAATAGATTATTTTTTTGTCAAAACAAAAGAGAAATTTCATAACATATGCCTCTTGTTTACTTACCAATGACGTAATCAAAGATAACATGCCAAAAGTAAGTCCTAAATACACATAAGTACTATTATTTAATGTATAATATACCATTTAAAAGGCTATTTAAGATTATTTTAGCTCTACAGGGAACAAAATACATAAGCCACACTGGTAGGCTGTTTGTTAATATCTTATGCTTCTTACATAGCGACTTAGCGACTTTTGCCATATATTACGCGGACAAATAAATATGAAACTATGAGAGATAAAGCATCATCAAGCGGTTGTTGACAATACACTTACATCTCTATGATTATGTAAACTTTCTTCCATTTTGAGTAACCATAATTTCATTTCCTTTTAGATCCTAACATTTACAAGCTAGAGATGAAAACAATATGATTTCTTTTTCAGTACGGAGACACGATGACAAACATTATAGTGGTACAATTTAGCGACAACGTGCAAACTTCTCGAGACAAACGCTTCAACCTAACCTGCCTATTCAGGGGCCCGGCAGAGGCGGTGGTTACATCGAATTATATCGGCGCCGGGTGAGAATTGCGTCAAAAGCTGCTAATGTGTCTGTTCGATAACACATTCTTTAGCAAAATTTAAGGAAATTTTCCAGCAGAATATGTGCGAATTTTCACACATATTTTTGCGCCTCCATTTGATATATTGCGTTTATCTAATAGACACACATTTTTTTTAATTGGCTGGTATGCTACTAGTATTGTTTGTTTAGATATACGAATTTGTCACATGAGTTCGTCAACTGGAATAACTAAGTTACTTCCTTGCTGTAAATTCTTACTAGATTGTATCTTCAATTGTTTGCTCCATACGTAAGCAGAAGAAATATCAAACCTTGAATAAAGACTATTTATCGGTGGTAGCATACCACCCAAAAAGGCTTGCAAACAAGCTAGGTTTTGAGGTGATGTAAGTCCGAAGGGAGTCGTGTAAGTAGCAAATTCTACTTTCTGTTCGGAAGATAGCATTTGCTACTTATCAAAAGAATTGCCTGTAGTGGTCGCCCCAATAGTTTGTGTGCGTTTGCCATGAGTTCGCTTGAATGTTTTATATTTTTATTGGCATACATTTTGTTTACTTTGAAAAGTTTGAGAATTCCCTAAACTTCTAACTGTATTTCGTTAAACATACAGGGAGTTTGTTTACCGGTGGTGTATTTTGGGAAAAATGTGTTTTCATTTTTGCTGGCTTCTCGGGAACTGTTTATTTATGTTTGCCAGTTTATCTTTATATTTGAAGTTATGGAAAGTAGTAATATTAACATGTTGGTTTATTTTGTGAAGTAGTATTGCGGTTTTGAGTGCTGTTATTTCAACTAACAGCTACTAACCAACGGACTTTGAACGAATGTTTGCTTATCTAGCATTGATACTTGGAATACCATTTCTTAGATTCGTTTTGCTTGTTTTTGCTTCGTTCAATTCATTCAAAGTCAGTTCCTCCAGTCAATAAAGATTGCCGTCGAATCTAACCGTAGTTTTGGCAATGATTTGATTGACAGGTCTGGCAGTCCGATTCCCATCGAGTATCTGCCCGAAGAGAGTTCGTTGAACTCCAAAGTGCGTCTGATGATCTTGTACCAAGGAAGACCGACCACGACCATCGCTGTTGGCGACCCGTTGACGTTCAGATTAGAGGCTCAAGATGGATACAACTACGCAACAGACATCTTTGCTACGAATGTCATCGCTCGGGATCCATATTCAGGACGTTCGGTGCAGCTGATTGATCGTATCGGGTATATTGAGTTTTATCATATTTACTCTTAAATTTTACTATAGATGTCTACAATCCTAATTCTGATGAATCCTTTCAGGTGTCCAGTGGACCCAGATGTGTTCCCAGAGTTAGACAAGGGTCGCAGTGGAGACTCCCTTGAAGCACGATTCAATGCCTTTAAGATTCCGGAGTCCAACTTTTTGGTCTTCGAAGCAACAGTGAGGACTTGTCGCGATGGGTGCCAACCGGTCAGTATCATGCAGATACTCTATTTCCAGACTTTTTGATTCTGAAAAATTGGGTAGTGTAATCGCAATATGCATCCATATTGCGATTACACTACCCAATTTTTTATTTTTAAAGGCGCCCAATTTACAAGAGTGGAATACTCTTTATTATATTCTTTCTTGGCAAAAATATCGAAACACAGTAGCGCGGCCCGGTTATCGAACATGATCGCACTCGTGGGGAGCAGTCGCATATCCTAACAACTAAACAAACGAAGCACTTAACAAATACATTCGCGAATACATTTATCAACCGCAAACATCTGTATGTTTATCTTATCTCAATGAGTCTATCAGTTCAAAACCTTTAACCCCAGTTACGTCAATGCATATAAATACACAGACAAGCTTCATCCAGTAAGGGGTTATCATTCCGTATCATAGGTACTACTGTTTATGCAACTTAATACTGAGATATTGTGTTTATCTATGACCTTATTAGTAAATTATCTACGGATCACGTGATTGGCATGTGGATGCCATTTATTTACTTGGATTTCCCGACTGAAATGATGGATAAAGACACTTTAGTTTCTATCTATGCGTTTTTATTTTTTTACAAATAGTTACACAATAAATCATACATACTCCAAAGCATACAGACATAATACTTAGAGTACTTAAAGAAATAACAATTGTGTAATCAACAACGTTATTCGAAAAATACATCAATTGATTGTTACCGGTCAAATGATCTGCCTCAGCGATGTTTTAATACACACTTTTTGTGGAATGTCAGTAGGGCGATGGTCCGAATGATAGTCTGTCTACCTTTACATAGATAAAGAGTTAATCCATTAGTTTGTTTTTTTACTGCTTTTCTTCTATTGCTTGATAATATATATAATATTCATCGGTACTGTGGTTAAATTATTAATAATCACCGATAAATGCACGATAAATGTGATTAATATATTACTTTCACCATGCCTTTTGATAATTTAGTTAGTACGTTTGTTTTCCACTAAAACTTAGCCGTAGGTCAAGCAGTAAACTTATTTTTAAATGTCATATAGTTACTATATTACTTAACTATGTATCAAGCGAGTTAGATATCCACGTGTCGGTAAATGACAATAGCCTATTTAAATTCAGAACGTCACACATGAAGAGACAATGATTTTATGACCCATGTCTGATATCTCACACTGGAACACAGCAATGCAAACGATGCGGTGGTTGTGCAGAAGCTTGTTTTTAAATGATCTGCCACCTGAAGATTATCTTTTCATTTATCTGTATATCATTCCACTTGCATTGTGCATTCTGCTTGAAGTCTGTGATGCAAATAGGACGTACACTTGGCTACTGACACGACAACCTATACTTTTCCATCAGTATAAGCTGGTCGCGCCTTGCACGGGAGACCATCTAGTATTGGTCACAGATATAGATCTACATAGATAACGCAGATGCATGTACTTCGCGTGTCTCAACCCCGACCAAGCGTCGAGGTTGGTCGCCTCTAACTTCAGTACACGCGCGTCTTTTGTCAGAGAAAATCATAGCAGACGGCTCCAGTTGAACGTACTGGGCGGATTGGCATCGGCGGCATCGGTGTCTTTGAATCGGTTTGGATTTCCCGTCACTAAATTTCGGGTGTGACGTCACAAAAGGTATTAAAAAGTCGGCACGCTTGGTTTCAATACAAATCGTGATACTTGCGTTATCTATGTAGATCTATATCTGTGGTATTGGCGATGTACAGGTTGATGTGTAGCCGTCTGAACATAGGTTAGTTGGTATTTTAAACCCTGCTTCCGTAAGGCAATGTGCGACTTACAAATAAAGCAAGTACATAGCAACGGTTCATTGCAAATGTTAAGTCGTTGTATATATTTAGATTATTTAGACATCTGGACAAAGTCCCATTGATCTAATGTTAGAAATCCAATATCATTTAAATTAGGTTTCAATTAATATTATGTGTGTGTATACTTCGTGCTAAAACATCTGAAATACTATCTTATTTTATAGCATAATTTACTGTGAAATGTTATTTATGTTGTTAATTTTTTATGCTCTAGCTAGCTCAGTTGTATATACGATTTTGGTGGTAGGTAATTGCATCCTGGGTTGGGTATTGTTATTATAAGCCTCTGTAAACCGTACCGTATATTATAGTAGTATATTATAAATAATACGGTACAGAGCGTTCATGAAGAAGCGAGTGCGCGCAACCCACGTCTTCTTGAATGCATTGAACATTTCCGTATGTTTGTTTTTCGGACAGCCCACGCCGCCAGACGCCGCACGTGATCTTGAACGCACTCTTGAGCTTATCTACTCCTTATTGTCACACCAAGAGAGAGATTGTAACTGTGAATTTAGCCAGTATTCTATAATTATTCTTAACAATATCTTAATTATTAACTTGACATTTTAATTTCCCAGGCATACTGTCCAAGTCACACCGGCCGCTCCGAGCCGTCATTCGGCAGACGCCGGCGTGATGTGAACTCTACGTTATCAGCAGAGGGCAATGACACCATGGAGGCTAAATCCGACGATGCTGAAGATGACAAGGAGAGAAATACCGATGACAAGAATGCAAGCAACGTGTACAAGGTGGCATTTGAAGAAGCCAGCGTTGATAAATACCTGAAGGATGAGGTGGAAACACCGAGCCATGTTCGGAAAATGATTGAGGTAGGTTGTCCTTTGTTTGTAGATATTCAAAGAGGACAAAATAAGCAGTCATTCACTCAATAATCCTGATTAATTATAAGAGGATGATAAATGATAAAATCTATAAAACCATCTTGTATATAACATCACTTTATTAACATTTAGTATTTTATATTTCATGCCGTGGTTGTCTATAATTGGTACAGCATTGAAACTACAACTATTATATTTAATGGTATTTTATTATAATTTGGTGTCTGTAACGTTGACAATCCGCAATAAATAATAAAAAAAAAGAAATCTCTTCGATAATACCCGAAGAAGGTCATTTTCATCATGTTTGTGAACTTGGCAGATCATTTTCTAGCAGATCAAAAATAAATAAGAGCTCTTATCGCATGCAGATGAGTTCTATAGTTCCTGATACCTTTTAAAGATAGTTCTAGGGTTTTTTCATCATTGTCGATTGAGAAACACTACATTAGTACGTTAATACTTTATCCGTATTTTATTTACCGTCATTGACGGTCAAGACGGCCTATCGGTCTTTTATAGGATACATTTCGGAGAGTGTGCCGAGGAACTACACAACCTTATTCCTCTGTCCCCGTTTCACCATCGGACTACCAGACAAACGGCACTGAGGCACCGCTTCACGGTAGACATTGAACAAATACGCACTAAGCGTTTCGCCTCTACATTTCTTATGCGAACTGCCAAAGAATGGAACGCCTTGCCCGAGTCTGTGTTGCCGCATGAGTACAATCTGGATCTCTTCAAAGCAAGAGTTAATAGGTATCTCATAGGTAAGCGTGCTCCACCGTAGACCGCATCATCACTTACCATCAGGTGAGGTCGTGGTCAAACGCGTGCCTATCCTCCATAAAAAAAAAAAAAAAAAAGTAACCAAAGCACAACTATTTAGCAACAATGCCCTTCAGCTGAGTCATTGTGCAATTTGCTTAACCTTCATTTGCAAATAATATAATTACACAATTGAAGAAAGTCTCCAATAGGATCTCAATTCGATAGTTGTTTTAATATAATTTCGTTTTGCAATTTAACTTTTGCATAACCAATTTGAAAGAATCTCGTTCAGAGAGGAAGGCTACTCGGACTTCTAACAAATTCATTGCTTTAACTAATCGATGCTCCACTACGTCAACTACAGCTTTGGCATAAGCGTTTAGTCTATGGAATGGATAATAAACATCCACAATCTACAAAAGACGACAATGTGTTGTTACATCTGAGGACCTACAGACGATATTATGCCTCATGTTTTCATAACTTCACAGCCTGATCTCACGATAAAGCTGTAACACTTACAGTAGTGCTAGTACTACAATAATTATGGTGATAAACAAACATAAACATAACTACACGCTTATATTTTTTTTTGTGAAAAACGTCGGCGTCGCCCGCACTAGGAATAACACACTAGGTATGTTCACAAACATACATTTCACACACACAAAGCACACCCAGAGTCAGAACAAATCATTGCGGATCAAAAAGATTTGTCCCATGTGAGGATCGAACCCACAACACCAGCGTAGTTGAAAGCGTCGAGGCGACCGCTTTATCCGCTACGCCAACCGTGCACCCCTATGGGTGTGGCAGAGTTGTATAACACCCACACTTCTCCCGTTATGATTAGGTCCTATGGGATAGGGGTTGAGCCTATCACCATTCAAACCGTGTTGCTAATGTGAATCGCCTGACGGAAAGTACACAAATAAAACTTTGCCCAACCTAGGACCCAAAACCACGCGGTGAAAGGAGCATACGCTAACCTCTAATTCACCGAGGCAGTGTGGTAATAGGTTTAGAATATACACTGGTAATCTACATTACAAAATTTTGTACCACGGTTGATATTCTTCCTAGTTGAGGCACTATGTATGTTATTGAAGTTATTGTGCATTATAGGTCTGCTAATTTGTTAACGTTCAGGTATTCGACAACCGCAACGAGCTGCTGGAAGAGAATGGAGAAAGCGATTCATCCCCAGTAGTGTCAGCGGCGGGCATCTGCGTGCCTCCATATCACTACAGGGCTCTACTGGTGGCGCTGTGTGTACTGCTGTCACTTCTTCTGGCGATGCTCACTGCTGCACTTTATATCTATAGGTAAGTACTATTTACCAACGTATGACGATGTAACGAGCTAATAGAAGAGGATGGAGAAAGGGATTCATTTCCAGTAGTATCAGCGTGCCTCCCTACTACTGCGAAGCTATAATGGTTGCTAAGCTAACTCTATATCAGCTCAGCTTAGCTATAGTCATACGGGCTAGTATTTTCACGGCCTGATCTGAAACTGACTACTATACTTTTACGTGCAACTATTTTCAAGGACTTATGTGGATCTAAGCACTACTATTTGGCGGTGGGATAAAGACGTAATGGTGATGTTGCCTCGTTCTAGCTCATTCCCAAATATATAATACTCTACCACGATAAGCTTAGCCTTTGCTGAAAATACGATTGTTTCGAATTAATTATGTCGAAAATGAAAACAACTTTGTTTACGAGATTAAAAACTGCATTGATGCAATTCCTCGGTCATTGGCGTCATTACTCATTCCAAGTTGACCCAAATACGATACACGTAGGTACACGTTTTTTTTCTGCTTTGTAACTTTTATTGTTTGCCTTATATTTATAAAGTGCTTCTCACACTATTACTATAAAGCACTTCACTACTTTTCTAGCCTAATAATTTATACTAACTTGAATAAGTTCATGACTATAAAATAATTCTCAAGTGTGGTTTACCTAAATTTGCATTCAAACAGACAGAAAATAAATTCATATAAGTTCTTATAATGTTTTCATTATTATAGTCAAAATATTATTATCATTTATGACGCAAAAGTTTGAGATATTTCTTTGTACTGTTTGCACGTATTGAAAAATAGAGATACGTTTAAAGTGAAACATAAACAAAAGATATGAACCGCAGCTGCAGTGAAGAAAATAATTAATTAAGTTTTTTGTGATGCACTAGATAACATAATTATAGTTAGTCTTCTTGTCCCCATTGTAGATATTGATATGACTTTTTAACTTTTTTAAACGGGCATTAACGCGATTTATTTTTATTTACCTTTCGGTGCTGTTTACGTACTTTTTATTTACGTTTCGACTAGGTTGAACTTTGTAATGGTCGCAAGCAGACTTATGCAGAAACGCCTCGGCTCCGTGAGGTTGATGGTTTTTTTTTATAAAACCACCCTCACATTTGTTGGTTTTAAATTGTTAGTAGGTGTTCGCCTATCTCGTGAATTTTGTGCCGGTAAAAGTATCAGTACGCCAGATAGCGTTTGTACTGTAAACTTCTATAATATACTAAAGAGTAGGTATTATGCATAGTATGTACTTAATAGGTATTATGTATGATAGTATTTATCCATACATATACCAATTATCGTAGAGTATCGCCACTTATAAATAACCACTTAATTTACCCTGACATTAAGTTATATCATAATTAAATATGTATTCGTCTTCCGTTTACCTATTTACTTTACTCTAATAATAACGATAATAATGATAAAATATATAATATAACAATGTTTATTTGCCTGTAAATTATATCCATTCAGTACCAACGTTACAGTAATGTTATTGACACAATAATTTATGGACACAGTCAATGTACCTTCATAATTATTGGGGATCGTTGACCTCAACCATTGATAAATCATCATTCTACAAACTAATGTTTCTACATAAGTCATACATAATTATATGTCATAGTTTTCAGGTTAGGGCTTCTGTGCCTACCTGAAAACTATGACATGCTTCAGGTACAGCCAAGGTCAGTTATATGTTGGTAGTTTTGAAACTTATTATGGAGTCGAGTCTACTAATAAGTTGGCAGTTTTGAAGACAAGGTTCAAAACTGCCAACTTATAAGTAAACTCGACTGAACCTTAACATGTCCTTGTTCATCTTACAGGCGATATTGGCGAGTACTGCGTAAGAACATCCAAGCCTCGTCTCCCGCGCCCGCGTTGAGGCCCGTGACCCCCGGACCTCGGCCTACAAGGACCTCGCTCTTCTCTGCTTCACACCTGCACAAACCCTTCTCATTGAGGTAAAGTAGTTTTTATATCATCTAGGCGGGATTCAAGAATACAGTTTGATGGTAAGCAGTCACCGCAGCCTTTTGGTGTTAGGAGCCTTTCACTGTATCAGGGGATTCAGCAATTATTGCCATTATGCCGACCTAGAACGAACCTTCGAAGAACCGCAAGCTGTAGTCAAACCAAAAAAGATTAATTGAAATCAACAACCATACAAGCAAGTCAAATAATGTTTGAAATGTTTTATCGATTACGTGATACCTAGTTCACAAATCGGTTAAGAGCAAGAGAGGAAAGAAGGAAACGTAAATAGCGCATAAAAAGGAATGACAGTATTAAAGACGCGTGGTTGGACCCGGGAGTAAATGGGTGATGTATTTTACAGAGCAGTACAACACAGAAATTTGCACCAGTGACAGAAAAGCTAAAAGGTTTACCTTGGTATGGGGATAATGATGAGAAGGGATGAAAGTAAGTAAAGTGACTAAAAGAGTGAGACAGTTGATTGAGTTAGGATGGTTTGCGTGAAAAAAGATATGAAAGAGATGGGATTGAGTGATAGCTAGGCGACTGGTAGAGAAGAATGAAAGAAAAAGACGTTTTGCTTCGACCCCAATAATTTGGGATTAGGACAGGAAGGAGAAGATTAAATTTAACGAGTAGTACAGAAATTAAGAATAGTATAGCAAGATACTGTACACATGCTTGTCATTGCGTACATCGCGACAGCATGTAAATAAACAGTCGAAATTATTATGAATAACAGTCCTATTGTCTTCAAAAATGAGTCATTCACAACAATAAAAATGTATAGAATGTAGACAAATAATAACACAGGTGCAATCGTCAAACTACGACGGTAGACTCATTTTATTTTCATATGGTGACATGCTACAATGTCCTTGGTCCTTTCCTATAACGAAGTAACTACGGATACCTTCTGATGAAATTCTTTGGTATCACTCAGTCAGTGTCAGTCGTGTATTGTTGCTAGTAAAGGTAAGGAAACCAAACGAGCGTAATTTTGTGAGTCGTGAGTCGCGTATTTTTACTCCCTTATTTTACGTTTAACTGAATTTCTGCTGAGTTGCCAGACGAACTTAATTTATTTATTCAGTATTGAGAGTACGGGCTGTGCGTGTCGTCGAGCACAATGGATCCATTTAAAATATTGTGTATTTACGAACCATATAATAACCATAGAGGCTGATATGTGGACCATACTTTATTTGAAAGTTCGGCCGTTGACCGAAATTCGGTCGAGTTCACGCGCATTGAGTCGGCAGACAACTCATATGCGTCGTCGTGTGGACCAACTGCCTTTTTGTTTTGAAACCGAATGCAGCAGAATTTATGGTACCGAAACTTACGACTCACAAAATTCGCTTGTTTGGTTTTACCCTTGCAATATAAGTTCCAACGGTCTTCTGGGGATACACTGTCCTATAGGTTAGATAAGGGTAACTATCCTGACAAGAGGACGACAACGAAATATTAATTTCAATAATCTTTCTCATTCCAGTGGTCTAGGAAGAACTTTCGCTGAAGTTGGCGAAGAAGCTGGTTCATCCGGACGTCTGGCAAACGCATTCGACGACGGCAGCGAGCCAATCTACACGGACCCCTCTTTGTTTGAGCGATCAAGGTCTCTGAGGTCTCTTCACTCGCTGGACATGAAACCAGAGAGACGTGATCACCGGGCATAATTTTTTGGCTACAACGTTTTTTACTCTGTAGAATATAGCTGAATAGGCACAATCAATGTTGTTTCTTTTGCTCCATTTTACGACTAAAAAAAAGTGTTTTCTGTAAACTTAAAATAAGTTGTGTTTAGTTTGCTTATGAAAAAAAATTATGCTCACTTTTATTTAAGTTTTTTTTAAATAACAAAACGCTATATTATACAGAGTAGGTACGTATCGCAAATTCGATTAATATTTAACTTGAATATTTATTCCAATGAACAATATTTTGCAACTCCAGTGTTTTGTAATTTTAAATGCCATAAATGCTCAGTACTTAATCCGTCCAAGGCCTGTTGTCTAATGTTTTCTAACAATATTTTTTATATGTATTGATTTGAAATATGTGCTGTAAGTTGCTACTAATAAATATTTTACAGTGATTTAATTATTGTTTCATTTATTCGAGAATCCGTGTTTCAGATTGGATACCTCAAAAATAAAGTATTAAATATTTGTCTTTGCATTAAAAAATAACGTATCACATTGTAAAAATATTTTAAAATATACTTATCACGCCATCTCTTGTCTGTTTTATTAAGGTTATACCTTTCACCTAAGCATCAACAGATGGCGTTACCAGTATTTCAATAAAATCGTTTTATTAGACTTCTAGAGTAGGTTTAGGTGGATTAGAGACAAAAGTATAGATTTTAATAGATGAGCTATAAAGTACAGTTTTTTTAGGTGCAGTTTTTATTATGTACAGTGGGCCAACGAGTTAGGTATGCAGGGTAAAATCTTCAAAGTCATCGTAAATACTTACTAGACTAGTTATAGATAAGTGAGTTACATATCTAAACAGTGGGTATATTACACCTATTAAATAAGTAATTCACACATGCATATCTTTTGCAGTCAGTTTTCACTAAGGTGTAGAAGTTTTTGCCCTGCATAGCTAATTGCTTGGCCCACTGTACATGTACTTAGATTGATTTTAATTTGAACCTGAACCGTTCGATTAAAACTGATCTAAGCTTCAGTAATTCAAGTCATATTATTTTGATTAGTAAATTGTAATATATTTATTTTATTTGCTCGGTAATTACAATGTTTGTTGACGTGTTCAAGCGCCCCTTGGGGTTTATAAAAATAAATGATTTGACTTTGACTTTCCCTCAAGCTAATAATGAAAAAGCAAGTTTATATAAATCAGAAGTAAACTTATTTATTATCAATAGAATAATAATCATAATGAACCTTAATACATAATCAAATGTACACTACATGTGATAAGGCGCAGGTGTAGGAACACTCATAAGTGGCGAGTCCAGGTATTCCATTTCACTTGTACTGGGTACTGGCTCTGTAATAGTAGTCATCTTTTGTGTTAAAGTCTCATACAGTTTATGTACAGACTCATTGTGCTGTGTACCAGGTTGCAAAGCCTTCATAAGAGTTTGGACCCTAGTCTCAGGCAATTTAGGGTGAATATACCACAGCAATTTCAATAAATGTCTTGTAACATTGTCCTTAGAAAGGCCAGCAAAGAAGAACTCATCAAACAATACAGTACTGAAGTCCTCTCCTTGGAATTCATCAGGCAATTGTACTAGAAGTGCAACTAAGGCATGCAAAAAGGGATCTTCATAGGCTCTGCTGTCTTTACAGCTTCCTAAAATACTCAGAATACGTAATAATGCTCCTCTATCACGCATTTTAGCTGCATGCAGTGTGTAATACATTGCAAGGACCCCACAAACTGAACTTTCTCTCATATAAGCTTCACAAGCATCCGGTGGCGGCCCCGAATGCTCAATAGTGGTAATGGCAGACTCTCTTTCATCAGGAGGAAGTTTATTATGCAAAGCTCTCACTTGGTCATCCACCATCAGTGACATTAAAGCAGGTAGATACTTAGTAACACATTGACTGTCCAATTTGGGTTCCTTAAACTCTTGAGAATCAATCATGACCCAGGCACTTAAACCTAAAGCTAACATTCTTAGAAGCAAAATTAATATTGTATTGTCTCTTGGAAGCGCTTCAGTATTTATTAAATGTTGTAAAATTTTGATAGCGGAGGTTGCTAAGAAGTTTATAGCATAGGGATCACATAGTGTCATTGAGAGATCACCCAGGACCTGCTCCTGGCCTCGTTTAATACTGTCTAAAAATCCTTGGAGTTCTCTTGACCTTTTGATGTCTACATTTCTTTCCCTGATGCATGCATCCAGACACCATGTGAACTTGTGGCACGGATCCACAGATATGATGTCTTGTATTTCCAGGTCATGTAGAGCCATCAACAACTCAGCTCGTAAAGTGCAGTAATGAACATTTCTAGTTCTCAAAAACAATGTTCGAAGAAATTGCAATACCATGTCATAGAGTTTCACGCTGTTTCCAATCATGTGAGCTAGCTTTTGAACCACTGTTCCTTGTCTTCGTACTTTAGGAGATGGTGAAAAAAACAAATTTGTGAGGTTTTCATGATCAAACAATACATTCTCTTTCTCTCTGATATACTGACTCAACAATGGTGACACTTCATCACCAAATAGTGATTGATTGTCTTGCCAAATTTGTCTTTTTACTTCAGTGTCTGTGTCGTTATACAGTTCACGATCACGCACAAGAACTCTAAGATATTTGTCATCAATATGAGGTGTATTCTTCAATATACTCATTATAACAGGTCTCAAAGCCTTAACTCTCACTACATTAAAGCTCTTGCACAATAATTCTTTGAGCTTTTTATCATTTTCTTTACCTTCTTTGCCTCCAACCTCATTGATGTGTGCTATTAGTTTGTCTCTCAGTTCTTCTAGTACGGAAGTATGAAAATCAAGTCTGCGCACACCGTGCAAGTCTAGTAGAGGCAGCATAGGTCGTAATGAAGGTAAAAGAATCCCATTTTCCAATTGAAACTCTTCAATAGCTTTCAGTGGGTCGGTACAGCTCGTAAGCGCATCACGAAGAAAAGACTGTCCCGGTACCCCGACCTCTTCTAAGCCTGTACCGGGTAGTTTGCTGGATGAAGCCATAATTTATGTGTCCCGAATGTATCCAGTCATTTAATTTAACTCTTTATTACCACAATTATTGAATTTGTAACAACATTTAGTGGGCTTTTGTAGATTTTTGTTTATTAAATTATGTATTAGATTTGTGGAGGGCTACGTACGTCAAGCTATGATATGACACATGTCAGTTGTCACACTTGTCACTGCCAATTTGGCATCTTTATTTTGTCTATGGTTATAAGCTCCAACATGCTGCAGGCGTTTCGGCGCAGTATTTCCAACATCAGCCAGCCATAATAATATGCCAACGTGTGGGACAGGGTAAATATAATCTGTGGTTAGCTCCGCTCATTTTTTTTTTTTTTTTTTTTTTTTTGAGTTTGTATGGCTTGGCTACAAGACCTTTAAGCCAAGCTCCGTTCAGTTTACTAGAAGGGGTTGCTAGGTTTGGGTACTTTTCCCCAGTTAAAGAAATGAGCTGGTCATTAGTCCAATAGGTTCAGAAGATGATGTTGATGTTTGGCGAAATTGCCTGCAAATACTTTGAAATTAATAATTCTAGCTGTAGCTAGCTGAAAACTTAAAAAATATTAAAATAAACATTCTGAAATGCATTTAGGGGCAAACATAAAGGTTGACCTAGCAGCCCAGAACTAGAAAAAAATTACAGTGTATTATGACAACTAACCTGCTTCTTTTCTTGATGTTATTTTAGGTATTAGGTGGGTTTAAAGTAGATTTTGAATTAAATAATTATTATCCGTCCAAATAGATAAAATAAAGGATAATAAATAATTAATATGGATAAGCAAAAGACGTAAGTACTGATATTGTGAATGTTTTATGTCATCTTAATTTATAGTAGATTTCTATCAATTTAAGTATATAAATTACTGTTAAAACGTTAAATTACGCCTATATTTACTCATTTAGTGAAAATAAGATAGTGTTTAATAGCATTATGGTGTAATTCCAGGTTAATTTGTGGTGATGTAAACGGGAATTTCAACACTTTGTTTTCCCGCGTTGAGTCGATAGTAAGGAAATCTGGCACGTTTGATGTCCTGTTATGTGTTGGCAATTTCTTCGGAGATGATAATTCACAGTTGGATGCGTACAAAATGAGGACGAGGAAAGGTAAATCTCTTAGTATACTTACTGGCTATTTTTTGGGATGAAGAGGTTGCTATCAGATGAAAATCTTATCAACCTTCGTACAAAATTTTACTGCTTTGTTTTATTAATGATAAAAAAATGTTACTAATAATGAAACCTGCCTCGTTGGTCTAGTGGTTAGTATATGCATATCTCACCGCCAGGTCCCTGGCTCGATTCCCAGGTCAGACAAAGTGTTATTTGTGTACATTTCCTCAAGACATTTTCATTAGCAGCATGGAGTTGTATTTGTGTCTAGTGGATGGCGATAGGCTCATCCCATGGGACTTAAACATAACAGGTGAAATCTGAGTGTTGTATATCTCTGCCACAACCTTCTGGGTAACATAGGAGTGATGTTATGTTAAAGTAATTTTTTTTAATGCAACCATGCTCTCAGTTAAACTAAATAATAGATATGTGGTCTTTATCTATTTGACCAAAGACATACCAAACAACTGAAATATGCTTGTAATATTTTAAAGCAAATTTTAGCTTTGCTATGCCAGCAGGACTCGAACCTGCACCCCCTGGGTATATGCCCTAGTCTACCAGCATACAAATCCATAGCTGATTTGGAAGCACTCGGGGCGGGGTGTGCAGGTTCGAGTCCTGCTGGTTTCTTAATTTTTCAACTTTAATATTATATAACTGAAATATGGTTGTAAAATATATTTAAACTTAAAAGATGAACAATTGGCTACTTGCATAATTTCAGTTCCTGTCACCACATATGTATTTGGGCCGTCAAAACCTGAACATGTACCGTTGTACTGTGAAGAGGGATCTGAAATTGCTCCAAACATCATATACATGGGTAAGTCCACTGATTTACAGTACTGTTACACAGCCAGACATCTGCAAGCTATTTGAGTTGTATTAGTGCTGTTGTTATTACTTCAGATCAACTAAAAGATCATCAAGATCTACAATCTAATGGGAGTGTTTCCGCATGAGTACAACTTGGATCTCTTCAAAGCAAGAGTTAATAGGTATCTCATAGGTAAGCATGCTCCACCGTAGACCGCATCATCAGGGGACATTGTGGTCAAACATGTGCATAATAATAATAATAATAAAGCCTTTTAATCCATGAAAAATAATAAATTACAATATAAATGTTATAAGTGTTATTAGTTATTTCCTTATTACTATGTTAGTTTAGTTGATTTTAGATATTATTATTTTTTTTTTATGGATCCCTCTTTGGGTGAAGGCCTCCTCCAATCTTCGCCATTCCTCTCTATCTTTGGCTTTTTCTAATCATCAAACATGTGCATATCCATCATAATAATAAAACCTAAATTTCCACCCTCAAGATCTTTAATTAAAGCGTCACTACCACCATGAGTTAAGCTCTTGTCCTAGAAGCAAGTTCCAGTGTTTTTTTCTCTCCGCTATTACCTTGACCTCCTGATAAAATTCTACACCCACTTTCTCTTTCACTTGTATGTAGGTAATCCTCGGGTGCCCTCTGCCTGCTGTGTGTATAGAACAAACAACTTCTATAGCACCCTTTACTGCCATAAATGTAAAAATCATAATATGTTTTCATTACTTTATAGGTAAAAGAGGAATTTTCACAACCAGTGCAGATATAAGAATAGCTTACATTACTGGTTTATCTAGAAGAGAATTGGGCAAGGAAATGCCAAATTGCTCATTTGAGCCAAGCGATTGCAGCACAGTGAGAGATGCTTGCTTCAGAAGCCAGAGTGAGTTCAAAGGAGTTGACATTCTCATTTCTACTGTTTGGCCAGCTGGGGTACAGCAAGATGAAATTCAAAAGGTGGGCAGAACAAATTATACTAGCTTTAATATAATGAAAGCTCAAAATAGCGTCCTTGCAACATGACTATATTTAAGTTTTATACCTTTTATTTGAGGCCTGGCTCGCATGGTCTCTAGATATATAAGCTAATTTCCTCCTAGAGCTTACATTTGCCTCTTTCCCAATTTGTATACCTTATATTTTGAGGAACCCTAAAGATTTCAGTGTTTAAATTGATAAGGTATAACTTACAATCAGACATATTATAATATAACTAAAGTATTTTCTATACCCCTTAAATAATTCATATATTATTATGTAATTTTAATAAACAAAATATATGTCATTACAATTTTTTTTTAAATAAATTTATTGTAAAATTATTAGCATTAACACAGAACTGGAACATAGATTCACATACATTCAATGCATTCCTTGTATGTTAGTGGATTTAAACTTTGTGATTAATGCTTTTGTTTAATTTAGTATGATGATTTTATGTTCCTTAAAAGACCAAAAGAAAGTTATATTTTCATTTCATTTCCAGGTAGAAGTGGTACAAGAAAGGCTATCAAATCTATTGGCTTGGCTAGCTATACATGTTAAACCTAGATATCACTTTGTGCCTTACGAGAAACATTTTGAAAGGCAACCTTACAGGTAATTTTATCTAAAAATCTGAAGTCTAAATCCACTGAATTTGGATTTCGTATTAATTGATTAATGTTGTATCCTACCTATTGTCTATACTACCCTAGATTTTTGTTGAATGGTATTTTGGTTCAAATGTCGTTCTAACTTGAGTTTCCGCTGCAATTTTTTTAGCTGCATGCTATTTTATTAACGATACCTCCTTTGAAAGGAAATGATGAAAACAATCCAACTAACAAGGGCTGCCAGCTCCCAATTGCTGCATCCTATTTTTAATAGCTTTTTGCTTTATATTTTCTATGTATATATAGATTTTATTGAAGTTGTGTGGGAATTATATCTTTTATCTTTACCATATTTTGGCAATTCTTTTTAAATTTAATTTAGTAAGAAACTGACTATTCTAAACTCTCCAAAAATTTTTCCATAATAGTTCTTTATCCCAACAGTCTTTTTTATAACTTGTTTTATAAAGGGAGGGTGTGCTATGTTTCTATTGAAGTTAAGTGTAAAATATAATCTATTTTTATAATGTGTTATACCCTGTAAATAGTAATGAAATTTATGACTTCTTACGTTCTTATTCCAACCACAATTTTTGCCTACAGAAATCTCAGCGAGCATCAAGACTTTAGAGAATGTGCCTCAAGGTTCATAGCACTAGCGCCAGTCGGTAACAACATGAAGGAAAAGTGGATATATGCCTGTTCTTTGCAACCAATCAATAAGATGAGGGCTACGGAGCTGTTGCAAGGCACAACGGATGAAACGGCGTGTCCGTATGATCCTGAGATGTTGAAGCAACATCAGCCAGGAAAGGCTGTGAAGGTAATACTTTCTTCATAGTTAAAAATATTAGTGTAAGCACAAGCAACACTCCATTTTTCTGTACTAAGACAAAGATTTTAATATAAATACAATATCTTATATTAAAATCGTTGTCTCTGACAATTCAGTGAATTTCTAACAGTGCGCGTAAGTAAAAAATGGCTACTTTTCAAGAAAGTGAAAAACTGTAACAATGAGGGCATACAAAGCTTAAGGCATTTAAATTCTTGTATACAAATGTACCTGGTGATGATTAGATCCTATGAAAATCGGCAAAATCTTATCCTCGGTTCCTTATTTTTAAACAGTTTTTCCACTCTCTTGAAATGATAGCCATTTTTGACTTACACACTGTTAGAACTGTACCGAAGATTTAGGGGTTTTAAAGTTTAGTACACCTGCAATTATTAGTTTTCCCTACACCCCTTCGAATTGCAATTAATTTTTCACCTAATTGTTAAATTATAATTAAATTTATTGTTATTTTTCAGTTCAGTGGTAATGGGCAATTCTTCTTCAATATGAACGCACAAGACGATGACGATCAAAACAAAAGAAAAAGGAAAGGCGATCAGCCAGAAAAGAAGCGACGAGAATTTGATCCAGGTATGAGTATTTATCAAATTTTATGTTGTTAAAGTACTGGATCCTAGTATTAATTAATTACACATGAGCTTACCTTGCATAGGCCCATACTTCGCAATATCATAAACCTGCTGTAAATTCCAGATATACTGTAATTTCCTTAGCACCCTTGAACCCTGCCGCCCCTCAGAATTAGGGTAGATGAACATAAGAAGTGGGCAGGACCCCTCAGCTGGGGTTATTTGAAAAGAGATTGGACAGGTGCGAGGTTCTTTACGAAATTCCTCTTTTTCCACTTCGGAGGTTGTCATTTAAAAGATTATAATACCTTTTGGCATGGTTGAATTTCTCAAAGATGTGTGAATAGTATCTTTACATGATATTTATGCAATAGTTATACAATAAAGTACTCTATGAGCCCAACTCTCTTATTTTCTAACTGCAAATATCAACATCCTTCTGGCCTTATTCCAATTACTCTGGGTCAGCGCAATATGTATTCCTTCCACACCGTCCTATCAGACGTCATCTCATCACTCACACCATATCCTGTCATGTCATCTTTCACACAATCAATCCATCTATTCTTCAGCCGTCCTCTCTTCTTATTGCCTTTAGCATTACTACTTTGCATAATCGCAATGTCTTCCTAAAATTCCAGATACATGTTGGTTCTGCCTAGCATCACCGTCTGTAGAAAAACATTTAGTGATAAGTGTGGGGACACACTGTTACCTGGCGTTGGCGAAAGGACCATTGAACCCGTATCATGTGCTTATCCTGCCAATAGCTCATCATCAATCACTTACTCAGGTAAGATCTGAAATCCGTTTTATTTATGTCAATAAAAACAATATAATTAGTACCATCAGGTTGATATTAAGTGCCAACTCTTCTGTCCATAGAGTTGTAAACATAAACAAAACATTAATTTAACAGTAGCATTGCAATTTATATTTACTAATATTATGTTTCTATGAAAAAACATCGAAATTCATACCTAGAAAAGCGATCATCATTCATAAAACACGTGGAATATTATCGCTTTAATAAAGTCTACTACTCATTTGCGGGACTTGGTGTGCGTTTTTATAACAAAATCCATATCCTCAGTGACTAAAAGTAATAACACATTCAAGGATATAATTCTATTCGGAGGAAAGCTAACAAGAATCAATCAATCTGATTGGTTGTCAAAAATGGTCACTAAACACACAGATTTAATAGAAGGAATACAGTATGCCTCCTGTGCTAAAATGTAGGGCAGTTCTTATCCAGTTTATAATTATTATTTTTTGATTTTCAGGTACCTGAAGAGATAGTGGACGAAATAAAAAAGTTCAAGGAAACACTTAAAAAGTTCTTTAGTGCGATGAGCAAGCATGCTGTGTTCTTCGAGAGGAATTACAAAACGTCACACATGCAGATACAGTGCGTGCCTGTACCCAAATCTTGTGATGCAGAGGTTTTAGAAGTGTTCCAGGTGAATATAAAACTATTCAATAGACACTACTATTTTTAACCTAAAAAAAAAGAAGGAGGTATATTGTTGTATACTTTTCGTTTATTACCTAAAGCTACTGGGATATATGTATCTAGCAGTCAGCATTTCATGTTGCTGAGCTGAGGCTGGAAGGTACCACTCCTTAAAGGTTAGAAGTATGGGGATAATTCTTTAAATATAGGCACCTTAAGGCATTTTACTGTTTTCTTTCAAGTTATACACAGATGAGGCACGACATTGAATATTACTAAAGTATTTTTTACTTTTTAAGAATTATATCTTTTTTTGGAATTGAATCTGTTTCCTTTTTTTGTAAAATCATATTATATTATAATAGTTTACTTATTAAATGCGCCAGGTGTAAGGTGGCATACATTTTCAAAATCGCTTAATAGGATGTGTCATAAAAAGTGGCCAGAAAATAGAACACTCGTTATAAAGTCGCTATTTCAATTCAGCCCGGCCAGGACAGCGTGATATGTATACCAGTAACCCTGATCTACATGACAATCAAAGCCAACGCAGTGACTGACTATGAAATTCCATGAGAATATTTTTGCATGACATGTCAACACCGCTCAATTGCAGTCTAATTTTGTGTTTTTTTTTTCTATAAAAAAACTAACGACGTCTCCCTAGGACAAATTCCTATATCGCGGGGATGTTCACAAACATACATTCATCACACACAAAGCACACCCAGAGTCGAACCAAATCTTTGCGGATCACACAGAGATTTGTCGATTGTGGGCATCGAATCCACAACACCAGCAGTCTTGTATGGCATTGAGTAGTAAAATTCACCTGACCTTTTATTTCTCGTTTACAGGATGAAGCTGGCATCAACAGCATACAAATAGAGGTGTTACCACCATACGCTGACATAAGGCAGGTGACATTGCCCGGAGCGCCATACTTCCACGCCGACCTGCCTTCTGGAGAACAGATCTATGCAAAAACGAAGCAACACTTCCCTCTGCACTTTGGAAGGTAAGGCACTTAACTCACTAGCTGCGGCAGCGGTTTGGCTCATAGTAGCAGTGGGAGTTTTTTCTACTATTCGTCCATCTGCAAAGCGCAGCGGGCGGAAAAGTAAAAAATGTCCCGCTGTTCAGGACTCTCCCAAAAACACTAACTTTATTTGATATTTTCCGTATATCCCATACGGAAAAATGGGGTAATTAGTTGGTGTAGCATAATAATTATTTAATCATTATTAAAATTATTCATTATTAAATCTTTTGCTATAGTAACTAGTATAGATTTATATGAAGATAGACCTAATCAAGATTTTCATGAAATTCGCCTGTTGTAGCAATACTATTTTGCGAACATCATTAAGTAATGACGAGGAAGTCTCGTGGTAGGTACGGCGATAAAAACTAGTCTATATCCTCCTTAAGCTTACAACTATGTATTTCTTTATACACCATTGTTAATATTGGTTTAGTTTAGTATGAAATTAGTAATAAGCATCTCTATAAAATATTTTTTTTTGTTTTTTATTCCAGGGATGTGTTATCAAGTCCTCCAATACTAAACTGTGAGGACAAGGCAGACTGGCGGCAATGTCAAATAACCAAAGAGGAAGAGGTACAGTATGTATCGAACTTCCGAGAAAAGTTCCGACCTTTCGACTTCACTGCTGAAGAGGACAGTGATTCAGATTGATTGAAGATTCTGAAACTAAAGCGGTGTCTCTTGCGAGCCAAAAATAACCTAACATCTTGCAAACCAATTCTCACAACCAATCAAATTGCATGATTTCTGCTTACTTTTGTCAAGTTTTGTCAGAATTTAATGTTTGCTAATTTTTGGATGCAGGAGACCTGATTTAAGCTTGGACCACCGGATTTTGAGACGGTGAATATTTTAATTTTAGCTTACAAAGTAAAATTTTACTACTATTGAATTTTTTTTCCAAACTTAGCTCAGGATTATGCCACGGAATTTTGTAGTTTGGTCTCTGTGAGACTACAATTTTAATGTTGTTAACGAATATAATGTGATGAATTTAGATTTGTAACAACAACAAAATAGGGTTAAAACTTAAATGTAATTTTCATAATGTTAGTTTAAACTAGACAATTTTTTTAGATGACAGTTTGTAAGACAAGGTTTAGTACAAATAACTTGTCTTTGAAATAATAAATATTTTTAATTAAAATGGTGTTTTTGTTTACGTTACTGTGTATTGTGAAGATAATTTATGGCTACCGGGGGTGTATTTCATAGGGGTAGCCAAAATTTGATTATTTTTGCGCCAAAAACTTAAGCCTGTGAAGTAATTTTGTATGGCAAAGTTAAGAAAAGAGCTTGTTTTAGTTAAATTAAATTAAAAAAAAAAAAAAAAAAACATCTTTAATAATGAGTTCATTCCTTAAGTTTCTCTCGTAAAACATTACTTTTCAGTAATTCAGTTACTAATTGGTTCCTTATTCGTAACATAATTCATTATTTCACTATCAAATAGTGAAATAATTTATATTGCTTCTACCTATAAACCCTACAAACCATTTGTTCATTACAGTTCGTTCCACCGAAGATTTTTAAACAAATAATGTTGGTGCTTAATATAGAATGCTCAAGGGGAGTCAGGAGGGAGAGGAGGCGAGGGTTCTAATAGTTTTTTTGGAACGAAGTTCCTTATCGCGCGTTGCGAAAGGGGGCTAGACGAAAAAAATTGCTACGAAAAGTGTTTTTTATAACTTAGCAAAATAAAAATTTCTTTACTAATTAATCGAAAGGAACTTCGTTCCATCCGGGTGTCCCTTGACACCTCAGTAGTTTTTTTTCTTAGCGTTTAGGACATGACTTATGATATTATTATCATTAACCGCAAAATCGATTGGTAAGGAAGAGACACAATAAAACAAAATTTCAAGTAAATGAATTTTTATTTTCGTTCACATCATACTGTCCTAATAACTCATTTGTTTGCATTATAAAAACATATCTGTAACAACATGATTAACTAACCCTTATACTTAAATTTCGTGTATTCATTTATATTAACAAAATGTTTAAAAATGATATGGTACATTGACTAGAATTCAGAATAATTACAATAATTAATTCTCTTTTGATAACAATGTCGCATTTTCTAAATTTAAAAACAAAAACAAAACAATTTTTCTGGAAGATGTTATTTGTAGTGTCAAGCTTATTTCCCAGTGCCAATAAAGTGGAAATTAAATTAATACAGATATTTGTGTTACAAGCACAATGGACAAATTTACTGTAAAATGGTTGCATAAACAGACCTCATAACCATATAATTTTGGCTCATTTTCTGAGCGCCATCTGGTGGCTTAATTTGATTCTCGACCAATCAAAACAACCCATTTCGACTTAACATGTTAGCGACATCTGGTGGCTAAGCTTCCAGCAGTCTCGACAATTATAAAAAAAAATAAAAAAAACTGAAAAAAGGTTCTTAAATTTGAAAACTGGATAGTTTCAGTTGCAGGCAATGGGGTAGATTATAGAAAGTCCAGCCACCCAGATATCGCTATTTCTTATAGATTGTCGAGAAGACTACTAACTCAAATATTTATTATGGGTCGAACTGTATGGTTTCGTTTGAATTTCGAATTTTTGGATATTGTTGTACATTTGTGTATTTTTTTATAAATGTCTGAAACTAGGCTGTGTTCTACAGCTCGACACTGGTTTCATTAGATTTTTCTGTAATAAAGGGAATACCGAATCACAATTTAATTATTGATAATTCTTATTTGTGATAAAGGCATGTAACTGAACTTTAACATGTTAAATCACAATGTCATGATCTATAAAAAAATCTACATTGATTTATTGACTAGCATTAGGTAATTGTGTCTAGATTATATAAAATAGATCTCAATTAAATATAGGGCAGTCTTCGTTGGAATACTAAAGAGTGTCAACGTAAACAGTTGTAAATTATTATAAATCACACAACTCACTTAAAACATGTTACAGTACAAAACGTATGTGTCCAACACTCATAGACTATACTACAACGATACAGTTTATATAATACAATTGTAACTTTCTGCCATATTCACCAAACTATAGGTAAGTGTATTGTCATTGTTACTGATTACTGAGGATTGTATATTACTAATGCTTTATTTTACATTGAATATAATGCACGAATGGAACGGTGGCCGCTTTGATCTCACATGTTACGTTGAGGCCACATTAAAGGGCGCCTTCTGCGGTGAGGTTAAAATTGTAGTAGTACTGTATGCATTGAGGCATTTAGACCAACATTGATCGCCTTTGCACAAGTACACCGATACTACAATTTTCTGCTCACCGCAAGCACAAGATTCGGTGCTCTAAAGCCTGAAGTCATAACTGTAGGCGTTGCGCATCTAATGTAACCAAAAACATAGTGGCTCACCACGTACGCAGATTTGGTTACTGTAGATGCAACGGTTCGCCAGTAAGTACCCATCTAAGGACTGGTACACAAAACTGCGAATCGGTGCGATGCAAATATGCAACGCAAAAAACTAAGACGCAAATTACTGCAATACGATTTCATGCGGCAAGAGAGACCGAACTGAAAGTAAAGAATTGACGATGCGAATTTATGCAAATCAATTCGCAAGTTCTCGCGATGCGTCGCGCTAGCTCGCAGAATTTTACGATGCGACGTCGCATCGCAGTTTTGTGTACAAGCCCTTAACGTGGTTTCAGTGTAGTGCAGATGAGAGCTCAGAGCGATCTCCTGTTTAGGTACTATAATACAATAGGTTTCACATAATTGTCAACAGTAAAAGCTTATTTCCGAAGTACAAATAAATGTAAAATTGTTTTTAACAAGCAGTCTTCAAAATAATAATCAGTTTAGCCTATTATAGTCGGTAAAACTTTAGTATTGTTCAGATTTATGTGTCAACATTGGCGGTGTAAACATTTTTTGTAATAGAGATATTTTACATTTTTTTTTGATCACGTGCAAGATTCACTGTTGGCTTGGCACTTCAACAAATGCTTATTGTAACCCTAAGTTATAAATAGTTGAAATTTATCAATTTACACACTTCAAAACCTTATTGTTATAGACAATGATAAGATTTACCAATGGAAACTTCATCGCTCCCGTAAACTTTACAACAATCAAACAATTTATACAGGACATTGGTTTATTCATGCTTAATATTTTATAGACTCTTACCGCCTCGATAGTCTTGTGGTTTGTGTATGCGTCTCTCACCGCAAGGTCTCGGGTTCGATTCCCGGGTCGGACATAGTGTTATTTGTGAAATTTGTGGTAGCAAATTCACAATAGCAGCACGGAGTTAGAATTGCTCACGGTGGATGGCGATAACCCCCTATCCCATGGGACCTAAACATAACAGGTGAAATGTGGGTGTTGTACATCTCTGCCTCATCCTTCTGGGTAATATAGGCGTGATGTTATATTATATGTTATGTTTAATATTCTATCTTACTATCCTTGTTGGACACAAGGATTGAAGAATATCTGATTAGTGCAAAAAATATAGCTTCAATATGCGGTTTAAACTGACTTTTGTAATCAACACTAATTAAACTGTCTGAAGTAAGTTCAATTCGAGAAATTTTATGGGCTGCGTGATTTTTTTTTATTACATTATATCTCAAACACTGTTATGGTTATAGAGATCATTATAAGGATCATTAAGACTGGCTGATTTTATAAACTGCCTTGATGGCCTAGTGGTTAGCGTATGCGTCTCTCATCGCTAGGTCTCGGGTTCGATTCCCGGGTCGGGAAAAGTGTTATTTGGGATTTTTCCGTAAGGAATTTCTCAAATAGCAGCACGGAGTTGCTATTGATCCCGATCCCATGGGACCGAAACATAACAGGTGAAATGTGGGTGTTGTACACCTCTGCGACATCCTTCTGGGTAAGGTAGGCGTGATGTTATGTTATGTATGATTTTATAAAGCTCCTGAAAACTGCAGTAGTATAGTGAAAATAATAATAATAAATAAATAATAAATATTCCACAACTCATACACAACGCATCTAGTCCCAAACTAAGTAGAGCTTGTACTATGGGTACTAGAATAACTGATACTAATATACATATATACTTTTCTTTTGTAAATAAATACTTATCATACATAGAAACACCCAGACTAAGACAAACCTCCATGTTCATGCACACAAAGATTTGTCTTAAGTGGGAATCGAACCCACGACTTCGGCGTCGCAGGCAGGTACACCACCCACTCCGCCATCCGGTCGTCGAAAATATAAAGCATGTCTAAATCAACGTTCCGTACCTAATTAAATATGGGATATAATACACAATTATCTCCGTAACTAGTTTTAAGACTTTGGTCAATAAGGCATTAAGTTTAAAATATATATTTTTATTTTAATTATTGTTCTTCTTATTTTTTATATTCGATAGTCATTAACGTGTACTTATAATTAATTACATTAATATTTACACAACGACCAATGGTTTTAGAACCTACAACTTTAACGGTGTTAGAAACCGTATTGTTTAAAATACTCGGTATTGGAGTATAAAATGGATTATAGTTTCTATGATATACGTGGCACTAAAGAATAAATATAATTATATTGGCTAGTCCTACCTATCTACAGTATTATGTACACGTCTAGTAATATGGAAGTGTTACGGAGTTTGGCAACATTCTGTAAAAACATGCAAAATACAAAGAAACCATTATTGTGTTATGGTGCTCCCACATTGCCGTTAGAAAATGTTTGTAAACATTTTCTAACATAAAAACATTTACTCAGAAATGTTGTCAATTGTTACTTTTTTTTAGAAACTGTTAGATGTTAAAAAGTGCTCCTACACTAATAGAAAATGATTACTAATGTTTACTAACATTTTATAACATTTAAATCTGGTATTGCCCGCAGTTTGGTTTGCGTTCTGAGAGCGTCTACACGAAAATGGAAGAGGATTTGCTCATTAGAATAGCTTTTATTATTTGTTTATAAAAGAAGAAAAAAATTGGATGCGCCAAACGCTAAAAGGTAACACATGTTTTATTTTGTTATAATTTGTTAACTTAACGTTACTAAACATTTTCTAACATGAAAACATTTTTTAACATTTGTGATTAAATGTTTGCTAACAAAGGTTTACTAACGTTACTAAACGTTTTCTAACGGCAATGTGGGAGCACCATTAGTTACAATGGAAGTTACAGCACTCGGTATAGGAATGTATAGCTTATCCAGGCAATCTGTAGATGCACTAAAAAGAAGTTTCCTCGTCAGTTTGGGGCTATTGTCTTTTGGAAAAGGAGTCACGATAATTTTGTCACTATTATAGCTATCTACATGTATGGCAGCGTATCTGTTGTACCGTTCTGTTTGACATCACGGACTAACTAAGAAGCTGTAGATCGTCAAAATCGCCAAAAACACAACGAATGTAAAGTATAGCATGGTATGCTAGTCTTGACATTTGACGACAACTTTTCGTGCCCAAATGTCAAGATTGGCCCGCCGTGCTTTACACACCTGTTGTCTTATCAGCCCACTTAGCACGCCTTGCCATTATTAACATTTTGATTGGGCTATGACGTAGTTATCAACAAAGAAACGTCAATTTATTTTGTTTTTTGACGTTTCTATGTTGACATCTATCTACGATAACAAGCCGTGCTAAGGGGGCTGGTCGTATCTTGTCACGGATGCATGTCAGCTGTCAGATGTCAAGAACGGTTCACCATTTACACTATTACAGCTATTCTTCCATACATGTGTGAAGCATGTCTCAGACGTTTATTTGGAAAGCTTCCCTCGTGACTTGCTTGTCTTGCTGCGCATGCGCATGGGGGTGTGGAGCTCGCTTGCGGCGGTGGTGGCCTTCGCACTCCGTGTCGTCGGAGAACCGCGACGGAGGGTGGATGTGCTCGTTGAATGATGGGTAGTTTGATATACTGGAAACGGTTGTTGTATACAGCGAAATATGGTCAGATTATAACAAAGTTAAAAAGCGTTATTCTGTGAGTAGTGGGACAAAAACATTTTTTTTTCAAGATTGGTGAAGCCATGTAAATCGAGGAAATAACCATTTAACTGATTGGGAATATTTTGCTAATATAGGTACCTGAGTTGAAAGCCAAGCCGTCCGTTGAACAAGATGTTGACTGCCCAAGAAGAAATAGTCTCTAGCCACCAATACGAAGATATCAAATGATGTGCTGCCACCTAGCGTCTATAATCTTGAAAATGTTACGTATAACTTCAACAGATGGCGCTAGTACTGCGTGACCAAAGAGAAATATAAAATTTTTACTTACCTGAACTGAGAATTTTTGCGTCTGTAGACTGCACTGCCGTAGTAGAACGAGATAAATATATGAAAAGAACAATAGTTGTTACACACTTGTTTACCTGAAGGTGGTCTCGTCGTTGTGGCTGCTGTAGCCGGACGACGAGCGCACGTGGCGCTTGCCCAGCGCGCCCGCCTTGCCCTTGCGCGACGGGAAGGCCTTGCGCACCGCGCCGCCCACGGAGTTCTCCGATGACGACGACGACTCTTCGCGCTCTACGCTCGGATCTGGTGGGTGATGGTTGATATCGTATAAGAAATAATAATAAAATATATTAAGAACCTCAAATTAATTTTGAGCTTATCCTAGTTTGATAAATTATGTGTGTTATTTGGTTATGTTGAAGAGATACTGTAGAAGATAAATATGATTTAACATTCAAGAGCCTCAAATGTATTTAGAGCCAAGTAGAATTTTGTGATCAAATCTAGCCTCATATTAAATCGAGCATTATTGACAACCTATTAAATAGTTTGATCCGTTTAATAGTATGTTAGATTTGGAAAATCTATGCATCACCTTATGTTGACTGGTAGAGAATACTTTTGGCATTAAGTCCGCCTCTGTACAAATTGTGCAAAAAGTTTTAAATAAATAAATAATTTCAATAAATTTGCCCGCAGGAGACTATTATAATAGCAACCCTGTATCCTATACATGTCCCACTGTTGGGCACGGGCCTCTTCTCATGATGAAAATGGTTAGGCCATAATCCACCCCGCTGGTCAAGTTCGGATTGGTAGACTTCACACGACCTCGAGTACTTTTTGGCACACTCAGACATGCAATTTTCTTCACGCTGTTTTCCTTCACCGTTAGCGAGCGATAAATTCGCTACTGCCGCACTGACTAACTAAACGGATTAACTCGTTGTTTCGTTGGGCACTGTTTTGCGGATTTATTCCTCACTGACAACTGCTAACTTTGAGTGCTATTTAACATTATTTTAAATACCCACATAATAATATCTTCGAAAAGACGAATCTTAACTATACATTGACAATGGTGTGTCCTGAGGGTTCGGACCCGAGACCTTTAACTTGCATTCCTACGGTCTCCTAACCGGCTATCGCTGCTGCTACGAGACTAATATATTTACTCCATTCTTTATTGCATTCCAAAATGTTTTGTTAGGTGGTAAACATATTACCTACATAGTTATTGTTACCACTGTATTTAAAGTTGTATTTATGCACGATACAGACTTTTGGCACAATTATAAAGATAATAATATGTTTGTAAATTAGGTACATTAAATAATGTAATATAATGATGACATTTTTGACAACTATATTATTTTTTAGGCAAAGCTATTGTAATTAATGAATATTGACATGTAAAATTTAATCTTATTTTATATTACTATGGATAATTACTATTTCTTATTATAAATATAGAGTGCACGGTTGGCGTAGTGGTTAATGCGGTCGCCTTGCCGCTTTCAACTGCGCTGGTGTTGTGGGTTCGATCCCCACATGGAACAAATCTTTGTGTGATTCGCAAATATTTGTTCTGACTCTGGGTGTGCTTTGTGAGTGTGAAATGTATGTTTGTGAACACCCCCGCGACACATGTGTTATTCCTAGTGCGGGCGTTGATTTAAAAAAAAAAAACTTTTAAATTGTAAAATCCGAAATAAAGAATATTTTATTTTTATTTTATTTTTATTAAAGTATCAATTATGGGCCAGCATGGCACAGCAAAAATATAGGAGAGAGGATGGATTTATTTAATTATATTTGTTAAAATCAATAACTCGTGACAAAATACGAGAGATACTTCAAGGTTTTGTAAGCAATGCCGGTGCTAGTATTGAAGATCGGCAGTGAATTAAACAACTAACATGAGGTAGGATGCGCCGGGCGCAAGCGGGCGGCGGGCTCGCTATCGGAGTGCGGCGCGCTGGCGTCGTCGCTCGCGTCGTCCTCGTACTCTGTAATGGGCAGGTGCAGCGTTAATATCTTCTTCACCTCCGAATCCGTGGAGCCCAAGTTGTCCGACTCTGTAACATCACGCTTAATCAACATTTGCCCACACAAATATAAGCCGTGGATACGTTTCGAAAACGTTCTACGGAAGAGCATTCGGCATTTTCGGAACACAAGATTTTTTGCTCGGGTTTTTGCTCTTTCGTAGCACCATTCAATATAGTTTGTGAATTTCAAAATAACTTTTTCGTAACATATTCCACGGCAAAAGCACATGACATGTAAATGAATAAAACATGGTTGATGTGTAGAATGAAAAGGATTCGCAGTACAATGAACACTACGATCAGTGGCGGATTTACAAATTTTTAAGGTATAGGCCAGGAAGTCTTCTTAATTTCTATGAGCAAATTCTATGCAAAGAAAAAAAAAAAAGGATCCCCAAATTTGCCGCCCCAAAAATCCTCCAGCCTACTCAACCTGCTGGTAAATCCACCACTGACTACGACGCCAAACATCTATAAGCGGGTACACACTAATCGTACACGACAATGAATGACGGGAGCTACACACAAGAAAAAAAAAGGTATGTCACAATACATACTGTGTGCATGCTTACCTTTATAAATTACAACACCAGTTACGCTCCCAAAGGTTGCATAAAAGGCGACAATTATGTCAAATTCGAATTCCATACTTAACTTAAAAGGGACAAAGTAAACTTACTTATTAGAAGGTGCAATCTACGTAAAATACAACTATATGTACTAACTACTTATAGATAAGCTTTAGTTGAGATTGTATACTTGTACTATTAAACTAGTAGTTATATTACCTTGGCTTTCGGAGTGCGGGTCGCGGAGTCTATTTCCTTTTCTTCTCACTTTCGTGTATTCTGGCTCTTTGCCCTGTATTGAAAATATGTTTGAGTATTGTGCTTAAACATTATTTAGAAGCTGATAAATAGACCAATGGAATGAATCTTCGCTTAGGTTTGTATTGTGATCAGCATCTAATGCAGTTTGTCGTAAAGCGTGGTTAGTGCTGGGCGCATGATAATATGTCTATAGATGGATATAATATAGCATTTTTACTCAATGAACAATTTTTATGTAATGACAAACCAAATTCGAAAACGAAAATTCTGTCATTAGGCGATGTTATGGTACTTTTAGTTATTTAAATATTTTTTACAATTAATTTGAAGTATAAATTCATCGAAATTAAAAGAAACGGCTGTCCCAAGCCAACGATGAGACAGCAAAAGATGCCTGTAGTATCCGTTCAGCTCACCAACAGTATTCTTTATCAAAATACACATGCTTTAGACCATAGATTCAAACCTTTTTTGGACTACATTTATTACACAAAAAGAATCCAACACCCCCTTCACATAATAGTTAATTATACCCATGTGTTTTTCTGTTTACTCTCTCTCTCTGTAATTGTGCTTCTCGTTGGCATGGCTGATAAACATCGCGCCGACTTTTGAAAATATTATATTTTAATCCTAGGCGTGAGAAAGCGCCGCAGGCACCGACACTTAAAATATTTTGTTTAAATCTTATAGCCGGATAGCGCTGCCGGCACCGACTTTTCTTAGAATATTGTTTTTACAATTAAAAGTTAAAGAGCGCTGCAGCCGCCGACTTTTCGATATATTCTTTTTAAAGTGTAATATAATGTTCTTAAAGTCTAAGTCAGATATGGCCGCAGACTTATAAAATATTTAAAGCAGAAGAAAGGAGCTATGCTTTCACTTTTTTACCACGTGAACATTAAAAAAATTGGAGAACAGTCAAAACTGGACAGCACCTGAGTAACAAAATTAAAGACCATGGTACGCCTGAAAAAAAAGCTTTCCTAAACCATGAAATGAAGTAGTTAACCTTATATTTGTCGTTTTGCTTGAGATCGTGGTAGACGAAGGAGCCGCGGACGGAATGGTACGGGCCACTGTACACGTTACCGCTGTAACTGCTCTCACTGTACGCGGTAGGCTTCGTCAGTTGGAATGTTGCGTACGGGCAGATATCTTCTATGTATTCTGAAATACAACACAAAATGATGGCTAAAGGATTTGCATAATCAGCTACAGAGCGATTACAGATGTTGATATATTCAATTTAATTTCATATTGATTATTTTTATAGCATTTAGCTATGCTTAGCAAATTATACAATGAAACAGTTGAAAAAGATATGGGACCGGCAGGTTTTGATATTCGTCTGTACTTTAGTAATGTAGAGAATCGAAGCTCGACATTAGGTTTAATTTCTCCGTTGATGACGAAACTTTCGTTTACTTGCAGCCGGCACTTAATTTTAAATGTTTGTGGAATTTAGACGATTTGGAGCTGTCCGAAATGTTTGCTTACAGTTTAAAACCGTATCCGTGTCCGTCCCAAAGACTCGAACATTTTTATAGCCAATCAAATCGCTCGAATTCAGTGAACTCCTGTTAGAATTGAATGATATCGTTCAAATATCGTTCGTTTTGCGATATATTAGGGTCGGTTAGTGTCATGTATGATTCAGTATTAGTTATTAGTTATTACCATTAGACGCATGTTTGTAATGATGCTGTGGTGCAGGGTGCTGCGCCCTGGCCGCCAGGTACTGTTGGTCGCGGTTCACTTTGTTCTGCAGCTGCGCTACCGATGGGGACTCCCCAACGCCGCTCTCGGTAGCTGCCGTCTCAGTACCACCTGCTTCTGAATAAAAGTGGATGTGACAGTGGGTGTGCTTGGCAAGATCCTACTACAAACACAAATATAACCAATATAAAATGAGTGAGTAATATTTCGATTTTGACATTCTTAAATGTCATATTGCAAACTGAGCTCTGACTTTTTTAGATTTCTCACATAATGTTATATGGAATATGTTTATTCCTTTTTAAATTTATTATATTTCAATTTCTCAATTTATGTATATTAATGCTTAATTTAGTGTGATATAAAATAAAACAATTAAATATTTATAAAAGCATAGTTTTAAGTTTTCATTGTGATATTATAACATTTAAATTAGAAGTTATTTTACTTTTTACTTTATTTTTAAGAGCTAAGCAAATTTTAATTGTGTACCATCCAACTTTTACTTTTAACCATGTAATATCAAATAACAAGAACAAACCAAGTTTTAAACCAAGGGCATTAACATAATAATATAATACTTAAACCTTTAAACTGATTGTTTTACAATCAGTTTAGAAGTTTACGTATTATCAATATTTAACAATTATTTAAAATACTTTAGTTTAATTCTTTAATGTAATGTCGTGGTTGCCATCCATTAATCTATATTATATAAAAATGAAACCCGTTTTTCGTTGTCACGAGATGGCATGAAAACGGCTTGATCGATTTGGCTGATTTTTTTTGTAGTTTTCTAATACTCTGTACAAGGTTCTTACAGAAAAAAACATATAAAAATGAAACCCGTTTTCCGTTGTCACGACATAGCATGATAATGGCTGGACCGATTTGGCTGATATTTTTTTGGTAGTTTTCGAATACTCTGTACAAGGTTCTTACGGAAAAAATAAAATAAAAATGAAACACGTTTTCCGTTGTCACGACATAGCATCAAAACGGCTTGACCGATTTGGCTGTTTTTTTTTTGTAGTTTTTTAACACTGTACAAGGTTCTTACGGAAAAAAAAAATAAAAATGAAACCCGTTTTCCGTTGTCACGACATAGCATGAAAACGGCTTGACCGATTTGGCTGATTTTTTTTTGTAGTTTTCTAATATCCGTAAGAACCTTGTACAGAGACAAGGTTCTTACGGAAAAAAATATTAAGAAAATCTCTCAGAAAGATTGAAAAATATACATTTGATTTTGCATATTTTAAAAAAAGCGCGTTACGAATGTCAACGTCATTCAATTTAAAACAAAAATCTCTGTGGTGATCTACACAGACATAACCGCGAGCTGTGAAAATATATATTTTGTTTTTTATTTAATAAAATTAGTAAAGTCCTTCTCAGGTATGACGAGACCAGGGAAATAGGTATTCATTTTTATATGGAGGATATTATAGATTCCAGTTCAAATTAAATAGGTACGCATACATAAGATAGGTCAGCTATACAAAATAAAGTAGTGCATCAAATTTACGCTAAGGCGGTACGAAGTTCGCCGGGTCAGCTAGTGCTTAATAACTTTCTTTGTTAATTTAAGCTGTTAGTAATGTAGACAATCTTTAATAAAAATAAAAAAACAAACTCAATAAGTGTACGTACTGTTCCTCCTGACGAGTAGCACGATAGCTAGTAGCGCTCCCAGTACCAACAGTGAGAGCGCAGCTGGCAACAAAACGCGGGCCCCGCCTAAAGCGCGGGACCCACCCGGCACCGCAGGAGATATCTCGCCTTCCACCACTAGATTAATTGCATTTAAGTTATTTATAGGTTTAAAATATAAAACCATGTAACGTTACAACTAAAACTTACGATTTAACCTACCTGGTATTTCCAATATATCTAATAATATAATAATGATGGAAAAAGAAAAAAAGAAAGAAGGAATGGCAGATTTTAAATTTAAATTTTAATATTAAAAATATTTGACTATTTTAATTTAGGATTCAATAGATATTTTTCTGTAAATAAAGATAAGAAAATAATAAAAGAAAACATTTTTTTTTAAATTTCAATTAAAACAAAGTAAATGTTAAATTGTCAAAAAACAATAATATTAAGAAATTATACATAGATGAAATACACACTTGCCAATAGGCCTATACCTCAACACAATGTTATGTAACTGCAATCAAACACAGTTACCTAAGGCAAGAAAAACTAGAAACCATATAATAATATAATAAATAAAGAAGCACCGGTAATGATCATCACATTTGTGCCGGAACACATTTACTGGTGGTAGAGCTCTTGTGAATGAGCTCGAGGGCGGTAGCACCACCGTCTCATCTTTAACCTGCCGCCAAATAGTAATGCTTTCATTACTGTGTTCCGGTTTGGTGGTGAGATCAGGCCCTGAAATTACTGGCACACGAGGCATAACACCGTAGTCCTCAGCTGCAGCGACGTATCTCTAATCTGCTTTACCATCAGGTGGACTACACATACAGTGGACCAACGAGTTAGCTATGCAGGGCAAAAACTTCTAAGTCATAGTAAAGGCTTACTACACCAGTCATGGATAAGTGAGTTACATATCAGAATTATACCCATATTACACTTATTAAATATGTAATTCACGCATACATATCTATTGCAGTCAGTTTTCACTATGGCTTAGAAATTTTTGCCCTGTATACCTAATTGCTTGGCCCACTGTACGTTCGATGTGGGCATAGTAACGGGTGGCGCAAAAGTAAAGACCCTATTTGGTTCAGCTATAACATTTTTTCTAAATTAGAAAACTAGATTTAGATTTTTTTAAATGTATATTTGTGCCATTAAATTTCGTACCATTAGGATTTAAAGATGATGTCTTTTAAATGGTGACCTCCAGAGTTGATACACCTTGAAGAGGATGATTTTCCTTCAAAATTGGTTATGAGTGACGAAGCGCATTTCCATCTCTCAGGGCATGTCAATAAGCAGAATACTCGGTTCTGGGGCACTGATAATCCGCGCATTATTCAAGAAACACCTCTACACCCACTAAAAGTTACTGTATGGTGTGGCATCTGTGTTGACAGAGTGATCGGACCCTATTTTTTCGAAGACGCTGGAGGCAATGCGATAACTGTCACTGGAGAACGCTACAGAACCATGTTACGTGAGTTTTTGATACCCAGTTTGGACGAATTGGGGCTGGAGCACATCTGGTTTCAACAAGACGGCGCTACGGCACACACAGCGCGCGACACTATGGACTTAGTGAGGGACGCTTTTCCAGACCGAGTTATCTCTCGTTTTGGCGATTTGCCTTGGCCTGCAAGATCACCCGATCTGACCAGTCCAGACTTCTTTCTTTGGGGTTTTTTGAAATCTCGGGTGTATGTGAACAAGCCACAGACTCTCGCAGCTCTAAAAGAAAACATTCGTCAAGAAATAACGAACATATCGCAGAAAGTGTTACGGCAAGTTATGCAAAATGTCATAAATAGGGCTCAAATGTGTATCAACTCTGGAGGTCACCATTTAAAAGACATCATCTTTAAATCCTAATGGTACGAAATTTAATGGCACAAATATACATTTAAAAAAATCTAAATCTAGTTTTCTAATTTAGAAAAAATGTTATAGCTGAACCAAATAGGGTCTTTACTTTTGCGCCACCCGTTATAAAAAAAATGTCAAGAATAGCAATTAGAATACGTACATTGGTTGCTGCCGCTGAGCGAGTGCGTCGTGAAGTTGTAGAGCGCGAGCGCGTGGCCGGCGTTGTTGTGCGCCGTGATGCGCAGCTGGTAGTGCGCGGCCGGCGCCAGCCCGCCCACGCTGAACACGCGCTCCGTGGCCTGCACGCTGTTCGACACCAGGCGCCACTGCAAGCCACGAACCTCATGTGTACACGTTGGACAACCTCATTTTTAACAGACTTCAAAAAAGGGTTCTAAATTCGCCAGTTTTTTTTATGTTTGTTACCTCATAACTTTCGACTGGGCGAAGCGATTTCAATGTTTATTTTATTTGAAAGCTGGTGCTTCTAGACCAGGGTAGATGCCTTTAAAAATAATAAAAAGTGCAACAAAAAAATAATAGTAGGATGAAACCCATTAGAAAAGGAGGAGAATATTAAAAAATTAAAGGAAAAATAATTTACGGGCGATCTGAGGTCGGGAAGGGGATGGCGGGGAGTTTTTAAGGGTAAAAAACGGTGTCTCTCGATTTCCGGCAAAACTAAAAGTCCTATGAAAAAAGTCGAATGGCAAAGTTGTTGGTAATAAAAAGATCTAAAACTTTTGTATTTACTTTTTTTCATATCACCTCAAAATTTATGTAATAAATTCAAAAAAACATTTTTTTGGTTTTTTATTTCTATCTTTTACAAACAATTTCATCCAGTTCTGACAGTGGCACCCATGAGAAAAACATATAAGTCTAAAATTATTGTAATCGAAGTCGGTTTTTTTTCAATTATTATTTTTAAATTACTACGTTGATGGCAGCATTGGGATGAATTTTCTATAATTATGCTGCAAACAGCATAATTATAGAAAATATGGTAAATTCAGTATCCAAGGGTGCCAATAGATATTTTTGTATCTTAGCCAAAGAGTTTAGACATGCTCGATAATTCAATCACAATCAGCGTCAATCACGAGTGCTGTTCTTGAAAATAGGAATTAATAAAATAATTTAACTCCACATAAAGAGTACCTGTGACAAGCTAATCTCCCGGTACTCAATAACGAAGTACAGTATCCCGCAGCCGCCGTCGCCCCACGAGTCCAACCACACCGTCACTGTCGTAGTGTTCAAAGTTATCATCTGAGAGTGCTTCGGCTTCACTGGCACTGAAATTAAAATACATGTCATCTGTCAGCTACCGTTTATGCTGAGCTGACGTGGCAACGCTTATGTTCCTAACTAAAAAGGAAAAAGAAGAAACTACCGACTGAGTACTTGAGGCTAGTTGCTGAAATTCCGGCAGTATTTTTGTGGGGACCTATACTCCCCTTACCCTGAGGTTTGATCGGCCAACTGCACTAATTTATGGAGGCTTTCGGCCTAAAGGAGCGTCTATAATGAGGCTGCAATCACAATAGACCCACGGAGTGTGTGAACACCCAAGGCCTCGTCCCAACATTAATAATAATACCCTGAGGGTCTGAGAGACATTATTAATTCATCAATTTTGCCATGACAGCTTCTGATTCTTATTTTTGGCACCATGGGTTTCCAAACAGGTAATGTTTCAGTTTGAACTAAAAATAACTGATACACTTGAAACTTACCAGTGCCCTTGGTATACGCATGAACGATATCACAAGGAAGACCTGTGCCGATCCTGTTGAACGCTGTGATGTAGAGCTGGTACCGAGTTCCACACCACAGATTGGGCAGTACGTGCTCGGAAGTGCCTGCTTCGACCTGAAGCTCTTCCCAGTCGCCGTGTTCTCGCTTGTAGTTGATTACGTAACCTGAGAGTTAAAAAACAGGTTTTGATGTTAGCTTCAGAATCACAGCAGCCAAAGGTGTTGAGGAGAAAGAAAGAAAGAAAGAATTTTTTATTCGCACAAAACATAAAATAAACAATACAGGCAATACAGCTTGCTCTTCTTATGTGATTTTTTTATGTACTTTTATATTTTTATATTTTTCATTTTAAAAGATGGTGCACATGAGTTTCTCACCAGCTCTTCTCATAATGCAATACCCATCGGAGCTGGTACTTGGATTGATTTTAATTCGATTCTCAACAGTTTGATTAAAATTAATCTTAGCCCCGGTTATTTAAATCATTGTAATTAGTATAATTTAGTATTATTTATTTTTATATCATTTTTTGTAATGTTTTGACGTGTTCAAGCGCCTCCTGGGGCCTATGAAAATAAATTATTTGAATTTGAATTTGACAGTCAAATTCAGTTCTACAGTCTGTACCAAAAGGCCAGCAGCTCAGCATAATGCTAAGTGACTGCAATGAACTACAGTCACCTAACGCTGATTTTCTTACACACACTCTTCCCACCTTGTCACCACTGTGGACGTTCTCCATGCAGGTATAGTTGTAATAGTTATTTATGGTACAAGTGAGAAAAAGTTTATATTTCTGTTGTGAGTGCCAATTTTAAATCTTGAGCTTGCGAAGTAGTCTTACATTGAATCACGAGCATAGCGAGTGATTCTAATAAAGACTACTTCGCAAGCGAAAGATTTTAAGAGGTCACGAACTGGAAATTAAATTTTTCTCATGCGTTACAATACAAAACTTTTCACCTCTTCCAGTGAGAAAATATAAAGATTTAAATAAACTCGTACTCGATTGCTTAACCTGAAATAATTCCATGAAATACGCAAGTAATACCGATTCATAATGCGTTTTAGGGCCTTTTGAAAGTCGCCACTAATTAAATATGTCGTACGCTTTCAAATACTTTTCACGTGATTTTTCTGGTAAAAAGCAAACTTCTGTGTTAGAAGCAAGTTGTCGTAACTCTTTTGGAGTTCCACAAAGTTCTTCATCACTGGATTCACAATATTTTTGTTAAAAAGTGCCATTAAACAATTAAACATAAACTGAAAAGATTTTATAATTGCCCGCGTTGACTGACACAGACACAGACTTTTTTTTTAAATCGTGCGTTCGGAAATTCGTTCCGTAACATTTATTTATAGAGTCTAATATTAAGTACCCGATTTTAATTAATTTAATGGTTAATCACGAATATTAAACCATGAAAATACTAAATAAGCATGTATTTATATAATTTAAAATAATTAAAACGTATCGTTTGTAGTTTTTAAATAAAATTGATGTCAATGTTTATTACTAACCTACATGGTGGCTATTTTGTTTTTTTTTTGCGCCTATTCATTGGAAGGATTTAGTGTTTCGAAATTTGAATCACTTTGCCTCACTATTGAGTAAAAATCGTTTTTACTCACTGAATTCTCGCAAGCAAACGATCTTTTTCGTGCTGGTGTGGTGAAAAGATATATTATCTTAATAATTACCTAGAATAGGGCTGCCACCATCCCCCTGGTCACTCCACTGCAAGTGCAGTGAATCAGCGTAAGAGTCCACGACGGCCAGCACAGGCGGTTGAGGAGGCACTTTGACTTCAACGCTGTATGTGACCTCGTCGCGACCGTGGACGTTCTCCACGGTGCACGTGTAGTTGCCACTGTCTAGGTACTGTGTCATGCTGAAAATATAGGATATATTTTTTTTTATAGAAACAAAAACAAATACAGTTACTGTTGATAAACAGTTTTTTTTTGTGTCCAGTTGAAATTAACACCGACCGTCTAGAGTCGTTGGTTAGTTTATGTCTGTAATAGGCGAGCTACATGCCCCATCTTATTACTAACTAGGTGACCCGGCGAACTTCGTACCGCCTTAGCGTAAATTTGATGCACTACTTTATTTTGTATAGCTGACCTATCTTATGTTAGCGTACCTATTCAATTTGAACTGGAATCTATAATATCCTCGATATAAAAATGAATACTTTTTTTTTCCGTAAGATCCTTGTACAGAGTATTAGAAAACTACAAAAAAAAAATCAGCCAAATCGGTCAAGCCGTTTTCATGCTATGTCGTGGCAACGAAAAACGGGTTTCATTTTTATAATTATATAGATGAGCGTGTAGAAGAAAAAGGAAAAATTCTTGACATTTTGCTCATAACTGTTTGCGCAAGTTAAATGGAGCGCGATGGACCTTGAGTTATCCATGTATGATGTTCTAAGGTAAACAAAAGCTAGGATTATAAAATTGGCATAAATATTTACCTGATGATCAGTGACCCGTCATTAGTCACATTCTTCCTCAGCGTTGAGTCAAGGATGGCACCATTCATGCTCCAAGTGGTAGAGGGATTCGGAACCCCCACCTTGTTACAAGGAAGCGATATATTCTCCTTCCACGGAGTCACGATGCTCCTACTGAATGACGTGATCCGTGCCGGCACTGCAAGGAAACGGGCTTTTTTTGAATAGAAAATATTGAGGTTCAGTGACCAGGGATAGAATAATATCGACAACAATGAATGCCTGGCTCGGTATTCATAGCTGTCAATTATATCTTTCAAAACAGTGGGATTTGGTATCTAATACATGTCCCACTGCTGGGCTCGGGCCTCTTCTCGAGATGAGAAGGGTTAGGCCATAGTCCACCACGCTGGCCAAGTGCGGATTGGTAGAATTCACACACCCGTGAGCACTTTTTAGGCACTCTCAGGCATGCAGATTTCCTCACGATGTTTAAGTTAGCGAACGATAATTTATATGATAAATTACACACATATCTTCGAAAAGACGAATCTTATCGATTTATAGAAAGAGGAGTGAGCCGTGGGTTCGAACCCGAGACCTTTAACTTCGCAGTCCTACGGTCTCCCACTCGGCTATCGCTGCTTATAAACAACCACTTAATTCCTTAAGAATACGCTGATAACGAGACAGAACTAATGTCATCAATGTCCTGTACATTCAGGTCAGGATAGGATACTTTCTTGGCAAAACACATGGCGTCGTAATCGAAGATCTTTTATTGAAGTCTTTATTATGATTCTGCAATCCAATAAATTGGCTGTTGGCTAGTAAAAAGCCACAGTTTGATACTTTTTGTCACTAAAACAATTATATGATTTAAGATTACTGTTTAAATGTTATTTGAGAAAATGTGATGAAGACGAAGATAAAGTTCTTTCTCTGAAAAGCAAATAAAACATACATTTTCTAACTTGTTACATACAAGTTCAATTTAAAACAAACCTGATTCGGAGGGCAGCACCGTTACCACCCTTGTGGCCTCTCCCTCCCCGAGTCTAGTAGAAGCCGACACCCAAAACTGGTGGGTGGCCCGAGGAGGCGATCTCGACGTCTCGTGCGATAGTGTGCTCGGTGACAGCATGCGTTTGTGAGTACCCTCCTATTGAAAAAATAAATGTATTTGATATTTTACCAGACTCGTGATCCTAAAATACTATTATGAATACTTTGATTTAGATATAAATACCAGATTCTTACTAACGATTCCGATATTTGAAGGATTTATTCTATTTTTTACTTTTTTTTTGGGCATAAACAATTCATTACAGAACTCTAATTAAAATTAATATACAATTGATCACGAATAAATTAAAAAAAATAATAATAATAAAATTCAATAAAAAACACATTACAAAAATTAAAATACATTAAAATCATAAATAAAAAATAATCCAATTAATAAAAATTATTAAAGTGTATTCTTTATACTGTTACTGAATAACGAACCTCTCTCCCATCTTCAATAACACTCATGTAGAGAGTATATCCCACGAGAACGCCATTTGGTGATGATGGAGGTAGCCATGACACCAAGATCTTGTTCCGAGATGAAACAACCGCTTTGATATCAGCAGGAGCTGAAGGCACTGCAAAGCAGAAAATATCAAGTGTAGGTTGATACTTATTTTAGAATAGAATAGAATATCTTTATTTACTGAACAAAGGTACAATATTTTCTCCTCTTTTTTCTACCTAATAGGCATGCAAACATCATAATATTGTGATCATAAATTAAAGATCATTATTAAAATAATCATTAAAACATTATTAAAATTATACATTGCAAAATTAAAGTAGCATAGAAAAAATAAAGTATTAATAATTATATAGAATAGGATGTCAATTTAATTAAATAATTATGTCATGTCACTGTATCGGCTAAAAATCTGTTACACTGTAATACGCTTTATCTTCAAGAAATTAATTTTAAGAAGAAATTTTAATTTTAATTCTTCTCTTCAATTTATATCACCACCAGCCACGGGCCGCCATCTTGCGTAATGACTTCAAAAGGCGCGTGTCTTCATGAGTGGTTCCGTTAATCCTCTATTATTTTTATTGTGTTTGGGCTTAGTCAAAATATCGCTTACCATCTTCTTCCGTATGACAATAAACAGGTGCTGCCCTGACTCCATCACCCGCTGCAGTGAAAGCGCACACGGTGACCGAATAGTTCGTATACCTCCTCAGTCCTGATAATGTGGTGTGCAGACCCGATATTTGTTTTGTGACCGCGTCTTCACTACCTGCTAGAAATAGTAACATGTTGATTACTCATAAAAGTGCTAATAGACGATCAAACATGGTACCGAAACATAAACCGTGCTCAACAGAGAACCGGGCTTATAGTTCGGGCCTATAGTTTGGTTCATCGGTCTCTATAAGTATTTTTAACAACATACCTGTATCGAAAATGAAGCTGGACAATCTGTGTATTCTGAGATAACGGATCTCAGAATACTTAAGTACGAGTAGATACACGTATAACAAATGGGTTTGGTTCTTAACAACCTAAAAACGTTTTGCTAAAAACTGCATGGAAAGTATTAGATTAGTTTTGAGTAGACTAATTGAGAGATAGTAGCAACGGCATCCTTAAAATTATTGCATCTCGGCCAGACTGTCCAATTCAATATAAATGGATTTCTATTTGATTAGGGCATGACTACATTTATATTGTTTTTATTTGAATTAATCTATGTATTATTATCTAGAATTTCTTCTTCTTCTTCGTCGTGTCGATGGCAGAGTCTAATTTTATTTTGACTTGCCATCGTGGTGAAAGGATTAGCCAATTCGCTTTGGAGGATTCGCGAATTGCCCAGGGTGCGCCGGACGTAGGGAATCGTTATGTACGTCACTCGAGGAGGCTCCTTTCAAGAATTGTATTATTGACATGCATGATTTTCTATTATTTATTTTTATTGATATATTTATTTTTCTGTTATAATTGCTGATTCTCGACATATTTCTCACTGTTTGTTATACTATGGATTTTTAATCTGAAATAAACGTTTAATAATAATAATAAATAATGCTTACCAAACCAATCCGTTACTGGAGCATAAGTGACCCTGTATCCTTGCAGTACTCCGTTTCTGCCTCGAAGTGGCGGAGGCTCCCATGCGACACGAACTGATTGAGAGCTCACTGCTGTGCATTGAAGAGATCCGGGAGGTAGGCTTGGAACTGATAAAGTATGCAACATTTTATTGTTTGGTGGTTGGTCAGATGCAACACATGAGTTAGGATTACAGTTGAAGCTTAAACAATATCCAGCGAAGACGGTGATGTGATTGATAGTAACGGTAACATAACAGTGTGTCCCTAACACCCTTAAGGTATACTTAGAAACAGTTGAAAAAAATATGGGACCGGCAGGATTTAAACCTGCGACCCCCTGTACACTGGGCAGTCGCTTTAACCAACCTGCTACGGTCGCCTCTTGCCAGGTCCCCAAATTTCTCAACTGTATGTTACGTCATTTCGTTTAGTCACGTTCATCCATTTGTTCCTATCTTAAGTAGGATACAAACCAACATGGCGAAGTTGCATTTAGCAGAAATGTTGTAAAGAATGAACGCGTACGTTATTTCAACTTCTTATTGATTGTTTTTATAGCATTTAGCTATGCTTAGCAAATTATACTAAGAAACAGTTGAAAAAATTATGGGACTCGTAGGATTTGAACCTGCAACCTTCTGCACACCGGGCAGTCGCTTTAACTAACCAGCTACGGTCGTCTCTTGCCAGGGCCTCAAATTTCTCGGAAATCATAATAGCAGATAATGTCTGCTATTAATAAATAAAAGCTATTGCAACTCCAGTTTTTCCATAGTTGCAGCAGTGGTCGATGGTGATTCTGATCCAGCTCCTCTGCTGTTATAGCTTATATTACAATTACAGTATAAGAAGTGTGTTCCTGCAGTCCAGAAATAGTAGTTCAGGCTTTTGCACTGCCAGCGGCTTCTTGAACGGTTCTGACAGTGTATGAGGTATTACTGCAAATACTAAAAGCTATAGTTACTCACCATCTTCCATTGTAGTAGCTGTAGTTGGCGGTGAAGCAGGTCCAGCTCCTCTGCTGTTATAAGCTTGCACCACGACGGCGTAAGAAGCATGTTTCTGCAGACCAGACAGTGTAGTCCTAGATCTTGCACTGCCGGCGCCTTCAACTGTTCTGACGGTATATGATGCACCTCCCGGACCACTGGCACTTAGGGCTGTGCTGTTGCTGTTTAGCTGTAAGTAAAACAATTTCTCTTTCTTACTTTTCCATCCAATGGTTGTCTGTAAGAGATTGCCTTTGCTGCGATAAGACTGCCATTTGTACTTTTCTCATTTACATATTTTACTGTACTATTTTTCCTTGGTGTGCAATAAACTTTATTATTGTTATGTATTATTTTTCACTCATTTATTTTTTTCTTATTTTTTACATGTTTCAATATAAAATATAGAACTATAAAATTCTTATTAATTTTTAATTATTTAATTCTATAATTATTTATATTATTATCAATATAAAACAATTTTTGAAATATTTCGTGATAGAAACGGTTGAATAAATGTCATTGCAAAGTATTCACCGATAAATGTAGCTGTTTGGGACTTCAATTAGGAATCATAAATATATTTGCATTGCGAATGTTGATTTCTATATTTTAACTATTATAATTTATTCTCTTTTTGTATATAAGATATGGCCAGTAACGTTTTTTTCCACATAGGCAGATCAGCACTGCCAACGAATAAAGGACTTTTGCCAGAAGAAAATAAAAATCATTATTGATCACTTACTTCTTGAAAGCCCACATAGTATCCCAGGATGTTCCCATTCCATAGGTCTCTCTGTGGTGGTTCCCAGCTGACAATCAGCTCAGTTGAGCTTTTTGCTTCTACCCTCACGTCCAATGGCGGACCGCTTGGTACTACGTAAAAGTGAGAAAAATATATGTGTCATTAGAGAAACCTAAATTATACATGGGTAGTATTAATACTTTTTGTTTAGTTGAATTCCTCGAAACAAATTTTACTTGACTTAAATCTGAAGACTTCACATAATATGAAGAGTCCATTCCCTACTGACATCCTTCACAAGACAGAGGGCTTAATTAAAGATATTTATTTCTACATCACCATAATGTTGTCAAACGCGCACAACTTTTAAAATGAAAATTACTACAAATTTATAAAAGTATTTAAAATGAAACGATTTCCACGAACCTTCTTCCGTAGTAGTTACTTGTACAAGTTGGCTGGGTTCACTCTGCCCCAGTCTGTTCTCAGCAATGATCCTCAAATGATACGACGTCGCTGGCTGAAGGTTCTGTACACTGGCCGAGGTCACACTGCCGGGGACTATCACTTTCTGAGGAGTTGTAGGCCAAGAGTCTAAAGGCAAAACAATGAACATCAAAATAAATATCACAATGGTGAGAATGCCAAATGGAATAAAAAATAAGATAAATAAATAAATATCTCACAACTTACACACAACGCCATCTAGTCTCAAACTAAGCAGAGCTTGTATTATGGGTACTAGAATAAATGATACTAATACATAATTATATACTTTTCTATTTGTAAATACATACTTATTATACATAGAAACACCCAGACTAAGACAAACTCCCATGTTCATGCACGCAAAGATTTGTCTTAAGCGGGCATCGAACCCGCGACCTCGGGTTATTTTTAAGTTGTTTCGAATTACCGTCGCCACTTTTGTTTAAGCTGAATGATAGTCAATGACGCAAGTTTGACTATTTGCTGACCATATATTTGTGTCCAGTTTAAATCCAACCCATTGCTTGCCTTCACTTATATTTATAAAGAGGAAAGACTTTCAAAGATTTGTTTGTTTGTTTGTACCAAAGAGGTTATAAATAACTCTTCTCGCATTTCTCAGTTTTCTGTTTTCTGTTCACACATCGCATTCAGTAATGACGGATCCGTTGAACGTTATACGGTGCCTATGTGTTAACAGAGCATAAATTTATGACGTATCCGTTAAAAACGTACCAGTAAAACGGACTCCCATGTGTGAACGGGCCGTTAGCCGTTTTATCTACTTCTACTTTTCTCTGATTTGTACCCAATGAGCTCCGAATCTACTGGAAGAACTGGATGAAAATTGGTGTGGTTCCTGGGTTCCCAGGAATAATATAAGCTACTTTTTATTGACGTACCACGCAGGCAAAGCTGCTCACGAAAGCTAGTTGATAATAAATTAACAATACTATGTTTCACAATATATGGTTACCTGGAGCTTCCTTATATTGAACGATGTAGTTGATGATGGGGCTGTTGCCAGCGTAAGGCTGTGTCCACGATATTTGTATGGATCTCGATTGTTGATCGATTATTCTAATGTTCTTTGGCATTTCTGGAACCTGTTGAATAATAATAAATTACGGATATCAACAAAAACGTTCTTTGTTTTACATGCTTATTCTTGGTCAACGATATTTGTTTTTTTTAAAACTGTGAGAAAAATATGGCTGTACTTAGTTAAAGTTCTTTAAATTAGTTGAGCCATAACTTTAGTCAACTGAATGATACCAGTTGATCTTTTCAGTTAAAACTATAATTATGGCCTGTTTAACAATCTACAAGTAAAAAAATAAACGTTATAGGCCGTAAACGCCAAGGATAAAATATTACATAAACAAATTGAAGAGAATGGATTCTGCTGTGCTCGATTTTAACATTATCTGCCACTTTTATATTTGGCCAAGTTATAAATTTCTATGTGAATAACTCTTACTTGTAAATTGTAAAACATAGGCCTAAAATATTCCCTTTTTCAAAATGTGAGATAGTTTTATCATAAGTTAATTGCTCACTTACCTCTTGCACCACGAGATGTATCAGCATTTCGTCTTGTCCATACGCATTCGATGCTCTACAAGTCAACGCCCCTGTATCTTGTCTGTACGTTTGCAATATGCTTAGCTCAGAAACTAAACCGTCATCCAATACTTGCTCCCGAATGGTATATCTGTACAAAAATACTCACGTGAACAAAAAAGGGGGAAGTTTTTATTGCTAAGTTTTGTAAATTTACAAAGAGCTCAAAGCTTTCATGATTCTAAATATCGTTTGGCTAAGCTTTGTATACTTTGCAAAATTCTTTAGGTATTATTCGGGACTGTCGCAAAAACAAACAACTCAAACGTTTACGAAATTATGTCATACATAGATCATACCTACATAATTTGATCAGCAAAGTTGTGCAATAATTTTTGTACCGTACCTTTGATCCAAATGGTGTGCAATAGTGTGATGGTGTGGACTTCTCCAGCTGACCTCTAGAGGCGCGTCTCCAGAAGCGGCACATTGCAGGTGTGCCGCCTCACCCGCTGTTACTTGCACTGTTTTACTCTTCATGGGAAATCTGGCCGGTGCTGGTTATAAACATGACATTAAAATCACGCCTATATTTGCCTATTATAACTAGTTGGGTGTGGGAGTTATAATACCCGCATTTTACCTGTTATGTTGTGTGTGTGTGTACTGAGAGCCCAATTTTATTTTTGCGGATTTTTGCAGATTAACTAACAATAGTGCTTAGTAAAAGTTGTGCAAATATTTGTAAAACAAATATTACAGTTTATAAAGACATAATTCAAAAGATATATCGCCTTGAGTGGGTCCCTCAGTTCACACACATAAGCTCCCAAATCTAGATATATAATGAGTTCACCAACAATTTTGGTTATAGACCTTTAGTAAAACAAGTGGGCCCTCAGTACACACACACACGTTATGTTTAGGTCCCATGTAACCCTAAACGATAGTAGCTCTTTCAGTCTGCCTGTGTGCGTTCGCACAGTTAACTATCATCGGATGACCGGATGTATTTCGATAAAAATTTGTATAGACTTATGATAAATAGTTGTAGGTAAGTCAGGAGAAGGACATTTTCTTGGGGCTGTAATACATATTTGTTCATACTTATAATAAAGCACTCGTAATATGTAGTGTTAAACTTCTGCTTACTAATAACGGATATTGCAGAAAGTGCTTGCTTCAAATCGTACAGTGAGCTCCTAATGCGCCTCCTATACATCAAATATATACTATACATAAAAAAAAAACATTTTATACTTTAAATTATTACTTAAATTATTAAATTAAATTATTATTTTAAATTAATATTATTATTTTAAATTATTATTTTTAATGTTTAATTTTTATGGAATACTATAATATGTTAATAACTATTTTAATTACTTATTTATTTCAACTATACATCTCAATTTTAATTTCTATTTCTACTTCCAATTATAATGTAATATGACATGTTGTGGCGATTTTAGGTTTGTCTTTTTTTGCATGCATTTTAGTATTTAATAATTTCAAATTTTATTTCTGTTCTTATATATGTAGACGCTGTGGTCTCCTCTAATTTAGGAAACACATAATTTAAATTTTGTGAATGTTATTATTAATAATGGTTTGTGTATTTCTTGTTGGAGATCCTATAAATAAATAAATAAATATAATCTTTAAAAAAAAAAAGAAACATCCAAATTCGTAATAAATGATCCACGACACAACTTGACATTAACCCACTCTCACGAGTTAGCTAGACAGCAACTCGTTTTTCTAGAGAGTGTGTTAAAAAGGAATGTAGAATCTGAAGTACTAATCTGTAATTGAAAATAAATAACTTCTTTTCATATATTTCACATGAATTTATTTTCATCAGAATGTGTCAAAAAAGTATCAAGATAATGAAAATCGGACGTGTCCCTCAGAACATATTAGAACGACATATACAACATACACAACATGAACATTCAGATCTCATTTCGTGAAGACGGTCTGAGCAATTTGAGCAGGCGACTGCTTCAAGAAGCTGATTGCAATATCTTCGAGTTGGCTTGAATCTTAGGTTACTGATGTAACTGGAACAACTATTATAAGGTGAAGATACACTACTAACACTTCTTGACGTACTGCTCATTGATTCAGAGGATCTGCTCACTACAGTATTGCGACTTTTACTTTGCTTGCTAACAACATCTGTCTTCTTCTGCTTTGCTGTGTTTTTAGATATCGGTTTTCTTTTGTCTACCATTTTCGTTCCCTCATACATGTTCTTTAATTTCTTTTTAGCCCTTTTCTTAGACCTTCTCGGCAGCTTCGTACGAATGACTGTGCTGAACTCTTGAATTTTATCTCCATTATTACCGGGTATTACATGTGAGGACGTGACTATTGTTCCTAATGGATCGTTCTCTGAGCTGCCTCTTCTGATGCTGGGCTCGACTGAAACTTGTGCAGGAACCAATTGTATACCAATTGATGTAGTACTATGTCTATTTTCATTTTCATTTTCATTTTCATGTTGATGTTGATGTGGATCCGGAAAAAGCATTTCGTTAAGAGTTTTTGACAAATTCATAATGTTTATAAACTGTAAAAATGATTCAAAATAAAATTTACAATATTAAAATACATTGTAATGTTTTTGACAGTATTCTGGAACAGTACTTGTCATTATTTTTTTTATTTACGTTGAAACTTGTTTTTATGCTAAATGGGCCTAAATGAGGTTGTAGTATTTTTTTCCGACTGCAATTAAAGTAATAAGAAGCTGATGGTTATTTCGTCACAAAAACTTTACCACCAGTATAAACATAATAATATAATTTTTTCAACACAATTTTGAATACTTTTGTCAACCAACGAAAGTGGTAAAGAAGTTATGAAACTAAAATAAAATAAGCGATTTAAATTAATCACGTAAGCCTTTCTAATGTTTCAACATTAGAAAAACATAATTACCATTATCTATTCTTGAATACTACTTTAGTTGAAGTTAAATTAGAGACTCAAGGCAGGTACACAATCTAGTAAACTAATCGGCCGTGATGTGCCACGGGTTGATAATGAAAAGTCTGGCTTTTTCATTAATTTTATTATATCTCAACAATAATCCACAGCTGAAGAGATATTGTTCTCCGTTTCTTTTTTTTTTCTTCTGTTTTTAACGTGTAGTCCACCTGATGGCAAGTGGAGTACAGCCCATGAACATCAACAATCCACAAAAGCAGAGTATAGATGCGTCGCTGCAACTGAGGACTACGGTGTTATGCCTCATGTGCCAGTAATTTCAGGGCCTGATCTCACCACCAAACCGGAACACAGTAATGGAAGCACTACTATTTGGCGGCAGGTTAAAGGTGAGACGGTGGTGCTGCCGCTCTCGAGCTCATTCACAAGAGCTCTACTACAAGTAAACCGTATTTTTTTCATTGACACAAATAACCAGATATTTAGGTTATTAACATTGCCAAGAACCCACTTCACCGAGTATTATTATTTTCTGAGTGCGGTATAAGTGAGGAAAAAATATTTTATTATTAGTTATGTCGTGCTTGTGTAGCCCAATGTTATTTATTGGCGAGCACCTTGTTTACGAAACCCTCGTATTCTTATGATTTACCGCCAGTTTAAAATATTACAGCCCCATTTGCGACATAATGCCAAAAATCTGCTGTATTTTTTTAGAATATATCAAATTTATATACCTATCTTATCTTTAAGTTAAGGTCTGTTAAGTTCGTTTATGAGTAAATCCTGGTAAACCTCGTGTCAAACCGAAATAAACAAGCGAGAAATACGATTACGGTTAGGAGCGGAACTGTTTACAAACTGCTGGCGGACGTGACGGCTTTAGGAGCCGAGGCTACCGGCCACAATCGAACCAACTTTTACTGCTGTTTGCGCAATTCACGATTTGTTAACGGTAACATAAATTACATCTTTTAGTTTCCCTTCTATGTCTCTAGATCATAAATAACATCGGCTTCGCTAATGTTTCATAAGCATCATGACGTGCCAATATTTCGTGATATTTGCTTGTTAGTGACAATATCGTAGACAATATCGGCAAAACCTAACACGTACACCGCGAACTCGTTCCAGTGGAAGCCAACTGTCTCGTTTTCTAATAAAGAGAGACGTATTGCGACATACGGTCTTTGAGTTTTCTGCTCAGACGCGCCCCACTTGTGTGCCGTCGCCGGTTCACGACAATTGAATAAACTACAAATACATCGTCGCCTTTGTTGTGTCCTCTCAACCGCATCGGGATGCTTTTTAATTATAATTTAGCAAGAAAACTCGATTGGAAAGCTGAAGATTGTTTTCATCAATACAAAGTTATCAGTTTAGAACAACTGGTCTGCCCAACTCAGTATTTCATTTCCGAGAAATTGTAACTAACTACTACTAATTGAGAAAGTTACTTGGCTACCACTCAAAGTTTTCATAAAAGTTAGTAATAGAATGTAAGTCCAATCTCAGAACGATCTAAATTAAGTTTAAAAGTACCGACAGCACTAGCAACATGACTTAGTAAAGTGGTGAGAAAATGGAATTCCTTTAATTTTCTATCGGTAGTGGCAGTTCAGTAATTTGAGTTATCGGGGAGCGCGGCATTCTATACAATTAAATAAAGTGCGACTGCGGTACGGGGGACGTGGAACTTATCGGAGTATTTCATATTGTATTGTGAAAATGTGCTCTCACAACAATGAAATGAGAGGTGGTATCTAAGCGTTTAAAAAAGATTTATTTTTGTAAATGCTATTTAATTAAAAATATGGCTATATATATATATATATATATATATATATATATATATATGGCTTTGATGTTGGTACTTTACCACATAAATATCATACAACCTTTTTCGTTACCTATCTCGATATTAAATATTTTTCTAGCAGAACACTATTGTTGTCACTGGTATTTTAAAATTAAATTTAAAGCTCAATAGTGCACGAACAATGCGCTCCAAACATTTATTTAGCTAAGGACAGCTCCACTTCTCCACAACAAAACAATGATGACGCAAAAGAATTTTCATTTGAGTACGGCTTGTCCTCGTCCCGGCAAAACTCATCGCGGCGACCGACGGATCCTCCATCAAGACATTCCACAACTTTTCACAGACCTTCGACAAAAAGATGCTTCCTTTTCTTTTATACATCGACATATCTATATGAACCTCGTGGTAAAAATTCAATTTCCTCCACAAAATTGACTGGACGTATTCGAAAAAAGATTGGAATCTTGAATCCTTTAGATCTCGTCGATTTATTATTTGTGGAATCTCTTGTACTAAAAGTTCTAATAATTTATTTATTTGTTACATACCGTTTACTTTCAAGAAGATGAGCTTGCTGAGTCCGGCGCCTATGTCGTTCCTCGCTTCGCAGAGATAATGTCCCTCACTGTCTTTCGCCACTCGCTCGAATACAAGCGAGCCATTCTCCAGGACCCTTGAGCTCCCTTCAAACATGAAGTCTTTGTATTCCCCCGGAGTGTTACCTGTTCAAAATTTCATTTAGATACTACGTTGCTATGTCAATGTTTTGAACAAAGAATTGTGAGGATTATTGTAACGGCGTGAAAATGTATTTAGATAACAGAAATTCAAGTAGGTTCTAAAGGAAATGCCGAGAAACTTACTTTGAGATATAATCACACACAAGATTGCTTCTCGAATTCACTTTAAATAAGAAATCTAAAAGATAGTAGATACCTAAAACAGTTTGTTGTACTTAAGTCTGTAGTTTGCTTACCAACTGCTTTTTTCCACGTGATTGTAGGTTTCGGGTAACCGTCCGCTTGACATTGTAGAGTTACATCTTGACCGGCTGCTACAGCGACATCGTTGGGCTCCAGCCTCCACCGGGGTGGCACTACAAATGTCTCAAATGTAAATTTGCTCTTAGACACGACTTTGAATAATGAAGTCAAGAAGATGAATTACCATTGACTGTGAGCGGTATGGTGTACCGCTCGGAGCCGGCGACATTTGATGCGATGCACGTATAATTCCCGCTGTGGAGGGATGTGACTTGCTCAATAACCAGCGAGGCGCTGTACTCATCCATTCTCCGCGTTATTATCCCGCTCGGCGCGTACGGCGATGACGTCACAGGCTGTCCATTTTTCTCCCACCGAAAAGCAACCGGCAAATCACCCTCTAAGATCTGACAAGATATGGCGGCTCTCATACCTTCCCTTAATAAATTTGTTAGCGCTGGTATGGGCAGGATTTTTGGCTGAACTGCAAAAAAGAAACTTATGTTTAATTTTTTGTGCGAGAGATTTACCTGAACCTACATTGGGCAGGATATTGCGCGAGAAAACCTTATTTTCACTGAAGCTACGTTAAAATTACTTTGCAAGCCGTAAAATTATGTGGGTTGGGACGGCAAAACTTGATTGACCAAGTTAAATGATACTGACGCCGCGACGTTTGTTAAACGCTTCGTGATGAAGTGCAATTTATAAGAATTAATTTAATTCTATACTATTATACTGGACAAAAATCAGTAAACATGTTAAAATTAATATTTTGTAATCTTTATCTTTAGCGAACAATCTGCCCTACTAAAATTATACGAAGAATTATTCACGCAATTTTTAACAGTTCACGCGCTATTTTGACACATTTAATTTCCTCATTTATTTTTTAGCTTCCTAAAATGTTAATTAAGGAGAAATCTTAAATCGCGTCCATGCCTCTATTTCGCGGACCTCATTTCGGCGGGTTGCTTTGTGAAGTTTCCATTATTTTTTTTATTTTTTCATTTTATTGCCCTATTAACCAGGGAAAGCTGGAAGTTTACGCTCGCTGAATGCTGCGGTAATGGCGAACGTGCTAACTTTAATGAATTACGGATGAGTAACTCCACCCCTGTTGAATCCGTGATTTTATAGCGCTTTAAATCTTAGTACGGAAAATGAGAAAGTTTATGCTCTAATTTCTCTTCTTAGTGTAAAGGAAGGCGGGCTGCCGAGATTTGTGTTTAACATTCATAGGATTCGCTGCCGAAACAGGTGTTATACAACCAGCTGCCTACAGAAAAACTCCAAATGGGCCCCGAATATAAATATTTGAAAACGTATCTTGCCAACTTTCTTCGCGAGCGATTTCTTTTTCAAGGGCCTTGGGTAACTAGTCCGAGCATCGTGTTTGCAATTTATGTTTCTGAGCCTTATAGCATTTGTGTAATTTTAATGTATTTTTTATTTACTATCATACCATTAACGTGGAGTTAACTTAAATCAATTATTTTTCATTATAATTACAATACTTGAAGATTATGTAAGAAGAAAGCTATTTTAAATTTTACATGTAAAATTTTAGGTTAAAATGAGTTTTGTATCTCTTTAAATCTGCGATGTCGGTGACTAGAGCTATTTGTATATTATTTGGTGCATGGAAGGAGCCTCCCCGAGTGACGTACACAACGATTCCGTACGTCCGGCGCACCCTGGGCAATTCGCTAGTTCTCCAAAGCGAATTGGCTAATCTTTTCACCACGATGGCAAGTCAAAATAAAATTTGACTCTGCCATCGACACGACGAAGAAGAAGAAGAATTATTTTTCAGGCGTTTACAGGGTGGAAGCGATAAATATTCATGCGCTTTAGTTTCTGTATGTAGTTTTGGATAGCTTTAACTTCTTAGAAATAATCTCTTGTCGTTTCTACCCGGTACCTATTAAGGCGCCTTGAAAAGTTTCTCTTACCTAATATTTGTACTTCAACATCTCGCCTGGCTACGTGTCGTTGTCTGTTGGCTGCCTGGCAAGTGTAGGTGCCAGCGTCTTCTCCTCGTTGGGTCTGTTCCACGATCAGGGTGCCGTTGGGGAACACCTTCTGTCGACGATTCAGCGGCAGATTTTGGCCATCTGAGGAAATGAAATTAATATACAATAACAAGTTAGATTTCATAATTATGTAATAACTTATATATAGCAACACTTATTGAAACTACCGATTCGCAGCCAGTGTTCATTTCCACCGGTTAAAATTCTGATACAAAGGAAAGTCGCAGTGTCACATCCGTTGTATATGTATACGTTACAATTTCAGCATACATAAGCTTTAAACCGACCGATTGGTTGACGTATTTAAAAAAAATATCATCTTTAAGCGACTTGTTATTTCAAATATCCAAAAAACAGCATGGAACGCTTACTTCTTAAATCAATGTCCATAGGTGGCTATATTTTCTCTAATATCTAGAAAACAATATCTACTGCTATCCAAAGTAAACTAATAATTATTTTTTACAATGTAGCCCTATTAACCTCATTCTTTTATTAATAAATACACCAGTATTACCAGGAACAGCGTACCTACACTAGCTGAGAGCATTCAGGTAGAACTAGTAAGTTGGAACAGTTTACACTCTGTGTATTCTATAAAGTGGAATGTTTAGCTTTGCACAGCCCCCAACGATATGAAAGCAGGTTATTGGCACCTGTTGGAAGTCTCGAAACATAAACATTGCATTAGGGAGCTTAAATTCAAAATGGATACAACGTGTGTTTGCTAAGAAAACCACTTTAACGTGTAATTTTAAAGTTCCCAAGAACCGAATGCCGTTGGCATCATAATCTTAATTTGAATTTGAAGTAATAATACTCTGAGTTAGTTGTTTCTGGTAATTTTGAAACAAAGTAAAACACAATCAAGTGGGCGAAGTCATTATTAACGGTACTATCGTAAAATTTAAGTACCTTCGTTTTATCTTATTCGCTAGTACGTACCTTGCATAATTAAAGCATATTGTTTAACTGCAAGTAATACAGTTAAATGTAAAGTTATTTATAATTTAATACCTATCTCTTAAAATATTTTCCTTGATTATAAATAGTTATCATTGTTGTTTGCGATAGCTGTAATCTCATTTGCAAACTCGAAACCTGATAACTTACTATAAAAAATAAAATAATTTTTAACAAAAAAAAAACCGACTTCAAAAAGTAGGTAAACTAAAAAGCATAAAATAAATTTACTTGGCACAAATAATACGTTTTTTTATTTAGTTAAATATAAATTATTAAATAATTATTTTATAATTCTGAAGTCGGTGCCAAGTAAATCGGATAATTAAGAACTAATATTCTGTCAGAAAATAGTTGTTAGAAAGATTTATACTTATTATCTAGTTATTGGTTACTTGGCACCGACTTCAGAATTATAAAATAATTATTTAATAATTTATATTTAACTTAATAAAAAAACGTATTATTTGTGCCAAGTAAATTTATTTTATGCTTTTTAGTTTACCTACTTTTTGAAGTCGGTTTTTTTTTTGTTAAAAATTATTTTATTTTACGATTTTAAGTGATGGGTAGACCGAGCAAAATTGTTTCTCGAATGAGGAGACGACGGTTACTTGAGACGGAAAACTTATTAATAATAATCCCCGTACTCCTAACCGTTGAGGTGTTGTACCTTCCAGCATCAGCTCTGCAACTTAAAATGCAAATATCCAAGTAGTTTTAGGTAATATACGAAACACAATATAGAAGCTTGATTGACCCATGATTTCTCTAGGATCCCATCATTAAATCATGACCTCATATTATGAATATAAGTAATATTCAACGTCTCGCCTCATCTGTGTATAACTTGAAAGAATACAGTAAACGGCCTCAAGGAGCCTATATTTAAAGAATTATCCCCGTACTCCTAACCGTTGAGGAGTAGTACCTTCCAGCATCAGCTCAGCAACATAAAATGCTGGCTACTAGATGCAAATATCCAAGTAGCTTTAGATAATATAAAAAAAAATATAGAAGCCTTTTAAATTTGAGGGTTGCCCTCGATTTCTCTAGGATCCCATCATCAGAACGTGACTGGAAAAAAATGGGACCACATGACAAGTATATCCTATCAAACAAAAAAAGAATTTCTCAAATCGGTCCAGGCGTCTTCGAGTAATCGGTGAACAAACATAAAAAAAAAAAAAAAAAAAAAAAATACAACCGAATTGAGAACCTCCTCCTTTTTTTGAAGTCGGTTAAAAATACTGCCATTTCATTAAAAACATACGTCAATTAATAAATAACTTTATTTTTACTTTTACAATTTCATTTCAGACTCCTATTCCCTAAACAAAATAAGTTGTAAAAGTATTTTCTAATTTAAAATGGTAGTTACAGAACCAGGTCCCAGTAGGACGCAGTCGAGAGCTCAAATTCACAAAATAAAATTACAGCTGTTACCGAGTGGGGAGCAAGTTTGTTGAAACGTACACCGCCTTCGGATATGCCCAATTTTAAATATCCGAATGGTAAAGTAGGTCACCGTTTAGCGACACATTTCTGAGACGAGGATTTGAGAGTGAATTGTGTGATGTAATGATGTGGTGCAGTTGGCACTTAGAAGTCTGAGCCAGATTTTGGCAGGGACGCTGAGAAGTACGCTTACATTTCGAGTCGTTTTTGAGAACATAAAACTAAATTTATTTTTCTCATTCCTACGGTATCACTTTTTTCTTTTTTAGTATAAGATAGAACGCCAGAAGCAATCACACTATCCAATGGTCTCAATGATGAGGCCAAATACACATATTCACTTACTCAAGCACACCCAGTCTCAGAACAAATCTTTGCGAATCACACAATGTGGTGTTGTCCCATGTGGGGATTGAACCCACAACACCAGTGCAGTCCACACGTGTAGTGGTTTTATAAACAGAACTCATCTTATAGCTAGCTATCATCCACGTTGTTTCTTTTACGGCCATAAAATGAGTTTGACTCGCCACTCGCTAACGCGTAATATCAAGTAAAATTCATTTCAGCTTCATAGTAGATAAACGTTATTTAAAATAGCCAACCAACTTTTCATCTTTAAAGTGCGAATTTGCATAGTGGGTACACAATTTAAACGGGTGTAAAGTGAGAGTTTGTTATAGAATATCCAAACAGGGCTCCGAGGGACTCGCTGATGATTAATGGGTAGTTTAATCGAACTACACGGATGAACAATTTTGTCGTGCTCAGCTCTAAATTGGATGACCGCTGTAAATTTAATTTACATAGTCCATTGGTTCAAAAATGTCGTTATAATGTTGCTATTTAAGGACTTAATCGATATTTAAAATTTATCTGGTTTGATTAGGACTTTGTATGGCTTGCATGGTAAATGGGTGTACCTTACCGCGATCTCATGGTATTAAGTGACAATCTATGGTGGAGCACATTCAATTATTACGAACTTATACATTCTTATAGTAAGAACAGACGAAAAAATTTGTTTAGACTTAAGCAAGCTTGTGGATTTGATACATGATTGGTAAAGCAATAGGCTGGCATCCTATAGTCGAGGGTTCTAATCCCGGTTCAAGTCAAAAAAAAGTCGACTGTTTTTAGTATTAGATTGCTAAGCATGGCTAAATGCTATATATAAATCGTTCTAGGCAATCGTGCAATTCGTTTTATACTTTTGAGAACCCGTGCTCAAGTGGTACACAAATAAGTGCACAACATTTCAGAACTTTACGATTTCACTTAGCCTTTGAATTTCACCAATTACTTGACGGGTCCACAGCGAGACCTAGTTTGTTCGTGACACGTGCACAGGCTTTGAGTCACAAAAGTGTTAGTAACGTGCTAGTGTAGGAAAACGTGACGTCACGAACATTCCTGGAGAAACGGTTTACATAAGACATAAGGAAATTTAAGACAGAAGCTTTTCTAAAAATGTATAACTTTTCACATTAAAATAGGACATGTTACATACAATATATATAAAGAAAAATAAATCTAATATATTGAATGCTTTTATATTTACTAACTCGTTTCAATCTAATTTGCAATTTAATTTAACGCAACATGCGTCGACACCCTTGCGCCATCACACCTTCCAAGCACATCAGTTTGTGCCGGCGCTGCTGCTGCTTTAGCGGTGACTCTCAAGCGGCGCAAGTACAATACTCTCATAGGAAATTATATATTCGAGCCGTTTGGGGTCAAGACGCTGGGTCCGAGGGGTCCTCGCCCGTTCTCTTTTTAATGAGCTAAGTAAAAGACTAATTAACTCTTCACGCGACCAGAAGGCTGGTTTCTACTTTGGACAAAGGATCAGCATTGCCATACAACGTGGCAATGCGTAAGACGTATTTTTTGACACCTAAACTTTTTAGTAGATATTTTATTCAATAATTTTGTATTATTTTTTATTTGATGTATATATAGTTAGGTTTATATTTAGTTTTAATGTATTTAATAATATAGTGTAATTTTAAATCTTTCATTGTATCACAATAAAATATTTATTATTTATAACTCAAATTAATAATTAAAATTAAAATAAATTAATTATAACTCAAAAAAAAACTAACTCTATGGATCAATGTTATCTGCTTATAAATAAAATAAAATGTTATTAAGTAAAGATATTTACTGAAGTGATGTTTTCAATAAAATAACCATGTGGCGGAATGGGTGATTCACCTTTTACACTTGTTTATGATTATAATCTAAAGGAAGAGCTATTCAAATACTCAAATTCCCCAATAACGAAACCACAATGATATCTACTTTTACCGAAGTGTCACGTGCAGCAGCTTTGTGTAGCAAAAGTGTAGGAGTTAGTAACGTGCTGGTGTAGGAATACGTGACGTTACAGACACTCTTAAAGGAAGATCGTGAGGCGAAGGAACGGCTTACATTAGGCATTAGGGAATTTAAGGTGGCAACTTTTCTTGCGGTACGGGCTCAGAGCAATAAGCCAACCGGAGATGTCGCCGTGGAGCGCTGCTCTTGCACGCTATACAAAACTAGTTGTCAAATCCTATATGATTTGACACTAGCGCGGTACATTTAAGCCCCGCGCTCCCCCGCAAGTTTTGGTAGCATTATTTGCATAGGTATTTGTGTTCATTACGTGTCCATATTGTTTCTTTAGTCTGACAGTATGGGTCAGTGTAGAAGTACCTATAGTATAGCCAACGAGACGAGATAAAGAATGTAAACAAACAGACCGTTACTGAGTTACATTGCGATAGCGAGGGATTATTATCTCTGTCCTTATCATTCGTACGCGCAGTTGACGTCAATTGATCGACAACAGCTGTCGTTGTGTGTTTCGTGGTACAGGAAAGCAGTCAGTACCGCAGTTGTCAACATTTGGTCCGCCATTTTGTGATCAAGTTCATTCCTGTTTGGATTGCGTTGGAAGTGATACATATTTTTTCGTCTCCGTATTTGCTTGGTTTTTTGTTGTTATTATTCCGTTTCTGTTAGTTTAATTTTGATTTTTGCTGTTATTACTTAGTTTTAATATATTTATGTTATATTTTTTATGTTTTTGACAATATAAGTTCCTTGTCAGTCTTTTAGTTATCTAGTGTTTCTTTAGTTTATTTCCTATTTTCTTAATATAATTTATTTCCTTTTCGCCTGGTTTCTTTACCTCAACCCAATCCACAACAATAATAATTTATTCAAATAAAAATGTTTTGAACCCCTGAACATTTGTTTACATTTTTTATCTCGTCTGGTTGGCCTTACTATAGCTTAGTTTCCTTTAGACGTTACATTTATGATTAATGATATTTAACAGATCTTCTCATACCTAATAGATATTAAAATAGATGGAAGACTGGAGATAGGTATTTTGTGTATATGCTCCCCATGATTTATATAATCCGATAAAATATGTATGTATAAAATATGTATAGTATGTTTAATGGTAAAAGATATGGCAAGAAAAGTTTCCACCACCACCCGATTTTGTGAAGATTAAGGAGCATCTGCCCTCTGGCAGGGGGGTCTCACTCCGCAGTTTAGGTATGACTCGCCGGCCGATCCGCTTCGGGGTGTTTAAGGCAGAGGGCTATCGCTCGTCGAACGGATCGTACGCACGCGATACATTTATATATTATGTTTCCCTGTTGACTACTTATTAATATACTATGTTATTAAGGCTGTTTGTAAGGCTTCGCATATTTTCGACGCTAAGATTTAATAATCGAAATTTTAAATCAGGCAAACGATCAATCAAACATTATCTAAAAGTAAAACAATTAATAAAGAGAAAATTGTTGAATGTTGTTTTTTAATTGAAAAACTGATACCGCCGATCCATGCAATAATCAGTTTGGTGAAACTATTTTACAAATAACTATGAAATAATAAAAGACAAGCTTTGACACAACGTTGATCGGTACTTTATTATGTTACTTTAAATAAACACATTTCATTTTTTATTCATTTGTATTTTATTTTGTTTTATAATCCCAGTTAATCGTCCATTTGTTCGGCAATATTAAAAATATTGTCAGCTCCTAGACTACAATTAATGTCTAAGTAAGTGGTTTGCTCGGATTTGTTTTGTTAATTGTAGTTAAATAAAAATCCTCATTTGTTTGTTGCTCAAAACTATTGGGAACAAACTGAAATGTTTTCAAACGAATACATGTTCGCTCGCATACCTACACCCGTTGGAATCGAACACACGACTTCCAGATGAATTATCGTGTGTAATGGTAATTTAATGCATTTACATATATCTTCAAACTACATAAATTAACTGGGTACAAAAACTTGTTAAGTAACAACCCTATACACCTTGATCGTAAAATTGCGGTACGCAAAGAACATTCACCGTTCGCGCGCGGTTTTAAGGTTCAATTTTGTTTGGAGGAGGGTGCTTCTAGCGAGTGTAGGTACATTTTTATGCCTAAACCTGACTTTTGTTAGGAAGTGAATCTTCTGTTGTATTCTTATTCTGTGCCTCTGGGTCAAATGTGCAGTGGTCAGCCTGTATGGAAATCGCTTAATCGCTTGAGAACTCAAGTAGGCCGCTGCAGGCACAATCTAGAGAAATGGGGTATATTAACAGACCAGATCCAATGTGACTGCGGTGCTCCCTAACAAACGATGCCACATCTGCTGAATAGCCCTAATTGCCCTTACAGCTGCTCTTTGCGCGATCTGTACGACGCTACAGAATGCGCAATTGGCGTGGCCACGCACTGGGCGGAAGTAATATAAGTTTGTAGTACCATTGATACGAAAGAAGAAGAAGAATGGTGCAAAGCATAACAGGTGAAATGTGGGTATACACCCACATTTCACCTTTACCAAACCCTTCTGGATAATATAGCCGTGATGTTATGAATGCTAATCACCTTTAGTTTTAGTTCTGTGACAAGAATCAATTCTCGGAAAAAAGCTATGGTGCAGCTATTTCGACGGCTCTGGAATAACGTGCACTCGGTGTTGCGGATTTAAGACAAAACCTTTTAGTGTTTCTAGTTCATGTCACGGCGTGTTAATGTCGAGCAGGTTAATCCGCGTGACATATACGGGAAATTGTATTTTCATTAATTTTAATACTGTTTTCACCAAACCAGCACGAAAAAGATCGTTTGCTTGCCAAAATTCAGTGAGGCAAAGTGATCCAAATTTCGAAACACAAAATCATTCCAATGAACAGACGCTGAAAAAAAAAACTAAGCAGCCACCATGTAGGTTAGTAATAAACATTGACATCAATTTTATTAAAAAACGCTTATTTAGTATTTTAATGTTTTTATAATCGTGATTAACCATTAAATTAACTAAAATCAGGTACTTAATATTAAACTCTATAAATAAATGTTACGGAACGAATTTACGAACGCATTCTTAAAAAAAAAGTCTGTCTGTGTCAGTCATCGCGGGCAATTATAAATTCTTTTCAGTTATGATTAATTGTTTACTGGAACTTTTTAACAAAAAATAGTGAATCCAGTGATGAAGAACTTTGTGGTACTCCAGAAGAGTTGAGACAACTTGCTTCTAACACAGATGTTTTCTTTTAACCAGAAAAATCTCGTGAAAAGTATTTGAAAGCGTACGACATATTTAATAAGTGACGACTTACAAAAGGAGCTAAAACGCATTCTGAATCGGTATTACTGTCGTATTTCATGGAATTATCCCAGGTTAATCAATCGAGTACGTGTTTATTTAAATCTTAATATTTTCTCACTGGAAGAGGTGAAAAGTTGTGTATGACGTGACCTCTTAAAATCTGTTGCTTGTGAAGTAGTCTTTATAAGAAATTCAATTCAAGACTACTTCGCAAGCTCAAGATTTAAAATTGGCACTCACAACAGAAATAAAAACTTTTTCTCACTTGTACCATATACAGGGTGGATGCGACATAGCGACATTTCTTTAAACCAGATAATCTGTACATGCCCAGTAGTAGTCCAGTGGTCCAAAATTAGCTGACACAAAAATTACGAAAAAATTTTTTCGAACAAACTAAATGGATTATTTTATGTAAACACATCTTTACTCACCGGCAAAGCGGAACGGCAACGTCGCACACAGCTCACAGCTTATGTCAAAATCATGTGATTGCTCCCAATTACAGGCCGTATTCAAAAATCACAAATCACATAATTTAGCACAAAATCACTTCAATCAATTCACGATGTATAATTTCAATTAATAATTTTCAATTAAATGTTTCAATTTTCGATGTGTGCATCGTTTTGTTCAATACATAAATTGTAGCGACGCACAATATTGTTTTTTAATTTCGTCATAAATAAATAAATAAATAAATAATTTGAATTTTTTACATTAGACAGAACGCCAGAAGCAATTACACTATTCAATGACAAGGCCCAAATACACACATTCACTCACTCAAGCACACCCAGTCTCAGAACAAATATTTGCGAATCACTCAAAGATTTGTCCCATGTGGGGATCGAACCCACAACACCAGCGCAGTGGAGAGCGGCGAGGCGACCGCTTAAACCACTACAACACACGTGCAGACATAAGATCACTATTCGCGGCTAATCTTTTTACTTTATCAAAGGCCGAAATAACACGTATTCGCAATTCTTCTATTGTGTTAACGTCTGTATTCGCTACAGACATTAATACAATAAAAGAATTCTTCACTTCGTTTTTCACAAATCCCCACAAAAAAAAGTCCAAAGGAGTTAAGTCCGGGGATCGTGGTGGCCACCCAACGGGCCCGAATCGACCATTTTCAAAAAACTCACAAAACAAATATCCAATAAAAATCTGTGTCCTGTCACAATAATAAACTTAGCACTAATTACAAATTAAGTTTGAGTCCGTTCACATCACAAAATTTAATACAAAAATATGGCGCCGCGCCGGCGTCTTTGAGATTAAAATATTTCCGAGAATGCGCAATCTATTTCCCGTAAGATTGCCGATTTTGCACTAAACAAATTTAATTATCTTTCGTTGGTGACGCGGTTTGAATGCATTTGAATTTGCGTAAACTATTTGCGTCTCTTTTACTCATATTGAATTGGAGACATTAAAGAGAGATGAACTCTTTTATTTACTTCTCTAGTAATAATTAGTCAAGTAAGTAACTAACTCAATACTTTAAATAAAGTTATTTAAACTGCCCGGAAGTTACGTACTTGAGTGTTACCAGTTTAGGCTATTGGTAGGTTGGTAGGATTGAATTTTCATAGAATTTTTACAAACAAAGCGTACATTCGAACCGCAAAGTTACATCGATTTAAGATAGCATGAAAATTAAGCTCTGCAAAAAAAAACTTTTTGTAAATACCACAGAATGCTGTAATAAAGATAGAAAGTATTAAGGGGTAGAGCCATTGTGAACGAACATGAAAAAAAGCTTTTCCGTTTCACATAAAGGGCCATCAAATAGTAGTAATCCCGTTATCTGGTTGATGATAAGATTATAACTACCAAATTACTACACAGGTAGGTGCCATCTTGTTTCTTATTTTGTAACATAGTGACAAAGCCGTGAAATAATTCTTTCATAAATGTCAGTGGCGAGACCTACCTACAGCATACAGCCCGAATCGTCCGGCTAACGTTACTAACATGTAGACTCAGCGCCGTCACTCATTGCTTGTGGCCACAGTTGGAACTAAACATAAATCAGAGGGAATTTTTTGTCTATTAGTATCATGTTGGTCCCATCACTTAAAAGAAGATTATTATTCAGCAGTTTTGTCAATGCATAGTTGCGTACCCTTTTACCTCAGAGCTGGCTTTTGTGTCTGAAACTTCAGGGTTTAAATTTACCATCAACGAGATAACAGTAATCCAAGCACTAAAATTAATTTATAACATTCGACCTGAGACAGTGAAACTCTTCTCCGTCGAGTCGTTCCCAAAAGCTCTACCATTTACTACCTTTATTTTCTATCCTTATTATAGCGTTCTGTACACACCAATGAGTAAGGTTTACTCACTGCTGCCAAGTCCATAATTTGCATGTCGTTAGATTCGATATCTTTAGTCGCTAAACACCTTATCCTCGCCGGCGACAATGAGCTTTTCTTATTTTGCTTAGTTTTAATTGGCCTTTTTTATAATAATTAAGTAAATGTAATAAAATAATAAATAAATGACTGAATAGAATAAACCCAGAAAAAGTCGCTAAAACTTTTTTTGTAGGCAAGGTAAAAGTTCCACACAACGCAGGTGACAAAGACGCTAAATTGGCAACACTGGCTGTTCTCCCATCCTTGTCCGTAAATAAAAGCGCAAGCACCATTGTTGTTTATTTTCTATTTTAAGTGTTTTATTTGTGATGTGACACGACGCAAAGAGAAAAAAATGAGATGTAGTATTAGTGTTCTGTGTGTTCGTGGCGTTCGAATAAATTAAAACGTTTGACCGCAAATAGAGACCTCATGACCAAAGTAAGTAGTTCGCGCCGATGGGCACTCTGTGAATTTAGGGATGCAATTGAATTTTATTCAAAGTGATGTTTGTGATAATAACGTGTGACTTTCCGTGGTTGTGTATGTGAAATTCAAATGTGAATACGCGATTCGATTTTTACGCGATTGCGACGTTGCCATCCATGGCCTATTTTGGTAAGTAAGGGGTCTTTACATTGTACGAGCCATGTAACTTGTTTAACGTTGTATTTCTCGTATTTTTCTCGTCATGTGATTTTGGACCACTGGAAATCAATATTGAGTGTGCACAGAATATGTGGTTTAAAGAAATGTCGCTATGTCGCATCCACCCTGTATAACTATTTATCACTGTAATTATATTTTTAGGTACGAATAAAACAGCTTATTTAAACTTTAACCCTCTTCACCTTAGGTTTCATTTTTATGTGTCAGGAACATGAAGGTGTAACATAACTAGAGCATCCGTGCAGTTTTAGAATACGTGACATTACGAACACTCGGGGAATAACTGTGAAGCAGCTATTTTAACTGAGGAAACGACTTCCATTTGGAATTAGGGCTTTAAAACGCAAGCTTTAATATAGTATTTTCACTCCATGTGACACATGACGCAGTAAAGGCTAATTATATGCACCAATGCGTTTAACATAACATCACGCCTATATTACCCAGAAGGGTGTGGCAGAGGTGTACAGCATCCACACTTCACCTGTTATGTTTAGGTCCCTTGGGATAGGGGATGAGCCTAATACCATCCACCAGGCACAATTTGAACCCCGTGCTGCTATTGTGAATTTCCTAATGAAAAGTTTCCTTATGGTTTAGTTTTTAGAAAATAAATATTGTGTAGTAAATTATTTTCCGTGTTTCGATTCCGCAAGAACCTTTGTTTAATACAAATGTTGTAAGTTCTAAGCAGATATAAAAAACGTAGCTATAGGTCAACCTAATGAAAGGAAGCACTCTATGAAAAGATAAGGTTCGTTGTTGACAAGGGTCCGAAACCAAAAGGAAAATTACAGGGGAGTGACCAAAGAGTCTTAATTCGAGAAATGGTGAACGAGAGGGTTTCAACAGTTTCATTCCTTTTCGTACATTTATTGGGTATATATCAACAACTTGAAGTTCGAATTTGTAATAAAATATCCGTACTCGATATTTTATAGAGTTATTCTTAACAATAATTCATCATTTTCAGAGCCTTTTCCTAATTACATTGGGGTCAGATTCTAGTCTAACGGATATTTTTTTTATTTTAGTTTATTTTGGTATGGGAGCCCATTAAGGGATTTCGGGATTTATTCAAGCGCGGCAGATTAATATACAGGGGGATACCTTGTACCCGGTTAAGTACCTCCACTAAACATGAGTAAGTTTTCCAAATATTTGGAAAACTTACAGCTATAAACTTACTGATTAAATAATTAGTGGAAAACTGGTGACCTGTATCACAGGTTATTTTATACCTACTTCAGGCACCAGCGATCCTCAACCTACGTTGTAACATAGCTATGTAGATTACAATTTTATATGTATATTACGGTTGATGGTGAGAAATAAATTCATTTTTATTTATTATTATTTATTTTTATTAAAAGAAAAAATAAACACAATGAAGGCCATTTACAAGTTTTCACTGATAGAAGTAAAGAAAATAGATCACAGGTCGGTACAGAGTATAACAGATGAATAAACAGATATAAATATATAATTATATCAATACAGTCGCATCCTATTGGTCTAAAACCATATAGTCATTGACACGATAAGAAGAAGAATACAAAATATTAAGTACAAAAATTAAAAAAAAAAACTACATATCAATTCTAGAAGGAATAAGATGAATATCAGTATTTTACGTGGAGCGGCTGCCATCAAATCTCCAAAACTCCGTACAAGGTAATACCATACTCTTTGTTAGAGTTGTTATCAGACTTTCTGGCCTCCAACTACTCGCAAGACTGCCATAGATGATTAAATGGCGACCGGGACCGACGGCTTAACGTGCTTTCCGAGGCACGGAGTAAAACTCGTTATGTTAAAGATGGTCACCCATCTACGACCGACCACGGTTAGCATTGCTCAACCTGCAAGATCGATCGGCCCCTTCGACTAACGGTAAGATGCAAGCTCTAAACCCATAGACCTAAAGTTAAGGACAGGCCTTAACACACGATCTTCTTCATCGTCGTGTCGATGACTGAATCAAATTTTATTTTGACTTGCCATCGTGGTAATAGGATTAGCCAATTCGCTTTGAAGAACTCGCGAATTGCCCAGGGTGCGCCGGACGTAGGTATTCGTTGTGTACGTCACTCGGGGAGGCTCCTTTCATGCACCCTCTTCAATATGTACAAAGCCACGAGCTCCTCCTTAAAACAATTTATCCAAATTATATAGATAAAGAAAACTTTATTTCACATCATAATTTATAACAAACATTAAGAGAAATAGGCACTTAAAATTATAGCGTGCAAAGGGCGGCCTTATCGTTTGACGCGATCTCTTCCAGGAAACCTTAGAATGGACATGATAGATAGGTATTTGCGGTAGTTTTATTGCGGATTTGTTGATATTTATTTATTATTTAATTATGCTCAATATTGTCATGATTCAAATACTAAATATTATGTAAAATATTGAGTGCGTAAGCACTATAGGTAATACACACTTTACAATATAAAAATAAAAATGTATACAATACATAAATACATTCATATAAATATAATAGATAGATAAAAGCCTCTTTTATGTCTTTATGTAAATGATTTACCCCCATTTTACTTGCTTTCATACCTGAGCTCTTTGTAGTAATCGCGTAAAATACTTAAAAAGTATGAAGCATTTTATGTTCGGCAAATTAAAAAGGTTCTAACAATCCCGAATATTCTTTACATTTTGTAAAGGAACGTTTATTAATAAATTCTGAACGAAATTTAATTAGTCAATTTGATGTTACACAGCTTAAATTGTTGAATATATCAGGCAAAGAAATAAAAGCGTCGAAAACTTATTAAGAAGTGAGTGAGACTTGTTTTTAACGGACTTCAAAAAAAGGAGGAGGTTCTCAATTCGGTTGTATGTTTTTTTTTTTATGTTTGTTCGCCGATTACTCGAAGACGCGTGGACCGATTTGAGAAAATCTTTTTTTGTTTGAAAGGATATACTTGTCATGTGCTCCCATTTTTTTCAAGTCACGTTCTGATGATGGGATCCTAGAGGAATCGAGTGCAACCCTCAAATTTAAAAGGCTTCTATATTATTTTTTGTATATTATCTAAAGCTACTCGGATATTTGCATCTAGTAGTTTAGCATTTTATGTTGCTGAGCTGATGCTGGAAGGTACAACTCCTCAACGGTTAGGAGTACGGGGATTATTATTAATAAGTTTTCCGTCTCAAGTCACCGTCGTCTCCTCATTCGAGAAACATTCTTGCTCGGTCTACCCATCACTTAAAATCGTAAAATAAAATAATTTTTAACAAAAAAAAAAACCGACTTCAAAAAGTTGGTAAACTAAAAAGCAAAAAATAAATTTACTTCGCACAAAATAAAACGTTTTTTCATTTAGTTAAATAGAAATTATTAAATAATTATTTTATAATTCTGAAGTCGGTGCCAATAGTAAATAATAACTCTGTATAGATAATATCAATCTTTCTAACAACTATTTTCTGACTGAATATTAGTTCTTAATAATTCTGAAGTCGGTGCCAATAGTAAATAATAACTCTGTATAGATAATATCAATCTTTCTAACAACTATTTTCTGACTGAATATTAGTTCTTAATAATTCTGAAGTCGGTGCCAATAGTAAATAATAACTCTGTATAGATAATATCAATCTTTCTAACAACTATTTTCTGACTGAATATTAGTTCTTAATTATCCGATTTACTTGGCACCGACTTCAGAACTATAAAATAATTATTTAATAATTTCTATTTAACTAAATGAAAAAACGTATTATTTTGTGCGAAGTAAATTTATTTTTTGCTTTTTAGTTTACCAACTTTTTGAAGTCGGTTTTTTTTTTTGTTAAAAATTATTTTATGTCACACTTGTTTGACAATATCAGAGGCTAGTTAGGAGAAAATAGGCAAGCAATAACTTAGATTTGTCCTTAATTGGATGTTGCTAAGGTGTCTAGTTTATTAGATTCTGAGACGCAATTTTCTCTGCGGCTGGGCTATTACCCAGGCGGGGATATAACGAACATATTTTCAAGCTGATGTTACATAGAAATTTCAAATAAACAACGGCAGAATATATTAGACGGCACGTATTTTCACATTTTTATTTATTTCTGTACAAAACTCGTGTCCCTGAAAAGCGGTGAAAGAAATGTACGTGAAGTGAATCATTAAAACTTGGCTGCCTTTCGTTTAACAGCGTCTGTTTTGTGTCATTTTGGCCAAATTATAATTCAAATGACGTCGCTTGTTTAAGGAACTTTTAAACTCGTTAATTTATCTCTAAATAGGAGTAATTTAGTCAAAATATTCAAGAAAATATCTTCCAAGTCTTTCTAGCTTTAATATAAATGTTATTTTCTTAGTCCAACACGATCTTGTACTAAATAAGTCAACTGGATTCGGGTAAGAGACAGTAGTCACGGAGATAATCGAAAAGTTATAGTTATTTCGTCTCACCTTCGCCCCAGTTTCGTTAAGGACCTGTTGCTAAAAGACGTTGTTATGTCTTCCCTCGGGCCTTAATTCGATACTGTTTGACTAAAGTGTCGTTTATTTCGACAATATCCTGTTTTATTTAGATATCGTGCTTCTATTTTTTTGTGCAAACGAGCCGATAAATATCTCTGTTTCATTTCTTTGGACGTGGGCCTTGTAGATTACTATTTCCGTTTACTAAAGTAGAAAAAAAAGCTTAAACCTGTTGTTTTTTGTCATTTTAGTTGGTATGGTTGAGCGGGACAATAAATAGACACATAACATTACTCAAAAGGGTGTGGCAGAGATGTACAACACCCACATTTCACCTGATATGTTTAGGTTACATGGGATTGGGAGTGAGCCTATCGCCATCCAATTCTGGGCTGCTATTGTGAATTTCCTGACAAAAAAATTCCTGAAGGTCACAAATAATACTTTGCCCTCCCCGGAAATCTAACCCAAAACCCCGCGGTGAGAGGCGCATACACTAACCACTAGACCATCAAGTCAGTTAAATAAATATCTAACACTAACAAATTAAAATATTAACTGCGTTCGATTTTCATATTTCAATTGTGTCACTTTATATTCGGGGCCAGCTCTAAATTACTTGACTATGATGTTATACTACACCCTTCATTTAATTTGAGGAGGCTTTGTACTGTACTATACTAGATCAACAATGGGTGCACAGCTGGCAGGTAGAAACTGCGACTTTTTTATACAACAGGTGACTTTGAATAGTGCAGACAAATGATTCTGCTCTGCCCAGGGGAAATCAGCGTGAAGATGCTGCAGTAAATATTTATAAAATGTCGAGCAAACAAAGCTGAAGTTTCATTTCAGGTTTAGGTAAAGAGGAAATTAACGAATTTGTATTTTGGTGGAGTTGCGAATAAATTAAGTTTTAGAGGTTTAAAATGAAGCAAATATATATGCAAAAAAAGTACCGCGCTAGTGTCAAATTATAGGATTAGACAACTAGTTTTATATGGCGTGTATAATCGACGGTCATTGACATTTGCCGGGGACGCCTGACAATGACGCCTCCGATTAGCTAATTTCTCTGAGAGTTTAAATCGAATGAAGGAGTTTTTCAAAATTGAGTCATATTTTTCCTTACTCTGTCTTTTTCGTTTTAAAATGATACACTTTTTAAATGTACATTATGCACACCCATATTAAAACGTTATTTTAAGATGAAGAATGTAATATTTGTCATATCTTTGGTATAATATTTTCGTCTATTTCTTTTAACTGACTAAGATAAACAATTTTTATATACTATTCAATAGTTCATATAGAAAAGGCACGTAGAACAATCGTACCTATTCAAAATAATAGTCCAAAAACACAAAATGTCTATCTGTGACTATTTATTATATTCAAAGATAAAAAGTTATGAATGTTCTTTCTGTTCGGAGACGTGAAATCATTTTTACGGAATCCCCTGAGCGACAATTGAATTTCAGTACGTGAGGCAGCGACGAAATTATGTCAATTTTGTATCATTAGTGATGCCAGGAGTGTCACCTTTGCCGAAACAGTGCCTACGTGGAAGCCCTGAAAAGTGGAAGCTTTGAATATATTTTGAATAATTAGATAAGTATGTTCTTGAGTGTCTTTTTCAATTAGCAGTAATAATAATAGGTATAATAATTAAATTATTATTAGGCAATTATACTAAGAAACAGTTGAAAAAGATATGGGACCAGCAGGAATTGAACCTGCGACCTGGTCCTTACTGCACACCGGGCAGTCGCTTTAGCCATCCAGCTACGGTCGCCTCTTACCAGAACCCTAAATTTCTCAACTGTATGATACGTCATTTCGTGACGTCACTTTCATCCATTTGTTCCTAACTTAAGTTGGATAATTTGCTAAGCATAGCTAAATGCTATAAAAATAATCAATTATTATTATTGGGAATCGGCATTTCCGATGTGCTGAAATTTCTTTTGCCAGTATAACTATTACTGTATTACTGACTGTTGCGTTTTGTTTATATTTTTTTTAATAATATGTAGGGTGTAAATAACTTCGTGATCATAAATTTGCTAGTGGAACATTTTTGCACCCGGGGACTCAGAACCATGTACGGAATCACTGGAAAACGGCTTCGGCACTATGTCATTTACACTCGTAAATATTGCTCGTTTCAAAGCAATGACCTTTTGTCAATGAAAACATGAGATTTTTGTAACTTTTAATATGTGAGTTCGAAATATTATTTGTAGATAATGTTCATATTTTATTTATACAACGATTTCATTTTAAATAAAATGGCAAATGGGATAAAATTTTATTTTAAAAATTAAATATGTACGTGATTTTTATATCATTCGTAAATTTTTAATTATTTTGCTTTTAGTCGTTATACGATGTACGCTGTAATTAACGACAATTATATTTTTAACTATACGAAATTTATGAGTCAAAAAAACTACTAGACCAAACTGAAAGAAATTTTTATGCGACCACCTGGCAGCTATTTCGCGTCGAACAAAAAAAGAATCACGCGAATCGGTCCATTAACCGCGACGTAATCGATGTACATACATAGAAAAAAAACATACCGGCCGTATTGAGAACCTCCTCCTTTTTGGGAAGTCGGTTAATGAGCAAAATTGTATCCAAAATTTTACTTTTTTTCAGTTTCAGTTTCGATCTTGGTCAGGCGGACATGGCGAAATTATTAGGGTTCCTTGTATGGACGGAACCCTAAACGTGAGTAGAAAGTTCAGCCTGCGACCCTGAAATACATTTCTGCCGCCTTTCCAACTAAGCTACTGGTCCCATACCTACATCCCGTCAGTAAATATAAATTCAACGTAAAGTGCATGTCCAGCATTGCCATTTCTTGGCAACGATCAAGACATTGCACCCTACTTTAAGCAAATGACCTTTGAATAAGTAAGGGAACTTACCTCTTTCCCAAGTGATCGACTCGATGGGGTAGCCAGCCACTGGGCACTTGATATTCAAATCGGTGCCCGCAACTGCGGTCACTTTGGGCATTTCACGGATATAAGGCAACCCGTACACGTTCACTCTGGCTGCATGAATTCCTTTGCCGGCGGTGTTCGATGCAACGCAGGCGTACTCGCCGCCATCTTGTTCTGTCACTCGACTGACGTTAAGATGGCTGACGACGTCGTCTTGGAGTGTCACTCGTTGGCCGACGGCGAACCTGAAGATGACAATGTATTTTAGTTGTTGGCTTGGCTGGTCCGATATCATGCGACCTGTGTAATAATAACTAATGTAATACAGAACAAGCTATATTACGTTATATAGCTTTTCCAAATTGAAAACGGATAAATTTCAAACTGAATACATGCGAGCTCTATTTATGGACCACTTCGTCATTGTCGTATGCCGCAGCAAAACTATGGATGCAATACATTTTATTGTTAAAAGTAATACTAGATTCTAAATGGAAGAAATTTTGTTTGTTAATACAGAAACACACAAAACGCATTTCTTATAGCCATAAAAACAAATCTCATAGATAAAAGTGTTGTTTAACCACTTTCCTACCGACATAAAACGTGTCACGATATTGTTCTACTCCCATCAAACGTGATGGTGTCCTATCACTCATGTTAAATCGATCAAACCCAGTTAAAAACTTTTATGACAGCGAATAAACATCACGGATGACAAAAGTTTGTCAGTTAATAAAACTTTTACATTCTATTCGCGCCGTCACTGTTATCTATAGGAATAAAATACATTACAATACCCTTGTAAGCTAAAGTTGTGATCTTTTGAAAAGTCAATTTACTAGAAAAAGTACATAACATAATGTCGATAAGAAAATGTTTACTCGGCATTTTTTTTCTGGGTTGATAAATGACACATTTAACTTTATGTATTGGAGTTTATTTCAGCACATAGTTAAATATCATGAAGCTATTACTGTAGAGACCTTGTATCTTGAAAATAAAGCATTTATTTACTATAGTCGTCTGTTCGTTCATCAAACACACAATATTATAAATAGAAAATTGCTTCAGTCACGAAATTGTTATGTCTAGACTTACCTTGAATTAGTAGGTATGGGAAACCCATCAAGTAACCACGTGAACTGCGGAGGTGGGTGTCCCATGGCGACACATTTCAAGGCGACACTCGGTCCTGGCTGTAACGTCTGCTCCGAGAACCAGTAAACCAACTCTGGTTTCGTTTCTGAAACAAAATGTTAAGTCAATATGTATCTTCGCAGCGTTTTATCTGCCAAATGGAATCGGAAATTGTATTTAAAGTAAACAAGAGATGAGTTAGCTTGTCGTACCGGAAACTTATTGAAGCGGGTCTTCGTGTTATGAGCACACATAATACTTTCTGCTAATATTTTTCTGGCTAAAGATGTGTAGCTATCTCGTGTTACATATATAGGTATGATGCTAGTTTTGCTGGAGATCGAGGTAAGGAGGTTAACTCACTTGACAAATATATTTTTACATTGTTTGGAGTAACAAGTAATTATTAGTAATTATTTCGTTGCATTATCATAAAAAGCCTTAATATTAAACCTTATTCGTATCAAAATGTATTCGCATATAGCCTCTACACTTTAATTTTACCATCTATCTCGCTTGAAGTGTAAGATCTTGCAGCCCGTACTTATTTGGTTATTTAATATTATTTTCATTTGGCATTTCATTCATTCATTTCATAGAATATTTATTCCTTCGCAACATGTTATATTATTTTTCTTTTTTATATATTTTTAAATATGATTTATAAAAAATACAAAAAAGCATTTAAAAATATAAAAAAACAGTGTCCCACCGACATCAGGTGCAGGGACCAAGCTGCCGATGGTTAGGGCTCCAGAGAGAGGAACATTATTATTATTTTTATTATTATTTTCTTTTATTAAAACCATATTATTTTGATTAGTAAAATTTTAATTTATTTTATTCTTTAGATTTTTTTATTTGCTCTATAATTATAATGTTTGTGAACAAACATCGAAAAACATATCCTAATTAAACAGTTTTCGGCTTAACAAAAACACTAACATAGCAACACAAAACTCTGCTGTATCATTTGATGTGGAAAAATATTAGACAAGCGAAGCGTGCCCCACAGACGGGCGGCCGGATTTGTCCGTCTGTCTGTCCCGGTTATACCGTCCTTAACTACTTATGCTACGTGATATGGCAACGAGCTGCTGTATTTTATTGAGTAGCGCTTGTTGCACTAAAAATCGTATCTAAAGGGGATTGTTTAATTGGATTAAGTATATTGTTTTTAATAAAACCGAAACATTACTAAAATATAGTATGCCGTCGTCGTTAAGAATACAGACGAACTATTTTTATATTCGTTATATTTTATTAATTTTACTTATTCACAATAACACTCTCAATAGAACATCACTTAATATACGTCTAAACATTTTCTTCATTTTAACTAAAGCAAAGGGAAACTTAAAGTAGTCTATCCATCTATTAACAACGAACGAAAACTCATTAAAGTTTTAGTAAATACTAAAGAGGATTTCATTGTTGAAATTAATGTTCAAAGCAACGTATAACTGCAGCTCAGGCTAGAAACAGAACGTCTAGATTTCTCTTAGAATTTCTAAAATCTAAAGACGGAATATTAATTGGACGAAATCTAGTGCACCAACCGACTGTATACGTAACCCCAGGCGGTTATTATTTCCCCCCCTTTCACAGAGATAATAAGCTTAGTCTTTGTTTTTAATACTCGCCAGTTAATAGCTTTGTTTGTGTGAGTGAAAAAGGAGAATTTCAAACAAATGCAAAATTTCAAATGAAATTTCTTCTAATATTTGCGGTACCGTGGTTCATTTTTAATAAGAAAGGGGTGTGGATCTGTATAAGTAAATGAGTGATATATTAAATAATGCACCCCTTTAAATCTGTTTGTCTATCAGATGGTCGTCTGTTCGGGGATATTTTATTTAGGGAGTGCAGTTATTTAAAAAAGTGTCTTGTTTGTATTGCTTTTCTTAGGCAATACGATTACTCGGTACGCGAGCACCAGCATATTTTCAAAGAGGATTTATTCCGCATCCTCACGTTTCGAGTAATCAGGAAACGGCCACTCTACGGCTACATCCATAAATTTGTACTAAGTATACGAAATAAGTTTTCTAAACGAGATATTTTTCATTTCTTTACATAACTTTTCTCAACTTTGAATTTTCTTTAATATCAATTACTTTAACTTTACATTAATATTATTATTATTATTATTGTGGTTTATGTTACCATATCTCGGGACTACAGAATCCCGGAACTTTGGTAGGCATGTGTGGGGCCGAAGCCAACAGCACAGAGGCCCGATAAACACTTTACTCTAAATGTAATGAGGCACAAACCGGCGATTATCCCTGTTCACATTATAAAAATGCACCCAAGGACATTCCCCGGTTTGAGCAGACCTATTGCAGAAAATGGAGACTAAATGATAAGAGCTATTGTGTTGAGGTGCTAATGGACTGGGTATTCTGGTTTATGGTAGGTAAAACTGACGCCTGCCCTGAAACACATGTTGTACACGGGAAAAGGGGCAGACGGTGACTCGCCAACTCACTATATGGGCCCCCTGAACGGTCACCTAAGGCAAAGCCATACGGGCGACAGGGAGCAACATTGCCGTGAGCGGCTTGGGGTGTCGAGCGGTGCGGCGCCGATTTCACCCTCGGTGGAACACCTAAGGTTTCCTCGTAGTTATGCCCTTGAAATTGACACTTCCACCCCCGAGCATCTCTGCTCTGGCGACCCCTCTCTGACCGGCCGGTTAAGGCAAGAACAGAGCTGAGAGTCCTGCGGGCGCTCTTGGGTTTCCACTCCGACCAGCCAATGAAGGCAAGCCGGAGACGAGTCCCTGACCGACTCTCTGGGGAATCAGGACCGCAGTGTCGCCACTCACATTCAGCTCGCCACAAGCTGCCCTGCGGTTTGTGTGCTCTTTATCGATCTTTAGATATATTTTTTGTTTATATCAAAAGGAAATTAAAAAGCATCCTAATATGCCTCCGGGTGTTGCGTTATCCTCATGGTGAGGTAACGACTGTCCCAGAGGGGTTTATTATTATTATTATTAATCATTTATTCATATTACTTTTACACATATAATCATAACAATTATTTCGCCAAACTGCATAACAGTTTGTTGACGAATATTGAGCACTCACTTATCCATAATTATAATATATGTATAAAAATTTTAAGTGATACATAATCTATTCATTTTATATATATATTATGTACATACAATGAAATTGAGAATTTAATATAAATTAATTATAAGATATGTTATTACACATTTACTTTTTCATTAAATTCATGCAACAATAGCTTTTTTAATTTGTTTTTGAACATGTTTATTTTGTTAGGTTTTCTTCCTCAAAAGGTATTTTATTATACATTCGTGGCGTCAGATACATGCGTGTTCTTTCACCATAGTAATTACATGCAATAGGCTCTTTATATTTATTTCTAACATCTTTTCTAAGCATACAATGGGTAACTTTCAGCGGTTTAAATTCAGTACTGTCATACTGTTCAACAGCCAACATATACTTATTTTTTTCATGCACTGGTAAGATATTACATATTTTGAACAGTTGCTCATAGTTTTGGTTACATTTATTTTTAGTGTTTTTATCAATAGCCATCATACGTTATATTAAGATGTAAAAATGAGTTGCCTGTTTTTCATACAAAGTAATAATAATATGGGTTTAACTTTATTATTATTGTTATTATCTATTTTTATAGTTAAATTATATCTAAAAACTAAAATGCATGTTTGTTAGCGTCCATTTTTTCAAAATTATTATTTTAATTTCTCAGTTTGTATGTAAGTCAATTTAAATTCAAACAATTTAAAAAAAATGGCAAAGAACAAACATTTGAGTGTTCTGAAAACTAAACAATGTTAAAGTTAAACCTATATTAGTATGAAAACACGGCGCTCGGGTACAGTGCTGAGCCTCGATAGTGCTTTGTTTTTAGGCGGAAAATTGATGAGTTTGCTGACGACTCGGTGCGACCTTTTTATTTAGATTCGGCATGTGGGTTCGTCTGCTGCGCTTAGCTGGAGTGAGCTCTCGAATTTGGTTTTATGAACATGGCTTTGTGGAATAATTGTGATGTAGGTACTCAGCACCACGATTAAGTTATCATAATTAATCATTATATATTATCGTGGTGATAAAAAAAACTAGCCATATTATTTCGAGTTGTTAGTTATTCACTGTATATTGATGCTGGTACCTTCCGTTCTTTAATCTGCAGTTAACTTAACAACCGTCAAGATTCAGCATTAGCAGACCCAAGTCCCGGTTTAGTAGTAACTGGTATATAAGTCATAATATCATGTATCTTATAATTATTTATTGAACGATACATATTTAGTGTGTACGAATTTAGTGCTACTTTATGTATTTTTCATGAAGTTTTTATAAATTTAGACTAAGCGTCCACGTCCAACATACACCATGGTTTTGTATACAGACACTTATTTAAATAACTGAACTCATAAGTAAGGATCCTTAGACAAATAAAACCCCTTATAATTCAGAACATACTACAGGATTTAATTACAAATGTACTAATTAAAGCATCCTTCATTTGCTCACACGGATCCACACCCCTTCCTTATTAAAAATCCACCACGATACCGCAAATATCAAAGGGAATTTCATTTCAAATTTTGCATTTGTCAGAAATTTTTCCTTTTTCAGTCACATAAACAAAGCTATTAACTGGCGAGTATAAAAAACAAAGGCTAAGCTTATTATCTCAGGGGGAAAGGGGTAAGGTAACTCCTTGGGGTTCCGTATACAGTCGGGTGGTGCACTGGGTATGTCCAATTAATATTCAGTCTTTAGACTTTAGATGTTCTAAGAGAAATCTAGACGTTCTGCTTCTAGTCTGTGCTGGAGTAATACGTTGCTATGAACATTAATTTCAACAGATAAATCCTCTTTGATATTTCCTAAGACTTAATAGAGTTTCTTAAGAAAGTTGGATTGAATATACTTTGTTAAATTTAGTATTAGTTTACCTTTTTGTTACAGTTGTATTTATGGATAATATTTTTAAGTAAATAGTGATTTAAATGATGTTGTTTTATTTAGAAAATGAGTTTATGTTAACGAGATCAAATGTGAATCTTTTTTACTACAAAGCGTGGGTTTCTTGGAGAAAAAAATCTGAATAGATACAATCTAAGTGTCTTACGATGTCCAGCTAAAGATATGACGAAAATTATCTCGAAACATTTTCATGGTAGAACTATTTACAACCAAATCTAATAATATGTTGCGAGTTATTTATTTATTTTATTTTATTTATTTATTTTATTTTATTTGGCAAACAAACAGTTATAAAATATATTATATTATTATAATAAATAACTATTATAAAACAAAAGAGCGTATCATACAAAATGATAATTCACGTTACGAATAAGTTTATTATCAAAATTCATGTCCAAAATGGAGCAATTAAGAGCAATATAATGCGATTAAACAATTCCATTTAGAGGCGAATTTTAGTGCAGCAAGCGCTACTTAATAAAATACAGCAGCTCGTTTCCATATCACGTAGCATAAGTAGTTAAGGACGGTATTACCGGGACAGACGGACGGACAAATCCGGCCGCCCGTCTGTGAGGCACGCTTCGCTTGTATATTATTTTTCCACCTCGAATGATACAGTACAGAGCTTTGTTTTACTACGAAAGTTTTTTATTGGATTATGCCATTAAAATACGCATTGTTTTGACTATATAAATATTCATACATAGCATCACGCCTATATTACGCGGAAGGGTGTGGTAAAGGTAAACAACACCCAAACATTACCTGTTATGTTTAGATCCGATGGGATCAGGGGTGAACCTATCGCCATCAACCGGGCACCTGACTGATAGTTTACAAATAACACTTTGCCTCACCCGAGAATCGAACCCGAAACCTCGCTGCGAGAAGTGCATCTGCTAACCACTAGACCATCGAGGCAGTGACTATATTTTATTTGTTTTATATACTCCCATACAACAGAATCGACTCTGAAACTCTATGTAAGTCTAAATACATAAAATGATTTTTTTATTTAAATATACTATTCCTCAAAAAACAATCTGTCATTTGAAAGCTTGACACAGTTGAAACATTGGCTTGTTCTATGACTATACATAATTTTTGTTCTTATCTGCTGAGTCGAGTCAGTTGGACGCGAGTGTAGTTCCAAAGTGACATATTTTGTTTCGGTCCGCGTAGGATGTCCATTTATCGAGCTTTCCTCTGTGCCTCGGTGAGCACGTAAGCCATCGGATTTATCTTGAAGATCAATGACAGTCGTTATGGGTAGTCAGAAACTAGAAAGTTTGACAAGTGTGATTGATATACGTTATCTAAAAAAAAAGAAACATACAACCGAATTGAGAACCTCCTCCTTTTTTTTAAGTCGGTTAAAAATACTCGGCAATTGCTACGGTGCTACGTACAGGTTCTACGGCGTAGTACCGTAGAACCTCATAGCAAGCTTATTCGTTACGAGGTTCCCAAAAATATTCTCTTCTTTTTATTAACCGACTTCATTTTAAAATTCACAATGTGCAATTTATTTAACTTATTATAGCGAATACACAACTATAAAGAGTTATTTGTTGGAAAATTATTTGAGATATGGTATGCATTGTTCGTTTCCTAAGCGACGTGGAGTTGAGAAAGTTTTAGCAAATAAGTCTTTGTGCAGAATTTTGCGAAAACTAGCAATTATGTTAAAATACAATTCTTTAGACTCGTGGAGAGGTATTCAAAGAGTTTAGAATAACTGGATATATTTTTTGTACGTTGTTGGTTTAGTACGCTGCATTTATCTCTTGTTTTTTTAATCTCTCTTTAAAATGAACTTTTTTCACAAGAACGCCCAACTGGACTGATCATTATACAATCTCATTTAAGTCAAAACGAGCCATTTTGATCCTAAAAGTCAAATTGTAATAATAATAATATAACAATAATAATAAAAAACTTAATTGTAAACCAAGAAATATTCAAAATGAGACAAGAAAATAAGCTAAGTACAAATGGCGGTCTTATCGCAATCAAGGCAATCTCTTATAGACAACCATTGGATGGAAATTAAGACAGAGAGATGAATGGGAAGTTAAAGGTGTACTAGGTTGTATTATTTATCAAAGTGTACTAGCGAGAAAGTAGAACAGATTTTATAAATATAAGTATTATGAAGAAAAATAAAAATATGAATACCTAACCTTATATAGTTCGAAATTATAATATATGGTGTAAGCGGTCGCCTCGCCACTCTGAGTGTGGGAATGAGTATATTTGAACTTGTCATTGGAACTATTGGATAGTGTAAATGCTTCTGGCGTTCTATCTAATGTAAAAAAAATATCTTTATCTTTATTTTTATATTTAATAGAAAATTTAGAAAAGCGTTATACAAAGAGAATAACAACAAAGTCTAATACATGTCATTATTATAATAACAAAAAGGACGTTTCAAATAAATTGGACGTTCCGGAGCATATCCCAGGATTACTGTTTGACCTTTCTTTCACCAATTCACGTTCCAAACACATGTCTCGTTAATTCTTTTGATTGTTGCTTCGTAATTAAACGAGGATTTGGTATTCCTTAATCTGTCCTTTCTTTTGTGTGGAATTTGCATGGAATTTGCATGGTTTTTATATAATGCTAACCACTAGACCATCGAGGCAGTTTGTCTCGGGTTCAATTCCAAGGTCGGCAAAGTGTTATTTGTTCCATCAGGAAATTTACAATAGCAGCACGGAGTTGGAATTGTGCCCAGTGGATGGCGATAGGCTCACCCCCTATCCCTTAATGGGACCTAAACATAACAGCTGAAATGTGGGTGTTGTACACCCCTGCCACACCCTTTTGTGTAATACAGGCGTGATGTTATGTTATGTTACATATTATTTACTTCTTTGATTCACAGAACTTTTTTGATTCTATTCAGACTAAGTTCACATTGAATCAAAATAAATTACAGAGTTAAACGGGATCTTAAATCTATTCAACAAAAATCCTCTCTCTCAGAACTAAGTTCTTTGATCCGTTTCATTGAATTGAGGAACGAATAAAATCTTCACAGAAACGCTCCAAAGAATTCAATTCAATACTTTTACAACACGAAATTAGATATAACAAGGTGAAGAAGAATAAATCATCATGTCTTAACAAACTTGTTACCGAGGATTGCGCAGGCTGAGTCGTGGCGTGTGGAGAATCGCGGTACAACGTTGAAAGACACCAAGCAACAATACAGTCCAAGGCGATGACAAGAAAAAAACAAACGAAGGAGTCAGACCGTGGCCGAAAGATTAAAGTACAGTGGGCCAAGCAGTTAGGTATGCATGGCAAAAGCTTTTACGTCACAATCTTCTTCTTCGTCGTGCCATCGTGGCGAAAAGATTAGCCAATTCGCTTTGGAGAACTCGCGAATTGCCCAGGGTGCGCCGTACGTAGGGAATCGTTGTGTACGTCACTCGGGGAGGCTCCTTTCATGCACGTCACAATGACGACTTACTACACTAGACAAGCATGTGTGAGTTACATATTTAAGAAAAGTAATTTACCCACTATTTAGGTATGTAACTTACAAATCGATAGCTGATGTCTTTAATAACACGTTTTTCCCTGCATACCAAACTGCTTGGCCCACTGTACATAAAACTGTGCGATAAATTACCAGAGCTTCAGGTTACAAGACACATTTGTACTTGCCTCGGAGAGAGCACTCGCCGGACAGCGAGGAATGCCTTTTACACTGGACTATCAGTTTGATAAGCTATTGCATATTCAATACATGCCCCGGCAAAGCTATAAATTTTACTTGCATACCCTATTGTCCAGAGCTATCCTTACTTACACACTGATTTTGTTAGAAAAAGTCATTGTGTAAGTAAGGATAGCAAAGTAAGAAAGAACTAAAAAAATAATCGGTGTTGAACAAAGTTATACATGTTTAATATTCACGATAGTACGAAGTGTTTAAAAAAAACTTTTCATACTCTTTGCTCTGATATTATGCCTGACATTGCTACCAGACGTCCTCCAGGGAAATTCGGCGAAAACTCACCAAAGTCTTTACCGCTCTGTTGCGTAGGGATTTTCCAAAAAAAAAAACGGAGTTCCATTACGAACAATTTACATAGATAAGTTTAGCGTAATGTAAAACAAATTCCATAGCATCACGCCTAATTAACTTAAAGAGCGTGGCAGAGATTATAAAAGAACCCCCACTTCACATAAGTAATAAATTGATTTGAATTTATATGCAACAACAACACATAGCACGTGTACAGTGTGAACCCTGTACATTTACATTTTGCTGACGCTGCAGCCTACCAGGCGCACGTCGTTTACTCAATCATAACAAAACTGACTCAGTGCGAACTGTTCAACCGTACAGGTAACATAAAGATAGTTGATTAGACACCCTTTATCAATACACGTGATTATTTAGTGCAAGCAGTGTTTACTTCTTCTCTCCGCACTCGCAACCCAAGTGTAGGACACCCTACAGCACGTGTGTAGACGCCGGCAGCGTCTTGCTAGTTCATTAGTATAATATTATTGCATGAACAATCTCCAGACGCGCATATACATCAGACATTATGTGTTTATCAATAAAAGCATCGGGTAGTAGCTTTGATACCCATTATTGACAACGGTTATGGTTAGCTTGCTTTTTGACAGTCGGAAATGATACCTACAGTGCAATTTAATGATTGCAAGTGTACTCATATATTGTGTGATATAAAGAACTAGCTAACCCGATAGACGTTGTCCTGCGTAATATAAATAATAAAGAGCTAGCTGACACGACAGACAATGTCCTATCTTAACTATGAATATTGACTAACACTTCAATTTTACGGATTTTATCGCGATATTTCACTTAAATTTCACTTACTTTGATTAATTGAATTAATTGAAGAGTTAGTCATGTATAACATTCGCGTAAATCTTAGAAAATATTATATGAATATTGAATTCGAATTGGTATAATTAGTGAAACAATATTTTAAAAACATGTTGCACAGTGAACACAATGCACATTGTAACACAGTGTTTATTATTCTAAAATACCTATGCGTCAAATATAGTCTAACTCTCTAAGGTTTCATTAAAAAGTTTAATATGGCAAAATAGAAAAATTAATAATACCTACCCAGGTATTATTAATTTTTCTATTTTGCCGCGCATATTTCTTATTTTTTTTAAGCACCTCCTGATAAGAACCAACACAACAAAAAAGGCATTAGCGAAATCGGCCCTACCGTTCACGCGTGCGAAATAGAGATTCATTTAAAATAATACAAAATATAATATATAGATAAAGCCCATTTCTCGCTTCGCAGTGAAAACTGCTCTTACAGTGACAGTTACACGCGTCAATTGTATAAAATTAAACCGTTAGATTTATCAGACATTTAATTTTGTTTTATATCTATTTACCTCCAAAAGCAAAACAACGTCAGCGTAAAGACAAAAGTACAGGATACCAAATCGAAAACCATAAATAACAAACTGATAGTCGTATGCAAAAACGATGTAACTTTAAAACTAGCCTTTAGGCTGAGGCCCAAACATGTAGCAAACAGAAACTAAATAAATGTCGCAATTTAATGTGGTCTCTAATGAAGGGACGGGGCCCTTCTGCATTATTACATTTACCCTGGGCCCGAGGTATCAGCCTTCGCGAACTACATAATTTTAATTCACAGTTTATTGGGCCATTTATAAAGGCGGTGCGTCGGAACAATGGGAATTAGTATCGTAATGGCTGTAGTTAAAGTATTTATTAATCCTGAAGGCTGTAAGGTAGTTATAAATAGATGGAGGTAGACGATTCTGCGCTAATGGTATCGTGTGTTTGCCTAAGTTCCGTTTTACAAACATTCGTTCGCTGCATTGAACATGAGCTTATATGGATTATTGCATTAATGTGTTGTTTAAGGTTTTGTCAACATTTATTTATCTACGTATCTATTGCTGTTAATTGAGTGTAATCACAAATTCTTTTAGCATAGCAAAGATTTTACATTTATATCACTTTTATAATAGATCAAGTTAAAGTTTATGTCATGGTTAAATAGGCCCTAAAAGCTCATTAAAGTAAATGCAATATGTGAAAACATTTCTGTGAACTTGATAACAAAACGATGAAACAAAATGCATTATCTACTATTAACTTTGGTCCGGACGCACAGAATAGCCAGTTTAAATTGTGAACAAAGTAGACACTTATTGCACTGTATTAGAATACTAATGGACTGCGCTCACAGAGGAGTTATGCAAAGAAAAGTTATGCATAAAAATTATGCAAATAGTTTAATCTAACGGTCTATATGGACTATGGTAATCCATAGTCCATATAGACCTTTAGATTAAACTATTTAACATAATCCTTGCATTAGCAAAGATTATGTAATATGCAAGAAAGGTTAGACAGAATTTCTTCGTAATACTTATATGCCCTCATATAATTTAGGCAAGTTAGGATTTAGGAAAGCACTTTTATAAAATAATAGGTTAATTTGTGGCTGTGTGCGTACATAAATACGACAAATAGAGACAAAGGAATAAATTTTACAACACAATGCAATGCAGGTAATAATAAATTACTGTAAATTAGAACTAAGACAAATACATGATACCATTAGTAGAGCACCGACTACCTCCATCTATTTACAACTACCTTAGCCTTAAGGTATAATAAATACTTAAACTACAAGCATTAATATACTAATTCCCGTTGTTTCAACGCACCTCCTTTATAAATGACCCAATAAACTGTGAATTAAAATTGTGTAGTTTGCGAAGGCTGATACCTTGGGGCCCAGGGTAAATGTAATAATGCAGAAGGGCCCCGTCCCTTCATTAGAGACCACATTAAATTGCGACATTTATTTAGTTACTGTTTGCTACATGTTTGGGTCTCGGCTTAATGGCTAGTTTTAAAGCTACTTCGATTTTGTATAAATAGAGTTTGTTATTGGATGTAAGCGATTTACTATCTCAAGTTTGTTTTATAAAGGAGTTGGTTTCTTATGGGATACACACACAATGAATTACTTCTAACACTAGGTATTTTGAATTGGTTTTGTGTCAGTGTGATCTTCTTCGTCGTGTCGATGGCTGAGTCAAATTTTATTTTGACTTGCCATCGTGGTGAAAGGATTAGCCAATTCGCTTTGGAGAACTCGCGAATTGCCCAGGGTGCGCCGGACGTACGGAATCGTGGTGTACGTCGCTCGGGGAGGCTCCTTTCATGCACCCCTTTCATGTCAGTGTGATAATGATCAGTCTTGCTATCATGGGCACACATCATATAATTTTGTTGCAGTAAGAATTCTATCTTATTTCTAATATAATTAAAATTTTATTTCATTCATCTACGTGTATCAGAAATACTCGTAGCTATTATTAACATTGCCCAAAACCTCTTGTTTGTTATACATTCTTTATAATATTAGCACGGAATTACAAAAACACGACCAGGAACATTTATATTTAAGTGAACCTTTTCAGCTTCTTTCCCAAAACGTTTCATTTTAATTATAGACATCTGCATGAATAAGTACCAAACCGATCGTGTACCATTACCAGTCAATTACACGTTCGAAGTACATAATGCTATTATCGTTAGCTCATAATGGCCAGACGTATGTACAGACGGCTACTGATCAACCTATACATCTCCAGTGTAAGCTGGTCTCCCATTGCACGGGAGGTCTTCACAACGCGAGACCATCTTAAACTGAACATTTATAGCTTGATGTAAGGCCTGTGTACGTCTGGTGATTGTCCACGCAATAGTTGGTATAGTACTGAACTTGCCAGACGCCGGCGTCAATACACGTACTATCTTTTGCTGTCAATTGTGCTTATTACTTCCAATGAGTAAGGTATAGTCATTGTTGTTATGAAGTTGATTTAAAGGCTTGTAGTTAAATTGTAAAAAACGTCAATACACGTACTATCTTTTGCTGTCAATTGTGCTTATTACTTCCAATGAGTAAGGTATAGTCATTGTTGTTATGAAGTTGATTTAAAGGCTTGTAGTTAAATTGTAAAAAACGTCAATACACGTACTATCTTTTGCTGTCAATTGTGCTTATTACTTCCAATGAGTTAGGTATAGTCATTGTTGTTATGAAATTGTTTTAAAGGCTTGTAGTTAAATTGTAAAAAACGTCAATACACGTACTATCTTTTGCTGTCAACTGTGTTTATTACTTCCAATGAGTAAGGTATAGTCATTGTTGTTATGCAGTTGATTTAAGGCTTGTAGTTAAATTGTAAAAAAAGTCAATACACGTACTATCTTTTGCTGTCAATTGTGTTTATTACTTCCAATGAGTTAGGTATAGTCATTGTTGTTATGAAGTTGTTTTAACGGCTTGGAGCTAAATTGTAAAAAACGTCATATCCAACCAAACTTAGACCCAGTTTCAGAAGTGACAGACAAACCTTATGGGTAGGATTAAACATAATATAGTACACAGAAATGAAAGTGACAGCTGTGTTCTATTAAAAAAATGTAAAACGTGTCTCTTTTATCCGGAACTAGTTAAATTGCTCCTTGGTATCCATTTATTCGAAGTCACGCTCACGCTGCATAATACGCTATGCGAATAAATAATGTAAACCTTTCAGAGCATGTCTCGAATATGCAACAACTCATCAATTGATAGTCCAGTGTAAAAGTCATTCGTCGCTGTCCGGCGAGTGCTCTCTCCGAGGCAGGTACAAATGTGTCTTGTTAACTGAAGCTCTGGTAATTTATCGCACAGTTTTATGTACTTTAATCTTTCGGCCACGGTCTGACTCCTTCGTTTGTTTTGTTCTTGTCATCGCCTTGGACGGTTCTGTTGCTTTGTGACTCTCAACGCTGTACCGCAGGTACCGCGTTTCTCCACCCGCCACAACTTATCCTGCACAATCCTGTAGGGTTAAGTTTGGTACAACATTTCATCTCGTCCGTATGATTTAAGACTTTATTTTATCCGAATCTCTCTTTTTTTGTAACTACGTTACGAATGTAATAGGCCTAATTTTTCAAACCTATCAGTTAATAATATATTTATTTATAAACTCTTTAAGGTTTTAGTTCTGAGAAATAGGGATGTGTGTTTGAATAGACTGTGGATGCAACTCTGTAATTTTGTTCGATTCTACATATAGATATGGATTTCATGTGAACAGAATCATGTAATTAGAAATGTATTTTATCTTTCGTCTTTTCATACTTGAAATGAAATAAGATAGGTACTTTGCTCACTTTTCCGTAACCAACCAGTGTTTAATAAATGAAGGCATAAACTTCCTCCGTTACGGTGCAAAATCCACACCAGATTTCGCTTTTATCGTTCTTAGAAGGGGATTTTCTCCACACAAGGAAAACAAAATAATGAAAAAAAAATCGGCATAGAAATAAGTGGTTGGGTGTACGTTACGGCTCTACTTATACTGAACCCCTGAAGAGCAGCGACACCAAATAGCGGGGAACGAATTAATAATGAAACAAAGCGGCTTATATTTCGCGGTGGGGGCGGGGAAAACCGACCTTATGGTGTTTGAGATACGATCTTAATTGGTGGTAGCGTGGTTAGTATTTAGTGCGACGGTGGATGCGCCCGCGGCAGCCTGCCTGCGTCAGTGAAGCTCTTTGTTTGAGCTGAAGGGCTGGCTCTAATAGCTTGCACCGGATCCGCGCTTAAAAATGGACTTTTAAATATTTTATGAAGAAGTCGGGTGGACGGATAAAAAGTTTAAAATTTACATATCTACCGTATGGCCGCTCACACGGACACCACATGTGTACATAAATATGGAACTAAGTTTCCGTTTTATTCACACTTTTGTTCCATATACTGCGGATTATGGTGGCAAACTTCTTTATCTGGCAAAGGTATATTTCGCGTAAAAGCTTCAGTTCTATAGTTGGGAATATTTGGTTCGAATTTTTGAGAGAAATATTTTATCATAAGTATGGATTATGTACACAAGTAAACTGAAGAATGTTTGGCAAAATATCAAAGTCCCAGCAAAAACTGGTATTCTCCCATATATAAATATATTATTTGACTATTTGAAGGCGCTTAACTTAGCACATTACTTAAAAATACGTTTTGCTTTATATAAAAAAAACATCTATCATTTTTTTATAAAAAGAAAGGTCCATGAATGTGTGGAAGCAGATGTCTATAATCTATAAAGAGCTTGACTTGAGATACGATTAGTTGCCAACGCGATGTAAGTAAGCTTAACGTCCTTACTTACTACAATCTGCCGACTCTCAAGTAAACTGAAATTGATTGCAAAAAGGGGAAAAACAACGTTAGTCGAGCCTTTTTCATTGAACCGCATTATTTCTCGTCATGTCCTTACTAAATGTCTATTCATCGTGATATCTGTCGAGTTGGGCATCTGGGCACTCTCCAACTAAAACAGAGCTTTTAAAGATATTAACCAAACGCCTCGTAGATTGCCAACATTTTAAGGAAATAAGGAAATAAATCTGCAATTTTACATGTCTCCAACGTAAAGCGAACTTTAAATTCAGTTTCACCTTTCAACTACGATCAACCTGGAAAGTTAGCCAACTTGCTTCTAAGACCCCGCCTCAAATATTTTGTTTTATTTTTCTGCTCAATAAGATTATAAATACATACCTTCCGAACGTTCTGGCAAAAACATTGCTTAGTACCGTAGCTCAACGTCAAAACTTTGCTACCTTTTGTTTATGATAAAGTTGGGACCAGTTGTGACACCGGCAGTAAGTGGAAAAGTTATATGGAACGCCTGTTTATTTTAGATAGTTGTACGTACCCACTAGATAATTTGTTCGGCAAATTACCACATCGCCCGGCCGGTCGTTTGTTTAATAAAATACGCGTTGTAACGCCACAAACTTTTTAAATTAATTATATTGTTTGGAAGTAAAATAACATCAACAACGTTTGCGTGCGCCGGGTAAACAGCTCCTGGAAGTCCGGTACGTATTTTTCTCGTGTACAGATTTTGCAAAAACTTTGAAGTTTATTCTCTACAGCGACCGTAAAATGGATTTTTCTTTGTGAGAAAGTTAATTTTACTTTATGTTATGACTACAAAGCTTTATTCTGTTGCTCGTAGTAGGTATTGGAATATTGATTACTGAATTCCTAGTAGCAGTATTCAAACCACTGACATGACAGCCGAAGGCTTAGATTTTTCTGGGAAGCGTATAAATAATTCAGCTTTTGCATACATAAGTGGACACACCGAAGCGAGTTGCACCGAAGCAATCGTTTTTCTTCATGTCCAGCCGGTGTGCAAAGCTACAGATGTTAAGACGTGTATAAATAATTCAGGTATACCTCTGGTGCCGGTGTAGTTCCAGTCTGAGTTGTGTGTGTGAATGCTTCGAGCGAACGGCGCGCGCCGGGAGCGGTTACCGGCTAGCTTCATTCGACCGTCGGACACTGCACAAACATACAAACAGACTCTTACAAACCAAACTAAAGCCTTTAAAACCTTTAAGAAGTTGGAAAAGTGAAAAGTCCCACTGTTACGCCTTCAAAACTTTCTTGGTAGACTTCTTGGAACAATTTGAAAACTCGAAGGCATTTTGTATAAGAAAAGTTATCCAATCAATTTTTTAATTGCGTCCCTTTAAAAGTATGGAATTTTATTACCTTTTATGTTTTATTATAATTTCAGTTAAAAATGAAAGCCGTTTTACCAGAGGCCCAGACAACGTATTAAATTTCATAAATTATGTAATTATATCGTTATACTAAGAAACAGTTGAAAAAATTATGGGACCGGTAGGAATTGAACCTGCGACCTTCTGCACACCGGGCAGTCGCTTTAACCAACTGTATGTTACGGCAATTCGTGACGTACTTATATGTTTATTTGCAGACTTTTTACTTAGTAATTTAAAATCAAGTTAATCTGATTATTTCAAATATTGCTCGTTCCTAAAGAAAATCATTTTTCGGCTTTAAATTTAAACAATCAATTAAATGATTAGCTTAAGTAACTACTCAGAAGAGATTCTTACCGTCTATTAGATATTCAGACACTCCATAAGCCTGATCCTTCGTATTACTGACGAAGCACTGATAAACTCCCTGATCGTCCCTCTGCGAGTTTTTGATATGTAATCTAAGACCGTCCTCGGATATCTTGAGTCTTTCATTCGGCTTCACAATTCTCGCATCATGTAGCCAGTAGACAAGCTCTATTGGATGCCCAGACACTTTACATTCAAATGTGACGTCAGCGTTCGGCTTTGTTCGGACAACTTCGGGTTTTATTCGGACGGAAATGGGCTCTGTAACAAGGAAAAAATATATCTGATAAAAAACGTATACGTTATTTGTTCATCGCTGTAGGCAATAAAATTTTACGATTAAGCCAATTAGGAGCGTAATATGGAAGTAAATCGAGTTTGGAGGAAACTCTTAACATATATTAAGTAAGCGGATGTTTTTCACGTATTCGAGGGCGGTCGATTTTATTCGGCATTTTTCTGTGTATTTTTTGTTCTCTAATGAATACGTGTTTATTATTGTATTTATACCTGGTTCAAAATATTCTGATATTCAAATGTTATAAATCATTTTTTTAATACAAATAAAATAAATACATCTGATAAGGTCGCTTAAGTTGACCAATTTTTTGTCAGTCTGAGAAATATTATAAAAAAAACATGATACAATTTTTTTCTTCTCTGAAAGGTTGCTAAGACTTATTTCCTTTTTTTACTGACCTGTGACAATAAGCGTGAAATGCACAGACTCGCCCCCTACAGTGTTGTTCAGCCAGCACACGAAGCGGCCGGCGTCTTCCCTTCGCACCGACTGCAAGCTCAGAAGACCACCACCCAGAAGTCTGGTGCGGCTCCAGAGAGAAGTCTTCTCTATAGGGATTAGTTCTTCGTGGTGCTCACGGAACCACCTGAACAAAAAAGGAACATACACATGATATATACATAATACTCGTATTATGACCCAAACATGAATGAATTACTATTTATAGAAACGGCTACGTACATACGCGACAGATCTAGATGACAATTTTGTAAAACTATAAATAGCTTTTTCTCAGATACGCGAAATAATAATATTTGAGCCATTTGGGTTTGAAACTTAAGGGCCATAGGGTTTTTTAAGGCTATCTCAAAGAGATTAATCGATGCGACTCGTGACCAGAGGGCTGGTTTCTATTTAGCCTAAAGAATATGCATTGCTATTCAACGTGGTAATGCTGCCCCTTGATGCGGAGGCGTTTTTGGATGCAGTACCTATAAAGTTTTGTGAATATCGTTTTTATATTTTTTTTGTAAGTGTGTATATATTACTGTAAATTAATATTTTTCTTTATTCAATATGTATAGCTGTAAATATAAACAATTATTTATCTTCAAATAAAAGTGAATTTGTTAATTTCATCTTTATGCATTGCAAAATTTTAAAGATTTCAATAAACAGAACATAATTTTATCCATCATTGATATACAAACTTGAAAATCTAGGCTTATGGCAAGAAGATTGTGTAACCCTGTACCCAATTGAATTATGGAGGTCAAATGAAATTACTGCCGCATGAAAATTTATATTTCACCTGACCCTAATATTAAACACCGAATCCAATCAAGCTGAAAGAACTTGAGGAAAAAGTAATTTAAAATAAATATTACACCTTAAAAGTAGGTTTTACTTCTTACACTTAATAAATAGGTTGCAAATATTACTGCCGGAGAAAACGTTAGTCACAGCCACTTTATGGCTCTAGCTTCAAGTGTTTTCTTTATTCACTACTAAAAGTTTTTAAATTTAAGTTTAAAAAGAAAATGGACGTCATAATTTTACAACTACAAGCCATAAATAAGGTCGCTGGGTAGCTAACATTTAGTAATTAATAATATATATATTTTTTTGATTTTTGTAGCAATCAATGCCTCGCTGGTTGAGGTGTAATTTCTCTCGAGCTCACAAGAGTTCATTAAAAATACTAGATTGTAATTTTGTCTTACAGTAATACGGCACAAAAAAAATGTCAATTTTGCCGTGACAAAAACAATTTTAGAAACTTACAATAAGTTAAAAACCTTGTAGCAGCGAGCGCATTTCAGCACATTTTAATACACTATGTGTATAACATGAACGCTTCTGTATGTCAGTTTAAAATTGCCAACGTTAAGCCAGAGTGTGTTTTATCGCGAGTCTAATGTATTCCTCCCCTGTGGTTATGACTTGACTATATCTGCAAGACGTTGGAAAGATAACAGGGTAATCAGTTAACCCGTCGCGTGTATAAACCAGAACACATCACTGGATATATTATAATAACATTGGATTTATGTCTTACATCAGTAACATGAGATTTTTTACTTCAATACGTATTATGGTCCTGGGACGGTTTGCACTACGAAGGGTTTGCCCCACGGTGCGAACCAACCCATTAAAAAGAGTCCTTGGGTGGACCGCCCAAATTTATATGTATCTATGAATTTGACACATAATTTTGGTAAATAATACAATTTTCTTCGTAAAATTCATGAATTTGCCGATGAAAAATGTTCTCACCCAGTGAGAATCATGAATTGAATCACTGGTAACAAAAAACACTTGAAATTCAGAAAAAAATATTTTATGTGTATATAAATGTCATTACAGTTAAATGTAAGAATGAAATTAAATAAAAATAACGATGGCACCAGCCCAGTTAGAATAGTATTTTCATTCTAGAGAGAGAAGTGCACGTTGCATTAAAATAATTACTAAACTTTTCAAACGGCAGCGGGACGGCTAAATAGAAAATGTTCATTTGAAGTACCTATTTAACAACCCTTAACATAGTTTTCCTCTAGAGAAATTTGTTTGGGATTGAATTACCGAGGGTTAAGTTGAAACAACTTATTTATGTGTCGTCCATCTAACGTGCGACGAGATACCAGCGCATAGTTTCAGCACTCGACTCGTTCAAGAACACTATTACATGAAAGCAAAAGCTTTGTGAATACGGTCTAATATTCTAAGCGGAATTTCGCGGAAATGAAATGGCTATGTGGCGCAAAATCTTCAATGTTCTCGAAGTTAGGTTCCCTTTTAGAAATAGTTTTGAAAGGAGTTGAAATGCACTGAGACATTTGCATTCTAAAAGGTTTCCACGAACTATGGTTGGATATGAAAGTTTATGGCGTATTCAGAAGCTCTCGCCAGCGTAATTCTTTGAAAACATAAAATGTTATCAGTTCAGTGAAGAAGTTACTGAACTTTTATGTTTTCCGTAATTCTTAGACGCTTTGCAATCACAAAGGAGTTTTTGTTATAAGGTAGGTTGGTAAAAGTTTCATCCGTTTTTGTGAACAAACTCAATGGAGCCAGGACCATAGCCTTTAGTATAATATGCTTCTATACTAGATAGAAGTATTTTCTCTATTGTGATCCCATTGAATAAAAGGACTGAAATGATGCTAATCTTGCAATAAGAGTGTATGAATAATCTTATGAAGACATTAATTTATTAGGGTAGGATTACCAGCTGCACTAAACTGCAAATTCTTGAGTTGCATACAAAAACATTTTTTTAGGCTTGGACAATATTTGGCCAACTCCTATTATTTTGAAGTAGAAATTCTTGTCTATACTTGTAGCAAGTAGTGATTCCCTAAATAAACTCACAACCAAACTTTAGTTACCAGTAGCAAGCACGTATAAAAGACAAATAGTAAGTAAAGCAAGTTCTGCGCTAGTCTTCGACCCGTTTGCGGTTATTTCACTAAACATGACCAAGTTAGGTCGAAACTTGCCAACATTTTATCCGTTCGTATAAACTGCTCAGGTAACAAGCACAAGCTTCCTGTTATGAGCTTACCATATTGATACCCCTATCATTTAATTAATACTAGGGCTTTGTCTAGATACTCTAATAAAATTTTAATTATTTTATTCAAACAATTTTAGAGTTGTAGGGTTTCAAACACTATAAAAAATAAAATAAAATATTTCACAACTTACACACAACGTCATCTAGTCCCAAACTAAGCAGAGCTTGTACTATGGGTTCTAGAATAACTGATACTAATATATATGTATATGTATATATATATATATATATATATATATATATATATATATATATATATATATATATATATATATATATATATATATATATAATAAACTAAGATAAACACCCATGTTCATGCACATAAAGATTTGTCTTAAGTGGGACTCGAACCCACGACCTCGGCGTCGCAGGCGTCGTAGGTACACTACCCACTCCGCCATCCGGTCGTGAAAAGAAACACTACGTATATGTGCATCAAAAATATATTCTTAATAAAACATCTTAGTCGTAAGTGACTCAAGACTGAATTAAAACGAGATTAAGAGAAAGTTTCTGAGGTGCCGGATAGATCTTATCCGACCTAAAATATATAACCTGACCGAATTTAAAAATAACACAAGTTACACTTGAAAAAGAAAAGAACACAGCTGTCACTTTATTTAACGTATGTTATATATGCTTATTCTGCCAATAAGGTTTATCCAACACCCGTGAAGTTGGGGCTCTAAGACTCCACGTAGTACTCTAGTAAAAAACCTTACGATGTTTAAATTAAGAGACGTGTGTGTTATAGATAATCTTATTTTGACAGATATTAAATACAAGCTGATCATTATATTTTAGCAGTGATTGTCAGTGTTTAACAATTGCTTTAATAAACGCTGACCTATTTGCATTTATATTTAGCAAATGTCCCTCCTAAAACGACAAGGCATTAATATTGCTATATCAAAACAAGTATTGATTCCAAATCGTCGACTCTTAATATTGACTGACATAATGCAATCTAAATGAGCACGAAACGGCAACCACGCTGCCAAACGTTCACATAATGAGAATCTATTTCAATAATATACCAATTTCCCACACTGCATGTGACGTTACTGGTATACCGGCTATAGCAGCTATGTAATTGTACATTCCCAAGAATATAATGCAATTTGCCGGGCTTTGCGCTAAATTGCTCCTTGGCAGTTAAAACGAATCACGTCGCATAGGGATTATAAAATTGCGGTAAAATCTCGCCGCGAGATCAAAGCGCTTTCACGACGAAATAAAACGGCCTGTTTGACTGTTTCTGTATTGGCAGATTTGTGAGATTTATACTGTGCATTTCAGCATACTGTGTATTGTCAGGACCAGCGGCTATCCTATACAAGTTGTAGGGTTGTGTGTTTTTCACACGACGTTTTGATGTTAAATGTTGAAAATTATGTATATTCTAAAAACTGAAATGAGTTTGTAACATTATTCAAATGATGAAATACGGGTATTAGGGTCGACACACACCAAAAGCGCGTCGAAGCGCAGCGAATCGAAGCGCAGTTTCAGTGTTATATGAATTCCAACTCTATTCTCACCACCTTAATACTCATTATTGCATAAGAAACTCAAACGAGTCGCGCGGATGCCCGCGGCGCCGCGGGTATTCCAGCAAATTCCATAGGAGGTAGCGTAGTTTCTCATGCGATAATGAGTATTATAGTTGTGAGAATAGAGTTGGAATTCATATGACACTGAAACTGCGCTTCGATTCGCTGCGCTTCGACGCGCTTTTGGTGTGTGTCGACCCTTACTCACGTAATGTCTGAATTCAAGACTAACTGCGACTAAGGCGCGACGTGTCGCACTCTTGAAAATGCCTTAAAGTATAGGTGAAACCGCGGTCGACTAAATAGACCAACATTCATGAGTAATACCCGTATTTCATAATTTGAAATTACCTATATATAATTTTGCCTAAGTTTGTTACTTTCTTAAAAAGAATCCGCGTGTCTATAAAGCTTTTTTAGTTTATATATTACATTATTAACATACAAACTCATACTAAATATAAAATATAATAACTTTTATGTATATTCTTACAAAACCTACGAATAAACATGTACGAATAAAATATCCTCTCTTTTTAAAAGTTTATTCAGTCTTAGAATCACGTATTCAGATCAAGCGGATGTTTCTTTTACATTGAACCTTTGCTACTGAGGTTGGATAAACTTTCCCACAAACATTTTGAATATTAAATGCGAGCTGCAAAAGTTTTTACCCATAATTTAAGGTTGAAAAGGTACGTTATTAAATTGGAAGTATTGCCAATACACATATATTTTCCATACACATTATCGGTATCGAGCTTGCTGCATACGCTTAAGCCTGAAATCCCCAAAAATATCGTTTCGTAAATAAAGACAAGGGCCGTAATATCGCTTTTTTGCCACTTAAACGCGATGCAGAATATTAACGTTTTTGTATGGCTTGGTGTCAAAATGAATAACATTTGCGTGCAAATAAAGCCTTAGGTAGATTAAATTATTATTAGTGAACAGAGCGAATACGCCGCAGTTTAATTTATGAAATGAATTATGAAATATAACTTTTTTATGAAAAGTACAAAAGGCCTTATATTTGTAATATTTCCAACATCACAAAATATTCGCTACCTTTCCTTGCAAGTCTCGCTCGTATCTTTAGCTAAAAGGTATCACTTCTCTCCGCAAACAACACGGGCGCCTCACAAGCTCACAACGGACGGAGGCCGAAGTACTGTGAAGCTTTACTTTTTACCTCAGAAATGGGTGGTGTGTATACCAAACGACGCGTAATGGCCATCAGCTGCTGATTCGTTTAAAAGGTTTCAGGTATAAAGCCTTCTTTACTACAACGCTCAGCTATACTGGCAGATAACGGGTTTTGTTACTCTTTATTTATGAAGCAATATTTTTGGGGTTGCCAGATTTTTGCGTTCGCTGCTCGGTAAAAACCGTACGTTGAGTATAGGATACGGCATGCACACCAAAAATGGCGTAACTTTTTGACTATCGTGTGAATAAATTCGTAATGTTCTAGAAATTGCTTTTTGTAGAAAAATAAACAGGTTAAACATTGATGAAGATGTGTGACCTTGATATAATTAAGCTAGGTCAAGTAGATATTCTTGATATGTGGCTTACCCTGTAAGACTGATTAAATGTAAGTGAGAATAAATGGTTCTCATGATGAGAAACACGAATTTAGTAAATGACAAAGTAATTCAGCGCTGCAATAAATTTAGATTTTCCAACATTTCCCTCGTGTCTGCAGCTTGTACGAGATAGCCGTTTGTTCCGACAACAAAGTGCTGAAATTCACGATGTAAATCTCTAAAATCTGCCAATGCATAAACGGTCAAACGGACCATTTTATTGCATCGTGAAACGTGTTGATTTCATGGCGAGATAACACTACAATTTTATAATTCATATGTGACATGATTCCTTTTAACTGACAAGGTGCAATATAGCGCAAATTTCAGCAAATTGCATAATAGCTGCCATACTGCTATAGCTGGTACACCAGTAACATCACAGTGCAGTGTCGGATAGTGGTTGTTTAAATAGATGCTCATAATGTGAACGTTTCGACTCCAGCGCTGTCGCTATTGCAAGCTCATTTAGATTGTAATATGGCAGTCAATATTAAGAGGCGATAGTTTGGCAACAACTGGCAGTTTGCTGTCCTGATATTTATTGAAATGTTTGCTTCGTTTGCGTTCCATAGAAGTGATTTAAGCATAGTTTTGATGTCGAGAACCACTTATATGTAACGTTTGTGCATTTTTAAAAGCCATTGTATGTTGGTAAGGGTCGCCACAGACATAGGCGGGCCGGCACATTTTATACTCCGTAGCGATGTCCATTTGAGTCAAAGGCACTTGACTGAGATGGACGCTGCAACGAAATATAAAATGTGCCGGTGGCCTATGTCAGTAACGACCCTTACCAACATACAATGGCTAATATTGATCAATTACATTAAGTAAATTATTATTGTCGTTCTTGATGGAGTTGAACTATAAATAAATTAATTGACGCAGCGCAAAAAAATCAGCTTACCTAGAATTCAAATATTTTGATATGAAAATACAAATTCTGAAAACCCGATACTGGATTAAAAGAGAATCACTGACAACATGACCAATTTCGTAGAAAACAAAGTATTACATGAATGTATATTTTCCAATGGACTTCCATTGAAAAATATACATTCTCTATTTATCAAAAATAAAAAATACTGGGAACTTAACAATTGTACAGTGTTCACCAGAATAAACGTATTATTTTACATGTAGGTACAGATTTTCTCTCAAGGTGAAATTCATGTTTATTCGAATAAGTAATCTCCAGAATTCTCGAATCACCGAAATTATTTTATAAATATATCCAGGGTTTCTCTAAGTATAATTTACCACACAAAAATAACTCGTGTACGGAACCAACCACTCAGTTTTTTGTTAGCCTTAAATATAAACCATGGAGGTAGAATAACACCATGCTACGACCAACAGAAGCATGTTTGAGAAGTTTTAACCCAAGGTTATCTTTAATATTATATAATAATAATAAATAATATTTTTAAAATATTTTTCTTTTGATTAATGAGTAAATAATAAATAATAATAGGTACCTGTAACTAGGTACAGGCCACGCATGCGCAGCGCAGGGTAGCCTTACGTCCTGTCCGGCTTGTATGCGGCGCGTGCGTGGCTCTATCACCACCCGTGGTCGTACACCGCCTTTTGGTTCCGTTACTATTATGTGACCTGGGAAAAGAGAAAGACATTAAATAGGTAAACAATACCAAAAGAGATCGAAAAAGTGCGAGGACACCAAATAATGTTTGTGAAATCCAATAGAATCGCTTTATTTACCTAGCCTCGCTTAGCACAACTCTTTACGAATGGGAGCTATCGATCTCAAAAGGAAATGACAGGTAAAAGTAACAAGTGGCGGTACCTATAGGGTGTACCTGTACCGACAACTTTGCACCTTCGAATTAGGCAATTTCGCCCCTGAATGGACTGACTAGTAAATAGTCAGAAGTAGATTTATTCTGTACCAAATTCGGGCATTTCTTATGCTTTTGTTTGTTATTTTTAGGTTATTGGTATTACTTATAAATAACATAATAGTTAACTTATGTACTCTGTATGTAATTGACTATGTACCTGTATGGCTCACTGTGTGCACTAGGAAACTGTTAGTACAGTAATAAGTTGAATGTTTAATAAATAAATGAATAAATAAGGTTCTTACCAAAATACTGGCTAGTATATGTAGCACCGGTGATCCGGTCGCGTACTCGACACCGGAACGCACTGTGCCGGTCGCGCGGGCTCACCGCGCTTATGTACAAAGAGCCATCATCCAGCCTCTGGTACTTCGACCCTGATAACACAAAAACACATATTGAACCAGCTTTTATACAAAACTTATTGATCCATGGTACGAATCTGTAGAGGAAACGGTCTATTTCTTTATGTTATCCTTATCCTTATAATTGAGAATACGGGTTACTCACGTTATTTTAGCCGGAGATATGCCGACTACATAGTTTCAAATCTATTACGTAGAGTCATCAACTGGGCAATTAATCGCGCTTCGTCGCCATTACGCGACATCTCGCACTGATCCTTATATAAATACGGTCGATATTTGACTGACAGAAGTTTAAATCCCGTGTGATTTCATTTATGGAATACGCATGCGGATGGAGGTTTTCGAAGTTTTGCGAGATGTTTGGAAGACCCCTTGGGTTTTACAGCTTATCCGAAAATTCAAATCTTTACAATTTTCGTTCTGGAAGACGCAAAGAAGACCATTTTATTTTATTTGTGCTAGGGGTCACCGAGTGTTCGAATAAGCTTTCCTTTTACCATATACAGTGTTATTGGTAATTTGAAGTATTCCTTGTAGGGTGTTATAATTGGCCTCAAATGGTCTGCCAAAATTGAGTAGTTTTTAAGATATTGGAATTTTTAGGTTTTTGCTGATCCAGATTAAATTAAAAAAAAATAAATGCTAAGAAATGTGAACTGCATATGTAGTTAAATTTTCATTTTTATTGTAGCTAATGTCTTAATTAATCATTTAAATACTTGAAAATTCAATTATATGATATACCTACTTATAGCACAGAACAGGCTTCTTATCAATCAATTTTTAATGTCTGAATCTGGGATATTTCAGCAAAACCCAACAATTCAAATATTTCAAAAGCTACTGAATTTCGCCTGAAGATTTATGTGCTCAGATTATTGCATTTGGGCCCTATTATTACACCCTACAAGGAATACGTCAAATTACCAATAACACTGTATAAAGTTTAACTAGTACATACATATATATTAGTTATTGATATTGAGTTTATAAAATATAAAGTTTAACTGTGCTTTTATAAACGTTGCAGGCTTTAAACTTATAACTTATACAATACAGTCCTTTTTCCATCGGGTTTAGCTCTTACTTTAAAATATTTTCATAGTAAACAGCAGTTTAGTAAAAGTAAACCACAATTTTAAAACAGTAGTTTTCCTTCAGATATGACACGAACAAGCTTGCTTGCTTCTCTCTGCTTGCAAACATGCTCTCAGTATGTTTGCGAAGCGCTGAAGTTAAGCAGTCGGTTTATTTATGCAGGGCGACTCATGTTCAAGACGCTTGGATAACTTTGTCAACAAAACATATTTACTACCGTTATGTTTAAGGTAGAACAACACCAAAAAAAACCTTATTAATTATTGAATTATATATTATTAGATAAGTTACAAATTACATTTATTTACTTATATTAGGTATTTTCGGTATCTATCTTCACTTTAAGCAAAATGAAAAATTTAAAATGTTTCAATGTGCCACACACCCTGAAATTATAACGCTTTCTCTTTTAAATCTGTCCATCCAAAGGCAGAAATTGCGTCAAGCGATAAGGCCGCCTTTTGCATATTGTTATTGTCTTTCAATAGTTGTCTTTAGTTTGAAATGGAATGGTATGCAAATAAAGTTTTAGCTATCTATCTATATTATTCTTGTTTTATGTGCCAGCCGTAGGACGAGTTCAGATTATACCTACAATTATTCGATCATTAAGAGTAGACTACCCGAAAGGTGTGTTTTCATACTAACGTAATATGGGTTTAACGTAATTTTGAAAACATAGGCGCTAACGAACAAGCATTTTAGTGTTTTAGATATTATATAAGATAAAAACTTAATGATAATAAAGTAAAAGCCATATTACTTTTGTATGGAAAATAGCCAAGCATTGTTCCACCTTAACGTTTATAATTTATTGATAATATGAAATAGAAATAGAAATATTCTTTATTTGTAAATGTAGGTATCATTTTACAAAAGATCTTATAATAAATTAAGTTCGCTACATTTTACCAAAAAGGTATACAAATCATGTTTGACATACAAAACAATATCTGATAACTAATTTATAAGCATTTAAGTTCTTATTATATACTGGCTTACACATATTTATGACCTTATAATTAATTTCTTATCTACCACTATACAATTTACACGTTTTATATATGTAAGTACGGAACAATCTATCTTTTATAATATACTAATATAGTATCTACCGTCATTTACTGTTGTTGTTGGTAAAAACGAAAAAATTATAGTGACTCATAAAATTCAAATACAATATAATAATGGTGGATAACGACAAATATTCGGGGTATAAATATTTTTACTATGAGAGAGACTTGTTTTTTCGCATGGTTAGTGGCCAACAGAGTATTAAAAGTTGTTCAGGCCGCTATAATGGCCCAATTGAATGGGCCATTAGACCTCAGCTCAATAAAGTGCTGTAAAAGTGTAATAATAGCAGCCCTGTATCTAATACATGTCCCACTGCTGGGCTCGGGTCTCTTCTCATGATGAGAAGGGTTAGGCCATAGTCCACCACGCTGGCCAAGTGTGGATTGGTAGACTTCACACACTCTCGAGCACTTTTTAGGTACTCTCAGGCATGTAGGTTTCCTCACGATGTTTTCCTTCACCGTTAGCAAGCGATATTTTATATGATAAATACACACTTATTTTCGAAAAGACGAATCTTAACGATTTATTGACAGAGGTGTGTGCCGTGGGTTCAAACCCGAGACCTTTGACTTCGCAGTCCTACGGTCTCCCACTCGGCTTTCGCTGCCTCTAAAGCTGTAAAAGTATATTTTATACAATTTAGGCCGATTTTCTCCGTGGCCCGAGGCTTGCTAAGCTTGATGATGTTTAGATGTTAGTGACTCTAAATTTGTTTTTAAAGGAAGCAATATGTCAAAGTCTTGCGGTGTTTTACCGCCTCTACTTATGATTATATGCATGTTCATACACAACGTAAGTAATCATTTAAAAGCTCGTTTTCTGTCGAATAAGTTTGTTTTCATATCACAAAAATTTTAGATAAAAAAATAAAATTTCAAGATTGAAATCTACCTCAAAACAAAAATCTCGCACACATTTGTTCAGATTTGTTAAATAAATTTTTGATCAAAGAGAACACAAGGAAAACGCGAATATTAACATTCCTCATAATTTTTGTTAAGGAAAATGCTTTTTAATAATCGTAATCTTCAATTACTGCGTCAAATTGTTAAAGGTTATTAGGCTTTTCAACACCTAATTTATTTTTTGTGGAAATATGACGGCAATGTAATTGTGTGTGTCATCACTTGACAAGTGTTTTGATGAGAAAAGCTACAATTTCCTCTCAGCGCGAAATCCTAATTTATCGCGAAATTTATTTTTCTCGACTGCTTATTTATGCTGAAAAGAGGTTTTTCACGTCGGTTCTGTATTATTGGGTTTCAGATTTTATTTTCGCGTCCTTTTCGTGTTGTTTAATGCATGTGTCGTAAATAATAGTTTTGATTGGCGTGTCATGAATATGTTCAATCTTTTTGTTGTCGTTATTTCATTTCGTCGTTAAAACATTTGTAATGTATATTAAGGAAGCAAAAAAGGTTAGTTTAAATCATAGCAAATTGCGCCTCATTGTCTGAACAAATTTACCTCCGCCTATGTATAATGGCTTGATTTTATGTACTGACAAAATACTTAACTAAACATAATGTAATGTTTAACTTTATTTAATAGATTGATACAATTTAAAATCTACCCGATTGTAAATGTATAGGTACTGCTTATAGATTCCGTTCCTTTGTACTTAAAGTTTTATCCCCTCTATTTCACTACTCTCAATGACCTCTCAGAATCTAACTATAAAATGCATCCTCGTAACTTTGTTGACTTTCCATTCCAACCCGCGATAAGTGCTCAGCTATTCCGATCTAATTACTCGTTAACAGTAGAACATTATCGGAATCTGATGCTTGTACATTACCCAGTGAATGGATGCAGTAAAACGGCCTAATTGATTGTGATTGTCGTTTTGAACCATTTATCTCAGATATAAAACAAATGAGATGAGTTATGATTTACTAAACGACGACGCTGTTTCCCATACATGTCACTAAAATTTTTTGCATTGCAAGAATACTATAACTAGTAATTTTGTAACTGAAAGTGGATATTTACAGTCCCGTGCCTCGAAAAGCACGAAAAATCACCTGATTCTGCGCCTGATCTCTTGGACGTTTCTGGAATGGTCTTGAAGGTCCTAGATGGCATTCTACAAAGGGCCTGGACGAGACTATAGCTAGCGTAATGGAGAGTTTTTTTTCTATCGGCAAAAGGGCCTGAGGGTGATCCACAAAGCCTCACACATGAGGTCTTCTGGCGATCGCCATCCTAAATAAATAGCCAGGCTGAGCCAGTGTTTTAGCTAGGAGTATATTATTCTTACGTACCTAAATAATGTGAGACGGCGATCTCGTCATCAGTGAACCAGTCAGTAAGGCTGACACGGTCGGCGCAGTGCGGAGGCACCACGCACCGCAGCACCGCCGCGTTGCCTTTCATCACGTACTCGTCTGGGACGTGCACCTCCCATGGTATGTTTGGTGCTGGAAACAATGGACACAATATAGTTCACAATTCGGTCTAGACGTTTCTAGAACTTAGGGTCAAAGAATAATCTTCAACAAAACGTAAAGGATTAAAAATATAACACAAACAAATTGAAGTGACAAATGTGTTTAATATTAAATTTATATTTTTTTTAAGGATCAAATCTCGCTAACAAACATGGTTGGTTAAATGCAAGGAAATCAAAGAACTTTGAAATAAATAAAACCTAAATAAAACCTAAATCCGTCGAAAATAAGGTGAAATAGAATTTTTTATGTACAGCTTATTGTTGAAAATTGTTTATCCATCTAATATCAGAATCCTTTCATTCAAATAACATTATTGGTAAAATAATATATGTAAATATCTCTATGATATTTCTTTAGAATCGAGTTGATTCGATTTTCCGGCGACACAAGCAAGTTTTCAAAAAAAGTTGAATGGAGTTTCGATTGTTTATAAAAAAAGTCTTTAGACTTTATTTTTTATTAAAGATACTTTCCCTCCACGTGGCGTGTGAGTCCTATATATTAGTTCATGTTATATTTTAGCTGGTCAGTAAGTCTTACTTGACGATTGTGAAACAGGCCTTTAGTACATAATATAGTAAAACTTCGTTTGGTTATACGCTATCATAATGAGATAAAATCCCAGCACTAAAAACAAAGAACACGATAAATTATTAATTTAAAATTTTAAAATAAAACGAGAAACAATAATGTTCTTTTTCTATTAATAAGGCTTTAATACAGCTAAGCTATGAACAAGCTTAACTTAACTACCGAAGCGCGAAACATTCTGTATATATTCCCTCTTGGCCGCGAGAGCGACAAGACGTGTCCACTGTGTGTTAAAAATTAATAAATAGCAAATAATCAATTAAACAAATTAAATAAAAAAGTTCAAAGTACCAGGCGAACATATCGCGGTAGCGTACGCCGAGTCAGTGCAGGAACGAGATAGCAAGTACTGAGACGGAAGTTGCCGCGAGAACTGCAAACCTGTCCCCACGCATCGAACTCGTGACGAGTATATCACTGCAGCTGTTGCTTGCCGCGATCTACAAGAGGCAGCGGATTGCGGGTTGGTTTGTCGATAGTGGGCTAAAATCAAACTGCGTCAGCAATAGTTAACACAATATTCATCCTTAACTATGCCTCTTAAACGCACCACACCGAGAACACCTGTAGCGGATAAAATGGAAAGTGCTGCCGCTGACGTTTGCCCTCGAAAATCTGTCTCTGGATCTTCTCCTGATCTCTCCTTCATCGGGCAGGACAGTAACGTTACACTGCGACAGAAGACTAAGCGCGGGGACTGCGATTGTTTACCACGCTTGGAGGAAATATGCGCAATGCTAACAACATCTACAGCTAAATCAGATTACAAGTATACAGCACTACAAACCTCAATCTCAGAAGTCATTGCCCAAAATGATGAGATAAAAGAGTCCATTAATTTTATGTCGAAAGAATACGACGACGTTAAAATAAAACTTGCCGAGTTGGAGACTGAACGTGAGACTGACCGATGCTACATACGTGAGCTGGAAGGAATAGTTGAAAATATGCAACGTCAATTGCTCTCTACTAAGATAGAAATTCGTAACGTACCTCAATCTAAAGAAGAGAATAAAGATGACCTCTGTGACATTGTGGTGAAGACTGCTGACGTGATTGGCTATCCTATAAAAACAAGTGAAATAAAGGATGTCTACCGAGTGAAAAACAAAAATAACTCCACCACAATAAATGTTGACTTCCTAAGCGCTATAACCAAGGACACGATCCTTAAGAAGGTGCGTAAATTTAATAACCAGAATAAACCGAACAGGCTCAACACTACACACCTTAAAATTGATGGACCAGGTAAACCAATTTACCTGTCTGAAAAATTAACACCAAAAATGCAACGTTTGTACTACCTAGCTCGCACGTTTGCCAGTAGTAATAACTACAAGTACTGTTGGACTTCTTACGGAAAAGTACTTATGAAAAAAACTGATGGTGAGCGATACGTTGTCATAACTAATGAAGCCTATCTTGATAATCTTGGCAAAAATATATGACTACCTTTTGGAAGCAGATTTTTTATAACTTTATCAGAACTCAACTGCTTGTTGCTTGTACCATTATTTCTTCATGTAGCTTTAAAAAGTTTTTCTAATTTTTATATCCGTCTGAAATCATGCACTAATAAAATGCATTCATTTTGCACACATTACGCGATACATTCAATATCTTACACCACATTTACCCTTCACATATGTTACACACTACTCACAGACTTATTCAATACCATTTACAAAATCACTACAAACATAACATCATTTACGCAATACACTATTTTTATGATCTGTAGCCGTTTTTCTGCATCCATTACAAAAACTCGTCCAAACAAGAATGATTCCAGAAAGTATTACGTAAACAAACCTTGTAGTTGCTACAAAGTGATAACTCGATTTACAAAACCAATAATAAGTAACTACGATATTTCTACAAAAACTTTTTTAGTTCCACCTTCAACTTCAATTTTGTTCCGTAAACAAACATATGCAATATTTAATCCTAGTATCAACTTCTCAGTGCAAACAAAATTTTTAAATACCCACTTTTCGAGATGTATTTGTGACACAAAAGATTTAATTAATAAAATTCAACTCGTTAAGTAATATGATAATAAACGACGTTGATAGTGAAGGCATTGTATGTACGCGAGTGAGTGATCCTACAGATTATGCGCACTTAATACGCAATTCAACCGGTAATTCTTTCTTAACATTGACAGTTAATATACGGAGTTTGAGTGCTAACTTCGATATGTTTTGTTTGTTTCTCGCTAAGTTTAGCAAATTAATTTCCGTTGTAGTTTTGACTGAATGCTGGACAAACGAGCATTCCTCACCGCCAACCTTGTGTAACTACAATATGTTTAGAGCAAATAGATCCTTTAATAAAAATGATGGAGTTGTCGTATATGTACGAGACATATTCGAAGCGACTTCGTTCGAACCGAATTGCTCAGAGGGAAACTGTATTGTAGTTAATGTTCGGGATGAAATTTGTATTGTCTGTACTTATCGCCCGCCAAGTTTTAGGAACCCACTTGGTTATATAAATTCATTGGATAGTATTTTAAGTACCTGCAATAAATGCAAAGTATTGATATTAACAGGCGATTTGAATTTGGATATTATGCCTGATAACCTTAACGGCAACTCGTCAATTTATCTTGATTTAATGGCTAGTTATGGTCTTAAGCAGGGAATTAATTGCCCTACTAGACAAAGTACACTATTGGACCATTTTATGGTGAGAACAACATTTAGAGCTCAAACTTTTGTATTTAATGAACTGACTGATCATTCGCCTATATTGTTGCACATTGAATATACTTGTGCTCAAAAACAGATCAGATCTTTTACCAAGATTGATATTAATAAGGAAGGCTTAAATCAATGCCTAAAAAATGAAAATTGGAACGAACTGTACACAACTAAAGACGTGAACAATGCCGCTCAAATATTTGTCACAAAATTAGAAAACTACATAAATGTCAATACAACAGCTAGAAAAATTCCTAAGCGCATTAGACCAATTAAATCCTGGATCACAGTAGGAGTTGTAAAATCTATAAAAAAACGAGATAGATTGCACAAGAAGATAAAGAACAATTTAGATAATCAGGATCTTAGAAACAAATATTTAACATACAGAAATACATTAAAAAGAATTATTAAAACACTAAAAAAAGATTACTATACTGAAAAACTAAAAAAAAATAAAGGTAATATAAAGGACACTTGGAATACTGTCAAAGAACTTTGCAATATGAATAAGTCCAATACAGCAATACCTACGGAACTACTAAAACTAAAAGCCACAGTTACTGAATCACTAAACGAAGTTAACAATTTTTTTACATCGGTGGGATCAAACCTTGCCAATCAAACACTTCAGAAACTTAATACGGATGAGTATACCTTGGCCAAGGAATCTAAAAAAACAGATGCACCCCTACACTCCATAGCTCTATATTTGACAGATCCCACTGAGGTTATTAATGTAATAAACAACCTTAAAACACATAGTGCGCCAGGGTTAGATAAAATAACAGCATCCATTTTAAAAACCTTCTGCTACTACTTAGCTGAACCAATCGCATACCTGACTAATCTTAGCTTTGAGCACGGTATTTTCCCTGAAGTATTTAAATACGCTATTGTCTGTCCCATCTATAAATCAGGTGATAAGTCTCTCGCGACAAACTATAGGCCAATTTCTCTTTTAAGTACCCTTTCTAAAGTAATAGAAAAAATTATGAACAAGCGATTAATAAATTACTTAGAGCGCAATAAACTTCTTAGCCCTAATCAATACGGATTTCGTGAAAACCATTCCACTGATGATGCTGTTTTACAACTTACCTCTAAAATCACAGAGCACCTTGATAAAGGAGACAAATGTGTAGGGGTATTCCTGGATCTACAAAAGGCGTTCGATACCGTATCAATTCCAATCCTTTTAACTCGTCTAGAGAATTTGGGAATTAGAGGGAACGCACTTTTGTGGCTACAGGACTACTTGACTGATCGGTACCAATGTGTTAGAGTCGAGAATCATGTCGGTGACTTCGGTCAGGGCTCCTACGGGGTCCCGCAAGGTAGTACATTGGCCCCCAGCTTGTTTTTAGCGTACATTAATGACCTATGTAATTGCCAAATTAAAGGTGCTGAAATACAGATGTTTGCCGATGACACCGTTGTACTCTTTTGTGGCAATACGTGGGGCAACGTACGGGAATTGGCAGAGGAAGGCATGTCTCGGATTACTGCATGGCTCGAAGACAGTTTATTATCTTTGAATGTCACTAAAACAAAATTCCTTTGTTTTAGCAAAACCATTGTAACCAGTCCAAAGAATTTTGAGCTTCGCACACATTGTTACCCTTGTAATCGAACAAATGAAAAGTTTCTTTCCAGTTGTGATTGTCCTACTTTAATTAGAACATCAGAAATCAAATATTTAGGAGTCACTATTGATGACAAACTTAACTGGAAAAAACATATCAATACTGTTAGCAACCGATTAAGGAAACTTATTTATATCTTTAAAGAATTACGGCTAATACAAGACACTACTCTGCTGATTCAAATATATAAAGCTCTAGCTGAATGTGTAGTCACCTATTGCATATGCTCATGGGGCTCATCAGCTAAAACACATTTACTTCAACTTGAAAGAGCACAGAGAGCAGTACTCAAGGTTCTACTACGTTTACGGTTTCGGTATCCTACACATTTATTATATGAAAAAGTTGACGTGCTAACAGTCCGCAAATTATTTATATACCAGTGCATACGTAAATATCACAAAAACACTGTACCTATTTTGCATAACTCAGGTAAAAGAGTGGATAAGTGTCCGGTACCCAGAGTTCGAAGCACATTTGCCCAACAACACTATTATAATATTGCACCTCGAATGTACAACAAACTCAATCTGGTATTTAAAACGAAACACCTATCAAACTATCAAATAAAAAAAACTATTAAACTATGGCTTAAAGATTTGGATTACATTGAAGTCGAAAATTTGTTAGTAATCATTAAATAGAAAACACACACACATGCACACACACACACACACAAACACAGATACATACACACACACACACACACACACACACACACACACACAAACACACATACATACACACACACAAACACACACACGCACACACACAATATAAAGTTGTTTATAATTTTACTGTAAGGATTTCTTTTTTATTTTATTTTTTATCATTTGTAACAAACATACTTAAACTATGTTAAATCTATTTGGGAAGGAACTGGTTCTCAACACACAGCTCACGCTAGTTTGGGAATCAGGGCTTATATTTATATTGTTAAATGTATTTTGTTGCAATAAATGATTTATTTATTTATTTATTTATATATTTATTTTACGTGATAAAGTTTCCTCTTGTTTGAAACTGTATTTACTATCTTGTGATTCGTCTTTATGTTCTCTGAAATACTGTGTGAAAGGAAAGATTATTACTTTTTTAATAAAAAAACTTTGATAATTTTGTTCAACTTGGTTTAAGTAGTTTACTCAAGAATACAGAGTCTTCAAAATAATACTAAAACCTGGCGTGTTTTTTATTAGAAAATGTTTCTAAAAGAATCAGTTGGAACTGTACGACGCAATTAAATACAGAAGTTATAACGAATACGAGTGGATAGAAATAAACAATGCTATGTAATTCACATAATTATAACACTATTCCAGAAAACATTAAGACTAGGTGAGTTGTAATTAAAACCTAATCTTCTTTGAATAAATAGACAATCAAAGAAAAGGTATTCCTGTGTTATCTTTATTATGCCAGCGACCATCGAAATTAACGCAGGACCTTTATGTAAATATGATAATGCCGGCCATAAAGTTTATCTCCACATCTTCTACACACTTAAACTTTAAACAAATCGCCGTAAAACCGTTATTATCCACTTAATTATTTGAGGTCAGCCGAGTAGGGCTCACAATTAAAAGACTGCTGACTATGTATTATCTCGGTAATCCCTTTTAACACAAATGGGAGTTACTTCAGAGCCCTAATTGCGGATTTGAAATCGCTTTTATCTACGCTTCATTTAGTTTATTTCCCATGAATTGTAACACAGCCGCTACATTTTATTCTGGGGTATGGGGTAATCCTCAATTAACCTCCCTTGGAAGCATTATTACTTGCAGGTGGGCGCTCGCAATTTTTTAATGAACGGCTTTAAAAAGATGGAGAGTACAACCTGTTCAAAGTTTCAAATACAAAGTACATTTAGTGAAAAGAATGTAGCTACATTGCTGTATTTTTTCTAAGTAGTAACTTTACAGCTTTAGTGCTGTTTCTGGGTTAATATACTCGTACTGCTTTCATGGTTTAGTGAACGGTTTAAACAGCATTGCGCTGCAAGCGGCGTCTTAGTTTCTCGTTTTTGGAGTTCACAATTTAGGCCAGGTGCATTAAAGTTATTCTGCTAGTCCTGAACTCTATTTCAACAAGTTAAGCGCAGAGGCTGACTCTATTATCAAGAATGTTTTACGTAGAGCATGTTTCAAATTGGTTGAAACAGAATCGTTCAAGACTTGTTCTATATTTTGTACGAAAAACTAATTAAGAGAACGAAAGCATTTGGAAAGGTGTTTTGAAGTTTTTAGTTGGTAGTTAAAAGTTTTAGTTGCGAAAGGTATTATTCAATTTTTGGCCGTATAACAATAAACGCGCCTTACTGGTCGCGCCTTATTTGGTGGCAGAATATTTTTACAAATAGATGGCTAAAGGTAAAATTAAACTAGTCAGGAGTTATTTAAAAAGGACAGGCAGAATACGCAAAAGTACTAACAATACCATTAATATAAAACTCGCTTAAATAATATCTACTGTATATTATAATTACGTGTTACTGTACGTTATATTATATATATAAAATTCTCGTGTCACAATGTTAGTTACCTTACTCCTCCGAAACGGCTTTACTGATTTTTACCAAATTTTATATGCATATTCAGTAGGTCTGAGAATCGGCTACTATCTATTTTTGTAAGTGATAAGGGTTGTTCACTCTTAACATTTTCTTTAAATTTTTGGACATCTTTTTATTTTTTATTTTTTTTTATTTGTCTATAATGTGGCATTAAAAAATACACACAATACTAAACTTTTAACCTTTTATCACCAACCCCTATTTTTTAATAGCCATTTTAGTAACCTTAGCGCTTTTGACAATATGAACTTTTTAAATGTACCTTTATGGGGTTTGACAAGACATTGACATAATGCGTGCTTCAAATATCGTCACAGTGAATGTATGCATAGTTAAGACAAGACAACGTCTGTCGGGTCAGCTTGTTATTTTATAATAATAAGGCACTCTGGTTATGTTGCATTTATATAATTAAATCTCTTGCATCAGATAGCGTCAGAAATGCCGCTGACGAGATTAGATAGCCACTTGGTACGCTGCGGTGGACCAACTCGTGAAACGAACAATTAGCTCTGTATTGTTTCACTTGAGAAGGATTTTAAAGAGATAGCGCCAAATAAACTTACTCGAAAGTGAAAATATTTAATTGAGAAGAGTATTGTGTTATGTAGTGAAGTTTAGTTATTGAATCGTATTTCAGTCTTAGAAAAAAAATCTGGTCAACAGTAGTACAGAAGGGAAAACTCTTGTATTTATTATTTGTAGTGGTTGGATTTTTATTTACTTTTTACAAAATTGTGTTGTATATTTCCAAAATTGTTCTCTAAAAGGGGATAAGGCTCAGTGGGCGTTATGGTGCGTTTATAAAATGTATTTTGTCTTGTGCAAACTACAAATGGAGTTAAAGATTCCGCTGAAGATATTATATAACCACTTACTACAATGGGGTCAACTGATTCATTAAACGAGCAATTAACTCTGCATTGTTTCACTTGAAAAAGGTTTTAAATAGGAATCAACAAAAAGCTAGAATACTAAAAAATATCATCAAATCAACAAGAGTATTGTGGTATCTTGTGAGGTTCACTTATTTAATCATATCTTAGTATTGGGCCAATTTTATGGTCAAGAGTTGGACGCAACGGAAAGCTTTAGTATTGCTTTTCTGTACTAGTTGGTTTTCTATTTCATTTTTAACTAAATAAAGTTGTATATTTTGATAAATAATGTTTTCTGCAAGAGACAACAGAGTCATTAGGCGTAATGTTACATAAGCATAATTTATTTGTCTCGTGCAAATGGCGACGTCCAAAATGCCTCTGTCGTGATTAGATATCGATTTACTACGTTGTGGTGAACCAACATGTAAATCGAACAATTAACTCTGCATTGTTCTGCTAATAACCTTTCTTTGGCATTCGGATTTTAAAAAGAAAACTCCAAAAATACTTGTTAAATTCTCTAGGTGAAAACACCAAATCGACAAGAAGAGTATTGTGTTATCTTGTGAAGTTCACTTATTGAATCGTGTTTCGGTCTTAGTGCAATTTTCTGATCAAGTTGTACATAACGGAAACTAGTTTTGTATTGCTTTCTGTATTGGTTCGTTTCCATTTGATTGTTAACAATATATTTTAAACACATTTAAAAAAAAACTAAAAAAATTATAAGGCATTGTGTTGCACTTGCAAAATTAATTATCTCGACAGAGATCTCTCTAGAGATAGCGACAGAGATTCTTATGTCGAGATTAGATAAGCACTTACTACATTGTGGTAAGCCAGCTCGTGAAACTAACCATTAGCTCTGCATTGTTACAAGATATAATTATTTAATAAGAAATCAAATAATACAATTAAAAGAAATACAAATAATAAACTAACAAATACCTAACTTATATAATAGATGCTAAATCTAAGAGACCGCAGCCAGTGGGCAACGTGCCCAACATACTGGTAGCATTGCCACTTTGGATGGCAACACTAATCAGAAATAAAAAGGATTTTAAAAAGGACAACCAAAGCCCGCAACAATATTGCAATAATATTATAAGTTAACTAGTAAAATCTTCATAAAAACCAGTCAATAAGCGAAATATTGTCAATAATATTGTGTGTGTGCGGCTACCCAAACAGACTAAACTGACTAGAGTACAATATGCTATTCTAGAAAGCTCACTTATTGAGTCGTGGTTTAGTCTGGGCCAACTCCCTGGTCAAGTTTAGTGAATAAAACGAAAAACTTTTGTATTGCCTTGCTGAAACAGTTTATTTTGTTATCTATTATGTATTATATATTTTGTTATCTACTATTATATATTCATTATGCTATTATAAACCAATTATTAAATTAATAAATCCTGCCAATGAATGCCGGTATTGGTAATTTTAGCTCCATTGTTATTAGTTAATGAAAATCAATGATTAATTTCTATTTGGTCTGTTTGCTTCCATTTATTTGACCGCTTCGATCAAATTGGTTTCAGAGGTTTATAATTGCTCATTATTTTGTAAGTACGGCTCAGAGAAATATCTCATCCTTATTCACGATTTTGAAAAAACAATTAAGATATTTCTTATTAGATTTTTACCAAGAATTTATATAACAGGGTATTTGGTTTGGCTATCTATCGTTTTAGCACCCGTAACTTACGTATCACACCATGTGTTTGGGATTAAGCCAAAAAAAACTTAATCATTTAATTAAAATAAAACCGTGGCGTGAAAAGTGTTTGGGGTGCTAAAACTACTGATAAAACACTATATTTATAAAACATTTCAAGAATACATTATAGTAGCCACATACAACTCACAGACATTGATAATTATATTTTACTCCAAATTTGAACAATTTCTAAAATTATGTGCCTCTTTTTTAAGTACTTTTAAGTAGAATTAAGTTTTCTATTTGTATTAGTTTATTGCTATAAATAGTATAAATAATAAATTAATAAAAAGTTTATTGCACGTGTTGAGTTAAATAATAAATAAATAACTCACCTGCATGTACGTGAATGTTCTTTGAAAGGATGGCGAACCCACTAGCCAGCCTCAGTCGACAGCGGTATGTGGTTGCGTGCACGTCTCTTCTGAACATCTCTGCGGGGAACGGAGGCAGCTCCAGAGAGCCATTGGACAGCACCCGTCGAAGACCAGCTACTGAACTGGCTGCGGTGTTGTCTGCTAGCAACCATGACAGCTAGAACAAAGAAAATATCGTTTGAGAAAGATTGCAGATGAAAGAACCAGAATTATGAGATTAAATCCGATTGATATTCGTATGTATATGATATAATATCGGTTTTACGGTATTTTCTAGCTCTGTATCTAATACATGTCCCACTGCTGGGCTCGGGCCTCTTCTCATGATGAGAAGGGTTAGGCCATAGTCCACCCCTACGGCCAAGTGCGGGTTGGTAGACTTCACGCGACCTCGAGTACTTATGCACTCTTAGGCATGCAGGTTTCCTCACGATGTTTCCTTATTTATATGATAAATACACACATATCTTCGAAAAGACGAATCTTAAGACGGTTTATTGATAGAGGTGTGTGTCGTTGGTACACGAAACCTTTAACTTTTCAGTCCTATGGTCTCCCACTCGGCTGTCGCTGCGTTACTGGTTGTAAAATGCGGTGTCCATGCGTTAAAACAGCGTGAGGTAATAAATAGGCCTATGAAAACATCAACGTTCATATTTTCGGGTAGCTATAATAACTACCTCTTCTGCAAAGCCTGATAACTGAAAGGTGTCATTTATATGGATGCTGAGTTTGTTATGCAGAAATAACTGCCGTGAATAGAAGGGTGTAACAAAATGTCAGAAATTCCTAAACTTTATACTTCAGTGTACACTTTAGTATTACTGGACGAAAAAAAAGGAGATGTTTCTTAATTTGAATGTAATTCAAATTAAGAAACACCTAAAGTGTCACTTCCTGCGACTGAACACTGTCAGCTAAAATACAGGCTTCTGCCTAGTTTAGTAAACAGTGCCAGTACCCTCATTTTGTACATAATTATGTAAAAGAATAGCGTCAAACAACTAGATTAGTAAAATATGTATACCTTATTTGTGTCAAATAAACATTTTTATTTTTATTTTTTTATTCATGGTCAAAGGTAATGAAAAGAAAAAAAAAATACCTACGGAATTTTGTATCTGCGAAGGGTACAAGATATTAACTAATTAAAAAAAAACTTATTCTTTACATAATAATATGTTTAGTTGCTGATATTTTTTTTTTGTCTTATCTTTTGATAATAGTCTAATGTAATAATAATAATGTTTATTTAGTATACAAATTACAATAGTTCTGAGGAAAACAGCACTGAGCTCCGAGCTAGGATACCCTGCGTTGTGGGGTTCAGTTTATTTCATCCCATTACATTTTGAAGCTTGTAATTATAATTTAGATATTATAACATATAATAAAATGCAATAATAATCTTAATAATTTACTTTAAATTTTTTTTTCTGTAACCGGAGGTTTTTTATACTACGCCCAGGCGAACGAACGTGTAGTCCACCTGATGGTAAGTGGAGTACAGACCATGGACATCAATAATCCACAAAATCAGATAATAGATGCGTCGCTGCAGTTGAGGACAACGGTGTTATGCCTCATGTGCCAGTAATTTAAGGGCCTGATCTCACCTCCAAACCGGAACACAGTAATGGCAGCACTACTATTTGGCGGCAGGTTAAAGGTGAGACGGTGGTGCTGCCGCCCTTAGTAAAAGTTTTCACGGTACTCTTCTTTACTTTACACGACGACGCACCGAGTTTTCAGCGCGTGTTCAGTTTGGGAACCACCGCACAAGGTTATGTCATGCGCAGGTACTTATTTAAAAGCCGGGGTTGTGGGTTTTAGGGAGTGTTATATATGACTTACCTTGTTGGTGTTGGTCTATTAGCTTAGACAATGTGTGATTTAGTCAGACTTAAACGAAATCACGTGGAAATATGTAAGTCAAAGGGGTTGACTGTTAAAGGTTGGTGACAAAGGGCGAGTTCAAAACACCAAAAACTGCAGTTGGGATGTTATTATAACGATTAGAAAGTTATCTCAAGTCAAAGTTTGGACAAAAATATTTGGTCGATATTCAGTACCTACTCGTGCCCTAAGGTAGACTTGGTATCTGTGTTAGGAGGTTGGGTTTAAATGTAAGAAGTCTATTTGGTCGCAAAAAAACGTTATATATCATCCGATGAGATATAACTAACTCGATGGTCTAGTGGTTAGCGTATGCGTCTCTCATCACGAGGTCTGGGGTACGATTCCCGGGTCGGGTTAGGTGTTTTTTGTGAACTTTCCGTCAATTGTGCCCGGTGGATGGCGAAAGGCTCACCCCTTATCCCAAGGGACATGACAGGTGAAATGTGGGTGTTGTACACCTCTGCCACACCCTTCTGGGTAATATAGGCGTTATGTTATGTTATGTTAGTGGTAGAGTACCTTTCGAGTTAGTGTAGTGATAAGTGACAAATAAATTAGTACGATAAGTGTCGTTATAAAAGAACACATGAACAAAGTGACTTCCCCTTAACAAAAACTAAGTAAAGTGTTAATGGACGCATTCTTAGATTATATTATAACGTAGCAATTTAGGTTAACTTAATATTAATTATTAGTCTTGATAGGCTAGATTGTAATGTAAATAAGATATCATAATTTTAATAATTGATTTCTTATAATAATAAAAAAAAATAATGTTAATGGTAAATTAATTATTGTTATTGTAATTAACACGAGTTGCAGTTTGTTGTTTAGGTATGCGAGTCATACGGAGTTATGAAAGCTGAAAAAGTTACTTTAAACAACTGCTACAAATTAACAGTATAAACCCGTGAACTGTAACAATTAACTATTTCAAATTACGCAGCGGCATAAAGCTACATTTCTCACAGAATTGCACAAGTTTCACGTGAAAACGAGAATGTTAAGCGATGACGGTTTTCGCGACAGATAATACGATACTACGTGATATTTATATTACTCCGGGGCATATTCAGGATCGCTGTAACCTGCGAATGCCCTCCCCTGAGTGTCTTTCATATCTCGCACTTTTTCATCTCAAAGTTTTGTTTTTGACGTAAATACTCTTTTGTCCTACCTTTGTAGCTAAAAAAAAGTTTTATTGGAAAATTCTAAAGGTGCTACATAGATTAAGTGTAGGTCACTTTATGGTTTTATTATCAGGCATGAAAAATAAATAAATAATAAAATAAATATCTCACAACTTACACACAACGCCATCTAGTCCCAAACTAAGCAGAGCTTGTATTTTAGGTATTAGAATAACTGATATTAATACATATATATACTTTTCTTTGGTATGATATGATATTAATACATAAATACATACTTATTATACATGGAAATACCCAGACTAAGACAAACTTCCATGTTCATGCACACAAAGATTTGTCTTAAGCGGGAATCGAAGCCGCGACCTCGGCGTCGCAGGCAGGTATTCTCCCCACTCTGCCATCCGGTCGTCATAAAAAGGCCGAGTAATTTGTGAAATCATCTTGAATTAATAGTCGATTAGGGACCTTTGAGCTTCGGCTTTATAGATCCAATAACATTTTATAAGATCAAAAACAACAAGTATTTTTAATTTTGGTCATAATACAACATTAATATGGTCGTTACATCTAACAAAAAAATCTCTTATTATTCCTATATCTTAGACCTTTGACTGCTAAGTCAAAGCGAGACCTTAATTTGACCCGAACTTTGGGTCGAACCCACGGCACATAGCTCTGTCAATAAATCGTTAAGATTCGTCTTTCCTAAGATATGTGTGTATTTATCAAATAAATTATCGCTCGCTAACGGTAAAGGTAAAACATCGTGAGGAAACCTACACGCCAAAGAGTGCCTAAAAAGTACTCGAGGTCGTGTAAAGTCTACCAATCCGCACTTGGCCAGCGTGATGGACTATGGCCTAACTCTTCTCATCATAAGAATATATGAAAACTTTCACCGAAAATTGGTTTGAACGAGATCTAATAATTAGTTTTTTTTAATACGTTATAAATCGTAAACCGCATTTTACCTTTCATTCAATCAACTCCAATATAATAAAGAATAAAGAAAATCATTTATTTAGATGTATAGTGGTACAGAACCCTACGTGCGCGAGTCCGACTCGCACTTGGCCGGTTTTTTATTTTATGAACTAGTTCATGTAGTATTACGTTATAAAAATAAGTAAATCATTCTTATCTATCTAAAGGTATACTGTATATTTATGCAACATAAATAATAGTTCTTTTGGTACGTACAGAACTACGTGCTATAAATAAATTTCTTACGTTAGCAATCTCTTGCAGACTCCGCTCACAATTATGATTTACATAGTTCGCAATGTCTGTGCTTTGGTCCTAAAATATTAAACAAGGTTTCTACAATGAGAATTCTAAATATGTATAAATGAATGACACTGTCAATAAAAGATTTTAAAGACTTGTTGTTTTTATTTCTGTTTTGAAACATTATTAAGATATTTAATCACTGCATGACGTTGTACTTGTAGTTTATACACCGACTTTCAAAATAATGTTTGAAACAAAGTAATATTTTACCGCTTAATTACCTGCGAATGCTAAAACTAAGACATATTTTTTTATTTTAAATAAAAAGCTCAGACTTTTCTTAATAAGTAAATAATAAGTGACTAATTTTCAAATAATCATCTCTTTAATTTCACTTACGTTCTTGAAGTTTAATTTAAGCTTATTTACAAGTATTTTAGCTCATATTAGTAGGTTACTTTAATATCTTGTCTGGTGCGAATCAGTGAATATTAGAATATCATCAAAGTTTCTATTTATGAGTAACTATCTGCCACCCGCGATTCTGCCCGCGTGGTATGTCGATATAAAATAACCTATATACGTATGTTAACCCAGGCTATAAGCTACATGTGTTCGCAGTAGATTTTCCGTGAAGAGTAAGAAACATCAATACATCCAGAAATCCATTCATCCATACACACAGACTTAACTTAGGCATTTAATATAGGTAATTAAAAATTAAGCATAATTTTGTAAATTATAACGAATACTCGCTTTTAAATAGTTATAGTATAATCTTAGTGTAATTATAAAGCCTCATTAATAAAATCATATCATGTACGCAAGGATGGAAAATAAAGATATTAGCACATTTAATGAGTAATCTAGTAACTTATACATCTATACATATAAAATAATGTCGTGTTAGTTGCATTATTTACAACTCAAGAACGGCTGAACTGATTTGACTTTAAATTAGTTGGGTGAGCTTAAACCCAGGAGACGGTCTTATGAAACTTTTATCCCGTTCCCGCTGGAAAGTATCAAAAAACGCAGTATAACAAAACGCAACACACAAAAAAACGAAAAAGAAACAGTCATAGCCGTGCATTTGTTAAAGTGGTATAATAAAACGCGATATACTTAGTATCCTTATAAAAAAAATAAAATCAAAACCTGCTCATTTATTACCTCTAAGGCGCAATAAAGTTCGCCGAATAAAACAATGATTTAGCCTATAAAATAAAATAATATTTTAATAATGAATATTAATTTACTTATATTATGACGCAACTTTAAATCTAGCAGCAGCCAATAACTATCGTTATAAATACAAAAACAAACTAACTTACCCAACTCACCAAAATACTCTATAAAAAGTTATGAAGACAACAGATACTTTAATCTGTTATCTAGAAGTTAAAACCAACTGTTGTAGGTAGGTAGTAGAGTACAGCACATATTATTATGATAGTTTGCGAAGCGGTGCGTGGTGAGCAAATTTGCATTTTGCCACACCATTGAGCGCAGCTCGCTCCACGCGGGTACTGCTTCATTCGCTGTTATTTTAACATAATTTTATACTGACGCGGCGAGTTTGAAAAGTAGAGATTTAGGGCCGGTTTCTGGAGTTTATGATAAACTCACATTTAGTTATCAACTGTTTAACACTAATGAGCACATAAGGGTTGCTTGCTGATAACTTTTTGCGTTTCACAGTTCATATTTCTTTTAAAGTATCTGTCATTAGACTGAGGTGCAATTTACCGCCCTTAAACCGACACGAAACGGCAACTTCACTGCAAGTGCGTTCCGATACAGCGATGCAATTGATTGCTAGTATAAATCTATTTCAAAAAGTGACAGTTACCTTTTTTTTATTTAAAATTAGACATATTTATTTTTATTATGTTGTTAAATATAATTTTACAATTTATAATGATAAAAAATCGTAAATAATAATGACTCGTAGTATGATTATTGGTTTGTGTTCCAAATATAACTGCGTGAAATGAACCGCAGATGAAAGGTTCATTTCATTTCATTCTCGCCAATCTCGCCATATTCCTTAACTGATAAAAATAAATTACTAAATAGTTTAATACGCTAATACGAACATAAACGTCAGCAATTAGTGATGACTAAATCAGAAAAATAAATTTAATTTTAGTGGAACACGGTCCACGGATGTTTGTTGTAGTATAACTTTGTTTTATTTGAATAGGAATATATATTGTTCTTCGCCTTAAATTCAGTCGTAAGTTTGTATGTTAGATTTTATAGATTATTGTTCTTGTTTTCATTACATAAATCGATGCAAATGCAGAAAGTGAAGCGGGTGACAAGTGCAAATTTCAGTTGTGCTGAAACAGCTTTTAATTACGGTCGCAGAGGAAAAAAAAATCGTATAAAATAAAAAGAGTTATGCTGCCACTTGGTAAGAGAAAGAAAAGGCGTGAAAGGATAGAGACGGCATTTAATGATTAATGCGTCTCCGTATTGCGGGACTACAAACACCTCAAGTCGATGAGAGATGTGCAGCCCTATGAGCTTATCTGTACAAAACTGGTGGTGGTACAAGCAAAGGTCCAATCCTTACACCTGTTGAGTTAAAAGTAAAATAAATAATTCTTTTATCTGCAGAAGACAATGAATGTTGCTACAATTCAGATATGGTTTGCCATGTTTGTCATATTTTAACTTGTTTGTGTAATTGTATTATAATATTAATTAAGTTCTCAACTGCCTGATCTCATATCTTTACCATCTCTGCATCACCTAAAGTAGACTTTTTATATGCAAGAAGTAAATAAATAACTGACTGTTAAGTTGATATTTTGGTAAGCATGCCTATGCAACTGCGGATTATGACTTTTCAGGTTGATCCTGAGTCAGGCAAAAGTGTTTAAGGATATTTTTTTCAGAATTTTTTTTTGGTAATACCCTTCACATCCTATTACATAGGCCCCTTAACATTACTGGTGAAATTTTGATCCCATATCTTTCTGATTTATATAGGTTAGATGTCAGGTCATGTTACTAATTTATACCCAAACCAGGGACTAATAACACCTGATATAGATGCGCAAGGCGTTTTAGTTACCCATTTGGGTCTAGTCAAACAAACTTTTTTATGATTAAGGTACTAAAGCTTCAGATTCAACTTGATTGCCTGCCGCAGAACCAGTAACTAAAACATTAGATGATGGTATGTAAATTTAATAGTTTACCACACGGTAGATTATTCAAATATGACTAGAAATTATTATTTTTCTCTTTTAATTTCAGACAGTAATATTGTTGTAGAAATAACAGCAGAACAAGACAGCGAACCTAATATAAAACTACATGTGAGATAGCTAATTGCTATTCATTAATAACTATAGTACCTACTTAATTTATTTTAATTTTTATAAGAATATAAAAATAGTAATTGTAAATGTGATTTATTGTATTGTATTTAATGTATTAAATATTTGCTCGCTTTAAATTAAAGGGCAAAACATGCTGTACCTACCTGACATAATTATAACAACATTTTGTTACCGTGTTTTATGTGAATAAAGTTTTTGATTTGATTTGATTTGATTAATAGCAGAGAAATAGTACAATGTAAGACTAGTAAACTATTACATATTCATTTGTTTACTAGCTTCCACTAGTGTGGTATTTTGACAACAAAATAGGCTTTTAGCTGTGTGTGTGAAATATCAATATCCATTCTGTACTTTTTTATATAAAAGAGTAACAAACATCTACAAATCTATACCTCAAGGTTTTGCATTCATAAAATTAGTAGGAATGTAGATTTTTAATACCTTGTAAAATTGGATATTGGTTGAAAATTTTTTTTAAAAGATTTTGCACAGCTAGAATACAAGAATTATAATTAATGATTTAGAATATAATAGTAGAATAGTACAAATGTGTGTCTAAATGGTGGCACAGGGTACTGTCGCTTTTAAAGTAAGAGATATATTTTCATAAAATATATCTTTTATACTGAATTATTTACAATGTTTAATTAAATTGAATGTAAGTTTTATTCTAATATAATGCTATTTGTATTATATTAATAAATATAATACAAATGAGATTTTTAAGTATTTATTAGGTATTACAATACCTAGGAACTTTAACATTTAATTTTAACAAAAAAAAAAATTGTAGAGTTGTCTTAATAGTCCCAAAATAAACTGTTGTTTGGGCAAATCTTTATAATTTATTTGATATTTCATTGTTTCACAATCATGATACAAACATTAATCGTAAATCCATCCTCCTGTTTCCAATACCTACACAAATGCAAATAAAATAGTCCATTGCTCCCGTTGCTCCAATTAAATTTATTAATTATTGGATTCTCCAATTATCACTAGGTAAAGCCTTGATAAAATATCCTATAAAGTATCTTGGTATAGATTAGAGAATCGTCGCGTAGTTACTATATATATATTACATTTACGTTTACAATGAGAACTGTGAAAAAAAGTGGATTATTACCAAAAATTGACATAGGGTGATTTTGTATGAGAAAAGATTTGTACAGCTCATTTGCAACCACTTTATGTATGGTCCGCCTCGATTGTCTAGTGGTTAGCGTATGAGCTTCTCACCGCGAGGTCTCGGGTTTGATTCCCGGGACGTGCAAAGTGTTATTTGTGAACTTTCAGGAAATTCACAATAGCAGCTCGGAGTTGGCATTGTGCCTGTTGGATGGCGATAGGTTCACACCCTATTCCATGGGACCTAAACATAACAGATGAAATGTGGGTGTTGTACTGCTCTGCCACACCTTGGTAATATAAGCGTGATGTTATGTTTTGTTATGTTTATGTGTGGACACACATAGTTTTAATTTGTTATCTTTATTAAATAAGGCACTGATAGTCGAAATCGTTTGTTTTGTTTTTGTTTGTTTTGTTTTTAAACTTTTTATTGTACAATGAAACAATTTATAAAACAATTCATGACACAAAATACAATAAAGGCGAGCTTAACTCAAATTTGAGTTCTCTTCCAGCAAACCTTAGAGTAATAGAGGAGAAGAGGATGCGAAAAGAGGGCAAAAACAAGTGTACAACACAAAGGAAAAACGGAGTTACCATTATTATGGTAAAAAAATAATAATAAATTAATAAAAAGTAACTAAAGTTACAATACATAAACAAACAAATAGACATAAATATATTATAATGCTACCTATAAAATACAATACCTAAATAAACTAATTTACCTATATATACCTAAATACACACTTAAATAAACATACTTAAATATAAATAAAATACTTAGAGATGTAATAAATATTGATATAAAACTTTACCTAAACAGTCTGAGATAGGAAATATTTTTTAACTCTTTCCTGAAAACATCCAATGAAGGACTATCACGAATCGAATTAGGAAGATTATTCCATAATCTTACGGCCTGAATAGTAAAAGAACCATCATACCTAGAGGAACTGTGTAAAGGAGTTCGAAGAAGAAGAGAGGAAGAAGTACGACAGGATTTTCCCCTGGGCACAAGATATTCAAAACGTTCACGAAGATAAGAAGGAGCATTAGGGTTGTGAAGGACGGAAAAGAGGAGAGAAAGAATGTGGGTATCTCGACGCTGCCGAATAGGTAACCACTTCAATTGTTTTCGGAATTCAGAAACATGGTCATACTTCCGAAGACCGAAAACGAAGCGGATACCAAGATTCTGAAGACGTTCAAGTTTGTTGAGGAGTTCCTCCTTTGCATCCAAAAAACAGACATCAGCATAGTCAAGAAGAGGCAGAAGAAGAGATTGTGCAAGAGTCACTTTAGTTGGAAAAGGCAGGAATTTTTGGAGTCCTTTGAGAGAATGGAACGTACCAAACACCTTTCTGCTCACCTCTGTAATATGAGCCTCCCATGATAGATTTGGATCGAAGATAATACCCAGATTTTTTACTTTGTTAGCGTAGATAACAGGCTTAGAATCATATAACACCGGGGGGATTGACAGGTGATTTATAAGTCCCAGCATATATCTGCCACCAATGATGATTGCTTGCGATTTGTTGGGATTGACTAAAAGGCCAAAAGACTTTGTCCATTTATGGATGTTAGCAAGATCATCATTGACAGCATCAACAGCCGAGACAATCTGATCGACGTTAAAATGACGATAAAGCTGTAAGTCGTCTGCGTAGAGATGGTAATGTGAAGTAAGGACCTTAGTGATAGCATTTATAAAAACGGAGAAAAGTAGAGGAGAAAGAACGCCACCTTGGGGAACACCCGCAGCCAGATCACACCACTCAGATGAGGCATCTTCGTAGCGAACAGACTGCGAGCGTCCTTGAAGATAAGATGTGAACCATGTAATTGCAGATGCAGAGATATTAAGAGAGGATAGGATTCCTAAGAGGATGTCAAAGTCAACACAGTTAAAAGCGCTGCTGAAGTCTAGTAACACTACGAGAGTTAAAAGTTTGTTTTCAATGGCCAAACGTACATCGTCGGTTATTTTTACCAACGTAGTAACGGTACTGTGGCCAGATCGAAATCCAGACTGATACGGACTCAGCAGGCTATTAGAGAAGAGATATTGTGAAAGTTGCTTTTGGACAACACTCTCCAGGACTTTCGATAGAACGGGAAGGATAGATATAGGTCTAAATTGGGAGAAAGAGGTTGGATTAGAGACTTTTGGAAGAGGTAGGACATGAGCCCTCTTCCAGGAAGTGGGAAAGGAGTTTGTGAACAAGGAGTAATTGACAATGTGAGTGATAATGGCAGTGATTTCAGACAGGATAGGAATAAACATTTGGATCTAAAGGCCATCATCGCCCACAGCTTTAGAGGATATGGATAGGATGGACTTCTTAATATCCAACTCTGCAATTGGTTGAAAACAGAAGGAAGTGTTATCTGGCAGAGGAAGATTTGAAAGATAACTTAAAGTGGCCGACTTAGTACTACTATTAACGCAAACAGGTGATTTAGAGAAATTAATATTAATAGCATTGATATCTAAATGGGTGGAGCTAATATTATGAGAGGTTTTACCAATGCCGAGGGACTTAAGAAACTGCCACACTTGTGATGTATTAAGATTTTCAATTGAATGATGTATATGGCGTCTTTTGGCATTTCTACACATACGACTACAGCGATTGCGTAACTTTTTATATATATCCCAATTCTCCTCACTAGGATTCTTTCTGTATTGTGCCTTTGCCTTATCGCGTTTCGACATACACAGTTTAATAGCTTGCGTGAGCCAAGGCGCAGGCGGATGTTTCACTCTGACTTTTTTTAGAGGAGCATGCACATTGTACAACCTTAAGATATTCTGGTTAAACAAAGAAATCTTTTCGTCCAAATCATTACAGTCAAACAAACAAGACCAGTCGATATTACTCGCATCCTCCTTCAAACGCTCCAAATCTAAGTTTTTAAAACTACGAAGAATGAGATATTGACTCTTACGTTTAGGAGGACGAATTTTATAGGAAAGGAATATAAGATCATGGTATGAGAAAGAAGCAGGAAGCTGTCCATGAGTGGATACTTTATTAGGATCGGAAACAAGAATAAGATCTAAGAGTGAAGGAGAGCAGTGTGGAGCCCTGTGAGTGGGTTGTAAATCAAGAATTTGCATATTGACAGAAGAGACAAGGGACCGGAGCTTACGGCTCCGTGCGTCATTCTTCAACAAGCAGGTGTTGAAGTCACCGAGGATGATTATGTCATCATAGAGGGCGGAAAGATTTTCAAGTTTAGCCTCAAGAGAACCAAAGTAGTCAATTTTACAAGATGGGCTATAATATACACCTAATAATAGTTTTGTATGATGAAAGATAACTTCGATGAAGAGGTGTTCTGCAAATTTTGAGTACTCACTCGGTGACTGTTCAATGACTTTATATGTGAGATCTCCACGAAGATAAATACCTGTCCCCCCATAACCCTTGCCTGTTCTGTCATTACGGATAAGTTTATAGCCTGGTAAGGCGTATTGAGTGGAAGAAAGAGTAGGTTTAAGAAAGGTTTCGGATACGAGGACAGCGTGTACAAGGTTGGAGTCAAAAGACGATAAGAAATCAGAGTAATGAGCATGAACGCTTTGAGCATTTATGTGGACGGCATTTAAAAGTTTTTTAAAAGAAGAAAAAGTGGAATACAGTTTGTCACGTAAGTGTATAGAATCCTCTTCACTAAACGCGCTGGCATAGTCTTCATCGGACGAACAGGAAGAAGAGCATGACATAAAACTATCATCGATATCTGACATTGGTACTTATATAGTTCAATAATAATAATAATATAAATTTATAAATATACTTAATTCAAATAAATATATAATATGCTAATAGTATAAAATATGTTTTACGAATATAAATTATTGTATATGAATTTACTAATTAAAAATAATGAAATAAACCTTCCTCGATACACTCGCCGGCTAAAAGAAGTAGTTTCAAGTTCACAAGATTATGGTTTCCGAACGTTATTACGACGTCAAAGTGACTGGATGACACTTGTCACTTTGACATGACAGTTACAAGAAAATTTTAGCAAAACACAAATAAGTTTTAAAACAACCGTCAATTTAGTTATTTACATTAGAAAAATAGTTTAACAAGTCGGTGCTTGGGCAAAAATGAAGTATAATTGCGAATAATGGTTGATTGCGAACGGTGGATTATAATACGGCAGAATTTACGAGTCACAACATTGGAGACGCCTCACTTCGCTGGTTTCCTTGGCCTTTTGTCTGGTACAGAGCCAGCAGGCTTACCGCTGAGCTGGACAGTTGGGTTCTTGGCTTCACCGGCATTGCAACTGGAAGTATTTTGAGCATCAGGATAGTCCACAATGAGTTTGTTCAAATCTGAAACTGTCTCAATTTTCCGTCTCGTCTTATTCGGGAGATGTATTACTATCTTGCCTTCCGAAGTCCAACATTGTCGAATTCCAAAGGCTTTACGGGCATCCAGAAACACTTGATGACGACAGGATGTGAGAAATTCTGAAATTGTCAGTCCGGACCCTTTAAGGGTGGTTTTCTTATTCCAAACCTTTGTCCGCAGTGTGAAGTCCTTAAATCGAATTAACACAGGCCTTGGTTTGTTGGTGTTAGTACCTAGGCGATGACAAGAAGCAATGTCCGTGTTGGTGATGCCTGTCAATTTAATTTTGTCGGATAGGATGCCAATAGTGCGAGATAAACATTCCTCATCCTTGATCTCTGCAAGTCCATGGAGCAGCAAAACCTTCCTGCGAGACATCATCTCATGCCGATCCAGCCCAAGAATTAAAAGCTCCATTTGGGCTTTGAGAGATGCCACAGCTTGCCGTATAAAAAGTTTAAAGTCAGTGAACTCACGCGACAAAGTGGAGATGTTCTTGTGACCTGTCTCAGTGTTGGAAGCATTCTTGAGGTCATCTTCATGTTGCTTCATGCGCGAATCAAAAGTTGCTGTGATCTGCTCCATGCATTTGGACAGTTTGAGATACAAATCCATAGTGAAGTGAAGTAGATTTGTAGAGTTATGTGGAATATAGATGAAGAGATGATACAGGAAAGTTGATAAGCCAGATCAGTGTATTAGTGTAAGGTAATCACTTTTAGAGGTAACTGTGCATATATTAATTAAAAATACTAATAAAAACTAATAAAATTACTAAGAGCTCTTTTTTTTTGCTGTTGACACTTGGATTACCCACATTCAAAAAAAAAAGTGTTGTTTTTGTACGTGACATAATAATATTGGCTACCATTTTAGTCATGAGAAATTCTTGTACATTCATGCACAATTCTGATAATATAAGAAAAAGGTTCCAGGCGCGATTTTGCTTTTCAATAAAATAAAATTTATCACTCGGTAAAGATATAGCTTCCTAAAGAGTTATTGCATTCGGTCGAGAGGTTGCCGAAAATTGTATGGGATATTCAATTAAATTTATTTGAATCATTTTGTACTTTAAAAATAGACTAGCTCATAAATCTTTGATTGATCATAAGACGAGTTTTACATAAGTATGTTACTAAAAAAAAATGATTTCTGTTTACCCATATTTTTTGATAAGGTATTATTTTTAAGGTATCTTTCGCGGGCTCAGTCATCATCCCTTTAATACTATCTATCCAATTATTTCAGTTAGAGCGAGCTTAAGTAAAATATCGTACAAATATAATAAACGAACCAACCCGTAGTTATTTACGTATTTACGTTTAACACGAATACCGTGAAAAGAAGTTTCAACCTCATTTAATTAAAACCAAGGCTTTGATTCGGAGCACGTTTCATTAGTAAGAGACAAATTCTTTTAATTAATTAAATATTTTGTACCGACTTTGTTTTGTGCTGGTATTTTTACGCTTAATTATGTTTTGTTTTTGGTCTGGGTTCAATGACATTGAATAGTATACATGGCTAAATACTGTTCACGGCAAAGGTGAATTTTGCTGCCCCCAGTTACTATTTGATTGTTTTGTTTTCAACAAATATAATGATTATAGAATTATGTTTCATTAATTCATATTTTTTCAAAACTGCTAATTCCTCGAAGCTCGTGCGCGGACAGTACGTAGCTACCTGATACGTAAGAAAAGGTTACACGGGATAAGTGGAAGCACATTATTTACTTGGAATTCTTATGTCTATTTATCCATTGAACTAAATAAAATATAAAATTACAATCACTAGAAAAAAATTAGACTACTTGAGTTATGCATAATGCGAGTTCTATATTTTGATTATTGAGATAATCAAATAGCAGAAAATTAATCTTGAGTTGATAATAACCTCAAGAGGTATGGTACAGAGTATGATTGTATTTGTCAAAATTTTATTAAATTGTATATGTATATATAATTCAACATTAAAATAATTCTAGAGTTCCATATTTAAGAAGTGTAGGTATTATATGCACTGTTTGGATATGTAACTCACATATCCATACCTACTAGCAGTTTTTAAATTTACCCTTATCTTACTCAAATAGCAAGCAGCATTCAAATAAATAAAATAAAACTACATAAAGCTTTATACCATTTTGTTTTAATTTAAGTCCTGTCACTGCTTTCCAAACATATTTTGACATGTTGACGTCAAGTTTCATATTTGACGACTTTGTTGCGAAAAAATAAAGGTATTTTATGTGTCTCTAAAGTTATTTTATATTCTCTTTTTAATTTTTATGGTTCTTTACCTTTTACGACAAGCTTAAAAGGTTTAGAGCTGACTTTTTGTGACTTCTATTTAAGTACCTAATATTGAGTCTTAAAATAGAGGACATCATAAAACGTTTTACGACGCTATTCCACTTTTAAAAATTAATAAAATAACTAAAGAAAACTAGGACGTTAGATGTACTTAATTTATTATACAATTAAAAGCCCTATTGATCTGCTATGTATGTAAACTGGGTGTGCTTATGTTTGTGAACACCCTCGCAACATAAAAGTTATGCCTAGTGCGGGCGTCGAAATATAAAATAAAAGAAAAAAAAACCTAAAAATAATAAAAGCTTAAGTTTGAGAATGTGTGAGTGTGTAAGTTGTTATACAGTAAAACAAAGATCTTGGTGCATTTGAAGTTGGACGCAAATGAAATGTCACGTGTCGGGATTGGCCACGCTCGAGTGCAGTACCTGTCGATTGGTCGAACAGCCACCTGCAGCCAACTTCAAACTCGCGAAGAATTTATGATATTTTCTTTACGTCTTCACTTTCAGACAGATGAATGAGTAGTTCCATAAAATTTGTTGTAGAGATAGCTAACATTCTCGATTATTATTATATATTTCATTTTAAATTAGTTTTTGTCTCAAAGAAAATAATTATCGTTTAACACGGGTAAAAACTAGTGTAGCTATATTTATACAAAGTTGGATATCACTATGCATCGATATCGCTACCACCCTGTTTCAATTTCAGTAAGAGGCATCACTGCACAGTGACGTCACACGCGAGCAATCGCCATGCCTCGGTAAGTAAGCACAAGTAAGGGAAAAGAGCAATGGGTCCCGCAGGTTCCGCTTCAATGGTCTATCTAAGCACACTTTGAAAAGATTTTTGTGTTATACGCAACGCTGTCGGCAAAATCGCAGACACGTTTTTGTCTCTTGCTATGATTCAATGTGCATTTTTTATTTCCATGTAAAAAAAAAACATTCGAATTGAGAAGCTGCTCATTTTCAAGTCTGTTAAAAAAAAAGTGTACGTTTAATTTACGAACTGCCGATATAATTGGTGGAAAGCAACATGTCGTGGCTATTCCTGAGACGTTCTTATGATAGTCAGACCATAATATTCAATAAAATCATTTGAAGTCTCATTCGAAAATTCGGTTACGAAAAGCCTGACTTATTAATCTTTGCAGGAAATAGCTAAAGCATGTGTGTTTTGCGAATGTATGTTTATCTTAAAGCTAATGACCAAAATATTGGTTAGGTTAGCTGATAGCATTCTAATGGGGTTTATTTGATGGAGGTATAATTTGTATAATGAACTAATAGAATTGATAACTCATTGTAGTTGCCTGCAACTTTGTCCACCTGGATTTTTACCCGCGTATTATCCGCTCCCGTGGCTTTTTTCCTCGTTTTCTCAACATATTTCATTTTTGCTCCGCTATTATTTTTTTTTGACCACGATCTCATCTGATGGTAAGTGATGATGGGGTCTACGGTGGAGCACGCTTACCTATAATAATAATAATAATAAATCATTTATTTCAGGCTGCATAGGCCCATAGATACCCTACCTATGAGATACCTCTACCTAATAACGTAGCGTGATGTTATATAGTCTTAATAAATAAGGAATAAAGGTTGCCTGTAACACATTGCTTTTTAGCGATAAGGCCGCCCATTGTGTGGGCCAACGAATTAGGTATGCAGAGCAAAAACTTCCAAGTCATAGTAAAGACTTACTACACCAGTTATGGATAAGTGAGTTACATATCTTATTAGTATTACTTATATTAAACTTATTAAATATAAAATTCACACTTGAATATCTATTGCAGTCAGTTTTCACTATGACGTGGAAGTTTTTGCTCTGCATACCTAATTCGTTGGCCCACTGTACATGTCTTAATGTTAAATTATATGTTCTATTATGTGTCTTATTTTTTGGTGTGCAATAAAGTTTATTCTATTTATCTATCTAAGGACCTAACTATCTAACCAGTAGTTGCTGAGAAAAGCGTGTTTAACCAAACAAACAAAGTCTTCAGAATTATAGTTTTGACTTAAATAGAAAAGGTAATTGAATTGTAATTATGTTACTATCACAACAAAGATTTATTCTATAACTAAGTACCTACCTGTTGACTACGCCATATAAAATACAGTAACTATATAATAATTCACTAACTTTAATATTGCTGAAATTTGTTAATGATACGCTCCAATTGATTGCATTATCTAGCTCATTTCATAATTAACTTTATACAATTTTGCTACGTTTGCGAGTTCAAAGCATTATTGTTATAAATTAATCCGCATTTCTAGTTAAATATATTTTATAATTTGTTTTAATAAAACTTTTATTGTTTTATTGCTGATTGTTGTTGTTCTTGGTGGCAAAAATAAAAAAAAATCACCACCAACTCATGATCATCATTTTTAAGTCTTTTCTCAATTACATAGGGGTCGGATCTTATCGCAGATAAACATAAAAACGCGGGATTACTTTTATAATAATTATGTTGTAAATAAACGATAAAATAATATTATGCAAGGTGGTAAACTATTTCGCATTTACCTTGTATCACAGATAACAAACATTTCTCGGAACATTGGAGTAAGCTCTTCACCAGTTTCAGCGAATATAATTGGCTCCTTCGACCACAATGCCGAGGTCAGCCTTTACACTGCTTGTGTTTATATTGATACTAGCAGAGTAAATATGTACCGAGTAGTTTATCTTCTTAGAGAATAAAGAACGCAATAAGGGTACCAACGAAAAACAGGGATACATAGCTATGACGGACAAATTCAAAAAGAATGATAGAAGCAAGTCAGGTACATAAAATTAAAATACAGTAAGTGGGCTATCGTATGTCACGTGATTGTCTTTTGTTATTTCAAGGAAAGGGATTGAGTTAGAATTCTGGTAAGTACATCTTTATACTGTGATACTAGCTCATGCCCATGGCTTCGCTCTTGGCTCGCATGATATGTCGATGCAATAAATATGATGATGAAAATTGATCACCAAAATCGGTTTAGTGGTCGAGATGTGAAACCGTAACAAACAGATAGATACGGTTATATTTTTGCATGCAATGTGAATATTGTGCAATCATCAACTTCCCTAGTAAATAATACCAGTATTGTCATTATAACAAGCGAATTAAGCTTAGCTGGAGGGTGTTAACAAGAATACTAGTAATTTGGTTTTGCAAATTACTAGTAAGCTTTTACCAATAATAAAATAAGAAGTAGTAATACTTGACATTATAATTATAAAAGGCGATTGATGGTAGTATTAATACAAAGAATTCTCAATGCATAAAAGCATTGCTGATCAACTGTTTCTGTGAATATAATAATTGCCTATTTAATTAATATCTATGTATTAATTTCCAACGTTTGAATTATAAAAAAAAAGTTGTGGAAAGGATGTAGTTTCAATTAAAGTCGGTATGTCGTATCTATCCTGTATATTTACCGGACTCGTTACAGCCCATAAATATCCACAAAAGTTTACAAATGTACTGACTTATGGCGCTATAAGAAAATACTTGAATATTTGTCTGTTCATCAATCTTTAGCGGACGCCATTTTTAACAGCAACCCGTAGCGTGTCAAAACAACATCCTAAGTCCATTTGATGGGCTTTCATTGGCGTTCGCAACACAATAAACACAATTCATCACGAGCGCATCTCAAACAAAAAAGAGAAAAGGGATCATCCTTTGAAACTTACAACTTATATTTTGTTTGTAGTTTCTTTTGATGGAAGTTGGGCATTGTTTAAGGAATGGAAGGATTCTTCCCTTCTTCTCCAATCTTTCCTTCTATTATGGAATTTATGATTATAAATAAGACAAGTTGGAGTGTATGTTTTTAAAGTTAAAATAACATTGTTTTTCAAGCTGGTGTAGTTGTTTGCACGATACCTTTGCATAAAATACAGTTACTAAATTTTTGTCTGTCTATCAGTCCGCCTGTCTGTCTGTCCGTCTGCCTGTCTGTTTGTATCAATTAATCTTTTAACCACTAGACCAATTTTGATAAAAGTTTAGATGCAGGTAATTGACTATCGATGTAGTATAGATAGGTAGGTACCTACCACGCAGACGACGCCGGGGGAGAAAGTTAGTTTGTTTGATAGAGCTAATCTCGAGAACTACTAGTCGAATCTTGATAATTATTTTTGTGTTTGATAGTCTAACTCTCAATAAAGGTCTTTAGATATTTAAAATGACGCTAAACTCCACAGGTGTGAAGCAGTAAGGTTGAATGTAGATCAGAGCGCGGGATCAGCTAATATTTAATACAACGAATTTTACGCAGAGGCTTGTAGTCCACCTAATGTTGAATATAAGCACATCCCATAAACATACCCAAAAGATTGCAAATATGTTGTTACTGTGTCTATTCTTACAACCAACCCAGAACTCAGAACCTATTTTAAACAGTATCGTAACTTTAGTGGTGTTGAATCAACTTACCCTTAATCTATTCTATCTGAACAAAAAGGGATGAACCTTTGAAATGTACTTTCGAAGTAACTTTCATATTTTGTTTGTAGTTTGTGCTTTGATGGAAGTTGTACATTGTTTGAGGGACGGCCTCGTGTAGTATAGGAATCCCTCCTCCCCCATTATGAAGGGAGGATTGCTCAATTCCTCCACTTTTTTAACCGACTTCTAAAAAAGGAGGAGGTTCTCAATTCGATTCGTATATATGTTTTTTTTTTTTTTTTATGTTTGTTCACGGATATCTCCGTCGTTTATGAACTGATTTTGATGATTTTTTTTTTGTTGGACAGGAGATGATTCCAAAAGGGTCCCATCGTCAGCATGTCGTGATCTGATGATAGGATCTCAGAGAAATCGAGGGCAACCCTCGAATTTTATAGGCACATGTAATGTTTTTAGTGTGTTTTTCAAAGCTGCACCAGTATTTACGTATTTTTATGTGGATGAGCTGATGATGGAAGGTCAACTCCTCAATGGTTAGGAGTTAAAGGATAATTCTTTCACTACTGTACACATATTCAGACTGCTAGTTATGATGTCAAGTGAGCTGTTAGAACGGAGATATTTCAAAGGTGGTCCCATTGTCAGCATGTCATGATCTGATGATGGGATCCCAGAGAAATCGGGGGCAACCCTCATATTTTATTAATCGAGGCCAGGATTTACGCTTGGTCGCAATAATTTTATGTGGTTGAGCTGATGATGGAAGGTCAACTCCTCAATAGTTAGGAGTTAAAGGATAATTCTTTCACTACTGTAGGTACGCGTATTCCTGCTGCTAGTTATTGTGTCAAATGAGCTGATGATGGAAGGTCGTGACCCTCAATAGTCAGGCGAAAGGATTTAATTCTTGTCTATTATTAATAAGTTTTCCGTCTCTAGCAACCGTCGTCTCCTCATTCGAGAAAGATTCTTGCTCGGTCTACCCATCACTTAAAATTGTAAAATAAAATAATTTTTAACAAAAAAAAAAAACCGACTTCAAAAAGTAGGTAAACTAAAAAGCAAAAAATAAATTTACTTCGCACAAAATAATACGTTTTTTCATTTAGTTATATAGAAATTATTAAATATTTTTTTTATAATTCTGAAGTCGGTGCCAAGTAAACAATTAATAACTCTGTATAGATAATATCAATCGTTCTAACAACTTTTTTCTGACTGAATATTAGTTATATTTCTGTGGTAAGTACCAATACTGGGCGACCGCGCACTAGAACACCTACGCGTCCCTTTTTGTGTGAACTGTAATTTGATATTGTAGAAAGGTTGTTTTTACTTGGCACCGACTTCAGAATTATAAAATAAATATTTAATAATTTCTATATAACTAAATGAAAAAACGTATTATTTTGTGCGAAGTAAATTTATTTTTTGCTTTTTAGTTTACCTACTTTTTGAAGTCGGTTTTTTTTTTTGTTAAAAATTATTTTATCTATGAAAGTAACAAAAAGGATTCGGATGAATGCATCCTTTCCAATAGAACCGCGAAACTTATTCCAGTAATACAAGTATGTAGTGAACAAATGTGGGGTCGTCTGATTATACTTTCAAAACTTTTCTAAGAATGACTTGGGTGCTTCATAAGAATGACGAAAACCATGGGTAATAGAAAATCTGTCAACAACCATTTTGAGAATAGATGATTCTCAAAATGGTTGTTGACAGATTTTTTCGTAACAAAAAAATATTATACTTCCAAAAACAATGTTTGAGTTAAGACATTTGGATACCCTTTTTCATTTAATTAGTCCAATTTTTGTATCAGTAAATATGTTAATTCCTTTTGATATAATAAAACAATTTAGCTATACAACGACGACCGGACTATTTGACGACCGGATGGCGGAGTGGGTAGTGTACCTGCCTGCGACGCCGAGGTTGTGGGTTCGATTCCCACTTAAGACAAATCTTTGTGTGCATGAACACGGGGGATTGTCTTAGTCTGGGTGTTTCTATGTATGATATGTATGTATTTACAAAAAAAAAGAAAAGTATTAGTATCAGTTATTCTAGTACCCATAGTACAAGCTCTGCTTAGTTTGGGACTAGATGGCGTTGTGTGTGAGTTGTGAAATATTTATTTTATTTATTTTATTTTATACAACATAGCACTAATAATTAGTCTTGATTGTATATTATATGTACTTACAGGTCGCGCGATGGTTTAAGATCGCTCGCCGTCGGCGCAGACCCGCCCCCCTCACTCCGCACGCTTTCAAATAGACCTTAAAATTGAACACTGCGCATCCCTTTCCACTTTTGCCGAGCGATCTTAAACCATCGCGCGACCTGTACGTAGCAGTTCGTTAGCCTTTTTTAAATGACGTAAAAGTGCAACGCGTAATTTTTTATCGTAGCTCTTGCGGTTGTATTGCTACGGCGTAGATTGATGAAGCTACGAACGTAGACATTGACGGGAGCGTTACTTATGTAGATGATAAAAACCCTACTGAGACGTGGTACTATCAATCTACATACACACATAACATGACATCACGCCTATACTAACGAGAAGGGCGTGGCAGAGGTGTACAACACCCGCCTATCACCTCTCATGTTTAGATCTCATAGGATGTGGGAGGTAAACCTATCGCTGGGCCTATCGCCTATACACTGGGTAAAGTTCAAACCACGTGCTGCTATTGTAAATTTTTTGACGGAAAGTTCACAAATAAAACTTTGCCTGGCCCGGGTTTCGAACCCGAGACCTCGCGATGAGAGGCGCATAAGCTAACCTCTACACCATCAAGGTAGTACAACCATACAAACATAAAATCACCAATCAAAACATCAATCTGTATCAAGCATCAATCAAGCATCATCTTTCAGATGAATTGTAATTAAAACGCTAATGAACCGGACTAGGCCTGCCAGTTAGTTCTATCAGTTATTAGTTTGTTAGTTATTAGTTTATATATTATGTGAAATATAAAATATTGTTAATGTTTAAATTTATAAAGATAGGTAGGTTATTTTAATACTTAAAGAGCGCATCTCGCCTATAAACAACTGTGTTTGGCGAGAAAAACCATCAAACTGTGTAAATGTAACTTACCATTAAATAAACCAAAAAAAAAAAAACATTTTGACCCGACTGCCGGGAAAAAAAAATTGCAGTTAAACACCAACATTATTCAACAATGACAAATAAATAGTACTAAAAGCTCAATTTAATCCAATTAATAGTCACGCAAGCACCCCAAACCAAAAAAAAATAAAATTCAATAGAATCCATTTTTGTTCCTCGCCAAAATCAGCGAGAAAATTCAATTTTTCGCCTGATATTATATTTCAGAAACGTAATAAAGGTCTTATACCTAATAAAATGTTACGTGAAATTCTTTGGCATTTGACGCAGACAATTTGAAGTTAGGTCTCTATTTGCATAAGGGTATTGCGACGACAAGCAGATAGGAGGAGAGAAACCTACTCGCTGATGTTCTCAATATACGGTCTTCCTTTTAAATTTAAAGGCCCGTGTGCATTTGCAGTGTGGCTGTGAAAAAGATAGATAAAATCTGTTTGATGATATTAATATTACGATGGTAACTTTAATAATTAATTATTGATCTTTACATTTAACAAGAAAATTTATTTTACAAGCATCAAAAATTTAATAATAAAAAAACAAAATCATACCTAACTAGCTGGAAGAGAAATAGAACTAAAAAAAATTTAAATTTTAAAAAGTTATGCATTAAAAAATACTTCCGCATCAATGTCAAATGCGGGTGACGTGCCCAGAAGGCTGGCGGCATTGTTGCGTTGAATTGCTATGCTCAACCTTACGTTGGTTAGTTGTTTGGCTTACAATTTTCGCTGTAACTATCATACATATACAATGTCACCAGACACATGACATTGAGTTATATTTCAAAGAGAAAAGATTTACTGCCCCGATGGTCTAGTTGTTAGCGTATGCGCGGTTCTCGGGTTCTATTCACGGGTCGGGCAAAGTGTTATTTATGAACTTTTCGTCAGAAAATTCACAATAGCAGCACGGAGTTGGAATTGTGCCCGGGGGATGGCGATAGGCTTACCTCTTATCCCATGGGTTCTAAACATAGCAGGTGAAGTGTGGGTGTTGTACACCTTTGTCACACCCTTCTGGATAATATAGGCGTGATCTTCTTCTTCGTCGTGTCGATGGCTGAGTCAAATTTTATTGGTCTAATAAGTGACCACTGTTATGGCGCTCTCGTCGGCGTTAGTGAACGCCTCTCTTGTGCAGGTGGTAAGGCATTTTGGACAGTCAGTAAGGTAGTCAAGGTTTTGACTTGCCATCGTGGTGAAATCAAAAAAAAAATCAAAATCAAAAATAATTTATTGTCTCGAAAATTAGTACACTTGTGTTTGATCCCTGGGCTCCACACTAGGATAACCTGTGTCGTGGAGTCCAGTCTCTTTCTGCCCAGTAAACAATATTTTTGCAAGGTAATAAATTTTATTTTATTATACCTCACATATAATAAAATATGAATAATTGAAATAGTACAGTACAACACAAAGAGAGGTTTGTGTGTGTGTGTGTGTATGTGTGTGTGTGTGTGTGTGTGTGAAAGGATTAGCCAATTCGCAAGGCGTAACATAACATTATGTTATGATAATATATTTAGGATTATATCAGTGTTGGAAAATAAATAATATGTTCGTATGTGGGTGGTAAAGCTTTCGAATACAAACTCGAGGACAGAAACACCTACATTGAAGTTTTAACCTTCCGCTGGTGCTAGCTAGATTTTGTATTGTACTTGGCACGTGCCGTCAGGTGGACCCACGCCCATTTACAACCCACGATAAGAAATAAACGGCAACCAGTCACGCTAGAAATGTATAGGGCCTCTTATATCGGTGGAAGATAGAATTCATACCATCCATACAAGTACTTTTACAATTCGCTCTTTGAAAAATGGTTCACATTTCTGTATGAGATGAGAATCTTTGTGCTGAAAAAGGCTGGGAGATCTTCTCAAGTGTTATGATCCAATGTAAGTAGTTTTGCGTTTTATACTTAGGAGAGTTTTGTATCCTTTAAAAAAAAGAACTATTATGATTGGGCCATTGATTACGAAAATACGCAAATACAAGATAATTTATTTTATTTATTAACTTAAAATCATACATGTACACAAAGAAGTTAAACACATACTTGCAGACTTATTCTATTCTAAATAAGTGAATGGACAATAACTTTAGAACATCAGCATAAACATTTCAACTTAAAAATTACTTTTTGTCCATAATGTAAATAAAACATAAGTCTAATACATTGCCAAGTTGATTGATAGCCGGTAGTGTAGGAACTTAAAAAAAATATTAAGATAGCTTATGTTAGTAGATAGTGATACTGTAACGTGGTCTTCTAATGACCAGTTGGGTAGGCAGAATAAAGAGAAACAATAGATAAATTAACAAAGGTATTATTATTGCAAATTAAATTTACATGGTAGACTCAAGGCGTAGGTAGGTAGGTAGGTAGGTGGTACGTTGGTTTGGTGAAGTCCTGGCGAAGCGAAGATTGAGGAGACTTGGCGCCTGTGACCGCAGAAAAGGAAGAAGCTATTTATAGCCCACAGGGGTCTGCAGTGCGTAGCGCAGCTTGAGATGGCGGTGGGAGCGGCATTGCGACGTTACAATACTATTAGCAATGATATTATAGAACTATAGATATGTTACGTTCATAGAAATTACGATTTAAATCCGTTCCGAGCTATTCCAAATTGCACACATTGACAAATGTAACTGATAAGTAAAACAAAAGATACGAAATAGCACGCAAATAAAAGAGATAGCTATAGTTTTAATGATTGCACTTCAGTGGTACGCACGTGACTGCGCTCGACGCAGGCCACACGCAAACTAAACACAAGACGTCCCAATTGGGACGTATTTGAGTATTCACAGCGCGAGCGCTTATAACATATCTGCTTTTGTTTTTATATAATATCATTGACTATTAGTATAAAATCGTGTCTTCTGCAACCCAAACATCAGACAAATCATTTTGACAGCCAATCAACACGCTGAAGTGTTGTAATGCTATAAAATTTATAAACTAGATAAATAAACCGAATTCTGCCTCGATGTTCTAGTGGTTAGCGTATGCGTCTCTCACCGTGAGGTCTCGTGTTCAATTCCCAGGTCGGGCAAAGTGTTATATGTGTACTTTACTTTGGAGTTGGAATTATGCCTGATGGATGGCGGTAGGCTCACCTCCTATCCCATGGAACCTAAACATAACATGTGAAATGTGGGTGTTGTTCACCTCTGCCACACCCTTCTGGGTAATAGAGTCGCGATGTTAAGTGTGTATGTATTTAATAAATACCGAACGACTAAATAAATAGTAATGAATAACCGAAAAAAAATTTCAAATAATAATAATAAATAATAAATATTTCACAACTTACACACAACGCCATCTAGTCCCAAACTAAGCAGAGCTTGCACTATGGGTACTAGAATAACTGATACTAATACATATATACTTTTATGTTGTAAATACATACATATTATACATAGAAACACCCAGACTAAGACAAACCCCCGTGTTCATGCACACAAAGATTTGTCTTAAGTGGGAATCGAACGGCGTCGCAGGCAGGTACACTACCCACTTCGCCATCCGGTCGTCAAATACTTCCAAATATAAGTAAATGTAAAATAATTTATAAATAAAGTTACCCACTCACCGATCTTTTACATACTAAATAGGTTGGAAAAATAACGAGCTAATAAATTGTTCCCTGATTCCTTTGAACCGTTTCCGCTTAATTAGTTTGTGGTATAAATCAACAAGTTTCTTTAGAAACTTCAACTTCTCCTCTCATTAAAATTAAGTTCCAACTTTGCCTTAAGGACGCCCCTAGCTGTTTGTCTTGATATTGTAATTAAGCGTTCTTTTGAGGACCTATCCAATTTATTAAATCCCGCTTAAGTTACGTCTCTTATTACTAGATAATCGTCATACACAAAACTAGAAATTATTTACTATCTATATTCGTGCCACAAGGGTTTTCACGATACAGTTTTTGGGTATTGCCTTTTGCTATTAATTTCAACTTTAAATAAACTTAATTCATTAGTCAAAGTTTTCTAACTGCCTCTTATGAGTGAATAAATGAATCTGAATCTGAATCTAAGGTTTAGGTCTCGGCTTTTACTCCCGGGTCGGGCATAGTGTTATTTGTGAACTTTCCACTAGGAAATTCACAATAGCAGCACGGCGTTGGAATTGTGTCCGATCGATGGCGATAAGCTCACCCCCTATCCCATGGGACTTAAAAATAACAGGCGAAGAACATACACTTCTGCCGCAACCTTTAAGGTAATATAGCTGTTATATTATATAATGTTAGGTCCAAGTGTTGTGATTTGCCATACATTATATAATAACACACATTAACACTCACCACGTATTTTATATAACACAATAACTTCTGAGCCAAAAACCAGCTTGGTTCTTGGCTCAAAAGTTATTGTACACAGTTTCTTTGCAAAGAAAATTGTATTGTCTATCCAACATTTTACTCTGGTCCAAATTACGAGTCCAAGAGATAGTTCAGCCACTCGTACTTGCAGCGATGCAGTTTTTAAGCCAATAACTTACGGAAGACGTGACTTGGGGGAAAACGACCGACGCGCCGAAAGACTACAGCCTCTATTTATCTACAAAAGTGTTAACAACTCCGATAGAAATATCAAGCACGGATTGGATGTTTATAACAGAAATTTGTTGGTTGTAATTTGATAGGAAATATAGGTTTTGTCAGCGATTAAACATGAGATACGATTTGAGATTTGTGATATTTCTTATAGGTACGTGACGAGCCAGCGTTGACCAGCTTCCCAGTTGGTTGTGAATAGATGATAATCATACGAATCCATAGCTGAATTGGCAAAGCACTTGGGGCGTATACCCAGGGGATGCAGGTTCGAGTCCTGCTGGATTCTTAATTTTTAAACTTTAATATTATATAAAACGCGTAACTTATTTCCAGGAAAACCCAAATCCTGCTGGTCCCATATTTTTTTTAATTATTTCCTAATCTTATTTTTAAATATAGGATACGCCAAATAAGTGGTGTAATTACACTTATTTGGCGTATCAATACATTTGAGATGATAGTTGTACCTTGATCCCGACCCTTAATTTTCATAGTATTTTTACAACCTTTGGCTATCTGTGACATCACAAAAATAACTCGTAAAATAGACGAAATATTGCTTCCAATTATCCTTATCGAAAGTAATGTGAAAACATATTATTTTATATCATACCCTAGAGCCTGAACCTCTACTGTTATTAAAACTTTCACAATCACACAGTTCTCAGAAACAGGTTGTCTTATTTGAAACGACAAAGTTCAGTACATACTCGACATCGTTTAATACCAAACAGTTCCGAAGTTAAAAGCTGTTTAATTACGCGTGTATGTGACTTCAGAAATGTTAATTAATAGTATTTATTTTCAAAGAGGCACTGCAGTTGAACAAACTTGCTGGTACTTGAAGAAAGCGCTGCAACACTATTTTAAGTAGTAAATACAAGTGCATTCGTCGAACTGAGATTGGTGTAATTGCAAAAGTTTCTTGCAGTAGACACACGCTTTATTTGTGATTGTTAATAAGGCATAGCGGTTTGAGGAGCTTGTGGCTGGAGTCGTGCGGTCCGATCGATCTTACAAGGTTAAGCAATGCTATAAGTAGTCGGTCGTTGGATGGGTGGTCATCTCATCATAACGAGTTTTCTCCATGCCTCAAGGAATACGTTTAACCGTCGGATCGCTATTTGGCAGCCGTTACAGCGCAATAATTCTAACAAAGAGTGTCCTCGATTCTCAACCTCGTTCTGGGTTGTGCAATGGAGACTAGAACAGTAGTTGCTTTGCAGTTTGTTGACCAAAAAACCACAAGTAGAAGAAGGCTATTTCTCAGTTTAAATATGAACCAGTATCCTGACTCGATCCCTTTTCTTAGAATAATAAAAGACAATCACGCGATACATCAGGGGCTGCCTTTCTACTTAATTTTGATTTAATGCGCCTGACTTGAGCTTCTGTCATTCCTTTTTTGAATTGGTAAGTCACAGCGGCACATCGCGGTCTTATGTTGGTCCTCTTATTGCGTTCTTATGCCGAGGCGTGACGCATTCCGACCGCTTCTATGAAAATAAACTACTCGATCTTTTTTTTTAACTTTACTCTGTCTATACCTACGTGTAAAATAAATAAGATTATACGAGTCATAATCACTGTTGCGTAAATAAATATCCTTACTTAGCTTATAGCGCTAAGTAAAATAATAAATTATGTGGTAATCATACTCCTAATAATATGACTCGCGAAGTCACGACATCATTTTCATAATCCTTACATTTCTCTTTATTTGTCAGTATTACACGTAATCCTTATTAATAAAGAAATTCATACAACCTCTAAACCGCAGACAGCATTCGTACACGGCTGCCAATCAACCTAAACATAGACATAAGCTATAGGCTGACCGTTTAACTCGCGTATCGCCCGCGGGGTGAGAAGGGGGCGGGGCGAGATGTTAACGGGTGGGTGAGAGGGGTGCGCGGTGCAACAAGCTCACGTCAAGCGCGGCATTGAGTGCGCTGGCAGTGCTCGCAGCGCACGGTTGGTATTTTTGTTACGGACGCTTGGACATTAACGCACAAGGTAAACGGTTTACCAAGATTAATCCCAAGATGAATCGCTCTTCCTGTTTTTTCAAAAAAAATCAACAACACGGACTTTTGGACACGGCATGCATCGTGAGGAGGTTCCTCTCTCTGGAGCCCTAACCTCGGCAGCTTGGTCCTTGCACCTGAAGTCGGTGGGACACTTTTTTATAATTGAAATGTTTTTTTGTATTTTTTATAAATCATATTTAAAAATATAAAATAAGTTAAGAAATATATAAATAAAATAAAAATAATTAAAAGTAAAATTTTTAAAATGTTGTTTTTTCTTTAATAAGTTATTTTTTTCTTTACTACTTCTACTACAATTATATTTTTTACTTTGCCTACAATGTCTATCTCGAGATAAATCTTTGGATCAATGACTCCGTGTATAGCCGTAGTAGTCCGTTACCTTCCCCCGCTCACTTCTTACGTCGCAGGCGATACGCGTGTTAAACGGTCGGTCTATAGTCTCGGATTGCACAGGCAGTCTGTACAACGCAAGACCATCTTATACTGGAAAGTATTGGTTCATGTGTAGCCGTCTGTACTTTTCGCTTCATTACGTAAATTAGAGTTCAACAAAGACATATATGCAGATATTACTACGTACACGGAGTGAGCCTTGTGACAAACACGTTAAATGTATGCGGATATTGTGCTTGTTCGTACAAATATCTACCTAAAATGTTGATAAGTCTACACGCTTTTGTGTTTGGAATAGTGTAGCCTTTAGATGCTGCGATGCATTTAAAATCTGTTTTTGTGGATAGTGGATGTTTTTTCATCCGTTCCTTGGTTATGAAAAAAATAAAAGTTATTTTAACGATACACTTTGGACTTCTGGGTCAATTTCGACTAATAGTGTCGTTATATGGCGTAGACAGATGATAGAGATTTAACAGGGACAGGAAAGCAGTTTTGACGCAATTTTTTTTTTAATAATAATTGTATTATTATTATAAAAAAAAAATTATATAATAACGATATCTTTCAGTTGTATAATATATACTTAAATGATGAGAGTAGGACAATATGATCTAAGCCTTTCATTACCAAACAGCTCTCAAAATCCATTTCCTTAACATATCCGATACCCGGACGCACTCACTAAAATAAACATTATCTCTTCTTGCAATACTACCATTCTAGTGATATTTCACGTTATTCGATTCGTGTTCCAATGGTAACGTTCAATTTCTTAAAAACTGTGCGGTACGTTCATTAGTTTCCCTCTGGCATCTGCGACCTGCATTCAGCGATTGTTTCAACAACCTGCCCACAGCTCTAAGGCCGCTTGTAGACGTCAAGAAATTTCATAGTGTGTGCTGCAGACAAAACCAGTTAATAATGTACCTAGGCGACATTATAAATATCTTAGGCATTGGCATTATTCGTGTTTGCTTCAAGCTTGATGCGTATATACAGACGGACGTTGTGTCTAGCACAAACTGGATTTTATTCTTGATCACCCCCGGAGGACACAAATCTTATATAAAAAATACGAATTCATTCGCTGGTCCTGTGATTTTCTTTGCGTGTACAAGTATTACGCGTCACACCTTCTTTATTAATAAAGCTCAATATTCTGATTTTACGGCCATATTCCGTCATGACAAAAATACATTACTATATGTTTTATAATATCATTAAAAGCCAAGCCGTAATTTATATAATGTACAAACCGTGTAGGGACCGTACCAAAATTTTATTATGAAGTTTTATGAATGTTATCTTATTGGGAAAGACGTTTTATGATAGATTGTGAAATTGATTCACAGTGAAAAGTATGATATCATAATAAAAAGGTTCGGGCATGTGTCGTCAATGGACCATATAAAATGTTTCCAGGGACATGGAACTATTTAGGTAAGCCAAAAGTGAGCCCGTTTATCTTAGTTTCCGCTCATTAAATGTTTTACGCGCCGCCATTAGTCGAATTGCCACCAAATAATATTTACAATGCAAAGTTAGAGAATTTATTGTAGAATTCTGGCAGGCTCCATATTAAACAGGTAGCGAGGGACCCGAGAGAGCACTGGCAGCCAAATTCCGCACAACTTCAGCTGAATGTGAAAACTTTGCGGCGAATTCCGACTCACAACCGTCGAGTTTTTGCTTTAATTCATACAACTAAAGACCCGTATAGATTCTTTGATTAAGAAAAATGGATAACAGCTTTTTAATTTGAAATATAGTTTTTGTAAGTTAAAATGTGTTTTTGTCATAGGTGGGTTAGAGTTTGAAATTCTTTGCAATATTTTTCGAAAACGGTGATAGAACGTGAGGACTGGAGTACACACTTTGTTCAAAGGACGTTGCTAACGCAGTGGGGGTCATAGTGAGTTTGCAGCGAGTACACAGCAAACACGCTGCGGATACGTAACGTTTTCATCAGGTTCTACGGCTCTCAGCCGATTGGCTATGGATAAAGGGTACTTCTAGGTATTCATCGCTGTCCGATGTTTTCTGTTTTAGCACTGTGTCTAAATTAACAAAGCTAGCAGCTGTAGTGCTTCGTTGTAATCAATTTCATGACCGACAACAGCCGGACACAAAGAAATGATACAATATAACAGAATTGAACCTGTTCATCGATTGTAGTTGGATAAAGAGTCATATTAAGTTCTGGGCCAGGCACAGTTTTCATTTCAAATATAAAGCTATGAGCTGATAATTGGACCACTTTTAGCAGGTAAAAGAGTGGCATATTTAAGAGGTTTTTTTACTATGTTCGATTCACGCGTTTGATGGTAAGTGATGATGCTTTCTACGGTGGAGCACGCTTACCTATTTTCTCTTTCTTTGAAGACACCCAGATTGTACTCATGTTAAAGGTAGCACCTTATTAGTACCAGTGTTGTGTTTCCTAAATTACTCTCTATTCAGAGGAAGCATAGTTATTTATCGCGTCCAGTAGAGTGAATCTTTTGTACCAAATATCATAAAAGGCTAATGCGTTGCCCTTTTGCATAGCGTCGTACTCAGCTCATCGCTGGCAGGAAGAGGCCCTAATAAATATATACGTCCATGTGTATATTTAGACATATACAAAGCAAGTATCATTTGACATCTTAACTATGAGACAAAGAAAAGCATTGCCCACAATAGGTAGGTACAATTATCCTTGTTAACACACGTGTAAGCCCATTGTAGTTTCTGTTTTTAGTTCGACAAAAAACATATTTATGGTTAGTTATTTGTTATTTCATGTGACAATAAAATGGGACAATAAGACAAAATTACGTTACATTACCGGGCATCACAGAGGAAATTACTTCTTACCTTCTTGTTCTATTAGGTAGAAAAAAATGTCGTCTTTGTGTTGTGATGAGACGACTGAAGCTCTTCAATAAAATAATATCATAATAAGAATGAAGTCTATATATTTTAGATGTATCAATTAAGCTTCAAGTTACAGTAGAGAATAGGGCTTCTGTTTTCATATACCTATACATTTTTTATTTACGCACAAATAGTGGTTGTGCTTTGTGCGCGTTAAATTACCGTGACACAGGAATAATATAAAATGAAGGCTAAAAAAATATTATAACAAATCTGTGTAGAATCACTCATAGAATTGCCCAGTCCGGGGATCGAATCCAAAACACCTGTATAGTAAAGTAACGAAGTTAAAGAACGGCGAGGCGACCGCTTCAACGATTACTACCGTGTACTTTTTTTAAATATAAAAATATAATATATAAATAAATATAAATATCACACAACTTACACACAACGTCATCTAGTCCCAAACTAAGCAGAGCTTGAACTACGGGTACTAGAATAACTGATACTAATACATATTTACTTTTCTTTTTGTTAATATGTACATACTTATTATACATAGAAACACCCAGACTAAGACAAACCCCCATGTCCATGCACACAAAGATTTGTCTGAAGCGGGAATCGAACCCGCGACCTCGGCGTTGCAGGCAGTACACTACCCACTCCGCCATTCGCCGTCAAATATGTCCAGTTTTATCCGTTGTATCATGGGGTTTTTGCACTGGATCAGCATTTATAACATATATTAATGACACAAAATGCCATGATATTAGAGAAGTATATCTCATCCTTGATCTTATTACTGGAGCAATGTAAGTCAGCTTTTACATTTGGTCTTTAAAAGTCGACCACTTTCGTCACTAAAATTATTATTATAGCTCGTACAAATAATAGAAGCAACTTTTTGTTTGAGATGCCAAACATTTATCAAAGAGACAGCCACCGGCAGGCATCTGGCAGTCGTGTCAGTGAGCACGACGCATTACGGTAATGAGGATGTGTTAGCTTAGCTCATACAAACATACGTGTTTAGGATATAGACATTATAAAGCTCAAATCACCCTATGTGATATGCTACAACTAACTTAGCCTTTATTAGATTATAAGTTGACAAAAGTACTATAATAGCAGCCCTGTATTTAATACATGTCCCACTGCTAGGCTCGGGCCTCTTCTCATGATGAGAAGGGTTAGGCCATAGTCCACCACGCTGGCCAAGTGCGGATTGGTAGACTTCACACACCCTCGAGCACTTATTAGGCACTCTCAGGCATGTAGGTTTCCTCACGATTTTTTCCTTCACCGCTAGCGAGCGATAATTTATATGATAAAAACAAAACTACTAACTAGTTAATAGTTATTTATGGTACAAGTGAGAAAAAGTTTATATTTCTGTTGTGAGTGCCAATTTTAAATCTTGAGCTTGCGAAGTAGTCTTAAATTGAATCACGAGCGTAGCGAGTGATTCTAATAAAGACTACTTCGCAAGCGAAAGATTTTAAGAGGTCACGAACTGGAAATTAAATTTTTCTCACGCGTTACAATACAAAACTTTTCACCTCTTCCAGTGAGAAAATATTAAGATTTAAATAAACTCGTACTCGATTGCTTAACCTGAAATAATTCCATGAAATACGACAGTAATACCGATTCATAATGCATTTTAGGGCCTTTTGAAAGTCGCCACTAATTAAATATGTCGTACGCTTTCAAATACTTTTCACGTGAATTTTCTGGTAAGAAGCAAGTTGTCGCAACTCTTTTGGAGTTCCACAAAGTTCTTCATCACTGAATTCACTATTTTTTGTTAAAAAGTTCCAGTAAACAATTAAACATAAACTGAAAAGAATTTATAGTTGCCCGCGATGACTGACACAGACACAGACTTTTTTTTTAAATCGTGCGTTCGGAAATTCGTTTCGTAACATTTATTTATAGAGTCTAATATTAAGTACCCGATTTTAATCAATTTAATGGTTAATCACGAATATTAAACCATTAAAATACTAAATAAGCGTGTATTTATATAATTTAAAATAATTAAAACTTTTCTTTTGTAGTTTTTAAATAAAATTGATGTCAATGTTTATTACTGACCTACATGGTGGCTGTTTTGTTTTTTTTTTTGCGCCTATTCATTGGAAGGATTTAGTGTTTCGAAATTTGAATCACTTTGCCTCACTAGTGAGTAAAAAGCGTTTTTACTCACTGAATTCTCGCAAGCAAACGATCTTTTTCGTGCTGGTGTGGTGAAAATATTATTATACCCTCAATCGGCTTGACCGATTCTTATGAATTTATTTGTGTGTATTTAGTGTCGCCATAAATACTGCTGAAGCATCATTATTTTATTTTCTTCTTTAGAAATTAAAATTGCATAGAACATGTAAAATAACTAGTCTGGTTTGGGTATAAGTCAAGCCCGTTTTCACGTGAGTTTCGCATCTACTTTGCGAAACATTGTTACTAAACTGAATATTTTGACTATGAGTCCTGAAACAGAACTTCGACAGCATCCACTAGCTTGTGAGGATATAGTTGAAAGCGTTTATCTATTGAACTACTGTATCTACTGGTCGATTTAGGACGAATATATTTTCGTATTAACAGTTAGAGCAGATATTTTTTTTATTTTATTTTATTTATTCGGAATAACAAACAATTACACAATAAGTAATACAAGTTTTTAAAGCAAACTAAACTTAAATAATAAAAACAGAATACAATTGCGTAATCGACGACGTTATCCACAAAATACATATTTCAACATAATTTTAAAGCCGTACATTTTTTTTTAAATAAATCTATGTAATTAACCATACTATAAATATATATATAATATATGTCTAAAGAAAAAAACAATAAAATAGTAAAACCATAAACACAAAGAAATTAACGAAAACACTATAATTACTGCAATGCTATGGAATAATCCTTAATTGCCTTCAATATTTGCACTCTAAGAGATAAGCTAAGCAAAGGTTAGCGAAGCTAGCTTATCTATGTGTGTCTGTAGTTAAACAGTCGCCAACATGGACACACGCATTTCTTTATTTCCCAGTAGATCCAACCGGAAAGTTCCTAACTCTGTCGAATGGAAAAACTTTTTTTATATTTGAGTTCAGAGACCAGGTTTCTGAATACTAAATAAGGTTGGCCGGGGAAGTTCTGGGACAATGTTGTATTTTCATCTTTGCTATAAGATTTGGACACCAGACCATTCGTCGCCGACCCAAAACCTCGGAGTGACCATTATGTCATGAAAAGTCATGATAATGACTGACTGCAATATTCTAAACACATTCTGAGCTCTGAGTTATAACATTGAATTAACTATACTAACTATAACCACAGAATAAGAAACAATGCTAACTACAGTAAATGCATACCTTTATAACAATAAGCTAATTGAAGCAAGTGGGCGTGATAATATTCACAAAGGAAACAAAAACAAATAGTAAATAAGTGGGTCAAGTTGACAGACCGCCTCATCGCAACGATGGAATATCCACGAAGAGGATTCTGTTTATTCTCTTACAAAAGAATTATCCGAAAGGATACAAATTGGGTAATATTCCGTTTAGTCCGCCCACTGTCTCCAATTTGTTATTGCGTCTCACTCCATCAGACACACGTTTCTCGTTTGACTCCAACACAAAAAGATCGATCATGCATGAGAATATAATTTAACTTAACCCGAATAAAATGTATCACTGTCTAACTTGTTATTATGCTGAGATATTCTTTTTATGTTAATGATAATATATTTTGGAAATGTATATTGGAACGAAGTTCCTTATTGCGCGTTGCGAAAGGGGGCTAGGCGGAAAAAAAAGGAACGAAAAGTTGTAAAGACACTTTTCGTAGAAATTCTCGTAGCAGCGTAGTAATTACATGCTACGTTACAGCTACGGTGCTACATCATCAGACAAAACAGAAAAATGCGCACGCCGCACGGCGTGCGCATTTTTCTGTGTCCGTCTCTCTTTCTCGCTTATAGAAAAAAAGAGATAAATAAAATTAAAAAAAAAAACTATAAGGAAAAAAATTACTAGAATTGAGTTACTAAAAAAAAAAATGCGCACGCCGCACGGCGTGCGCGTTTTTCTGTGTCCGTCGCTCCATCTCGCTTATAGAAAAAAAAAAAATAAATAAAAAATAATGAGAAAAAAAAATTACTAGAGTTGAGTTTCAGCAAAAATAGGGGCGCTGGCGCGCTCAGAAATGTCTGCGAAGGCGTACACGATCGCTGTTCTAGTCAGATACCAGGGAATAAATAGCTCGATATCGTGAACTTTACTCCTCACTTGGATCTGCAGAACATACTTAAACTGTAAATCGGTGGACCTTATATACAGGACCTTGTAACAAAACCATAGCGCGATCTAATTCGATCCCAACGCCATCTATCGCACGACTTCGGAACTAATTGGTGCTACAGAAATATGCTGCGCATAGAGAAAGCAAGCGAAATATTTTCATTTTGTCTCTCTATGAATAATAAAGTAACTAAAAAAAAATATTATCATAACTTAAAAAAAAAAATACAATTCCCGCCTTTTGTTGAGTGTATACAGGTGTTTTGTACATAATAAATTATTAAAAATAGTTACAATAATGAATCCTGACAGTGTTTCTGCACAAGTTCTGGATATTGCTGATGGATTTAGGTAAGTAGAGATTTTATACACACGATAATAAATGCTTTTGTATTTTAGCAAGTACACATTATAACCTTTCTTTACTATTGTGCTAAGCAAGTCATACGCGTTATAATCTCTTCATTATTGTGTGTTTAGCAAGTGTACCCGTCATAACTATATTAAATTCAAAAGCAAATTATTTTTTAATATTACCACAGAATGTTTACTAATTTTGTTATGTACATTTCATGGAATATACGATTAGAACACATCTAATTATGTCATTGGGATTGGTGATGAGATTATTGATAATGAGATCTGATATTATTATATCGCGAGTAAACTTGCGAATACAATTTAAAAGAAAGCAAGATAATCGCAGAAAAATAATGTTAAAGATAAGGTTTGTTATGTGTGGTCATAGAACTATTACTCCTAGAAACCGAGTACACGCATGAAATGTAAAGCCACTTTAATTGTGCCGTTTCAGTTCAGTGTAACTCTCTGGTATTTATCAGATTTTCGTTTAGTTTGTCTGTCCGCCAAGCGGTGCATTATAATTTTCAATCAATCTGTTTTTAGCCTTACTTTATACTTAAATTCATACAAGCAGTTTATTTATCAAGGCATTATAAGTCTATGCGTGTGTTTGAATGAACCTCGCTTTTGATATTTTGAAATTCGAATAGCGCGAAAGTTTGAGGATAAGAATTATTTTAAAATTAAGTGTTTAAGGCACAGGAAATATTGTTATGTAGCCATTCAGCCTATAGGAGTATTGTGATAATATCTCCACAATGATTTTAAAATTATTATTCGATTATTTTAAGAGAATGATTAAAGTGATTCTGAATGATCTTGTGTACGCTTGCTACGCTTGATAATTTAATTGTCTTAATGTTTGTTTTTATTTTAATTTGGTTTAAATTTTTGTTACCGTATTTAGTTTATAAATAGACTGTTTTATTTGTTTAGTGGTTAAGGTCGCATACCTTTTACTGCAATCTCGGATGCGAATCCTGATTTGTTGTTATTTGGAATTACCGAACTTCGTTCCATCCGGGTGTCCCTTGACACCTCAGTAGTTTTTTTTTTTAATTGGTATCATTCGTTATCGGTTATTTTTATTTGTAAAGTTATGAATTGATGGAAGTTGATAAATGTAATGGCATTCAAAACTAACAAAACCGGCCAAGTGCGTGTCGGGCCACGCACAGTAGGGTTCTTTAGCTAGTCGTAACAACATATTTCGACTTAAAAGGGATTTACTATCTGTATTAAACAAGTAACATCTTCATACAAGTCATTACTTTCAAAGGATGTATAAATGTTGAGGAAGCGAAAGAAGTATGTAAGGAGCGAAGCTCATGGCGTTCCATCGTCTCTGCCTACCCCCGTGGGATAAAGGCGTGATTTTATATATGTATTTTGTATGTTTATTTATGTTTCAAGAATTTTGAACGAAATATTCTGAGTAACTGCATCTGACATTTCGGAACGCTATTCCTTAGAAGTGAACTTGTCTTATTCGCTATAGTTTTCCTTTAAAGTTCATTACATGTACTACCGACACAATTTTTTTCAGATTTTGGGATCCAGTAGTTTAGCTTTTAGAGGGGGGGGGGGGACGCTCTACTCGAACAAAAATTTGCTCTTTAAAGTTAATTATCTCGCAAACGGATCTCTAATTCAAAAAACTGTCTTAGCAACCCCTAAACGTTTTTAAAAGTCCTATCTAACAATACCCCACACTATGGGGTAGGCGACAAAAAAAAAAAACATCCCGACTTTACATGTAGGGGAGCTACCCGAAAAAAAAATATTTTTCCAAATTTTATTCTACGACTTTCTTTGTATAGTTAACATACATGTTGATGCAAAATTTCAGTTTTCTAGCACCAACGGTTTCGTCGCTATGCCTCGGACAGACGGAAGGACAGACGGACATGGCGAAACTATAAGGGTTCCTTGTAGGTACTACGGAACCCTAAAAATAGGGAAATAGGTATACTAAAAATAGTTTTTAACGCGATGATTAACTGATAATTATTTATCTAAAAATATTCTGTTTATTTTCTCGCAGAATTATTATTTGAGATGATACAAATTGGAAAATATTCTGGTTAGTCCGCCCACTGTCTGTCCATTTTGTTATAGCGTTTTACGCCATTAGTCACACGCTCTAAGCTCCACGGTTGATTTTAACGCAAAGGATCGTTTCATTCGAAATAAAAGTATCTCGCATAAAATATATAAGTATATATATCTCACATATATGTACCTATTTCACAACTTACACACAACGCCATCTAGTCCCAAACTAAGCAGAGCTTGTACTATGGGTTCTATAATAACTGATACTAATACATTATATACTTTTCTTATGTAAATATATACGTAGAAACACCCAGCCTAAGACAAACCCTCATGTTCATGCACACAAAGATTTGACTTAAGCGGGAATCGAACCCGCGACCTCGGGGTCGCAGGCAGTCATGTACACCACCCACTCCGCCATCCGGTCGTCAGTGTCTAACTTATAAGGATTTTTTATCCGTCGATGAAAGTCTTTACGTAATTTTTATGACGATATATATTTTCTTTTATCAATTCTGTATAGCTTTTATCTTTATTGGCCCAGCTTAGGATGACAAACGGCCTACCTGACGATAAGTCATTAGTCAGGCGATGACCTTCCTACAATTTTTCATTTAACTTTTACAATTCTTGTGGATTTTATTTAGGTAATATAATTAAGGATGATGTTTAACGTTGTTATTTTTTACTTTTAGGAAAAGGAAATCCTTTTTACGTCGGCAAAATATTTTGGCCGTTTTATTTTTATAATTGCATCAAATTAAAAATAACAAGCTTGTCCCACAGCGGTAGATCCTTTTCCTTATTTCTTGATTTCACTGTATTTATGTAAGTACATAACAGAATTTAATTCTAGTTATGTACCGGTCTAATACGAATTAATGTCACGGCTCATTGCTTGGTATGCAAGGACCGTACACGGGTGTATATGCTATATGTTTACCTACATATCTTCATAAAATACGAGTGTTAATATAATTTGAGTCAGAGAATAATTATGCATGTGTAGAAATACAGTAATTTCACTTACTTTTACGTTATCTGTCGGTGGTAAAATAAAATCTTGGGTAAAGGTTTGGTACCGGCCAAAGAACGGTGTTATAAACCGATGAATGTCGCCACTTACATCTTTTGCATGTGAATAAGAGGCCTTTTTTATTAAGGTTAGCGGCCGTTATATTGTGTCCGCTAAATGACGGTACATAATTTGATGCACTCTAAAGAAATTCTATTTTTTTACCTGATAGTCACCCCTGGTGGCACAGCTGAGCACGGCACCGGTGTCATTGCTGAACTCCACGTGGTGCGGTGGCTCGAGTATGCTGGGCGCCCGCCGCGGCTCTGGAGATGCTCGCACTGCTGTAACAAGAGCATATACCTTAGTTATTAATACATAAAATGCAATCTAGAGAAATTAAGTTTCAGGGACCGTTTTTCACTAAGGCAAAGGCAAGAGCGTTAGCCTCTTACCTCTTGCGTTTTGCTTATTCTTGTAGGCAAATGGTCCTAAAAGCGCCATCACAATAGGCCACTCACAGATACGTTTCATATATTCACAAAACTTCGTTTTTATTAAACAGTCATTGCATATTTTGGCACAACTGACGTGAATATTATAGGTACAGATAATATAGGATAAAGTCTTATTGTGATATTATAACAAAAATAAAGATTTCTACCGTGAGTGCCGAAATGTTGACGGTACCAGTATTCCGGTCGAACTGAGCAACAAAATATATAAAACAATTCTTGATATATTGTTGGCTCTAGCGGAACATAGCCACGCCTGGCCCGGCTATAACGGATGTGTGAATAGCCTTTAATGGAATACTGCGTCGACCATAAATTCTGAATTTCGTACAAGGAGATAATTATTTTTTTTTTTAAATTGGCTGGGTGAACTAGACTCCAAACAATCAAATATACATATTTTTTGCATAATATGTGATGGTCATATTATTTTCTATAATAAAATTGTGTTTTTTTAGATTCTACAGCCTGAAATTCAAACATAGATACGGTTGCATGTTTTTTTTTTCTACTTATCTGGGTTTTTCTGTTTCTGTCTGAGATTGCTTCTGTTGAGAGCTTGAAGAAAATTTATGATTACTTTACCATAGATATTGCTAGTGAAATTTAATTATTCCATCATTGATTTTTCTGCACAATGTCTTATTTCTTACACAAAAGAGACTTAAGTCCGCTCGTTCACCGAGTCACGTTTGCGGGGTCCCTAATAGAATGAGACCCTAAGTTGGTATTAACGCCAAGGAATTTCCGTACTATTCTCGTCCAGTAATTTGTGGCTGTGGCAATTGAAATGGATGGCGAGGGACAGGTCAACGTGACGTCACGGACGGGGTTGATGATGTTTTGTTTTTTTGGAGGCCTAAAGCCACGACACAATGGCTAGGATTATTCTAGTTGTAGTGGGCAAAAAGTGTGGGTAGTTTTTTTGATGAGGTCCGTGCCAACTCATCGCCAAATTGTTGCACTCGTTCGGTGGTGCAATTCTGTAAAGGAAACAGACGATTTTGAATTTTGGGATGTAAAAAACTATAAAAATACGGTTGATATTTGATTGACATTAAAATTTCGAGTGATGCCAAAAACAGAATACGCATGTAATTAAACCGCAAATGACTTATTAAATAAGCACCTATTTATAACCATGAGCTGCCGACTGTACTTTACTTCAAGTTAAATTTTTCATTCATCTTTTGAAAACAGAAGCCAATGACCCGAGATACAAATCAGCGCGAGACGGCGTGTTGTACTGTTTGCGTAGTATAGATATAGAGCAATAGTGCAGTCGGAGGCGGCCGCAAGCCGCAGTGTTCGATTTCCGTTCAATTTGACGACAACCACCGCGCCGCCAGTCTTCGTGTGCTGCTATAGGCTTTCATCTATCTGTCAATGAATGAATCGAAGCGGGATTGTGGTGGCGGCCTTATGCCTGATCCATCATTGTGAAGGGAATCGCTTAGGATTAAGACGTATTCGATTGTATATAGCGTAATGAGTGTATTATAATATCTTGTGCACTGTTGTTTATGTCTACGTTGCCCTCAAATCTAATTTAAAATTATATTTACCGACTAGATGGAATTTTAATAAAATACAATATCAGTCAGGACTTCGAAATACGAATCAGCGCGAGAAGTTGTACAATATTTACTTAGTGTATTACATATTATTATAGCTGCACAGTCTGCAGCCACAAGCCGCAGCGTTCGATTTCCGTTCAATTCAACAACAACTACGGTGCCAGTCTTCGTGCTGCTATAGCCGCTAAAGACTTCATCTGTCGTATCGTCGACTCATCACGTTTATTGAACGAACTGAGGCGGAATAGTGGTGACCTATTTCTACATAATCGTGACAGAAAACATGACTTATTGTGGTAATTGGACAGTTGTCCGTAGAGCTTAGGTCGGAATTAGTGTAATGAGATTACATTTTCTTTGGCCATTTATGTGATTGCTAAGAAATTGTAAAGGTGGTGAAGGTACAGTTTTTACTAACAATCAGAAACAATTTAAAAATGACATTGATCGACTTATTCATTCTACCATGGATCGATCGATCGAAATGGTTTATATCAGCCTAATGCAGAGCTGCAGAGGTATATACCAAGCAGTAATATAAGCAATAAGACAAACAGAGCAGTCTGTGAGTAAACGGAAGCTTGTCAGACACCGCGTCATATCCGAAGCCATTCCACCACGTCGAAGCGATGTAGTGCGAATTTCCGTAACGATATAGCCATGAACGTTATCTACTAATACACACATCTATACTCCGATTTTAATGGTTTTTGGTCTCTTTAATAACTTAAAAATATTTTTACCTAAGTCATCTCGATCTAAATTCGGTGTTATCTGATCGTTTTTACCTATATGCACTGCGAAACTTTTAACTTTTAAAATTACGTAGGCCTGGGGATGGGAACATTTGGCTAGCTACTTTTCGTAAATTGGTCAGAGCTGGGGAGATTTAACGTACAAAAATATAAGCAATAAGATAAACAGCGCAGTCTGTGAGCTCGCGGAAACTTGTCAGACGCCGCGTCATATCCGAAGTCATTCCATCACGTCGCAGCGATGTAGTGCGAATTTCCGTAACGATATAGCCATTAATGTTACTAATATACAGATCTTTATTTAGGTTTTGACGATTCCTGTACTTTAAGAAAACGTAGATAATAAGTAATATTCAAAAGTTACACAACTACAAAGAAACTTCGTTTAAAATTTGCTTCCCTAATTAAAAAACGAGTACACGAATTTTATTAAATTTGCACAGTTCCTTGATCTGAATTAAATGTAAGCTACTTAAAACACAATCCGACTTTGAGTTTCTGTTTAATTCCTAGACAAAAATTTCATACGAATTCTAATAATATTTGTTTTAAATCAAACTGTTAAATGTAGGTTTAATAAAATACATACATAATTATGTATAATATATAGTATGTACATATCAAAGAGATTGGAGTAGAATATCTTCCCCTTTTTTCTTGTACCTAAATGTACGTATTAAATTAACTATCTCCTTATTTTTTTAAATTGGCTGAAAAGGAGAAAAAAATTGAATATATATTTTTGTTGGCGATTTTTTTTAAATTGAATCGTTCGAATCGATCCCCAGTCGTACAAACTAGCCACTCGAACAGCCAGGCAGTTAAAAAATCTACCTTAAATAAATATACAGCCGTACTGATATCTTCTTAGTACGTAGTACCTAGTCTAACTATCAGAGATATCAATATTTGTTTGCAGCGCCGAGATGAACAAACAAAGCTGTACGTAGTGTACTGAACGTGTACAGACTGTATGGTTCGCGCACGATGCCACAAACAGACGGTATCTTATAGTCTGAGGGCCGACCGTATATTTTTGCAGGTATAAGATTTTTTTTGGTAACAAATTTTAGAAGAATCGTTGAAAATAAATAATGTACCGTTTAATTTTGCAGGTATAAGATTTTTTATGAAACAATTTTTCAAGGAACTGTTTGAAAATAACACTGCATTTAAACAAGTTTTCCTAGGAATTAGGCAGAAACTCGAGGTTGGATTGTATTTTAAGTAGCTTACATTTAATTTAGTACCAGGCTACCCAAAAAAACATTGGATCGTCACATTCTAACAAATTTTCTTGAATATTACACGTTTGCATAGGGTTTAAAAACTAAATATGTATATGTATAAAAACATAACTCCACGTGTTTCAGAAAAAATCACCTGTCATAATTTTGATCATCAAAACAACTGCTATTTTTTTTAGTTGGATTGTTCTCATCATTTCCTTTAAAATAAAGTATCATTTATCAAAAAACATATAGCTGCAAAATTATCCGGTGCGTTCTCAGGTTACTACCAGACGAATCGTATCTGAACCTGTATCATATACCAATCTAGTATAATGCGTATTGTAGTATAGTACAGTACGAACTAGGTATATTGTTTAAGAGGCTAGTGGATTAATTGCACTAATAATAAGAAAACAGAACTATTGTTCTCTTTCAGCACTGTAAATATAGATTTCAGCTCTCAAGATTCGTTTTCGACAACTCTCAAGACTATACTGCTGCCATAATACCTCTGGCTTCACACTTATTTTCCAACCTGTATCTCATTTAACTGCCAAAATAGCGCACTCACAAAATATACAGATAATTCGTCGGCGTGTACGTGACAGTTCCACATCCAGCCATTACAAAGGAGCGGCATAATGTAAGCACTCCATAAAACGTCTCCATAAAATAGATAGAACATTATTTATTAGGGGCTGTGCAAAGATTAAAATCATAGGCTCTCTATTGCCTCTATTCATTTTGTGGTTAATCTTGAAATATTAGATCTATATTATTGGTTCCGGACGGATTTCATTTTTGAAATATTGGTGTGGATATATGTATTATGAAGAGACTGTAGATCTATATATAGATAGATACCACTTTATTTGTGAATACAACTTAGGATATACATTTTGTACGAACGTTTAAATAACCATATTATATGCACAAAGGGTGGCCTTATCGCTAAACGCGATTTCTTCCAGGCAACCTTTGAATGGACACTAGTGTAAAAGATTTACAGAATTGTAGTTTACGACAAAAATGAAGGATTTAGCGTTCAATAAATAATAGATATAATACAAAAAAAAAGTTAATATGTAATATAAACAATGAAATATTATTATAATAATATTTATTGTAGTTATGCTATTTTAAAGATTAAGTAATAACAATTCAACTTTCGCTGTCGCGTAGGTAGATTAGAGCGTTAGATTCAGAAAATGATTAAAAGTAAATATTAACTAGTTTAATTTTGAAATAAATTAAGGATTCTTGTTAGAATTATAGATATGAATTAAGAATTTGAATAAAAATATGTGAGTATAGTTTTAGCGTATTAAATTTTGTATGCTAGACCATAGACACTTTTCGGGGTCTGTTTAGCAGGCAAAAATTTTGGCTCTGTCCATTCCTTTATTTGCTTTTTGACAGATTACATTTAGGGATGCCTTCACACGTTACTGATTCGAGTTGAAATCATAATCAATGTTGTCTAAGAAGAACTTTCAATCGATTAATTACATCGAAATGGTTTTAGTTTATTATTAATTATTCGTTTATTAGTAGTTTTTATTAGATGAAATAATAATAATATAATCATAATGTCACATACTTAGTCTATGATGGTTTTCTAGGTACCTTTGTTTACATTTTAATTTTTAATTCCAAGATTTCGACCTAATTTCTTGCAAATAAATATTCATGATACTATTATTATATTCTTATTTTTATAAAAATACAGACAATACACAAAAAAAGTCAAATTATTCTTTTTCATAATGATCGATTTATTTCATTTCACGATTTGATTTATAGTCTGTGGTTGTTTGTTACAAACAGTGAACTTCCCTAAAAAGTGTCGCTTGTCAATAAAGTACATTATTATTGTAGTACATTAATCTGACAAAAAAAACGGTAATTCATAGGCGTGATCTGTCAAAAAGAAAATAAAGGAATGGACAAAGTATACGATACATAAACCATATTGATACCAGAATGAATAATAAATAAAATCTGTAGATTACCCATCCATTAAGATTTTAATTAGTTGTATAATAAATACAGTTGTTAATATCTTACATCATAGATATAGTATAATATTTTGTAAAAAAAAAACGAGAAAATACAAGCATATTAAGTTATTTTACTTTCAATTGACTGAACAAAAATTTTATACTAAAGTCAGGCTATATAAATGCTTCCTCTAAAATTATTTCTATTATACTTAAGTTTGTAATAAGACAGAGTAAGTTACTTATTACAATTTAATATCTTTTAATATCTGCTTTATAAAGTTCTTACTTTGGTACTTCTCTGATATTAATTTGAAGATCAATATTGAGAAGTTCTCACGGGAAATTAGGGTATTACTTTAATCTTTGAATGAAATAATTTTATTGTTAAAATACTTAGTATTTAACTTTAATGCTGTACCGTCAGTCGCTATGCCATTTGTAAAATATTTCATTTTGTTACCGTAGACTACTTATATTCCATTTGATGGCATTAGGTTGATGAAGAATTTCTATGGGTAACCATCGTGAAATAACGAGTTTTATTCAGAGGCCTGGCTGTATTTTGAAGATCTATGTTAGTTGTTATGGATGGTCAAAGGTGAAAAATGGGACTACTAGTTGCAGCAATTGCAACTAATATTCAGCTTTAACAACATTGAGGTAATTTTATGGCATCCGTGTATTAAACATTTTTCTACGAGATATTACTCTAGGAAAAAAGAATCACGTAATACAATCTGAAATCAAACAATATCCCTAGCACGTATTGGATACCGTTTGATTAAAGGTATGTCATTACCTTCTACCATTACTAAATGACTGCCACTGATAACATTTACCATCAAATCAATTTATTAAATGACCATTTACTAACCTGATCATTATCATCAGAAAGTAAATGCGTGTATATTTGCCAGCTACGGGGTTTTTTTATCGACAAGTCAAGGGCATAAAAGCAATATATTATGTATACAATTTATTTTATTACTGAACCACACAAAAGTACTTGACTTGCAATACTAGACAAGAATACATTACCCTCATCACTTAATATTATATAGCGATACAATAAAATATACCTACTCGTAATTTATTACTAGTAGCTCTTCATGGTTTAAACTGTGTTACTGTTATGTTTTCGTGAATAAAATATATCATAATGTAAAATAACTTATAACCTGTGTGAAACACTAAGCTTTTGAATAAAGAAATATTTATTTAAATCCAATTTGTTGATTCAGAGATTCAAAAAAACACAATCCTCAGATGGCGGAGTGGGTAGTGTACCTGCCTGTGACGCCGAGGTCGCGGGTTCGATTCCCGCTTAAGACAAATCTTTGTGTGCATGAACATGGGGGTCTGTCTTAGTCTGGGTGTTTCTATGTATAATAAGTATGTATTTACAAAAGAAAGTTATTCTAGTACCGTTCAATAAACCGTTCATCCCAGAACATTATTAGCCGCCATTCGTTCAGTGCAAAAAAGGATAGACTTATGTATTCGTGAAAATGGAAATCATTTTGAGCAATTTATTTCATAAACCAATTTCTTAAATGTTTAAATGTTTTTTTTTATTTAAAAAAAGTTCAAAATTTTACCTGACCTATGAGTTTCGAGTTGATTTATCATATTTCCGTACGAAATGTATGGGAAAAGTTTTTGGCGATTTCTGTCTTTTCTAGTACTGAAAGCTAAAATGGTCCCATAGAGTTTTTTGATCCCCACATGAAATAGAATCGATTGGCATAAAAAAAATTTGAACTTTTTGCATTTTTTTTGCTAACTGTAAGTTTTTTACAAAATCTGTGAATGCAGTTCAAAATGTCCCAAAAAGTTAGGAAAGGTCTTTTAAGAACGTTTTGCTGTAACTGCGGTTAAGGTACTTGCCCTTACTGCCCCGTTTCAAAAATACACCCTGTATACAGGGTGGATGCGACATAGCGACATTTATTGAAACCACAGCTTCTATACATGGTAAGTATCAATTTCCACCGGATAAAAATTCTCTGGCGAAAAAAAAAAATCACGTTCTCCGAACAATTTGAACATTGCGATCGTGCAATTTGTTCGGAAGACGTGGATTTTTTTTTTCGCCAGAGAATTTTTTATCCGGTGGAAATGCACACTGGCCATGTATAGAAGCTGTGGTCGCATCCACCCCGTATATTTACCGTATTAGTATTGATAAATAGAAAAATGTACTCTAGAAGAACCTTTTATACATCATGAATATTTACGAAATAGACTGAATCAATAAGCATTCAATATAACTGGAGTATAATATCAGTAACAGTAACAAAGCACTTGAATCGAATCAATTAATTAGAGTATCCGAATACAGTTTATTTAATGTTGCGTTCATTAATAGTTTCGTAAATTGAATGAAAGCATTGGTATGTGAAACTCCATTGCGTGGTCAATTGAACGTGTTGATTGACTGAATATTTTTCTCAACAGCACTTAATAATTATAAAAAACAATGCTGTATAATGATGTTATAACCCCAGTATAAAAAGTTTACATTTCGCATAATCTAATAATCATAATTTCTAAAGATATAAAACAACTGAATATAATATGTTTTGAGAATAAAATTACAAAGTTATAATAAAAATGGAAAAAGTGTCTGCGCATGGGATTAAAATTTAGCAAACTCATAAGAATGAAAAGCTAGATCTAATTTATTTTGATGACCACGTTGAGTTCTGATAACAGCCATTTTGCATAAAATAATGATAGATAAAGCTCAGTAGATGAATATGGTAGATTTCTAAATATTCAATTTACTTATCCTCAAATAATTTGATGTAGAAGTATAACAATAGGTAGCTATCAGCAATGTTGGTACCACAGCATTGTAGCTGAGTGATCACCATTATTTCCACACTGCTACTAACATTGATTTTCAAGTTCAGAATATATATTTTTTTGGTTATGCATGTTATGTATGTATCTATCTGAGTATAGTTATTATTGATCTTTTAACAATTAATTAAATAAATTAAAATCATATCTTAAGCTAAAATAGGGAAATAACTAACTATGTACAAAAAAAGAAAAGAAAATGTAAAAATAATAATTATAATTTGGGCGCCAAAAAATAACTCCGCATCTATGTCAGTCGCGGGTAACGTGCCCAGAAAGCTGGCGGCATTGTATCTGAGTGCGATATAAAAATACCTTTCTGTCATCTTTCTTTCAATGATTTACACTACCTTAGGCAAATATATTTGTCACATCAGATACAGTCCCCTGTTGTTTAAAAGCATATACAGTCATTCGTATTATTCATTGATTTGTTTTTATTAATTACCAACCAACCCTGTAGTACTTACTGAGACAATAAAACGCCTAAGACCGAGACCATACCAGATTCTATATTAATTTCATAAAAAGGTACACATTTCAAAAGAATAGCGGTACCAATTAGCGGCTATTACCAGCGAGTCTTTTCATAGAACTAAGAGGAAATAAAAGCCGCGACGCACTTTAGTTCTTCGGTTACAGCTGAATAACTTCATTCAAGCACTAATGGCGATTCTTTACAACGTTTCTAAAGCATAGAAAAGCTTTAAAAAGTGAAAGGAGTTTTCGCTAAGATGTGATTTTAGCTGTATGGAGGGTAATATATATCTAAAGGTGGTGATTAATACCAGTCATTTATATCTATCAGTCATTATAGTACCCATAATACAAGCGTTGCTTAGTTTGGGACTTAGAGGTAGATATTCTGTTTTAACAAAAATTTTAACAAAATTATAAACTTATCTATATTATAAATAAGCATGGACGCTATTTAGTTGCATAGACACTATTAAGCTATCATAATGAATGACTAATTAACTATAACTTTATTAAATAACACTATTTTATACTAGTATATGATCCCACAACCGGTACATTTTTGTGGTGTTCTTCATACTAGCTTGACCGTTACCGCTGTACCGCGCCCTAGGTATGTGCGCGGCGAGGCGGGGGTACACAGTAGTAAGAATCACCTTTAAACTAAAGAAAAAAAAAAGGTAACAAAAAACACTTAAAAACTCTCATCATTACTATAGTAAAGTACTTTGTTTATTAAGTTACATAACTTATGTATAATGTGTCTGGCACACAAATATACAACCCATATATGTTTTCAACAGTTCAACTATACGTAAATCCTAACTGATAGTTTTATAACAAAGTTTGGCAGACCTTTGTTGTGGTAAACCGTAACTTAACTAGCAAACAGTTTTGGTCTACACCACAAAATACGCATGAACAAAGTTCTGAGTAAAGGCGACCGTTAAAGTTCAATTTTTAGCAAACATTTCAGAAAACTAGGCATGGCTATCTGTTGAATATAATGTTTTATTTCTTCCTTATAGTGTCTGTTCAATTCAGGATACTTTTTTTTCGTATAATTTAGTTTAGCATAACACGTTATGCATAGTCTTTTTGCATAATTGTCTTGTGGCATATCTTTTCACTTATCATAATTAGCATTATGCATAATGATATTGCTCATAATACTTATTAGGCATAATGGTTTTTGGCCTAATGAAGATAAAAAATAATTTAAAATGGGTATCATAGAGTAAAAATAGGTTTATGCTATAAATCCTCTATAAACGTTCTTGAAACAGTTAGCTAATTGCCAACATTAAAACAGCCAGTGAAATATGTAAGTCGCAGCTGGAGGGGTGCAAGAAGAAACTAGAATGACTTAAAATGAAATTTATTATACTTATTTAATCTAACTAGCCTAAAGATGAATGAGTCCGATGTGAGGAACTACATTCTATCTATCTAACCTAAAGATGAATGAGCCCGATGTGAGGAACTACATTCTCTTACAACTATTCTACGTAATAATCTTCATCTTGTGTCTTCAGATGCCTTTTTATACTGCTCCAAAGTGGGGTCGAATAAGTGGGGTTAACTGCAACCATCGTCGATGACTCTAGTGCTGATTCGGCGCTTCGTGGCTGATTTAGTAACGATTGTGAAACAAGCCTCGTGGAGTGATTGAGGACACGGGTCAATGGCACATGTTAGCACCGATATGTAACATCTCCACCCTCAGAACAGCAACTATTTGAAGACAAAGTTGAGAATAGTGCTGAACTATGCAATAGGTATTTCATAATTCGTTCGCTTGCGGTGGAAAATGACGCACGGCGAACCTCACGTTACGGCTTGTCATCAGTTTTGCAGGTGTGCATCGGGAACGGCTCGATAGCAGTTTTGTATGCGCGTGGCTCGCTGGTTTCTATGTGTCGCAATAAGGCCTTTACATTTTTGTAGTTTCTATGCAAATTCTTGGTATAACAGATCAGCAATCATTTTAATTGAAAAAATATTGCTGACTGTGTCTTTGGGGCTTCAGGTTTCCAGGTACTGCATTTATTCGCCTGAGCATTATATTGGTGTGTTCATTGCATATAACACGTAGTTAGTGTATTTTCATTTATCCAAACCTTGTCTCACAATGATGGAAATAGTAGACCTTGAAACGTGCGAGTTATACCCGTCGGTTACCCTATACTGCGTCTCCCAAGGCGTTAATATTGAAATGATGGTCCTGGGTATTGGCGAAGAAGGCCTACCACATTACGACGCCGTGCAGTGGACTCAAGCCATGGACCTCCATCTCTGTGGACTCTCTGGTGAACGGCTTGTTACCGGAACATGGCTATCGGGTGAGCTTGGGAGATGGTCTCTTCCGGGTATTCTCCAATGCCTTGGGGTTGGTACACTTATATCGATGCCACCTATTACTTGTTGCCCTGGATGAAGTGGAATTGGAGGATCTGAACATCCCGGATGAGGCGGAAGGAGCTGCCCAAAAATATCCTTGCCAAAAATTTAGAATAATTTCGTTTGGTATGTACTAAGGGGTTATAAATGGATTGTAATTTGCATCGCATCTCGTCGAGTTATTCAAAAGCTTCTTCTTTCAGGTTTTATTGGTGATGAGTTTGGACGATGTTGCGCTGTGGCTTGATGACTCGAAGTTATCTTCTAAATTATCTTCATGAAGACCATCGATCCATTACATCTCTGATGCATTGCAGGGATACCATAAATTTTATTTCAGACTTTCTGTCTCTATGTACTTAGAATATAGTTCATGAATTGCTATGTGGAGTGAGGATAGGCAAAAGGAATAGGTTAATTCTATTAGGTATTGTGGATAATTTATGTTAGATATAGGTTTCTAGGTAAGGCTATCTGCGACATTATAACTACTGCTACTTATGTTATACTACAGTTATCACCTAAAACATCAAATCTCAGAGTTTAAAATGAGTGATATAGAAAGGCGTTACCTACTTATGAAATGGATAGAAAAATTTATTAAGAATTAGCAAAATTATTTCAAAACTACGTCACCGTCGGTCACAGAAAGAAAATACAGAAGTATTTTAAATAATATAAAATATATTTTTATAATTTATAAATTTCATATTAATTTTAAGTACATACATATTATATTATACATAAAATTTATTTTTTTTATCACTTCCTATTACAATATTATTAAAATTTTATTTCAATGAATAAAACAGAAAATAATTATATGCTGTAATTTGATTTTTTTTTCTTTTTGAGACTTTATTGAATGTAATAGTTATTGAACAAACAGCCGATTTAATTTAGGAAATGCCGCCCATTCCCGGCTTTGTGACATATATATGTTTTAATTCTATTATCTAATATATTTATTCCAGTTTAACCAAACTGCACTATATATAACGATTTTTAATACTATTGATATAATAATAGAAAGCCAAATTTTTAAATTAATCTCCCTTCTCCATATTTATTTTAATTTCAATTTAACTAATAATCAGTAGATATAAAAGCCAATTTAAATGTAAGATATATATATTACATCCCCTTTTTTTTTTTTGATAAATTCATAATATGAATAGCTCACTTCTATTTCAAAAATGATTTCAGTGATAAATATAATATATAATTATATATTTTTTTTTATTTAGTAAAATCAGTTATTTATGCTTGGGGAAAAAAAAAATTTTTCTTTTTTTTTATAAAATACCTACTACGTTTTAGCAATCACTGTTTTTGAAATAAGTTTCATTTCTTAATTATTTTAATAAATCAAATAAAAATTATCATGCAATGGATATCAATGACAATTCAACATTTAAATAAAATACAAAAAAATCAATTCACTATGTCGGCAATCGATGTGCGTCATCGGCACACCTGCACTTTTGCTGCATCGGCGAATGCTTCATGTACGGACGTTTTTGCACATGGTGCTAAATCGGCACTGCTATTCTAGTTAATTATAATTCATAGTGAATTCATACATTGCTATGTCGTTGATATTTATTAGGGATCCGTACTGAACATGCAATATAATTTTAATTTTTATGTTAATTTGACTCATTTATTAAAGCCTTATCAAATTTTACAACTTTGGACTATTTCAAAGTGTAACCTTCTATGTTTCAATTATTTTCTTCTCGATTGAAGATTTTAATAGAAATTCTACAATTAATTATTAATATACATTTTTCCTAATTTTATTCGAATAAAAAGAAATGTAAGAATTAATATAATCTTATTAATATTGTATTGCAGGGGTTTTTTTTTTTCATAAATTTCTTATTTGTTGGATTGTATTAATAAGTGATAAAGAAAAGGGTATACTTAATAAATTCGATATAAAATCAATCTAAATAGTCGTACAAATATATTTAAGGTATTATTATTTCTTTTATCTTTTAAAATGAACTAAATGATATTTAAAAAATATTATATATTTCAAATAAATTTAAATGAATTCTGTAGGCATGAAGAAATAAATCTTAATTAAATTTAGTAAAGTTAGTTTAGTGATAATGAAATAAACTGATTTAAATAAACTTGATATACAAAAAAAAAATGTCTGACATATTAATTTATTCAATAGAAATGAATTTAAAGTTATTAACTTATTATACATAATACAACTTAATTATAATATATTATATTTTATTTAATTTCGCAATTACTTCATTTTACTCTATGAATACTTGACAATGAATAATTTAATTAAATAGTTTTCTATTAGGTGGATTTAACTTATTTTTTTTGAAGATTATCATATTTTATTGCGTTTTATGACGCTATTGTAACTAATAGCATTAGATATGCTAAAAATGATTGTAATTGAACTAATTGCAAGTTAATTTAATCTAAGCCATAGACTAAAGCTTTCAGGGCGGTAAGAGTCGAATATAATAGTTATAGTTTAATTATAAGTTTTATTTAATGTAATAATTAATTATACTAAATAAGAATTTTAAAATAGATTTTATTATAACATTAAATTGATATTTTGGAAAGATTATTTTAAATGATGTAATTAAATTCTGAGCTATAAAAGGGTATTAATATAATCCATCTTAAGGGGCTAGATGATATTGCCTACTGCTTACTTTTGGCATGCATTATAATGAGCTAGGGTTTAAGCAAACTATAACAGTAAGATGGCATTCATTATATTCATGATGGTTTGAGTAACACAGCTAAGCTTCAATACTATTATAGTCGTGATGATAGTGGTCGACGAAACCTGATTCGAACAAAATACAATGAAATGTTTAGGGTTGTCAAAACTATTACAATTAAAACAATTCTGTATTAAATTCTGTAAAAACGACTCGACCTATTAATTAATTATTATTACAATTGATTCAGTACACTTCTTTACTTCATAGGCAGGACAGTAAATTCATTGTAAAATCATTTACTGCCTATCATGGATTCTAAAATCAGCATTAAACTATCGATCTAATTCTTAAAAAGATAAATAAATTGTATTAGATTTTAGAAAAAGCTTACCTATTACCACAGCTATTACATAAAATATTGAATATTTATTAACTTTAAAATCGCTGATAAAAAATAATTAGGTATGTCGGAACTAAAAACATAAAAATTAGCATTGTGTCAACCCTACTTGCAACAATGCTTCTTACTAAAACTGCAACGTATGTTAAATGTAACTTGAGTAAAGTAAGTATTCACAAGTAGTACCTACCAACTATAATACGTCTGATGAATTGCAATTATAATTAACTACACATTTGCTTTATCACCAATTCCAAGTGAGGAGTTTTTACCATCGAGCTGCGGGACGGTAATTAACTTATATGAAAATAAACTGTCTTTTAATCTAAAAATTGAAAACGTTACTTACAAAAATATGAGAAAAGTATGAGCTGCTAATGAGGTCAGGTAACTATATGAGATACGAAGGACTACGATTGTTCTACGATGTGACTACGTAGCTACGTGTGCTACGTCAATTTGACGTTACTACGTAGCTGCGAACGCTACGTCAAAAGACTACGATTGTTCTATGATGTGACTAAGTAGCTACGAGTGCTACGTCAAAGGACTACGATTGTTCTATGATGTGACTACGTAGCTACGAGTGCTACGTCATAGGACTACGATTGTTCTATGATGTGACTACGTAGCTACGAGTGCTACGTTAAAGGACAACGATTGTTCTACGATGTGACTACGTAGCTACGAGTGCTACGTCAAAGGAAAACGATTGTTCTATGATGTGACTACGTAGCTAAGAGTGCTACGTCAAAGGACTACGATTGTTCTACGATGTGACTAAGTAGCTACGAGTGCTACGTCAAAGGACTACGATTGTTCTACGATGTGACTAAGTAGCTACGAGTGCTACGTCTAAGGACTACGATTGTCCTATGTTGTGACTACGTAGCTACGAGTGCTACGTCAAAGGACGACGATTGTTCTTTGACGTTACGACGTAGCTGCGAACGCTACTTAAAAGGACTACGATTGTTTCATGTTGTGACTACGTAGCTACGAGTGCTACGTCAAAGGACTATGATTGATCTACGATGTGACTACGTAGCTACGAGTGCTACGTCAAAGGACTATGATTGTTCTTTGACGTTACTACGTAGCTGCGAACGCTACGTCAAAGGACTACGATTGTTCTACGATGTGACTACGTAGCTACGAGTGCTACGTCAAAGGACTATGATTGTTCTTTGACGTTACTACGAAGCTGCGAACGCTACGTTAAAGAACAAAGAACAAAAATATCTAATAATGCCCATGACTACGAGTGCTACGTCAAAGGACTACGATTGTTCTACAATGTGACTACGTAGCTACGAGTGCTACGTCAAAGGACTAAGATTGTTCTACGATTTGACTACGTAGCTACGAGTGCTACGTTAAAGGACTACGATTGTTCTACGATGTGACTACGTAGCTACGAGTGCTACGTCAAAGGACTACGATTGTTCTACGATTTGACTACGTAGCTACGAGTGCTACGTCAAAGGACTACGATTGTTCTACGATGTGACTACGTAGCTACGAGTGCTACGTCAAAGGACTACGATTGTTCCACGATGTTACTACGTAGCTACGAGTGCTTCGTCAAAGGACTACGATTGTTCTACGATGTGACTACGTAGCTACGAGTGCTTAGTCATGTGTCCGCTATACCAAAACGTAACTGAAAACGGTTATCATCTCTCTAACGTACCGTATCGGTATTAAAATAGTTGCCAACGGTTATCAGATATTAGTATGAAACTATGAAGTAACTACCGAATCACTGCGTACCCGCGTCAACGTAGTTTGAAAACCGAACCCGCATCATATCTGATAACTAAATAACTGACATTCAAAACCAACTGAATCCACGCAACCGATATAAGCTAACTAGCTTATCTATCTCTCTCTTACAAGTGATAATATCGCATGCATAAAAGAAATGGGGCGAGCGGCGCAAACGCAAACCATTCAAGGTTATTGTTATAAGCCAAAGACGACATTATATCTATTGCGCTACGGCTTAATCAAACTGTAAACGAGTGCGGTCGCTCTCGCTAGATTAGCCTTGAGTTGAGTTCGGACGGACGGGCGGCGTCACATCAACCAAATACATTTCCAGTATAACATGGCCTCGCGTTATATAGGCTCCCGGCGCAATGCGAGATCAGCTTGTACTGGAAATGTAAGGTTGATCGCCTGATCGGTAACTGAGTACGCACAGATGGCTACCGATCAACCTATACATTTCTAGTATAAGATGGTCTCACGTTGTATAGGCATGTCGTGCAATGCGAGACCAGCTTACAATGAATGGTTGATCGGTAGCCGTCTGTAAGTAGATGCGCGCGAAACCCGTTCACTGTAGTTGGGCTTAGGGACTATTGGCATAGAGTTGCTTTTAGTGAAACATGCGGTTCTGTTTTGTTTTGCGGTGCCACTGCCAGCGCGTGGCTTTGTTTTGATACTTATTATTACTTATTTATTCGGCATTTTTTGGCTGTGCGGTCGTTTTTAACGCAGTATACTTTCAAATACTTTGTTTTTAATGATTACGAGCTGCCTATTTTGTTGCCTTTGATTCGGGTGTGAGTAAGTAGTGAGTACTGTAAAGTACTGTTATTTCATTAAAGTGACGATTGATTTGGTGTACATATTAAATATAACTAGATAAATGAGTTAGTGGTATAAAAAGTGTAAATATAGGTACAATTTAGGTTTAAAGTTTAGTTAAAAGTTAAAACTACAGTTAAAAATTGGGCTAGTCCTGAGCCTAGAAAAAAAACTTAAAGGAAAATCGCCAAAATCATTCTGCTCCGGGGGCGTACTCACTCACACGTCGAATCATAATAATCATATCGGACATTGGATAACGTAAAAAGTGGTGGCAACTAACTTGGTGACAAATACCTACCTTAGCTTAAAACGTTTGTAAACGCTATAGCTAGAATAATTGCAGTAACTGCACCTAAAATACCGGTATTTGGCATCGGTTGTCTATACCGGTATTGTATCACCATACCGGTGTAATATCGGTTGCCAAAAATATCTAATAACGCCCATGACTACGAGTGCTACGTCAAAGGACTACGATTGTTCTATGATGTGACTACGTAGCTACGAGTGCTACGTCAAAGGACTACGATTGTTCTACGATGTGACTACATAGCTACGAGTGCTACGTCAAAGGACTACGATTGTTCTACGATGTGACTACGTAGCTACGAGTGCTACGTCAAAGGACTACCAATTTTTTATGATGTGACTACGTAGCTACGAGTGCTAAGTCAAAGGACTATGATTGTTCTATGATGTGACTACGTAGACTGTTCTACGATGTGACTACGTAGCTACGAGTGCTACGTCAAAGGACTACGATTGTTCTACGATTTGACTACGTAGCTATGAGTGCTACGTCAAAGGACTACGATTGTTCTACGATGTGACTACGTAGCTACGAGTGCTACGTCAAAGGACTACGATTGTTCTATGATGTGAATACGTAGCTACGAGTGCTACGTCAAAGGACTACGATTGTTCTACGATGTGACTACGTAGCTACGAGTGCTACGTCAAAGGACTACGATTGTTCTATGTTGTGACTACGTAGCTACGAGTGCCACGTCAAAGGACTACGATTGTTCCACGATGTGACTACGTAGCTACGAGTGCTATGTCAAAGGACTACGATTGTTCTACGATGTGACTACATAGCTTCGTCAAAGGACTACGATTGTTCTACGATTTGACTACGTAGCTACGAGTGCTACGTCAAAGGACTACGATTGTTCTACGATGTGACTACGTAGCTATGAGTGCTACGTCAAAGGACTACGATTGTTCTACGATGTGACTACGTAGCTACGAGTGCTACGTCAAAGGACTACCAATTTTTTATGATGTGACTACGTAGCTACGAGTGCTAAGTCAAAGGACTATGATTGTTCTATGATGTGACTACGTAGACTGTTCTACGATGTGACTACGTAGCTACGAGTGCTACGTCAAAGGACTACGATTGTTCTACGATTTGACTACGTAGCTATGAGTGCTACGTCAAAGGACTACGATTGTTCTACGATGTGACTACGTAGCTACGAGTGCTACGTCAAAGGACTACGATTGTTCTATGATGTGAATACGTAGCTACGAGTGCTACGTCAAAGGACTACGATTGTTCTACGATGTGACTACGTAGCTACGAGTGCTACGTCAAAGGACTACGATTGTTCTATGTTGTGACTACGTAGCTACGAGTGCCACGTCAAAGGACTACGATTGTTCCACGATGTGACTACGTAGCTACGAGTGCTATGTCAAAGGACTACGATTGTTCTACGATTTGACTACGTAGCTACGAGTGCTACGTCAAAGGACTACGATTGTTCTACGATGTGACTACGTAGCTATGAGTGCTACGTTAAAGGACTACGATTGTTCTATGATGTGACTACGTAGCTACGAGTGCTACGTCAAAGGACTACGATTGTTGTATGATGTGACTACGTAGCTACGAGTGCTACGTCAAAGGACTACGATTGTCCTATGTCGTAGCAATGAGTTATATGAGTAAGGACTATGCTTGTCCTTTGACATAGCTACGAGTGCTACGATGAATAACTAATATCACAGTATAAATATGTAACAGGATGGAAACTAAGCCTATTTCATAAAATAATTACCTACGCTCTATTGAAGCGTTGAAACTTTCAAACTTTTTGATATTGACTTTTTATGAAAAAAAAAAGTGTTTTTCAGTGATCATTCAATAGTATTGGAATAACTAGTTTACAAATAAAATTTAAATAGGTAATTTCAGAGCATCGGTTAATCTCAACAAAATACGATACACAGTTTAATATTGACACATAACAACTTGTAGATCTTTGTTTTTGTTTTGTAGATATTTATCTAAATATTACAGCACGCGGCGTACAAAATGCAATTTTACATAACATGACAAATTAAAATAAAAGAGAGGGCTAAAAGAGCAAAAGTTACAAATTATTTACTAAAAAATACTTTCGTCTGCTACGACAGTTTTGATGTTCTTTGACGTTACTACGTAGCTGCGAACGCTACGTCAAAGGACTACGATTGTTCTACGATGTGACTACGTAGCTACGAGTGCTACGTCAAAGGACTATGATTGTTCTTTGACGTTACTACGAAGCTGCGAACGCTACGTTAAAGGACTACGATTGTTCTACGATGTGACTACGTAGCTACGAGTGCTACGTCAAAGGACTACGATTGTTCTACGATGTAACTACGTAGCTACGAGTGCTACGTCAAAGGACTACGATTGTTCTATGATGTGACTACGTAGCTACGAGTGCTACGTCAAAGGACTACGATTGTTCTACGATGTGACTACATAGCTACGAGTGCTACGTCAAAGGACTACGATTGTTCTACGATGTGACTACGTAGCTACGAGTGCTACGTCAAAGGACTACGATTGTTTCACGATGTGACTACGTAGCTACGAGTGCTAAGTCAAAGGACTACGATTGTTCTATGATGTGACTACGTAGACTGTTCTACGATGTGACTACGTAGCTACGAGTGCTACGTCAAAGGACTACGATTGTTCTACGATTTGACTACGTAGCTACGAGTGCTACGTCAAAGGACTACGATTGTTCTACGATGTGACTACGTAGCTACGAGTGCTACGTCAAAGGACTACGATTGTTCTATGATGTGAATACGTAGCTACGAGTGCTACGTCAAAGGACTACGATTGTTCTATGTTGTGACTACGTAGCTACGAGTGCTACGTCAAAGGACTACGATTGTTCTACGATGTGACTACATAGCTACGTCAAAGGACTACGATTGTTCTACGATTTGACTACGTAGCTACGAGTGCTACGTCAAAGGACTACGATTGTTCTACGATGTGACTACATAGCTACGTCAAAGGACTACGATTGTTCTACGATTTGACTACGTAGCTACGAGTGCTACGTCAAAGGACTACGATTGTTCTACGATGTGACTACGTAGCTACGAGTGCTACGTTAAAGGACTACGATTGTTCTATGATGTGACTACGTAGCTACGAGTGCTACGTCAAAGGACTACGATTGTTGTATGATGTGACTACGTAGCTACGAGTGCTACGTCAAAGGACTACGATTGTCCTATGTCGTAGCAATGAGTTATATGAGTAAGGACTATGCTTGTCCTTTGACATAGCTACGAGTGCTACGATGAATAACTAATATCACAGTATAAATATGTAACAGGATGGAAACTAAGCCTATTTCATAAAATAATTACCTACGCTCTATTGAAGCGTTGAAACTTTCAAACTTTTTGATATTGACTTTTTATGAAAAAAAAAAGTGTTTTTTAGTGATCATTCAATAGTATTGGAATAACTAGTTTACAAATAAAATTTAAATAGGTAATTTCAGAGCATCGGTTAATCTCAACAAAATACGATACACAGTTTAATATTGACACATAACAACTTGTAGATCTTTGTTTTTGTTTTGTAGATATTTATCTAAATATTACAGCACGCGGCGTACAAAATGCAATTTTACATAACATGACAAATTAAAATAAAAGAGAGGGCTAAAAGAGCAAAAGTTACAAATTATTTACTAAAAAATACTTTCGTCTGCTACGACAGTTTTGATGTTCTTTGACGTTACTACGTAGCTGCGAACGCTACGTCAAAGGACTACGATTGTTTTACGATGTGACTACGTAGCTACGAGTGCTACGTCAAAGGACTATGATTGTTCTTTGACGTTACTACGAAGCTGCGAACGCTACGTTAAAGGACTACGATTGTTCTACGATGTGACTACGTAGCTACGAGTGCTACGTCAAAGGACTACGATTGTTCTACGATGTAACTACGTAGCTACGAGTGCTACGTCAAAGGACTACGATTGTTCTATGATGTGAATACGTAGCTACGAGTGCTACGTTAAAGGACAACGATTGTTCTACGATGTGACTACGTGGCTACGAGTGCTACGTCAAAGGACTACGATTGTTCTACGATTTGACTACGTAGCTACGAGTGCTACGTCAAAGGACTACGATTGATCTTTGACGTTACTACGTAGCTGCGAACGCTACGTCAAAGGACTACGATTGTTCTATGATGTGACTACGTAACTACGAGTGCTACGTCAAAGGACTATGATTGTTCTTTGACGTTACTACGAAGCTGCGAACGCTACGTTAAAGGACTACGATTGTTCTACGATGTGACTACGTAGCTACGAGTGCTACGTCAAAGGACTACGATTGTTCTACGATGTAACTACGTAGCTACGAGTGCTACGTCAAAGGACTACGATTGTTCTACGATTTGACTACGTAGCTACGAGTGCTACGTCAAAGGACTACGATTGTTCTACGATGTGACTACGTGGCTACGAGTGCTACGTCAAAGGACTACGATTGTTCTACGATTTGACTACGTAGCTACGAGTGCTACGTCAAAGGACTACGATTGTTCTACGATGTGACTACGTAGCTACGAGTGCTACGTCAAAGGACTACGATTGTTCTATGATGTGACTACGTAGCTACGAGTGCTACGTCAAAGGACTACGATTGATCTTTGATATATGAGATAAACTATTTGTATGTATATTATTACTAACTATTCTACTTTGACAATTATTATAATTCTATATTATCATTATCTTTGTCCTGAATTTAGGACTAACTAGTCTAAAGGGTGTACCAGAATTCCTTGAATGGAACATTTTGGTGAAAATTAAGGATAACTTAAGGATAAAAGGAAGCAACCATAGAACGATTCTAAGATACTTACAATCTAGTTGGCTTCTGTGCGGTATCAATGTTCGGATACTCCCTCGCTGCGGCTTCATGTAGATTCTGGATACTCGAAGCGGCGACTTGGAAGTCCCCCGGGTTGTAGTGCTGCCATTGATGTATCTTCTTTACAATAAAGAAATGACCACGAAAGCTAGCTAACCCGCGAGTATCCTTCCGACTGCGCCAAATATGTAAGTCGCAGCTGGAGGGGTGCAAGAAGAAACTAGAATGACTTAAAATGAAATTTATTATACTTATTTAATCTAACTAGCCTAAAGATGAATGAGTCCGATGTGAGGAACTACATTCTATCTATCTAACCTAAAGATGAATGAGCCCGATGTGAGGAACTACATTCTCTTACAACTATTCTACGTAATAATCTTCCTCTTGTGTCTTCAGATGCCTTTTTATACTGCTCCAAAGTGGGGTCGAATAAGTGGGGTTAACTGCAACCATCGTCGATGACTCTAGTGCTGATTCGGCGCTTCGTGGCTGATTTGGTACCGATTGTGAAACAAGCCTCGTGGAGTGATTGAGGACACGGGTCAATGGCACATGTTAGCACTGATATGTAACAAGTGTCATAATAACCATTATAACACCCAAACGGGTGTTATAATGTTGTACTGAAATTCATCATGCAACTCCTTTTTTACTCATCGAACAGCCACATTCTCATGGCATCTTTATGAATTTCAAAAAAAGAACATGTCATGCACGCGCGTTTCACTACCACAGTGCCGTAATTTAAATAAAATCTTATTCGAATTTTTGAATTGACGTCGTATCCCGCCATTTTTGTTCAATAATAGTATTGAAAAAATACTTTTTAATAATTGTACGATCCAAAATGTAAATAATTATTACAATAAATAATTATATTATTACCTATAGGTACATAATTTTTTGTATTAGATACTCACTAATTAAACTTTCCATGAATTTACATAGAGTTCTTACAACACTGTACCCTAATACCCTATGGTTTCAGAACATTTATAGAGGATTCATATCATGGGTGTAGATAAAGTCTTGTATGCAACTGTTATAATTAGGTATTAAAACACTCATGTGATACTATTATCACACTCGGCTTCGCCTCGTGTGATAAACCCACACTCGTGTTTTGATACCCCTCAATATAGAACAGTTGCATAAATAACTATTATTAGGCCAAAAACCAGTCTAATAAGTATTATGTAATGGTGCGGCGAAGGTGGCCACTACTTGTTTATTAACATACGAAAAGTATTTTGTTACATAAGGATATTAGTAAAACAGTATGCCTAAAGACAATTATAACGAATGACAATGATTATGCGTAAAGAATTAATGCTAAAAAAAATATGCTAAAACAGTTATGCCAAATTTATATTAGAAGTTACTATCATTATGCCAAATTAAGGTATGCGAAGTTAAATTATGCTATATAAATGATGCAAAACAAAAGAGATCTGTTAAATTAATTTATTGACAGTATTAATAAACTGTCTAATTTACATTAAGGTTTGCTATTTTTTTTGGATAGCTGAAAAAATATCTGAATGGTGTTTTTGTTTTAATATTTTTTAATATTCAAGTACAAAACAGCAGCGATAGCCGAGTGGGAGACCGTAGGACTGCGAAGTTTAAGGGCCCGGGTTCGAACACACGGCACACACCTCTCATCTTTTCGAAGATATGTGTGTATTTATTATATAAATTATCACTCGCTAACGGTGAAGAAAAACATCGTGAGGAAACCTACATGCCTGAGAGTGCCTAATAAGTGCTCGAGGGTGTGTGAAGTCTACCAATCCGTACTTGGCCAGCGTGGTGGACTATGGCCTAACCCTTCTTCTCATCATGAAAAGAGGCCCGAGCCCAGCAGTGGGACATGTATTAAATACAGGGCTGCTATTATTTATATTATTATTTATTTAAAATAAAACTATGACCAATTCGCCGATCAAACCTCGACCAAAAACTTACTCAGTATATACAGAAAATTTACTGTACGGATAATATCCATGCAATATGAACATATCACGTCGACGATAAAGGCAATTATTGTACCCTAGGAGATCTGTTATGAGAGCTTAATATCTCCTCGGGCTGAATGTAATTGTCGATAGAGACGTAAGGCGCTCCTTCCTTTGTTTATTTGCAGATAGATTACACAGGGGTATCTGTGCGTGTGTTTACATAAGACTGTATGTAGGACTCTGCTCGATTGTTGCAAGCGAAGATACAAAGAGAAATGTTACGTAAACAACAGGGGCGGCACCACCTTTATACCCAACTGCTTATGCGTAATGTTTGCAACTCATACGCGATTCATAACTGCAACGATTTTGAATGGCGAACTGTTCTTCAGACTGCAATAAGACGTATAGTCATCCATATTTTGGGATAGTGCTAATAGGTTTGTTTTAAGCAATTATCGAAAGGCAAGATAAGATAAGATTTTAATTCAATTTTTTTTTTTTTTTTTTTTACGTCTTTAAAATTTTTCACTTTATTTTAAACCAAAATACATTTCTGTTAATTACAAAAATAAAATAATTAAACCTATAATAAAAATTACTAAAACTAAAGCTATATACACTAATCAAGCAAATCGCTACCAGTGGGCATCGTTCCCGAAATGCTGGCAGCATTGCCACGCTGTATGGCAATGCTTATTCGTTGACCGAAAAAAATACCAGCACTTCGGGAACGGGTTGACTCAACTAATTTCAATTTGAGTCAAGTGTCTTAATAAGTTCAAATTAATATATTAATTAAATTAAACTGGAAATCAACTACAATAGTAAATAAATAGATACAGGCATAAATAATGAAAGAATAGATACAGGGCTGCTATTATTATATTTTATATTATAATCAAATACAATTATGATAAGACTGGTGGGTGATAATTATTTTTAGGAATACTAAACTAATTTCAATCTAGGATTTTCAGTAAACAAGCATGGTGTTTTCTTTTTATTTTTTTATTATAAGAAATCAATTATTAAAATTATATTTGACTAATAAACTATTTACATTACAATCTAGCCTAACGAGACTAATAGGACAAGGTTAAATGTGGATAACAGCAAAATGTGTTATAAAGTAACAACAATAATAATGTAAAGCTTTATTGCCTCGATGGTTTAAAGTCAAAGTCAAAGTTGCTTTATTTGTTGAACATGGTAAAAAACCGAGGTATTAATATAAGATAAGTACAGCATATTCTGTCAATTCTGACGTTCAAATTAAACATAATAATTATCTATATACAGGGTGTATTTTTGAAACGGGGCAGTAAGGGCAAGTACCTTAACCGTTGCAGTTACAGCAAAACGTTCTTAAAAGACCTTCCCTAACTTTTTGGGACATTTTGAACTGCATTCACAGATTTTGTAAAAAACTTACAGTTAGCAAAAAAAATGCAAAAAGTTCAAAAAAATTTTTTTTATGCCAATCGATTCTATTTCATGTGGGGATCAAAAAACTCTATGGGACCATTTTAGCTTTCAGTACTAGAAAAGACAGAAATCGCCAAAAACGTTTCCCATACATTTCGGCAACAGAAACGAATTTCTACGATGGTCTAACTTTTTGTTATGGCCTGGAAGTGGGTAGAATTGACTGTAAAGTAAATAAAAAGAATTTTTACCCTCAAATTTCGAATTTGATTCGAAAATCAGTGTGTTATACTTAGTTTCAGCTGAGAAACTTCGTATGAGTTATTAATTAAGGATTTTCGCTAAAATGTCTTCTAATCGTGAAAAAATTGACTTATTAGAAACGTATTTTGAAAGAACCCTGCAATTCCAGGTTTTTCAAAAGATTTGTAATAACCTTTCTTGTTGGCACATGCCGCAACGGATACTCATTGCGGTACCACACTAATGCAGCTCCCGCATTTCGATTATTGACAAAATACGCTTCTAATAAGTCAATTTTTTCACGATTAGAAGACATTTTAGCGAAAATCCTTAATTAATAACTCATACGAAGTTTCTCAGCTGAAACTAAGTATAACACACAGATTTTCGAATCAAATTCGAAATTTGAGGGTAAAAATTCTTTTTATTTACTTTACAGTCAATTCTACCCACTTCCAGGCCATAACAAAAAGTTAGACCATCGTAGAAATTCGTTTCTGTTGCCGAAATGTATGGGAAACGTTTTTGGCGATTTCTGTCTTTTCTAGTACTGAAAGCTAAAATGGTCCCGTAGAGTTTTTTGATCCCCACATGAAATAGAATCGATTGGCATAAAAAAAAAAATTGAACTTTTTGCATTTTTTTTGCTAACTGTAAGTTTTTTACAAAATCTGTGAATGCAGTTCAAAATGTCCCAAAAAGTTAGGGAAGGTCTTTTAAGAACGTTTTGCTGTAACTGCAACGGTTAAGGTACTTGCCCTTACTGCCCCTTTTCAAAAATACACCCTGTATATTAATAATTATAGAAACAACACAACAATTTAAAATAAGAAAAAAATTATATGAAATTATCAAGCTTACTAAATTAAACAACTACTATTAAATTGTATCATTTAAAGTAATTAGTAATTAGCGTATGGCACATACCTATCTGTCTTACCAATAGGTCTCGGGTTCGATTCATAGGTCGAGCAAAGTTTAAAAGCGAGCGAAATTTGTAAATAAAATCATTTTACACAAAAAACTGCCGTTTCAAAAACCTGTGGGCCAAAAGATATGGCATCAACGTTTAAAAAAATAGTGGTGACTGTCGAAAAGCTCGGCTTATGAGAGCTTTACGTCACAACGAGCAGTCATGTTGAATGGAAGCAATCAGCTCTGCCGATGAAGGAATGAAATGTGTCAAGCACTACTCCACAACTATGTAAGTAATATGTATATTGTATTTTAACCTGCATATATGTTTTCAGAAGTGTGTGACATTATTTCATGAATGTTACTTACTTTATAATAATTGTCTTTACGATACCTTGCTCTCAGGTTGTCAACTATCGCTCTACCAAGATTGGTCAAGTAGATTCGGCACAAACAAATTAAAAAAAATATTTCTCTTTATGATATTAGTTAAGATACCTTATAAGTTTATGCCCATTTGAATTAGTTTCAGAATATGGACACTTTTAAGTAACTAATTTGGTTTAGTCATTTTGTATTATTATATATTTCAAATTAAGACAAAACAGATTAAAAATACGAAGCATAATTCAACCCATATGGCAAAAATTTAAGAGAGGTTTAAAAGTACTAGTAAATTATGCCCAAAATTACTTAATAAAATACGATCTTATAACTCAAATCAAAGAGGCTGAAAAGGTTCAAATTTGAAAGTATGTATACCAAACGTCAAACTTCTTGACAGCTCATCAAAAAGAGAGCGAGATACACGTAAAGCGTGAACCGTACACGAGTGACTGAGACAATGCATTTTATGACCCGCCACGATCTTTGATTTTACCTATACTTACTATAAGCATATTTAATAACAAAGTAGTCGGCGCCGTCTGCCGTCGTGGAGTGCCTTTTGCACGAGTCCTTTGAAATGCGACGTCAGCAAATGCCATACAAGCACGTAGACTACGCGCTGCATACTAAATACATTGTTTGTTTATGGAAAGTGCGAAGGTGTTGGAAATTATTTCATGATTTTGCTGAAACGTGTGTCAGAAAGGTAAAGGTAATGGATCAGACAGGTCAAATAGCGCATATTAATTAGATTTTTGAAAAATAAATATATTAGATTACTCTGAGAGATAATTAGCAATGTGTTAGCGTTCCCTACAGTTAATCAATAAATTAAAGAAATCAAAAGAAGTAAACAGTCTAATTTTATAATAATCTCACTAATAATGTGATTTATGTTATTTTTTCTAAATATTACTGTGTGTTGTGACTCCCACTGAGTTATCGAATTATGCAACGCCTGAAAAGGGCTACTAAGTTATCAAGATCTGTATTCTAATATTTAAGACATAACTGTACATTAAGTAAGCAAATAAAGACTTTTGACTTTTGACTAATATCGATTTAAATAATTTACCAAGTGGTTGATTTGCAGGATTCAGTAGGCAACACTGCGCTGGCGGCCATTGAGGAATGAAATGTCAGATCGAGAGGCGGCAGTTAATTTTCATTATTTAATTTGTATATCAAAGCAAAAAAAAAGGATATCTAATGCTAATAATTTATAAATATTTGAAAATCTAGTAGCTTTGTTCAAAAAGGACTAGTACGTAGTACAAGAAACCGGCGAGCATGTATGACGAGATGTATGAATGTTGAGGAATCGAAAGAAGTATATTCACATGACGTTCCAACGTCTCTTCTTTCCCCCGTGGGATAAAATGAAATGTATGTTTGTATATACTAGAAAATCTAATGTCCTAAAATGCTAAATGTTGTTAATATCAAGATACGAATTTTCCTTCGTACATTTCTCCGATTTTTATTTAACTTAAGAAATATGTATGTATTCACTCGAAGAAACACGATACTACAAACATAAATCTCGCGAACATATTCCCCTGAGGCTTCTAGTCCGATATAAAATAATGGCTCATAAACATTTATAAGCGCAACATGCTCATCGAATTTATAGTCCGGGAGGTAACATTGCAAATACAAAAGTTGGTCCTCTTTTTTTGCATATTTTTTTTTGGCATAATTTAACTTGGCATACCTTTTGTTCCGTATCCACCTGTGTTTCACAAAATAAATAAATTGAATTGAATTTATTTGGCATAATAATATTACGCATTATATTAATTTGGCACAAGGCAAGCAACTACGCATAACATTTTTTTTGCCATGTTATCAAATAAATAAATTGGTGGCTAAAATAATAATACAATATGCTTAACGTGTTATGCTTAATTAAATTATGCCAAGAAAATATCATGCAAAAAAGGGGATCCCACAAAAGTGAGCAGACCAATATTGACGGAGATAGTTGACCTTATAATATCAGTTGTTCAAACAGCGATGGATTTGTAAGTGGACGTTACGAAGGTCATCTTGATTAATAAATCTAGATGCAATCGATCACTATAAAACAATACCCAAAATGCAACGCTACCGCCTGGAGCATTATTTATTATCGGATTTGCTGATTGCCCGTTGTTCCTCAATATAATCAATTGATAGAGGATAAAGGTTACAAAAATTACTCGTATCGTGTATCTATATAGCCTTTTACCAAATTACATTATTTTGTTTTGTAATTTATTACATCAATTTGCTGTGAGCTATGATATGTTTGAATCCGAAGGAGATATCGCTTTGGGAGATTTATGTTAACACATTTATAAATGTGTTTTGACATTTTCTTGGACACTGATAATGGAAAATATAAATCACTAGCTTGTCTGTGACTCTATTCATTTGTATCCTCATTCTCCAATTTTACCAAGTTTATAGAATCATTTAGTTTTGCATAAACTTTGACGTTTAGTCGCCTCTATACTCTATAAGATATAAATATAGAAACATTTGATGTTTATTAAGTTTTTACAAGAAATAACATTTACTATTCTTTTGTCAAGTTACTGCATAGTTAGATAACTTTAACATCCTCAAGGCGTGTGATTGTAATATATAAAAAAATATTTAATGGACGTAAAACAATAAGAATCAGATGTATTTTTAGTAGGAACTAGAAAAGTTATATTAGCATTTTGTATTTGATTTTATTAGAATATACTAAAAACAATTTATAAAGTGTAATAATATTTAAATTTTACTACCAGTTCGATAGCAATGCGAAATAGATTCAAAATATTTATCCAATACAGTAAACAAACAATAGATTTTATTCGCTGACAATTAAAATAATTTATTGTTTTAATCGAATTCAATGCCGATTGCGGCAATAACCATTCAATTACTATTAAACTGCGCGATTGCACTAACAGTGTGCAATTACAACTAATATTGTTTTTGGTTCATATAAACTAATTAACCAACGACTCATTGTGAATATAAATCCTAATTAATTTATCCACTAGTTTTATTTGGGAATTTTCTGTTAGAAAATTTTCAATTACAGTACGGAGTTGGGATTCTGCCCGGTGGGTGCGATAGGTCCTATCTCATGGGACCTAAATTTAACAAATGAAGTGTTGTAGTACGAGAGCCCACGACCAAAATTTTTGTCTCTTAGCAATACGGCCAAAACCGCATCAAATCGATACGATTATCCTGAACTCGAAAATACCAATATCAGACATTTTCCGCGTAGCGTTTGATCTGACCGAATTTTCAAAATTGTCAAAGAATTTTACCGAACTGCATCATAGCAATATGTCTGATTTGCAGACTGTAGTTGAATGATAGTTCTGAGATACCGGAAACATATTTTTCAGACGTTAGTGGTGTAGCGCAAACCCGTAAAATCACTTAAAAAAATTAAAAATGAGACAAAAAAAATGTCTCATAGCAATACGTCTGAAAATCTTTTTTATTAGTAAATTTTGGTTATTTGATGCGAACAAAACAATTTTCAGACGGAAATGTGAACGCATTAAATTTTGAGACCGTTTTGAAAATGTTAACAAATTTTACCGATCGGTATCATAGCAATATGTCTGAAAATTGTTGGACATGATAAAATAAGTTGTCCACATGTGCAAAAAATTTATATCAGACAAATTAAGTGTAGCACCTTCTCTATCAGACAACTTTTCGATACTCAGATATCATTTAAAAATCGTATTGAGGCATCTTGAATTTTCTGTTACAAACCAATGAATACGTTGCGACCCTGAATTTATTAGATGATAATTAACAAAGAATTTACCCGAAACCGTAACATTGAAGTTGAAGGATAAATTGCACAAAAGGAAGCTGGCGAGTGAGCTGTATAGTAAGAAAGGGGCAGGAGCGTAACAAGCGCTGAGGCTGTTGAAATTAAATACTGATTGATTTGATAGTTTTGGTTTTATTTAAAGCACACTTGAGTAACTTTTACAAAAGAAATAAGTAATGACATCTGTCATCTGTCAAAGTACATATAATAGACAAGGGAGATTCTTGAATATCTATGAAGGCTGTAAATTTAAAAAAACATTTAACAGAGGCGTCGGCCAGGCGACTCCGAAACGTTATTTTCGTTTTTGGGAGTATATGCTACACTTAAAGTGTCTGAAAACAGGTTTTTGGTAATCATGGCAGCAATACGAAAAGTTGAAAAAAAAAATTATCCGTATTGCTATGATACAGGTCGGCTAAATTTGTTGACATTTTCAAAAATGCGCTCAGGCTATATGCTACGCGCAAAATGTCTGAAAACAAACTTTTTCGTAATACAATTATAAAATATATGTACATTTTCACTATCAGACGTATTGCTATAATACCGACTGTCTTTTTTTTTTGACACGGCAGAAATGGCCTCCCACGCAGTTGCTACACTTTCGACCGTTACTACACACCTAGTCGGGTACAGAATCATACAATCTAACGATTTTATAGGGTTTTTGCCGTATTGCTATGAGACATGGTTTTGGTCGTGGGCTCTCGTACTATTGGTGTTATTCGCCTCTGTCACACCCTTTGAGTAATATAGGAAAAAATTACGTTTTATTTGAACTATTAGACTTTAACTGCGGCTTCGGCCGTAAGGTAAATGATACTAGAGAAAAATCTATATATTTATTTATTTATTTATCAAACTTCATACACACGTGTATATTGGTAGACTTAATGCCTAGGGCATTCTCTACCAGTCTATCTTCAGGTGGTGCAGAGATAACAAAGTAGGTATAATAGATAAACAAATACCATTTTTTAAGTTAAACCTCCTAAAGCGATACCGCAAAAAGACAGTACAAACATACAGACATAATGACAGCTTTAGTCGTGTCTATGCGAAAATTATGATTGTGAACATTGCATCTGTTTTAAAATCAATTAAATAGTTTATCTGGCCATAAATAAGCTCAATTTACGAGCTTCTGAAGCCGACATCCAATTTCAATTATTATATTGTTGCATCAACTTTCTTACTCTCTGTATTGTCTCAGTTAAAAGCATTCACAGATTTCACAAAGGAGGATTTCATTTTCATTACGCGTGTTTATGGTATACTTATAGAGGTATTGTAGTCTATGATACAATAGGTACCACTCTCAGAGTAAGTATTAGGTAGAGATGACATGAGCATTTAAGTTGCGTACACCCGTAAAGGACGGCAAGAAAGTACAGACATTTCATGGGGTTACCAGTGGTACCCAATTTTCCCCGAAATAATATTGTTATGCTAGACCTTTTCCATTTGTCAATGTACTAGGCAAAGAAGTTATATTTTGCAGTACTAAAGCGGCTAAAATTACTGGCACATGAGGCATAACACCGTAGTCCTCAGCTGCAGCGACGCAACTATAATCTGCTTTTGTGGATTGTTGATGTTCATGGGCTGTACTCCATTTACCATCAGGTGGACTACACGTTCGTTCGCTGTGTTTTTTTTCGCTTTCTTAACATTCATACATAAATAAAAAATAAGGTACTTGAAAAAGAACAAATATAATAAAAAATATATTAAATAAGACCATTAGACGTTGGAACCAGCGTTTAATTGTGAAGTCAAATGATGAAGAAGTGGGTTAAATAAAACTCAAAATTAAATATGATTTGTATTACTATCCCTTAAACAAAATCAACTTAGTATAAAAATTTCTAATTTTTACTTGCTTGTCTTGGATTTTTTTGTGCAATAATGAATGCGTACATTCAGATACTTTTTATAATATCAATGATAAATTATCACTTCGAACTCTGATCTACACATCATTTTCTACTTTAAGTTAAAACATTGAAACTGACAAGATTAATAAGCTTATTAATATGTCCTACTGAGTATATTATATTGACAAGAAATGCGAGTATATCTTGACAATGTAATAATTTTACTAATACTTACATTGAATGATCGACAACTATATCCAGCAGAAGGAAGAACAGGTGTAACATTTACTTCAGTATTCAGAACCTAAGTTTTTTTTATTATGATTAACTAAACAGTAAATATCCACCGTCCCTACTGCAATTCCCGACTTGGGTTAGTAATAGAAGTAGTCAAAGCTTCATCAGCCATTGGACAGATTTGCACAATAGATAAGAAACTAAAACAAATTATACAGTAAAAATACATAAATAATTTGTATGCAATTTGTTTGTATCGACACATACATTATGTGTGATAGTATACTACTGATGTAGAAGGTATATCTATTGTTGGTAGGTTCTGTAAATTATAATGCGCTACTTAAGTAAATCATACACGAAAAAAAATACGCACGACTAGTAAGAAGCATACTTACATTACTTAAGTAAAGTGTCGATACTGAAAATTCATAAAGATAGGTCATTCGTTGGGTCTTTCTAAAACATCTATCTTCAAAGTGTCTTGAACATATTTTAGAGTGCTTAGTTGGTTCTCAATATTGTCGTCCTGTAGATATTATCCACATAATTATGACGTACGTGGGCTTCTTTGGGAAATCTAAAAAAAGATTTACAATCAATTATAAAAACTATATAAAAATTAAGTTATTTAATAATTATTCTAGTCTATATCTTGAATATTATTATTTATCACAATGAAAAAAAATAAAAACGAATTAAACTTTCTACTCATTCCCAAATTCCAGGGAAAGTTTCCACTTTTGGGCAGGTATCCCTAGAGAATATATAACCCAGCCAAACAGAAAAGTAATTATACCAATGGCAAATTCACATGTTTTTATGATAACAATAAGTTTATGGTAAATATTTCACAGTTTTATCGAATTCTTTGGTGTGAAGTTGTATTTTAACAGTAAAAATGGAGCAAATAATACGACATTATTCTAACAATAAAAATTTTTAACTGTCACAACGGCATGCTACATTTGGTAGTGTTATACAACAAAACGTGATTTTATAGAAAACTTATATTACTGAAATTAACTGTTTATTTGTATCGATTTGAGAATTGTCGGGCAACCAGATTCTAAGGGGATGCATTACTAACTGAAAACAAGCTATCCTAAGGTTTGAAGTCATACTTACTTGTGAAAAGTTATATTTTCCTGTTTACGCTCACTGCGGCTTTTGCAGCCAATTATACAACACTGCACCATGTTTATTGTTCACTACAGTCACTACGGTATGTTTAAGGCACGGAAAATGGCTATATAACTAGTTTAAACTAGGAAAAAAACGACTTCTTTCCACTACCGACACGATATAGGTTAGGCAAATTCAAATGGGTCAAACAATAAAAAGCTGTACGGTGACAGAGACAAAAAAATAATATGCTTTCTCTGTCGTTTCTACTGATATTGTATATGGCCATCTCTTTTTAAAGTACTATGGTTACTATGGTTACGAGCCATGCCTAATCCAGTACTATCCTTCATCCAAGGTACCACTAATGAGCAATCTTCGTGATTCACTTCGCGCACCTCTATTTTTTATGCTGTATTAGTTGCGGTAAAAACGGTATCGTTTGGTTTAATTCCTAATATGCAATAGTACCACGGAATATGCGTGATGATTATATAGTCAGATGTTATTGATATATTTTGTTATTAATTACCCAAAAGCCCTAGCTACTTTTTACCGCGTTGGGCGTATGATTTAAAAAGCTATTATGGATAGTTGTGTTGTTGTTTTTGTATTATATAATAAATATTTATGATTTTCGAAACTGTAAGAATACACTATAATACACTCATTGCCAAATTCACCAAACGTGTTGAACCGAGTTCAACGTTAAACCGGTTTTCATGTCTCAATGCCTTTAAAAATATTTAAATAGAATAGAATAGGGAAAAGTTCCAGAATAAGGTGAAAACAATGATGTTGCCAGCATATTCTGCTAAATATGGCGTGCAAATATTCAACTAACTAATTAATTCGAACTTATTTATTTATAATACATTTAATTTACATAGCCTAAATAACAGCATTGCAAGTATTGAACGTTACAAGAAAATGTTTCAAAATTAGCAGTAAATTTAATTATTATACCTGTCATATTATATTATTATAATTCAATTTGCATGTTAAAATTAAAAATAACTTTATAAATTACACATGCTATATATTATTACAATTCAATATACATTAAACAGAAATTGATTTGTCCAAGTTGAGACCATAACAACATGTCTCATAGGAAAATATACATTATTTTACTATATATATTTGTAAGGGCTAAATTATTGTGTTTTATAACCAACACTAAGGAAATCTTGAATATTATAATATAATTCGTTTAATATTAAATTGTTTAAAGCCTTACTGAATTGTCAAACTCTCCGGCAGATTATGGACCATTTTTACAGACATGCAATACGGTAATTTGAATGGGTCACAGCTCGAAAATCTGATTCAAGGTATCTGTAACATTATTTTACAGACAATTTAGTTTTATATCGTGTCTAAAAATTAACAATTTTATAAATATAAATAAACCCAATATCTTAAAAACAAAGTTAGTCAGGCAACTTGATACCGCATACCAAATGAGATTACCACGAATGAGCGAGCTTGGCTATTTACGGAAACAGTTGGAGTATATAATATGAAGGGTCTGAAATAATGTTTATCAACTATTATGAATGGTGAGTCTTCGTTGGAAAGATCATACAACTTCTCGTGTGTTGGTTAAACCAATTAGGATTAAGTCAGCCACTTCGGTTACGGGAAGGAGATAGATTTGGTTACAAAAATGTTTTAAAGTTATTATAGCTATGATTTTCTTTATGATATTAAAACTGCTTCGATGGTCTTGTGGATAGCGTATGCGTCTCTTACCGTGAGTTTTCTGATTCGATTCCCGGGTCGGGCAAAGTTTTATTTGTGAGCATTCCGTCGGAAATCCACAATAGCAGCACGGAGTTGGAATTGTGGGACCTAAACACAACAGGTAAAATGTGGGCATTGAACATCTCAGCCACACCTTTCTGGGCAAAATAGGCGTGATGTTATATGTTATACTAAGAAACAGTTGAAAAAGATATGGGACCGGCAGGATTTGAACCTGCGACCTTCTGGACAACGGGCAGCCGCTTTAGCCATCTAGCTACGGTCGCCTCTTACCAGAACCCTAAATTTCTCAACTGTATGATACGTCATTTCGTGACGTCACGTTCATCCATTTGTTCCTATCTTTAGGATACAAACCAACATGGCGAAGTTACATTCAGCACAAATGTTGTAAAGAATGAACGCGTACGTTATTTCAGGTTCAAATCCTGCCGGTCCCATATCTTTTTCAACTGTTTCTTAGTATAACATAACATCACGCCTATTTTGCCCAGAAAGGTGTGGCTGAGATGTTCAATGCCCACATTTTTCCTGTTGTGTTTAGTATAACTAAAATAATAAAAAATAAATATTAAATTAACTTGCTAAGCATAGTTAAATGCTATAAAAATAATCAATTAGCAGTTATGTTAAGTTGATTATATGATTAAAATTTCATGGCAGTTATATGTTGAGTTATTTACCTTAGCGATAAATCTGTTAAAATGTAAATTTCAGCTAACGAAACTACTTTATATCTTTTTTCTGTGAAAATAATGCACATGAAAGATCGCACAAAATGTTCGTTCTTTATAAATGCTATTTTCTCTCTAAATATTTTTGGTATATGACAACCACCTGTTGTACTCTTTAAGTTTGTTGATATACGAGTTTTGGGGAATTATACATCTAACGCTCACCAAACAGATTTTAAATAAAAAAGTAAAATGGTTTTGTTTCAGCTTCTTTTTTTTAAATTGGCATTGAAAATCATAGCTGTACCGAGCGTAGATAAAACCATAAGACCTTTTTCCCAAGGTTTAAAAAGGTAAGAGATTTACACAAAGCGAAGCTTATGTTTTAAAATACACTGAAATTACATTGATCACGACAGATAAATACTGGCTATCCATTTAAATGCAATCGGATTTTGCTTTTGTTATTTTTTTCTACTCGATTAACAGGTATACAAAGAACACTATCAGATCAATAATTTCATAATCCACTCGAATATTTATTATGCTAAGACTTTTTAAAACATCAAAGTCTAATTTCGCTTCTTTTTATTATTTTTATAGCATTTAGCTATGCTTAGAAAATTATACTATAGTTTAGACATTTAGGGTCCTGGCAAGAGGCGTCCGTAGCTGGTTGGTAAAAGCGACTGCCCGGTGTGCAGAAGTTCGCAGGTTCAAATCCTGCCGGTCCCATATTTTTTTAACAAAAAATATCAAATTGTATTTTAAATGGTGGAACATGTCAAATTTAAACAAATTAATATAAACCTTATCAAAGTTATCAATTTTAAAGAAATTTCTTAAATCTTAAATAATCTATTATAAATCTATTGGCCTAGCTAGCTTTACATTTTCTTTTATTGATGATGGATAATTATTAATTATTTACTTTATTGTCACATGAATAATTTTTTGAATAGGTATGTGATTAAAAATGTCTAAACCAAGCAACGCTTCCTTACTTCTAGACGCAAAATATCGATGTAAAACATATTTTTTGTGTCATAAAAGGTTTATAAGCCCAGATATGCCCGCTATTGCGATTAAAGTCGGGAGGTCAACTGTCAGGTACGGTCGGAATGTCATCAGCACTATATTGAACCGACGCGAACCACGCGAGCCTTCCGCCTCACATTTTTCCGATATATTTAATATTCATTACGCTGGTAAACAGTATTCGTGTTTATAAAAATACGTGTAAGCTCAGGAATCTTGATTTAAAGCTAAAATTTAAGACTAACTTAATGTAAACATTGCATAGTCAGCTTTCTTACTTTTTTTCTATTTATAAAAACGACTACTAAGCACTAGGAATTACTCCTGAGTCGCGGGGTGTTTCACTAACATACATTTCACACACACAGCACATCCTGAGTCAAAACAAATCGTTGCGGATCACACAAAGATTTGTCCCGTGTAGGGATCGAACCTAAAACACCAGATAGAGAAGATAGAGAAATCAAATTTGTAACAAACATACAAAAAAATAGGTACTTAAAACTATAACGTACAAAGGGCGGCCTTATCGCTTGACGCGATCTCTTCCAGGCAGTTTGCAGTGGCGTTGCGACCGCTTTAGCTACTACGACAGCCATGCACTCTTCATATTTTTTGTAGATCTTCCACGGGTTCAACGTTTGTTGGTCTCTTGTCTATGTAATATTATGGGTATACAGGGTGGATGCGACATAACCACATTTATTCAAACCACAGCTTCTATACATGGCCAGTATGCATTTCCACCGGATAAAAAATTCTCTGGCGAAAAAAAAAATACACGTCTTCCGAACAAATTGCACGATCGCAATGTTCAAATTGTTCGGAGAACGTGTTTTTTTTTTTCCGCCAGAGAATTTTTATCCGGTGGAAATTGATACTTACCATGTATAGAAGCTGTGGTTTCAATAAATGTTGCTATGTCGCATCCACCCCGTATATGTATTATGAAGTGATCAGTTTAATTTTCAGATTTGACATATTTTTTGTACCCATTGTTATTGTTGGGAAGAGGCTTTGGGTGTTCACGTCGACCTCCGTGGGTCTATTGTGATAAACCATTTTGTACCCATGGTCTTAGAATCATTTAAATTACAGAAGGTTATTATAATTCCTTGAGATACACAAAATTTAAAATTAATTTTAATCTTTAGCTTTAAAATAAAACATCGTAAAAATTGCTATAACATTTTATTGACTCAATTTTTCCTTGTTGATTTAACCCTACGTGGTGCGTTTTTAAATTGCTCCCCGAGTATAATTAGCAGCGCGGTATATTTGTAAACAGCCATTTGTATTTCAAGGGAGAATGGCAGGATTGGAAATAATTACTGACATAAAAAAGCTCGACCTGAATTTGCTTAATTGATGGAGTTAATTACCGTTCCGAGGGCTTGCAACATTTGCAAAAGCGGGACGGAAAATTGGTAGAAAAACAGTGTTTGATTGGTGAAATCAGACTTTATTTGAGTAAACTGTGTTCAGCAAACAGATTTAGGCGGTTGGCAATCCTTTGTAACGCATAGGCCAGTCTATTTGAGGCTCCAATGATTCAAATCGCCGCGGGTTAGTTGCCGCGATTCGTGGAATCAATATTTTGACTGTAACTATCAAACTGGCTAATCGTCAAACTCGCTTTTACTGTGCTGTATTTACGACTCCAGTATCTTTTATTTTATTTTGTCCATCGAGATGGATTAATCATTCGTAAGCGTAAATAAAAAAATATTTGATTACTTTCGAATAGAAAGTTTCACATATAAGTGGATGAAAGGTGGATTTATACTTCTTTGGGTTTCTTTTGGGTAATAATTAAGGCGTAAAAATAGTTTTAATTTAAAGTAAACATGAATTGGTAGTTAATGTAGTCAATAATGACCTTTTTGGCATAATTCGGTTGAAATCTACAATTTCTCAAACATGTGCAAAACAATTTCTCAAAACCAGCTAAAAGTTTTAAAAGTTTCAACTTTATTTTATTTTCCAATAAGATCATTTGTATATAAAAAAATTACTGACGTCTATTAAACGACACAAAACCGCTAGTAAATCACATTGCAAGTGGTCAGCAATAAATTCTAAAAGAATTTAGTTGCGATACCGTTGCGACGTTATTTTGTTCGCGAAGGTGGAATTCACTTCAAATATCGGAACAACGAATTGCTTTGTCAACATAAGTAACATAAATTGTTTTGTTGTTAGTGGTATTAAATTATATGTTTATGGCTGGAAAAAGTGCATAAGATTGCTGTTTTATTAAGTTGTTGTTGTTTATAGTTTTAGCGTGGCTCAATGCTAAATAAAAATCAAAAAAACAAATTGTTAAGCAACCGGTCGTGTTTATCGATACAACATTCGCACCTTTGGGAACAAAGGGTCACTTCTGCAATTTTTTGCAAAAATGACAAATATACAGAAAAAGCCGCGATAATCGACTTTATATACACACCAAAAATGGTGATATTCGCATGAAAAACGGCCTTGTGAGAGAGGGAGTGACGTTCTTTTATTTTGCGTGATTAGCACGATTGTTTGAAATGTAACGTCTCAACCGGTCAGAAGTGTGTTGACAGCCGACGTGTCACCTTGTGCATTTTAAACGAAGGGGCACTACGGTAAGTAACAACTTATATGTTTACATATTTCTTGCAATATTAATGTTACTTCTGGATAAAATTGACGTTTTGTTACCAAATTTTGTATTTCTTTGCTGCAAACATAACGTCACTTCTGTTTATAAATATTTTAATAATGTCACTTCTGCAGTATAACTGTTAGCAATTTGTAACAAAAAGTCACTTTTGGTACCCTTCCCTTAGTTTATGGCTTGTTTCTCAGAAAGCCCTACCTATAGAGTATTTATATTATTCACGATTATTTGTGAAAACCTAATCAAAATTATATCCTAGGAATCGACTTAATACACAAAAGTAATAAAGAGCTATTTAAAAAAAGAAACAAAAAAAAGTTTAAAATGCTCCTCCTGTAAAGTTGGAAAACATGCAGAAGTGACCCTTTGTTCCCAAAGGTGCGATTTGTATTGATGGTAACATCAATCATGTTGGTTGCTACCTACGAATATGTAAACCACAACTCCTCAGTACAGTCAAAAGATTAGTGGATTGGAGTGTGGCTTAGATAGCTCAGATGCGTGAGCAATAGGACGAAATCCTATGGTCGCGGCTCCAAATCCCAAATCCAGACAAATATTGTCTTGTAAGGTTATGTTTTACATACTTTTAGCACATTCTATTTATAAACATCATACATTTAACTACCTACCCGTTTAAGTAAATACCTACCTGTTAGAAGATCAATAATAATAGCAGTCCTGTATCTAATACATATCCCACTGCTGGGCCTCTTCTCATGATGAGAAGGGTTAGGCCATAGTCCACCACGCTGGCCAAGTGCGGATTGGTGGACTTCACACGACCTCGAGTACTTTTTAGGCACTCTCAGGAATGTAGGTTTCCGGTTAGCGAGCAATAATTTATATGATAAATACACACATATCTTCAAAAAGACGAATCTTACCAATTTATTGACAGAGGTGTATGCCGTAGGTTCGAACCCGAGATCTTTGACTTTGCAGTCCTACGGTCTCCCACTCGGCTAACATAGATTGATTAAAGATCAATGTAAACCTTTATTAGCTTCTTAAATAAAATACTAGTAAGAAAATATATCCTACAGATATTTGCGACATCGTTTCCCAATCACCGATTACTCTGTCAAGCATTGTGAATGCTGTGATTGTGGTATCTATTGGAAGAGTGCCATGGACATTGTCACGTCCAGTGATGTAATATACTGCTTTAAGATAAAATGTTGTGGTAGTACTAAACGTATTTATTTATTTATTATACACTCAGCTGCTTACTGTGCTTACAGTTTTCTAATGCACGCAGTACAATCATTTTTACTCACAGATTAGGTACATAGGTTATAGGTAATCACTTAAAAGTAACAAACATAAAAATGTGCTAAATGTGATACAGAACAAGTCTACTATTTACCGGTTAGACCATTCAGGAGCGAAATTGCCTGATTTGTAGGAGTATGAGGATATTGAGATAAATGAAAGAAAAAAAACTTTAACTCGGCTTTAAAGTATATTATAAAGAATATCGCTTGCTAACGTTTAAGGAAAAGATGCGGAAAGATCTACTCTCTACTCTCCTGAAAGTGTCTCAAAGTGCTAGAGAGTATACGAAGTATATCAACCCGCACTTGGCCGGCGTGGTGGACTTTGGCCTAACTTATCTCATCATAAGAAGAGTCTGTGGCAATGGGACATGTATTAAGTAATCCATTGCTACAAATATTATACCTATTCTGTTAGAAGTAAAATAAAATCGAAGTATAACAAGTTACACAAAAGATAATAGGACCGTTTAAAATGAAATATTGTCTTATTCCAAATAGCAGTGTGCATACTACTAGGTTGGAATATGAAGGTAAGGCATAGGGCAATACCATAGCCTTTCAAGGCGCGAAAACCCAAATACTACATTAATCATTTTGCACTAAGAAACCGTTGATAAAATTATGGGACTGGCAGGATCTGACCCTGCGACCTTCTGCACACCGGGCAGCCACTTTAACCAACCAGCTACGGTTGCCTCTTGCCAGGACCCTAATTTTCTCAACTGTATGTCACGAAATGACATAACATACAGTTGAGAAATATAAGGTTAAAAAAAACTTTTAACAGTTTCTTAGTATAATTTGCTAAGTATGCTATAAAAATAATAAAAAGTTGAAATAGTATTAATTTTCTTTCAAAACATACAGCTAAAAATGTATACAAAAGATTGGCGACATCTCCAATCAGCAATTATCTTGTCTGTCTTCCAACAGATACTGTGGTACCTCAATCACGATGATTGTGGTATCTATTGGACGAGTGCCATGGACATCGTCACGTCCAGTGGAGTAATATACTGCTTTAAGATAATGTGTTGTGGTACTGCTAAATATATTGTTTGGATTTATGGTGAAAGAAAATGTTTGGCAGTATGTTTGGATTGCACATTAAATTTTTTTAGTTATATTGATTGAGACGGAATGAAAAAGGTACGATAAATTTTCAAGTATTGTTCTGAAGTTGCAATTACTGTATAGCCAGACGTTAAAAGACTTAACTTGCAAATTATTGCAAACTATTGACATGCTTCATTTTTAAAATTTGCATGACATAATATAAAACATCCAGTTCTGAATCACATTTGAGTAAGTGTTAATAAGAGGCAGATTTAAAAAAAGATCGATACTAAAATTGCATATCAAGATTAAAAATAAAGTTTCTGACATGCAAGTTATACAGCAGCAGCAGAAAAAAAAATTAAAAGCAAAAAGGTTGGTTATTCAATTGGCTTCGGAATTCAAACAGTTTAAAAATATTTCACCAATCCATGTAGTACCGTGTGTGTACCGGGCCTGAAATTAACAATCGGTGCAGTAAACGCTAGGTGACGCGTCCCCGCGCTTCGTCGCACCGCACCGCACCGCGTCGCGCCGCGTCGTGCGGACGCACTCAACCGTACCACGTTAGCTTTCGCCCGCCAAATTACTGCTGTCGCCACTTTTTGTCGGACATTTCGCAATGCTATCATGTCATCATTTTTGTATGACAATGTGATAGCTTTTAATACATTGATGTCAATATTGTGTTCATTGAGCGTTACATTTAATAAGGAAAATGCAGTTGTTATGAATGGTGCTTATTACGTAAAAATATTATTAACGATGCCCTATCTTAGTGAACTGTCCATTATTATATCTATATTATGTTTATATATGCAATAAATTTTGAATATATTATGATACATGTTTGTTTAATTATTTCAAAATAACAGGCCTTGAGGCAGCATCTTAAGGTTTCTTCTATTTATATCTACAGGTCTTTGGGTACCTAAGCAATAATGCAATATAAATGGGTGCACGGTTGCGTAGTGGTAAAGCAGTCGCCTCGCCGTTTACAACTACGCTGGTGTTGTGAGTTTGATCCCAAAAAGGGGCAAAATTATGCGTGATTTACAAAAAATATTCTGAGTCTGGGTGTGCTTAGTATGTGTGTAAAATGTATATTTTTGAACAGCCCTGCGACACAAAAGTGTGTATGAGTTATTCCTAGTAAGGACGTCGTTTTGAAAAAAAGAAAGAAAAAAAAATTGGTGCTATAAATATCATTAAGTAGAGTAAATCTACGACAATATCTTAGTAATCTTGAGTCAATTATTTAGTTAAATTATACTTGCCAACGTCTATCAATTATTAAAACCCTTATCATTCACAACAATCTTGAGAGACGGCTAACTTGACGTAAATTCAGAAGATTTAATACCGTTACATACGTACCTGTGGTGGAGTAAGCGTAAGTGGAGATGACGGATAATCGTCTGTCATTACACTTCGACGACGGCATTCCGCACAATAGCTTCTTGAACACGCAATTTCGAACGTTTTTCCGATCTCTCTTACGTAGATACTTGGAATAAATAACTTTGGTGGATAAGAATATTAAGCCGCTTTGGTTTAGCGAAGGTATTAATATTGTAATTTTAAAGTACCATAAGACTAAGCTTAACGACTGTATTTTTTTAAGCTTAACTTAAAAACGTTTTAAAACTATTCATTTAACTTTTACTTAAAAAATAATTCTGAAAACTAACAGTGTTCCCCTGTGTACACATCAAGTTATACATAGCCAGTATTAAGTTGATCTTGCATTGCACGAGAAGCCAGTACAATGCAAGACCATCTCATATTAGATATGTATACGTGTACGTATTCTAAAAATCTGGTTCAATCCAGTAAATATTGCTGTATGCTACGTAACCACGCCAAAACTACCGTTTAGTACGCCGCCATACTAAGCCGTAGAGGGGCTACGAGCAATGTTAGCATTTAATTCGGCCGAACGTAAGTGCTTGTAATTAATGTATATGTTAATGCTAAACATTTGTTTTCTTGTAGTTGCTTTTATTCTGAATACGCTTTATTGAAATAAGCAAAAGGTTTAAGGCTCTTTGGGGATTTAAGTTAATGCTAAGTTGATAAAAGGTGAATCAAAGATTACACGGGTACTTTAGTAGATCAATATGTGTATGTTTAATCATTTTTAAGGGATATATAGATGAGAACATATTTTATGTTAATGATTTTAAACTTTCGCGATTTGTACATATCATTATATATTGTAGACACGGGTCTACATCACGTAAATATTTTTTTTTTATGTTATCTGTTAATTTCCAAAAATTTTTTTTTTTTTATTGTACTTAGAGTAATAACAATGTTATCAACAACGTTATTCGTAAAAATCATTGAAACATATATGTAAATAGTCATTCATGCTGTTATGGTAACACGACTATTTAAACATTTAAAATTAATTAAAAACAATAAAACAATTTTGTACAGTGATAGTACAAAAGTCCAAAATATGTTATTTTTTTTAATCTAAGAGGGAACAACCAAGTTATTTGTTGTTTGTAAAGCTAGATAAGACATTGAAATTAAAATTTATCAATTAGGTTCTTCTTCTTCGTCGTGTCGATGGCTGAGTCTAATCCACGAAACCAGCGAATATGACGCGATGTATGAATGTTGAGGAAGCGGAAGAAGTATATAAGGAGCGAAGCACATGGCGTTTCTACGTCTCTGCCTGACCCCGTAGGATAAAGGCTTGATTTTTGTATGTAAATAGTAATATAGAGCTTGATAGCACGATAAAATAAGTTAAATTATTCACTTTAATATCACTGTCAACACGGATAAGATTTAATTGCTCTAAAAATATCTTTACCTTCTAGATCTAAACAAACCAAGGCAAGCATTAGCATATCAAAAAGACTACATTTTACGATTCACGTCACAAGATAGGTCGCGGTTTGACAGCAATACAACCTTCACAACTCACGCCTACAAACTTATATAAACGTACGGTGAAACGGCTAACTAAATAACAATTCTATGAGATTTCATAGAACTTAGGCTCTTGTAGCAACTAGTGGCGCCCCCACTGTACGCAAAGTTAACTTTGTTGGACGGTAGAAGAAATTAATCTCCCGTCTCTTGAGACTACAAGATTACAGAGAAACCTTACTCAATGTTACTTCTTTACTGCTACTTTACTTAACACTAAGAAAAAACTACTGAGGTGTCAAGGGACACCCGGATGGAACGAAGTTCGGTAATTCCAAATAACAACAAATCAGGATTCGCATCCGAGATTGCAGTAAAAGGTATGCGACCTTAACCACTAAACAAATAAAACAGTCTATTTATAAACTAAATACGGTAACAAAAATTTAAACCAAATTAAAATAAAAACAAACATTAAGACAATTAAATTATCAAGCGTAGCAAGCGTACACAAGATCATTCAGAATCACTTTAATCATTCTCTTAAAATAATCGAATGATACTTTTAAAATCATTGTGGAGATATTATCACAATACTCCTATAGGCTGAATGGCTAGATAACAATATTTCCTGTGCCTTACACACTTAATTTTAAAATAATTCTTATCTTCAAACTTTCGCGCTATTCGAATTTCAAAATATCAAAAGCGAGGTTCATTCAAACACACGCATAGACTTATAATGCCTAGATAAATAAACTGCTTGTATAAATTTAAGTATAAAGTAAGGCTAAAAACAGATTGACTGAAAATTATAATGCACCGCTTGGCGGACAGACAAACTAAACGAAAATCTGATAAATACCAGAGAGTTACACTGAACTGAAACGGCACAATTAAAGTGGCTTTACATTTCATGCGTGTACTCGGTTTCTAGGAGTAATAGTTCTATGACCACACATAACAAACCTTATCTTTAACATTATTTTTCTGCGATTATCTTGCTTTCTTTTAAATTGTATTCGCAAGTTTACTCGCGATATAATAATATCAGATCTCATTATCAATAATCTCATCACCAATCCCAATGACATAATTAGATGTGTTCTAATCGTATATTCCATGAAATGTACATAACAAAATTAGTAAACATTCTGTGGTAATATTAAAAAATAATTTGCTTTTGAATTTAATATAGTTATGACGCGTACACTTGCTAAACACACAATAATGAAGAGATTATAACGCGTATGACTTGGTTAGCACAATAGTAAAGAAAGGTTATAATGTGTACTTTTTGCTAAAATACAAAAGCATTTATTATCGTGTGTATAAAATCTCTACTTACCTAAATCCATCAGCAATATCCAGAACTTGTGCAGAAACACTGTCAGGATTCATTATTGTAACTATTTTTAATAATTTATTATGTACAAAACACCTGTATACACTCAACAAAAGGCGGGAATTGTATTTTTTTTTAAGTTATGATAATATTTTTTTTTAGTTACTTTATTATTTATAGAGAGACAAAATGAAAATATTTCGCTTGCTTTCTCTATGCGCAGCATATTTCTGTAGCAGCAATTAGTTCGCGCGATAGATGGCGTTGGAATCGAATTAGATCGCGCTATGGTTTCGTTACAAGGTCCTGTATATAAGGTCCACCGATTTAGAGTTTAAGTATGTTCTGCAGATCCAAGTGAGGAGTAATGTTCACGATATCGAGCTATTTATTCCCTGGTTTCAGACTAGAACAGTGATCGTGTACGCCTTCGCAGACCTTTCTGAGCGCGCCAGCGCCTCTATTTTGCAGAAACTCAACTCTAGTAATTTTTTTTTCTTATTATTTTTTATAATTTTATTTTTTTTTTCTATAAGCTAGATGGAGCGACGGACACAGAAAAACGCGCACGCCGTGCGGCGTGCGCATTTTTTTTTAGTAATTTTTTTCTTTATAGTTTTTTTTTTAAATTTAATTTATCTCTTTTTTTCTATAAGCGAGAAAGAGAGACGGACACAGAAAAATGCGCACGCCGTGGGGCGTGCGCATTTTTCTGTTTTGTCTGATGATGTAGCACCGTAGCTGTAACGTAGCATGTAATTACTACGCTGCTACGAGAATTGCTACGAAAAGTGTCGTTACAACTTTTCGTTCCTTTTTTTTCCGCCTAGCCCCCTTTCGCAACGCGCAATAAGGAACTTCGTTCCAATAAATTAAGTATTAACACGTGTCTACATTTGATGGAGGTAAAGAATATCTTAGTTTATGACGAATATTAAGATTTAATATTCTGTCTCGTGCCAAAACAATTTCAAAATAAGTAGTGCGCCAAGTAAAAATCTCTTGGTAGACAAAGCCGCGCGGCCCGATTATTTGGCTTATATTGCAGACATATTTTATACATATAATTAAATAAATATACTAGGCCGTTTTGTGATAGGGTGCGCGTCAGAAACCTCCATGGGTTCCCTTTGATTGCTGGTGGATTACGGTAGTTGAAGGGTCGATGCACCTCAGGCCGGGAGATGATGTTTTCCCGAAGTTATAGTTGCGTGGGGCAGCGCAGCGGTGATCCCGGGGGAGAACCATATCCTGTGGTTAAATTTGGCATGGCGGCCCACCACGTTTCCCTCTGATCAGCAGAGAGTACAGTGGTAAGGTAAGGGTGGACTAGATGGGACTGCGGGCTACTGGGCGTCTGCAGTCCTACCAAGTCAGGGTCTTCTCTACAACACCACCAAGAAAGGTCACGGGTAGAGTGACAGGGACGAGACTGGGCTACTCTTTCCTGTGCAAGGATTTGCCTTCCCAGAGAGGGGCTGATTGGTGCAATGAATACAAGGTGGCATCGATTGCCCCTTGGATGGCAGTGGCTGCTGATGACAAATTCACGGTTCCAGCGGCCACCAACAAGCGGCTCGATGGCACGCGGTGGTATTTTAAGTGGATAAGGGCCCCACATAACCACACCGTACCCCCTAACGGTAAGGTCAGCAATTTTCAGTGCCGAAAAATAGGCCGTTTCGTGATTAATTGATGCGGTAAAATATTCACATATCAATATTTGGCGCTTGGTATATTTCGGCGCGTTACCGCACCGATTAATCCGAAAACTGCCTTATTATCATCAATTTTCATCACACTAATGAAGTTAGTACTGAATGCACGTTTAATAGAGCACCAAAAAGTTTTGGTAAACGTTTTGATAGAACCACTCCAATTAACCTAAATATTTTTTGCTAGATGGGAGCTGACGTTTACATAACATATTAAAAGAGGTATTGGATTTCGTATTTGAATACCAGCACCTACATGTATTTATTACTTTTAGGAAAGGGTACATTTCTGCAAAAAAATATGGGTACCTATTCAAACATAACAAATAAACATAACATCACGCCTATATTACTCAGAAGGGTGTGGCAGAGGTGTAGAACACCCCAATTTCACCGGATAGGGAGTGAGCCTATCGCCATCCACCGGGCACAATTCAAACTCCATGCTGCTATTGTAAGTGTAATAACACTTTGCCGAACCCAGGAATCGAACCCCTCAATCGTCAACGCGTTTATCATTGAGCATTTAATATTATTAAACGTCTAAGGTGTCTATGGCGATATTGTAGATCATTGTAAATGTCTAGCAAAGAGGTTAAAAACAGGTGCTAGTCGCGTGTTGTCATTAGTGTATTGCCAATTTGGGTTTTGTTTTGATTCTTTATTTATGGGATTAGATAATAAATAAACAAATTCAACAAAATTATCATGAAATTTTTATGTATGAAAATGGATAGCTGACAGTTTGTTAATCTCGCATCCATTTTAAAATATATTTGGTAACAGGACAAAATTTTAAAAGTTGAGCTTACGCGAGTATCAGGCTGGAACATCTGTGCACTTACATACACAAGTATATATGAGTGTATGTATATGTGACATTTATTTGTGTACGTGTATAACATGTGTGTATAACTGTGCAGATGTTGTGAAAGTCCGGGGGAAATTTACAACTCGAATTTCGGGCACGGACCGCAGAGAATGTGGGTGTGTTTTGAGGTAGGACACATATTAAGTAGGCACTATTGCTTATATGTAGCAATTATTTGTCAAAGCGAATCACATTCTATGTTAAATTCAATACAATAGGTGAGTTTGTTTGTTTAAACCATTTATAAGCAGCAATTGAAACACTTCTAGATATTAGAAACATCATTCAAATAACTACTTTGTTAAAGCGTAAACTTCCTGAGTTAATACAATTTTAAATTCAGATTAATAATAAACTCGCCCAAACGCCCCTAATGAACGATTACATAAACGAGAAGTTACGTTTATGTAAAGTTATGAATTTTGTTTTATATTTGTTTGATAGAAGATACGAAATATTGCGTTTATGAAAATTGTTTAATTACAAAAGTTGCTATAAATTTTGTGGGTAATGTAATGATACAATATGTTTTAATAATTTAGTACCTACTCCAAAACTGGCCTTGCCCATGAAACTTTGAATGATCATAATATATCATTTGTTTGTAATATTTTGACGTGTTCAAGCGCCTCCTGGGGCCTATGAAAATAAATGATTCAAATTTGAATTTGAAATGAGGAAGATTTATAGTATGTAACTCAAAATTATTGCATTTGGTTTATCTTTCCCTATATTTTAATAAGGCATCCTATATTTTACTATTTATGGATTAATCACCATACCCATTACTCAGTAGTTCCTATTGGGTAAAAAAGAAACTATATTTTAACGTCAAGTACAAAAGCAGACATTTAAATGTAAATATTGTAAATTATTATATACCTTTTCACTGGTCTGCTTTAAAGTGTTTTGATAAAGTGAGAAAGTTAAGTACCGTGAGTATTTAATTATTGCATGAATATATTATATAAATTTAGGTGTTTTGAAATTAATTTATTATATCCCAATTTTGAACTCAAACATCCTGTTTACAATATGAATAAAAACTAGTTGCCTCTAGTCATGTAATACGGCCTTAATTTTCCTTCACATTTTGAAAACTTTTTATTAAACTTAATGTTACGCAAGTCCATAAAGATTTTCCTTTGAAATATTAATCTTGAAACACATTCAAAGCTCGACTATTCAAAAATGAATTTTCTATTAAAATTAAAGATTCTTATAATTTCCGGCCTTGTTTGCTTTCTGAACTGAATTACTGCCGTTTAATATTGTTTTATGATTGTGTTTATATTGCCAAAGTCCTTAATTTCGTAATGAGTCCATAATATTAATAATATGAAATTAATATGGACGCTCATTAAGTTGTATTGTTATGAATTTTAATTAGTTAATTAACTTGTCAACTTGTGTTAGTAATTTATAAGAATCAAATTACAATCTGTCTGTTTAATTACAATAACCTTATGTTTTCGTGTGATTTATAATATATAGGTAATTATTTTAAATATCTTTGTACTACTTACACTTACTGTTTGTAGCCCAGTCATTGTATTATTCAATCTCTGATTTGTATCCATGAATAAAATTATAGATATTACCTAAGGCCGAATTTTGAGAGACTATGCGATCCGCCTGCTTGAAATTTAGCTATATCGTACGATAGGCGCATCGTAATGCATTCCGTTTTGGGCTGATCAGCTGTTCGTATGAGTGGCCACCATCCCGTCTTATTGATCGGCCTACACGATGTTTAGCCATATCGTACGATGATGAGAATATCCCATTGCCGTATGTACATCAAAAAGAAAAATCCGAGGGATTTTGCCAGACATATTCATTTAAAATTACGTTTGGAGTCACTTCGACATTTCCAAATTTCTCTTAACTCCACATAAATGGATATCATTTGTTTTTTTAAGGTGAGTTTTGCCATCTAGTGTAAATGTATGACAAATAGATCTTATAGGGCGGGTGCTAGTCACTTGACTTCGGTACTGTCTTGTCCTTTGATCCTGGCCCGGTCAAAGAGTGATATTTTGATAAATTTTCAGTATTCAAAACTAAATATAACTCATTGACATTCATAAGAAATTTAATTTGGTTATAAAATTATTAGACCCCTTTTGCCCAAATGCTTTGGTGGCCATTTCACTTTCGGAATCCCACGCTTTAAGTTTGCTTTAAACCTCATTAATGGAGTATGGTCGCGGTATTCCCCAAAGAATAGGTACAATGTGTTAGACTTAAATACATTTTGCGTCTCTGGTGAAAGCTTCAGTCGAATGTAATCGAAGGTTAATAAAATTATAAACGAGCTTTTGTAGACAAATTTAATTATACGTATGGAAGCTGAAACGCTTTGAATTTAGTTAGAAGGCAAATTATCGTGAACTAAATAATATCACGTACATTTATGTCTACACCACTTGTCGCTGTAAACTTTGCTTAAACTTTGCTTAAGTTTAACTTATAGTTTATCCTTTTAGATAATAGTTACTGCCGCGACTCTTCTCGTGAGGTATCGTGTATTACGTAAAGGATGTTCTAACTAACTTTCATCGAGATTGATTCTGGGGTTTACGTGTAACAGACACACAAAGTTACTTTCATATTTATAACATTATTTGCGCCTTCAAAAATATGCTCGTTTTAAACCTTTTTAGGACATTTAAACAAACCTACTATATAGTGGTCTTTCAGTGGTCGAATTTAGTCGAATCGAATCGTAACTAACTTCTAAACTAAGACGGATTCCATTTGATATTTACCCATTCCAAATTCACATTCCTTCTTGCATTTAACCATTTTTAAAGGAGTAAAAGTTATCACAAATTGAAGTTAAGGCAATATTATTATATTTTATTACGAGAGAAGAACGCAGTAGGCAACAATGTATGTCAACCTATTTTGGATGGTGAAAACAAAATAAGAACTACCATCGTTTAAGTGGTAGCACTTTTTCGGCCGGTGTTAGATGGCAGAACACCTTAGTCCTTAGATGTATTCTGATTTTGTTGATTATATATATATTCAAAGGCTTCGAGAGAACCACCTGTTCGTTTGAGACCTCTTCTACCATTGCTGATGGTATTATTTCCTTAGGTGACCCGCAAACACCCCTAAGGCTACGGTTCAAAAACATGGGATAAACAGATATTTTGTTTGTATTGACTTTGTGTCCGCAATTCTTATGTTTACAAAGACAGCTACTGAAATCACAGGGGACTTTCCCTAGTGGTATCGTATACAATTCTGCACAAGGGGATAATCACGGTACAGAGCGAGATATGTAATTTTTTATTGCGATGTGGAAATTGCATTTTTTAAACGAATACTACCTTCAATTTGCTCGGTAAATTAAAGTAGACTTTACTTTACCTGGAGTCCAATATTATCTTTATGCCAATTTACATCAAGATTGGTCCATTATTGGGTAGAAAGAAATAAACGTTAAGTCTATTCTCTTTTTAATATAAGTATCAAATCGGATATATATAACATAACATAACATCACGTCTATATAACCCAGAAGGTTCTGGTAGAGGTGTAAAACACCCACACTTCACCTGTTATGTTTAGATCCCATGGGGTAAGCCTATCGTCATCCACCGGGCACAATTCCAACTCTGAGCTGCTATTGTGAATTTTCTGAAGAAAAGTTCACGAATAACACTTTGTCAGACCCGGGACTCGAACTCGAGAATTTGCGGTGGGAGGCGCATATGCATGTATGAAGTAAACACGTGTATATTTCACCTTAGGGTCCGTGGCAAGTAATAATTTTATTAGTGTAATAGATATCGATACTGATGTGTAAATTATTCGCCTGCATCAAATGTTTACTAATATTGACGCATCGTTGTATGATCTATTTAAAGTCAACACTATCTTGTACTATCACGAATCATGTCATTAACATAATTTCAGTATCTACTGTAATTATGTTGATAAATGATAATGATTCATGACTGTATTTGTACCTCTCAGAGACAGGAATTATAGAAAAATAAAGTAAATTATATTAAAAATAAAAATTGTGACGACCAAGTGAGGGTAGTGGACAATATCTGCGCTTCACGGAGACGACGCTGAGCTTCACCAGTCGGCTCGTTACCACGAATGATGCAAGTCATTTCGATACGTTGAGTATAGGTATTTATTTACCTTTATAATAATTACACGATTTAGACCAGTTGTCTAATTTTTTGACTACTGGTCAAAAAGAGAGTCTGGTTAGAAAAGAAATTATAACATAACATGCTAAATAAAAACACGAGCTTTTTCCATCAAGACTTTGGCTGACTTTTTAAAATACTCCTTAGTGAATTCTCTTCTGCTAAAAGACAAAGTATCTGTAAGCTACATCTTTCACCAAATTTCTTGTTCCAGTTATACTAAATAAAGCAACCAAAGATTTACGGCTTACACCCCTAACATTGGTGCAGAGCGTGAACAATATATTCCCACACATTTTTCTCTCTTCACTTTCCTCTTATATTTATCATCATAATTTATAAGAAATAAACCAACGATATGTGGTGGTTTCTGAAGGACTGTTATAATATTGGCTGACCCACTTTGCTTTCGGATTTCATCTGCTATTGATAATGGAGCTAAGACCCACTATATAAGACGTTTTCTCTGGAAATTGAAAATAACTAATAGTGAAATATAAATGGAGATTAATAACTGATCCTTTTGTGAATAGATAAGTTCATTCTGAAATCGTACTAATTGCAAAACAACCATTCAAATATTTGTAACAAGTTACTTGCTTGGTTATGGATTAAATTTATTGGTTGAAGACTTATTTTCACCTTTTAAGCACAATCAAAGTAAAAACTTGTATATAAAAAGATTATTTTTTTATTTTTTTACATGATTTAAAACGGCAAAAGCAATTACACTATCCAGTGGTTCCAATGACAAGGCTAAAACACACACAATAACTCAAACAAGCGCACATAATATTTAATGTTCTGTCAAGTTAGAATTAACTCTAATTTGATGATTGTGCAAAATGTGCTTAGATAAATTAATGTACATAATATCATAACAAAATAAACGGATAAGTGTATTTTACGCGAGTTTCTTCCCAAGTATTGTAGACATACACGTGTTCAAGATGTTTAAATCAAGCACTCACACTGTTATGTTTTGAGGATGGATTTCTTTAAAACTGTATGTGTAAGAATATCAGCAAAGATGTACACAGTACGATGAAGACGTAGAATTGGCAAACTTTGGTGACTCATCTCATAAGACACAGCGTGCAGTTTGTAAAACAACGCGACGGCAAAACTTTTAAACGACGCCCTTTCTTGGAAAACCACACTCTTCAAAACGTTACAGTTAAGAAACGAAAGTTTTTCTGTCATGTTAACTTAACTTTGTGTCATTTAAAAGTAATTATGTCTTGTAATTTACTAAAAGAAAACCTTATTATATGTACAAGAAATGATAATGAATAGATATGCCAAAAGTAAACAACTGAAATCATAGTTTGATTAGTTTTCGTTGACTTTATATAAGTTTTATCGCTTGCTAACTACTAACTTATAAATAAGAAAATCATTCAAAAGCATTACAGATTTTTACTTTTTATTTAAGTTACCTACATTTCATGTGTAACAGGCCTAAGTTCTTTATATCGGTAGGCTTGCTCGGTGACCGCAAAGATTATACGCGGCCCTTCCCCGTAATTGGACTTTTTCCTAATTGAAAGGGCCTCTTGATACGCTCAAGCATACGGTCTAAACATAATGGATTTATTTTTTAATTTATTACTTACTAGATTTTGCCCGTGGCTTTGTCCGCATAGTACTACCCACAAATAATTTGAACACCAAATTAACCATGTTAGGGAGTAATATTTCCAAATATCTTTTTTATCCTTCATGTCAATTTAGGGAAAATATTAGCAGAGTTTCGTGTAATTTTCTTTGAAATTGACTAACTTCTCATATAATCTTACAACGCCTAATTCCCCCCCTTGGGATAAATATTTAAAAAATCCAGCCTTCAGTTCATTTACGTCATGTATGGAACCTATTTGCCGAATTTCATGTATTATCCTTTAAAATTTACTTATCCTTTGAAATTGATTATTTAAAAACTTCTTGCACAAAATTTAACTTACACCTCCTAATTTACCCCCCTTATTTTTTACACAATTGTATAAACCGCATCCAATTTTACAGTAGGTTGTCGTGATCCGTGTACAAACATACATACAGAGAAACAAACAGATAAAAAATAAAAAAAAATATGTTTCGACTTACTGCTGTTAGAACTGAAATTACAATTTTATATTACATGTCTGTATGTGTGTATACGTATATATCGATGGATAGATGCATAGAAGTATTGAAGTATAGATTTAATATGTATATATGTATAGGTTATAATGTATAGATAGAAATAATAGGGATTTATCGTTTTTATATTATATTTATATAATATAATATAAAAACGATAAATCCCTATTCTTTTACCTTACTTGTTTGTTTTGATTTAGTAAACAGATGAATGGAACATAGATTAGCAATACTTAGAAGGTTTTACTATATATTAAAGCATATAAAGGACTGACTAAGTACTATCGTAATTTAGGTTTTGTAACAGGTTTAATCCTTCAGTGAGTAAGGTCAATGACACAGCACTAGTGAGGAGTATTCATCGTTTGTCCAAACAGGTCAATTGACAAGCATATCGATAAAGCAACCCTTGAGGTCGTAGGAGAGAGGGGCGGGTGATCTGCCCCGAGCCCTACTTTAAGAGGGACAGCTTTCAAAAGAAGTACTTGACCGCCAATGTTGACCGCACAAGACGCTAAGCCGGCAAATTAGAGACTCGTTTATAGATATTTTGTGATAAAATCAATATTACTATTTTTGCAAGATTATTGATTGTTTGCTGTGCAGGTCAATTTTATATACCATGTGAATACTGAGTTTCCAATCTAAATTTCCAACTATAATTTATTTGGCAGAAGGAATCATTTATTTTGAATATTTTAGAGCTAAAAGCGGTGGATGAGAACATTTTATTGAAAGCACTGTTTCTAGTAAAAAATATTCCTGACCTGACAATGACCGACCATTCGTGTTAGTTTAAAAAATGTACGAAAATAACCTTGTTGTCGAACAAATTTAACATTGATATCATTCAACTTGTTCGAAAGACGGAATAATTTGTGTGGAAATAATGCCTCCATGACACATTCTGTATAATATTGCAAAGGCTATGAAGCAGTTTTACCGTGAGTAAACATTAATCTAAGCTATCACTGTAGTTTTATTTTTACTCGATTTGTAGACGCACAATTCAAATGGCTTTTACCAAGAACACGAATCAGTTCAGTCAATCAAAAATCAATTCACAACCGGAGCATTAAATCGTCGGCAACTTTACTGCAGAACTTTATTGGTTCTTCGTATCGCATAAAAATCAAAGCCGTGCTTAAGACATCCAGTGTAAACGAAAAAAAAGTTGCTGAGTTAGTTGTAAATAAGTAAACCGAACGAGCGGGGCTAATGGGCCGTGGGTGTGGAACTCACTTGTTTACTTCTAGCCCCGGTATGGATGCGGGGTTGCGTAGCTACTTTATCGAAGGTACAAGGCCAGGGAACATCTGGCTTTGGGAACAGTACGTTGTTTGTGACGCGAATCTCATATGATTTCGAATTGTTGACGACATTGACTGTTGAATAATAAACCTTTACTTTCGGGGACACTGTAAGTTTATTTAGGAACCAGTTCTTTATAAATATCTGGAATAAATGATGTTGGTTGTACATTAAAGGCCAAGGCATTAAAGCTGGCAGAGAAATGCTGCGGATATAATAACAAGACATACGAGAATCTGTTTTTAGGAACCATGACATCGATTGATAGTTATAACAAAAACTGCATTCTAAGATTTATGAAATGACCTGTACTCAGCAGGCAATTGAACTCGGTCTTATTAAAATACATAACCAACCTAATTTCTATTTGGATATCGATTTGTCATTGTAAGATTGACTGATTATAACTTATATAACCAGTTTTTATTTTTATTAAAATTTATGTCCGTTCCTATAAAGGAATATGTATGTATAATTATAAGTTTAGATATAATTTTGCTTTCAATGACTGTACATAATAATGAATCTACTTAATGTAATATTATATTTTCATGTAAGTGGCTTTGTCTTTTTGAGAATAAATGATTTGGTTTTTGAACCTAAACCTATGTCATAGTTCCTAAAACAGGTTTATATTTGTCTTATAATTATATACTTCCCAATACTGACCGATATAAATGGGCCAACCTGTATAAAATATACCAAAATACTCGAACCATCAATATTTTCGCCCAATTACGTAATTGGCGCTCACAAACAAACACCAAACTTCGCCGACACCAACTTACTTAATTCCTCGCTCTATTATCTCTTCGTCGTTCAATTTCCTTACAAGATTAACGCTTAACCCGCTAAAATAAAGAGGCAATCAAAATTCCAATATCCGCGGATCTCTCGTTCGTGTCATTCGCATAGCAGTGAATAAAAACCGTTCGAATGCGGTCGAGATTGAAATAACCCGGCTGAAGTGAAATGGGTCGACGATCTCTTAAGTAATTGTTCGATAGGAGCTATTGGTTCAAGCTTTCGTCACCAAACCTTACCCCAAAGCCGAAAAATAACTCAGATTGAATACCTTCTTATGTTTACTCAGAGATTTCTGAGTAACGACACTTGGCGGTTATAGATTTAAGAACAAGTTTAGTCACTCGGATGCTTTAGGAACAGTTTTTTGAGGTTATAATTTTAAATTGCTCTTGAAAGGCAATACAGGCACAGCCCAATATTTATATCTCCATATTTAACCAAAACCTCACACACACACACACACATAGCGACAAGAGAAGGCCACAACTTCGAAAGACTGTTGGTCACTGGGAAGTTTGAAGGAAAGAGATCCAGAGACTGTAGCCCGATACGCTGGTCTGACCAAGTCCGCACTAGCCTTAACACCACGGTCCACACCGCGCTACACGCAGCCCAAGACATGCTCAGATGGCGGACCATCACACGGGATATGATGATCCAGATAAGAGTTCACGACCTACAGAAATGTGGAAATCGAAACAAGGAGGAGGAACCTAAATCTGAATTCCTTCTTCGTAGGTCAGTTATTAATAAGTGATAATTTTTATAACCTCAGTTTGCTATTAAGTCATGCCGCAATTTAAGATCCGATCCGCCAAAAATATGAGTCAAAATCGCGATATAAAACCATAAAAGTGTAAAGTATTAACGCAGATTTCGGTTTAAATGACTTAAACTTTGAAAATCTGTACCATACGCGTGAACCTACAAAGAGCTCTGAAAAGAGCCGTCACGAGTTTGAAACTTTTCTTATACAGCCTCGAGATAAGTTTAAAGTAGAGTCAGTTTCACTTAAATATGTAGATGGTTATACAGAGCACGTGTTACTCAAAGATATTATAATAAGCCGTCGCAAATTGGCGCCATTTCAAAGTTAAGACATGTAAGATGTAATATATGACGTGTCCACTTTCAGAGCTGAGACAATGGACGAAGATTGGAACACTTCCAGCCGATAACTCAAATGAGGTCAAACTCGTCTTAACTTTTGCGGTTTTATACATGTCAGCTTTGTTTCTTTTTATTCTTGCATACCTTTTATTACAAAGATTTCAATTTTTATTTACATAACATAGCATCACGCCTATATTACCCAGAAAGGTGTGGCAGAGGTGTACGACACCATAGAAATCTTAATAATAAGGCAATAGAAATGTCAAAGACGCGTGACCTTGTCGCCGCACATCTGTCTAGTCAAACACAAGTGCGAGTTGAGGAATTGTCGTCTTAATGTCATCGCAAAAAGAATAATTTTGTTTGCAGGAATACAAGCGCATCTGTCTAATCGAACACAAGTGCGAGTTGAGGAATTGTCGTCTTAATGTCATCGCCAAAAAGAATAATTTTGTTTGCAGGAATACAAAAAGTGGTATTTGAAAAACGGCGACATGCGTCCCAGTGTTAAAAGATAGTCGATAGCATTTCTATTGACTAGTTATTAAGATTTCTATGTACGACACCCACATTTTATCTGTTATGTTTAGGTCCCCTGGGATAGGGGGTGAGCTTATCGCCATCAACCGAGCACAATTTCAACTCTGTGCTGCTATTGTGAATTTTCTGACGAAACGATCACTAATAACACTTTGCCCAACCCGGTAATCGAACCCGAGACCTCGTGGTGAGAGGCGCATACACGAACCACTGAACCATCGAGCCAGTAAAATTTTATTACACCTAGTTTTCTCCTCTACAAATGATAATAAATATAATCTCACTTTCCATTTTGTTAGCAAGAGCCTAGATTATTTAATAAAGAAACTATATACAGTACTTATCCGAAAATCCTTTAAGTATTGTTAATCTTATTCACAGAATGAGTAGATCACATCCTTTGAGTCGGTTTTAGCAAAAAATATTGCTAAGTTTTTTTTGATTATTTGAATATTGCCCAAAAGATAATGTTGAACTAGCTACTGCTCACGGTTTTACTTACGTGACATGTCAAATAGTGTATACACCACAACTTGGCTTACTTCTATATCCATTCCAAATTATATTAAAATTGATTCCTCAGTTTAGTCGTGAAAGCATAACGGACAGGCATAGTAACTTTCGCATTTATAATACCTGTAATAATCAATAAAAAATTCTAAAATCTATCAAAAAGTGCACACACGTGCACATTAATCTCAATGACAGAAAAATTGCACGGAAATATAAATTGAGTGAGCCGTGCATAGCTGGAATTGCATACTTTGTCATCGCGGAGTTCTTAGCGTAACGCCCCATCGAACAAGGGCAAATTGCTTCTAAGAATTCAACGTAACATCTATAAAATATGATCCATTTTGAAATTGAATTTTAGTTGGCTATTTTCGGAGAGAAAATTGAGTACCTTCATTTCAGGTATAAGGATTCTAGTGCGGCACAATTTATATAAAGTAAAATTAATCAGGTTACGGAATCCGAGTTAGTTAAACAAGGTGTTGCGTTGAGATGTTTCTTTTTGTTACCTACCCATTTTAGAAGTGTATTTAGGTATTGTTTTCTTTATCTACATTCAAAGTAATTTGTCAAAAAACTTGGAGTGAAATAATACATATTTGTCAGATACCTATTATGCAACGATAAGGAAAGAGAGATTAATCATGTCCATGTATTTATCTCTGTTATGCCCCTGTTATACATATATTACCTAAAATCAAACGTCATAAAATTGATTTATCAACGAGTTTGTTCACGAGCTCAGCTGGCTAGCCGTCACGGCAGGTCACCGCATTAATTTGCGTTACAAATGGCATACCTTTGTCATCCTGACCTCACCTGCGATAAGGGGACGAAAAAATCCATGTCAAAATGTTACCAGCAGCCTAAAGGTCGAATTTACCAGGCCTTAATACAATAATGTGCGCAAAATTGCCAGTTTTATTCGGGTTCTGCTCTGAATTATATTACGGAACCCCAATTTGGGTTGCTAAAAATTTAACCCTTAGTTATGTTTATATTTTCCAAGCATAGATTACAGAGCTGTCGAATACAGGCTTTTTTATGACGCGTTATAAAAGCCTTATATTGTCTGTGTTTTCACGCAAATAAATTACAATAATAAACAAGGTCGACATGTTTCACAATGTATTTTATTTTACCACATTGTTATTAAAAGTGTGATTAATTTTAGCATTGACAACAGTAACTTGCCGTTGGTACTATTGAAAAGAAAATATAATATGAAAAAATGCAATAAATAAAAACAATTTGTTTGTTGTTAACAATAAGTAAGGTAAGTTATATGTATATTTTAAATAGATTGAAAAGACTGTCGAAAATCATGCAAAAATAATATACTTGTCATAATAAAATACTTAAATCATACGCCGCAACTAAAGCTTTTCAAAATTATGTCACAGGAAGCAAAACCGATTCGGACCAAATCAATATTCATCTCGAAGTAAACACAAAACCTCAAGTTACCAAAAGGCCAATATTTTTCTACGTCCTTACGCAACAGGGGCGCGTTTATAAGAAAAGTTTTCACCGCTGAATATTGTATAGGAGGCAGCATTATAAATACAAAACACAATTTAACTTGGGGCATGGAACGGCCGCTAGATGAGAATAATTGTGTGTAATTAAACGAGCTCATTTGTGACACTAATTAATGTAGGTATGTAACTACCTTCTTCGCGTCATTTCCTCTAAATCGATTCCGTGATGGTGTTCTGGCTGATTCAGATTGTGTGCTTTGGTTTCGAAATTAATTAAGGAATACAGAAATATGCGTGTTTACTCGCCTGCCTCTACTACTCTACTGGTTAATTTGATTCGTCTTTTCACTGTGTTTATTTCATCTCTTTTTGGAAGATATTGTTTTTTATGTCTTGCTTGTTTTTGAAAACCTTCTGTATACGTCAACAAGGTTCTTTTACTTTTATATTTAATTTAATTGATCTATCTTAGCACACGGCATACTTTTTATTTCCCTGAAAGACCAAATAAAACAAATAAGATTTTGTCTTAAAATAAATTACGAGAATGTTTGTGTTCAATCGAAAAATACCAATTTGTAAGGACGAGTAAACATCTAATAAATTCAGTTACTTATTTATATTATCGTACCAAGCTAATATGACTGTCTTCTGAACAGTTAAAATTAAACATAAAAACACCGATCAAAAGAATGTGATGCCGATGGAAAAACAATTGTCATTCATAAAAGAGGAAATAAACACAGAGATAAAGAAAACGTGTAACGTTACGCAAAGATACAAAAGTATTCGCAATAAAGTTGATAAAAAAACATGATATTTGTTAAGCGAAAGGGAACAAGGAAACAATATTGGGATGGCGACGGCTGTATTATCATTCATCGATGGCAGAAAATTCACTGGCTTCGTAGTTTCTTTTGCAAGAGATATCTAATATGAAGTTATGGCATATTTTGGATATTTGTGCCTTTACAAAATATAATTCAGATTCTTTTTGATCTTAGAACGGAGATTTCACACTGGATTTTCAAAGTTCCAAGTAATATAATATCAAAGTAATGTCAATTGTCAAAAACAAAGAAAATTGTATGATTTATTAAATTAAAAGATGGCACACATGAGTTTCTCACCAACCCTTCTCAATGATGCACATCCATTGGATCTGGTACTTTAATTGATTTTAATTTGAACCAAGACAGTTCGACTAAAATTTAACCAAGCTTCGGTAATTCAAATCATATTGTTTTTATTGTATTTAATTCCTTACATTATTTTTATTTTCTCTGTAATTATAATGTTTGTTTACGTATTCAACCACTTGGGGTTTATGAAAATAAATAATACGACTTTTGACTGTGAATGAATTATTTCAGCAAAAGGTCGGTTGAAATGGTAATTTCATAATACTTACCTAAACGATAGATAAACATAATATTTTAAAGCAAATTTTAGCTTTGCTATGCCTTTTTGTATTTTATATCTATTTTGCACCCCCTGGGTATACGCCCCAAGTGCTTTACCAATTCAGCTATGGATTCGTATGCTGCTAGACTCGAAATTTCTCAACTCTTTGGTGCCAGCGTAAAGCACTTGGGGCGTATACCCAGAGGGTGCAGGTTCAAGTCCTGCTGGATTCTTAATTTTCAACTTTAATATTACATTTAATACTGTTAACTATTTCTTATATCTGTTTATTTTGGATCAACAATATTTGATAAGCTTAAAATGCGGAGCGTCAACATGGAATGAATATAGAACTGAGATAACTCTGAGAGTTTGCATCAAAAAAGAGCGTCAAAGACGAGAAAGGGTTGTTATTCAAAGTAAGATTAGAAATTCTGCCTTGAATGTCAACCCTTAAAGTAAAGTAGGTTATACACTTTTTCTGAAATGGGACAAACTTAGATACTTATTTGACTTGTATGTAATGACTTTATTTACAGAAAAATATACCTATTGGATCTTAAATTAAACTAAAGACTAGTTTTATTTAGGTTAATTACATATTTTCCTATATAACATAATTTAAATATGTAGATACTTGTATTTAGATATGTATGATAAATCGTGACAATTAGGTCAACAAAAAATTATCATTTATCCGATAGATATATCTGCGCAACCCAGTCTGTGCAGAATTATCGCTTTGATATTGGTATAATTTGTTACTATAGTAACGTGTGTAGCTTGGCTTTAGCTGGTGCTAATCAATAAAAAAATTATACGTATAGAAATAATCAACTTTTTTTGCAGTCCAAATGCGGAATAAATTGCAACTTAAAAAATATTAAATTTAATTTTAACTAGTGGTTTTACAATCACACTCTGACACCATTCAAAATTCAGTAAATAAATTTCACTTTACAGTTCCTAAATAAAATTCTTAGCTGTATCTTTTTGTCAACGATATTCATATTAGCGTTGCAAACCTAACAAGACACGCGCCAGAGAAAACATGATGTAACCCGCCAGCTAACATTTACATAAGTATTTTTACAAATTGAATACAAATATAGACGCGGGTATCTGATTCTCGAACCTTCGTCTACCTTAACATATATTATTATATGGAAGTATATGTAATATGTTATTTTGTTTACGTAAATCACACACGCACAGAATTATAAATACGTATCATAATATGTGTATCTGTTATATTTAAGTACTTTTGAACACTTTTGTAACATAATATTTTGTAAGTTAGGATGGAGAAACTAAATTTTTGTGTTGTCTTCTGTTTTCATATCTGAAATATTAAAAAAAATATAACATCTTCTTGATCTTGATGGAATTTGGTGTGGCGATAGGTCAAGACCCCAGAAAAAACATAGGTTACTTTTTATCGGTTCCACGAGGATGGAGCCACGAACAGCTAGTTGGATATAAAGTCAATAATTTATTTTAAAAATTTCAAACTGTTATTTAGCACACATTTGAAATATCCCTGTCTCCGAATGTGCAAGCTAGACAGAACTGGAGCGTGTTGTTCTATTTTCACAGACAGTTGGAACAATAAAGATCTATAGTCTTGACATTAATATTCAGAAGTTGGCACCGCATTTCTTTAAAGTAATTGAATGCTGAACGGTAAACAGGTAAATACGATAAATTTATTTTAAGACTTTCATACTAATGTAAATGTACTAAAACCTTGATTAAATATTGATCTTTAGTTTAAAAATGTATCCGTTAATTAATTAAAACACAATTTAAACATAATATGTATTCATCAAATTCGATCTATGTGTCATATATTTTCTTCTTGCCGAGCTCTTCATTATATCAGCCACTGTAAATCTTAAACACGAATCAGAAACCTTTCAGAAACTTTTTACTTATGCTATAATTAAGTTAAACAGATGCATCTATTTTGATTCGATTATTGAGAAAAATAAACGGTTCAGATATCTCAGCACCTTGATATCTAACTTATATTAGAATCATTTAATATTAGAAATCAGTCACTTCATTTTTCAATCGCCAAACTGTTATTTAGCACACATCTGAAATATCCCTGTCTCCAAATGTGAAGCCTAGACAGAACTGGAACGTGTTGTTCTATTTTCACAGACAGTCGGAACACTGGAGATCTATAGTCTGCCTCGAACATTAACATTCACAAGTTGGCACCGCATTTCTTCTAAGTAATTGAATGCTGAGCAGGAACAGGTCAAACACGATCAATTTCGTTTCATCACTTCATTCGTAATGACAAATGCAAATTTACTACGATCTTAATTTATTTGCTTATACCATCAGAAATCAATTGTATGTCAATAAATCGATATAATTTTACCGAGTGTGATGTTTTGTACATGTCGAAGGTATTGAAATTGTTCTTGTCATCAAATAATCGCTTTATGGCAAGCTACGAGTTATTTTACCATCCTACCACGTAAGTTTAATGCGAGTAATAAATATGTAAAAACTGTACACGTGTACAATAAATAGAATCTACTTTTGATTTAGGATTGACATATTGGACCCATTAGTAGTCAGACATCTGGCTCTTTTTTTATCAAACCTCATTTGTTGGAAATAAGGTCAATTATTTAATTTTATAAGGGACTCTTCAGCACTTAAAGGCTGATAGACTGATGGAAATTTGCTAAAGCCTCGATGAATCTTCATCGCCTTATCACTTACATTTTATTGAGCAATTTTTAACTGAAATATGTTTCATTAATCCCGGAGCTCAACCGCTTTCAGGGATCAGCTTAATTAATTTTCGACGATAAATATTTACGCAGGCATTCAGAGCATTATTGCCTAAAAATTGCAAGTAAGGTTTTGTTCGTGGAAAATGTGAGTATGTCATGCATACGCACATATTAATTTTGTCTTTGTGTAACATTGTAAACATACTTGTATTGAGAAATATAATATTAAAAATAAATTAGTCTTGATAGCTTTTCTCTGCTTCCTCACTCCGTTTAAATACAAAATTCTAAATCATTACCAAGACAAAAGTCTACCTTATAAACACAACTTGAAGCCACAAACGGTTTGTTTAACACAGTTTCGCACTGAAGTTAATTCAAGCAACCATAAAAAACTTCAAAGTTGAAGGAACAAGCAACCTGAAAACGAGCGCTCCACCGTTAAGAAAACTCATGTGACTTTAATTATTAATTTAAGGAAACAAAGAGGCAAAAGTTCAAACAATCAAGGCGCAAACAGAAGATAGAGTAGTGCTATCAGTTTTACCGACCAACTTCGGCAACTTCCCTTTACGACTCGCCGGCTAAACATTTCCTCTTCTTAATGAATTTAACAAACTCCTAGTGGAACAGATCCTCGCGTTGTTTATTTCACTGGAAATTATAAGTTGGATCCTACCGCGTCCCGTTTATCGTGTCCATTTGAGTTTCAAACGAGACCTTCATCCTGTTAAGACATTCAAACGCCGGTATCAAAAAACAAAACAATGAAAGTTCATTCATCCTTAAAGTCAAAGCAAATAAAAAAACAAACATAATGGCAAATTTATTTGGTTCAATTTGGTTTTATTGGCTAATTCATTGGCGGTAGATAGCTGTCCGGGGTGCTTAGGGGCTCTGGGAAAAAATTTGGCAAATCCTTGATGTACGGCACCCAGACCCCGTTGTAAGTCTCACTTTGCTGTTGGAACGACGTTTTATTACTGCGCGTTTTACATATAAATAGACTCCGGTGAGGAATTACAGCTTTATTAGCCATAAAGATTCGCGTGGCATTTGATAAGAAACTAACTTATCACTTATGTAAATACAAGTGTGTGCACAATAAATATCATTCTTGGTAATAAAGTGCAGGAAAATAAGAGTTTAGAATAAGCGGTGGGCAATAAACTTGGGCAGTTTTATATTTCTGAGTTAAAACAAGAATTTTTCAGTTTATTGTCTGAGGCTTTATAGCTAAATTAAGGCATGTTAGAGTGTCGTAAAATTTTGGGAGACGGCTGCATCTGCCTTGGCATTTTAACGCTTTTTTGCATGAACATCATTATCAACATGATCTTAGATTAAAATAATGCTTTTATTCTGTGTTATACCTACAACAATTTTTCGATGATAAGGAACGAAAGTAGTCACGTAGGCTTTTCTTATAATTCCTTATTATTTCGATCCAATCTATTTGTTCACAACTTAACCTTGTATTATTTTTAGGTTGATTTTATTTGAATGAATCACTAATTTAAAAGAACACAGGTTTAATTTATATTAAAGAGGGCACAACTGGTTGGCAGTTTTGCATACACAAAAAAAATAGGTTTATAAATATAATAATCTTAATTTAATAAATTAAAGGAAATAAATAATGACTAATAATAAAACTATATAACACACACACACAATCAATAAAAAATAAAGTATTATTATAGATATATTTATAATTTTATAAATATTATATTACTAGAACATTATTAAGTCTTCATCTACTGTTATAGACAAATCATATTTAAAACACGATAATATTAAAATTAATCCCATATTACGTTGGTATGAAAACACGGCGCTCGAGAGTCTTCCCCTTAAAAGCCTTTTTTCCATCCACGTACGCAGGGATAGTAATCTTATAATACACTCATGTGTATACCTAACTACGGAATTAATACCTAACTCGAGTTTTTCTATAGGCGATGAGCTCTTCTAGCCAGATCGAATTTAAGAGATTTTAATAGTACCTACCTTATAAATATATTTAAACCTTATAATAACTTAATAACGGTAAGTACGTAAACCTTTTATTTCATGTGGATTCTTAAAAAATCTTGCGTGGAGAGTTCTTTTGTAAACATACTGATATCTATTAAATGATACATATATTTTTCCAATGGTGTTTAAGATTTTATTACACCATTAATACAACATTTTGAGTAATATTTCGTCCTTATTTTTTTTTATTTCATGAACGACGCCCGAAATATGAATAAACATAAATTTATTTCACAAACATAAATTTCACTCACACAAACCACTCATATGTTGTACCCACCCGTATTGATTAAAAATACTTTTTCATCAAGGGTAATTAATTTTCGCGTTTAAAATGCAGATTCCGTTTCTAACCATAGTCGATCTCCTAATAAAATTGATCATCGAACTTATACTGAATAAATATATTATTAGTGTTTAACCAAAGGGGTGCATGAAAGGAGCCTCCACGAGTGACGTACACAACGATTCCCTACGTCTAGCGCACCCTGGGCAATTCGCGAGTTCTCCAAAGCGAATTGGCTAATCCTTTCATCACGATGCGATGGCAAGTCAAAATAAAATTTGACTCAGCCATCGACACGACGAAGAAGAAAAAGAGAAGAGAAGAACCAATAGTAAATTTATGATTGTGTAAAAGGTAAATATTAGAAACATTTACACTTGTCAAGAACCTGAATTGCCTGCTATACTCAATCATAAATATATTATGAGTGTTCAACCAATAATAAATTAATGATTGTGTAAAAGGCAAATATTAGAAATATTTACACTTGTCAAGAACCAACAGCCTTCATAGACGTCGACATAGACTATCAAAATTAAGTATTGTTCCCATTCATACCTTTACCACAAATATTAATTGAATACCTTACCATGTACATTATCCAATCTTTATTTAACACATACCTTTCGTGAATACAGTTAACCGACACATAAAGGTGAACCATAAATTACCCGAGCGTCCGACACTCAGTGTATTGTTTATTACACTAAACTAATTAGTCAGATCCCTATTGTATTCCGAAACAGCCAGATTCGAATGGCGAATTTAATGGCTCGTTAGTTTATGCGTACTCTCTCTTTCTCACTAGAAATAGGCCGGGGAAGACAGGCTCGAATACTGACTCGAATAACCTTACTAAGAAACCGTTGAAAAATTATGGGACCGGCAGGATTTGAACCTGCGACCTTCTTACAACCTTACCTGAAATAATTCAAATACCTGATACTTAAATCCTAGATTTGAGTTGATAATCGGTATTTTTTGTTTTTAGGGTTCCGTAGTACCTACAAGGAACCCTTATAGTTTTGCCATGTCCGTCTGTCCGTCCGTCTGTCCAAGGCATAGCGACGAAACCGTTAATGCTAGAAAACTGAAATTTTGCGTGAACATGTATGTTAACTAAACAAAAAAAGTTGTAGAATAAAATTTGGAAAAATATTTTTTTTTCAGGTCAAAAAAACATCCCTACATGTAAAGTAGGGATGTTTTTTTTTCTTCTCGCCTACCCCATAGTGTGGGGTATTGTTAGATAGGCCTTTTAAAAACGTTCAGGGGTTGCTAAGACAGTTTTTTGATTTAGAGATCCGTTTGCGAGATAATTAACTTTAAAGAGCAAATTTTTGTTCGAGTAGGGCGTCCCCCCCCCCCTCTAAAAGCTAAACTACTGGATCCCAAAATCTGAAAAAAATTGTGTCGGTAGTACATGTAATGAACTTTAAAGGAAAACTATAGCGGATAAGTTCACTTCATTAGTTCAAGAGGAATAGGGGTCCGAAATGTCAGATGCAGTTACTCAGAATATTTCGTTCAAAATTCTTGAAACATAAATAAACATACATAATACATATATAAAATCACGCCTTTATCCCACGGGGGTAGGCAGAGACGATGGAACGCCATGTGCTTCGCTCCTTACATACTTTTTTCGCTTCCTCAACATTCATACATCTCGTCATACGTGCTAGCTGGTTTCGTGTACTACAAACATTTCCTTTCTGAAGGACGCCATTTAGTTAAAAAGTAAAATTAAAAATATTTTCTACGGAACCCTACTGCGCGTGGCCCGACACGCACTTGGCCGGTTTTTTTTTTAATGACTATATGTAATTAATATAATTATATCATACAATATATGAAAAAAGTAATTATATACAAGTTAATAAAAAATAACAAATAACTATTTACAAATTTACAGGTAGAATTCTTCCGCATCGACCTCGACTGCAGAGAACGTGTTCAGAAGGCTGACGGCATTGCCACGTTTATCGGTATTCAAATGCTAACTTACCCACGAAATGATTAGTGCCTTCACTTGCATTTGGTAAGTAAAGAAAATATTCTTAATACCAAATAAACAGTTATTTGGTATTCTAAATATAATAAAAATCAGCACTTCTCTACGGCTAATAAGAGTAAAAGAGATGGAAGGTAGAATGGTGGTGATAAAAACGAAATTTATTTTACGATGGCTTCTAGTGAATGTTATCAAGCTACTGTGATCTTGTTTATTAGACGTAGATATAAGGTTTTATTTAGTTAGGTTTAATACAGGTTACATTGTCCAATCAAAGGACTACAATAACCATTAAATCATTTTATGAGCCAGTTACGATGTGATAGGTGTACACATCACAACAGGGGTGGGGTGCATGAAAGGAGCCTCCCCGAGTGACGTACACAACAATTCCCTACGTCTGGCGCACCCTGGGCAATTCGCGAGTTCTTAAAAGCGAATTGGCTAATCCTTTCACCACGATGGCAAGTCAAAACCTTGACCACCTTACTAACTGTCCAAAATGCCTTACCACCTGCACAAGAGAGTCGCTCATGAACGCCGATGAGAGCGCCATAACAGTGGTCACTTAATGGACCAATAAAATTTGACTCAGCCATCGACACGACGAAGAAGATGAACAACACAACAACGTTCGTTTACTGATTACAGTTCATTAAATAAACTATAGTGAATCATGAATATATAAAGTTGTTATAATAAACATTATATTTAACTTGCGCAAACAGTTTATGCAATCAATTCACGAAAATACTCAGTCTTGCCGACAGCATTAGCTAGACCAATACGAAGGGTGACATGCGGTAAGTTTAAGGTGATGCTTGTGAGGGAATCGAGCTCATGCACAAAAAATTCTTATTTCTATCTCACATCTGTCATTGTAATCTACCTTCTATTGCCCATTATATAAGATAATATATATATTTTTAGGTATTTATATATTATATAATATGTATGTTATAATATTGCTTATGTGTATTAGTATGTAAGTATTTTATTATTGTACCAATACGTAGGTATATTCATCATAATTAATATCTTTATGCATTTATATTCTTTTCCTATCCTTAATTCTCTAGTACACCTTAAACTTCCCTTTCGTGTCTCTTTCTTACTTTCCATCCAATGTTTGTCTGTAAGAGATTGCCTTAGTTGCGATAAGACCGCCATTTGTACTATATATCTTCTTTTTCTCTGTATATTTATTTTTCCTTGGTGTGCAATAAAGCTTTTTTATTATTATTATTATGAAAGCTTAGTGGTACTTGAAATGTTAAAAAAATAAAGGGATATAAATCTTTTCATATTTTACATCTAATTAAAAACTTTGTCGGAATTCCTTTGCTGTCTAACGTGTAGTAGTGACACAATTTCACTAACATTCCTTTCGAGCTAAAGTTTACTATGCCATACGGTGTAAATTCTCTGATTGCATTCCTAAAACATTCGTAAATTTCATGTGTTTGAGATCGAAACGCTCGGGTCATTAGATTCGAGAGCACGTTCCTTATTGAGACGGGTTTAAAAGTACTAATTGACACTTGACGACACCAGATTGCTGTTATGAATGACGCCATGCCAGAGCTTGCGTGTTTCAATGTCTGAATTTTAGTTTTCAAATTGTATTTTTTTTAATACCACGTAAGAGTGCCGGGCAATATAAAGCAGACAGATGACATGGCAGTCCTATGAGTAGACTGTCGTTCGGCATATTTCATCATACTTAATATAAAAGCATCCAGGACAAATTCCCAAAATGGCCTTTATATCTGAGGAACTAATTAAAAACTTTGTAATTCCTTAACCATCCAACGTGTGGTGACGCCTTTTTGTTACAATCCATTCGAGCAAAATATTACCATTCCAATGGTGCAAATTCTCTGATTGCATTCCATAAACATTTACAAATTTCATGTGTTTGAGATTGAAACGCTCGGGTCATTAGATTCGAGAGCACGTCCCTTATTCAGACACGTTGAAAAGTACTAATTGACACTTGACGATACCATATAGCTGTTATGAATGACGCCATGCCTAGGCTTGCGTGTTTCTGCAACTGTATTTTTAACCGACTGCCCAAAAAGGAGGAGGTTCTCAATTCGGCCGGTATGTTTTTTTTCTATGTATGTACATCGATTACGTCGCGGTTAATGGACCGATTTGCGTTATTCTTTTTGTTCGACGCGAAATAGCTGCCAAGTGGTCCCATAAAAATTTCTTTCAGTTTGGTTTAGTAGTGTTTATTTTATAAGTCGGTTTTTTTATTGGAAAATTATATTTTTTCAAATGTGACAAATTGTGCACCGATTTATAAAAGTCTGTTTTTACTTTTCTTTACTAAGTGATGTTACTCTTGGTTGTTTTTAGATCCAATTAGGATTAATTTGGAACATTTAGCAGTTTCAACAGTGTTGTGAATATAAATGAAAATATATTTGAATAACATTTTTTTTTTGTATTCATGGTATTGTATTATTTTACTGACATTACGTCGAAATTATAGTGACACTAAAATCTTACATTTTTATTCTAATAATATTATTGTCCAAAAACGTAGTCCTTGACATACAGTGGATATTCTTTTATATAATCTTATCCGACGACGACCCGAGACGAGTGATTATGCTAAAATTGGATGTGAGAATTATTCACTATCGCTCTCTGTCGAAAGGGTTTAGCGACGTTCACAGACAAATCAGATCATAATAATGGTAGAGAAAAAGAACTTTTCTTTTGGACAAATGTGAACAACCTCAGAGTTATGAACTTTTATTTCCACAAAAAAACTAGGTACTGTATGTTTTGGCAAACATTTATCTTATCTGCACCAAATCTTTTTTACTGTTTTGCCAGACGTATTGCTATTTATTTTCACTCTTTTTAAATGTTCAGTTAAGTGAAGTCCTTGAAATTTCACATTTAAGAAAGTTGCCATGATGCCCGAAGTATAGTATCCAAGCTGTTTGCGAAAAACTACAACGACATGATTTCAAAATTAAATGCCGTAATGTTGATTAAAGTTAATTTTAATTATTTATAATTTATAATATGTAAGACAATGAATACGTTATCAAATCAAAATAATAAAACAATGTAAAGCGCAAAGTCAAATAAAACTATATTTAATTTTATGATCATGATCATCTCTTTAATAAAATAACTACAGCTATAAACAGGGGTGCATGAAAGGAGCCTCCCCGAGTGACGTACGCAATCAACCCCTACGTCCGGCGCACCCTGGGCAGTCTGCGAATTTCCACCAAGCAGACTGGCGAATCCTTTCACCACGATGGCAAGTCAACACCATGAGAATATGACTACAGCCATCGATACGAAAGAAGAAGAAGAAGAAGAAGCTATAAACAGATCTTTACTTGTCTTTAAAGAAGTAGGTATATAATAAATTATCTTACGTTAGCTGTAGTAAAGTCCTATTAAAAATCATAGTATCATAATAGCGCTATAAACAGACTAAACACATAGTAACTTTAACATAACTAATCCATCACAACAGAAGACAATCAAAGATCAAAAGGCTGTATTATCAAGCAGACATCAATCAGCCAGTACCAGTAGCTACCAGTAATATTCGCAGTATGGCTGCCGATCAACCTCCATCGAGAATACGTCGAGAGCTCGACAATGACGATCCGTAATTAAAAATGGCGGAGCATTTTTACTATAGCCAACCTCAACGCTCAGGAGATCGATAATACTTTGTATTGCTAAATGATAACAAAAAACAAGCAATATTAGACGTTAAGCCTTTTTCATCTAGAAGCGATGGACGTTGAAATTAGATTGATAATATAATTTTCGCGATGGTATTATTTTCTATAAAGAAGAATGTCATGTCTCAAAAAGATGAGAGAGGTCAATTGGAGCTTTTTTGTACGTATTTTTATATAAAACTTATAATTTTTATTCTTAGAATAAGGTAAAATCAAGTATAATTAATCTATTATGCACATTCCTTGATACTAAATAATCTAATTCTTCAACCAATTAAAATAAATAAAATTGTGATTGAGATTTTATTACAATGCTAGTCGTTTATGATATTGTTTCTATTATGAAATTAAAAAAGAATTCTATACCGTAACAAAAACAAATACAGCAGTACATAAATAAAAAGATCCAACTTTAAACAAGTGATGAGCAGGCGTGCGTGCTGAAGGTAATCGGCAGTTACACGTACATAACATAAAAAGCGTTTGCACGTTACCGAACCCCATTATTTGCTCCAAAATTAGATACGTGTCGGTCGAGGCGCGCATTTATTAAAAAACGTACGTATTTTGCATGTGAAAGTACATTAATTTTATATTGTACATTCAACTGCAGAGAAAGGCCATTTCCTTAAACCAAAATCAATCAAATCAAACCTTTTCGTCATAATTGAATTGGACTTTCGCTAACTTAAGCTTTGATAGTAAATTTTACAGGCTCCTAAGTCCAAAAACTGGCCTATATGTTTTGATATTCTGAGTCTAAAAGACACAACATTAATTACTTAGATAGGTCATAGTTTCTTTGGCTCTAAAAGTGGTAGTCTCAATGAAATCGTAGAAGCCGAATGCCTTGCCACCTTTTCGTAGTGAATATTTCAAACTTAAGAGTGTCCAACCCACATTAAACACAGAATAAATTCACTTCACTCAAACAAAAAGTGGGTCGAGAAAAATATTATTTTATTTTCTTATCTTAGAGTAGCCTGTAAAGGGATGAGCTTTATAGCGCTCCTTGCGATATGCTAAGAACATAGAGCAGATGTAGCGTCGGTTAAGCGTTGCTGCGGTAGAGCTTTGTGCTTAGAGTGACAGCCTGATGTAGCGTGCTTCTAATATTTGGTGAACATAAATTGTGTTGTGCACAGAATACGGACATGTTTCAGCATGTGTCATCCTGTATAGCAACTACAGAAATTCATATGAGACAATTCTATTCTGAAACTCGGCCTTATTTGGAAATGTCGAATGAAAAAACAAAAATCACTATAAAGATCTTAAGTTTAATGAATATTCTTTCTTATTTTACTAATTAGCACAACAAACGAGCCAGCAATGAACCCTTTGTAATCTTTTGAGACCTGCCATAATCCTTTGTAAAAATAATATCCATCGCAAAAAGATATCCAATTTAATTTAAACGTCCATCACTCCTAAACGACTGAAAGGCTTAAACGTCTAAAATTGCTTGATTTTTGTTATCATTAAGCAAAACAAAGTTTTAACGATCTCCAGTGTTGAGGTTGGCTTTAATAAAAATGCGCCGCCATTTTTAATTACGGATCGTCATTGTCGAGCTCTCGACGTATTCTCGATGGAGGTTGATCGGCAGCCATACTGCGAATATTACTGGTAGCTACTGGTACTGGCTGATTGATGTCTGCTTGATAATACAGCCTTTTGATCTTTTATTGTCCTCCTTAATAATGGATTGGTGTGCGTTTAGATTATTACGCTGATTTATGTATGTTTATAGCGTTAATGCTTTGAAAATCGACTTTACTTCATCTTGTATCAAGTTATTACCCTTGTTTATAGAGGGTTGATGGTATTTATAAATGCACACATGTCTTGGATTGTTTAAAACCTAAGTAATAATGGTATGTAAGTGTATTAGTTTATCAGAATATATGTTTACCAGCTTTTTGTATCTTATAAAAATCATTCTTCCTCTAGATATTTCAGCAGATTATAACTTTATCGTTTGTTTATGTACGAGTATGTGCAAGGATGCGAGCTCATTTTTTTCTCACATTATTATTATCTGCCTTTGAATGTCGCTCGACCCTTCCTAGACAGTAATAGCGAATAATGTTTACATCAAATTATTAGCATACTCAGAAGTCCCGGGAGAATGCCGTCGCATAAGATGGTATGAAATAAACTATAACTATATAACTGATCTTTACCTATACATTCCCATTTTTACTGCTCACCCCCAGTGATCGAAAAAAAAATCATTAGCCACAAAAATTGTTATTAGATGAATTATAGGATGAGAGAGGATTTTTATCAAAAATATCTGTATAAAATCAAAACGTGCAAATTCTCTCAAACAAAAAGATTAAATTCATGAATGATAAATTTCGCAAGCTCTGGTATGGCGTCATTCATAACAGCAATCTGGTATCGTCAAGTGTCAATTAGTACTTTTCAACCCGTCTCAATAAGGGACGTGCTCTCGAATCTAATGACCCGAGTGTTTTGATCTCAAACACATAGAATTTACAAATGTTCAAGGAATGCAATCAGAGAATTTACACCGATGGAATAGTAAACTTTTGCTGGAATGGAATGTGTGCTAAATGGTGTCACCACACGTTGGATGGCAAAGGAATTCAGGCTAAGTTTTTAATTAGTTTGTGATATATGAAGGGCATTTTTAGACTGTTTGCGTTTCATATAATTATAAAATGTTCAAAAGGACGGTACATTACTCGTAGGATTACCCTGTAATCTGTCTAGTTTATACATCTCGGGTAAGTACTAGAGCTCACGTGGTATTCAAAAGCTTGTTACATTTTGAAGACTAAAACTCAGGTACTGCGACACGCAAGCTTTTTGCTGGCGTCATTCATAGCAGAAATATGGTATAGTCCAGTGTCAATTAGTGCTTTTGAACCAGTCTGAATAACGGACGTGCTTTCGAATCTAATGACCCCGTTTCGATCTCAAATACATGAAATTCACATAAGTTAAAGTAATGCGATAATTTTTTACAACGGCAAAATGGTACACTATTGCTCGAATGGAATGTTTGTTAAATGATGTCACGTCACGTTGGATAGCAAAATCCGTACAATGTCATCCGTCTGTTTTATACGTCATAGACCAGTACCAGAGCTGACGAGTCAAAACTTATTACATTTTGAAAACACATTTTTGAAAACACGTCATTGTCAGGGACGCCTGCCAAACGTGGATGAGCGACGCTCTTGCACGTCATATAAAACTAGTTGTCAAATCATAGATGTGCGCGAGTTTTAGCAAACTAATTTGCAATATATATTTTCGTTCTTTTCAAGTCCATATTGGTTTATTAGCCTGAGTCTCAAACACATGAAATTGCCGAATGTTCAAGGAATGCAATCAAACAATTTACACCGGCAGAATGGTAAACTTTTGCTCGTATGTTTGAAAAATGGTGTCACCACACGTGGGGTAGCACAAATTTAATTAGTTTGTAAAATATGAAGAGATTTGGAGCTGCATTTAATGGTTCACAATTCATATGACACTGTGCAGAAAAATTTTGCATTAGACTCATTTATGCCTATTGATATGAACTTATGAAAGAGTTCAAAACTTTTCTTTCTACAGGCAAATTTTGTTGAAGAAGAAAAAGGCCGTCTTTCAGTCATGTTCTGTTCTTCAGCGTCATTTTTTCATAGGCAGGTTACATTTTTATTTTTAACCATAACAAAGTTTGTGCCTACTTTTTAAACTTTGCAAAATAGTCAAGTAATATATATACAATCATCAGTCATGGACTTCTTGTAACCAAGCACGGCAGTTGTACGTTAATGCTTTACTGCTCTGTTTGTTTATGGTAATTAAGGATAATTACTGAAATATGGAATAAACGCTTATGGCTTCAATTCAAGCTAAAATTTAATGAGTCCCAAAACATTGAATGCATAAATGACCAAATACATTACACAGACTTTACAATGAGCGGTCGTAAAAACGTTTTACACACAACAAGACAGGGGCTGTCTCGGTTTCGATCCAATTCCATCAGCAATTCTTTGTAACAACATGTAGTCTAAAATTGAGCTCAGTTGATGGCGATAAGCTCATGGGATATTACAATTTGTATTTTTATTGACCTCTGCATCACCCTAAGTTGACTGGTAGAAAATGCCTATTGCATTAAGTCCACCTCTGAACTATATTGTGCATAAAGTATAATACGTTTTGTACACTCTTCTGGGTGAAAATATAGGCGATATATTATGGTACATAACTAAAAACGTATAGAATGTCTCAAAATAAATTATGTAAAATATATAATATTATAACCAATAAAAAGCAAATTATTTTCCATACTAACATACTGACATCGAGTTTATTGGTACAGTATAGCTACTTGTATAACGTAATATTATACTGTTTGATCAAATAATTCATGATCCTTATTCGTAAAGCAATATGTGTAGTCATTTGTTTATGTAATAATATTATGTCTCAAAAGGTTTGTAAGTAATTAGTAGAATCTGACATACAATGTGCTCAATTTGTACGTACAAGTAATTACAATGTCAGTAACAGATCTTAATTTATGTGTTTATGGGGCTGATAAATTTAATGTAAATGTAACATTGCTATTTTAATGATAAAAGCTTTATTTAAATCCGTATGATAAATGTAAAAATAATATATGATGTACATTACCATGCAAACTTCCACCGAAAATTGGTTTGAACGAGATCTAATAATTAGTTTTTTAATACGTTATAAATCGTAAACCACATTTTACCTTTCATTCAATCAACTCCAATATAATAAAGAAAAACATTTATTTAGATGTATAGTGGTACGGAACCCTACGTACGCGAGTCCGACTCGCACTTGGCTGGTTTTTTTTTGGATGTGGATAATAGTAGATACATAATAATAACGTAACGTCTGTAACCAAACTAAGAATAAGTTTAATTTTCACAATTTAAAAGCGCACATGGCCAATTTTCCAATGAAATAGTCTATTATTTTTGAAGTCAAGGACACTCGAGACACAGTTCCAAATAAAAATACATTTACAAATAAAAGTATTCACATATATTTGCGAGAGACATTGCAATTCTCGCACATTCGCAACATACCGGCTTTCTCGGAATATGCCAAATGCGTCGCTGGCTCTTAAAGAATTTGGAGCTGCAATACTGTCATATACCTACATCTTAGATATTATGCTGAGTGATAGAATATATATTTCAGTAGGGCTTTCACAAAAGGCTATATATATAAATATATGTTTTGGTTAACCATCCTTGCCTTATTAGTTTAGCAAAGTTGCCCGAAAATGCTTTAAGAGAACTAATTATAAAATAACTATAATTTCAATTAAAGGCTAAAAGGCTTAAATTTATGTCATGTAGCTGTTGTGAGCCCGAATCAGTTTAACTACAAATTCAACTCACGCAACAAATACGCTTACTCGTAATGACAATTCATAATTTACGTTAAAACGGAACCAAAGCAGTGTACAATTAATAACAGTGACGTAAAGGGAATACAAATGATCCTTAAAGCAGATCGGACGATAGGGCGCGCGGCCGCAAGGACCGGCGATGGTGGCTGATAGCGCACGGATCCCACTTTTGCAACCAAAGCGAGGCACGAGGACCGACGTAATAATGTTTAAGATTATTCTTTAAAAAATGAGATGAATTGGACAGGTGCGGTGTTGATTAACGAGTTCTGACGTCATCACGGATGTGTCCCTTTGTTATGTACTGAATGGAATATTTTAAAGGCTTCGTGAAAATGAAAATGATATTTTTGGGTATCCTAGAGCTTTTGTAATCACTGTGTCGTTATTGTACCTTTATGCACAATAAGTGTTTATTTTTATCGTATTGAATCATATTAAGAAAATTATTTGATATCTCTTAGACTCACGTGAATCTTGAATAATGTAAATGTGTCCTTTTGCGAATAGAGGGTTATTACAGTCATCATGATGCTTACCTGAAAAAAACCGACTTCAAAAAGTAGGTAAACTAAAAAGCAAAAAATAAATTTACTTCGCACAAAATAATACGTTTTTTCATTTAGTTAAATAAAAATTATTAAATAATTATTTTATAATTCTGAAGTCGGTGCCAAGTAAAAACAACCTTTCTACAATATCAAATTACAGTGAACAGAAAAAGGGAGGCGTAGTTGTGCTAGTGCGCGGTTGCCCAGTATTGGTACTTACCACAAAAATATAACTAATATTCAGTCAGAAAAAAGTTGTTAGAACGATTGATATTATCTATACAGAGTTATTAATTGTTTACTTGGCACCGACTTCAGAATTATAAAATAATTATTTAATAATTTCTATTTAACTAAATGAAAAAACGTATTATTTTGTGCGAAGTAAATTTATTTTTTGCTTTTTAGTTTACCTACTTTTTGAAGTCGGTTTTTTTTTGTTAAAAAATATTTTATTTTACGATTTTAAGTGATGGGTAGACCGAGCAAGAATGTTTCTCGAATGAGGAGACGACGGTTACTTGAGACGGAAAACTTATTAATAATAAACAAGAATTAAATCCTTTCTCCTGACTATTGAGGGTCACGACCTTCCATCATCAGCTCATTTGACACAATAACTAGCAGTAGGAATATGCGCACAGTAGTGAAAGAATTATCCTTTAACTCCTAACTATTGAGGAGATGACCTTCCATCATCAGCTCAACTACATAAAATTATTGCGACCAAGCGTAAATCCTGGCCTCAATTAATAAAATATGAGGGTTGCCCCCAATTTCTCTGGGATCCCAACATCAGATCATGACATGCTGACAATGGGACCACCTTTGAAATATCTCCGTTCCAAGAGCTCACTTGACATCATAACTAGCAGTCTGAATATGTGTACAGTAGTGAAAGAATTATCCTCTAACTCCTAACCATTGAGGAGTTGACCTTCCATCATCAGCTCAGCCACATAAAAATACGTAAATACTGGTGTAGCTTTGAAAAACACACTAAAAACATTACATGTGCCTATAAAATTAGAGGGTTTCCCTCGATTTCTCTGAGATCCCATCATCAGATCACGACATGCTGACAGTGGTACCCCTTTGGAATTATCTCCTGTCCAACAAAAAAAGAATCATCAAAATCAGTTCATAAACGACGGAGATATCCATGAACAAACATAAAAAAAAAAAAAAAAAAGCAACATATATACGAATCGAATTGAGAACCTCCTCCTTTTTTTAGAAGTCAGTTAAAAAAAATAGAATGTATGTAAATTACACGATTTATCGACAGATATAATAACCAAAAATATATATTTAGAATAATAAGCATTTTGCACAATATATAGGTAAGTTAGTGAACCGTGTAAATATTCTGAAGATTTAGATCCCTAAATTCTAAAGCTGTTTGCTAATTTTTATTATCATAATGCTAGGCAAAACGAAAAAAATCTCGACCATATTTTGTCCAAAGGACCCTGAAGGACATGTTGTTTAAATTAAAATACGAATTTTCTCAGAAGCTCGAGTACGTCCTCATCGAGCTCTTGATCCGGGTCCATAACAAAGAAAACTCAACACTTCAACATTGGGATAATAGGAACGGCTCAGTGGCTGAGCAGACAACAGCAGTTTCCAAAAATAATTATTTTATTAAAAAGATGAATGAGAACCATTCACTAAGGAGATCCGCTGCGACCTTGTGAATTACATATAATTCGAATAAAAGACTCTTATAGCCCATGTTTCAGTCTATTTAATGCTCATAGACAATATCTAATTAAAAATAATGATTTGTGAATTTGACATTTTGGAGTTCGATTTTTGAATGTCCTGATTTTGGTATAGACTACACTTTGATGTTAGCCAAAAGACCGAGAAGCGATTATTTTGATACAGACAGTAGGTATATTATTTGACTTTACTGTAACAGTTACGTTTAGTATTAGCGTTTGAACTTTTCTGAAATTCTTTTTTTTTTTTTTTGTGGAGTTAGTAAAGTATGGATGTTATACACGCCAGCCACACTCTTCTAGGTTATTTAGGCGTAATGGTATGTTATGTTTAATAATTAATCCACCAGTATCTTCAATAAATGCACTAAGCTTTTTAAAGACAATATTTACATTTTCATTTTCTTCGTAGCTCAGTTTCCGCCGCTGTTGTTTTTCATAATAGCATCGAATATTACCAAGCAAGTTTCTTGCTTACTCCCAGTTTGTAAAACCGCAAAACCTGCCCGCTTACAGTTTATATTCTTTGAACACCTACACCTACTACGCTCCAAAAGAAAAATCTAGGATCATCATAATAATATTAATATATTACTATTGTTGTGATGGTTCCTACATTTTTTCACAAATAATTGGCAATCAGGAGAGTAGATGATTGTAATTTTGTACTAAAATTATTCAGTTCCAAATTGGATTCTATGTATTTCTGGTCGTTGCAGTCTATTAAATTATGATTTTTACGTTTACAAAAGCGAACTGCAAAAATTTGGACGCAAAAAAATGTTGCGTTTAATCTTACGTATCTGCAGTTAGAGAAGTTAACCTATGTAGGTATTATTGTATGTAAAGTTTGATAAATTATATATATTTCATTTGCGAAATAAAAACACTTTTTCTTTTTTTCATCTTTAAATTAATTAAGAAAGAAAAAAGTGCTTTCTTTATAGCTATGATTGAAAAAAAGCCCATAGTGTTTTTTAAACAATTTAAAATAATGTTTATTATTTTATTTTAAGTGTCGTGAGTAATTTGGATTTTTTTTTGGGAATTATTTATGTGGATTAATCTCAACATTTTCATAGTACTTCCCCAGGTAATGTTTTTCCTATCTAAACATTTATAATATCCAAAGTTTGAACTACAAACAATATTGACATCAAATTATACTTTGAGATAAAGCAAATGATGACTGAAATAACAAACAAACATAATGTCACTAAGAACAAAGGCTAGTGTGTTGTAATGACGTTGCCAATGAAATTTGTTTTTTTTTTATTTAATGTCATGTTAGACTTACCTTACTTATATATTTTTAGTCAAAAGTTTCTTTTAAGTTTATTTAGAAGGAATTTTGTTTTGGTTCATGCATATAATTTTGTTATAATAATATTGTGCACAGTAAATTTTGACCATAGATATTATCAAATTATCCATTGAGTTAAAGCAAGCGATATCGATACAACCAGCTCTTACTTAGAACAAAGGCTAGTGTTAGTCAGTATCAGATGCAGGAGAGACAGCTGCGGGTGCATATCAGCTGCTTTAATTAACACCGAACAAAGCGCAAACGTGTTAAATACTAGACAATAATTATGTAGTGCATTGTACAGAAATAGGGTGAAGAAAATTTGAAACTTATTTGATTTAAAAACTTAACTTGAAAAATTTAAAGAAATCGTGACCAGAGGCCTGGTTTCTATTTGGCACAAAGAATAAGCATTGCCATACAACGTGGCAATGCTGCCAGCCTTCTGGGCACGATGTCGGCATTTGACATCGATGCGGAGGAATTTTTTGATGCTGTATAAAGATTTGTAAATATCTTTTTATATTTTCTATGTATATTATTGTATATAGGTAAATATATTTTTTTAAATTTAAAATGAATAGTTGTAAATATTTAAGTAATTAATAATTATTTTAGTTGTATTTTGAAAATAAATTAAATAAATCTTGATTTATTTAGTAATAAAACTTAACTTTGTGTTCATTTTTACTGACAATGATAAAATACATGTTTGTCAAGTTGTACATAAAGAAATTTGACGTTTAAACTTTTGCTACAACTGAACTGTCAAATTTTATAGCCAAATTTCCCCTGGCGGGGTAAAAACTGTCAAAACCCATACATTTCTAACCTTTAACGTGGAAATGGAAATAATGTCATTTTAAACTTATAGTTCTCTCTAAGTAAATGCATGATCTCTGGTTAGACCTATAATTATTTGAATTCCTAAGTAAAAAGGTTTCTTTTAAGTTCATCAAGAAGGTTTGTTGCTTAGGTTCATGAATATAATTATGTTATAATAATATTGTACACGGAAAATTTTGACCACATAGATATTATCATATAATCCTTTGAGATAAAGCAAGCCATATCGATACTACCTCTCAAACTTAGAACAAAGGCTAGTGTAATTCAGTATCTGATGCAAGAGAGACAGCCGCGGGTGCATATCAGCTGCTTTAATTAACACCGAACGAGGCACAAACATTGCGCTAACGTGTTAAATACTAGACAAAGTGTAGTGCATTGTGGGGAAATGGGGTGAAGAAAATTGGAAACATACCAATGTGGGTTAAAACCCCGATTAAAATGTTTTTTTAGACACTGAATAAATGCTGGATTGTAAAAAAAGTGTGTGGTATAGATAACATAGGTGCGGCTTTCTTACTATAATAGAACCAAGCCGTAATGCCTCATTATGACAAAATAATTATTTTAGTATTGTAATTGTTATTGTTAGATGTTTTAGAGTTGATAACGCGGACCAAAATTCACATATACGTGGTCTCCTAGAGGTCAAGGGATCACAGTTTAATAAACACTGATATAGGCTTTTTTAAACATGTTTTTTTTCTTCTATATTAACTACACAAGGCATGGCATACATCCCACCTCTAAGGAACTGTAATAGATGTGGAGGCATTTCGACATAATCTCATCTAACAATGAAGCTTTAATCAACATTAATACCAAACATTACACTTTGACCTTGCCATAATCCGTCCAAGTTACTAATAACTCCGTGTTCCGACAAAGCCATCTTGCTTATCGACTTTATAACAACAATTAATCATCCGTGGTAACCAATTGTGGCAATAATTCCTGCAAACAATTTATTGTTGGTGGAACAACCAAATTGAATGTCATTAGTTAGCAACAGTCGTTTGTGGGAAGCCTTAGGCACACGTGGCATAAGCTCAGGTGCCATGTTGGCCCCGAGCTGCTTACGACCCAGTTTCCAGATATATTATTGTATTATTGCGTCATGCAAATATTAGTTTAGGTTTATTGAAATTGCTTTGCGAGAGAAATCATTTCAAGCACAAGTGATTTGAAACACATTAATTTTAGATTACTATTAGCTCAACTTCTTAAATAAGCATAAACGTAGCGTAAAGAGGTTATATTTTACTTTTAAAATTAAGTAAGTTGTTTGCATATTTTATAAATTAAATCATATGTAATTTTAATTACTGTCAATCAAACATCGACCGTATTTATATGATGATAAGGTTGCAATAAATTTCGAAACCGACAGTTTCCCTTACAAAATCGCACCGCTCCGGTCTGGTGAGAGTAGACACTGATGCAGCGATGAATCTACATTGTCAATGATTACGGTTAGCAATTACCAATTATCATCAAATTGACAAAAAAAAAACTTTTTTTGGAATACGTGACGTTCGTCGTATATCTTATTGTACAAAACTTTTCTTATATTTAAAAAGTTGCTAGTTACGAAGGGTATGTGGGTGACTCAACACGTTCAACTCAACGAGTTCTAAGCTTCGCCGCCATTCGCCGACATTCACCGGTATTTGCCGACATTCACCGACACTATGCTTGTCCATTTCCCAGTGGTTCGGCACACAACACTTATTGAATTTAACGCCTCAGTCTCCCGGAGCGAGGTGCCTCGTGCCCCGAATTAATATTAGGTTTTTAAACGATCAGTCCTTGAACATAATTTTGAGATTGTTTCTATAGAGAAAATAACTTTTACTTTCAATCCACTTACCTTTTTGTTTTCTTGATAAAATTAAAAAATAATGTTTGTTTTGCCTCCGGCTTAACAAAATGTCGAAGGATTTTTGAAGATTGAATGAAGATGTTTTCTTTAAATAAAATACATTAATTCTAACTCCAATAAAAAAGAAAAGTAATATATTGAAGTTTTGTTTGAACTGCGATTGACATTATATTTCCGACCTATTCATAGTTATGTATTAACTGTCAGTTAAGTAAATCTTTTGTACCCTTTTCCGTCACCTGAAAGCCAGAAAACTCAAACAACAGTTATCCTTTAAAAAAAGCATTTAACACAAATAAATGAAAATGACAGCTGTTATCTTTTTCTAAGAGTAACCTGCGTAACTTGTGCTCAGAGAAATAAGTCAACTGGAGGTGTCATTGTCTAGCTTCCCCCGCTTCCAAATTGGAATGACCGCCGATTATACACTTCATCTACTAAAATCTAACAAACTAGTTATCAAATAATTTGACACTATCGCGGCACAATTTACTCCCGCTTCCCCGCGAGTTTTAGTAGCAATATTTTCATAGATAATATGTGCATTCATTGCGTGTCCTTGTTTTATTAGTCTGAGAACTTGTGTCACTTTTATATTCGGTTAGATTACATTGAATGAGGCGGATAACATCCATCCGGAACCTCTGAAAGTGGTCCTTAGTATCCAAATAAATTGGTCCAATATTAATACACTGAATTTAACGTCAATGAGTTAATCGGAGACTTATTGAGTTAATTCAAATCTGTTATTCGACTGAAGCATCTCTTTGTGTTGTTTGCTCCTGATTTGAAGCGGACATATTATCGAGATACAGAGGCAGATATTCGGATTGTGACGTCACGCGGGCTTTGATCCGAAAGCTGGGAAATGGAAACTGTCGCATTTTCAGACATGAATACCAATTAAACTGACCAATGTCCATTCTACGCTTATTGTATGAAAACATTAATATTCCCATATCTACGCATATTAGTTTGTTTTGCTTTTTATTTTGGTGTAAAAGTTTTTATTACTGGTTTAATCCCAATTCATTTATTTTGTTACTTGTAAAATCTTCTTTAAAAAAATATATGGTATAGCAGATGTATAGTTCAATTTTGGTGAACTATTGTTACAACTACCTAAAACCAAAAAATTGTCCTTAAAAGATAGACCGCTTTTCACTCCACCATTAACAAAATATCCATCGACACGGAAATAAAATAAAAATAATTAACATTTCTACAATACAGTTTAGAACCCTTAAATAAGTTTGTATTTACTGTAGCTTAGTGTTAAATTTTATTAATTATATTTATTTATAGCTTACCCAATCATTGGATTGGGTAAGCTATAAATAATGGAGACCTGGTACGAATGCACACACGATTTGGCAGCTAGTTCAGTCAGAAGATAAGACATTTAAAGGTTTTACGACACATCAAACTTCATGAAACTAAATACGTTTTTACGGTTTTATTTCGTTCACTCAATCACGATTATATAAATGGGAATAGCAGTAAACTGCTCCACAGGAAGCGTACGTCACGGACTTACACGCGGATACGTTTCATCGCGAATAAATAATACGCAGTGTATAAAACCTTCACTTGTTTATTGTTATTTGTTGTTGGATTACTGTGTTTGTTTACAACTTTGGATTAAAATTGTATTGTTCGAAAAATATTTATAGTGGTCTAGCGGTTGTTATTACTTTTTTTTTTATTCTACACCCACAGCTAACGAACGTGTAGTCCACCTGATGGTAAGTGGAGTACAGCCCATGAACATCAACAATCCACAAAAGCAGATTATAGATGCGTCGCTGCAGCTGAGGACTACGGTGTTATGCCTCATGTGCCAGTAATTTCAGGGCCTGATCTCACCACCAAACCGGAACAGTAATGGAAGCACTACTATTTGGCGGCAGGTTAAAGGTGAGACGGTGGTGCTGCCGCCCTCGAGCTCATTTACAAGAGCTCTACCACCAGTGGACCTTGCGACTTGCGACCGCTTATCTCATGAAAATGGATTTTTCTCATGAAATGCAATGTTTTAAATTGTGTCCGAAATATTGCGATAGGCTAGTCCCATATCACAGGACTCAAACATGACAGGTAAAGTCTGGGTTTAATACACCCCGTTTTTTTTTTAAGTGGTGAAATGTTCCTGATGGCATACCGCACCGTTCGGAGAGATGGTGCGGTTATGTGGGCCCTCACCCACTAAAATACCACCGTGCGCCTACTCTCGCCTTATGGACGGGTCACCGGAACAACGAACGTTGGGGTGCATGAAAGGAGCCTCCCCGAGTGACGTACACAACGATTCCCTACGTCCGGCGCACCCTGGGCAATTCGCGAGTCTTAAAAGCGAATTGGCTAATCCTTTCACCACGATGGCTAGTCTAAACCACCTTGCTGACTGTCCTCATGAACGCCGACGACAGCGCCATAACAGTGGCCAATTATTGGGCCAATCAAATTTGACTCAGCCATCGACACGACGAAGAAGAAGAAGACCGGAACAATGACCAGTTCAGCGTTTGCCGTGGGGGCACCGTCTCTGGATTGGGGTGATATCCCGGCGCGACCGAAAGACGTCACTCTCATCACGGAAGGCGCGAATGGAAGAACTTAACGGATTTAATACACCCCTGCCACACCATTCAGGAAAATAAAGGCTTGATGTTATGTTATATTCTCCACAGTAAGCTTACGTCATGGGCTTATACACGGACACGTTCCATCGTGAATGAATATTACGGAGTGTATAAAACCTTCACTTGTTTATTGTTGGATTATGTATCGGCTTTATTTGTTATCGATTAAACATTGTATTGTTAAAAATATTGTATCATATGCGCTATTTAGCCTCGTTTGACTAGTGACTCGGGTATGTTTCGAGTAAAAGCACTTTTTTTCGAATCTACATTTTGTTTTTTTTTTATTTATATACCCCGCATTTATTTTTTATCACAAGCCAATACTAATTTCGTTTAGTTTGTACATATTACTTCATATAAAAAAAATTACAGCGTTTAAATCACAGGGATATTGTTATTTATCCGGAATGAACACAACAAAGCCTCTTTAAGAATAATAATAATAAACGTCCATCTTAATTAATTCTGCGTTTATTGTAAAAAAACATTCCATTTTAACGAATTCTCAAAGTGATACTTAATTAATGACAGTTAGGAAAACAAAGGTCGTATTCGTCTTAAGTTAATTGCGTTTATGTAAAATTTGTGAAGGATTACTCAAATAGAAAGTTACTCCAACAAAATATTTGCCGGTCTAAAATTTTACAGAATTCCAGCAATGCCGGTAACATAATAAAATGAAAATTTAATGTACCCTTTACTCAAGTTTAGTTCGTTAAAATCATTTACAGACAAAGTTTTGTTTTGTTGATTTTAGTATTTAGGACTTTGAGTAAATAAATCATTAACATTTTAAAATGAAGCCTGTGAAACGCTGACAGTGTTGCCATTTCAAATATCAATCAGTTTGCTGAAAACCCAAACAAATGTTTGAGCATAAAATGAAATCTCTTTTAGAATATTTAAACAAACGCGCGCAGATTAATTCAGCAGAAAAATGGTTTAGCTAAACTATACACAATTTCAGATATCGATAAAGTTTTTATACATTTCTATGGAAATTGGTTTTACTCAGTTTTCATGAAATTTGCATATTGAATAAAAAATATAGAGGTACGGTCTGCATTTCCATTTTTGGGCCATTACATTAATTATATTCAACAAAGCAAGATAAATGACGTATTGTGCGAAAATGAAAAATGTTGTGCCATTTCTGTAAGAGTGTCCACAAGTTACTACAATAAAACGGTTGACTGCAACGTTATATAACACTGCGGCCATTTGAGCCGGGTAGCCGTAAGAATTATGTCCGGATAAACTTTTGAAACCGTTTCTAAAATATAGAAGAACTGATATGAATCCTCGTCTTTCCACCACATAAATAATTCTGGAACATTTTTACGCGCCGAGATTGCGTGCGGGCCTTAACTCTCTTAAAAACGACTTTTACCTCGTAAAGGTGAGTAACGAGCGACGCGAAATCTCTCTAAGTATAAAATAAATTATTTCTCCAATAATTTGATTGCAGTTTTAAAGCTGACGGCGCAGTTTTAGTACAAGCCCACTTAAGAATTCATGTCCCTGAACCTTTTGGAATGCTAATTGATTTTATAACAGATTTTATATGAAAGTCACTCAAGATTTAATTAAATTTAGACCCTTTACGTTGACTTAAAATACAGCATGTAAATTTAAGCTTTTCTTCGATGAGAGTGGCTCAAATATTATAAAGATTTTTAAAATGGAATTGAATAGTGACACAAACATAACATAACGCCTATATTACCTAGAAGGCTGTGGCGGAGTTCGCAAATAACAATTTACCCGATCCGGGAATAGAACCCGAAACCTCGCGGTGAGAAGCGCATACACTAACCACTAGACCATCAAGGCATTCTAATTGTTTCGTTATTTTATGTATTGTTTTGTTGAATCATAGTTATTGTTATTCATTTTTGATCATTATTTTTTTTTATGCAATTATTCATGTTGATTTTTGGCCGAGTATGTACTTTTTTTTAGTTACTAAGTTACTTTACTTTTAGTTGATGTGTTTGTTAAAAAAAAAATAACATAATTAAATTAGATTTTTCAGATGTTTTTTCTTGAATAAAATTGTAAACACATAAAATATTTTACTTAACAACACGATGAATTAAAACACTGAATCTTCAGTATCATACATTCAGTTCTATTTTCCCAAATTAAGCTTATTGACCTACGTATTCATCCACGCGTCAAAGTATATTTGCTAGCTGGAATTGTTGTAACATCTCCGTCCCTTCCAAACAAAGATTGACAGTTTCCCTCCCCTGTTTCGTCCCCCAAATGACCCAAATAAAAGGATAACGAAAACCAAGCACGCCTATACCATTTCTAATGTGTTTGTTTAAAAGGGACGTCAGTTTGTTTGGAGCAGACGCGTCGCCACAGGTCATTGGTCTCGATGTCCTTTAATCATCGATAAAGCGGCAAAGCCTTTGTCAATAGGCTATAATATATTTAGGAAACTAACGTTATTTCGTTACTTTATTGTGTTGATTTTTGGGGGAGAAACTATCGGTATTGGTCGTGATAAATTAATAGGAAAGTTTGGCTAATCCTTTCACCACGATGGCAAGTCAAAATAAAATTAGACTCAGCCATCGACACGACGAAGAAGGAGAAGAAGAAGATTTTTTTTTATTTAAACAAAAACGACGCCCGCACTAGGAATAACTCCTGAGTCAAGGGGGTGTTCACAAACATACATTTCACACACACAAAGCACACCCAGAGTCAGAGCAAATCTTTGCGGATCACACAAAGATATGTCCCGTGTGGGGATCGAACCCAACACCAGCGCAGTTTAATGCGGCGAGGCGACCGCTGTAACCACTTTTTTTTTTTTTTTTTTGATGTCGAGGGTAAATCTTCAACAAGATACCTCGCCGCATGAAAAAGGGTGCGACGAGGTTATGTGAGGTTTAACCACTACGCAAACCGTGCACTCTGTGCAGTCAATAAGTTGATACAGAATGTTTACCGAATGATAGTTGAAATGTGGGTGTTATACACTTCTGCTCCACCCTTCTGGTTAATATAGAGTTTTTATGCAACAAGTGAAGAAACTACAACAAGTGTCAAATAAGGTAATTAAATAATTAATAGCAGCCCTGTATCTAATACATGTCCCACTGCTGAGCTCGGGCCTCTTCTCATGATGAGAAGGGTTAGGCCATAGTCTACCAAGCTGGCTGAGTGCGGATTGGTAGTCTTCACATTATCCTCGAGCACTCTCAGGCATGCAGGCTTCCTCATGTTTTCCTTCACCGTTAGCGAGCGATAATTTATATGAAAACTTCACACATATCTTCGAAAAGACGAATCTTAACGAATTATTGATAGAGGTGTGTGTCGTGGGTTCGAACCCGAGACCTTTAACTTAGCAGTCCTACGGTCTCCCACTCGGCTATCGCTGCTTCGGTAATTAAATATTGATTAATAATTAAAATCACAATTAAAAGTTATTTTTATATTTAAGCAATAACAACATTTTTCTCTGCGTTTGTAAAAATATCCTAAATGCCTTTACACAGTGCAGCAGTTATAAATTTAACATTGATATTGCACCGAGTCGTTATTTTTTATTCAAAAGCCAACTATGTTTTCCGATTTTTATGGATGAATTCATATAAATACACACTCGCGTTGAAAAATCAAGTAAGCTGGTTTGTGTTTTAGCTGTGTTTGCTATAAACCTTTTTGAATAGTTTTTTTAGAGCTAAACCACACGATTGATGCGTGTGTTGATATATTTTATTTAGAAAAATTAAAAAAAATTGGGACCGGCAGGATTTGAACCTGTGACCTTCTGCACACTGGCCAGCCGCTTTAACCAACCAGCTACGGTCGCCTCTTGCCAAAACCCTTAATTTCTCAACTGTAGGTTACGTCATTTCGTGAAGTCACGTTTATCCATTTATTTCGTAGCTGGTTGGATAAAGCGGCTGCCCGGTGTGCAGAAGGTCCCAGGTTCAAATCCTGCCGGTCCCATATTTTTTTTCTATCGTTTCGAACTATAATTTGCTAAGCATAGCTAAATGCTATCTACATAATAATATAAACTAATCAATAAGATGATTATATTATTATATTACATAGCATTGTTTTGGTATGCTTTATGAATTTGTGTCTTTACGAATTTTTTGACCTGGCTTCTGCCTGCATAGAACCTAATTTATAAATAAACATTTATAAAGGTTAATCTAAGGGACAAGCTATCTGAATACCAAATTAATTCACAATCCGTTGTGTAATTTTGTAAGGAGCATAAAAACAGCTATACTTTTGTACAAATTTGTAGATAAGTAGGATTTTATTTAAATTTAATGTTTATACTACTATAGTTATGATAAGTGAATGTGGTTAAGTCAAAGCCGCACGAACTGATCGACAGGTTAAGCTATATTAACAGCGGTCGGCCGTGGATGGGTGATCATCTTTAACATGACGAGTTTTTCTCCGTGCCTCGCAGAGCACGTTAAGCCGTCGATCCCGGTTGCCTTTTGAACATCTATGGCAGTCGTTACGGGTAGTCAGAGACCATAAAGTCTGACAACTAGTCTAACAAAGAATATCGTATTACCTCGTACTGGGTTGTGAAGGTCTGATGACAGTCGCTCCTCGTAAAATACTGATACTCAGCTGAATCTGTTAGACTAGAAGCCAACTCCAATATTATTGGGAAAAGGCCTGGCAGATGATCATGGTTATGATAATATAAAACTGTATTTTTGATATAACATAATTCTATGTATGTATTCACATTTTCAGCACATTATTTTAATTTATTTATGCACCTACCTTTGTTCTTTCTGCATCACCTTAAGGTTCGCTGGTAGAAAATGTCCTAGGCATTAAGTCTGCCAATATACTCGTGTGTATGAAGTTTGATAAATAAATGAATAAATATATAGATTTTTCTCTAGTATCATTTACCTCACGGCCGAAGCCGCAGTTAAAGTCTAATAGTTCAAATAAAACAGGCATTAAGTCCGCCGTTGTACTAATTTTTAAGTGGAAAAAGTTGTAAAATAAATAAATAAAATAAATATATTTTTATTGTATACATTAAATATAATTAAAATAATGTAATAACTATGTTGTAAACATTATGTATTATTTAAACGCAATCTTCGTATAGCAGAGCTAAATTTTAGTATCATCAAGCAAATAACACTAAAGGACAATGTGTTACCTAGATTTCACGACAAATTTGCGTAAGATTTAACGTTTTATAGCGTAATACTTTGTATGGTATGTGAATTGTTTGTGTATTGTTATGTAAAGCGCTTAAGGAAAGGTTTCTCTCTTATATTAAGCATTAATTTAATGTAATGACATAACATAACATCACGATTATATTATATAAAAGAGCAGAGATGTACAACACCAACATTTCACCCGTTATGATTAGGTCCAATGAGTTAGGGGATGAGCCTTTTACCATCCACCGGGCACAATTCTAACGCCGTGCTGCTATTGAGAATTTCCTCACTTTGCTCGTCTCGGGAATCAAACCCGAGACCTTGCAGTAAGAGGCGCATACGCTAGACAATGAAAAATAAAAACCGGCCAAGTGCGAGTCGGACTCGTGCACGTAGGGTTCCGTACCACTTTACTTCTAAATAAATGTTTTCTTTATTCTTTATTATATTGGAGTTGATTGTATAAAAGGTAAAATGCGGTTTACGATTTATTAGATACGTTTAAAATAAAAAAAACTTATTATTAGATCTCGTTCAAACCAATTTTAAGTGGAAGTTTGCATAGTAATGTAGTATATTATTTTTACATTTATCATTCCTTATTTTAGAAGTTACGGGGGGGCGCCACTCATTTCTCCACTTTGGAAGCGTCTCTCGCGCAAACTATTCAGTTTAGAAAAAAAAAATATTAGAAACCTTAATATCATTTTTGAAGACCAATCCATAGATCACACGTACGGGTTTGATGAAAAAAAAATTGAGTTTCAGTTCTAAGTATGGGGAACCTCAAAAATTTACTGTTTTTTTTTCTATTTTTGTATGAAAATCTTAATGCGTTTCACCAAATACACCTACTCACCAAATTTCCACAGTATAGCTCTTATAGTTACGGAAAAAAGTGACTGTGACATACGGATAGCGGACAGACATGATGAATCTATAAGGGTTCCGTTATTTGCCATTCGGCTACGGAACCCTAAAAAGGATTAGGGATCTTTTTACACTAAAATTGGTAGATGCATTTGACATTTAATCGATCGCTCGATTCACGTAGCTTGACGTCAATTGGTTTCGGTGTAATGACACCCTTAAAAGCCTTTATTAGTTTTGGAGACTTCTATATTTAAAGGGAAATCAATATATTATTTTCTCAACCAATTTGGGCGCCATCAAATATATGCTTAGCTTCGGTATATCAAATCAGATACCTCAGAAGCATCAGTCTTATTTGCTCACTTGTCCACTGAAGCAAATGTAAGTTAAGTACCTACAATATCAAATAATATGACAGTAATAAAGATAATAAAATCAATTTATTTGAAGAGTCATCAAATAAGTATCTTTCTATATATACATACATATCAAAAAAAATTGCCATATCTGTACATTGAAAATATTTAGAAAAAAATACGAAGTGCTTTATAACACCAGTAGAAGCAAAACATTTTTTTTTTAATTTTTTGTTTGTCTGGCTGTCTGTCTGTTTGCGCGTACGCCCATCACGCAAAAAGGAAAGGATATTTAGGAAATTCCACTTCTCAAGGTGGTGAATTTAGAGTTGAAAGTGTATGAAGGAAATTCCTCAATTTAATAGGATCAAAGCATAAGCACATGGATAGCATCGAATATCACGCGGACGAAATCGCAGGCAGCGGCTAGTGTAACATTAAAGCTCGTATAATGAATGATGTTGACAACCCGTCATCAGTTTTTGCCGACGAACGTGACTCGACATATATTTTATATCCATAAAAACGGAATCAATCGAATATAAGCGTGATCGTTCCATTTGTTTGGTATTCCAACATAACGAATAATTCAAAAGTTTAATGAAGTTGGTTTTAACATCCTATCTATGCCAGTAGGAATAGGTATTCACAAAATAGTATAGAAAAGGCATTGTGCCGCAGGAGATCCATAAAAAACTTTTGGGAGCCGACCACATAATGTGTTGCATAACAGGTCCAGAAAACTCAATGAATTTAATTGCATTTAAAATGAAACCATAAAGTTTTCAAAAAGTAAAAAACTGCCTAATTGCGTGTCAAGCCACGCGCAACTGGGTTCCGTAATCAGCGATTACAACATAATTGTGCACTTAAAACAGATTTAACATTGAACATTAAATTAACACTTCTTATAAGTTATTATTTTCAAATGTTTTTATATTTTGTACAAAATATTCTAAGTAACTACGTAACATTTTACACTTTGGAACCCTATTACTCTTGAATTCATTAACTAAACGTAGCCATTAAAGTAATACTTGATAGTTCATTTCATATACACGCTTTGCCTCGGACAAACCGTCAGACATGTCTAGGGTTTCTTGTAGATAGTACGGAACACCCTAGAAAAGAGTGAATTAAAACAAACACAAAGTTCCTTATTAACCTTCTTTATTTGTTCTTTCTTTAACTTTCTTTTGCACTTTCAATATAAGTGCATGCTGCAGTTTCAAAAAAGACTAACAAAAGTCTAATTGTTTGGTCACAAAGTGGTACATCTGTTGCTATAAATCAAACCACTGAAAGTTGCAAACGTATTCCCCCATTACGGTCAGGCGTCTGCACGAAGTACCCACAGATCAATTTTACCATATATCAAAGCTTCTTCCGCGCTCTTAACCCCGCATAATAAAACGATGTAACAAAACAAAGCGTTGTATAACTGTATAAAAGCACGCTGTAAGTGCAAATATAAAAATATTCTTATTTGCATCGTGAAATACTTCCAGCAACCTATATCAAAGATAATGTATTCCAACAGTTGCTCCACTGCGCATAAAATATGTCCGCTTCTATTATCTTGCTCGTTTCATTGTATATTTTTTACAGAATAATTATTTCCAGGTATGCCCGAGAATAACATAGGATTAAAGCGGAAGGATTTATTCTTTGTTTTTGATTTTGTCGAATTTATTAACAGTTACTTTTTTTCTAGTAAGCATTTTTATTGCTTACCCTGTATCGTTATTTAATTGATCGTTATAGTCCTTAAAAAAAACAGCCATGAATCAAGAAATACAAGGATTCCTGTAAAAATATATAAATAAATAATAATAATAATAAAAAATAAATAAATAATAAGAGACGCACTAATCACTGTCCACTGGTATAAAAAACTGGCTCTTGTACAATAAAAAGTTTCGTAAAATTTAATTGACAAAGCTCCTCTTAACATTTTCCCCTTATAGAGGAACAGGAACTCGAGAGAAAATAATTAACTAAAAAAAACTCAACTTAACCAGCAAATAGTTAACAACACATTATTAACTGTAGCCTGAGGGTCCTAACTGTAAGCTGAGAAGGTTGTAGTAATTGTAAAAAACTCTAGTTGGTCTAATTAGCCTCTACGGGCTGTTCTGACTTTTGTCCTAAGTATTGTTGTATAAGAAAAACCGGTTATGTGCGGGTCAGGCCACGCGCAATAGGGTCATGTAGTCAGCCTTTACAACATAGTTATGGACTTAAAACAGGTTTAATACATAAGTAATTATTTTCAAAGGTTTTAGTATTTTGTCGGATAGGCGGACAGACGGACTTTTTTTTTATACTACGCCAACAGCGATTGAACGTGTAGTCCACCTGATGGTAAGTGGAGTACAGCCCATGGACATCAACAATCCACAAATATAGATTATAGATGCGTCGCTGCAGCTGAGGACTACGGTGTTATGCCTCATGTGCGAGTAATTTCAGGGCCTGATCTCACCACCAAACCGGAACACAGTAATGGAAGCACTACTATTTGGCGGCAGGTTAAAGGTGAGACGGTGGTGCTGCCGCCCTCGAGCTCATTCACAAGAGCTCTACCACCAGTAACTTGGCGAAACTATAACTATAAGAGTTTGTACTTTTGTTAAAGATTGTTTAATGCGTTTATTAATTAATTGATTTACTCGATTACTTAATAAATACTTCGACAAAGACCCGAAAACATAATAATTGTCTATAAATACTATGATTGATTGAAAAGTTAATAAATATTCGGGCAAAGACCCGGAAATATATTAATATATGTTTTCAAACTTTTGCGAATTGAGAACATTTTTCAAAAATTTGACAACGGGTCTAAATCGCGTAATTATTATAAAGGTAAACAAATACCTATGCTCGACGTTTCGAATGACTTGCATCATTCGTGGTCACGAGCCGACTGGTGAATCATTCGAAACGTCGAGCATAGGTATTTATTTACCTTTATAATAATTACGCGATTTAGACTCGTTGTCTAATTTTTGAAAAGTATATTAATAGTCTATAGGTAAATAGTATGATTGATTGAAAAAAACAAAATTCATTTGACATTAAATTCGATAGGCTGTATAAAGGTAACTTTATATCAAGTCGGCAACTGTAGCCGGAAACACAGTCAGCACGAATGGAATCAGGTTAATGAAACGTCTGTCAAAACAGTCGAGGGTAAATTTTAATTGAAAATTGGTTTTTGAACCCTTCACACCTTCCGTTGTTTAACTTTGTAGAGTTTCAACCCATTGCTCCAATTATTTTGGTTACATAATTAGTTACTATGTTTTATTAGTCTTGGACTGCCGCGTTGGGGTTTAGCGTTTTGGGTCTCCCATCGCGATTTTAAGAGTTCGATTCCCGGATCAGTGAAAGTTTTTTTTAAGACTTTTCTGTCAGGAAATTCTTAAAAGCAGCACGGAGTTGGAATCGTGCCCGGTGGATAGTGATAGGCTCACACCTTATTACAAGGGAACTAAATATTTTTACTGGTGGTAGAGCTAAATGAGCTCGAGGGCGGCAGCACCACCGTCTCACCTTTAACCTGTCGCCAAATAGTAGTGCTTCCATTACTGTGTTCCAGTTTGGTGGTGAGATCAGGCCCTGAAATTACTGGCACATGAGGCATAACACCGTAGTCCTCAGATGCAGCGACGCATCTTTAATCTGCTTTTGTGGATTGTTGATGTCCATGGGCTGTACTCCACTTACCATCAGGTGGACTACACGTTCGTTCACTGTGGGCATAGTATAAAAAAAAATATATAACAGGATAAATGTGGTTGTTATTCAACTCTGACACTTCCTTCCAGGTAATAAGCGTGATGTTATGCCACATTATGGTACAGTATATTATAAAAATAATATACTGTACACGTATGTACAGTATATTATTTATATGTAACTATATTAGTATTATATGTAAGTATTAATATACCCATTAAATCCATTTTCGCAATTATTTCTAGTGCACTAAAAAATAACTACCTATTTATAATTTCTTAAGCTCTCTTGTCTATCCAAAGGTTGCCTGTAAGAAATTGCTTTTATAGCGATAAGCCCATTGTACTATCTAAATGATGTGCTTTATGAAACTGACTTTCTTATTTGTGTACAATAAAGAGTTATCTATCTATCTATCTATCTAATCGGTTAAACTTGATTGGGTTTTCTCGTTTTGTTTATTATAATACAAAGTTTGACGAGTAAAGTACTGAATCGTAATTGGATTTTGAAGACTTTCGTAACATTTAAGACTTATCTTCAGTGGTCTAGTGGTTGGCGTATGCTCCTTTCATCGGTTTCGATTCCCGGGTCACGCAAAGTGTTATTTGTGAACTTTCCGTCAGGAAATTCCCAATAGCAGGACAGAGACTTAAACATAGCAGGTGAAGTGTGGGTGTTGTACACCTCTGCCACACCCTTCTGGGTGATATAGGCGTTATGTTATGTTACGTTATCTTCATTCTAAAAATAGACCGATTCAGTCGAAATGTAACTAATTATACATTTAATGAATATAAATTAAACTGTATTCACAGTCACAGTAATGTTCACACTTTAAATTGCACCGAATGAAGTTAAAAACATTTTCTCAATTCTATTACATAAATCTCTTAGTCAAAATTTACAGAGGGCTACATATCCTGCAAAACATTAAAATAATAATATGTATGTTATTCTAAGGTACTTATGTATTTGGGCCTTTGATGTCTGCAATAAAAAATGATTTGATTTGATTTGATTTGATATGATATCAATCCACTCAAATTTAAGAAAAAATGTTGAATGAGCACTATCTTTCCTTATAGTATTATGAATTGTATATTTGTAAGTAGGTAAAATAATATAGGTATTATAAACTATTTATATAATATCTTATATATATTACATAATATGTAATTTATTGATATAATATATTGTATAATAATTCTTGTTAAATATAAAATGCAAATAATTCCTAATAATGTAAGCAAAAACTACCGCTTTATTTTCTCTTTCCAAAATGTCCATCCTAAGGTTGCCTTGAAGAAATCGCTTTAAGCCATAAGGCCGCCAATTGGTGCATTTTTGCTGTTATATTTCTTTTGTACAGTACAACAAGTATTTTATATCTATCTATCTACACATTTCCAGAATAAGCTGCACGGAAAATTTTATAGTAATGCCAGACCTTCTTTTTTTTTTTTGGATAATTGGTATGCAAAATATATAATGTTATATCTACTAACATCATATTAAAGTTATATTATACTGGAAACGTTATGCTTGCCGTGAATCCGTATACGTACCATACCATTCTATTGTTTCATACAACTTTGAGATTGTGAACGAAATTTTTGGGACTTTTATTAAAATACTTGGAATGGAGGAAGTAATAATACCGCTCTCCGCCATATCGAATCAATAAAAACTTTCTAAATATGGTGGGACGGAATTCTGACGGAATATCGCCGATCGACTCGGTGTTCATATACACATTCCTTTAAACGTTATTGGTATGTTCATTAGAAGTATGCCACATCACTTGAGAGTCTAATATCGATATTAAGAACTAGCTTTAGCCCTCGACTTCATCCTGGTGGAATTTGTTGTATTAAGTAGTGGCTTCTACCGCGCTTTGACTCACTTTCAACCTTATTGGTCCGGTCCCAAAAAGTTTAGCGCAATGTTAAATATTTAAAAATCTTTATTTAGAAAGAATTTGCAAGATTCGACCACAAAGTCTAGAGATTATCGCTATCAAACAAACAAACTACGACTACTTGACGTCAGTTTATTGCGAAAGCTAAACTTTTGCAATGATGTTGAACATGTGTTTCTTTATTTATTATTTTTAAGTAACAAATGATTAGCATTAAGAACTGTTTTTTCATTCTTCTCTCTTTTAGATGCCGTGGTTATCTGGAAGAGATCGCCTGCGTGTAAGAAGACCACCTTTTGTACTGTTTCTTTAACAATGCATCTTCTTTCTGTAAGTTTTTATGCTGTTGACTAATAATTTATTTTGTTATGTCATATATTGAACTACTTATACTCTGTCCATTTCTTTATTTTCTTTTTGACATATTACATTTAGGGATGCCTTCACACGTTACTGATTCGATTTGAAATCATTAATCGATGTTGTCTAAGAAGAACTTTCAATCGATTAATTACATCGAAATGGTATGGTAATATTAATTATTCGTTTATTAGTAGTTTTTATTAGATGAAATAAATATACAAAATAATAATATAATAATAATGTCACATACTTAGTCTATGACGGTTTCCTAGTTACCTTTGTTTACATTTTCATTTTTAATTCTAAGATTTCGACTTAATTTCTTGCAAATAATGATTCATGGAATCATGATACTATTATTATATTCTTTTTTTATATAAATACAGACAATACACAAAAAAAAGCCAAATTATTATTTTTCATAATGATCGATTTATTTCATTTCACGATTTGATTTATAGACTGTGGTTGTTTGTTACAAACAGTGAACTTCCCAAAAAAGTGCCGCTTGTCAATAAAGTACATTATTATTGTAGTACATTAATCTGACAAAAAAAACGGTAATTCATAGGCGTGATCTGTCAAAAAGAAAATAAAGAAGTGGACAAAGTATAATAGATTTTAACTAGGCCCCTTGAAGTTACGAGAAATCCAGGTCATATTTCTTTCCCTGTGTTATCACAGGCACTGCCATAAGTGACATAACATTACATAACATCACGCCTATATTACCTAGAAGGGTGTGACAGAGTTATCCAACACCTACACTTCACCTGTTATGTGTAAGTACCATGGGATAGGGGATGAGCTTATCGCCATCCATTGGGCGAACTCCGTGCTGCTATTATGGATTTTCTGACGGAAAGTTCACAAATAACACTTTGCCTGACCCGGGAATCGTACTCGTGACCTCGCGGTGAAAAGCGCATACGCTAACCACTAGACCATCGAGGCAGTAATTCATTGGCAGTAAGTTATTCCTCCTTTATTAACGAGGCAAACAGAATAGCGATAAAAACCAAGAATATAATGAAAGGGCAAAAAGCAAACTCGACTAAACGAACAGAATAACCTTAAAGGAAATGAAAATTTTCTCACTGATAAGAAAACTTAGGGGAGTGCAGACAAGAAACGGAGAAAAACCACTAGGAATCCACCTAATAGAGTTATCTGGCGAGTTCAGGCGATTTAAAGAAAGAGCAAATTAAAGGGGAGAAACGAAATGAATAATTCTCTCCTTGTTTAACTATTTCTCCCTGTTTTATTTTACCGTTTGTTGTAGTTGCTAGATTTCGATAGAAGAGTAATGTAACCTTAACGTTTAGAACCGAGAGAGAAGAAACTCTAAAATAAACTATTGGAAATACTTTAAAATGTTTCAAAAGACCATTACACCACGGACCATAGATCAATAGACCCACGGAGGTCGATGTGAACACCCAAAGGCTCGTCCCAACAATAATACACCACGGACGTGAATTTCCTCCTAACACAAGCAAATTAAGCTTAGCTGGTAGGGGTTAACAAGAACACTAGTAATATGTGGCTATATGCTGCTATATGCTGCCAACCTTCTAGCCACCTGTGTAGGAACCTGCTGTGGATAGCGATGCGGAGGAATTTTATGACGCATAATTTCAATTATTTTATTTTATTTATTAATTGTGTATGTTCTTTAGTTTTATTATTAGTCATAAGTTATTTTCAGTTATAATATACTTTTTTTGTAACTTATCAAAAAAATATTTAACCTATCATTTACCTATCATTAAACCTATCATTAAAAACATTCATACGTTATTTGTATTTGCAATTTACTAGTAAGATTATTAAAAAATAAGAAAAATGCGTGCGTGCCAGATTTTAGTTATACATGCACACCTGCGTAAATCTTGCTTTATTCCTACCCCATAGGGCCCTACGTGGTAGGCAGAGACAAAAATATCAGGCTAATAAACTATCAATTTTATTGTAAAAAATAATCACACGAATCGGTCCATTAACCGCGGCGTAATCGATGTACATACATAGAAAAAAACATACCGGCCGAATTGAGAACCTCCTCCTTTTTGGGAAGTCAGTTAAAAACCAAACATAATACAAATTTTTTATAGTATTTTGTTTTTTCGGGTAGATAATTACATTGCTTTTATTTCTTTGACCGACCAATATTTATATAATGAAATTGCATATTTTGTGAATGTTTTCGACAGAGTATGCAAAATTGAGTTAATATACATGTTTTCGTGGAAATTCAATTTTCTTTTTGATTACTGAAACTATCCATTTTAATGGGAATTGGTTTATTTAATCGGTCTATAGTAAAACATTGAGGAAATATTTTTGTGTATAATGTATTATGTGCAGAGTCACAGGTCATTACTTTTAAAATGTAATTAATATAAATAGGTATGCTACTAAATCAGGCTAGCATTTGCAGCTGTACAGACAGCAAAAGTACTGGAGTCCTATAATGAAGATTGGACGCCGGTGGAGGCAGATTATAAGGTGCAGGCCATCCACATCCGCTGATGACCACGATCCTCAGCCATGGGGGACCGACCGCAGAGAGATTATGAAGAAATATTATTGTTTGTAGCCAGTAGATGCCAAAACTGGTGGTAGTAGAGCTCTTGTGAATGTATCGAGGGCGGCAGCACCACCGTCTCACCAGCCGCCAAATAGTAGTGCTTACATTACTGTGTTCCGGTTTGGTGGTGAGATCAGGCCCTAAAATTACTGGCACATGAGGCATAACACCGTAGTCCTCAGCTGCAGCGACGGATCTATAATCTGCTTTTGTGGATTGTCGATGTCCATGGGCTGTACTTCACTTACCATCAGGTGGACTACACGTTCATTCGCTGTGGGTATAGTATAAAAAAAAAACTACTAAAACTTGATTTAAATAGAAAATAGATGTAGAAATAGTTCAAGACGCCAGAAAAAATATCAACTATGTGCATTAAAACGAACCTAGTATAGAATTAAAATCCATAATTTGCTATTAAAATATTAGAAATCTAAGCTCATTCTGAAATGCCAATGATTACTTTTGAGAGTAGCAGTTTGTCCCTCCGTAGGAACTAACATCATAGCTAGTTGTCGTGACACCGCACAGTGACACTGATGAGCGCACTGCGGTTCGTGCCAAGAGCAGACTCATTACCGCCCGTCGTGCCGCACAGGCCTACAGTACTAACTGATACAGACATACTTTTAGATTGGTTGGAACACCGCTAATTTGTATGCGTTTCAAGTTAATTACGACCTAGTAGAAGTGTGCTGAAGGTTTCATGGTTGTGCAGGTTGAAGGCTGACCTTACTTAATCAGCAAGTGGTTAAATAATTTAGAACCAATGGCACTTGAGTCCATAGCTATTTTCATGAAAGCGCTGGCAACGGAGATCCCAGAGGTGTGGGTTTAAATCCTTATACACCAAGCTTAACTTTGTAAAACAAAGCCGAGATTTGGTTTAAAATATTACAAATCTAAGCTCATTCTGAAATGACAATGATTACTTTCGAGAGTACGTTTTTTTGTAGGTACTATCACCATAGATAGTTGTCGTGACACCGCACAGTGACACTGATGAGCGCACTGCGGTTCGTGCCAAGAGCAGACTCATTACTGCCCTTCGTGCCGCACAGACCTACAGTACTACTGATACAGACATATTTTTAGATTGGTTGGAACACCGCTAATTTGTATGCGTTTCAAGTTAATTACGACCTAGTAGAAGTGTGCTGAAGGTTTCATGGTTGTGCAGGTTGAAGGCTGACCTTACTTAATCAGCAAGTGGTTAAATAATTTAGAACCAATGGCACTTGAGTCCATAGCTAATTTCATGAAAGCGCTGGCAACGGAGATCCCAGAGGTGTGGGTTCAAATCCCACTGGATTCTTATAAACCAACCTTAATTTTGTAAAAAATCGTAAAACAAAGCCGTAATTTGCTTTAAAATATTACAAATCTAAGCTCATTCTGAAATGCCAATGATTACTTTTGAGAGTAGCAGTTTGTCCCTCCGTAGGAACTAACATCATAGCTAGTTGTCGTGACACCGCACAGTGACACTGATGAGCGCACTGCAGTTCGTGCCAAGAGCAGACTCATTACTGCCCTTCGTGCCGCACAGACCTTCAGTTCTATTGATACAGACATATTTTTAGCTACTTCGAAAACAACTAATTTGTTTTCGCTTTAATTTAAATAGCTAGAAGCTTTTGTGGTAGACTTTTGCTTCCGAATTGCTTCTGTTTATTATGGACAGCTTTGCGCTGTTAGGTACCAGTTGATGCTCAAGCTTGCTTCATAAAGTTAAGTAAACTATGATACTACGCTACATATAACATTCCTTTGTAGATAGGAAGCTCGAAAATTCATAGTTGGATTATAACATAGCTTTACGAGATCAACCGGCAGTCAAAGTTCTAACTATTCATACATAATTATATTAACACAATAGACTATTACATGTGGGAATTTGGGCACGTTGTTAAAGGAACTAGTTAACTTTATACAACAGGTTGCTCCTAGTTTACGTTCAACGTTTAACGTTATTATAGTACTTTAGTCTAAAAAAATTCTGAATATTTTGAAATGTGTGGATTAAATACTTTATTTAACATTTTTTAAACTGGCTCAACTGGTAGTAAAATTCTCAAAGCTGTCATTTTATTTCTAAAAATATAAACAGATGAAATTTAAAAGCAAAAAGTAGGATCCTTAATTCATAAGCTGAAAATTTTAATTTTCATTGTCAAGTGTACCACATTGCCCTTCAAGCAATTTTTTTTTTATTATAAGAAAAACGATGCCGCACTAGGAATTACTCCTGTGCCGTGGGGGTGTTCACAAACATACAATTCACACACAAAAAGCACACCGAGAGTCAGAACAAATCTTTGCGAATCACACAAAGATTTGTCCCGTGTGGGGATCGAACCCACAACACCAGCGCAGTTAAAAGTGGCGAGGCGACCGCTTTAACCACTACGCCATCCATGCACTCTAAACGTCAACGTATTTGAATCATATATTTACTTTATTCTTAGTATACGGTCCTTTAATCGACAATTTAACATATTCTCTGGTTTAAAGTAAGAATGGAGTAACTTATCAAATCCCTCGGGTGTTGTAACGTTAACTCTGAAATTCTACTCTTCAGTGTATCATAACTCAGCGAGTAAGTGTAAATAAAACATAAATCCGTGCTCAGGCTTATATCTAAATTAAATACTCAAATGGGAATTATAGATGGAATATTTACGTTTTTGTTACGCAATAATTTGTTTGATGTAAATAAATAATATTTTTTAAAAGACGCCCGCACAATATAGCGCCTAACCGCTTTCAAACGCGCTGGTGTTGTGGGTTCGATTCCCACACGGGAAAATTCATTGTGTGATCCGCAAAGATTACTTCTGACTCTAGGTGTGATAGTGTGTGTGAGGAGTATGTTTGTGAACACCCCCGTGATACAGGAGTTAAACCTAGCACAATTCCAACTTTGTGCTGCTATTGTCCTTCCTGACGGAAAGTTCACAAATAACACTGCCCATCCACCATCGAGACAGTCACACCACATTAAGATTGATTAAACAAAAAAACAATGCCCTTAAAAGCACATTAATCACTGTAGTCGTTATTCCGAGAGCGCTACTTTTAGACCACTCACACATCAAAAAGGGTTATACATATTTTAGTATTGACAGGCGAAATCTCGCACATTACACCGAAAAGTATTAACGCGTTCTCTTTTCAAACATGTAGCACTTACATTTCTGTCCCTTAGGAACACATTTGTGCCATTTGCATCATTTACCGCAAAATAGAGGTGTACCCAATTGCCGATATCGATATTTAATACTTTGATGTATATTATTCGATTGTATTAAGCAGTAGCAGTAACTTCAGCGGAGTTAAGCGTTATGTTAAATATCAAGAGACCTTTATTGAGAGTTAGACTATCAAACACAAAAAGAATTATCAAGATTTGACTAGTAGTTCACGAGATTAGCGCTATCAAACTATCAAACAAACACTCTCCCGCGGTTTCGTCTGCGTGGTAGGAAAATTAATAAAAAGTAGCCATTGTTACGCGCCTTGTAGTCAGTTACTTGCATCTAAAATTACAAATTTTAAAACTGTATTTTAAACAAAGGTATCGTGCAAACAACGTTACTAGCTTAAAAAAAATATTGATATTTACATTAAAACAGATACTATAATTTAGTTCATTTGTATGAATAAGCAACCAATCAGGACAACTCTAGTATTACATATGTATTTCTCCATTCAGTTTTTATGGAACTTATATTTTTAGTCGATTAAATTATACTTTCAAATTATCGATAATCACTAAACAGGTCTCCATAGATTATTTTCTCTCAATGGCTATGAATATTTCATTACAATTGCTTACCTAATAAACAAAATGAAGTGTCTATAAACCCCAAACCATAATTACTCCTTACAATTCGCCTACTCGACAAAGATTTACGTGAGATATGACTAGCAAAGTTCAAGTTCGCCTTAGAAGCTTATTACGCACGCACAAGCACAATGGGCACTTGAATCTTCTGTATTCAAGCACTCTGTATCCGAGTATCATATTTCGGGTACTCGAATTATAATAATAATAGCAACCCTGTAACTAATACATGTCCCACTGCTGGGCTCGGGCCTCTTCTCATGATGAGAACGGTTAGGCCATAGTCTACCACGCTGGCCAACTGCGGATTGGTAGACTTCACACACCCTTGAGCGCTTTTTAGGCACTCTCAGGCATGAAGGTTTCCTCACGATGTTTTCCTTCACCGTTAGCGAGCGATAAATTTATATGATAAATACACACATATCTTCGAAAAGACGAATCTGAACGATTTATTGACAGTGTGTGCCGTGGGTTCGAACCCGAGACCTTTGACTTCGCAATCCTACGGTCTCCCACATGGCTATCGCTGCTTATAATATCGACTCTTATTAGGAACATCTCTAGCACAAAACCGGGACGTGTTGTCGCATAAAACTCGTATTTACATAGAAAACGATGCGTGAGAATGATTGATACGAATTTAGTACGCGAGAGAGCCGTATCCTTCGACTGATGAGGACATTCATCAACTGGTGACAACCTCCGCCATTACGTTTGCGAATTTAATAAATATAATTTATGTGTAGCCTATTTATCACCCAGGAAAGGGTGGACGAGAATATTGGATACCATCCGATTTTAAAAAGGGTTTGAGTGTTTTGGTATGTTTCATGTGTGTATTTATACAACCTCTTTTTTTCTTTCTACATTTTAGTTATTCTAATATTCTGAGCAGAGAGAAATCCAACAAAGCAAAAATCGATGACACTTGTTCATCGGCATGAGTATTCTATATATAAAATCTCACAAAATTAGCAGTTCTGTCAATCAAATAGTGACCTTATTCCTATAGGGGTAAGGACGATTAAACATTTTGAAATTGACGATTTCCTTAACATAATCACCCAAATGTTCTCGAGTTATAAATAGTGTAACTAACATGTTTTTATTTTATTTGTTAGGACATAGGATTTCCATAACAAAACTTCACAATTTGTAAAAAAATAATATTTAAAGCTGGTATGCTACATTGAAATAACGATTAACTACTAAAGATTCGTAAATTTTTTATTTTATGTAATAACTAAATAATCAATTTACTTTAAATTAATTTACTATCCTATTTATTGGAAAACCAAGTCAGTATTTTACGTTCGATACTTATTGTTTAAAAATACTATAATATAAAAATTGTAAATTAAAATCTTTAGTGTAACTAAAAAGGAATACTGATAATTTATATTACCAGTTTATTTATTACTTTTACCAATACAGAATCTGTATTGAAATTATTCGTTCATTTAAATTGATACATGGACATTTTTAATATTCATTTCATGCTTTCCATACTCCACCTGTTATTATTCATTATAATTATTACTGCCAATTATTTCGGGAATATCAATGAATATATTACGATGTAATGGAAACAATTGAATCAAGCCACATTATAGCAATATACTCCGTGACATATAATAATATTAGTAAATATAATTAATATAGAGACTTATCAACAACTCACACATTCAAACATGATTGATGTGGTGTTCCGAGGTGTTTTTTTTCACCCATATTTCATAAATTATATTTCACGATCCATTAGATATGGAGTGACGCTGTCTTTCAGGCAAAAATACCAATCACCCAAGAATCAAAACCGACACCAGAGTCACATTAACCACAAACCAACGATGAAGTAGGCAATTATTTTAAACGAGAAATTTGAAAGATCAGAGAAGCATTCTTCCAAGCATTCTTCCGTTCTATATTCTATTGAAACTTGAACAAAGTTTGGTTCAAATTAACTTTCAAAACTTTAGAATGTAGATAAGTGGGAAGTATATCTTATGACGATGGCTGTATTTAGAGGCAAGAGGGTGCACCACTGCCAAATTACCCGTCAAAATGTTCAATGTTACTTGTAAACCGCTCTTTTAGAAGTATAAGTCGAGAATTTTAAATTCAATTTACGTATGGAATTTTAAAGTTACAAAGTGAGTCACTTGCAGAATAATTTTACGTTTGATTTGGCAGCGACACTTGTCTATTTTTAAGCAATATATCAAAATATTTCGAGATTGCTAACATGTTTTAGGAAAAGCCAAGGGATGATAAAAAGCTAATAAGTAAGATAAAAGACGTATTATCCTTATCATCCATAAGGATAATAAGTCTTTCAGGTACAACCTTCAGTTAAGTTAAATAAAAAATATCAAAGATCAGAGAAGCACCCGTCGCAATATATTCTATTGAAACTTGAACAAACTTTGGTTTAAAATTAATTTCTAAAACTTTAGAATGTAGATAAGTGGGAAGTATATCTTAAAACGATGGCTGTATTTAGAGGCAAGAGGCACTGCCAAATTACCCGTCAAAATGTTAAATGTTACCTACTTATTAAACCGCTTAGTTATAAGTATAAGTCCAGAATTTCGAATTCAATTTACGTACGGAGTTTTTAAAGCTACAAAGTGAGTCACTTGCAGAATAATTTTACGTTTGATTTGGCAGCGATCCCTGTTTATTTTTAAGCAATGTATGTAATAATACATTAAGTGTTTACTGAGTTTTTTAAATCAACGCATCTAGGTACTTGTTATTTTTTTACGAGTAGGCAATTGGAATTGTAGTCACTAAGCAATCCAGGAACACCTTGAAAGTAAATCATTACTGTATCACTATTTATTCTTTGTCAAATACATGTTTAACGGTGAACGCACATAAGTTTCACAAAACTGTTAACCTAACGCTCTAGTACTATTTCACGACTGTTCCACTGTTAATTCGGTTTTACATTCATTTTTAATCGATTTTTACATCAATTTATCGATTGGTAAAAGAATCGACTTATATTGTGAGCGTTTTTATAATATTAACTAATTGTTTCAGCATATCTCTACAATATTTAGCTTTTTTTAAGCATAACCTAACAGAATGTTGATAAGTGGGTAAGAAATATGTTATGACTATGGCTGTATTCTCCGAGGCAAGTGTACGCCGCTGCCAAATTACCCGTCAAAATGTTAAATGTTACTTGTTATGTTCTAGCCGCGTTTTGTAAGTAAAAGTAGAATTTTGAATTTAAACTACGTATGGAGTTTTAAAGTTACAAAGTGAGTAACTTGCAGAATAATTCTACGTTTGATTTGGCAGCGATCACTGTATATTTTTAAGGAATGTATTTTAAACTTTTCTCAATTTGATGATATTTTCATATGTATCCTATCCACACTGATGTTATAAATTCGATTGTTTCTCAACATTTATCTTTTACGCTTAACCACTAATACTATATGAATGAACATTTGTATGTATACGCTTCTACAATAAACTTCCATTAGGCGCAGTAGAATTATCGATAGGTAAATTTAAGAAATATATTAAAATCAGATTATCTCAAAAAGCTTATTACAGTATTTTAGACTACATAAACGATAATAGAATTTGGAAATGAACTGCTCTTTTTATGTGACTTTCAATATGTATGATAATTATCATGATCACCTTACCTATCAATAATTCTACTGCGTCTAATGGAAGTTTATTGTAGAATTATTAATTTCATTTGAAAAGATAGTGCACATGAGTTTCTCACCAGCTCTTCTCATAATGCAATACCCATCGGAGCTGGTACTTAGTTTGATTTTAATCTGATTCTAAACAGTTGGATTAAAATTAATCTAAGCCCCGGTTATTCAAATCATTGTAATTAGTATAATTTAGTTTTACTTATAATTTATTTTTATATCATTAGTTTGTTATATTTTGACGTGTTCAAGCGCCTCCTGGAGCCTATGAAAATAAATGATTTGAATTTGAATTTGAATTTATGGTAATCGACCCGAGAACGAAAGTTTTATAACGTAACATCACGGCTAAATTACTCAAAAGTGTGTTGCAGAGGTGTATACTTAACTGCCACATTTGATAGAGGGTGAACCTATCGCCATTTATCAGGTACAGTAAGACTCGTGCTGCTATTTTAAAATTCCTAGCGAGATAATTCCTCATAACACTTTTTCCCGACCCAATAATCGAGAGGTCGCGAGAGGTCGCATTGCATACCACTGGACCAACGAGATAGAAGGAAAGCGAACATTGTTTGCGTCTTTGTGGACTGTAGATTAGAATTAAATAAATAAATAAATATTTCACAACTCACACACAACGCCATCTAGTCCCAAACTAAGCAGAGCTTGTACTATGGGTACTAGAATAACTGATACTTATACATGTATACTTTTCTTTTGTAAATACATACTTATTATACATAGAAACACCCAGACTAAGACAAACCCCCATGTTCATGCACACAAAGATTTGTCTTAAGTGGGAATCGAACCCACGACCTCGGCGTCGCAGGCAGGTACACTACGCACTCCGCCATCCGGTCGTCAAAATAATAAGAAAAGCTAGTTTCTGTATAATGATGCTCGCAATACTGACTCCTTCTGAAATACCCAAAAGTAATATTTAATATTTTATAAAATTAACTGACACTATAATATAACCGACTCGCTAAGCCAAACATGGCCGCGTGGCTTATCGCTCAGGATTATATTGGTGAATTCCTGCCGCGTTATAACGACCGGCATTATACAGGTTATCAGTTACGGTCCATACGCTTTGGTGGACTTAACAGGTGAGCTATACACTGCTTTGCATATTTCCATCATTTTACATATTAATGTGATGGGATATTATTAGAATACGAAGCCTAATTCTTACAAACAGTAGATTTCTACGTGTTTGCGTCCGCTTCTTCATACCCTCTAGATCGTTTGATCGTGTCATTTTTAACATATTAGTACCTTACAACGGATGAGACATTTTTTTTTAAACGACGCTCGCGCTAGGAATAGCTCCTGTTTCGCGGGGTGTTCACAAAACATACATTTCACACGCACAAAGCACACCCAGAGTCAGAACAAATCTTAGCGGATCACACAAAGATTTGACCCACGTGGAGATTGTACGGAGAAACCGTACACCATAAGAATTGTCAGCAATAACATGCGCGCGGGCAGTGGGCATGTGTCTTTACCTAAGCATTCACGTCAGTTCGCGATCTTTCCGCATCGGATAAAGACACGGCTCCACCAAACCGCGCGTGTAGCCTTCTTTTATCTATCATTACACGTTTTAGTACAGATTTACGTGTTTCATTTGTGGACCTTATCGTTAGGCTCTACAGAGATCAAACCCACAACAGCTAACAGGTAGGGTTCACCAATTTAGGAACATAACAGACACGCTATTTTTGGAATTGGCGAACGGCTACTAGGCGACTGTTTCCATAAAAAGAATTTACTGATTCTATCGTGTTTGGTTGCAGGAACAGAATCGCGCGTTATACCTATTATACTATACCATTACATTTGATTAATGAACGTGTAGACACTTGAAGATAGTCTTACCTGCAACAAGAAAAAATAAATTAGCGCACATAAATAGCTAATATTATTAATGAAAGAACAGATTGAGCGTTGAATGTACCTATACTCGCTACTGAACCAATTTCATAATTTCTTTGACATATACAAAGTTACAGTATGGCGAATAACATAGGTTATTTTTCATCAAATTTCAGGTGGATCTGGGTAATGATAAGGTGCAACGTAGTAGTGCACAAAATAATAATGTTCCGAACTAAGTCCATAATTTTATGATAATATTTCTTCAAACGAAATACATTTCAATTCCAACTCTCATAGAAGTAAACCGCTTAACCAAAAGCTAAAACTAAGCTTGGGTAAACTCAGAAGCACTATAAATAACACTTAGCGCTTGAGCTCTGCGCTAGAATGAACTACTCGTGAATTCACTGTTGTGGATAGTCATAGATAAAAATATATTCTTTATTTGGCGAAGGCTTCAATTTAAGTGCAGACATGTTTGATGATAATAGAAAACTTTCTTTGATTATAAACATAAAAATATACTAAAAAACAGATGAAAAAACATGGGACCGGCAGGATGTGAACCTGTGAACTCTGCATACCGGGCAGCCGCTTTACCTACTCAGCTACGGTCGCCTAAATTTCTTACCTGTATATTACGTTATTACTATTTCTTGCATAATGTATTTTATTAATTTATTAATTGTATATGTGTGTGTGTTATATAGTTTTATTATTAGTCATTATTTATTTTTAGTTAGATTATTTTCTGTAAATTCCTATAATTTATTAAATAAAAGTTAAATAAAATAGTTCTTATAATAATTTGCTAAGCGTAGCTAATGCTACGAAAATAATCAATAAGAAAATGAAAATAAATGTTTCAAAAATTGCATGGTAGATTTTTATGTACGATTTTAATGGAGACAATTTTAACATTTAGTAATGACTAATTGATAGCTCTTGCACTTTGGGCGTTGGCACAAAATAAGATTCGGCTTTGGTAATATATTTTTATTCGTATTAAAAAAATACTCGAAAAATAAAGTAATGTAACTAGCGCCATCTTAAATCTTATTTAATACGTAATATCCAACTATTTTGTATGGCTCAGCAAATAAAAAATAAGTGGATACAATGGTCTCGGTCTACGTAGGATAAACGTGATTTTTGGTACGTGGATTCAAATGATTTGCTGCTAAGTACTTTCACCGCCGTTTGCTTTTATAATATGTAGATTACGTAGACTTTTTGTTGAGAGCTCAACTGTAACACTGAGATAAGAATAAACTTTGTCCACACCCAAAACTATGTATAACTAAGATTACCTGGCACCCACATAACATTAACATACACTTCCATGTTAATAAAGTGTGGATATAGTTAGTAGAACAGCTTTTGAGCCACATTTGGGCAACGGAATTTCATTAAAGCTACACTTGGGTAATATTGCTACAAAACACCGCACTACATCTTCCATACATATAATAAAATTGTAAATTTGCTATGTTCTGATCTGTATGTTCTTACGCACATCACTCAAAACTACTGCATGGTTTTCGATGCGGTTTTCACAGTTGTGTAGCTGAAGGTCTAATCCCTAAGTGTGTAAGTTTATTACGCAGGTTTTTTTTTTTTTAAAGGAATGAAATTCTCCATAGGGGGTTTTTACATAACGTAACGAGCTAAACATATATGTGAAGTTAGTAAATTTAGAAGGCAATCAAAAATGTGCACTTAGGTTCCTTACACGTCATTATTAACAATGAGAAAGATTTTTTGGCAATTCCACTTTGGGGTTAAAAGTGTATAAGAAAAGTTCCTATGTTTTGTAGGAATTATCATGAAATTATAGAATTGAACTCGGTCAAAGTCGCAGGCAAAAGCTAGTGAGTTAAATAAACAGAATTAACAGTAATATCAACCAACAATTGTTTGTACAAACATTTCCAAATTTATGTGAATGTCAGGAAACATCTTGAATTCCCTCCGAACATTAATATCGTAGTACAGCAGTATCGTTCGTTTATTTGCTGTTTCAAACGCTTCACAAATCTGCTTACGAGCTTGTATTACAGACTGTAATTACAGCATAAGCCTTTGGGAGAGATTTGTATCAGATTCAAAGCATATTGGACTGATAACGATATAGTATATCAATCGGAATATTCACTGCAGTGAGGACGCAGTACTTCCGTCAAGTGTTCGGCTCAGTCGTCAATAGATAAATGGAATTGGACATTATTGAAACTGTACGGTAAATTAAACGTTTGTTGTTTGTCGTTTGTTTATCTATATTTAGTAATTTTTTTGTCAACTTGTCAGTCAACTAGACTTGTGCATAATGCAGCTGACTGCGGAACAGTAAACATCCCTGTTCCCCATACAAATCTCGTCATTGTTACCATAGCAACGATGTTTTGTTGAAAATCGTCCGACTTATCAAACAACAGATTCGAGTTAGTGCCCCGTTACAAATGAACATCAACACATATTCTGACACACACATTTATATCATAGGCCGATAGAGACAACAATACCTTTGTATGTGTGCGGTTGTATACCCTTAATAGAGTAAGATCCCAGAGCTGACAGACATAACTTATTTTCACACGGATGAAACCTGAAGTTTTCAGTAGCGTCTCGTGTGCCTTGAATACCTACACACTTTGTGTAACTTGCCGAGTGACACCTGGGCAGGTACCAGATGAGAAAGGTACGCTTTTAAGCTACCCAAAAAATAAATAAATTTTCTTATTTTTACATGTCTGATTTTTTAATATGTTATTGAAGTACTTATTTAAAAGTTATATTCAATCAGTCAGACAAATCAGAGTGACCAAACACCCCCTAAGACAAAAAATATTCAGCTAGTAGTATGAGGGCGAGAGCACTATGCGCATGCGCCTCAACCTCAAAGTAAAAAAAAACAATTGTAACGTAGTCTACTAACGTAGTCTATTTGTATAACACGGCCTGATATTATTTAATAGTATTTCTAATTTAATAGACTCGCTGATGGGTACGTCCAGACAGGAAAATAACCCTTGCATTTTAGATACATAGATGGTTATGTTCTCTTTTTCACCTTGAGTACGAGCCCTAATTTCCGACATTAATTTAAAGTCATAGTTATGAGGACTGAAATCGCGTTTTAACAAAATACACAAATCCTTCCAGGAACGAACACTATCTTTAATTGAACGAAACCAATGCAAAGCATCATCACAAAATACCTCAAAAGCAAAAGAAAGTATTCTATCTTCGGGTATACCTCGACACGACATGAACTCGTCAACCTTCTGAATAAACGCCCTCACACAGGTTCGACCGCCATATTTAAACTTACAGATTTCAGAAAACATTTTGCGTTCATTTATAAAATCCACGTGTTGAACTTCACGTGGTAATGAACACGTTGGCTCGACCACATGACACGGTACATTGGTAGGAACCGACCACGTGGTAAAAGATGCTAAGATTTTATAATTAGCGTGAAACATATCCCATACAACTTGGATTGATGATTTATCAGTAAGCAACGAAGTATCTATTCTTGATAATCTATGAAAAACATGATGCATAATAGATTCCGATCTAACAAACAGGTTTTTATCATAATGAGTTTGCAAAGTCAAAAGGTTATTTGAAACGCGCAACAATGAGCCATTACATGCGGTAATATCAACATCTGGCGAAAAGCACGACGATATTATTTCATCAAATGCCAGGTCTGACAATTTAGCAATTTGTTTACGCAATTCCTCAACCGTAATTGATTTTTCAGGCACAACACCACCTCTTACAAGCACTTCATATTCGAGCTCAGCCTTACTTAAATGATTAAATTTGATAGCATAAGCCATATTTAAAAAAAAATTGATTGGGAATTACGCACACAAAGATACACAATTATTTGAAAAAAAATGAATCCGTCCAAAAGGTGATAAGAATGTGTTTCTTTTTTTTTTTTTTTTTAGCACATAAAAGTAGAAGTTTTTGTAGGTTATTTAAAACACGAGGTGAAACGAGTGAGATAATAGAATAAAAAAAAAACACCGTACGCACCTTTCGGACGAAGAAAAGAAATATACACAGAAATAACACACAATTAAATAACTGCCAAGACTTAACCAAACCATGTACCATATAACCTCTATTGTTGGGCGCCGCTGTAACGTAGTCTACTAATGACTAGTTAGGTAGGCAGAATAAATAGAAACAATCGATAGATTAACAAAGGTATTATTATTCTATATATTTATATCTATTAAATACAAGGTAGTCTCAAGGCGTAGGTTGGTAGGTAGGTAAGTGGTTTGGTAAATCCTGGCGCAGCGAAGTGAGGAACACTTAACTCGGCGCTGGTGACCGCAGGCAAGGAGACCGCGTCGCGCACGCAGGTCCTTTATATACCCCACAGGGGTCTGCAGTGGGGGGCGCATCTTGAGGTAGGGGTGGCCGTGCGGTTGCGACGTCACACAATGTACTAAGAATACTTTTACTGTTTTCAATCTGAGATTTTTACATCTTTATTTCAACAAAATTAACTTTAACAAGGAAATAATTAATAAATATTAAAGTAAATAAGTTTATAGCATATATTTTTTATACATCATAATTATCGAGACAATCATTTGAGATTTAATTTCATCAAAATAAGTAAAGTTCATTTATTTTTTGGGTAGCCTAAAAGCGTCTGGCAAAAGCTCTGGGCCATCAAAAGTGTCTGGCACTTATGATATTACTTTAAAATAATATTCTACATGACATATGTAAAAATCAGCCATGTGACTTTAAGTTAAATAGCTCTTATTTTTAGTTACCTTTCTCACCTGGTACCTGCCCAGGTGTCACTCAGCAAGTTACACAAAGCGCGTAGGTATTCAAGGCACACGAGACGCTACTGACGCTACGCTACCTCAGGTTTCATCCGTGTGTAAATAAGTTATGTCTGACAGCTCTGGGATCTTGGACTATAAGTTAAATTTGATTACGAACATACAGAATGTAATGCAATAAGATATTATGAGACCTTATGAATTATACCATATTATTGATACTTTGTGATATCGCTTGCATAATTACTGAAATTGATTTGTATAAACCCGTCTGAATAGACACGTTTTGCAGATTTTGGACTATACTCCTTTTCTTTGTACGGCTATAGAGGAATGGGGTTTATGTTCCTCCACCACAAAGGTCGAAAGGGGAATCCTCTGACCAGGCTAGGTGGTATTGCCTAGCGGACAGCTACCCAACGGTAGCGTCTTGAAAGAAGTATTTAGATATTTTTTTCTTTAAATACTTTAAATTCTATATACTTGCTGTGAACATTTCGCTATCGCAAATCAGCGCTCTTTGACATTTGTGACGAGTTTGTTACTTCTTGACGTTGTCGATGTCATCCTTCAGTAATTATATTATGCGGATACCGCCACATACTCACTACAGACTCATAGTAGAACCAAACATAAGTCACCGCGTTGAATAGACGTGTAACAACCACTCCTCTGTTACATTACACTATACTTTGAGGTCAAAGTGAAACCTAAGATATCTGGCGGCAACAGCTGAGCACTAACGCGAGCTCATATTCTCCGAGGAATACAGAATTAATCTCAAAGTGCATCGTAGTTACATAGCTGCTATATTCTGACAATTGACCTCTGTCCTCGACACAATATTACATTGTGCATTTTTCATTTATACTGCTCACAAGAGAGTAAGATGGTTTCGTAGAAAACTAAAACTAGATTGCGCAGTAATCCGTACAGCGTATCTATAGTAAGGCTTGGGAATAATAGTATTGCTCTTTGTTTGCTAGATAATTATACTGTACGGTAATGCAGGTAAAGCAAATTGAAATCTACTGTAATTATGTTTGAATTCAGTTGCAATGAGTATTGAGAGTAGATTTCCGAGCGCCGTGTTTTAATACTAACCTAATATGGGTTTAACTTTAATATAACGAAGTTTTTATTTTTTTCATAGACAAATAATATCTAAAGCACTAAATGTTGGTTCGTGGCCAATTTGTCAAAATTGTTTTAGTCTTTAATTGAGTTACATACAAACTGAAAATAAAAATGAAAATTTTAAAAATGGTCGGCAAAAAACATGTATTTTAGTGTTTTTAACATGATTAGTCTATTAAAAATAGATAAAAACCTAATAATGTTAAAGTTAGACCCATATTACTTTTGTATGGAAACAGCCAAACATTTGTCCCCTTTTAACGCTGCTTGGATTTTTAATTATTAATATTTAGTGGCTCCGAAAGCCCAGTATTGCCTGTCGGTGAAGGAATATAACATAATAAAAAGGTACGAAATAAATAAAACAATACACATGATAAATTCCATCAAAAATTTACACCTTATTTTTCACCGAGACTTATTCTGAACCCTTCTTGGGGTTAACCCCTATCCACCTTGTCATTTCATCCTTAAAACTAGACGTAAAGCACCAAAACCACAAAAAACTTAATATTTACACAAACTTGAAAAAAACTTATCAATTTAAGAGAGTGACATCATTTCGTTCTGAGCTAAGTATCTTGGGCGACAAAATGTAGCATCACATTATTTTATACTGACACTCGTTGTATCAAATTACACGGCCGAGTTGATAAGCTTATATACTACTCACAATAGATTCTCATACAACTCCACATAAAGGAGAATAACATAATATAATAAGTAAATAAAGCGGCTCACGTCGGGTCGTATAATAAAACGTGGACGATTCAAGCTGTGTACCAAATATTCAGTTAGGGTTGGATCTAGTGAGGCAGATATACTGATACGTGACCGGCATGGCACATTTGTGGACATGTACTTAACAGACATAACTTATAAAGATGTTGTTATGGAAATATAAAGAATGTCACAAAATTAACTGTAAATACATGGCGAGACCAGAAAAAAGATTGTAATAGACGTATTTACATCCTTTTAAGGCGCACTAAGAAGGGTTTTTTGTAAATTTCATCCGTAAGGGCGTACAAATACGAAACGTTTGTTTGGAAGGCCGTCATTTTTAAAGTTTTTGATGTTAGAAGCACAATTCTTTTTACAGTTGAACTTGAATAAAGTTTGGGAAGAAGTAGGGGAGTTTAAGGGTTTAAGTTAGTAGTGTGCTTCCGCAAAAAATCTATAGATGAAGCTGTGCATATTTTCTAATTTATGCTACAAACGAGTAAGAGTAGTGAAACATCATCTAGCTATCTAATATGGTCGTCAGCCGGCTGTAACGGTGCTTGAATAATACGGAGTAAATTAGGATGTGACAAGAAGAAGATGGGGCCATGATCACTAATCAGCATCTCTTTACACAAAGCATCGTAAATTCATCGTCAGATCATGTTCAAACGTATTTTTCTGTTCTTAAATGTATATTAGTATCTACATTAAATACTTTGGATTAAAACCAAATAGAATACTTAAATTTTATTTGCCTGCATCACCGTACAGTATAATTATCCAGCTAACAAAGAGCTATACTACATAATTGTATCTACAAGCTCAACAATAGATGCGCACTTAGAAGCAACATAATGTTATCTTTTGAATATAAAACAAGTAAATATAATAACTTTCTTTGAACACCTTTATCAAGACTCGATTTAGACTCCCATCGTTATTTAAAGAACTTTATACTAACACCAGACAACGCTTTAGGCGAAAAATCTGTGTAAAAATCTAGTGTAAAAGTTTCTAGTCTCTATAAAAAGGTAGTTAAGAAGATAAGACGAAGTTAGCGAGCGATAAACTATGTTATCTAGTTTCAGGCCCCTGGGTGTTACCGTCTGGACCGTCTGGATGTAACCTTGGAATATAGACTTACTCAAATTAAGTTGTCTACTAAACGCAGATTGTGTTAGCCCTTAGGTTTGTCTTGGTCTTGGTGTTTCTATGTATAATAAGTATGTATTTAAAAAAAAAAAAGCATATGTATTTATATCAGTTATGCTAATAGTACAAGCTCTGCTTAGTTTGGGACTAGATGTAGTTGCGTGAAAGTTGTGTGATATTTATTTATTTATGTAATTTTGTTAGTTTTTTGTGTAACTTTAAAAATATTTTAGGTAACCGAATTCAAAATAAGGAGGATGTTGTATATCTGGGGCGTATTTTCATTTAATCGTGATGGTTTATTACTTTTGTATGAAACAGTATAGCCAGCTACACATGAACAAATTTTCAAAGTCATTTATTACTTGGATCATAATTATTTCATAGTCGACAACTTTTGTTGTTGACTGTAGAATGATTTATCCGAGAAACGTAGACAGATATAGATAAAACAATTAGTTTTTGTAAATACACCTTTATTCTGGAAAAAATGTATAAAGCCTGTATTCATACATATTTTTTATATCACCTTAGTCAATCCAATTCAATTTACACATAAAGTTTATTTAGAGCACTCTATACAAGAGGCTTGCACCTCGTTCCATTCATCTCTGAACAAATACCTTCCATTTTGATTGACTGATTGTTCCTTGCTCACTTGTCAGACGATGTCCGACTTTTACCGGTATTATGTCAGCTTTCCTTTATAAAGAATATGCATACCAAAACAAGGGATGTTGCCGAAGGTTTCTTAAAAATACATCTAATATTAAAGAATTCTCAGTGTTGTAGATCCTAAAACGTTTTAAATACCACCTAAAAATAAGTGAACTGAGTACTTTTTCATACTATATTTATTTTATTGTATAAAAAGCCCTATATTGAAATCCGTTTCTGCCTAAATAATATTTGCATTCCGCAATATTCATACTAAAAATTCAAATATAGAATGCAGATAACGTGCAGAAAAAAACATAGGCGGGATATTAGTGGAGATATAGATGTAATTTTCGTTTTTTTTCTCGATGAACGGTTTCGAACATTTATAAATATCTTTTGAAATAAAATCTCGCGGGAATAATTATAGCAGCTTAGAAGTTAAAAAGTGTTTAATTCTTTTCTATGTGGTTATAAAGGTGATGAATAAAATTAAATGAATTGCTTGTGGGACGGTTATTCTTTACTCATTATAATATTACAAGGTCGTCTTTAACACCGCTAATAATAATAATAATAATAAAATCATTTATTTCAATCACATTTAAGATCATACAAGAAAATAAGATAAAACATTATAATACAGGCATTATTACATTAGGTTAAATAGTTATATGAATTAAATTAAAATAATATAAATAGAATTGATAAAATTAAATTGAAATTGTGTAAAAGGTAATAAAATTAGAGTCATCACATCAAATAATAAAAACAAAATTAAAATTATAAAATCAATTTACAAAATTTGAATATATAAAATTTATAATATAAAATTTAGAATATAAAATTACAAATACAATTTTTAATAACATCATAATATCTGATTAACTTAAAATAATAAAAATAATAAATCAATAACAAGCCTGCCTCTGAGTCATCTGTTTGTTTGTCAGTACATTAACCATATAACAATGATTAATGTACTGGCAATCAAATCTGTTTGCAAATACGCTCAGGATGGAGTTGGAGGTGGACCGGAGCCTGCGCCCCAGAGATGCGCACCGCTTCCGCATCGTCGCGTCGTGTAGAAACAGTCGACACGGGCGTCGGCAAACATCCCTGAAGCGCTACAGCGCCGGGGCAACCCCAACAACACCCTGAACGCATTATTATACTGGACTCGGAGAGCATCGTACTGCTTCTGGGTATATGACACCCACAGGCTGGCTGTGTACAGGGACGTACAAAATGCTCTAAAAAGAGTTATTTTGACGGTCCCCGAGCAACGAGCAAACCTGCGGGCGATCATATTAGCCCTTACAGACAATGCCCTCCGTTCCCTTTCTATATCAGCATCATCCTTTAGGTCCGAGGTCACGATATGCCCGAGATATTTAAATTGTTGGACTCTTTTTAGATTTACACCATTCAGTCTAATAGGTGGAACATAATCCGGACAGCTCCGACCCCTGGCGTGAAGGACCATGCACTCGCTCTTCTTTGCATTATAGAGCAACCCGTGATTTAACGCGTAGCGCTCGCATATACGCAACAACCGGGATAAACCACACACCGAAGCGCTCAAAATGGCCATATCGTCTGCAAAACTGATGTTATTTACACAAATACCGTCAATATGACAGCCGACCCGAGTGCTGCTGAGCTCCTCAATTAGTGCATTGACATACAGGTTGAAGAGTTTCGGCGAGGTCAGCCCTCCCTGTCTCACCCCACACTCCATCCTATACGGCTCAGACAGAGCACTCGACCACCGAACGACGTTCACCTGGTTAAGATACCAGTATTTGAATATTTCTAACAATTCGGGCGGTATGGATATATTAGTTAATTTTAGCCATAGTATGTCATAACTAACCAGGTCGAACGCCCTCGAAAGGTCGAGAAAGCATGCATAAACCGGTGTACTCCTATTGGTGTAGTACTTGACAGTCTGCTTCAAACACAGGATAGCCGACTCAGCTGACAGTCCCGGTTTAAAACCAAATTGGTTGTCATGAGTGCTCAAATACCGGTCAAGCTGTGTATTAAGCAAACTGTCAAGAACCTTAGCCAATACTGTGGCTAGTGAGATGGGCCTGTAGTTGTCCGTGTCGCTTAAGTCACCGGTTTTATTTTTAACAATTGGTACCACCACGGTCCGCATCATCTCAGCTGGTAAGTAAGAATGTCCCATACAAAATGTATAAAACATGGCAAGAGCTCTGGGCAGGTGAACGCCAGCATATTTTAGATGCTCAATACTCAAACTGTCATGGCCCGGCGATTTTCCACGCGACATTAATTTAATAACCCCTCGAACATCCTTAGCTGTAAATCTGGTATGCCCATGTGATCCTCCAACACTAAGTGATCGTGGTGGTCCCAATGGTGATTTCACCATAAAGTGATCCTTAAAAAGGTTTGCAATACATAGCGGTTCGCTCACACCATTGACGCTCACGGGTAAGCCCGGCTTATTATTTAACCTACTAGTAGTTTTCCAAAAGCCGCGGAAATCATTTTTCGAATGGTGAGAAGCGAGGATGCTAAGCAAAGGTAAAATTATGTTTGATAAATATACTGATAAGACTGCCTCGTTGATCTAGTGGTAAGCGTATGCAACCTTTTACCGGGAGGTTCGATTCCCGGGTTATTAAAAAGAATAAAGGAAAGGGCTGAAAAACTGTTTTTTGGGCTTTGCCCGTCAGGAAGTTCTTGATAGCGTGGCGTTGGGCTCACCCCTATCACATGGGACCTAAACATAAGAGAAATGTGGTTGTTATACATCTCTATCACATCATTAACCATCTTCTTCTACTAAGAACAAAAAAAAGAATATAATTACCGTTTTGTCTTGTCAACACAATACCGCATACAAGTATCGTATATCAGTGTAATAGCAAACATTAGTAACTAATCTCTCTGTTATCTAATATGGTAGATCAAACGTCTTATTAATAATGTATCTGCGGCATCAGTGACGTCACTAGCCCCGAAGGAATAGCGCGTAGGTGAGAATATTAATTCAGTTAGATCTGTAGGTACATCTCATCAATATTAAGAATGTGGTATTACATGAATGAATATGTTAGAGGTTTACACAAACGCCGAAGTGGTAGACTTATTTAATGTGTTGGCAGTTTTGGACCAAAATTATCAACATACTACTGGCTTCGTCAATTCTTCTTTCTTCGTACAATCCGTTCTTTTGAGGAATGCGCTACCGCAAGATATCAGAATGGCAACAATCTTCAAAATTAAAGTTCGCAAACTTTTGACCGAAAAATTGGCAGAAATATCATAATTTTTAATTTTTCATCCTCCTTCTGTTCATCCGATATTTATTAATTTATATTTGTGTATATTATTGACGTATTTAAAGTATTATGCATGTACCCTATATGTATTAATATGTATTTAATCGATTTTCAAATCAGTGTATATTTACTATCTCCTCTATTGCTCTAGGTTTGCTGGAAGAGAACTCAAGCACTGAGTTAAGCTCGCCTTTTGTATTCAATTACTGTTTTATGTATATTTCTTTGTAATCTTTTGTGTACAATAAAGTATTAAATAAATAAATAAATACTATTAGGATTATCGAAACGCACACCTTTGTTTCTCTGCACCACCCTAGGTTGACTGTTAGAGAATACCACTAGGCATTCAGTCCACCTGTGTACCATTTTGTGTACCAAAGTTAAATTAATAAATAAATATTATTGCAAGGCCACTGCGATAGGAAGGTGAATTTGGCGTTGCTTTGATGCCTATACCGTGCTGTCTAATGAAAAAACGCACATTTCCGTAGAAGCTTACTTTACATTATACAAAAAAAAGAATAAAATATTTAAATATCAGCCAATTCCAAGCGCTGGTTTCTTACCTTAAATCCTATTATTATTGTTGGGACGAGGCTTTGGGTGTTCACGTCGACCTCCGTGTGTCTATTGTGATTGTAGCTTCATTATGTATCCCCAATAGCCTCCATAAATTGAAGCAATCAGCCGATCGAGAGTGACTTGACATCATCCGGATCCAAGATATGGCGTCCCAGAATGATGCTTCGTCTATGGATCAGCGGCTCGCAGTCGCAAAAGGGGTGCAGTGGTGTATCCGGTTCCCTTTTACAGAATCTGCAGTAGTCGTCGTCCGTATAGTCCATACGGGGTAAGTGCCTATTTAGCTTGCAGAGTTCTGTAAGGGGTCTAACGGCAAGAGACACCTGGTTTAAACCCTATTTTACATGTTTTAAAAACCTACCCTTTACTTCAGTCATACGTTGATTTAAGATCATGATTATTATCTTTAAAATGCCAGATATATCACTCAAAATCCCATGGGCGTCATAAAAATGAGTGCGGTTTGACAACAGGTGTAAGCGGATAGATGGCATTCACCTGCTCCCCGAAATGTTACTGCTATCATAAATCACAAGGCCGAGGGTGGTGATTATCGCTAGCTATACATAATACATATACATATGACTTTATGAGTGGAATATGTAAAATTTGGCCAACACGGAGTCATAATAATGTGGCACACAGTGTTATAAAACTATAAAATTTCATGTAAATCCAAGCTTATAACTCTACAAGCCCTAACTTTGAGTATTAGACCGTATTCCAAATATTAGGAGGCAAATTTCATTTCATTAATTTCATAAACAATATTACATTGTGTTGAAAATTTGACCCAAATAATCTTAATCTATGTCTTAAATTAAATTAAATTAAAACATTAAATAGAATATTATAAATTTCACAGTCAAATTCGAAATAAGCTGAATAAAATTAACTAATTTGTAGAATTATTATGTCAATCTATCGATATTAATAATAAAAAATAAGAAAATAACGAGACATGTTAGAAGAATGTTGAAGAATTTTTAAAATTACATTTATTCTGGTGTTAATGTAGGTATTATGAAAATTCTTCTATTGAGTTGAAACACCCACACACAAGAAAAGCCTTAAGTTTGGATCCAAACTCATTTTTGTACACGATACTCTTAAGTTCTATTGGAAGTTTATTGAATACTCTAACTGGGTTAATAAAAGTTATGTTGCACCACATTAAGAACAGTTGCTATCATGGATATCAAATATCTAGCGTCTTTTGTAAACATAAAATTTTCAATCTTAGGTAAAAAAAGGTTGTGTATTCTCTCTAAGAGATGTCTCCACATGCAAAATACTACGCACGTATACAACCTTTAACAATAATCGCGTAAACACGCTGAAAACACGACTGTGTGTAACCGCTCTTAGTGGGTTCATGAGAGGCTTTTGAAGGAGTGATTGTTTATGCTATAAATAGAACCACAATAGGTTGAGTTTACGCTACGATTCTGTTTCGATTGAAAATGGAATCCCAAATACCTATTGGGCGTGTGCCAAAAATGACAAAAAAATATATAAATTTACCTTAGCAAAAACAATTTAATTCGTAAACAAATCGTAATAAAATCAATATTCTACGCAATAAACAAACATCGAAAAGCATACTCTTTGGATTATGTAGCTCATTTTTACAATATACATATAATATCCAACATGTATCTATATCTCCTATTGGCTTCTTATAACTTTCTGTTGTGACTTCTATTTCTAAGCACTAAATGCACGATTTCAAAGTTTGTCCATAAGCCATACCAAAACAGCTGCATTGCTTGTAACTCGTCGTCTCTTACTGCCCTATTCAAATAAGATGTCCATGGAATAATACTAATGTTTGGACTTCTTCTTCATTAAAATGAACATTTTGAGTTTTCGTTGAATTTATAGTCTAGATCAACTTTTCAACTATTGTCTATCATAATAATTAAATTATTTGAGTGGGCAATTAATTTTTATTTACTTTTAAACATAAAGCTTGCAACATGTATGTATGTTAACATGTTTTCATTCATAAAAGATGCACGCGCAGACGTGACGATTGCGCGCGCATCTTTTTTGTATGATAATAATATGCCGTCACGCTCCGATACACTTCTCTCCCTGTCAACTGCGATCCTCATTCTTGGGCCTTATTTACCGGCTTATGTTTAACGCAGAATCCAGTGTTCAATCTCTTTGTCCCGTTTTAATAATGCATTCATTATCTCTCTCTCATTAGAGAGAGATAGAAAGATCACAAACCGTGTTCAGCGTTCAGCTTGGTTTAACACGTTTGATAAAATCGCCACTTAGTTTATTTTATCAAAAGATACATGGCAAGTTGAATCAGTACGAAAATACCCATCTTTTAAAAAAAATTGTATCTTATTTTATAAAAACTCAAAAGAATAGATAGCAATAGGTAATTTATAGATTATACCAGTAGCTACATGAAATTGCACTTGCAAAATCCATCGCGGAAAAAGCACTATACTCAAGGGGATCGCCGAGTAAGCTCACGTACTAACCCAGTTAAAAAATATACAAATCGTACATTCGACTAGGGATAAGGCTATTCGACTAACTTGCTTAAAGTAAAACTTTTTAATATTATTACATGATAATTTAGAAATATAGCGATGGCCGTATTTAAAGACCGTAGGCTTTTTATCTTAAAGAACACTGCAGCTCTTCGCAAAGGTTGGTTGATCAATGGTATATTTTTTTGTGGTTAGGTTTTGTAAATGCGCTGCAGGATGGAGAGAAGAAGAGAGCACTATCTGACATATTTATTATTACTTACAGTATTTATCGGCACATTGCGTTTTATCGACTCTGCCTACCCCCGAGATATAAGGGGTGTGATTTTATGTATGTATGTAGTGTTAGCACTATTGTATCCGGTAGAGAATGAGAAAATGCGATGAGAGTACATTTACTATTCTTCTTTTTATAAAATATTGACCTAAACCCCCCAAGACAAATAAACTAATGAGCAGATTTAGTTACTACAAAAATATCAAACGTAAGTTGTGTGCGAAAACACACACTGGCGATAAAGCCTGTCGTTTCGAGCTCCAGGCTGCTCTAATGGCGTTCGCTGAATGACAAAAACGCGCCGTTTATGATAATCACAGTATTTCACGACCACATAAACCCGGCTGGTGTCGCGATACCGATTTTCCTGGATTATATTTGCTTTTGAAGTATAGTTGGCGGAAATAGTCGATATATTGTGTATTTTTATTTTATTCAATGTAATTGTTTATCCATAGATTAATAAACAAATAGCTGCTCCCCATGAGTTAGATGTACAGACATAGTTACATTTATGGATTTAAGTATCGAGACTCATGTTATTATCGTTCATTTACTGTAATGTTATATAACTATATCAAATCAAGCCTTTATAGAGGATACTATATATACTAAACTTTATATAATGAGGAAATTAAACGAGCGGGCAAAGAAAATGTAAAAGATTTCTTGCTAAAGACTCGGCTGCAAAGAATATTATAACGTGAGAAAAATAATGAAAAATAGAGAACCTTGTGGAAAAGGCTTGCCAGTTTACATTTCGTATTCTGGCACATAAAATAATATAGCACCCCAGAAAGCATTAAATAGAAATATCGTAAAACGATATAACCAAACATTAAGCTTTTCAAATAGTGAAAATAAAACTTGATATTAGCTATAAAGCGGGTATGTAATGAAAAATCGTTACCATTCCGATTGGGTTCGCTATTACAGAAAATTCATTCTGTGAAATTGTCACATGCAAATATTTTCTGGTGTAATTTGTAACCTTTTTATTTAAGTAGATGTATAGGCTGTAGTTGTTACTTACTAACAGGTAAACACACGCTCTTTTGCAAACTTGTCGTAATAAAAAAACCCGTAATCTCCAATCCGTAGATATTAACATAATAAATTCGTTAGGCAGTTTATTATGTCTCTTATTTGTATGTTTATCACAGCGTCTGAAGGAAATTGGACCAATTTCTACAAATCTTTTTCTTATTTTCTTGTGCGAGACAACCGGGGATTTTCCTCGAGAATTGGATTACTAAGATGGTCGTAAACCTCAACCTGTCAGTACTTACTTAATTATGTTTTTATTATGCGGAAAAGGTGGATTTCTTCTATTTGGTCATGTAGCTGTCAAAACAGACTTTTGAGCACACAGTTTAAAAGCAAGATCTTACTTCATATAAGGGTTAATTGAACATGTGTAAAATTTTAACCAAAATTAACATCAAATTAGAACTTTGTAATTTGTTTTACATTCTAAAAACAGTTGGTTAAATTAAGGTACTTAGCGGAGCTTGACGGTGTGACGGTATTCGCACATAAAAAATAACGGATGACATTGACGACGTCAAGAAGTGACACACACGTCACAAATGTCATAGAGCGCTGAATCGCAGTTCACAGCAAGTATTTATAAATACTACTTCCAAGACGTTACCGTTGGACAGCTGTCCGCCAGGCAATACCACCAAGCCTGGTCGGAGGATCCTCCTTTTGTGAACATCACACCCGTTGCTCTACAACGGCTTTAATAGGACAAAGTAGCAACCAAAATTAATTCCGCAAGTCTACAGATAATAAACACAGATTACGTAATGAATAAGACTATGATTTTCTAAAAAAATCTCATGTGTAAGTTATTTTTTAAATTGAAATTACAAAATGTGGGTATTACGAAAAAAGCATCAATATCATCATCATTTAGCCTCTCGTAGTCCACTGCTGGACCATAATAATAAGATCATAAGTATCCTTAAGAATAAACAGCTGGAAATCATAGCCTCCAAAGAGTATCTAGGCCAATATAATTGAGGTTTTGAAGAGAAATACTTAAGAAAATGTAATTCTCACTACATTGTAGTGTCAGTACTGTCGGCATCTAAACCTCTCTTATTAGAATAATCCCTCTTGTAACGTCTCAAATACGTACTTAAGAAAATAAAATGAACTTTTCGGTACTTTACTTTAATTAAATCTTACGCCTGAATAAACAACTTCGTCCAAGGTTGACGGGTTTTTAGAATAAAAAAACGTAAATCTGTAACAGTCCTTCAGATTATATTTTGTTGTTAGTCTAATGCAACTTTTCAAATTATTCTTTATTTTATTGTGAAGTTTGTCTACTTGCGTGACATGTACGTCGATAAAAAGGAGTACAACACCCACACTTCACTTCACTTGTAATGTTTAGGTTCCCTGGGATAGGAGGTGTGCCTATCGTCATCCATCGGGCTAAATTCCCGGTGAATATCCTGACGGAAAGTTCACAATTAACACTTTGCCCGATCTGACAATCGAACCCAAGACCTCAAAAAAAACCCAAAAACCTATGCTATTTTCTCATGGGTACTTGATTCTATTCTATTCCATAGTGTCGTTATGTTCCAAATGAACTGTGGCGCTGTTTCTCGTAATTGAATTTCCAATAAACACAGAGTATTATTAATAAAGCCTTTTTAAGCCCGCAGTAATAGAATCAGATACCAATATTGTCTCTTGTAACCAAGGAACAAAGGGGAAATCGTTATAATGTGAACTCCAACAAGTGTTATCACAGGAAATTGCCTTTTGATGTACCTACCATTGTTGTTACAGCGATATCGTAACTGAACATTATTGGGAAATTAATCTTTAGGCATTTATTTTATACTAGCTCTTGCCTGCTACTTCGTCCGCGTGGAATTCGTTATATTAATATATTTTTTGCTATTTTTAGACGATAGGCGATTTAAATCTAAATATAAGAGATGAAATGTGGGTGTCGTACATAGCTGGTACTTGCTTCGGGGTAATATATGGTACTGGTGGTAGAGCTCTTGTGAAAGAGCTCGAGGGCGGCAGCACCACCGTCTCACCTTTAACCTGCCGCCAAATAGTAGTGCTTCCATTACTGTGTGCCGGTTTGGTGGTGAGATCAGGCCCTGGAATTACTGGCACATGAGGCATAACACCGTAGTCCTCAGCTGCAGCGACGCATCTATAATCTGCTTTTGTGGATTGTTGATGTCCATGGACTGTACTCCACTTACCATCAGGTGGACTACACGTTCGTTCACTGTGGACGTAGAATAAAAAAAAAAGATATGCCTGTAATTATTATAGTGTTTCGTATAGAATTGCTATGCATTTTTTTTTGTTTTTTTTTAATACATATTCTGTTGCTTTAAATTTATCATTCGTACCATTAAAACGAATGATATTGTTAGTAATCTCATGAATACTCTTACGTAATCAAAAATTGCCTGAAAGTTCCCCAGAGGCTCTTATCTCTTTCATGAAACGTTACCAGAAAAGCCTTTACAAATAAATCTCACCTCAATATAGTATTAGTTTCTACGTTAGTATTGCTGAAGAATATACATTGCCATATTATATTAAGGGGCATTCTCGTTGCCGAGCTCCATACAAACGATTAGATTTATGCAGTCAAAACAAAAATAAACAAATCATAAATACAAAAAATTATGTCTGTGATGTCTCATTATGTCAGAATTATTATACCATTACATTTGAATGAAACACGTTAAGTAACGGAACGTTAAAAAATAGAATACTACTTCTAATAGATTATTTTTATAGCATTTAGCTATGCTTAGCAAATTATACTAAGAAACAGCTGAAAAAGATATGGGACCGGCATGCGGCAGGATTTGAACCTGACTTTGAAATTTAGGGTTCTGGTAAGAGGCGACTGTAGCTGGATGGCTAAAGCGGCTGCGGGTGTGCAGTAAGGTCGCAGGTTCAAATCCTGCCGCTCCCATATCTTTTTCAACTGTTTCTTAGTATAATTTGCTAAGCATAGCTAAATGCTGAGAAGTAGTAGTCAATTTTTTAACGTTCCGTTAACGTGTTTATACTACTACCATACTGGGTGTGTAATGTTTGATATAATAACAAATGCTCTAATTTTACTTGAAATAACGTTCATATGTTATAATTTTCATATGCTATAATATCAAATAACCTAATTTCATATGATATAATGTTTTATATGATATAATCTTCCTTTGATATAATAACATTTTGTATAAAGTTCATATGATATAATTTTCAAAATGCATAATATTCTTTTAATATAACTTTCATTTAACCTAATGTTCTTTTGACCTAATTTTCTGGTCGAGGACGGACTTGGTCGACGGAGCCCCGCTTCGCGGGGCTCCTACTTCTGGTTGGTTAAAAAAAAAAACCACGAAGGGGATGGCGGGGTCGTAGACCCCGCCATCCCCTTCTAACCTAACCTATCCGAGTCGGGGTGCCCTAAAGTCCAGATTGCATCCAGATCCTCCTGGTAACAATAGAATATTATAGTAAATAAATAATATACTAAACGAATGTTATGTCAAATGTGCATTATAAAAAGTGTTCATTATATCAAAAGAAGTTAGATAAAATGAAATTATATCAACAGATCAATATGACAACTGATCGTTATATTAAATAAAATTATATTAAGTGATATTATGTCAAGTGACCGTTAGATTTTTTGTTATTATATCAACCGTTACACACCCTACCATACTACCTCGATGGTCTAGTGGTTAGCGTATACGCCTCTCACCACGAGGACTCGGCTTCGATTACTGGGTCGGGCAAAGTGTTATTTGTGAACTTTCCGTCAGGAAATTCACAATAGCAGCACGAAGTTGGAATTGTGCCCGGTGGTGATAGGCTCACCCCCTATCCCATGGGACTTAAACATAACAGGTGAAGTGTGGGTGTTGTACACCTCTGCGACATCCTTCTGGGTAATATAGGCGTGATGTTATGTGATGATATGTAAAAAATATACTAAGGGGAGGGCCGGGTCACAGACGTAGATTTTAGTATTTTATTTTACTAATTTTACTAATTGCTAAATAATTATTAAAAAATAAGTTTCGAATGAATAAAACTAAACACGCAACTCAACTACGTTTTTGCGAAATCTGATAGCGAGACAACCCTCTTAAAACTATTTATGTGCCATTTATATTTTCTATGAATTTGGTTTATGATCTATGCGATACTAAAGGCTTCAAATCACAGAGATAGGCTATTCCTGTGAAATACGACGACTATTGCGAGAGATTTTTCATAGTATTTAATGTAGCGTAACCAATAAATGTCACTTTTATTCTAGCTTTAGGCGTGCTTTGATCAAATATTGTTATGTATTGGTTTTATTGAGAAACTAGCTGTTACTTGATATTTCCATGCTTTTGCCTTCTTCTTCTTCTTCGTGTCGATGGCTGAGTCAAATTTTATTGGTCCAATAAGTGGCCACTGTTAACCTGCAAAATTAGGACTTACGTCAACACCAAATTTATCCCCTTGGGGAGTGGCATTTCAAAAAAACTATTGTATTGCTTATAAAATAAAACAAATAAATATCACACAACTTACACTCAACACCATCTAGTCCCAAACTAAGCATATTTATATTATGGTTACTGGAATAACTGATACTAATACATATTCATTTCTATTATTTCTGACTTTATTATTTAATGTTGTGTTAATTTATCTAATGCCTACTGTTTTTGCTAATATTTTTGTTGAATGCCTAATTTTATTGGATGTTATCATTGTTCACTGTTTCAAATTATTTTTTTTTATTCTATTTTAATCTGAATTTAATTTTATTTTCACAAAGTAATTTGCATGTATGTGTCATTAAAACATTTTTTTATTAATTTATTTTATAATCTATTATAATTTTAATTCTATAATCATTTACGATGTAATTATTATTATTATATTTTTTGCCAAGACGTTTTTAAATGATGTGTTCTTCTGTAATTAAAGGAGCACAAGAACTTGATGTAAACCATGACCTGTTTAAAATGTAACGTGTATTCTTTGTTGGAGATCCAAATAAATAAATAAATAAATAAATAAATACATATTTATATATACTTTTTTTTTAACATAAATATAATAGGGTCGTATAGAGATCATAAGTGCAGTTTCGTGCGATTACCTTCAAATTGACTAACTTTGCGTATTACTTTGCTTACTTAAATCCTTTATTCAACACCTTGAGTGTGAAATTTCAAAAAAATATACCTGAATTCTTTTTGCGTGATACGCGCCCGAACATACAGACAGACAGACAGAAAAAAAATATTTTGGCTTCTACTGCTATTATAAAGACCTCTAGTAATAATTCCTCTAGAATGTACAGACATAGTAAATTTACATTTATGCGTTTACTCGGGGGGTGCAGGTTTGAATACTGCTAGATTATTAATTTTTCAACCTTAATATTGTGTATGAGTCATAGCCAAGCCATAATTTACTTTGAAAATACTACAAATACGGAAGAGATTATTTTATTTTGTTTAACTCTCACCCTGAAAAATATTCGTATTTGATATTATGTTTATTTACAGGTACAGTCCAGTTCAGTAATATAATAAGTTTCGAACCTTATTAAAGAGATTAAAAGGTCTTAATCTGTCAGCATATTTATTAACAATTTCGACTGTGCTTAAAATAAGACGATGAAAATAATGACAAAAAACTGATGTCAAATATCGATACGACAACGAATTCCATGAAGTTTTGTTCGTTACAAAACTGAACGTGATATATTTTTCGTAAAATTTAATAACTAATGAAAATGAACATTGACCATTGGTTATTGAATTTATGGTTTCAATAAATTTTGCTATGTGGCATACACTCTGTATAGTTTTACAAATTAAATTGGCATTTGTGCCAGTCTAATCATTTTTTTTTCTAAATATACGTCAAAGTACGCCCTATCATGAACTTCACAATACAACACACAAATAGATTAATATCTATATCACAAAGCTTCCTTACGATTTCACAAGTGACTGAACACACTGGTATTGATACTTCTAGGAATTTAATATATTAGGAACTTGAATCCCAACTCGTGGAAGTACTCTTGAATTCAACAGTAACATGTAAAATTTTGAGTTCAGGAGTATGAGCACTTCAATAGCGTGCCGAATCACAAGAGCTAGTCAATCAGCGATCTTACCTCATATAAATTTAAATTAGATGGTCCAAATGGTCTGCTGGTTGTTCTTTAAAATGTTTTAAGCAGTAAAACACAAAAAAGGACATTATTCTTTAATTCTTTAATTTTTTATTGTACAAATAAAAAACAATACAATAATATAAAATACAATTTTAAATTTATGTACAAAGGCGAGCTTAACCACTAAAATGGGTTTTCTTCCAGCAAACCTTAGAGTGCTAGAGGAAAAAGATACTTTTGAGGGTAAATGGAAATGTACAATAAATTGATAATTATACAGAAGAAAATAAACTACCTATGACTACTTACATATAATATCATGCTTATTCTAAACTGATTGTATACTAATGTATACAATTATATAGACCTACATAAACGGTACATACTATTAAATATAAAATCATACACAGATATTTAATACAATATTATTATACATAAAAATAAAATATATATATGTTTTTATAGATAAATACATAAACATACATATATTATTACAGTTGAGAGTGAAAATGCTCTTTTATTCTTCTTTTGAAGATGTCTAAAGAAGGACTATCTCGAATAGAATGAGGCAAACGATTCCACAATCGAACAGCGTTTATGTTAAAAGAACCATCGTAACAACTGGAAAAGTGAAGAGGAGTGCGAAGTAAGAGAGAGGAAGAAGATCGTCCAGGTTTATCGCGAGGAACCAAGTACTCAAAGCGTTCACGCAGGTATGGAGGGGCTTTGGGGCTATGAAGTATAGTGTAGAGAAGGGAGAGAACATGGCTATCACGACGCAGACGAATAGGTAGCCACTTCAACCGCTGACGAAACTCGGTAACATGATCATACTTGCGGAGACCGAATATGAAACGGATACCTAAGTTCTGCAGCCGCTCAAGTTTATTCAAATGTTCTTCCCTAGCGTCAAGGAAACAGACATCAGCATAGTCTAGAATAGGAAGTAACAGGGTTTGTACAAGAGTAACTTCTGTGTGAAATGTTAGGAATTTTTGAAGACGTTTGAGAGACTGAAACGAACAAAAGACCCTCCTGCTCACCTCCGCAATGTGAGAGTCCCACGAAAGGTTCAAGTCTATGATTACACCTAGGTCCTTAGCACATTTAGAGAATGCTATAGGGACAGAGTCATAAAGAACTGGAAGTAGAGACTGGTGATCTATAGTGTTCAGCATGTATCGTCCACCGATGATCAGGGCTTGCGATTTAATGGGGTTCACTATAAGGCCAAAAGATTTAGACCATTCATAAACTTTGTCCAGGTCAGTGTTCATAGCAGTGATAGCTTCGGTCAATTCTCCAGCTTTGAAATGACGATAAAGTTGCAGATCGTCTGCATAGAGATGATAATGAGAAGTTAAAACCGATGTGATAGCGTTAATAAAAACGGAGAACAGAAGAGGAGATAGTACACCACCTTGAGGAACGCCCGCAGTCAAATCACACCAATCAGAGAACTTCTCATTAGAGTGCACGGACTGCGAACGACCTTGAAGATATGATTTGAACCACCCTATTACAGGACCTGAGACATTAAGAGAGGAGAGGATTCCAAGGAGGATATCAAAATCAACCGAGTTGAACGCACTGCTAAAGTCCAATAATATCAGCACCGTCAGAAGCTTATTCTCCTTGGCGAACCTAATATCATCAGTTACTTTAGTCAGTGCAGTTACAGTGCTGTGGCCAGGTCGAAAACCCGACTGGTAAGGACTAAGTAGGTTATTAGAGGAGAAATATTCGGACAGTTGTCTGTGAACAATGCTCTCAAGGACTTTGGATAGGAAAGGAAGTATGGATATAGGACGAAACTGAGATGGTGAGGAAGGATTTGCAACTTTAGGCAGTGGTATGACATGGGCCTTTTTCCAGGATGAAGGGAAACAGTTTGTGAATAGAGAAAAATTAACTAAATGGGTTACAACAGGAAGGATTTCTGAAAAGATAGGTAAAACCATCTGAATTTGGAGGCCGTCATTACCCACTGCCTTGGTGGAGATGGACTGGATGGATTTCTTAATGTCTTGTTCCGTAACTTGGGTAAAAGAAAAAGAAGTATTTAGAGGCAAAAGACGAGAAGAGAGAGAGTCCAAAGTGGAAGTTTTAGTAGCGACGTCTAAGGTACTTGGTGGTTTAGAGAAGTGGTCATTAAGCACATTGAGATCGAGACCCACACCATTGTTCTCTGTAACCTTACCAATACCTAGAGACTTAAGAAACTGCCATACTTGTGCTGTTTTGAGATTATCAATGGAGTTGTGGATGTGGCGCTTTTTTGCATCTCTACACATACGACTGCAACGATTTCGTAATTTTTTGTAAAGGTCCCAGTTCTCGTCAGATGGACAGCTTTTGAACTTACGTTTAGCTATATCACGCTTTGACATTAATTTCTTATTTTGATTTGTAAGGCAAGGATTATTGTTAAATTGCTTCCGTTCACGTCTTCGCATGCGTGTTACGTTGATACCTATGTTCCTTTTTAGGTCTTAACTACTATCTCCACACCAATTTTCATCAAAATCAATCCAGTTCATTCAGAGCCTATGTCTGAACCAAACAAACTAACATATTATCTTTTCAATTTATACCATCAGTATGGAAGTATAGATAAGATAAGTTTGTAATATTTTTAAAGCAAATTTTAGCTTTGCTATGCCTTTTTGTATTTTATAAAATATTAAAGTTGAAAAATTAAGAATCCAGCAGGACTCGAACCTGCACCCCCTGGGTATACGCCCCAAGTGCTTTGCCAATTCAGCTATGGACTCGTATGCTGCCGGACTCGAAATTTCTCAACTCTTTTGTGCCAGCCTTAGCTAGACGAACCTTATTTCGAGTTCGGCAGCATACGAATCCATAGCTGCATTGGCAAAGCACTTGGGGCGTATTCTTAAATTTTCAACTTTAATAGTTTATAAAATACAAAAAGGCATAGCAAAGCTAAAATTTGCTTTAAAAATATTACGAATATTTGATAAAAATGCGTCATCTCTTGACAGTAATAGTGTTGATCTTAATTCAAACTTATTGTATGTGAATAGTGACTTATCACATCACATAGATGGCGCTAAAACCAAATAAGGTTCGTCTAGCTAAGGCTGGCACAAAAGAGTTGAGAAATTTCGAGTCCGGCAGCATACGAGTCCATAGCTGAATTGGCAAAGCACTTGGGGCGTATACCCAGGGGGTGCAGGTTCGAGTCCTGCTGGATTCTTAATTTTTCAACTTTAATATTTTATAAAAGATAAGTTTGCTTACACAATTCTTTTAACATCTCCTCTATTTAATAATATTGTTACGTTAGACAAAACACCTTAAAATCACTCCAATACTGCTGTTTTCTTTTCAAACTTCTGATGAGCCAAGCAAAATCTCAGTCAGATCTTAGACCACAAAGGCTTTGCCGTCGGACGCACGGAAAATTGTCTAACAGACTGCAAACAAACTTGGTTGGTACGGAATCCGGCAATCCGAGGCAAACATTCAACCCAACTTATTTAACTTGAAATGTCCTGCGCAGACATAAATCTGTCCGGCGTGTATAGCAGGTGTTTCGACTTACAGAACTTGTGATTTATTCACTTAATCTTCTAGTTCTTGGTGGAGTACATACGATGTTTTTATTATTCTGTTAGAGTTTATGAATTAACGTAACTGTTCATAACCATTGTTTAAAAAAACTAAAACACAAAAGAAAAATAAATACTTCTTTTTGTAATGCATCTTTTATAGAAAATTAAGAACTATTAAGACACTAAGTAAGAATAAACTTGTCGTCTTCTGAATAACTACATTCGATTTGTTTATAATCTTCGAAAGTATGACCACGTGTCTGCTTTTCGTTCTGAACTTAGATGGTTACCAATTCGCCAACGCCGCAGTTTGCGTGCTCTCACCACTCTTTTTTCCTTCCCTAATTCTCCTACGCCTCCTGTCTATCTATCTCCTTACCTTCAATACTTATGCTCTAACCATGATAGAAATCTCCGCTCCGCTAATAATCGCTTACTGTTATGTCCCGCCCATACTTCTGGTATCGTGAATTCTTCATTTTTCGTGCAGTCTGTTATCCTCTGGAATGCGCTCCCTCTTGAAATCAGGATGTGTAACAACCGATTCACTCTCAAAATCAAAGTTCGTGAGCTCTTGTTAAGCAAATTAGCAGAATAACTCATCTATAAGTTACGTTATTAATAGTAGTAGTAGTTTATGTATATTATATTATATTATTTATAATATCATATGTAAATGTATTTAATAATAATATGTATTACATTTATTTAATTCTAAATATATAATGTATGTATAATAAGTCTATGTATATGGTATTTTTATATATATTCATTCATTATAAATCTTCCTATAATCCTTTATAAAGATAAAGTCCTAATCTAATTATTAAACGAAATATGCACCTACCACTTTTTAACTCTGCATCACCCTAGGTTGACTGTTAGACAATGCCTTTGGCATTAAGTCCGCCTTGTACATTTTTGTTGTGCTAAAGTAAAATAAATAAATAAAATTAATAAGTAGGTATAAATAAGTAGTACTGTGGTGGCAAAATTGACATTTATCTATTTCTCATGCACATATTATTTCTTTTGTTCTCGCACAATTGATTTTGTTTAAAACAAATCGAAAATATAGTAATACTATATTATTAGTCGAGAAAAGCAACAAAATCGTTCCATCGCATTGGCGGTTTAAATACATAGAGTTGTACCTCTAATAAACAATTACAATCATAAATGCAACTGAGTTAATAACTCGCTATGACTTAGGACTGATTTTCTCCTGATACCTTTTCAGTTTGAAGAATAGGCGATATTTCACCCAAACATACGACGACCGCCATTGCGCAGCCGGAATTCTTTCAATTAAACTTCCTAACGAACCAGTCTAGGCACTATCATTGCGCACGTGATTTCGCCAAAGGCGGAACTTTCCAAAGCAATTAGGAATGTTCTATTCCTTCAGTTCGATTAAACTTTGATCTCTGAATCCTATGATAAGACGCGCTCCATTCTATTCCATTAACGCCTTGCCTTTCTGGCTTACTTTTATTTAACGTCTTCATTAAAATTTACGTCTTTTATAACAGACATCATGAATAGACTGTATCTTAAAGTTTGACACCATTTTGTAATAATATACAATATTGTACTGCTATCCGCCGATAAAGACTGTTGGTTTTAATTAAAATTTTAGGTTTGATAGTAATAAAGTTAATTAAATTTTAGACCTATTATCAAAATTTAACTTGGAACTTTGGATGGAGCTGATAGCTATTTATGTTTCGTTTTATATTTTAAATGGAAACAACTAAAAAGTCTCCAATAAAATTAAATATCCTCGTTTAAACAATTGGAATACGTCCGTCTAAAACACGTGTTTGGCACTCAGTCAAATCTATTGTTAAAAAACCAGTAAGTAAAACTTACATAGTTCATCCTGCAAGAGGCGATACACGAACTTTGGAATAAGGAAGTGTGCTCCGAAGCCCACAATGGGGAGAGGAAATCCTCTTTACATAGTGATGTGTACTTCAAAATTAAACATTAACTCCTTGAGCTGTTAATACCTCTAGCCTCTACCGCTAACTTAACATTTCACCTCCAAATCCTCATAGTAAGAAGTTAATGCACGTAATATAAGTAGACATTATCGTGATTCATTGCGGGTTCCACAATTGCTATTCGATAAACTACTTTAATTTTATACATGTGCACCTGCTATCCAATTAAATTTCTGTCTATTTGGTAATTGTTGCCCAAAATGGTTGTTTCTTTTGGTCAACTGTTTTGCCGCTAATTAATACGGAATGAGGGCTATCGCGTATGAATTTAGCGCCAAGGGTGCTTGTGTAGCGTGGGGTCTCCGAAATGTCCAATTTCACTATTGCGGGTTGGCTACGCGGTTATTGAGTTAATACTTGTTTATAAAAAATTTTTAGTTCTATTTTTATTACAGCTGTATATAGTTAGGTATTCAATTTTGTTTTTTTTAAATAAGTTATTAGAATATTTAAATGTATAGTACAATGTAATTCTGTTAAAATATACCACTAATTATATCTTGTTTATTAAGGCACAGTTTTGAGAGCAACGAAGAATGCACTCGTGCATAAGACTCGTATGAAAGCAAGAGAGACGGATGTAACTAATGCCAACTTGAAATCGTAACGAAAAAAACGTTTTCTTTAATATTCTTTGTTCGTTTATATAAAAACGTATTAACTTAATGGTTGGGGTAAATTTAATGTAATAACAAACTTTGACAGGACCTCATTCTACAGTGGCACCACCTGGTGAGACAAAAACCGAAAGCCCTCATTAAAAATGTAAAAGTATTTGATTAGCAAACTAGCAAAACCAAAAATATTTGCGTGGCAAAGAGATGTCATGAAATGGGTCTAGCAAAGATAATCAAGTCGGGGACAACGTAAATATTATTATTAACTTATTATTTGGTGGTACCGAGCCAATATTGCAATAACGGGCCACGCGAGGCAAACTTGTGGACCACAGAGTAAGTTTGTTTGTGCCTCAATATGCATTTGAGCCTTTGGGATCTCTAACTTTGTATACCACTCTTTATATAGAATTCAGTGGGGTGTACTATACTAGCGTACTGCTACTAACTTTTGCGTAAAGTTTAATACTAATTTGTACTGTTCCAGTATTAGTATTGTAGCGTACGGACGCAAAGTTTGGACATGATATGGGTTGCATTTAGGAAATTAGAGTGCTTGTATAATATTCGGTGAGTTTGTGGTCAAAATCAAATTATTTCATTTAATGATTTGATGTTTAATTGACACTGAGTATAGTTATTTCTGTATTCAAACTCGTCGTTTTGTATAATAATTGAATCAGATTTGTCAAGCCTTATTAAAATGGTTCTCTTTTTTATAATGTAAACATTCTTTGTACATTTGCCTAAGTTTATATATGTACTACTCAAATAAATATAATATTCAAATAAGTTTACTGTAACTGTAGATCACCTATCTATAATCTACAGTAAATACACCTTATAGAATAAATTATACGAATAGAACTCTGAGTTCCAAATAGAGTTAAATTAATTTACAATATTTTATTGAAATCGTTTGCGTTCTTCTACGAGTATAGTATTGTAAGTATATTAGACAATTGCCTCGTTGGTCTAGTGGTCTGCGTATGTGCTTCTCACCGCGAGGTCTCGGGTTCGATTCCCGGGTCGGGCAAATTGTTATTCGTGATTATGTCCGTCAGGAATTTCTCAATAGCAGCACGGAATTGAATTTGTGCCCAGTGGATGGCGATAGGCTCACCCCCTATCACATGGGACCTAAACATAACAGGTGGGTGTTGTTCACCTCTGCCACACCCTTCTGGGTAATATAGGCGTGATGTTACGTTAAGTAAAGAGTGGGCAATTCCAACATCAGCGAAATTTCACTTTGATCAAACTTTAATAGAAAATGATTAATTTAAAACTCGTAATATGTAATTGTAAGCAATATTTAATGTGCTCCTTGAACTATAACTTAGTACAGTTTTTTTTAAAAAAAATATTATACTACGCCCACCGCGAACGAACGTGCAGTCCACCTGCTGGTAAGTGGAGTTAGTACAGCCCACGAACATCAACAATCCACAAAAGCAGATTTTAGATGCGTCGCTGCAGCTAAGGACTACGGTGTTATGCCTCATGTGCCAGTAATTTCAGGGCCTGATCTCACCACCGAACCGGAACACAGTAATGCAAGCACTACTATTTGGCGGTAGGTTAAAAGTGAGACGGTGGTGCTGCCGCCCTCGAGCTCATTCACAAGAGCTCTACTACCAGTATTTCCTAGATGAAATAATAACATCAGCCTTGTTGGTAAGCTGGCTTACAGCTTCGCCCGGGTAAAAAAAACAGATGCCTCTTTTACAGTTATTCTATAGACTCGGCTTCTTTTCACAACGCGAGGGGTGAAGTCATAGTCCATTTTCTAAACATGCTTTTTGAATTCCGCGACATTTTGTTCTTAGCTGACGAAAATGTGAGCATATTTTGCAGTTTAATGAATTTTGCGAGCGGATTTTATAAATGTCATATGAAGTATGAGTTTTTTTATGTTAAAAACATAGCAGTGAAATACTTTTTTTTTCTATTTGTATGTTTGCTATAACGGTTTTGATTAAAGTAAGATGGGAACAAGTACTCTAAAAGAAATAACTACTATCGTAGTATAAGTTAAACTATGTTTTTTACAAAGCTACCAGAAAAGTCGATTTATGTAAAACTCTAGAGTAGATATTATTGTGAAACTGTGCCAAGTAACAACATATATGCGTAAAATAAAAGTAAGAAACAAAATAGTCCGTCATACCATAGAAATTATTAGATTTTGATAAATTGATTGCACCCTACCGCCTTTATTTTGGTATTTGCACTTGTTTACGCAAATCATTGCAATATATTTTTTTTAATTAATTCATTAATTCATTTATTTCTTTGTGGATCATAGGTTAGTATTACAGTTCTTAAATTTAATGTTATATAGTACGCTATGTCCTACCACATGCTGCGGTGTACAAGTTTAATTCATTAAAATGATAAACGCTAATTCATTGCAATGATTTAGTTATAGTGCACTACCTACATACTTTTGATATTTTACTATTGTTCAATGACGACGAATGTAAAAATTATATTATGTAATTCAACAATGTTCTCAAATGATGTAATTCGTATTATGAGAATAAAGTATCTTTAATTAAATATTATTTATTTGATATGCTGATTAGCTTACCGATAAATTTACTTTGTAATATATTTCTAGCTATAATTCCGTTGTAATAATATTGTAACGCTAATGTCAAAGCTATATTTATGTTAGCTGCACATATCAGACAGACATCATTATATCCATGTCAACTTAGTTTTTAGCTTACAACTTAGTAGTACCTACATTTTTTATGTATGTCTGTTTTGCAATATTTTTTTAATGTTTTGAATATTATGTGTGACTAATCTATGTCAATTAATGTAAAAAAAATATTTTAAAAATCATTACATCTAATGAATTGTTTGAGTTCGTAATTTGTTTAAATTTTAAAGTTAAGAAAATTATACCTTCATGCTAAATTTATTAACACTACGTTGCATAAAGTCAACTTTTTGTTTCCTCTAGGCCCGTGTTATAAAACTAATTACTTGGCACAGTTTCACAATAATATCTACTCTAGAATTTCTCGAGCAAGGATATGAAGATGTCACAACCGAGGCCTGTTGCACTCGAGCTCTAATGACATGTGTAACGAACTTGTACTGCTTATTCTAACTAGTAACTTCACTTCTGTAACATGTACTTCTTATTTCTTAGAGTAACTTTACTTCTTTATCAAGAAGGACGTATTTCTTGGAGTAATCTGTTAGTTATAAGCCAGGCAAGACTTTACTGAGTTCTCGTCAAAATAGTAACTTACGCTAACAAAGTGTACTGCATCTTAATGGAATGCCCTAAATATGGCGCAGCCCGCCACGACTGCGAATCTGCCCTCGAGGAGAGTCTAACAACCGACACCCTACCCCTACTGATGGCAGATCAGAAAAAAAGGGAAGTGTTGATGCGATATTTATGCAGAAGAGATTATGCTGAGAGCTGGTAGAGCAAATGGAGCGACAGCATAAAGGAGCAGAACATAATAGGAAAGAATACCTAGTACGTAAGGAACACTCACTTAGGAATAAACTATAGGAATGCCCAAAAAGGGAAAGGAAGGAACACATACACAGGACATATAGAAAGGAAATAAACATAGAGTTTGAAGTAGTTGCATAATAGAAAGCAACAGTAGCTATAGAAAAAAAAAAAAAAAAACAAAGTGTACTGCAAAACTACTACCCTAAACATGCAGTTGAGAAACTCATGATTCATCATGACTCATCTTATTCCTTAGAGTAAGTTTACTTTTCTATCATGAAGGACTTATTTCTTAGAGTAACTTTGTTTAGCATAAGCCAGGCGAAACTTTACTATAATCACGTTAAAATATTATAAAAATTAAATTATTATAATTAATATTAAATAAAAAAAGTATTATGTTTCATGTAAATCGTCAGTAAGCAGTACTGTATCGAGCAGTCGGAAGACTTTAAAGTCGGTCACAAAAAGATAACGTTTAAAGCTTTTCATAATTTTTTGATGGTAAAACCAGACTTCCTTCCATAAACACTGCAGACCTCAGTATAAATTTATACTTGAACTTGACTTGAAAAAACTAAAATCTAGAAAAAGAAGAAGAAGAAAACCGAAAAACCGAAATCAAGTCACCCTTGAAAACAATCTTAAAAATATGCATAGATTTCACGCAAGTCCCATTATAAAATTGCCTTAATAACCTATGTGTAAAAATACTTTTAGTATTTTATATTACAGTAAACAAATTCATAATTTGAAGATTAACCTAAAAAAAAAATCATGTTTTTGTCAACAAAAACATGATTTTTATTTAATTAAAATCTTGAACGCTTTTAAGACACCCTATAATTATTTGCCCATAAGTATATCTGCATAATTGCATGTGTTTGCGTGAATTAGTGCCGTAGGGCATGGCATATGCAGCGTACGTATGTGGTAGTGTAGATTCTGTAACGGCAATAGAGTTCAGGCAACCGCATTAATCTAGAGAGCGCAAGTATGTTTATTAAACACGCCTGTAATCGACCGTTATGACCTCAATAAATAATATTTGGATTAATTAATTAATTGTTTAATGATTCTTCTAAATATTTAATTTTGCAAGTTTCCTATTTTTTGAAAAAATAGTGGCGAATCAAACTATAGTTCATCGGACATGAATATATATTTAAGATTAAATACCTGATGAGAATACTGATAATAAGTAAGTATTGGTTAGTTCGAAGCTAGACCTTTCGGTTGGATGTGACAACCGATTTAGCAACATAACATCACGCCTATATTACCTAGAAAGGTGTGGCAGAGGTGTAAAACACCCACACTTCATTTATGTTTCGGTCCTATGGGATAGGGGACGACCCTATCGCCATTCACCGGGCACAATTCCAACTCAGTACTGTTATTGTGATTATCCTGACGGAAAATTTACAAATAACACTTTGTCTGACCCGGGCATCGAACCCGAGACCTCGCGGTAATTATAGGTACCACGCCCAGTTTGCACCTAGTTATGAATAAAGGAAAGTTACCAGTAAATATATTTGTACAGTATTAACAGTATAAACATAATGAGAACAATAGAAAGCATTAAGGAAATAATTGCTCCTGTCTTGTTAACTGATGGAGTAGCGCAAATGCATTTGATACAGAATCGCCCACGGGTACAATAAGAAATAAACGATGTATTTTATATTACAGAACTTGATTGGAAGTAATATTTGTTATTATTTTGTAGTTTTTGTACACGGTATTTTTAAGTTTTTTTTTTCTTTTTAAAAACGTAGCCTGCAGGTATAACTCCTGTGTCACGGGGATGTTCACAAGCATACATTTCACATACACAGAGTCAGAACAAATCTTTGCGGATCACACAAAGATTGTCCCGTGTGGGGATCGAGCCCACAACACCAGCGTAATTGAAAGCGGCCACTACGCCAACCGTGCACTCAAAATAATCAATTGAATCTGCAATTCACATGATGGTAAGAGGCAACTACAGGCCACAATTTAAAAAATAATCATTTAGGGATTTGCCCACAGATATAGATCTACAGATGTAGATCTATATCTGTGGATTTGCCTTAAGTTTCCCAAACTAAAATTACTCTTCATTAGAGTCAAATATTATTACTTTGGAGCATATTCATAGGAAGGTTCTATCACTCCATTTTACTTTGATATTTTCAGCTTCAAGCAGAGCAAAAGAACTTTCAGAGAATATAATTCAATTAAAGACGTTTCCTCTTTCTCGTTACTTTATTAAAGCTAATGAGCGCTCTTGTTTTCTTCATTTTCTGAAACTATTCAGTAAAGGTCGTTGAATTGATCGTTTTTAATGGCTAAGGATAATATACAGGCGATTATTCTTCAAGATATTTATCGTGCATACAGGCAATTGTTCTTTAAGATATTTGGCGTGCTTTTGCCTTATTGTTTTTCACAGAGCATATTATTTAAATATCAAAATCTAATAAAGAATGACGCCACTGTTGGACACGACATTGACTTAAAATTTAAAGCACTTAGCTAAAAGTTTGCACAAGTTTGTACAAGTAACTTACCGAACATCGGATCCCGGCAGATTCGTGATGCTCAAGACTTTACACTTACCTGTTACGAACGTCTGTTACACGACCGATGATGTTGTTAAATTCTTTAGTTCCTTTCATGGGTTAATAAATATTTTATAGGTATAATCAGTTATTGGGATGGCAGGAGCTGGATGTTAAGCACTCTGTTAATTAATCGTAAACACGAATCTGTACGATTAATTGACAGAGGTGTGTGCCGTGGGTTCGAACCCGAGACCTTTGACTTCGCAGTCCTACAGTCTCCCACTCGGCTATCGCAGCAACTGTCAATGCTTATCCAGTAATAATTAGGTGTTTATTGCTCTTATCACAATGCAAACAGTTCTATGCCAACTGTAACAAAACCAAATAAATGGAAATATGTTTATTCAACGTCTGTTTGTAAAGTGACTCAATTACATTAATTTATATACATTTGCGTATATTTCCGGCAGGCGACGTGTATGATTATGATTACGTAACAAAGTAAACCCCTTTAGGCGCCAATAAAAGAGAGTGCCTATATAAATAAACGAGTTTAGGCGGTATGTAATATAGGAGAGTTGAGTAGGTAATATTAAAAACCGGCTAAGTGCGAGTCGAACTTGCGTACATAGGGTTTTGTACCATTATCTTTAAAAACGACAAAAATCTTGTTTGTTCTATGCGTGCCGTTAATACTCTTTTTTTACGGAACCCTATAAATTCAATGTAAGTTACGCACTTCTGCATTTTCAAGCATGTTTTACCTAAAATATAGTAAGATTAGTAATAGAGCTTCTGAACATTCAACTAACGAAAACAAAAACGACCTTTTTTTAAGCTGGAAGAATCACTTAGGCTTTGGGAGAAACGGTATTGGCTTTTCCCTCAAATTTATTCACCAAGCCTCAAATCTACATGGACTTATATTAGACTTACCTTGTAGAAAACACAGGTCTTGCTTTTTTGTCACAAATGCACAGTCCAAGTTAAGTCGTTAGACTTAGGGCCGGTTTCTGGAGTTTATGATAAACTCACATGTAGTACTTAACTGTTTAACACTAATTAGCAGGTAAGTGTTGCTGATAACTTTTTAGCGTTTAACAGTCCATTTTTCTTGTAAATTGTCTGTCATTCAAATAAAGTGCAATTTACCGCCCTGCTAATAAAACACGGAACGGCAACGTCGCTGCTGTGCGTACCGATACAGCGATGCAATTGATCGCTAGAATAAATCTATTTCGAAAAGTAATAATTACCTAGTTTTATATTTTGAATAAGATACATGTATTATGTTATGTTCTCAAATATGATTTTATTCTTAATATAATAAATTTACCATATACAAAGGCTATCTTAATTCAAATTGAATTATATTATTATATTGTTAAAAAATATAGATCAAAATGATCCGTACTACGATTATTAGTCTGCGTTCCAATATTTTTTGCGTGAAATGAGACGTCATGTCATCTATTCCCGCCGTATTTTACTAAACACGATCGGAAATGTCAACATTTTGGTATGGATTTATCTTTTCGGCTATAACATAATTCTATTGCCCGGTGGATGGCGATAGGCTCAACCCTAATCCCATGGGATCAAAACACAACAGGACAAGTGTGTTGTACACCTCTGCCACACCATTCTGAGCAATATAGGCGTGATGTTATGTTTATGTTATGACACTAATTAACGCACTAACATATGAATAAATTATGATTTTATAACATGTAGGTTTTTACGTGCGTGTCGCAAAAGATTTATATAATAAAAGAATATAAAAAGTGCCATCTCTTTTTTTTTATAAACGACTCCCGCACTAGGAACAACTCCTGTGTCCCGGGGGTGTTCACAAACATACATTTTACACACACAAATTACATCCAGAGTCAGAACAAATCTTTGCAGATCACACAAAGATTTGTCCCGTGTTGGGATCGAACCCACAACACCAGCGCATTTAAAAGCGGCGAGGCGACCGCTTTAACATCGTCGCCAACCATGCACTCAAATTAAAACATATAAAAAAACTACTGAGGTGTCAAGGGACACCCGGATGGAACGAAGTTCGGTAATTCCAAATAACAACAAATCAGGATTCGCATCCGAGATTGCAGTAAAAGGTATGCGACCTTAACCACTAAACAAATAAAACAGTCTATTTATAAACTAAATACGGTAACAAAAATTTAAACCAAATTAAAATAAAAACAAACATTAAGACAATTAAATTATCAAGCGTAGCAAGCGTACACAAGATCATTCAGAATCATTTTAATCATTCTCTTAAAATAATCGAATGATACTTATAAAATCATTGTGGAGATATTATCACAATACTCCTATAGGCTGAATGGCTACATAACAATATTTCCTGCGCCTTACACACTTAATCCCAACTAATACTAATATTATAAATGCGAAAGTAACTCTGTCTGTCTGTCTGTCTGTCTGTCTGTCTGTTACGCTTTCCCGCTTAAACCTCGCGACCGATTTTGATGAAATTTGGTACAGACAATCTTTAGACCCTGAGACAGAACATAGGCTACTTTTTTTAAAAAAAAAAGGGATGAAGGGGTTGAAATAGAGGTTGAAAGTTTGTATGGGATTTCTTAATTTTAAAAGATAAAACCATGAAACTTTATATTTAAGTACTTGATAAGAAATCATTCGCTTTTGAAGTTTAAATTCCTTTTAACGAATGCTCTGCATCGCCACCGCTGCCGTCGGTCGTAGTCGCGTACATTCGCCGAAGTGTGGCGGCATCTGTGGCAGGCATCGTTGTCGGACGCATGCGATTAGACAAATTTGCGCTATAGAGAATTACATTTTTCGATCCAGTAAAATTATTTTATTGTTTCGTATAACTTTTTAAGTGTTTTTTATTAACTTGATATTTCTTTTAGTTTATAGTTTAGTTTCCTTTACTTTAAAAAAATCCGATTTGCTTTTATTTCCTTTTTTCCTTACTAGGGTATTTTTAAATAGGTCGTAGTAGGTAATAATACTAATAATATACAATAAAATACAAACTTAACTTTGCGGTTTGCTCCCGAACCGCAAAGTTAAGTTTGTCGTAGGTTATAAATGACCTATGACAAACTTATATTTGCGGTATAGATTTTAATTTTTAAGTGGTATAGGTAGTATATTTGATATTGTACGTAGTGACCGTTGGTTATTTTATAATTCTGTTAGGTAGGATAAGACATTCGTATAGATATTAGTTTATAGGGATTTTGCTTATTATTGAGTTTAGATTAGTTATTATCAGAAATAGGTATATTTAGGTAGGTAGGAATTTTATTTTCTGTTATTGAGTTTTTTTATTGATGTACCTACCACACAGATGAAATAGCGGCAGATAGTTTGTTTGTTTGAAAGCGCTAAGTTTAAAAACAACTGGGTGAATTTTGATATTTAACATTACGCTAAACTCTACGGGCTGTCTCGGACGCACGTGTCGCAATTTCTATTATTTCGAAATTTGAAGTAGTTTCGAAGTAGGTACATGAGTTGTTCCTATTTGTCTGTTTTGATTTGTTTGAATATTATTTTCCTTGAGTTTTTGTCGTATATTTGTTTTGGTCGGTTTGGTAATAGATAGGTAAGTAAGTGCATGAGTTGTACCTACTATTGTTATATTGACATTGTTACCTTTAGCATTTTTTGTTCATAAAACGACATCCACGCGGACGAAGTCGCGGGTAACAGCTAGTTTTAAAATAATTCTTATCTTCAAACTTTCGCGCTATTCGAATTTCAAAATATCAAAAGCGAGGTTCATTCAAACACACGCATAGACTTATAATGCCTAGATAAATAAACTGCTTGTATGAATTTAAGTATAAAGTAAGGCTAAAAACAGATTGATTGAAAATTATAATGCACCGCTTGGCGGACAGACAAACTAAACGAAAATCTGAAAAATACCAGAGAGTTACACTGAACTGAAACGGCACAATTAAAGTGGCTTTACATTTCATGCGTGTACTCGGTTTCTAGGAGTAATAATTCTATGACCACACATAACAAACCTTATCTTTAACATTATTTTTCTGCGATTATCTTGCTTTCTTTTAAATTGTATTCGCAAGTTTACTCGCGATATAATAATATCAGATCTCACTATCAATAATCTCATTACCAATCCCAATGACATAATTAGATGTGTTCTAATCGTATATTCCATGAAATGTACATAACAAAATTAGTAAACATTCTGTGGTAATATTAAAAAATAATTTGCTTTTGAATTTAATATAGTTATGACGCGTACACTTGCTAAACACACAATAATGAAGAGATTATAACGCGTATGACTTGGTTAGCACAATAGTAAAGAAAGGTAATAATGTGTACTTGCTAAAATACAAAAGCATTTATTATCGTGTGTATAAAATCTCTACTTACCTAAATCCATCAGCAATAATATATCCAGAACTTGTGCAGAAACACTGTCAGGATTCATTATTGTAACTATTTTTAATAATTTATTATGTACAAAACACCTTTAAACACTCAACAAAAGGCGGGAATTGTATTTTTTTTTTAAGTTATGATAATATTTTTTTTTAGTTACTTTATTATTCATAGAGAGAAAAAATGAAAATATTTCGCTTGCTTTCTCTATGCGCAGCATATTTCTGTAGCACCAATTAGTTCCGAAGTCGCGCGATAGATGGCGTTGGGATCGAATTAGATCGCGCTATGGTTTCGTTACAAGGTCCTGTATATAAGGTCCACCGATTTAGAGTTTAAGTATGTTCTGCAGATCCAAGTGAGTAGTAATGTTCACGATATCGAGCTATTTATTCCCTGGTATCTGACTAGAACAGCGATCGTGTACGCCTTCGCAGACCTTTCTGAGCGCGCCAGCGCCCCTATTTTTGCAGAAACTCAACCAACTCTAGTAATTTTTTTTTCTTATTATTTTTTTAATTTTATTTATTTTTTCTATAAGCGAGATGGAGCGACGGACACAGAAAAACGCGCATTTTTTTTTTTAGTAACTCGATTCTAGTTATTTTTTTCTTTATAGTTTTTTTTTTAATTTAATTTATCTCTTTTTTTCTATAAGCGAGAAGGAGAGACGGACACAGAAAAATGCGCACGCCGAGCGGCGTGCGCATTTTTCTGTTTTGTCTGATGATGTAGCACCGTAGCTGTAACGTAGCATGTAATTACTACGCTGCTACGAGAATTGCTACGAAAAGTGTCGTTACAACTTTTCGTTCCTTTTTTTTCCGCCTAGCCCCCTTTCGCAACGCGCAATAAGGAACTTCGTTCCAATACGTTACTATACCTAAATATTAATTATCTATGCTTGGTTTGATGTATTTGCGGTGCGACTGGTTTACCCATTGAACATAAATATCTACATAAAGATACCTAGTTATGAAAAGCTTCAAACGTAATCCCTTCGTGACCGACTTTCAAGTTTGCGAACTGCCCAACTCTATACTCCTACTGAAAATGTATATTTATCCCAATAACTCTTTGTGGCAATTTTGAATCTACACAGTTTACAGGCTGATTTGAGGGTAGTATCTAATTGATTATTTTATAGCATTTAGCTATGCTTTGCAAATAATACTTAAAAAACTGTTTAATCTTTTTGAGACCGGCACGACTTGAACCTGTAACTTCGGAATACCGTTTCGCTGCTTTAATATACGGTCGGGTAGTAATTTTGCAGTTGTAAACTACAGTATTGTTTTGCAAATCACCAAAACCTGCCCTATATTGCTTGTTGCCTGTAAGAAATTGCTCTTAAGCGATAAGGCCGTCCATTGTACACTTGAAATTATTTATGTTTATTTTTGTACAAATTATCAAACTATATATTTATCGTACAATAAAGAGTATTATATCTATCTACACTTTGTCAGCGTAAGTTGACATTTTAACGTGAACTCAGTAAGGACTTGTCTATGCTATGACAAACAAAGTTACTATTAGGAGTAAGTCTTACATGTAGAAGACAATTCACTATAAGGAATAAGTAGTACATGTTACAGAAGTAAAGTTAGTAGCAGGAATAAGCAGTACAAGTTTGCTACACATGTCATTAGCGCTCGAGTGCAACAGGCCTCGGTTGTGACATCTTCATATCCTTGCTCGAAGTTTTAGAGTAGATATTATTGTGAAACTGTGCCAACACTTTCCAGTAAGAAGTTAGTTTTATAAGACGGGACTGGATAAATCTAAGAAAACTTTTAGTAGATAGTTTTAATTTGGCAATATCTTATCAAGATTTTAGTACTGGTTTCTTTTTTATTAACTTTCTAATAATTTACAAATACAAATTACTAGTATTCTTGTTAACCCCCTCTTGTTAAGCTTAATTCGCTTGTGTTAAAAGGAATTTCAAGTCCGTGCTGTGATGGCCAGGTTTCGAACCCACGAGCTCTCGATCGTAAGACCGATGCCTCATCCATTGCGCCACGGCCGCTTCAAGTTCAACGATGAAACCGGTTTCTCGGTTTCTGATCTCTTTGCCCGTTCAAAGTAAGAAGTCGAAACTTGATTAAATTGGATTCAGCTTTGAACTAGGCTCTATGCGTTCGGTGAAATAATTCCTTGAAGATTATAAAATTCACCTCTTTTAAAGCAGTGGGCTAAGTTTAAAAAAATATTGATGGCAAAATATGCGCACTCTAACAAAATTTTGCGGAAATCAAACAGTTTTTTTAGAAAATGGACTATGACTTCACCCCTCTCGCTTTGGCAAGAAGCTGCAAGCAAGGCGGATGAGACCGTATCTTAAAGCAGCAAACGGTATTCCGAAGTAACAGGTTTAAGTCGTGCCGGTCTTAAAAAGATTAAACAGTTTTTTAAGTATTATTTGCAAAGCATAGCTAAATGCTATAAAATAATCAATTACATACAATAAAATAATTGTAAAGAGGCCACTGTTATTTCGATCTAGGCTCAGGCATCTAGGAAATACAGTTATAAGTATTATATGTTTGGTACTACCTTATGGGTTAAAATATTGCATTATGTTTCATATTTTCGAAACATTTTCATTTTAAGTATCACACACAGATTATTCACGTTGAAAGAAGGAATTTGAAATATTTCTGATGAAAAAGTAAATTAATCGGACGTTGAATGTCGATATTTCGTCGGAAATTCCGTTTATTAATGAGTATAATTTTAATAAAATATTTGGATAATTATCTTGGGGCAACTTATTTGTTCTTAAGTGCCTAGTCCAGTGTCAGCTCAAATTATACAACAGATTTTTTAATTTTTTATTTAAAACATTAGTTCAATATGTATACGTCACTTTTCTTCAAAATATCGGTAGTGTAAGAGACGTTCGTAACAGGAAAGTGTAAAGTCTTGAGCATCACGAATCCGCCGGGATCCGATGTTCGGTAACTTACTTGTACAAACTTGTTCAAACTTTTAGCTAAGTGCTTTAAATTTTAAGTCAATGTCGTGTCCAACAGTGGCGTCATTCTACAGTAGATTTCAATGTTTAAATAATATGCTCCTAAAGACCTTAGAAGGCAAATTTTGACACTTAAAATGGCTTGAGGAGTAATTTCCTGTAGTTTATATACGGCCATTTAAAGTGACTTATTCTTCGACCTTTTCAAAATAGTTTTGGAGATTATTTTGAAGCAGGCAAGATAACAAGAGCGCTCATTAGGATCTGTAAGATGGCTTGTAACTTGAAAGAGGAAACGCGTTTAATTTGAGCTATTCTCTCAAGTTCTTCAGTTTTGCTTTAGGTTAAACGTTGGCGGTAAGAAGGCATTTGAAGACGATTTTGAGAAAGATGCTAAATTAATTCACCTGTAAAACTACTGTAGGACTATTTCGTGATTTATCGGTGCGGGAGAGGCGCGGTAATATTTTCTTATAAAAAATGTCGGCCCAGCGCCTACTTTTCATTAAGAATACTTTAGAACGCCGCACCGCTTCCGTGCCGAGTAATTGGAAATCAGCCTATTTCACTTCCATAGTAGTAAACGCGGGTCGGCTTAGAGAAGTATGGTAATCAAACATTGGTTTGAACTATTAGGCGCGTATAATAACCGATCGGGCGCAGTACTGTTTTGCTGTTCAACGATCCAAAATTTATTTTTCGGTTTATACCAAAGCCAGTAACGAAACATCGCAATCTATCTCGGAGCCAACGCCATCTCCCAAGTAAAGCTGTAGCAAACCGTATGTATTCGGTACTGAGTAACGGGTGCGCCCTCAAGTACCGAGTAACGAAACGTTACTTTCGAATGTGCCTCGTTACTCGCACGATTTCGTATCCCGCATTTTTTGTAGTATGGGTTCAGTTCACGCAGGTAAGTTGATGCGTGTATTGAAACGTTTGCTGATCGTGCGTTTGTTTACTTAATCTGTGGTTTTATGCATGCACGTATTACGCGGGCTTATTCGATGAATTTATAAAAACATATTATATTGGGAAAAGACAAAGGCTACTTTTTACCACGGGAAAATATCTGGTTGAAGATATCTTTATTTCTCATAAGAATTAAATTCACTTACATGAGAAAAGCAGTAGGTACATGCAAATATTAGTCGAGGCGGCTACAGTCCAACACTTTCAATTAACATTTCACATCAAAACACATAATTACAATATGCCACATTAATTAATTATAAACAATACTACAGGATTCAATCGCTAAATAAAATTAAATCACGAGTACAAATAAATAAATATCACAGTTTTGTAAAAACACAATTTGCTTTGTTATTGAGGGTAAATCTTATTCGACGCTTCGCGGCAGTCACTAGTCGGCGCGCTAAACTACACAGAATGAGCGTAGCTAGAAGCGACATGTAAACATGACTGTGTTTTGCACGTATTTGGTAAAAGTAATATTGCTATTGAGCGAAATACTAATTGATAATTGATTTTTTATTTTATTAACTTGCAGTTATGGTTAAAGTATGGTTTCACATTTACATAATATATTTATTATTTAATGATATTGCATATTATGTATTGTAAATATTGATATATTTATGTATGATTGAAAATATATATATATATATATAAATATATATATATTATTGTATGATTGAAAATATAATAATATGATTCCCACGGGAAACAATAAATAAATCTTTCTGCGACAGACCGAATTTGCGCAAGGGACGCCTCGGGCAACGGCTAGTAATATTATAATTAGATTTTTAATTTATAAAAATAGTTTTTGTTTTGTTTTAATAGTTTTTATTTATGTTTAATTTAAAAAAATATATGCTTAATTTCAGTTTAAGAACAAAAGATTTTTGTTGTTTAAATGTTATTGTCAATAAATAATTTTGACACCTACGTGTTGCTTTTTCATTATAACTTTGTTGCGACGCCGCAACGTCATACTGTACGCGTACCATACGATACAACATACGACTTGATTTGTTGTGTTATAGTGAGGTATCAGTCAAAAGTAACGAGTAACGTAACGATACGATAGTAACGAGTACTCATTGTTATAGTAACGAATACATACGGGTTTGCTTTTTATCGTTACTTTTACACCTCTACTAATTGGTAGTAGCGGTACTGTAGTACCGCTAACCCGAACAGTTTAAATTCTGAATTAATTAATCGCGCTACGATTTCGTTGACCTATTCTTACGTAAACAGTTAGGATCATCACAATTATCACAAGAAGATAGGGGAAGGGAAGGAAACAATAGTATTACTCCCAAGTCTGCAACAACTAATGAGCAAATGAAATTTTATAATATAAAATACATCGCTTCTTTCTTATTGTTTAATGCCAATTTTGTATCAAGCATCTGCAGTACAACCGGCTACATATCAACCTATACATTGCCAGTATAAACTGGTCTCGCATTACACAGGAAGCTTATACAACGCGGCACCATCTTATACTGGAAATGGATAGGTTGTTGTGTTGTAAACCTATTTAATCAGGTAGCAAGAGAACAGCAATTATTTTCATAATGCTTCATTAGCTTTTATGATTTTTCACAAGATCAAAGGAATCTTATCAGCAATTTCCTTTGTTTATAAACTGTTCTTGATGAGTAAAAATTGATAGAAAACTATAAATTTATGTCAATATTTACTTCACTTTTATCCATAATTTAACAAACATTTTAGTTGATAAACAGAAATAAAATTATGATCAAATTCCTTCAGTCAGTTCAGTACAATTTACTACTTTGTGAAACTGAATCAGTGGTTTGTATGAGTACAGATTTTGGTATCTTAAAAGTCAGAATGAAAAGGTTGCCCAATAGTTAAGTGTGCTTCACCATAGATCGCATCATCACTATCATCAGGTGAGTCCATGACGGTATTCTCCAATAAACCAAAAAAAAAGTCTTAATAATCGTAACTAAACAAATAAAAACAATATTTGGCAAACATAGTGAATTTATACAAACCTCTAGTATAATATTGTGTATCATAAACAATCTGACTTTATAAGCAAAATATTACCAGTACCTGCATTGTAATATTCCTGTTTACTCTTATTTCATTGCAGTATCTTTGTTCATTCATACCACGTTTCTATACTTTCGAAGATGTTCAAAGTGCAATTTTTTTTTATACTTAGTTACATAAGGTCGTTCCTATTAAATCACGGATCTGTTTAACTGAGTAGCTCTTTTCAGGCGTAGCAAATTTGGTTCTACAGATTCTACTATATAATCTTTCGCTTATTCAGGACTCAAAAAGCACTCGAAGAAAATACGAACTTTGCTCTCGTTACTCAAATGACTATTTTAAACACGTGTAGTGGTTTAAGCGGTCGCCTCGCTGCTCTCCACTGTACTGGTGTTGTGGGTTAGATCCCTACATTGGACAAATCTTGGTGTGATTCGCAAACATTAGTTCTGAGGTGGGCTTGTGTGAGTGAATGTGTGTATTTGGCCTTGTCATTGGGACCATTGAATAGTGCACTTGCTTCTGGCGTTCTATCTAATGTAAAAATCCAAATTATAATGAATTATACAAATAGGAAAAGTAGAATCACACGTGTGTTAAAATCGAACTAAATAATACAAACTCGTTTGAAGCACTAAACAATATAAAACTGCAATTAACAAATAGTGCTAAAATTCCCATGGTTGCTAAGTTTTCGGAAGTGTAGAAACGTGTTCTGAATGAACGAAGATATAGCAACATCTGGAGTAAGTACAAAGTTTGGCACAAATGCTCACGTGTAGTAAACATAGAGTAATAATGTTTGCGACGTTTTGCTTATAAACTTGCCTTGTTTATGACACAATATGCTAGAGGTTCGTATAAATTCTGTTTGTTTGCCTAATATAGTTTGGTTTTTGTGTGGGTGCGATGTTTAGGAGTTTCACTTTGAGGTAAGTAGGTGGTTTTATTAATAAACAAAGGGCGGCTTGGAACTTCTTCACCGTTTTGTTGTCTTCACAATATGCCAGTCATAAAAAAAATATAAGAGCGTTTTTTTATAGGTAGATTGACACGCGTTTTACCACAATATCATCTGATGATAAGGGATGATGCGGTCTACGGTGGAGCACGCTTACTATTAATAGTAGCCCTGTAAACAAATATATGTCTCACTGCTAGGTACGGGCCTCTAGTCATGGTTAGAACTAGTTAGAAGGGTTAGGCCTTAGTACGACGCTCTGCCCAAAAGCGGATTGGTAGACTTCACACACCTTCGAGTTATTTTAGGCACCCTCAAGTATACGGGTTTACTTGAGATATTTTTTTTTAACGTTAGCGATCATTTTCATAATAAATACACACATATTTTCGAAAAGAAGAATCTTAACGATTTATTGACAGAGGTGGGTTCGAACCCGAGACCTTTGACTTAGCAGTCCTGTGGTCTCTCACTTGTCTATCGCTTTTTACCCTTTACTACGCTCACCTACGAGTATATGTTACTTATTTACTCTTGCTTTGAAGAGACCCAAATTTTACACGTGCGTAAACACATACTCGGGCAAGGCGTATTTTGATGTCTGGCGTTTGATGTGAAATAAAAGGAAAAAGCATGGTTTGAGTCCAAACATGGTAATTTTTTTACAAAATATTAGATATCACGGGACATTTTATATTTAGAATGAAAAGCATGGTTTGTCTGTGTGCTCACAAACCAGGACAAATATCAAATAATTTACTAAATATTTTAGGTAAATTCAAATTTAAATTCAAATCATTTATTTTCATAGGCCCCAGGAGGCGCTTGAGCACGTCAAAACATTACAAAAAATGATATAAAAATAAATTATGAATAATACTAAATTATACTAATTACAATGATTTGAATAACCGGGGCTTAGATTAATTTTAATCAAACTAAGACTTACTAACCAAACTAAGAAACTTTAGAATTAAATCAAATTAAAATCAATCCAAGTACCAGCTCCGATGGGTATTGCATTATGAGAAGAGCTGGTGAGAAACTCATGCGCACCATCTTTTAAAATGAAAAATATAACAATGGTAGTATACATATAAAAGTGACATAAGAATAGCAATTCATTTCCAAATACTATTATCATTTATGTAGTCTAAAATACTGGTATTAATCTTTTTGACATAATCTAATTATAACATATTTCTTAAATTTACCTATCGATAATTCTATTGCGTCTAAAGGAAGTTTATAGTAGATACTGTAAAGTGTAAATTGATTTGAGACTTAAAGATACAATTATATTTAATAGCAAAAACACGGGCGGTGACCACCCGTGTGATACAAAGATAGTTTTAGTAGACATTTACGGTCAAGAAGTAAAATCTTAATAAAATTTATTGGTATTTTGATAGACACATTGATATGGCTTTTGATAATCATCATTTCAAGCTTGGTTCCTTACAATACGACGATTTCGATCGACAAAAATTTACGAACAAGCTAGCAAAATAAACAATGTGACGTAGTAACTTGTAGATGCAATCTAGATTCCAATTTCCATTAGACGAATCTCACTGCTTTACTGTTCAACCCCTTTATAAAGCTATATTTATCACCATAATATTACGCAACAAAAGTGCCTAAACAAACCCAATTAACCTTTTGAGCAATATATTCCCGAAATAGCTTCCATTTTCCACTCAATTCGTTCTCGAAAATGGCACATTAACGTTTTTATATGGTGTTAAATACGAAACAGTAAATTACATCGTGAACCTAATCTGCATATTAAGTAATTAACGAATAATGTCCAAAAATTCTGAACGCGGTGGGAATAACACGGGTGACCGAATAAATTAGCCAGAACGGTTTTTTGTAATTACTTTTTTGGTATACTCTGCTGAATACAGATCGAGTGACCGATTAGTACACTAGACATGATGAAGGTCATCAGTTTGGATTGTCAGCAGAATTCGGGCGGATTCATGAATATTATATTAATAAGCTGCAGTCAGGCTGGGGGTACTGGCTCACCAACCAACCAGATGGACGGATGATCTGATTAAGATCGCGAAGAGTTAGTTGGCTTCAGGCGGCAGAAAACTGCGCGTTCTGGCGATCATTTGGTGAGACCTATGTCCAATAGTGGACTTCTTTGGGCTAAAATGATGAAGCTGAAACAACTGTTTGTATGCCAACACAACTTACGATTTACATAATTCATAATTAATACATAATTCAGGCTAATGCTTAATTTCTACTAATAACATTTTAAAACAACAGGTTGCTATACATTTTTTTATCCCCTGTGTGTGTTCTAAGTAGGTAATATAACACCAGCCAACTACAAAAAAAACAGTTATGGTAAATACTGGTTAATTCATTTTGTGGTTTGATTTATCACAAAAATAATAGACGACAAATTTTTTGATCCATCCTTTGTATATAATCCTATTTAAGAATCTCTTATAACTTGTGGCAGACACATATATAATGTAACAATTAAAATCTATTACACCATGGGTCTCTCGTAGTAAAAAGATACACAGGTGTACAAGAATGATGTCCATTAGAGATTAAAGTGTCCACTCTTAAACCCTTAGATCCCTGACAACGCCCACGGCGGCGGATTGAGTGGTTTATTTTAAGATTCCGGAAAAAAAAGAAAAAGGTTATCTATTACTTTGTAAGTTTTTAAAGCTTCATGTAGCGAATAGCATTGTGTCGTATAAAGTAAACGTGATTAATGGAAACAGGACATCTACCTTATTCGGTAAAACATATCTCCATTGTCATCTGTGCTCCGGTCATATGGTCATACGGTCGTATGGTATGCTTGACTAAAGACTTACTAAATTACTGGCACAGTATTGGTGTTATTATTGAGGAAACGGTACAACCACATAGATGTTTTTAGCAAAAAGCAAGTAACTTATATCAACTCTGTAAAAGCCATCGCATGTTCATCCCATTCATAATTTTTCTAAATAGTATTTATGTAATGTTGAAACTTTAAGTCTAATATATATATATACATATCATAACATTTCTTGTAATATTAGTATCTAATTATATAAAATATTATGTTATTTCTTTCTTTTCGATTTGTTCACACTATATATAATGTTATTGTGAAAACTTTGTTGGCTTTCTGTTTCAATTTATGTCACTATACTATCTGTACTAATAAAGCTGTATGTTTTCCTTAAAGTAAATAAATAAATAAATAAATAAACAAATAAACGGGTTACTCACGGTCAGTGCAAGACGTCGTGGGGGGGAGAGCCCAGTTGATGAAGAAACTAGTCGGCATACCCGGCTAAAGTAACGTGAGTAACCCGTTTTCTCAATAATAATGTCTTCACCTCACATTGGTTTTTAACCGACTTCAAAAAAAAGAGGAGGTTCTCAATTCGGTTTTCGGTAAAAAATTATAATAATATCAGTATAATATTGGTGTTGTAGTCTATTATACCAACTGCTTAATCTTTCGTTCAAGGTGTGATAGCTATAATGTTCGGATACAATGGTCCAATAATGTAGTAATAATGATACATACAATGTCTATAGAACAAAACATATATCTTCATCAAAGGCCTCAAGACAATATGGTACAAGGACAAAATGAAACTTAGCGATAGGTTTTAGCTAGCGTATTGGTGTTGCCTCCCTTTTTAGCCTTAATCACTAATTATATACCAGTACCACTTTATTCTGGAACGTGCGTATTTTTACGTTGTTTTAACATAAAATAACATCACGTCATTACCCAGAAGGGTTTGGCAGAGGTATTCAATACCCACGCTTCACCTGTTATGTTTAAGTCCCATGGGATAGGGGGTGAGCCTATCGCTATCCACCATGCAAAACTCCAACTCCGTTCTGCTGTAGTGAATTTCCTGACGGAAAGTTCACAAATAACAATTTGCCCGACCCAGGAATCGAACCAGAAACCTCGCGGTGAGAGGCATACGCTAACCACTAGACCATCGAAGATGTGACGCTTTTTATTCGGCATTTTCATATTATTTGCAGCAACTGGCGCTTGAGTAGCATAACATATGTGGTTAGCAACGCTAATAGGAAAAAAAATAAAGATAAAATAAATAAATATCTCACAACTTACACACAACGCCATCTAGTCCCAAACTAAGCAGAGCTTGTAATATGGGTACTAGAATAACTGATACTAAAACATATATACTTTTCTTTTGTAAATACATACTTATGATACATAGAAACACCCAGACTAAGACAAACCCCTATGTTCATGCACAAAAAGATTTGTCTTAAGCGGGAATCGAAACCGCGACCTCGGCGTCGCAGGCAGGTACACTACCCACTCCGCCATCCGGTCGTTAATTAAATACAGACCATCAAGATACAGAAACAATGGAGTAACCAACATCATAAAATGCCAAAACAGACTAATTAAACTCTTTATTTATTATGTTTTCACAGCAAAAGATACAAGCAACAATAATATAAATACCATTTAACAAAGTTTTGGGGTTCATATGATACCCAATTATAAGATTCGGGTTTATTTTGATACTTTTTATAAAAATCACAATGGGTTTCGTTATTTTGTGGTAGGCAACGTTGAAATAAAAATAAGTGTATGATAAAAATAATGGTAACAGAAAAGTGTTATATTTATTTCTGCATTATATTACTTACATGAGGTTCATGGGTTTATACAGTCTTAAACTTTTGTAGGTACATGGCATGGCAAAAATGATTTGAAACATTATTGTTTCAAATTGTTCGCTCTACGTATTTATCTCCACATATAATTTTATTAAGATCGGTCGAGCTGTTAGTTCCACTTGAGGCCAAATTAATGTCACGTCATTAGTTTCATCTGCTGCGTGGACCGATCGATCTTGCAAGTTAAGTAATGCTAATCGCGGACAACCGCGGATGGGTAACCATCTTTAACAAAACGAGTTTTCTTCCATGCCTCGAGCACGATAAGCCCCCAAGTAGCATTACAAGCTGTATAAAAGCTGTACTAGCGCGTAATTTTATACTAAAAGCTGTATATTAGCTGTATAATAATAGGCTGAATAAGCGCTTATACAGCCCTTATAAGTGTAAAATGGGCACAAATTATACAGCGTTTGGTGTTATAAGAGCTGTATAGTAGCTGTATAAAGGCTGTATTAGAGCTGTTATTTGGTGTCAAAAGAAACTACAACTCTCCAGATGGTATCCTAAACGTAGCTTGTAAGAATTAAAGTTCTACAATAGTGTTATAAAAGAATTACAAAAGTATAGATATTTTAATGTACATCATATTTTTTATCTACATTGTGCATATTATTATAATGGCAAATTACTTGCTAAGAAAAACATATTAATGATCTTGAACTTATTGGTTTGGTGAAAATAACGTGCAAACCAATATTTATTGTAAACCTGTATAATTATGGTTTTCGGTAAAATATTCGCGCGCCAGCATAAAAATCAAGAAAAACAAAAGAAATACTGAATATCGGTAAGTAAGTTTTTGTTTTTTAAGGTTAGAATAACAACATTTTAATTTCAAGTAATAAGGAAAAGGCCAAGTTAACGTTATATAAGCTAGTAAACATGATACGGCTAAAGATAATGCAAAATAATGTCAATTCTTTTTGTTTTTAGAATCATCTAATATGTTTTTGTTTATTAGAAAATGGCGTCAATTTTAAACAGCCCTAACACTATTTGAAGAGCAATATAGCGCCAGTAGCTGTACTATGGAATAAATGAAGTGTATTGTACAGCTTTTAACTTCTAATTAGAGTAATTATAGAATATTTTTATTCAATAGGCTGTATTATGCTCTTCATTTAGATAATAACTAATAACCTCTTTAGAGATACGTATAAAGAATTAAAATCTCTAAAACCATTTTGACGATTATTTATTAAGGTATTTTCTTTATTTTTCAGAATAATATGTCGTTCAAGATAATAGAAACTGAATAAAAATGTCAAAAAAACTTTGCATAGTGCCAAGTTCCTGGGAATCAAAAGGGGTGTTATGATGGCGAAGGAAGCAATTAATAATGTTATTTTTATCTCCTTTTTTTTTTTTTTTTTCTTTTTTTTTTGTACGGAACCCTCATTGGAGCTATGGATTGTCGGTGTGGTTGAATGGTTTTTTCTTTCAGTCAATATTGGTTCACTATCATTACTGTTACTTAAGTTGTAATTCCTTATATTCAAATATTCCTTCTCAATCCATCTCCTGACTGCGACATTGATTTGACGTCTCCGTCAATAATACAGACAAGCTGTACTATAGCTGCCATTTATCTTTTTAGTTCTATAATACTCTCTTAGAAGTAACTATTACAGCTTTAATACTTATAAGAGTGTTAAATTACACCATAAAAACTAGTTTTATAATGGAGTTAGCATATGCCTTTGTTCAGCAACAAGTGTCAAGTAATACTATAATACAGCTTAAAGCTGTAATAAGCGGGTGAATAGTACTATAATACAGCCTTTATACAGCTTTAGCCGTAGAAATAAGCTTGGAGTGTTACTCAATTATTAAAGCTGTATAGTAGAGTTGTAATATTCCGATATAACACCTTAAGTGTACGCAGATACCATAATAAAGCCTATATACAGCTGTATAATAACGGATTGTAACACTCTTATAACGCTTATAACCTTTCCTGACTCTCTTATACCACTTTAAGTTCTATATTGGCTGTATTATTGATGCTGACGACACTTACGTGCTACTTGGGCCATCGGTCCCGGTTACCATTTTGAACATCGGGTAGTCAGAGGCCAGAAAGTCTGACAACTAGTCTAACAAAGAGTTCCGTATTACCTCATATTGGATTGTGAAAATCCTATGGCAGTCGCTCCACGTAAAATACTGATATTGAGCTAAACCCGTTAGACTAAAAGCCGACTCCATTGTAATTGGGAAATTGTTGGGAAGATTGATTGATTGTTAATAAGGCTTTACATGAATAGCACACTGAAGATCAGACAAAGCCGTTAATACCTGTATTTATACAAGATTATACTAAATTCACCACCTCTTGAAATTTCAAGTACCTACTCAATTACTTCAGTAATTCGCGCGATTTCTCTACTAATTGCTTAAATCCAGACCACACAATCTCGCTTGATCTAGATAAACAATCTATTTGATTCACTGTAATAAATCTTTCAGAGGAGGGCGCCACCGTGCCGATAACATTGGCTCCGTACAAAATATTGTTTTAAAATTAGATAACGGCTATTTACGTAGTGAAAGTGACTTAATAATAAATTATAAAGTGCAACTTAAGACATATATTGTGGACAGTGAATAAGTTAGTGGTTAAAAGTTAAAAAACAATAAGAAAACAATAAGTGCAAAATAATCGATACTTTCCTTGACTGTGATGATAACTGTGACTAAATGTGTTTTTTCTTCGAAGATACAATAGTATTTTGGTGAATGGTGAAAAAACCAGTGAAAACATTGATATTCTTAATAATCAAAAAAATAACCTCTGTATCAAAAGTGCAAATTCACTGTTTACGAAATAATAGCGCCATCTACCGCTTCACACTCGTACTACTTGATCCACTAGCTTGCTAGCTAATCGCCATTAGATGTGATCAGTTATAGCTATCTCAGAAACAACTTAGTTTTGAACCATATCACCAGAGGACGCTAGTAATATCAAAACAAGTTAAAATGGAAGAATTACACAAACTTATGTTGGATATGAAAAAGGACCTAGATAAAAAATTCACATCAATGGAATCTCAAGTCACCCAACTAGAAGAGAAAATAACGTCAAAAATTACTAAACACATGGATAGCTGTTTTGAGGAAATAAATACTGACTTAAGTGATTTAAAGAAACAGGTTGAAGACCAAGACAGGCGGTTATATATTTTAGAGAAAAATAGCGTACAAAGGAATATTTTGTTTTTTGGCGTTAATGAACAGGAAAAATCATATTTTCAACTTGAAGAAAAGGTTGTTGATATCATACAAAATTTGATGAAAGTCGAAATAAAAAAATCTGAGGTGCAATCGGTTCGAAGAATGGGTAAAAAAGGGACCAAACTGCGGCCTATATCTGTGGTGTTTACAACATTAGGTACAAAAATAAGAATATTAAAAAACAAAAGAAACTTAAATGGTTCTGATATCTATGTTAAAGAAGAATTTCCGGCTAATATACTTAAAATTAGAGAGGGTCTTAAATTGGAACAACAAAAACAACTGGAAAATGGAAAAATAGCCTTTCTTAGATATGATAAGTTAATTGTTAGAGACAGCAATGCTGAACAAAATAGCAACAAACGACAACTCTCTATATCACCCGAACAAATTACGCCAATATCTGCAGAATCCTCACATAATTATAAACGTGACGTCATCACACAATCGAGCAAAAAATACAAAACCAAAACGAACACCATTATGTCTTATATGACCCGACCTGAAGACGCCTGATGGTACAAGGCCCCCTCCATGATTACAACAAAAACAAATTACCTACCTAATTGTAACTTACCTTCTCTCCTAAGCCGGGTGGTCGCCGTAGGAGATAGAGACCAAAACCCTTCACCGCAAAATGCAAATGATATACTCTACATAATAAACTACAATGTACGCTCACTTGTAGATAATTCCAGACAAATACAACTCGAACACAGTTTAAAGAATATAAAATGGGACATCATCGGTTTGTCAGAAACAAAAAAGGTTGGAAAATATATTGAAGAGAACGAAAATTACATATTTTTTAACAACGGAATAATAAGAGGCAGAAATGGAGTAGGCTTCATGGTAAAGAAATACTTGAAAAACAACATAACTGATTTCATCGCATATTCAGATAGAGTCATAAGATTAGATATGCAATTCGAGTGTAATCAACTTAGCATAGTACAAGCCTACGCCCCAACAGAACAATCGTCCGAATCAGATATTGAAGAGTTCTACGACTTTTTAAGAATAGCAATAAAAGATGTAAAGAAAAACTCGTTGATAATGGGGGATTTCAACGCTAAAATTGGTATGCCGACAAAAGATGAAAAGCTAACGATGGGCCCATTTGGATATGGCAAGCGCAACGATCGTGGACAAAAACTTATTGAATTCTGCTGTGAAAATAAACTTACTATTACCAACACAATATTTAAAAAAGCTCAGAAGAGAAAGTGGACTTGGCATTCTCCCGACGGCAAAACCAAGAACGAAATAGACTTTGTACTCGCTAAAAATATAAGAATTGTAAAAGATCTACAAACTCTCAACACCAACTACTCTTCCGATCATAGACCAGTGAGATGCGAAATAAAACTATCTGAAGTATCCAAATTAAGTAGAAAACACATAACCAAACCCAAAACAAACACATTTAATCCATTAGAAAAAGAATCTTTAAAAAATTTGTTAGCGTTACAAAAAATAGATTACAGTAATCACCCAGAAAACACATATCGGTGTATTGTAAACGCTATTAAGAACTGCGTCAATAAACTTCCTAAGAAACCGGGACAAAAATCAATAAATCCTATAATCAATGAAGAAATTGAGAAGTTAATAGTCGAAAAAGATCAATTAAGTCGTCTAACACAAAGAACATGCAAACAAAGAAAAAGGCTACGAACTCTCTACAGAATTATAAGGACTAAACTAAAGATATTACGGAAGGAACACAGGCATTATATTATTATGGAAGAAATGAGAAGTTCAGGCTCTAGTAAACGGGCATTCAAAAAACTAGATAGTAGCAATAAATGGATCATGGAACTAAAAAATAAGCAATCAATAACAATTACATCTCGGCAAGACCTATTAAAAACAGCAACAATGTTCTATGAAGACCTCTACAAAGATATAGGACAGTCTTTTGATGCTCTACCTATAAATACTTACTCGACAAATCTCGACTATGAAGTACTTCCATTTATACAATCAGAAATTAGAACAGTGATAACTAAATTAAAGTCGAATAAGAGTCCTGGAGAAGATGGAATAACAACCGACATGATAAAAGCGTGTGATGAGACAATATTCCCTATACTGACGAGACTATTTAACCAAGTTCTTGAACATGAATACATCCCAACAGCTTGGAAGTCTTGCCTCATCACACTTCTCTACAAGAAAGGCGATCCTAAAAATATGGACAACTATCGCCCTATAAGTCTTCTTTCTACTATATATAAAATTTTTACGGCAGTCATTTTAAATAGAATCAACAAAAAGTTAGAAGAAAATCAATCAATAGAACAGGCAGGATTTAGAGCAAATTTTTCAACAGCCGATAACATATTCACTTTAACTCAAATTATAGAAAAATATACGGAATACAATAAACCACTTTACATTGTATTTATAGACTACAAAAAAGCATTTGACTCTATCAAACAGTCTGAACTCTGGAAAGCTTTGCAAGAGCAAGGAATAGAAGTTAAATTCATAAATATACTCAAAAATATCTACACAGACTGTACTGCAAAAATTAAGTTAGAGAAACTAGGTGAACCTTTCCAAATAGCGAAGGGTGTAAGACAGGGAGATACAATTTCTCCAAAAATGTTCACTACTCTACTGGAATATATTTTTAAGAAGATAAACTGGAAGAATAAGGGTATTAATATAACAGGAGAGTCCTTGTCTCATCTTAGATTTGCTGACGACATTTTATTAATATCCGAAAGTCATATAGAAATACAACAAATGATTCAAGAACTAGATATAGAAAGTAAAGAGTGTGGCTTAGAAATGAACCCCGCAAAAACAAAGATAATGACAAATATGGAAAAAACCCCTATATTCATTGGGCCGAATAATATTGAGTATGTCACCGATTACATATATCTGGGCCAAAATATAAGCTTCCAGGACAGAATGCGTAAGGAAATAAATAAAAGAATCAATTTAGCATGGAAAAAGTATTGGTCTATGAAAGAAATATTTAAAGGTAATTATTCACTACACATCAAAAGAAGGCTAATAGAATCAAATGTGTTTCCGACTCTAACTTATGGATGTCAAACCTGGACTTGTAGCTCAGAAACAAAAATCAAATTAAGATCTTTTCAGAGAGCCATACAAAGAAGCATCCTTAATATAAAACTATCAGATAAGATCCGCAGTACTGACATCCAAAATAAAATTAAAATTAGTGACATCCTGAAAATAATCGCTAAACTGAAATGGAACTGGGCAGGCCATATTGCAAGGACTAGGGATGGCAGATGGACTGAAAAAGTTCTACACTGGTATCCCAGAGACGGCAAAAGAGACCGGGGTCGCCCAGCTAGAAGATGGCGAGACGACATTGTGGCTACAGCTGGCGTTACGTGGACTACCAAAGCCCAAAATAGACACGACTGGCATGCGATGGAGGAGGCCTTTGTCCTTAAGTGGATTCCCCCTTAATATAAAAATTAGTTTTATAATTTCTTAGTTTTTTAGTTTTTACATGTATAGTGAAAATTCATATTTTTTTGGTTTTAGTTTGTAATTCTCATTTTTACTACTTCATTTTTTATTTTTTATTTACTATTTTGTGACAATTTCTTAAGTGGGATAATTAAAGGCTATTTTTATTTTATTTTTAATAAATCTTTTTACACGACAGCTGTTCTTTTTGACCTGAATGCTTTTAGGTAGATTAATTTCAGTTTCCATTGAATTGGCAATTAGTCATGGCGAAAAATACAGATGAATGATGTAGATTGCAGAAGACTGAACTGCACTTTTCAAAAATCAAGTTTCAAAAAACAGAACATAAGTTAGGTTACTTTTATTTTATTTATGATAAGCTCCGTTTTTTTAGTAATTACTCTGTACAGTGTATCACAATTCAAGTATCCAGAAATGAATATATTATGTGCATAGCAGTCAGTATAAATACGTCTTTGATATAGCTGTATTTTAAGTTTGATTTTACTACTAAGAGAGTCACCTTTACATTAATTTTATTCGTCCATCGTCAAATTAAACTTATTCATCGAGAGTTGAATGAAGAGAAAAGTGGTAAAATTCAAGTCCAACACAGTGTTTTTAATTTACTGGTATTAAGGTATTCATTAATTTAAAAATATCATGAACAGCTTCTCATTAAAAGTTAAAAATAACTTATTTTTGGATTGAATTACTTTATGCACTGTCCAATATATTATGTCCAAATTCCTTGGCTAAAAAAGTAACATATTATGAAGAATTATTTTCCGTAGCTTGCTACTGCTAGAAACTAATAAAACAGCACCCGCGCCAACACTTCTGATATAAAGAGATACAAAATATAATTTAGCAAAACAATATGAAATACAATTTCAGACTCAGTTCACCACAGCACCGACAGAATAGTTCCATCAGTCGCTTTTGTTTCAGCTGTTAGTCGCTTCAGAACACATTCTCCAAATGCGATTTCAGTTGTAAGGTAAAGCAGAGAGCATTTTCAAAATGATGTTTCCACATTTTTCTTTGGCATACTGTGACTTTTTGAATCAGTCAACGTGAAGACGAGATACAATCCATATTATATAAGAGTAGGTACTGTATAGACATATACCTGTTTACTTAACATAACATAACATAGCAAAACATCACGCCTGTATTACCAAAAAAAGGGGTGTGGCTGATGTGAACACCCTCATTTCACCTGATATATTTAGGGCCCCATGGGATAGGGGATGAGTCTATCGCCATCCACCGGGCAAAATTCCAACTCTGTGCTGCTATTGTCCTGACGGAAGGTTCACAAATAACACTTTGCCTAGCCCTGGCATCGAACCCGAGACCTCATTGTGAAAGGCACATCCGCTAACCACTAGACCACAATCAGTTTCACCTTTTATTCAGTAACTCCATTATTTTTCGAGTTGCAACTCAGTTCGAGTTCGATTACTGGGTCGGGCGAAGTGTTATTTTTGAACTTTCCGTCAGGAAATTCTCAATAGCAACACGGAGTTGGAATTGTGCCCGGTGGATGGCAATAAGCTCAACCTCTATCCTATGGGACATAAACATAACAGTTAAAAATTGGGTGTTGTACACCTCAGTTATGTTATATGTCCTATTAAGCCAAAGGTACAGTTATATACTGTGAAAGCCACAATGAGTGACTAGTTCAATGCGAATATTCTTGGAATAGAATGAGAGAGGACAAAGGTCTAACTTTCTAGCTACGCTTTGGTCCACTCAAAGTAGTTCCACCAGCTTTAAACAGCGTTAGACGCTGCAATTGTATTGTCGAGTTGTTTGCTGCAGCAAAGGTTTCAATTAAGTCCTTGTATGTATAACAGTAGTCAGTTACAATTTGAGACCATTGCGATTATATTTTAGCTGGAACTAGTTGAGATTGAATAAGATAGGAACGTGAAATTTAGTTGTAAACTAACAAAATGTTTAGATTTCATACTTTTTATCAAAGTAGTTTGTCACGCAACAAAATACAATAAGTCATGTCATCTGCTATATTTCCACATTTCACACCGACAGCAAATTTTACGAGTCCCCATAAATTCTATACAAAATCTCGTGACGTAAAACTACTTCGAAACAAGATCACCTGTAATATATCTAAATTTTGCGGCAAATAAGTATCGTATATCATAAAAGTGTCGAAAATATTGGAACGAAATATAAGCATGCTCATAGATTTACAGATCTCAAAGGACTTCGCTCAGTTGCTTGCGAAATTCACTTCGACACACGTTCTCGCAAAAATATGTGGCAATGTGAAAAATGTATTGTGGGAATAAAGTTATAGGCGGGACACTTCACCTTTAAGCTCCGGTTACTTTGTTATATGTAACTGGGTTTGGCTGATTTCTCACTCGATTTATGTATTACGGGTTGTAGGTACCATTTTGGTATTGGATTTTATTTATAGAGATGTTAATTGATTAGTGGTAGTATTTAGCTATGCGTACCAAATTATATTAAGATACAGTTGAAACAATTATGGGATCGGCAGGATTTGAACCTGCGACCTCTACATACCGGGCAGCCACTTTAAACCGCTAAGCTACGGTCGCCTCTCCTGTTGTGACCTGATCGCCTGATAAGTGGTTCTTAAAGACGAGGAATCCAGCACTTTACTGTCTACGTGTTAATGCCATCAAATTCAAATTCAAATTCAAATCATTTATTTTCATAGGCCCCAGGAGGCGCTTGAACATCAAGACACTTAGTTGCAGATGTAGTGGCGATTTCGCTGAGTAAGACGAGCCTTGCGCTGTGTCCGACACATCAGCCAAAAATTAAGCAAGATACTTAATGCCTATATTAATTTCAACATAGAAAATTGCTTTCCCTATGGACGCAATCTACACTAGTGTAGACATTTATGTCGTGTGTCAGTGTTGTCATGTATCCAAAGCATTACTGCTTCAAAGAATTTGTGAGATTAACATTGTGATATAATGACAGGATGTGAACAGTAACCTACACATCCAAACTCGTACACATATTCCGTTGTCGTAATTTATAAAGTTTAACTACAACTGAAAAAAATCCAGTCAACAATGATTTTCACTGAGGATCGCAGAATCATATTATACTGAATCACTCATAAGCGGCTTCGTCACGATGTCATTTACACCTTGTATATAACAGACACGATTTATTGCACAGACAGGCACTAACAGTGTCATTAACGCACATACACAAAAATATGGTTGTTATCGTACGCCAAGTTCGAACTTCAAGCAACATTAAAACATCTTCTCACTACCATTTAAAATCACATCATAACAAAATATAATAAAAACTTACCTAAAAAACTCAACAGCAAATACGTGCAGATCTTCATCTTCCCGTTTCCTGCAACAAAAACAGCGTTGAGAATCTTTTTCATACTACATTAAGCTGAAATAAACTTGCTCATTTAGAATAATATCTTGTACAAATATTTTAGAGGATGTTCGTTTTCCTCTTTAAATTTTTTACTTCGTCTGGTTTTATTTACAATTAGCTGCTCGTCGCGATTTCATGTGGATTTTGATATTTTACAAAATTTAGGCAACATCATTTTAACAACTCATTTTTGGATAGCGTCACATTAAATGTATGTAAGTACTTTATTGAAGGTATAATAAATAAAATATGCTTACAAAGATATAGCCATAAAAATAATTAATAAGTATAAAATTGTACTTATTCATTATTGTTATAGCATTAAGCTAGGCTTAGCAGATTATACTAAGAAACTGTTAAAAAAATTAAGGGACCGGCAGAATTTGAACAGCGACAGGGTTGGTTGAAGCGACTTCACGGTGTGCAGTAGGTCGCAGGTTCAAATCCTGCCAGACCTATATTTTTTAAACGTTTCTTTGTATCAAATTCTTTTTCTTCTTAATACATTTGTAAGTTAACCATAATTTATTAAACTTATTTAGAGAATACGAAAGCGATAACAACGCATAATAAAACAGATCTGTTTATAAACCACTTACAACCTCCGTATAGTCCAAGGAATTTCTTGATAGTTGCCCTTAAACGCTATCGGATCAACCCACTGACCTGCCTAAGTGCTAATACGACGCCAAAGAGGATTCCTGAGATCCGGTCAGGCTTAACTCTGGACAGGACGACCCTTACAATTTAGTTATTGAGTTGTAACTCTATTTGAATAGATAGAACACTGGATCTACCTTGATACCTACCTTCTTGTTTGTGAATCGAAATTTTGTAAGTAAAACTTTTTGGAGAAAAGCTTTTAGGTTTAGGTTTAAATCATTTATTCTTAAAAAGACAAAGCCACTTACATGAGAATATAACATTAAGTAAATTAATTTAATTAATTAATATGTTTCTAATATAATATAGGTAAATAATTGAGAACGAAAGCTACCGCATGGCTTTGCATTCTTAATATGGGAGGGTAAATGATTGAATAGTTGTGCTCCTTCATAGGTATTAGTTTTTTTAGCGTGATTTGTTCTTATTTTTGGCAAAACAAGTAAACTAGGACGACAAAGACTGCGGTTGGATATTTGGGATTCTTTTCTGAATTTTAAACAACGGTTTGTTTAGATACCGCTGATAACTCAATTTTATCTTTACCTTTGTTTTTAGAAAAAAATATTTTTATGTTTTTTGTTAACATCGTAAGGCTCAATAATAAAAGTATTTTTAATTATACTTTGATTCTAATGTTACTTTTCACACAATACAACAAAAAGTTACTTTGTTACACTTTGGATTTGTTAATTATATTTTTAGGTAATGTTATAATGTTGAAGGATTGAATTATTATTTCATGGAGTTTTGCTATCATTGATATTGCAACATACAAATCATTGTCGCCCCGATTGGAATCTCGAAATTATATACTTACTTTCTTTAGCTCGTTTATAATTGCTCTACGAAGCTTAAGGCATAACAATAATTGATATATTAATTAATTAAATCAATACATCGACAAAGTAATTCGATTATAATATGTCAGGCATACGTACTGCCTTTATTAATGAAGAGAAGGATCTCAATAGGCTACATTTAATGCTCAAGTGTCTAACAGATGATTGACGATGGTTAGTTAATACATACATTGTATTATATACGAGTAATATGCTCGCTAACTATTTGAGACTATCGTATTGTATCGTCTTTGTCTAGCGTGATTAAATATAAATATCACACAACTTACACGTAACGCCATCTAGTCCCAAACTGAGCAGAGCTTGTACTATGGGTACTAGAATAACTGATACTAATACATATATACTTTTCTTTTGTAAATACATACTTATTATACATAGAAACACCCAGACTAAGACAAACCTCCATGTACACAAAGATTTGTCTTAAGCGGGAATTGAACCCGCAACCTTGGCGTCGAAGGCAGGTACACTACCCACTCCGCCATCTGGTCGTCTTTAGATTGATCTTTATCAATATTTCACATTAACTTAAAGGAGTAAAATGTGAAAATTCTACTTTAATGGACTGAATACTTTACTAAAACCTTAGCCATCAAATGTGGCTTGGATTATGAGTCGAAATTGGCGTCTCTAATCCACTAGACTTCAGTCACTCAGATGATCTTCTTCTTCTTACGTGTCAATGGCACTAGGGTTTCGCATTTTTTATCTAAATTGTTTTTTCCCAGTAGGTAGCAACTTCTACTCCCTTGCTTGTGGCTTGCATTAGGTCTTCACGGGCACATGTAGAGGGAGACAACGGGCACGAAAGCAGGTGAGCCATGTTTTGAATGGGGAAACCACAATTCCACGAGGTTTCATTGGTGTTTGTGATGATGACTCAGATGATGAAACAAGATGTATGGAAATGAGCATATTTGTCTACGCAACAGAGACAGTGTACAAAATGCATATTGGATCCTTTTGTTGATTTATTGGTTTACCTCAAAGACTCGCAATTTATTACCTGATCGGGTAAAATTTTAATTTAGGTATTTCCGTTAAAAAAATAAATCTGAGACACACGGAGACTAGAATTGTTCACGGTAGATAGGATCAACACCTATTATATGGTGTCAAAACACATCTGGTAAATATATAAAACCTCATCTCTGCTGTACTTTTCTTGTTAATTAAGGCGTTTGTGAGGCACCTTGGGTTTTATCATGCGCGATCAAACATGATTACAACATAGACTAAATGCATTATGTTCAAATTATGTTTATTAATTCTTGAAATTGCATTCTTTCACCAGTTCTTAACAAAACAAAATAGAATAAATAACTCTTTTGTTAGAGTTGCTTGTTTTATATATTCTAAAAACAAAACACCTCGAAATAGTTGCTACTCATAAAGAAGAAAATTAAAACTATTTTATACCGGTCTCAAAGTTTCTAAAGAAAATTTATACAGCTGCCTTTTATGTGGCGTTTACAAACTCAATTTTTTACTCAAAAGTCTTACAAGTTCGTTTAATATTAAAGGTAACAAACAAGTTAAATGGCCACCTGCTGCTACAAAGATTTACTGCAAGGTTTTATACTGTTTGATATTTTAATACCTTTTCTATACATACTTGATGTTATATCTAAAAGGTGTTCTCAGACCGCGCGAGAATATGCTTATAACGTATTTTTTTTTTCGAATAAAATCTCAAAATTCGAATTCTTTTATTACAGTTGCGTATTGTAACATTAAAATCTGCAGATCAATAAAATGTAAATAATTGAATGATTAAAAAAAATCGTTTACGTAACATTATAAGCGGTCTGGGAGCACTTTTGCGTCCAGGAAATGTTTTACTTGAGGTTGATTTCAAGTACGAAAATGCCAACAAGCTCACTAGCTCTTTTTTCATTTCTATGGAAGCTAAGTTATGTTTTTAGACTACATATGTAGTAGTGGACAGGTGTAAAGTCTATCTGATGGTAAGTATGCGGATACTTGAACATCAGCAATCCACAAAAGCAAATTATAGATGCGTGGCTTTATCTGCGGACTACATTGTTATGTCACATATGCCAATGATTTTTAGGGTTTGAACTTTCTACTAAACCAGAACACAGCAGAATAAGCACGACTATTTTATTTTGGTGAGAGGTTAAAAGTGAAACGTTAGCGCTTCAACCCCCCCGCAGTTCGTTCACAAGATAACAGCTTTACAACATAAAAGATTTTGAGCAAAAAAGAAAACAGCTGTCAATTTTCGCACTATGGTTTATTAATGGGGTCGTGAAATATATATGAGGGTCTAAAATTCAGATATGAAAGGAATAAGAAGATAAAGAAGGCGTAATATCGGAATCCCAAGATATATTTAAAGTTAGGCGGCCCTGGTTCTAATTCACAAGACCTTCGCAACAAAATTTGACACGAACTGGATGAAATATCCAACTTGCACCTGTTACTCAGTTTTCTGGCAAAAGCCTTGACGCAAACATCTACGTCATTGAAATATGTATCAGGAAACGAAAACTCAAATCGAATACTCTTATATTTTCTTGGTTTTGTTTGCCTTTTGTTGTCGGATTTGCATAAGAAATGCAGACTTTTCTTTAGTGAACTGAGAAAATTGTAAACTAACCAAAAGCTACGATGTGCACATTTCTAAAATCTACAGATAAAATAGTTGGCTAGTGTAATATTTAACTGCTTCATAGCATCTCGTGTTTCCGTAGAACATTCTACAATAGCCTTGGTTTAACAAAGATCAAACTAATTGTATGGTATCAAAGTTTTAAGATTGTTGGCAGTCTTAGATAATATAATTTTGTAAGCGAGTAAGCGGTAATTTAGAAAAACTTCAGTTTTATTTATAGGCAGATACCTTAAACTACAAACGTTTTATATTCAAAATGTTGCATGCATATATATAAGTTTAAATATAATTATTTTTGATGGAGACAGTTTTTCTAAGTTCTCTTTTTATTTGATTTAGATGTTCATAAAAACAAAAAAGTAACACAACAAAGGATACCGAACACAGGTTTTTGTCTAAATTCGGCACACCCATTTACCAAAAGTGGATGAAAACGGCGTATAAAACCCAATAAAAGTCATAAATTTTGCTCACAACAGGGCAAAATATCTCAATTTATTGGTACTTTCGAACGGTAGCTTCGGCCCGAGCTGGGTTAATGTGGGATCAATACAGGCCCGCATTCATTATCATTAATGTTAATTTGGACGACGCGAGAAGAATGTGCGGTTGTGCCCAGTACCTATAGGATAAGCCTTGGAATCTATGTGTGTTATATTATATCACTCACATAGATTCCAAGGCTCTTAACGATTTTCGATAAAAGCTAGTTTACAAGCTTTAAACAGACCAATCGTAGCAAATTTTGATTGATTACGTAGCATTTTCTAAAAAATATATTAGATTTTTTGATAATGTAGTACTATCTTTAACGAAAGCAGTTCCATTTTGAAAGTTAATTTAGCTTTGACAAGCGCTGTTGGATTGCTCTTGATTTAGTTATAATTGATTGCTTGATTCTTGACTTTTAACAAAATACTACTACTACTAAGTTCTTTTCTAAATAAGTGACCCACTTTTTTCAGTATCATAATCGCTAAGTTAAAGTTGTTTGCCACAAAAATAACAACGTGATCAAATATAAAAGAGACACATTCAAGTATTATAATCAGATACAGACGTCACTTTAATTTGTTTGTGGTATACGTTTTCCTCTGAGTAAAGTTTTCATGGCGATTATGAAACAAGCCCTTAGTCAACAATTTATTACCCACGAACTTTTAATGAAGTTATTACTTTGAAAGCAATTTAAAACGTTTCGTACCTTTGTAGTCAATACAAACCCAATGAACAAAACAAAAAGTTTGATTGTCTTTTAATATTTTATTTTGTTAAAAACATGCCTTTATTACGCAGAAGGGTGTGGCATAGTTATATTAACATCTACTAGCTGACCCGGCGAACTTCGTACCGCCTTAGCGTACATTTGATGCACTACTTTATTTTGTATAGCTGACCTATCTTATGTATGCGTACCTATTCAATTTGAACTGGAATCTATAATATTATCCTCCATATAAAAATGAATACATATTTCCCTGGTCTCGTCATACCTGAGATATACTAATTTTATTAAATAAAAAACAAAATATATCTATATTTTCATAATAGTGTTTATTCTGTAGGGTTCAATAAGTTCACTTATATTTTTACAGAAAATTTATTAATATATTTTTTTTTTCGTAAGAACCTTGTGCAGAGTATTAGAAAAATACAAAAAAAAAACAGCCAAATCGGTCAAGCCGTTTTCATGCTATGTCGTGACAACGGAAAACGGGTTTCATTTTTATATATAGACAGATAAGAACCTTGTACAGAGTATTAGAAAACTACAAATAAAAATCAGCCAAATCGGTCAAGCCGTTTTCATGCTATGTCGTGTCGACGGAAAACGGGTTTCATTTTTATAAATAGATATTGGGTACATGTGATAGTTAGCCTTTAAAGAGACTATAATTTCGCGCTAACACTAAGAAATTTTTGACGAAACAAATACCAAATAACTCACAAACTCATTTATTGATATTATCATTACCCGTCATTACAGTAATTATGTACCTAGGTAATTTCTTATTATCCACGAATATCAATAAGTCGATATAAAACCAATTATTATTTATTCAAACTCAAAAAATAAAACAATTATCAAAAAATAAAAAATGGAAATAAAAACAATAAAACAGAAGAGAGAAAGACAGAGAAACACGCGCACGCCGCACGGCTTACAACTATAACAAAAAGTGTCGTTACAACTTGTGGTCTTAATTTTTTCCGTCTAGCCCCCTTTCGCAACGCGCGATAAGGAACTTCGTTCCAAAACGAACACAATAAAATAATAATAAGATTAAAATAAAATTCATACAATGTCAATTCGGCAATTTAATTTCAATTAATAAATAACTGAAACTCAGTCAATATAGTTTATATTCTTCTTCATAAAAACGATTATGGATACTTAGGATGATTTATTCTAATTGTATTGTTTCTTTTTTTTTCTTTTGTTGTTATTTAATTGTAAACTTTTTCTGTTGATGCATGAATTTAATCAATGTAGTTGGTTCTGTACCGTTTTAATTAATAAATAAATAAATTAAATAAATATATTTCAATTTTTAATTATATTATCTAAAGCAAACTAGGTAGGAATAGACTATCAAGTAGACTCTCAATAGATAGGGCTAGACTACACAAATGAGATAACCAGGTATTCTAAACTGCATTACACCACCGCGTTAATGCATCATTATGCAAACGTGCCGTGGAGTGGTACGATAATGGCGCTTATCGCAATTAAGTTCCATGTTCGGGTCGTAAACGTGATTTTGTATGTGTGGTCGTAGAGAAAATAATTGAATTGGATTTTTAGACAGGAAAATAGTCCTTTTTAATTAACTGAGTTTTTAAGTTAGCCTTTAATATCACTAAACTAAAACTGCAGTGTTCAGTTTTTTTTTCTCTCTCATTTAATGTTTGAATTCAAATTCAAATTCAAATCATTTATTTTCATAGGCCCCAGGAGGCGCTTGAACAGGACAGAGAGATTGATATAGCTAAATAGCTCAGTGTTAAACGTCAGCCACGTTGATGAAATTGGCACTTAATCTATACAAATGAATCTCACGTTCTGATAAATTAAATGTAATCATTTCACAAAACACACAGCAAAATCGTCCAGCGATGTGATTACGCCATGCGCAGCGGACCGCATCCCGCGGTAAGGCACAGGTGTGCCGAAACAGCCCAACTTTTTATACCGGCCCCGTAAATCTACAGCCCGGTAAACGATTCCACTGAAACACCCATAATGTCTGCTAAAGTGATAGAATAACACGAGAAAATCCAATGTTGAGCTCCCCTGAATGGATTTCAAATGGGAATTTATTTTTAAAGAAAACATTCACACCTTAGCTAGGGTTGGTTTCTACAATTAAGAAACGGATGGGGTAAAAAGGTTTTACGGTCGTTCATTGTGGTTGGTTGAACGTGACAATTTAATATGCAAATCAAGTAATTGAGGTTTGTCCTTTAAGACCTCCATCTGTAAAACTTCTGCCATCGTTAGCTATTTCAACCCAATTTTATTCATAATCCTAAAATTGTAACAGCTCAGCGCCTATCCTAAAATTCTTGTCCTGTTCTTCTTCTTCTTCGTCGTGTCGACGGCAGAGTCAAATTTATTTTGACTTGCCATCGCGTTGAAAGGATTAGCCAATTCGCTTTGGAGAACTCGCGAATTGCCCAGGGTGCGCCGAACGTAGGGAATCGTTGTGTACGTCACTCGCGGAGGCTCCTTTCATGCACCCCGTCCTGTTTTGCAGCTGTGATAAAACCACGTTATGATTTTTTTTATATATTATTCAAATGAAATGCTTACTATGAGATCTCGGATTTTAACCCCGGGTTGATCAAAAGTATTATTTGAGAATTTTGCGTACGGAAATTTTCAATAGCATCACGGAGTCTGAAATTATGTCCAGTAGATAAGGACAGGCTTTACTCCTTTCACATGGGACTTATATAACAGGTGAAGTGTGGGTATTATATATCTCTGCCATGACCTTCAGTGTAATATATAGACGTGATGTTATTTTATGTAATAACTAGACGCTAACAGCTCTAGAAAAAACCGATGAAATTTATAATAAAAGAAATGCTATCAAGCATAGTCACAAGTGGATTCCACTTACATGAGTGCTAGAAGTAGAATTAATGGCATTTCATTCCTCACTTCAACTGCACTTGCCGCGGCATAGCTAATAGAAAAGATAACGTATGGCTGCATGACGCCTACAATTGTAAAAGCGCTGGAAATGAAATTCTTCGCCGGTTTTGCACCTGTGATAAAACCACGTCATGAATTTTTATATAAGAAATATTTTGAGAATTTTTACAATTAAGTATTTTTTAGTTTATGAGGCCCAGCAGCCCGATTTACGTCATTTTATAAAAACTGAAAGTTTCATAATGTGTGTTAGAACACAGAATAACATAGGTAAGAGCTATCACGTCATATGGAATTAGTGACTTTCCAGGTTAGGCCAAAGTGTTATTTGGGATTTTGCCGTCCGGACATTCTTAAAAGCATAACAGAGTTAGAATTCTGGCCGATCGATGGACATAGGCTCACGCCCTATCATATGCTTTTTTATTACAGGTGAAGTGTGGGTGTTATACACCTATGCCATGCTTTTCTGGGTAACATATGCGTAATGTAACGTTATGCTGTGAGATTAATAAAAATAATAAAAGCTATCAAGCATAGTAGTCACGAATCCACTTACATGAGTGCTAGAAGTAGAATTAATGGCATTTCATTCCTCACTTCAACTGCACTTGCCGCGGCATAGCTAATAGTAAAGATAACGTATGGCTGCATGACGCCTACAATTGTAAAAGCGCTGGAAATGAAATTCTTCACCGGTTTTGCACCTGTGATAAAACTACGTTATTAATTTTTATTTATGAAATATTTTCAGAATTTTTACAACTAAGTATTATTTTTTACCCGACTTACGTCATTTTAAAAAAGCTGAAAGTTTCATAATGTGTGTTAGACTAACATAGGTAAGAGCTAACACCACATATTGAATTAGTGACTTTCCAGGTTAGGCCAAAGTTTTATTTGGGACTTTGACGTCCGAAAATTCTTCAAAGCATAACAGAGTTAGAATTCTGGTCGATCGATGGACATAGGCTCACGCCCTATCATATGGCACCTACATATAACAGGTGAAATGTGGGTGTCATTACAGTAAGTAGCATTATAAAAAATTAAGAAACAAGCATTAAAAAACAATTAAATTACAAAACAATAATAATAAGATAGAAATAAAATATAAAATATCAAAAAGTGCATAAAGTCATTGTTATTAAAATGTGTCAAAATTATTATTCAGTTCTTAAAAAACTCTTGAACAGAATAAAGCGCTTGTTCGGCGAGCCATCGCTTCAGTCGACTTTTAAAGCCGGAATCCGTTGAGGCTAGTCTTATAGAGGATGGTAACTTATTATACACTGCCGGACCCATGACATAGGTACGTAGTTTTCGATGTTTTTGTTAACGTGTGGGACCCGGCAGAAAGCTTGTCCCGATTACGGGTTTGGTACGTATGCACACTTCCTATCTTTGTGTACTCATCTGCGTTCTTCCTAACGAAAACTGCGACCTGATATATTACTATAGCAGGAAGGGTAAGCAAACCGAGTTCTTTAAAATAAGGTCGAGCAGACTTGTCTTGCTGTACACCGACAAGTGCTCGCACAGCACGTTTTTGCATTTGGAAGGCGCGCTCCCAGTCGGCAGAGCGTCCCCACAACTCCATGTTATGTTATGTTATGTTTTGTGTCCCCAAACGATGGCTCACCTTCTTACATGCCCCTTATGTCCCACCACCTGTACCATAGACGACCTATGGAGCGCCACCACGCAAAGTTTTGGTCATACAAAATTTAAATACCATGCATTTCCATGTGTATTTCCATTGACACGCAAAGAAGAAGAAGTTATGTTATGTGTGTATGTATGCACTACTCCATTTTAAATTCATTCATTATCGTCGTGAAGTTGTGAACAACATGTAGAAAAGTAATAAACGTCTTTAAAGTGTATTTCCGCTCGAGTTTTCTTTAAAAAAATAACAAGAAGTAGTTCAATTTACGCGACAATTGCCAAGCCATTTTATATCTTCTGGTTCAATACAAATAAAAGTATTCTTCTCGTTCAGTCGATTTACAACTTGAGTCGAGCGATAAGCAACTGATAGCTTTTATGTTGTTTTTTAAACTTTCGAATAGACGTGGTGTTTTATTCTTATAAAACGGTTTTGGAAAAATAAATACTCTGCCTCCCGAAACGTCAAGCCTAAAAGGTAAATAATACATGATCGCGTTAATTCTCGTTAGATTTTACTTAATCATGCAATCACTACGTCCTAGTAAAAAATAAAATGAGATAATTTATTTTTTACCATTAAAATGATCAATTAGTCTAACTATGAGTATCTTATCGCCTCGCACTGTGTTGTGAAAGTCCGAATATATTGTTGAATCCTACTTCAATATTATGAGAAAAGATATTATTATGGAGAATGATTAAATCACGTGTCATGCATGAATCTATTGGTCTGATAGTGCGTTTTCCTTGCGATATGTTTTGATCATAAGCGAAAAGAAAGACTAAATGGTGCCACTATTTGGTAGTTATCCCTTCATTATTTTCGCAATATCTATAATATAATCTTTTGAATCTAAAACCATAATATGCTAATGACCAAAATAAATTACAAGGAAAACGTACTACAGACCAATAGATTTATGACCCATTTTTCATTTAAAATTGACACTTTTCATAAGGTCGCTGTTAGTTTGTTTTAACTTGACACTTACCGCTATTTTAAATTAAATTCGCAATAAGTTCTTTAGCCAATTTAGAATTTGATGTTTTGGAATATCTTTGCAAAATTAGTATAAAGGTGGATCATAAATCTATTGGTCTGATTGATAATACCTACTCTCCACCCAATAAGCGAGGTAGTATCTAGCTACCAAATACGAGCCCCCATGCTCCATACACGATAACACCTAAAATATGGAGGTAACACATGGGAAACCCCGTTCATCCCAATTTTAATATTCGTGTAGCCAGAAAATTCACGTATATAAATTGAATGATTTTACTTATGTATAATGTATTTGTTTGATTGTACAGTCTACCTAATATTTAAGTTTACAGTCTATCTAATTCTAATAGCATAATGTGGTTACTGGTGAGTGAAAATTTATATATTCGAGATGGCTACACATGAACCTATTTATTTCTAGTATAAGGTGGACTCTCGTTATAAAGGCTTCTCGTGTAACGCAAGGCCAGCTTGTACTGGAAATAAATAGGTTAGTCGGTAGCTTCGTGTACACGTGGAAGTACAAGAACGATATTACGAACGTTGCCTCTGTTCTAATAACTTTAAAGTCTGGCCTCTAGCCTCAATACCAAGTCGGCATTAAGTAATATTTGGCAGGTAGTTCAGCGTATTTTTATAAAATGTTTTGTTGGACTTAATGTTGGTTAAAATGGTTGGTTGAACGACGGCGTGCTGCCTGTGTGCTTGTGTGCTGCTGTGGAGAAGGTTTGTTTTTGTTTTTTAAATTTCTTTATTCAATAATATAATACATTGATTTATGTACTAATCTAGTGTAAGTTACTACTACTACTGCTGTGGAGAAGGTAAGAACCTTGTTCTGAGTTAAAAACTACCTTTATATATAATAATAAAGAAAATAATACAGGTAGTTTTTAACTCAGAACAAGGTTCTTACCTTCTCCACAGCAGCACACAAGCACACAGGCAGCACGCCGTCGTTTCTCCGCCTCGACTGTTCTGTTAGATGAACTTAGATACTGTAGGTTTAACCTGTTTTGTGTACACGAGCATAGAGTGTGCCCATTGCACAAGCCATTTAATGTGTGCTAACTTAAAAAAAAAAAACAATATTAAGTAAAGAAAAAATGTTTTTATAACTTGATGTTCATACTTGTAAAAAAAACAGAAAGGCAAAATTGTTTTATATTTACATTCGTTGTTATAATTTATAGAACATGGGTCGGGTTATAACAGCAATGTATTATTTATTTAGGTCTCGTTTTATTAACGTTTTCATACTTATTTATTTGGGTTCTCCCTAGAGATAATATCGTTCTTCAGTTATTGTTATTCATGAACATGAATGTAATAAAATATGAATTTCAGAACATTGACACAAATAGGTTATATGAGAGTAAAAGTAAATTGTAGTGACACTTTTGGATCTAACTTACGTTGGGTGTGGAGTCCAGGCCCCGTACCAATATATCTCATTATCACTTAAATAGGGGTGCATGAAAGGAGCCTCCTCGAGTGACGTACACAACGATTCTCTACGTCCGGCGCACCCTGGGCAATTAGCGAGTTCTCCAAAGCGAATTGGCTAATCCTTTCACCACGATGGCAAGTCAAAATAAAATTTGACTCAGCCATCGACACGACGAAGAAGAAGATCACTTAAATGCTTTTCAGTTGTGACAGTATGTCATATAAAAAAATCGATTGTGAATCGCGTTTGAGTTGCAAAAAATAGCCTTAGGCTTAAACGAAAATTGAATTATATCTTTCCTTTCGTGTATTTTCTGTTTGACGGCTCATGTCTATGAATTACCGGTGTATTTTTCGGTATAATATTCGTACATTATGCCGTATTTTATTGACGGGCAACATTTTTTAGTGAAGACCCTGGGTCATAACCAAAAAGTTGCACTCTCAGGCATGCAGGTTTCCTCACGATGTTTTCCTTCACCGTTAGCAAGCGATATTTTATATGATAAATACACACATATCTTCGAAAAGACGAATCTTAACGATTTATTGACAGAGGTGTGTGCCGTGGGTTCGTACCCGAGACCTTTGACTTCGCAGTCCTACGGTCTCCCACTCGGCTATCGCTGCCTTACTGATGTGGTGGTGTAATGGTGTTACAGATAAAGTATCATATATTTAACTGCCTGTTAACTATATACAAATTAGACATTTGATCTGTCAGATAAGTTCCTTATTAGAAACTTTTCAGCAGCTAATAACTTTTGATTTACTCCACTTTCATAATTTTATCATGCCTCGTATTCTGCACTCTCATACACAATTCAGTGACACCAGACTCAGATCTGAGCTGCAATTAAGTTACCAGTATACTTAACGACGTTATTAAGTTGCTATGTACTCTACAAGTATGTAACCTTATGCTTATGTTGGAGTATAAATTATGCTTACGTCTTGTATGCTAGATCATCAACCTTTTGCTATGTCAGAAATATGATGCTAAGGCGTAGAGTTTTCATGCTGCATCGTAGACACATGCGATATACGAGACGTAGCAATTTACATTTAGTAATTGGCAATAATATTGATGAAGGTTGATGGTCCTTGCAGACCAGATTTTAGTAAATTCTTATGATATTTCGGAGCAGTCTCAACAGTTCCTGTTAAATTATCAAATTATTCACTTTTAACTTACTTGTTACCTACGTTTTGAATAACTACTGGAGGCTTAACTGGCACTAGTTAAACTATACCAATGGCGAGTAAAAGCTATTTATTTACCTTACTGTCACATGCCCATATACTGCACTCTCATACACAATAGAGTGACACCAGACTTAAACCTGAGCAGCAATTAAGTTACCACTTAATACTTAACGACGTTATTAAGTTGCTATGTACTCCACAAGTATGTAATCTTATGCTTATGTTTGAGTATAAATTATGCATACGTCTTGTATGCTAGATCAACAACCTTTTGGCTACGTAAGAAATATAATATGTGTCTACGATGCAGCATGAAAACTCTACGCCTTAGCTGATGCTAAGGCATAGAGTTTTCATGCTGCATCGTTGACACATGCGATATCCGGGACGTAGCAATTTACATTTAGTAATTGGCAATAATATTGATGAAGGTTAAGGGTCCCTGCAGACCAGACTTGAATAAATTCTTATTAGATTTCGGACAAGTCTTAGCAGTTCCTGATAAATTATCAAATAATTCACTGTTAACTCTTGTTACTTGTTACCTACGTTTTAAATAACTACCGAGGGCTTAATCTGGCACTTACACACCAGACTTAGACCTGAGCTGCAATTAAGTCACCATTGAATACTTAACGACGTTATTAAGTTGCTATGTACAGTGGGCCAAGCAATTAGGTATGCTGGGCAAAATCTTCTACGCCATAGTGAAAACTGAATGCAATAGATATACATGTGTGAATTACACATTTAAGAAGTATAATATACTCACTATTCAGATATGTAAATCATTTCTCCCTAACTGGCGTATTAAGTATTTACGATGACTTTAAAGTTTTTGAACTGCATAGCTAACTCGTTAGCCCACTGTACATACTCCACAAGTATGTAACCTCATGCTTATAATGGAGTATAAAATATGCATATCTTGTATGCTAGATATACAACCTTTTTGTTACGTCAGAAATACGATGCTAAAACGTAGAACTTTGATGCAATGCCGAAGATACTATTCGATATCGATGCTGACGTAGCCATTTTCAAATAATGATAAGTAAAAAGATTTATAATGGTTAAATTCCATAGAAATCTTAATAACTAGTCAATAGAAATGCTATCGACTATCTTTTAACACTGGGACGCATGTCGCCGTTTTTCAAATACCACTTTTTGTATTCCTGCAAACAAAATTATTCTTTTTGGCGATGACATAAAGACGACAATTCCTCAACTCGCACTTGTGTTCGATTAGACTCATGCACTTGTATTCCTGCAAACAAAATTATTCTTTTTGCGATGACATTAAGACGACAATTCCTCAACTCGCACTTGTGTTTGACTTGACAGATGCGCGGCGACAAGGTCAGGCGTCTTTGACATTTCTATTGCCTTATTATTAAGATTTCTATGTTAAATTCCCTCCGTCAGTCGTATTTCTCATGTCTGAGGATCGTGACCTCCTCCATCCATAAGACTTGATTTCACGATCTTACGCCATCTTAATCTATCTTCAACCAGTGGAGTCTAAAGTGGTGCATATTTGGTCTGACCAACGCATCGGGCTACGGCCACGCGCTCTTTTTCCTTCCACTTTGTCAGTGACCACTAGTTTTCAAGGTTGTCTACATCTTTTCTGGCAATGTGTCTGAAGTACTCTAAGATGCGCTTGAGGCAGATGGTTGAGAGCCTTGTTTTAATGTTGAGTTTGGTCAGTATGGATTCTTTAGTTCGGAATGCTGTCCATTTGATTCATAGCAAAGGTTTCAATTAAATCTTAAATAATCTAGTATAGGTATATATTTTCCATGTCATTGTCAGTGACCTGTATATTCAATGGCAGAAGATTTTTTTTTCAGGTAGGCAAAGGTTCGAGAAAATAAGTAGACAGTCTTATGTTAACCGGACTAAATAAAAATAAAAAATATTATAATAAATTATAAATTTGTCTGAAGCCACCCATATTATTATACCAAAACAGGTAAGTATGTTACGTGGACTGAGTGTTATACCAACACCAGATTTTAGGTCATAAATATAACCAAATCATAGCAAGAGAATTTGTTCCACTACAAATACAATAAATTTAGGATTGAATATTATACATTTTCGTAGTTTCATAGTTATAGCAATAATCTTTGCAATACTTTATATCTAAGGAACACTAAATTCAACAAAAGTCACAATAGCTATTCTTCTTTATAAATCCTGTGGCCTTAAGCTCCTAATATATCACTGGGATACCCAGTGGATTCATTACATGGACTATACTACGTATACTATTGGGGCCTCGATATCAAAGGCAGAGCTTTTTGCGAACGAGCTTTAGGCTGCGTACCCAACAAAGCTGCGCGTTGCGTTGTTTTTCGACGGGTCGTACGTAGACTCGTGCAAGTGCAAAAACACAATTTTGAGTTACACCGCCTTAGGATCAATTTGACCAGCCCCAAGACAACGCTGAACCACACCACTTTGATATCTCTGTCCTGCTAAAACATTAAGTGTAATAGTAAGAACAAAAACTGGGTTAAGTATTGAACTAAGGCGGGTAATATTTACACTGAAGTGGTCTATCTCAAAATCGTGTTTTTGCATCTGCACTAGTCTACGTAGAACCCGTCGATTTACAAACAAAAACAAAGTCTAAGGAACCCAGCATTACCTTTTAACTGACAACTTTTGCCAACTGTTGCCTTTGCAGACTTCAGCCCTTTTCTGAGGCGGTTCAAGCGGTGCGGGATCGGTAAGAACCAAATACACAACACAAATAACTCAAAACAGAGTGGCTATATTTCTATAAGAATATATATTCCGCCTGTGTATGTTGTGTGCAAAAAGTTAGAAATTTACAAAAAAGATATACCGAAACAATACTGTTTGTTAGACAAGTTGTCAGTATGACTACCCGTAACGTCCGCCTTGGATTTTAAAATGTCAACTGATACCGACGACGCGCGCGACGGCTTAACGTGCTCTCCGAGGCACAGACGGAAACTTGTTATGTTAAGATCGTCACCCATCCACGGCCGACCGACGTTAGCATTGTTTAACTTAACCTGCAAGATCGATCAGTTCACGGGCATCGACTAAGCCGCGAGCTTCTTTGGCAGACTGCGCATATATCGTACAAAAACCAATAGTCACGTTGGCTATTTTTCTTTATAAATCCTGTAGCCTTAAGCTTTTAATATATCATTGGGGTACACCAAGGAATGGCCCACGGGATTAATTACATGTACAGTGGGCCAAGTAATTAGGTATGCAGGGCAAAAACTTCTACGCTATAATGAATACTGACTGCAATAGATATGCATGTATGAATTTATGTATGTATGTATGATATATTTAATAAGTGTTATTTACCTAGTGTTATTTAGATAATTATGTATTCACTTATCCATCACTGGTGTAGTAAGTCTTTACTATGACCTTGAAGCTTTTACCCTGCATAACTCGTTGGTCCACTGTACTAGCCAGATTTTGTATTGAGGTTACAATATCAATAGGTATTTACTGACTGCGAGAAAAGAAGAGGTTTACAATTCGATTTTTAATATTCCAAGATATACGGATAGATATGGATTAGGTACGTCCAACTTATCTTATGTTTATGTTTATGTTTAACTGTATGAAAATCAAACGTGTCAAATAATGAACAATATGATGAGAGAACGAAATATTTTATGTCATTGTACACTTACCGTATCTATTAATATATTATGTCTATGTATGTGTTTATTGGACTAATTTTATTGATAGAAAATGAAATAGATTACAAACCATTTTTTTGTGTTATGACAGGCCTGTTAATAGTACTAATGCTTCAAATTTTGGTTTATGACAATTATATTAATATTTTACAAGCAAAATTCAAAGCAAGCAAGCAAACCGACAGTTTTCTTGCGACCACGGCAGGTGTAATCTGTCAGCCGAAACGTCAAGCTTAAAAGGTAAATAATGAATGATCGCGTTAATTCCCGTTAAATTTTACTTAATCATGCAACGCGTAAGTTTAAAAGTTAATTTTACAAGCTGATGAAAATTATATTTTTTCACAGAAAATAGTACGATCATATAGTGGAATCATAGAAATCTTAATAACAAGGCAATTATATTTTTATCTACACAATTATTATAGTATCATATTAAATAGCATCGTTATTGTTCCGTCAATATCAGAACTAGAACTCACAACAAAAATCAACATCCATCAAAATAAAAAGAACGTCTAATCATACTTCTCGCAAAGGCACGAATGAGGCTGGCAAGAAGTACTATATGACAACTGTAATCCGCAGATTATTACTGCATTTCTCACGCGTGGCCTCAATACCTCTGGCTGACTCTCATTTGTACATTTGAAATGCACTGATGCGTCTATCTACGAATGAAATCTTAGCTGAGTATGCGATGCCGCGATGGTGGCTTCAAACGATGGTGGTTGATTTGTACAATTTGTATATTATAATCTAAACGCACTATTTTATTATTATACAAATGAAACTACGCCCCAGGACTACCACGATAAATATTTTTAATTTATTTTTTAATGATTTAAATTATTTTCAAATTCGGCTACAGGTTACATTATATTTTAGTTTAATCACTTTCAAAAGTTTCTAATGATATTTTAATAATACTTTCAATAATTCACAAAAAAAAATAAAAATAATTCACAAGTAAACTTATCAAGCATAGTCCTAACATTTCTGTAGCGCATTAATATAAAGCGGGCATTACAAAACTCCACAACTTGTTACAGACGGCTCTTCAACCTATAATTTTTCAGTATAAGATGGTCTTACGTGGCATAAGCTTCCCGTATAATACTGGAAGTGTATCGGTTGAGCTAGACGTCTGTACATGCAAGAGAAAGTTGTCAAAACTTACAAACATTATAAACATACTATTCCTTGTCTGCATCGCTGGTCTAATGTTTAGTGTATGTTACCGTTAGGTCTCGGACAGAGTAAAGACTGAGTAGTTTATCTTTACAGGAACGGTCGGAACGCGTCACTTGCCTACATCTCGGCATTAGAACGCAAAAAGGGTGCCAAACATAAGACGGGGATGTGCCGCTATGCTATGACGTATAAATTTAAAAGAAAAATGATAGAAGCTCAAGTGTGGTACATGAAATTAAAATCCAGTATGTAGACAGCCTTACCGTATATCGCGTGATTACCTTTTGTTATTTTAAGGAAAGGCTTCGAGCTGACTCGGTCAAAAAAAATCTCAATAGCAGCATGGGGTCTGGAATAGTACCCGGTAGATGGTGATAAGCTGATCCTCTACCACCTGGGATCTTAACATTAAAATTGAAATGTAGGTGTAATTCACTTCCGTCACACCTTTCTGGGTTATATAGGCGTGATGTTATGTAATAATTCTAAAATTAATATAACCCATTAATATAACGCGGCCATTTCAAAACTTCACAACTTGGTACATAAAAGCGAAAGCCCACAAAAGTTGCAAATTTTAACATTCCCCTCCTGTTTCATTTGTACTTTTTTTCAAACAGGTTCATAATGTTAATTAAGTAGCAACTTTAAATAGAATGAGTGCTGCTATCATGAATGGAATGAATTTTGTTAGAATGAGACATATTATATTATTATGTATTGAACAAGACCGAAGTACTTAGATCAAGATCGTTGTACAATTTATGTACCTCATTAGATCTTGATTGTAGTTATATGGGGATACAAATCCATTTCGTAATTCTATAGAAAATTTCCTGACGGGTTCGATTCCCAGGTCAGACACAAAGTGTACCTTGAGATTTTATCTTCGGTTAATTCTCACTAGCACGGAGTTGGAATTGTGCCCGGTGGATGGCAATAGGCTTTTCATTTACCACATGGGACCTAAACTAGACCTTGCTTAACAAATCAAACCAACCAAAACTTGTATCAACATAACAAAATACCATACAAAGTCTCCCAACAGGAATAGATTTACAACAGGGCGAGTGGCACGTAACCAGTAACCAACGCAACGCTCAAAGTTGGCAACTTCCAAGTGGCCGTGTCGTTTACATGAGCCACGATTTACTAGCAACAGCGGCGGCTGCGCCTACAATAAAGTTAAATACTTTATTGTAATATATGCATTTGAGATGCATTATTCGATTGTATTGTAGGTCTATGGGATGGATGTTCGGTGGATGGCAATAGGTTCACACTCTATCATGAACCTAAACATAACAGATAAAGGATGGGTGTATTATACCTCTGTCAATTATTCGAGGTAATATGGGTGTAATGTTATACAATGTTGGATAAAATTGTATTGTGACCTATACTTTTATGGTGTACTGGGAGCACCACCATCCTAAAACTGTCGTCAAATAGTAATACTTGCACACAATTGTTGCCAATTTTGTGGTGAAATTAGGTGAACTTAATCACACATCAGACATCATATCATAACTCTCACATATAGCAATAGATCTAGAATATTTTTCAGTTAGAATATACGCTCGTTGGCTAAATTGTACTAATGGCGTCGTGTAAAAAGATTAGTTGCAAAAAAATCGTTCTTGTAAATTATCTTTTTAATTAATTAGACATCCAGCGACTTACTACATAATCACAAAGTGTTAAATCCCAAGAATAATGAAGGAGCTACTGGTGAAATAATTATGCTTTTACTGAGTTCTATTCTACATACTGAAATCTAATTAGAATTCTTTGTAAAATTTAATTCACAAAAGCTACAAGCATTGTGATTACTAGACTATGAAAATACACAATACACGTTGAGTGAGATTAAGATACAGAATATTTAAAAATTAGAGCTAAAAAAAACCGGGCAAGCGCGAGCTAAAATCACGTGTGTTGCATGGGAGCCTCCCTTACATTATTCATTTTATTTGGCTTTTCAACTGTCTAGCTATTCGGTTCATGCGATACAGCCTGGTGACAGATGGACAGATGGATAACGAAGTCTCAGTAATAGGATTCCGTTTTTACCCTTTGGATACGGAAGTACGCAGTTACTAGAAGTCAATGTATAATGAATGCACTACAACTTTATTATGAAGATCCATAATTGTGCGAGACAAAAAACAAGTTTTTTTTTAAAGAAATATTATTGCGAAGCTCTTAATTTTTTTAGTCTTCTAATAGATTTAGTTTACACCAAGTATCAAAAGCCAGTATTCTCATAGAAATACGAACAGCAAAGCAGAGTAAATAGATTGCCAAATATTGCAGAGTGCCAGCGACCAAAGGAACTAGTTACAAACTGGTTATAACTGCTGCGGGCTGCCACTGAAAGTAGTTACAGCGCTTACAGTTCCACTCACTGACCGGGAAAGGATTGGTAATATAGGAATAATTGGTAAATTTTATATGTCTTTATAGTGCCGCTTTAATATCTGGTACAGTATTCAGTTACTAGAAGACAATGTATTTATATGCGACGTAATTACGTGAGAGATGCTTTTCAAAACTCTCCAATCAATTTTTGTGAAAGTCAAAATAGTACGATTTTTTAAGTAACAGAATTGCATGGTGTTTATTAAAGCTTTCTCATAATATTTTGACTTAAGACATAGTATTGCAAAAAAACAGTTGTATTGTGAAAATATGAACAGCAAAGCAGAATCAAAAGATTAGATAAGAAGAAAAGAAGCCTAATATTGCCGAGTTCCAGCAGCCAAATGAACTAGTCACAAAGTGACCACGATCTCACCTGATGGTAAGTGACGATGCAATCGTAGGTAGAGTAGAGTTACCTATGAGATGCCTATTTACTCTTGCTTAATTGCAGCGTGACGGTGGACTGACACCAAAAGTAGTTAAAGTGCTTACAGCTCCTCTAACATATTCGTAGAAGCAATATTTGAAAAACTTTTAATGTGACAATTTGCTTTAAATATTACTTTCAGTGGCAAGGAAGTGGTTTGAACTGTGCAAGTTTGAATATCAAACTATTTTGAAGACTATATCTTGAAACTTCCTGTCGCAATCCATAGAAGGCGATACGATTTTGGTGAGATTCTAAATATTTTGGCTTTGGCTAACTTACTTTGACTCTTATCTTAATATCTTCTCCAGCTATCCTTCACTTTTGTAGGTACTATATAACTTTTCAATACCTAACCTATTAGGCTTTTACTAAATCTTCGGCAAACATCTGGTCAGCTGCTAAAAGATTCCCTCAATCTAAAAGTTCACTGTGCAATGTTTTTCGTAAGACTATTTGTCAGATACCCGAGAATAAGCCATGTTTTTATCTTAGATTTTTATCTGAACTTCGGTTTTCTGGGTGCAATCTTACAACTTCAAATCGCAAGCCTATATGACTAGTACATGTTCGTCAAAAATCTTGTCAACTCCTAGAAGCGAATCTTGCTTCAATCGACTGGTAGATAAGTGGATTTGTTCGTGCAATCGGGACGGATGCCGCAGTTTACGTAAACTGCCTTTTGCAGAGTCCGTAAAGCGGTCAGTCGCGCTTGTTACTCAAACGTTTATTGCCGACAACCAAGTTATGGACTAGAAGGGTTGGCTTAGATTTAGCTGAGAATTTAGGGTTAAAAACAGTTTTTTTTTTTGTGAAATGCTAGCTTGCTGTGATTATGAGTATTAAGTTTATATACATAACTCATACTACCCTGAAAGGTCTGCCAAAGAGGTAAAACACCCATGTACATATATGTTTTTAAACTTTCACGATTTGAGAACATTTTTCAAAAATTAGACAACGGATCAAGTCGCGTAATTATTATAAAGGTAAATAAATACCCTATGCTCGACGTTTCGAATGACTTGCATCAGTCGGCTCGTGACCAAGAATTATGCAAGTCATTCGAAACGTCGAGCATAGGTAGATATTTACCTTTATAATAAATACGCAATTTAGACCCGTTGTTTAATTTTTGAAAAACACCCATGTACAGTCAGCTGCAGAATAAATTCACTCCTTTTAAGTGCAAAAAAAGTATTTAAGGAGGTGGGATTTCTCTGCAGCTAACTGTACATCATACATTATATATATATAACGCCTATATTAGCCAGAATGGTGAGACAGAGGTGTACAATACTCACATTTCACCTGTTATGTTTTAGGTCTCATGGGATAGGGGGTGAGCCTATCGCCATCCATCTGGCACAATTCCAACTTCATGCTGCTATTAAAAATTTCCTCACCAGAAAAAAAAAAAACTTTGCCCGACCCGAGAATAGAACCCGTGACCTAGCGTTGAGAGGCGCGCACGTTAACCAACGAGGCACCTCCTCCATATATATTTATTTCCAATATTTTTGATGTTAACATACCAAATATTATAATCATTTCATTTATTATCTTCGCGTAGTTAATTGCGTTTGAACATATTCCCAACTTAAAAGGCTTTAATAACGTACGCTGAAACCCGCAATGTATATATATTATTATATACGTCTAAAAAATTTTTTTTTTTTTTTTTTTTATTAATGATGTTTCTAAGCAATTAGATACGTCATAAAGATTACAATCTAGTCTAGATATAACATTAGAGACTAATGAGTAATTTAATTTTGACCTAAGCTACTAAATTAATTTATGCTAAGAATGTGTCCATTAACACCTATCTTATTGTCTCTATAATCGAAAATGACACTTTGTTCTTGTGTTCTTTTAAGATAGCACTAAACCACTTGAATCACTAATTTCACTGAACTAGCTCAAAAGGTTTCGTCCTTTTAAGTCTTCTAACTATGTCTGTGGTGTCAAGGAGCTGGATTGCCTCGACATTCACGTGTTGAAGAAGTCGTCGTTCATGAGCTTCAGCATACTGTTGTATTACACTGGCGACAAGGTTCACCTTCAGGTCACGATGGAGATCCTCATTTCTGATGTACCAGGGTGCATTCACAATTCCCCTTAATACTTTATTCTGAAACCTTTGGATTATTTGGATGTTACTTGGTTTGGTACAGCCCCAGAGCTGTATACCATAAGTCCACACTGGCATGAGGACTTGTTTATAAATAAGTATTTTGTTATGCACCGATAACGTGGAGTGTTTACCCAGCAACCAGTACATTTTTTTATAGCGAAGTTCCAACTCACTGCGTTTCTTTTTGACATGAGCCTTCCAGCGAAGTTTTGCGTCTAGTGTCATACCAAGGTACTTGGCTGAGTTCGCATACGGTATTATAAGGTGATTCAGATATACCGGTTGATAGTTGGCCTTTTTGTTAGTAAAGTCTATATGTATCGATTTGGATTCATTTAGTTTTATACGCCACTTCTTTGTCCAGTAAACAATGGTATTGACGGCAGCTTGAACCTTTTCCACAGCTTCTGCATGAGTGACTCCTGTAGCCATGATAGCTGTGTCATCCGCGAATGTGGCAATTATATTGTTTTTTAGCTCTGGAATATCACAGGTGTACAGTAGGTACAGCACGGGACCAAGGACACTTCCCTGTGGTACTCCAGCTTTTATTGGCGTCAGTTGCGAACACGCATAAAAAATATTTAAATGTAATTATTTTATGTCTGATGCCTTATACCTATAAACTGCTATTATTTAAAAAAAAATTATCATAATATATAGTCAGAATTGACACCACAAGGGTAGTGCAGATGCCTGCATTTCGATTGCAGGTTCGATTTCCGCTTAAGACAATTTTTTGTGTGCATGAACATGGAGGTTTGTCTTGATCTGGATGTTTCTATGTATAATAAGTATTTATTTAAAAAAGAAAAGTATATTTATGTATTAGACTATTAGTATCAGTTATTCTAGTACCCATAGTACAAGGTCTGCTTATTTTAGGACTAGATGGCGTTGTGTGTATATAATGTGATATTTATTTATTAATTATTTATTTAAGTATAAAAATAACACGATAGTTTTCCAAGAACAATCAACAATGATGCTGGGTAAAATACCTAATTTATTATCAGTCTCAAGTTTGAGTACAAAATAATTTATATTGGCAAAGGAGCGGTACTTCCAAGTATCTGATACCTATCTTTAAGTAATATAATGATTTTCTAGAATACCTAGTTTAATTACTAAGTGATTCCAGGGAGTACTCAGGCTCGTTTCCAGTTCTCGACACGCTATTTACTTTAAAAACTCTTTAAGGATAGACTAAGGTTTTTTTTGTACTTACGTTATATAGGTTTAACTTTAATATTATTAAGTTTTTATCTATTTTTATTGACAAGTAATACCTTAAACACTAAAATGCACGTGTTTCGTTGCCGTTTTGTCAAAATTGTTTGAATCATAAATTGCGTTACATACAAACTTAAAGATTAAAATAATAATTTTGTTTTCTTTTAACATTTAACATTTGTAATGCAATAGCAGTACGGAGTCTGGAATTTTGCTTGGTTGATGTAAATAGGAACTCTTTTATATAAGGCAATAACATAACAGCAATAACTTAATATGTACTACAATTTTTATGGTGGATAAGCACGCGTTTGAGCACGATCTCACCTGATGGTAAGTGATGATGTGGTAAAAAATAAAATAAATTGTGATTATTTTTCAAACTCTATCACTAAAACCCTCTCATTGCGTACAATTATCTACAGATAAGAACCTTTTACCAATAAAATACACTGGCGCATCCATCTTGATGCTATTGGCATTTAAATTGGTGATCGTAGTCTGATTATGGCGACCATAAGGGTTGAATTGTACCCCGAGGAGCCGTTTGGTAGCGTTGTATCCATATACCCCAAGCTACAGTAACAATGTATCTTATTGACGTATTTAGTCTAAAGTTGGATCTATTACATGGGAATGGAAAATTAGTAATATTAGAGCATATTTCAATATTAATAAGTAATTAGAAAGTAATGTTAACACACTATCAAATTTCAAGCAGTTTACACAGTGCAACTTATGTATAAATGTATATGTACCTCTCAAGACATTTAATTAAATCTCAATATATATACTTCTGGTCACACAGCTGGAACGATATCGCTGATTTTTTTTGTGTGTTGTTATTGTCAGGAGGTGGTTTCTTATGAAAGAAAAAATACAAATTTGCGCAGTAAATTAGAAAATTTAAGAATACTTAAGCAACATATTGATGTTTCTATTGATTTGCGAATGAAGCCTTAGTGGACAATATATACTTGAATGTAACCTTATGGACTCAAACATAACATTGTCAGAATTCGTCATAGTTAAGAGCGTCTGTCGGGTCAGCTAGTTTACTATAGAAATTGACAGGTAACGACACACGGCAGCTATTAAATGTATATTTTTGCATCTTCGTATTTTGACATACATTAGTATACATTAAAGCTGCAGTAATTTTTAATTGCGTCACTCTTATGCCTTATTTACATTACATAGAAACTAATTCATGCATTGTTAAAGAAGATGTTTGACGCAGTGAAATTGTTAATATAAATATCGTGCAATAATTTCACTTCATTTTGATAATTTCACTTTCAGGTTGTGCAATTTCTCGGCAGATAAAAGACCGATATGCTGACAACCTTGCCGGTTAGTTCAGGTTACAGATAACTCGATGAATATCTTAATTTATAAAACCCTTAAAATTTTGATCCCTTTAAAAACACAATATGAAACAATTTTTTTCTGAAATTTAATCCATAAAATTTTGGGAATAATGTGAACTATCCAAAGAACGTTTCTGCGAAAAATTTGTATTTCGTTTATAAAAGAAAATTGTAATGCAATATTTCGGTGTTATACTGTAAAATATTTGTTTAATTAAATTTCTTTATTAACGCTCTCATTATTAAAGTCCTCCTATCCTACATAATTACAAAAATACGCTCTGAAATTTTCACAATGAGTGAGTAAGCCCTAGACATTTTCAGTAAAATGAAGAGGGATTGTCTCTTACACTCGTATGTTATGTCGACAAAAAAAGTTATTTATTAACACGCTTATATTAGCTTCACATGTATGTATGTATGTATGTTTGTATGTAACCGACTCCTTTGGACTCGATTTTAACCCACTTTAAACGGACAGATTTCATTCAAATTTTGCACACCTGTCAAAGATCGATGACAATGCAATAATTTTAAAAATAAAAATATAAATAAACCAAACTAAAAAGTAGAAAATAAATTATAGTTTAAAAAACTAAAAAACACGCTTTTAAAGTACTTCTAACTAAAAAGTGAAAACTAATTCCTAATATAAGCTGAAAAAAGCGTGGGGTGCTCTGTGCCATATTTTTCGTCTATCGAGCAACCCATGCTTTTTTCAGCTTATATTAGGAATTATTATTCACTTTTTAGATAGTAGTACTTTAAAAGCGTGTTTTTTAGTTTTTTTAAACTATTATTTATTTTTCTTCTGTTAACGTTCTTACTGTAAAACTTCATTAAAATTACTGTTGTACATACGGGTAATATATAATTTTCCAGTATAACATTGACTTGCGTTGTATAGGCTTCCCGTGCAATACGAGACCAGCATATACTGGACACGTATAGATTGATCGGTAGCCATAACATAAAACAGCATCACGCCTATATTACACAGAAGGGTGTGGCAGAGGTGTACAATATCCACATTTCACCTGTTTGCCGGGTCGGGCAAAGGGTTTGCTTGACCTGGGAATCGAACCCAAGACCTCGCGGTACTATACGCTGACTACTAGACTATCGAGGCAGTTGTGATTGGTAGTCGTGGGTACGTAAATCGTAAACGCACAATATAAATTGCTGACGTCATTATATCATAAAAAAAAATAAAAGGATCGTAACGTAGCGATGACATAGCGTAGGTTTTAAAAAGTTGTATCTTCTTCTTTCTTCTTTCGTATCGATGGCTGCAGTCATATTCTCATGGTGTTGACTTAATTGCTATCGTGGTGAAAGGGTTCGCCAGTCTGCTTGGTGAAAATTAGCAGACTGCCCAGGGTGCGCCGGACGTAGGGGTTGATTGCTTCCACAAACTATTATGGACAGAGGACCAGAAAGCATATGGTACCAATGATATTTAACGAAATACCACAATATATTAAGGAAGGTACAACAATGGGTAGGTTTAGAAGTGGTACAAAAAAGATTTTATTGGAGAAAATTTGTAAAAATTTACAGTGCGACAGCTAATATGTGTGTAAGAAATGCGTATTTAATTGATGTAATGTATACTAAATTTTTTTTTATAAGTGAAAAGTATTAGTAAGAATTACTATATACTATTTTATTAGAATTTTGAAGGATATAAATAAAATGTTTTAAAATAATAATAATAAATGAATATATATAAAATAAGGTAAATTAATAAATGTGAAAAGTATAAATATGCAGATGTAAAAAGGGAGCTTTTTCTGCCAACAAACTGCTATGCAGTTTGGCGGAATTATTGTTTTTTATTTAAGGCATGTTTATTGAATAAATATTTTTTTCATTTTCATTTTTTCATTTCATTGTGTACGTCGCTCGGGGAGGCTCCTAATAAAAAAGTTGTATGAAATAATTTTACGTTGTCCCGGTAAACAGTCTCAATACATACGTAAAATAAAATAAAATGTTATTGAAGAGATTATTAAATATTATCGAAAACTTTTAGAAAACCTTTTTATTAAAACCGTTATTATCAGTAGAAGACTAATGTAAGAAAAAAACATCGGTAAGCATTTACAATTTAATCTCGAAACCAATTTGCCAGTACAGTTTCTCAGACATGATACTCGAACGAGTATAACCAGTCTCCGAGAGCCTGATTTATTTCCAGATACTGTAATTTTTCACCGTCAGATTCAATAAAAATGTAAACTATACTGCCAAACCGCGGCCATATTCAGCAGAAATTGCTTCAGGCGCTACAACTCAGGTACGTAATACGATTTATGATGCCACCGCATTTTTTATTTACATTTTGCCGCTGCAAGGCGACAAATATTAATCGATTTTAAAACCCCACTGTTAAAAATAAGTACCATTAAAGTACAGAAGGTGCATTTACTGCAGTTGTATTAAAAAAATAATATTTTCTTTTATAAATACATAACACATTTGACTAGTACAGTATTAGTGGCTGTTGGTCAAAATGTTATTTTGGGTTAAAATTCTGAATAGCGGAGTCTCTTGGAGTTCTCACGGCATCTGAATATGCCCGATAGATGCCGATTATTGTCGATAGGACCACCACATGGAACCTACACTTAACTGGTCAAATGTGTGTGGGTAATATTGGTTTGATATTATGTTAATAGAAGACCTATTTAATATGCTTTGAATCCGTAATTCTAAGGGTTGAATTCACCTCAGAACGTATGACCGCATGTCCAATGCCTCAACCACTGAGGCACTTCCAATTTATAGCTATGAATGGACTAACATGCATTGTCGAGCATTACAAGGTCCTATATGGGTTATAAATGTCCCATGACAATCATGCTTGATCAGAACACGATAACGCTAAATAATACATAGCTGTGCTAAAATAACGTCTTATTCTAATATACATACACTTAAATATAGTATACTTGAAAGTGAAAATACTTCAGTGGCAAAGCTCTCAGAAGTCGAGCTTAAGCCGATAAATATTTAAGATGTCTAGAATGTGGAATATTGATAAAACCTAGCGGAAATTTGAATGTAAATTTATGTTCTAATTGATTATTTTTATAGCATTTAGCTATGCTTGCTATGCTAAATTATACTAAGAAAAAGTTGAAAAGGATATGGGACCGGCAGGATTTGAACCTGCGACCTTACTGCACACCGGGCAGCAGCTTTAGCCATCCAGCTACGGTCGCCTCTTACCAGAACCCTAAATTTTTCAACTGTATGATACGTCATTTCGTGACGTCACGTTCATGCATTTGTTCCTATCTTAAGTAGGATACAAACATTTATGGTTGATGTACGTAAAATTTCCTTTGAAATATTGAGTGTGGACCTTCTGTTCTACATAATTTCGTGGTCACCGGGAACGAATTCGAATGGCAGTTACCAGGGATCACTAATAATGATCACGAAGGGCGTGACGGCGGACCATAAAGCATAATGTACACATACAGCCGGATATTAATGAGGCAATCGACGCGACGGACCCGCCGGAACATGATCGCATTAGGGACCAAATCGGTGATCCATTATAACCGTAATATGGATGCGTATTAACTTTTATGACGTTCGATACATGAAATCACAACATCGATTTTTATTGCCACTTAAGGAGATTAATGGACGTTTTAGTCATAAGGATTTAATGTTACGATGCATTTCGCTAAATAGAATTTAATATGCAATAGTTATACTCCATTTATCTATACTTATATAAATACGCCCGGCTGACTGATTCATCAACGCAGGGCCTCGATTGGATGATCCATTTCTGATATTTGATTCGAAATGAAACCTGTTATTACATTACATAACATTGTATTTGTAAGTATTAATGCTTATCTAAATATAGCTCGTAAATATGATCTTATATCGAATCAAAAGCTACTACAATTATACCTGACGTACTTGAAGTTTTAAATCTAACCATCAACAGTGGAAGTTCTGCTACTCGGTGACAGGAACTTACCTGAAGTAAATAAAACAAAAAGTGTTAATCTTTAGTTACTATAGGCTGACCGTTTAACTGAGTCCTCGCCTGCGCGGTACAGGGGCGCGGGGGTATGACGACAAAGGGGACTGAAACGGGTGCGGGCGGTGGGCAAATTTTTGTAATTGTTCATTTCGTTCGCTACATGGGTAGCGATCGCATGTGTTGACTGTAAGTTGCAGACACCTTGTGAGAGGTACACATGTAATAACAATCTCAAGATGAATCGAAAAATCTTCGGACATAACAAAACAGTCAGTGCAAGCAAATGGCTTTTAACGTATACTTATATTTTAGAAAAAAGAAACTGGACCCAAAAAAAGTTTTGACTTTCTTACGATTTAATTATATGTTTAGATAACAAAAAGTATAATAGTTTATTCTCAATTATTTTATTTACGTACATAAGTTCATTAAAATTTTGTATCTTCTTAACTATTTTTCATTTGATAAATCACTATTTCTTTTTTCCTATGATGTCACATATCTTAGGAAATATCTTGGTGCATTTCATCTCCTGTATATTTCATTAAGTGCCCCCACCGCCCGCGCCTGTTTCAGTCACCTTTGTCGTCATACCCCCGCGCCCCTGTACCACGCAGGCGAGGACTCAGTTAAACGGTCAGCCTATAATTTGAATTTAAAACAATAAAAATTTAAAACAATTAAATTAAAAAAAAATATTTCCTATATAAAAAACTAGATTCTTCCTTATCAATACCATGGCGACACGCCCGGTGGCAATAAGTTGATAAAAAGTCTCTTAATAATCCCAGTATCACAGTTGTAAGATAAACCTTATTGGCAGAATAAGCACATTACAATGAAGTGACAGCTATGTTCTTTTTTTAAGTATAACAGTATTATGTGTATATTTTATATTGTATACTGTGGTATATTTTATTATCTGTGGTATTACTCAGTCAGGTTATATCTAAGTCTTTATCTATTTTTATATAAAGGAAATCTACTCATAAAAAATCTATATGAATAGTCCTCAAACGTTTTACTCATAAATGCAGAATGCAGCAGATATATCACAATCACATCAGTCATTTGTTTCAAATGAGCACTTCAACCGCTGCTACACACAATCATTATCATAATGCATCGATCACGGGGCGATTGCTGACATCGATATGAACCGAGCAGGTATCGATTCGAGGCTCGATTTGGAGCATTCGGTTGATGGCGCTTTTACTAATTTTAGTAATGTGTTGAGTGGTTTATATTTAAATGTGCAAATTTGTACTTTTCTTTAAATAAAACGACGAACGAACTTTATGAAAATAAACGTTTCATAAAGTTAAAATGAAAAGTCACTTTAAAAGTTTTCTGTGCTCGTATAAATACACTGTCACTTTACTGATTAATATTATACAATATAAATTTAATGCGGCCAACACAGACAAGTAGTCCCCGAGAAGAAAATAAAGAATGATGCCCTGAAGATTACTTACAACCATCTAATAAATAACCTATACAGGGTGTAAGTGACATCGTGACGAAGCCGTTTTGAAGTGATTCAGTACATTGTAAAAGCCCGGGTTCCACCAGAAAATTAATGACTTTTTGATTTTGCCCGACTCATTATGGAAGAGCAACGTTATACTAAACTATCCCAATATATTTGCAATTGCCCATTTGCAGATTTATTCGATTTAAAATTTACACGCCTCGAGCTTTAACATTATGTTCTTAAACACTAAAAAGTATTATCGCAAGCATATTCTCATAAGTTTGCCGTTTTTTTAAGACGTCTATATTCTTTCCAAGACTGATTTTTCGATGATGGAAATTTGCGGTAATTTTTTTTGCATGTACTGAGTCACTGGTAAGCGGCTATGTCACGATGTCATTTATACCCTGCATCAAGATTACTATTCGGTGATAGTGTTAAAGAACATTGATCTATTAAATAACAAAATTTATTCGTAAAACCAGAAAACTGGTGGGTTACAATCACGCCAATCATTTGTTTCAATTTAGCTCTTCAAACGCTGTTGCAACACACTCATTTTCATAATGCATTGAATGTCTGATGACGGATCGACCGCTGACATTGATATGAACCGAGCAAATATCGATTCGGGAAATAGTCGATTTATTGCGCTTTTGATTGTTGAATGATGTTGTGTGATGTTTGAGAAATAATGTTGTAGCTCCTATAGATCATGGGGAAAGTTTTATGAGTTTTTACACACAGATATAAATATGTGAAATTAATGCAACATTCGACTTAGCAGATTAGAGTGAATAAGTTTTTTTAGGGTATTATTCATGTACTCCCCAAGTAGCAAACAAGATTAGCAAGTAAATCTTACATATCTGTACTTTATCTAAAATTAGATTTTGCTAAATCAAAAAGGATTTCGTTAAATATTTTCTTTCTTTAATACTAAATCGTTTTAAACTACCGCTACTTAAGCAAGTTAGGAATACCAAAAACCAGGTTAAGTATTCTCAAAACTAGTTTGTATTAAGTATGCCTATAGTTAAAACTTAAAATATTGTTTTACTATACCAGATTATCTGAAAGCTCACTTAAAACTTTACTGTAATAATTGAAGTATCTTTTAAGACTCATAAAGACTAAAATGATTTTGTAGATAAATTTAAGATAATAGTCATACCAAGTTCTAAAAACTGTTTTTCTAGAGTATAATTTTATTCCTTTTTACTAAAATTAATAAGTTTAGAGTAAAAATTAACGGGACGTTCTCTACAAATAGAACCAAGTAGAAACATGGATGAAGTGGAAAAATTAAAAAGATCTGGTGGCTTTCGTCGGCGTATTTTAAAATATAAAATGCAGATATCTAACAAGCATGATCCAGGTGGTGTGTCAAAAGACGCTAGAACTCTTCTGAAAACAGTAAATAACAGTGGATATCGAACCTTGTGGCAGTGGAGAATACTGGCATAATGGATTTCGCAAAAATATTGTGCAGTATTTTAAAAATTTTGATAAAAATGTAAATTTATGTATTAATGTAAATATCGACGGGTTACCCACGTGCAAAAGTTCGAAAGTAGAATTTTGGCCAATTCTATGTAACATTCATGAGATGAACACATTGCCTGTAATGACCATTGGAATTTACTGTGGTATTAAAAAACCTCAGTCTAATGAATTTTTAAAACCTTTCGTAACTGAAATGAAGGAAATTATGCAAAATAAAATTGCTATAAAAAGTAAGTGACAGCTACTAACTTTATTTTTCTTATACCTACCAAATGCTCTTTATATTTTTTATTCAATGTGGTAGTGTGTGGTAGTGACCTATGCATTTATTAATCCATTCAGCCTTCATGCCTGGGCTTGTGGGCAAAAATTGAAAATACGTAATTTATTGGCAGGTATATAATTATATTATGGTTCATCATGTTATGTGTTTAGGAGCCCGCTATCTTTCTTTTATACTTACTTATATAATTCAATAATTCATTTAGTTTATGTGAATGATCTTTTTAAAAGTTGATGTTTTACAAGCTTTTATTTAGTTTCACTTTGAATTATAATATATAGGTATATAATAAATAATTATACACACAAAAATTAAACAGCCGATGTTAAACTTAGTTCCTAGTTGATGGCGTAAAGAACAATAGTAGGTAAATAAATAAGATCAAGAGATACTAAAAAGCTATTTGGTATTGGCACGTCAAGATTATCAACTATGCAGAACAGAAGTTATTAAATATAGGTGTTAATATTTTTTGCTGAGCTTGGGAATCCTCTAAAATTCTAAATAAATGGGGATTGGATAGTTATTTAACATCACGTACTTACTGTTGAATTTAAATCCTTGTGTTCTGATGTTTACTGGAATTTAAACATTAGGTACTAAACTTACCTACACTTATTAATTAGATAATATTCACTAGTCTATCTTGCATAAACTTGTTTACACCATAAAATAAAAAAGAATAGTGAAGACAAGTTAAGAAAATATTAAGTAACGTACGTACCTAATCTGGTCTTAACTAAATCAAACTTTAGAATCACTTTATACCACCAAGAATTAAATAGTACTTCGCCAATACAGTTTTTAATATAAGTTAAGTATATTAACTCTTAACTAGCGCTACTTCAAATGTTAATTGTCTTTACTATGTCTGAACTAACCTTACAAAATCAATTTAGTCTAAAATCTTGCTTTGTTAGGAAAATTAAGAATTGACGCCATTTTTCCTCTTAAATGACAAAAGTAATAAAACATTTTACCACAACACTTAATCAAAAACTAAAGTAGATTGAACTTGTATTTATGTTAAAGTCATTATAACTATATTAATATCTTACATATTCATAGAAACAAAAACAACTATGCACTAAAAGCACAAAAAAATTTTTTTGCAATATTTTTTAACTAAATTGTATTGCTTATTTTCTAGTATTTTAAAAGCCCGTGTGTTTTATAGCACTATCTATAGATTTGACACGAGAAATGATCATGCGTTTTAAATTTCCAATGCATTTAATGCCTTTTGATAGCCTTTATTAGACATAAAAATTTGTTGTTTAATCGCAATTTTCATTAATCTTAAAACAGTTTTTGTAATAATTTATAAGTTCACCATATTTTCTAAAATAAAGTTACATAAAGCACTTTAAAGCAAAATAAGTTTTAAAGATTACTTTACTAGGTGAAGATCGAATATCTGCAATTCAATATTGATAGTTTTAATTAAGTATTGTAGATATCTTTAAGTCTATTTTATGATCTGAAGTCAACCTACAAGATATCTTGAAATCAGTGTTTAGAGTTCTGCAAAACCACATTCTTAAGTAGGGTTTAAGTTTATCTAAAGAGTAGTATTAACTCTTTCTTAACTATGTGTTAAAATCTGTGCCCACTTTTACTTAACTGATTCTTGGAGTGTATCTTCAAGATATCTTGAGGGACATATTGGTTTTACCCAAGGCAACAGCTGGAATTCGTCTACTTGCCTTCAAGATATCTACAATACCTTTTATGGACATTTGATTGCTACTTGGGTCGCGTGTAATATAGATATATTAAAATGAAAATAAGTGGAAACAACAGTCCGTGAACATCCACAAACTAATAGATTGTGATAGTTGCGTCGCCATATCTGAGGAGTAATATTCTCGTATTATTTCTATGACAAAAATTTTATCATCTGGTTTGTTGTTTATGTATGAGATTCTCACTGCGAGTTCTCGGGTTTGATGCCCGGGTCGGGTGTGTGTTAAAGTTTGTTAAGGTTTTTTCAATGGAGAATTTTTTAATAGCAGTATGGAGTTGGATTGGTGCCCGGTGAATAGAGATAGGCTCACACCCTATCTCATATCACTAAAATAACAGGTGAAGTGTGGATGTTTTACACCTCTGCCACAGCTTCATAGAAGCTTCAGCTAATATAGAAGTGATGTCATGTGCTATGTGTAAAAAATTCAAAGTATTTAGTTTCGACATTTCGGAACTTCAATCCAATATTCTAGTCAAATAACTACTCTAACTAAAAACAGTTAACAAATTTTCGCAACGCGAACTTTGTCCACGAAACTTAGTAGTTGCCGTATCGACTTTCTGCTGCCATCGAAACGCGCCCAAAACTAGTTACAGACGACAGTCAGTTTGATTCAGTCTTTCTCTTAACATCACGCCTATATTGAAGGATGTCATCATCATCATTTAGCCTCTCGTAGTCCACTGCTGTACATAGGCCTCTCTCAATGTGCGCCACAACACCCGATCCTGCGCCTTCCGCATCCAGTGCCCTCCAGCGACCTTCTTCAGGTCGTCAGTCCACCTAGCAGAGGGCGTCCCACCTTACGGTTGCCGAGTCGCGGTCTCCATTCCAGGACTCGTTTGCTCCAACGGCTGTCGGTCCTTCGGCAAACGTGACCACTGCCACTTCAGCGAGCTTATTTTGCGAGCTATGTCGATTACTTTGGTTCTTTGTCGGATGACCTCATTACGAATTTTATCCTTCAAAGAAACTCCTAGCATTGCTCGCTCCATAGCCCGCTGCGCGACTTTAAATTTGTGAACTAGTGCAACCGTTAATGTCCATGTCTCGGCACCGTAGGTCATAACAGGTAGGACGCACTGGTTGTAGACTTTCGTCTTCAGGCACTGCGGTAAAGGCAAAGAGAAGACTTGACGAAGTTTGCATCTATTGAAGGATGTGGCAGAGGAGAAAAGCACCCACACTCCATCTGTTATGTTTAAGTCCCATGTGATAGGGTATGAGCCTATCGCCATCCATCTGGCACAAATCCAACTCCGTGCTGCTATTAAGAATTTCCTGCCAGAATAATCCCAAATAACACTCACCCGGTAATCGAACCCAATCGACCTCCTTACCGCTACGAGATTAACGAGGTTTGTTTACATTTTTAAAATGGTTATTTAGCGTGAAGGAAACGCGTAAAAGATGTAAGCTTCTTTAAAATAAATTTCTTGTTTGTAATACTCTACCATACGTAAATGTTCTATTTATACCTTTTTTTTATACTACGCCTTCAGCGAACGAACGTGTAGTCCACCTGATGGTAAGTGGAGTACAGCCCATGGACATCAACAATACACAAAAGCAGTTTGTAGACGCGTTGCTGCAGCTGAGGACTACGGTTTCAGGGCCTGATCTCACCACCTAACCGGAACACAGTAATGGAAGCACTACTATTTGGCGGCAGGTTAAAGGTGAGACGGTGGTGCTGACGCTTTCGAGCTCATTCACAAGAGCTCTACCACCTTGCTATGAATGAGTAGGTATGTATCTTCTTTTTATTACTTATTTTTTTATTTGTGATTATCCTGGTCGGGCAAAGTGTTATTAGTGAACTTTTCGTCAAGAAATTTACAATTGCAGCTCGGAGTTGGAATTGTGCCTGGTGGATGGCGATAGGCTCACCCTCTATCACATGGGACCTAAACATAACAGGTGAAATGCGTATGTTGTACACCTCTGCCCCGGTTTGATGTTATGTTATGTATTCAAACCAAATTAAGTTTTTATGGCGAGCGTCTCCTAATAAAATTAGAACATTCGGTTTTTGATGATGTATTAAATAACCTCTGGAAAAAAATTACTTAAACAATAAAGAATGCTTTTGCCTCTGGAAAAAAATTACTTAAACAATAAACAAGTATTGAACCCTAAAATGACAAACTGAGCACCAACAATAGTCTCACAAGATAGGTCAGAAATCCAATTGATTGTTAAGACCGAGTTCCGCTCAACTTCGCGTCAATCGAGCTGTTAAGGCGATTGAATGGCAGCAATTGTGCCAATATGTAACGAAGAAAGTGTGTCATTTGTCACTGCAATGCGTTGTGGATCGGTTGGAGTGATTTCACTCTTACATTGTTACTTTGTGCTGTATACCTACGTACAGTATTCAAATGTGATGAGAAAACGTTGTTTTGTAAACGGAAAAGAGGGAACTTACAGGTTTCAGGAACTGCAGGACTCGATTCACAGCACTTGGTTATAGTCTCAGCCACTAAAAGTTTAGATTATTCACAAGTGGGGTGCATAAAAGGAGCCTCCACGAGTGACGTACACAACGTCATTGCTCACAGAGGAAGATCTGTTGATTTAGTAATTTTTTCATTACATTTGGCGATTTCCTACGTCCGGCGCACCCTGGGCAATTTGCGAGTTCTCCAAAGCGAATTGGCTAATCCTTTCACCACGATGGCAAGTCAAAATAAAATTTGACTCAGCCATCGACACGACGAAGAAGAAGACAAGTCGCGCTGTATGCGTGTGCGCGTTCCGATCGGGTGGTATGAGGAAGTGACAGGATGAGGTGTGCGTACGCCCAGCGAAATGTTGTTGAATTTAAAGATTTTAAGTATGCAGATATTTAGTGTATGACGTCGTGTAATTGTGTATGGTAAAAAAAAATTTGTGCATGCAGCCATTGTGGAGAAATTCACCAAAAACTGATTCCGCTGGGCGAACGTTGTCCTGGCGAAACTTTTTTTAATCCATCGACTTTAAAAGAAAAGAGATGTGTCCAAAAATTAGTGTGTATTTGTGTGTAATTGTGTATGTATAAATAAAATTAGTGCATGCATAAACTTCGGAGAAATTCAAGTTTCCGCTGCGCGAACGTTTGGCCATTAGCTAGTTTTCATATAAAGCGCTTACATAGAGAGCTGTAGATTTTTACAAACGTTGTTTTGAATTTGTTTATATTTGTTTAAAAAACAGATTTAGAAAAAAAATAATGGTTTTAAAGATAAAAATATAAACGTAAAATACTCTTATTAGGTCTTAGTTCTTAAAGTATGCACTTTGGGGTCTAGATTTTCACGTTTATACAAACTTTGTAAGTGTCTGCAACATGTTGCCAAGTATCAATGATGTTCCGTTAGTAATTAAAGAGTTGTAGGGCAATTTACCATGAATAGTTGTGGTTTTTGTTGTGTTTACAAAGCAGTCAAATATCACGACGTTCTAAAGGAATTGCATGGTAAAATGTATGTCAATAATTAGTGTATTCATTCAACTATGCACATGCAAAATTTCATGTCATTAAATTCAGTAATTAAAGAAAAACAATTAAAATACTGACGAAGCATCGAAAACCTACATAACCCGACCAAGTTCGAATGGCTACAAAAAAGCGGCCGTGCAGTATATTTAGGTAACATCCCAAAATTTACAGTATTATACTGGTATTGAACCCGGTATAGGTGATAACACAATTGTTTCGATATAATTTATAGGTCATTTATTTGTGTACACCTAAATCTATTTGACTATGACAGAAAGTAGGTACTATTTACGTAGGTACTTTATTTAAGTATGCGCTTGAGACTTGAGATATAATCTAAATATTATTATATTATTTAAGACAAATAAAATTCATACAGTTAATTTCTATTGAAGATTTCACGGATCAGGATTCTAACTATAGACCCCATAGGAAAATTAAATAATTACCACATGTAAGTACTACTGTTTAGGTAAATATTTATCATATTGTAGCTTATTACACTATTTAACCAATGGACTAGGCATGCACGAGCGTTCCCTTTTGCAACTTTAGTGGACCAAACAATCTAATAACATAAAAAAAATACTTCTAGACTCGATTTTTAATTGATGTTTACCGTTGTACTGGTAGTAACTTATGTATGTGAGCGTGTTCCACCGCACCCCACCAAAATATGCAGAATTATTTTGTTTGAACGCTTAAGGTTAGTCCTCTGGTTAAATAGTCTAAGTATTGTAGTTATAAAATGATCAAAAATATTCTAGTGTGAAAAAATGGACATAAAATAGATACGATTCCTAACGCTTGTGTACGCAACTGTACCATATTAATAAATACTATATTGGAAGATTAAGAACGTTTCTTATATATATGGTACGGCCGCTTTTTTGTAGCCATCCGTACTTGGTCGGGTTATGTAGGTTTTCGATGCTTCGTCAGTATTTTAATTGTTTTTCTTTAATTACTGAATTTAATGACATGAAATTTTGCATGTGCATAGTTGAATGAATACACTAATTATTGGCATACATTTTACCATGCAATTCCTTTAGAACGTCGTGATATTTGACTGCTTTGTAAACACAACAAAAACCACAACTATTCATGGTAAATTGCCCTACAACTCTTTAATTACTAACGGAACATCATTGATACTTGGCAACATGTTGCAGACACTTACAAAGTTTGTATAAACGTGAAAATCTAGACCCCAAAGTGCATACTTTAAGAACTAAGACCTAATAAGAGTATTTTACGTTTATATTTTTATCTTTAAAACCATTATTTTTTTTCTAAATCTGTTTTTTAAACAAATATAAACAAATTCAAAACAACGTATGTAAAAATCTACAGCTCTCTATGTAAGCGCTTTATATGAAAACTAGCTAATGGCCAAACGTTCGCGCAGCGGAAACTTGAATTTCTCCGAAGTTTATGCATGCACTAATTTTATTTATACATACACAATTACACACAAATACACACTAATTTTTGGACACATCTCTTTTCTTTTAAAGTCGATGGATTAAAAAAAGTTTCGCCAGGACAACGTTCGCCCAGCGGAATCAGTTTTTGGTGAATTTCTCCACAATGGCTGCATGCACAAATTTTTTTTTACCATACACAATTACACGACGTCATACACTAAATATCTGCATACTTAAAATCTTTAAATTTAACAACATTTCGCTGGGCGTACGCACACCAGGATGAGGGGTACGAGACGGGCGAGAACAGGAAATGGATGCGTTCAAAAACGTTCAATTCCAAAGAGCCGATTCTGTGAATGCGTTCATTATAATCAAATTTTGGCACTTACGTTACACCCCTTTTAAACTATGTTCCAAACCGGAAAGGGTAAAGTTTATACTGTATTTATGCAAACAACTTCATAGTTAAAAAACATTTTAAAACATTAAAACTTACAATAGCATCATGGATTTGAAATTGTGCCCGGTGGATGGCAATAGGCTCACCTACTATCCCATGGGACCTAAACACACCATATGAAATATAGGTGTGTACACCTTTGTCACACCCTTGTGGGTAATGTAGGCGTGATGATATGTATTACAACCAAACAAGTAATAATTGAATCATATCTCTAAGTAGCTTATTCAAATCATTTTATTACAATAAGTATTATAATTTAGTTAGCTAAGTTTTATTTTTTTTTTTTTTTTTTTGATGTTTGTTTTGACGTGTTCAAGCGACCCTCGGGGCCCATAGAAATAAATGATTTGATTTGATTTAATTAAGGATTATATGGCGCGCCTATTAATATAATAAGTAAACCTCTCAATTTTTTTTACTAACCAATGAAAAATGGTATTCTAACGTTTTTACTGTGGTATACTGTAGTTACGCAAATAACTATAGTATAATAGTAAAAAACAATATATATTACTTAGGGATAAACATTGTTGTGTCTTGTAACTGATTTTACATTTACTTATGTTATTGAAAACTTAAAATAAATATTTCACAACACACACACAACGCCATCTAGTCCCAAACTAAGCAGAGCTTGTACTATGGGTAGGTACTAGAATAACTGATACAAATACCTATATACTTTTTTTTTGTAAATACATACTTATTATACATAGAAACACCCAGACTAAGACAAACCCCCATATTCATGCACACAAAGATTTGTCTTAAGTGGGAATCGAACCCACGACCTCGGCGTCGCAGGCAGCCGCCATCCGGTCGTTTTTTGAATACTAAGCCCATAGCGGGCGCGTGGTATTGGTTGCATTAAGTAGTATCTGTTTAACCTTACTGCCATGCTCCTGTGGAGTTAAGCGTAATATCAAATATTTAAAGACTTTTTTGAAAGTTAGACTAACAAACATAAAAAGAATGATTATTTTTATAACATTTAGCTATGCTTAGCAAATTATACTAAGAAACAATTGAAAAAGATATGTGGCCGGCAGGATTTGAACCTGCGACCTTACTGCACACCTGCACTGGTAAGAGGCGACCGTATCTGGATGGCTAAAGCGGCTGCCCGGTGTGCAGTAAGGTCGCAGGTTCAAATCCTGCCGGTCCCACATCTTCTTAACTGTTTCTTGTATTAAAAGAATGATCAAACCAAGGCCAACAAACTAACTTTCACCCGCGGTTTCATCTGCGTGGTAGGCATCGATAAAAAGTAGCCTATGTTACGCGCCTTTTAGTATAATGTAGTTAATGCATCTAAAATTTTATTAACATCGGTCCAGCCGGTAATAGAATTAGCCGATATAAACAGACAGACAGACGACAATTTTAATTTTATTTATTTTGTTATTTATAAGTAAAAGCAAGCATAAGAGCCTTATATTGGCAAATAAGCTTCTGTTTATAAGCAAAAACATTGTATCACAGGCTCAGACGAATAAGTAACCATAGCAACTAAGCTCTATTCATAGTCATCTAATAAAAAAATGTTTCAAGTAAGTTGTCTCTAAGCCCCAACTGCTCGTGACAGAATGATCACAGTCTGATAACTACAAAAGTTATCAAATCTTTTGACACTTATTTTCTCACGAGATTGTTTTGTATGTAGTTTCTGTTATCTTTTCTTTTGATCATTTTTCATCATTAAACAGAGTCAAACGTTCAACATTACATCGTATTTATAAAAAACACAGTCTCAGCAATCCCAACACGCTATAACAGGCATCGATAAAAAAAGCCTATGTTACGAGCCTTGTAGTATAATGTAGTTTATGCATCTAATTTTACTAACATCGGTCCAGCCGGTAATAGGATTAGCTGATATAAACAGACAGACAGACAGACGATAATTTTAAAAACTTTATTTAAGACAAAGTTATCATTCAAACAACTATACCAGGTCTAAAAAATAATGTTATTTTGACATTAAAAATAGACACTTTAATTGTATTTACTGGTACTGATGGATATCTTTTGTGGTCATTATTACAGTCTTATAGCTTTTGTTGGTAGCCCTCCTACTCAAAAAATCTACCCACATAATTACATTGTATAAAGTTACATGAATATTTTTCTCATGATAAACAGAAGTATATTACTTAAATCTTTCTTAAAACAAATTTTAATTTATCTTTGGAGTTATTTGACAGTAAACTTTTCAAATCGTTTTAATCGAATTTCAGTTACTAGTACTGGTGCCAGCATGTAAATTAGAATGCGTACTATTTCTCAATACTATGAGTACTATACATTGCAGGACGCGTGCCCGGGCAAGCTGTCCGCTTATTAAACGTATTCATCATAGTTAAACCTTGCGAAATGTTGTACGCGACTCATTTGATCTATAGTGCTCATTGCCTAATTATGTAATCTAAATTATTTTGGTATTATTTCATGAGTGTATGGCAGCCTATGGTACCTTGAAACTTAAATAATATAATATAATAATATAATATATTTAATAACTATAATAATTGAAACACACAAGCTTTATAAAATTAAAAAAAGATTTTTGACGACCGGATGACGGAGTTGGTAGTACCTGCCTGTGACACTATGGTCGCGGGTTCAATTCCCGCTCAAGACAAATTTTTGTGTGCATGAACATGGAGGTTTGTCTTGGTCTGGGTGTTTCTATTTATAAAAAGTATGTATTTACAAAAGAGAACGAAATATGTATAAGTATCGGTTTTTCTAGTTCATGTAGTACAAGCTCTGCTTAGTTTGGGACTAGATGGCGTTGTGTGTAAGTTGTGTGATGTTTATTTATTATTAGTTTTCGAGTTAGTTTATTAGTTATTCGAGTATCATCGAGGCATATTATAACTTAAATTGTCCGTATTAACTTAACTCTCAGTACATATTCAACAAGCAAAATACTTGTAACTTTTACAATATCGCACGATTTACTAACTGGAGCTTTATCTAGTAAACACTGCAACTCGACTAAGTAGTATCAAATTGAAAAGACCCCACAGCTTTTGCAGTAGTTTGTAAGTTACATTGCAACTTTTAATACTTGTAAAGTACGGCAAGATTTTTTATTTATTTAGTATTCAATTCAATTTATTTATTGATAAAACAAGTTTTACATTGTGTTTGAATCACTACATAGTATAAAACAAAGTCGCCTTTTCTGTCCCTATGTGCGCTTAAATCTTTAAAACTACGCAACGGATTTTGATGCGGTTTTTTTTTAATGAATAGTGTGATTCAAGAGGAAGGTTTTTATGTATAATACATGCATATTATAGTAGAGAAAAGCCGAGAAATTTAAAGATTTGTAATGTGATGTCGTAACAAACATATTTTTCTGCGCTTACATTGCAAACGCTTACTAAACCTTACGAGATAGATCAAATTTATGTACTACGTAATTGTATATCTTGAAAAGATGAATGAAAAAGTCCGCGACAGCATATGTTTATCTCCTAAAGATAACCCACAGTAACCATTTTTATCTTTTACATATTACAAAAAAAATATGGGTTATTTACCAAGCTATTTTAAACGATACAGTATCATTACTTATCCAATTAAATACATTAGATACGTTGTGCATTTCATGTAGATCAAAATTGCCCTTTACAGCATGTGATTTAAATGAATATTTTCGAAGATATTACAGATTTAAAAATTGCGGGACGTAGAGTTTGCGGCGGTATCGGCCGGTCGGGGCGGCGCGGGAGCGAGCCTGTTCAGAGGGACAGAGAATCGTCAATAGAGCGTGAGGCTCGACTCAGTCAGCTTCGGGATAAAAATAGAGCTGAGAAATGTAAAAAGTAAATAAGTAAAAATGTTGTGTATGAATATTCCAAAGATAGCAGGAAATCTTCATGGTATAGGGAAAGGGGAATTGTTTTACTCCTAATTTAACGCGTGCGGGCCACGGGTAGTAATGTATAATGTAATAAATCAAAACTACTGGATCGATTTTAATCATTTTTTCAGTGAGTGACATAGGCTATAATATATTATTATTAGATACCCGTGCGAATCCGGAGCGGGCCGCTGTGTTTATATACAACGTTCACAGTTTTTCTGTAGTGTATTTAGTATCAGCATTGTACCCGTGCGAAGCCGGGGCGGGTCGCTAGTATAACATAAAAGAAAAATAGAAACATGTAAATAAAAATGGAATAAACTGAAAAGTAAAAAAAACAATTTCATTCAAAATTCAAACATCATTACTACATTTAATAAAACTTACTGATTTAATTTAAACATAGACTAGAATGTCTACACTATTTCCTACAATATTGTCCATAGAATTAATTTTAAATGTAATTATTGTATGTAAATATATATTTGATGACGTTTCAATGAAATTTCAACTGAAAGCAAGCATAAGAGCCTTATTATTATCTTGACCGGTCATTGTCTTCTTAACAAACACCTACACACGATAGGAATAACAGACACCCCTTTATGCAGAGGATGCATGAAGGCAGAAGAAACGCCACAGCATGTCATCATGGAATGTAGCAGTGTGGCCGACCAACGGGCACAAATTCTTCAGTCACCAACATCGCTTCCGGAAGCCTGCAGTCTTCGGAGGCTGCTTTCCTTCTGGACCAATTTAGGCTGGCTGGAGTTAACGGGAAACCTTTCACGTACAACGGTCCCATAGGAGGACTAAGTGCGGATACCGCCCAGGAAAACCAAAACCAAAGAGCCTTATTCTGGCAAATAAGCTTCTGTTTATAAGTAAAAACATTGTATCACAGGCTCAGACGAATAAGTAACTATAGCAACTAAGCTCTACTCATAGTTCTCTAATAAAAAAATGTTTTAAGTAAGTTGTCTCTAAGCCCCAACTGCTCGTGACAGAATGATCACAGTCTGATAACTAGAAAAGCTATCAAATCTTTTGACACTTATTTTCTCACGAGATTGTTTTGTATGTAGTTTCTGTTATCTTTTCTTTTGATCATTTTTCATCATTAAACAGAGTCAAACGTTCAACATAACATCGTATTTATAAAAAAAAACACAGTCTCAGCAATCCCAACGCTATAACTGCTAACAACTTGTCAAACGCGGCAAAGATCAAAGCGTTTCTTTGTCATTCATTTCTAAGTATTCGAGAAACCCTCCTTTAAGGTTCCGAACATTCTTTCAAATTATTTCTGAAGTGTTTTTCTTGTGATCTATTTCATTGTACGCCATTCAAATATTTCTCTCAACGATGTTTTTTGACACGAAATAATGTTCTCAGTTTCTGAATATAGGTCACCTAGATTTCATAATAACAACAATGATTACTTTGCAGCGGCGTAACATTTAATTTAAAATCATAAATCTGCCTTTGAGCAAATAAAACTCAATATAAGGTTGGGTTCATACCAAAAAGTTTCACCTGTCACTGTCGAAACATTGGGACTTTTTATTATTTTATTATTCACTTTTAACTTTGTCCGCGGGGAATAAAATATTGGAGAATTTGTGCTCGTGTTTTGGAAGTAGGCACCTGTCACGGTGACACGGAATAATAAGTGATTTCTTTATCCGTCCCTTTGTAGGACTAGTCGGATACCTTTGTAGGACTAGTCGGATACCTTTGTATTTACTTTAAACCGTATCCTGTGCCTCAACTAATATTTGTTCATTCAAATTTATGTTTAAATTTACTAGAAATTATATCTATTTTGGTATCTATCTTCCCTCAAAAATGTACAACATTCATCATTAGATTTACAGAATATAAAAAATCAAGGACCATAATATTTTCGAAATACAACAACAGGTATACCAACTTCAATTGATTGTAAACAAAAATAATAATAGATTTTTTAATAAATTCACAAATTCTATGTCTAATTTATAAATTGTTTGAATCGATACTCAAAGACAATCACAGTCACAAATAATAAACTTACATACCATTGAATAATTTTGTAAAAATATTTCGTTTGTAAACTTTTTGATAGCGGTAACGACCAGGATAAGAATAAGTTCTCAAGTCGGTCTAAGCTTGCAAAACCACTTAGCAACTTCTAATTAAATAGCCTAGTTTAAGTCTTTGTGTAAATAAGAACTTGGATTGAATCCTTGATTTAAGTTGTGCCTTTTCAGACTAAGTTGTACCGGACAAATGACTTTTGTGATTGTTTAAAAAGATGTCAGTTTATATCTTTTGATGATAAAATGATAAAGGTTACATTAATTCATAATGTTTTACCATATTGAGTCATCAGGTTTCATGATAAATTTGGGCAAAAAAGTCCTTAAACTGGCAAACGCAGCGTGGGACGGCCCCCCGCTAGATGGACGGACGATCTTGTCAAGATCGCGGGGAGTCGTTGGTTTCAGACGGCCCAAAACCGCGCGCTGTGGAAATCGATTGGTGAAGCCTATGTCCTGCCGTGGATGTCTCTGGGCTGATGATGATGATAAATCTAAATTTAATTTATAAAAAGGAAAGAATTGATTTTTAATTTGTACCGCCTAAATAAAAAACTAATTGACTGATTATTTTTAGATGCTTGATTATTTCTGAGTAGCATAAGGCATTATGTTTGTCACGATTCGTTCGGATCGTTTGACGTAAACGTTGTGGAGTGAAATACGTTCATCTTAACCGAGCAAAATAGATATAATATATGTTTTTAGATATTATTATTAAAATGTTATCTGAACTGAAATATACAGAGCTCGTTTCTTTGTAGAAGACATCTAGATTTCAAGTAAGACAGGTAGATTTACGAGTATATTGCAATTTTAAGTCTAGCACATTTCAGAAGTATATTATTTGAAATTTAAATAGGACACAGTCCCAGACTTTATTTATATTTCTATTCGCGAGTTTATGTCTTATTATATATAAAATAATATTGTTTAAAGCGAATAGCTTTAAAGTTTTTTAAGTATTTTTCAGAAATTACTTGAAACTACACAAGAACGATTAAAATCATTTCAATTAATTCTTGAAAAAATAATTTAAATTAAAATTGTTCAGGTGAAGTTTTATAAAGGTTAAGGCACGTTTATTAGATTACAAGTCAAGTTTTGAAACAGCTAACTTTTAATTAAAAAGATTGTGCCAACAAATATATGAAGAATCCAGCTTTGTAGTGCGATGTTAATAAAATAGCCTTCGGTTGTAAACTAGAATAAACGTAGTTTCTAACTTGCTGCAGTTTTGTATAGATATATATCTATACATATTAGAATGGGTACATAAATCCATTTCTAACTCCATTTTGACCCAAATTCTTGCGCGATAAGTTGAGACTTTCAATCTCCAACCTTCCGATATTACCTGCAGAAAACCACCTGGATAGTTAATCAATTCAAGGATTGCTATATGGACTACTCCATGTCGGGTCTAAGATAAGAAGCTTTTGCACATTTGTAAAGTTGGGTAAAGAAGGGAACTTTTTTGTCACGACGTTTTTGGCGCTATCAAAATGGCTCTCAATGGTATCCGTTAAGTTTAAGAAACTATTTGGATTGCCCCCATTTACCAAACTTTTGTATCTTACGTTTATTAAACCCGTATTTGCATCTTTATCTCTCTCATTCAATGTTCATACGAAACATAAAGATCGAAAGCTGTAGCTTGATTAGTTACATAGTTTTCTACGCGACATACAGACACACAAACACCCAACATCTTTCCGGTTCAAATCTGTGAGATATTTGAGCGTATGAAGTGTCAGCGCAATATGAAGTAACTACTGCACTTGACAGTTTGTTGAATAGAAAATCATTTGCAAAACTGCTATATTAATATAAGTTTGAACGTTAGCTCTACGAATACTTCGTAGCATATTCGTAGCGCTGGCGTAGCACGTCTACACCAGGTGGCACGTGTAGTCCACGATTATACCACATAATAGTTACGGACAAAAGACAAGTTCATGCACATACCTCAGATTTTATTCGTACGGCGCTCAGCAGGTGAGAGGGTCGCGGACGGTACGCGCCCGAACGAAAGAAATCGTGTCTGTGAACGATATCGATGTGTGCGTTACTCTCGCACGCATTGTATGTAGTTTGCCTTCTGTATTGTATTCTGTGATATACATACGTATCTGTATATATGTAATTCATTATTATATATACGTATACGTACATTGTTCCGGAACAGAAATGTGAAAAATATCATTATGTGTGAACAAAGAATCGTGTTACACGTGTATTGTATTTATAAAATTCCTGTAGGTTGGTACGGCCTTTTTCGAAATGTGCTCTGCAGAGCCCTGGGGCTTTGTGAGAAGTACAGACAGTTTAACGGCCAACAAAATAACCTTTTTTTAATTTCAAAAGTGTTTCGCCATTAAAAAAAATTAAAAGCCGCTGGTTAGGTTAGATACCAAAATATATTTCAAAGTAAATACATGACAAAATTCGGTACATTTTATATGTAACCCTTTATGTTTTGTTCTTAACTAAAATATCTCGAATACCTTTTGAAACACAGCAGTCACTTGAGAACAGCAAAGTAAGGGATCCCGAGAGTGAGTGCTTTGTGGCAAGTTCTGTATTTTTTTCGGTTTAACCGCGAGTGGTCTGATCCGATAAACGTGATCGGTTAGGAATGCGATGAGGGATCGGTCGTTACTCATATTGGACATCGAACACAGACATCAATGATCTGTCGACTTTCGATAGTACAAGTACCTTTTATTAGTATTATTTTTAACTAAAGAAAAACAGATTCGATTCCCAATGTGACTGTATTCCTATCTTGAATACCACAATCTTGCAACTATCTTTTACAAGAAAGATAGATAGATAGAAAATTATTTATTGTACACACCGATTAAATACAATTAATAGCAGAGTCTTATTTAAGTATGCACAATGGGCGGCCTTATCACTATAAGTGATCTCTTCCAGGCACACAAGTATGTTTACCTGACAAGATATTGTATATTATTAAATTAGTTCACATGCTTGCTTATGACATAATTTAATGTGTAAACATTGTTAGATTGCGATGAAGCTATATTTTTGTGTATTATAGTTTTTAAGAGTTCTGTTTGTTGCCCAAATAAATAAAAATAAAATGAAAATATAGATGGGGACTACTGACATAATTGGTAGCGCAATAGAACGGCGTTTCAGTTGGAAGCTCAAGTCTAAATAGTTTTAAAACTTTCACGATTTGAGAACATTTTTCAAAAATTAGACAACGGGTCTAAATCGCGTAATTATTATAAAGGTAAATAAAGTCCAGTCGGCTCGTCACCAAGAATGATGCAAGTCGTTCGAAACGTCGAGCATAGGTATTTTTTTACCTTTATTATAATTACACGATTTAGACCCGTTGTCTAATTTTTGAAAAAAGTCTGTTAGTCCTCAATTTTCCTAACGTTTTTTCAGTATAACTCCACAATCTTCATAACAGTTTTGTACATACCATAACACCATACCCCGAGATGCTTAGCAGATGTATATTAACGCCAACACTTCACCATTTATGCTAACTTAATACAATTACATAAATGCCTCACAAGAGCACCATCTTTTGACTATTGTTGACTTAACCCAAGTTACAGCTTGTTTAATTACGTTCGAGTAATTGGTTACACGGGTCAGTAATGTTTGGATACACTTGATGAACAAGGGCCTTTATCCTGTACCGAAGTCAGTAATTGTTATGCAATGCAAATAGTTCAGACAGTAACTATCGGGTGTGTCTTTGAATATGTTAGAAGTTGTACATTTAGCTCTTATTGCTATAAGTCTTAATTCTAATTTGAATTGTTCTTACATTGCATCATACAAAAAACCCATACAACCCAAGGTATTTTACGAAACAATAATTTCCGAAATTATTGTCTTTTAATTAACATAACATAACATATTATTATTTTTTTTGCGACTGCGAGGCACTGATCCCTAGACGAAGCATCATTCTGGGACGCCATATCTTGAATCCGGATGATGTCAAGTCACTCCCGATCGGCCGACTGCTCCAGTTTAAGGAGGCTATTGGCCTAAAGGAGAGTCTTTAATGAGGCTACAATCACAATAGACCCACGGAGGTCGACGTGAACACCTAAAGCCTCTTCCCAACAATAATAACATAACATAACTACACGCCTATAAAACCCGGAAGAGTGTGAAGGAATTGTTCAGCCGCATTTCACCTACTAAATATGTTAAGGTCCCATGGGATAGAGAGTGATGCTTCTACCATCAACCGGGCACTATTTCAACTCCTTGCTGCTATTGTGAATTGCCTGACGGAAAGTTCAGAAATAATACATTGCCTGACCCGGGAATGGTATTTATAATGGTATATGGTAGGTATTTACGCATACGCTAGAGTCTAGCATATGCGCCTTATGCGGTCTAGCGGCTAGACCATCGAGGCAATATTGCAATGATCGCAAGAGGAAACTATTTACATATATATATATATTTTTTATACGACGCCCATAGCGAACGAACGTGTAGTCCACCTGATGGTAAGTGGAGTACAGCCCGTGGACATCAACAATCCACAAAAGCAGATTATAGATGCGTCGCTGCAGCTGAGGACTACGGTGTTATGCCTCATGTGCCAGTAATTTCAGGGCCTGATCTCACCACCAAACCGGAACACAGTAATGGAAGCACTACTATTTGGCGGCAGGTTAAAGGTGAGACGGTGGTGCTGCCGCCCTCGAGCTCTTTCACAAGAGCTCTACTACCAGTAGTATATAATAATATCATAACAAAGCATGACGCTTATATTACCCAGAAGAAAACAACCACATTTCATCTGTTATTTATGATAAGACCACAGATATAGATCTACATAGATAACGCAAATGCATGTACTTCGCGTGTCCGAAACCCGACCAAGCGTCAAGGTTGGTCGCCGCTAACTTCAGTCCACGCGCGTCTTTTGTTAGAGAAAATCATAGCGGACGGCCGTTTGAATCGTACTGGGCGGATAGGCATCGGCGGCATCGGTGTCTTTGAATCGGTTTGGATTTCCCGTCACTAAATTTCGGCTGTGACGTCACAATAGGTATTAAAAAGTCGGCACGCTTGGTTTCAATACAAATCGTGATACTTGCGTTATCTATGTAGATCTATATCTGTGGATAAGACCCATGTCAAGTATCTTAGAAAAAATAATCAATTGAGTGACCTTTTTACACTTCTTTATCTCTACAGCCAATGTTACGAGTCACAATCTTGATATATAACGACGAGGTGAGGTGACAAGTGACAATTAGAGATGCGACAAGGGTCTTGTTTCTACAGCAATGTCAACCAACGGATATGCCTTGTTGCCTACAGCCATCTGGCTGTAGACAATAATAGTTGAGAGAACTAGAAACTAATTGAGATTGATTGTTGTAAGAAATAACAAAGGCTGATGCCATCTTATTTCCATACGAACGATATCTAGCTAAGCAGTTGGTCACAATAAAAAGGTTACAATTTAAAATGGGACTCCACGCTTTTTTGTTACACTTATTTAGGTAGAACAATTGCTTGCCTGTTATTCATACAAAGGTAACAGTTTGGCGAGTTTATCATGTGTTCTTCTTCTTCGTCGTGTCGATGGCTGAGTCAAATTTTATTGGCCCAATAAGTGGCCACTGTTATGGTGCTCTCGTCGGCGTTCATGAGCGCCTCTCTTGTGCAAGTGGAAGGGCATTTTGGAGAGTCAGTAAGGTAGTCATGGTTTTGACTTGCCATCGTGGTGAAAGGATTAGCCAATTCGCTTTTAAGAACTCGCGAATTGCCCAGGGTGCGCCGGACGTAGGGAGTTCTTGTGTACGTCACTCGGGGAGGCTCCTTTCATGCACCATTCCATCATGTGTTAACAAATTTACATTGTAAAAATGAAAAATAAATTATTTAAAAAAAAGTTTTTATGTTGTATTATAGACAAATCATATCTATAATACTAAAATGCATGTTTATTGGCGCCATAAAGTAATCTGTATCTTCTCGATGGTTGGCGCCCACATTTTCAACATTATTATTTTAATTTTTCAGTTTGTGTTAAACGAAAGCAATGATTAATAATAATATAATAAAATTCATTTATTAAAATACATTGGTCAAATACATCAGCGATAACAGCATTTAATATTATTGTATATACATAAGTGAATATATAAACAATTCGGTGCCTGAACTAGGTAATCCTGTGTTTCAGGCTAATAGACTAGTATTACAAAAATGGTCTTAAAATTAAATAATCTTATAAAAAGAAAACAAAAGGAAAAGGAAATATATTTTTAGGAGGTAGTCAACTCTTAAGATAAATTGGAGTAACTAACTAACTAACTTAACTTTATTTATTTATCAATTATATAAATTAATTTAATTTAAATATATACTTATTTTAACACTATAAGTAACTTTTCTGTATCTTCATAAGACATTTTTTGGAGCAGTTCTTTGATAGCTTTCTTACAGTCATTATGATTAAGTGGATAAATGTAACGCATGGCATTTAGCCTATTGTAGAGTAGCGGGCCTAGAAATATATAAAATTTTGATGTAAAAGCGTGTTTGAATCTGATTTTTTGGATGCAAACAATATCTTTTCGTCTTTTGTTAGTATGGTCAGGATTAAAGGGAAGACTTGCGTGTTGTTTAAGTAATGTATTCAAAATAAATAACTGTCTAACTGTTAGTACGTTACAGGAATTATAGAGGAGGTTAGTGGGAAATAGGAAAGGTCGATGAGTGGCTACTTTTAGAATAGCTCTTTGAGCTCTTTCGAGCGATAACAATAATGTTTTACCTGCCCCACCCCATGATGTAATACAATAAGTTAGTATTGATTGACATATAGCAAAATAAGTTATTTTGATTATTTTCGTGTCAGCAATATGACGTAACTTTTTGAATACAAATATTAACTTGCGAACCCTGCTATTTAAAGCTTCTATGTGCTCTTTAAAAGATAGAGTATCATCTATAATTACACCTAAGTATTTTATTTTATTTGTTTTTTTAACTAACGGGCACATGCATTGTTTTTGCGAGGCAGTGGGGTCATTGCAATAGTGAGCGTACAAGCGAGAGTTAGTAATGTTAGATGTATTGCGCATCGAAAAATTCATGTAATTTGTTTTATTTGCATTTAGTGTTAGCAAGTTTTGTTGAAGCCATTTATTAACAGTATTGAAGCCGTGCTGTGCGTGCATGTGGACTTCTGCTTCTGACGCGCCCGTGAAAAGTAGGGCAGTGTCGTCAGCATAAGAAACTATTATTCCGTTTTCTATCTTTAGATTACAAAGGTCATTTATATAGATTAAAAATAGTGTAGATGACAAGACACTTCCTTGGGGAACGCCAAAAGATGTGGTTTTTTGCTCAGCGCTGGCGACATTGCCAATTTTTACGCACTGGGTTCGATCTTTTAAATAACTGCTGAAAAGTTTAAGCTGCGTGCCTCTAACACCTATGCTGTCAAGTTTACGCAGTAGAGTAGGTATAGAAACAGAGTCGAAGGCTTTTGTGAGGTCCAGGAAAATACCCACTGTATGGTTACCTTTATCAAGTTCTTGTACTATATAGTTAGTTAAGTGATGTACGGCATCGGCAGTGGATACTTTGGGTCTGAAACCAAACTGAGTCTTTGACAATATTTATTTTTCTTCTAGATATTTAATTAATCTTGAGTTTATGATTTTTTCAAATACTTTAGATAAAGAAGTCAGTAATGAAATAGGTCTGTAATTAGTTAGTTCGGTTTTACTCCCGGATTTATATACGGGAACAACAATTGCTTTTTTAAGGCAGTTTGGAAAAAATCCTTTGGATAAACACTTGTTAAAGATGTTTGTTAGTGGTGGTGTTAAGATATTCCTTGCTTTTTTTAAGAAAATGTTCGATATGTTATCCCATCCTACTGCGCAATCATCTTTTAGCCCAATTATTAACCTTTTGACCTCAGTTTCGTCAGTGTCCAATAGTACAAAAGATGATAATATGTGTCTACTTTTTGGAGCAGAATAGTTTGTTGTGAATTGTGTCTGATGCTGTATTTTTTCTGCTAGGGTCTTACCTGCATTTATGAAGAAATTATTCACAATGTTAGCGGATGTGTTTGGCGAACCATGTGCTTGTAATAATCCTGAAGATGACTCAGTTTGTTGTTTCGTAGTGTAGGTTACATTTTTAATACATTTCCATATTTTTTTAGTACTTGACCCAGCCTTTAAAAATTCATTCTTATCATAATTATTTTTAACTTTTCTCACTAGATCGTTGCAAAAGTTACGATATCTTTTGTATGTTATTTGTAGAATGTAGTTATTGGGCTGCGATTTAGATTTTTTGTGCAATTTGTCTCTTTGCCTCATACAGCGTACGAGACCCGGGGTAATCCACGGCTTTATGTTGCGATTTTTATTACTTAATCGAATAGTGTAGGTGTTTTTCTTAGTTGCATTTTGTATCTCTTCTATTAAGTAAGACATACAAAAGTGCGGATCATCAGAATTGTAAACTGGGGCAAAGTCAATGTTGTTTAAGTCATATTCAAGATTATTCACATTTAGTTTAGCAATTGTGCGAATAATTTCTGCTTTAGGTGGTTTGCAATTTAAGGTTAGTAGGACAGCGTTGTGATCGGTTATTGACGAGTTAATTACAAGTGTTTTGGATGGAAATTTTGATTTAAGAATGATATGGTCCAAACATGAACCACTTTGATGTGTGGGAAGTGTGTGCGCTGGTAGCAAGCCATGAAAAGAACATAGATTTAGATATTCTTGAGAATTTGTATCGGTGCTGCCTGGGAGGATATTGATATTTATGTCACCGAGTAAAATTATGTTTTTGAAGGATGATAGGTGTTGGAGGGCGTCATTCAGAGAATCAGTAAAATGTGTAGTATTTCTAAAAGAAGGTGGTCTGTATATTGCTAGTATAGCAAAATTTGATCCAATTTTAATTAACAACCTATTACAGTCGTTTATGTTAGGTTCATCAATTATAACATTAAGGTGATTTTTGGCATACACTATAACCCCATCATTTTGATTATAGTTCTTACTGCTATAGTAAGTGGTATATCCTGACATGGTAGGTAGATTATATTTTTTGGATAGCCAGCATTCGCTTAAGACAATGAGGTCACAGTCTATGTCCAGCCTTTGCAGGAAAACACATAGATTAGTAAAATTCTTATAAATACTGCGGATATTTAATGTTAGTATGGTTAGTGGGCTACTATACGAAGAGATATATTGTTTGCAATTATCAGCATCACAGGCATTTGCTTCTGATACAGAAAAGATATCTATCTCATTAATTATATTATAAATCATATTTAAAAAGAAACTAGTATAAATAAAAATAGGTCAGGTAATACCTTTAATAACGGCGCTCTTAGGCGCCCTCATAATCGATCGAGTTGACGTATCTTTGTTCGGCCATTATTTTCGCCGGGCAATCGGCGGCTCCCGTCGCATGACTGCTAGGTTTCTTGAAGCGCAGACAGGTAGCACATTTAGGCACTTCTGCCTTATGCGTACAGTCATTTATTGAGTGTCCTTGCTCGCCACAATGTCCACATGTGTACGTAGATTCTCGACATGATTTCGCCGCATGACCATACTGCTGACACTTATAGCATCGAGTAACCAACGTGAAATCTCTCACTGGGCAGGACGACCAATTAACAAAAACCCGCTCCTTAGCTATCAGCGCTCTGCGTATGTTCGCTGGTACTTCAATGACATAATTACATGTCTCGGCGTCTTTTTTACCTGATTTGTGGCTTAGCTTAATTGTGCTCAAAAAGGTATCGAGGTCGGCATCTTGGAGTATATCGGCGACATTTTGGCGGTAAAGGCAGGTAAAGACTTCCTTTTCTGTCATCGTTGAGGGCACTCCTATTACAACTACTCTAGGTTTTCGTTTAAAGGGCTCGTCGACTGTAAGGCCTGATGATGTTAACTGCGCATATTTTTTTAGCTTTTCTACGTCTTCCTTCGTTTCAGTGCTAATTATGACACCACCATTCTTGGTTTTACGAAGTCCTCTTACTTGTAGCTTCATCTCTTCAGGGCAAATTATTTTCTGTACAAGAGTCTTTGTTTCCTCGCTGGATTTCTGTTTATCATTTGGATAAATGGCAACAGAGCTTAGTTTTAGCGGCTGAATAAAGTTGTTGGTGCCTTTTTTGACCATATCGGCAAAGGAAGTCCCCGTTGTAGGTTTTGACTTCACTTCTTCAATACTTTGCCTGAGGTTCTCTAGGTGCATCGATAGGTCCACTTTTTCTTGGAGGGTCTTAATGATAGAGTGGGCTTGAACTGCTTTTTGCTTGACAGATTGGTACTGGATTGTCAATTGCGAAGTTCCATGGAGGATTTTCCGACACATACCATTTATTCTTAGTTTCTGGTCAGAGTTTAATTTGCCATCGTTAGCAATAGAGCATATCTCATTTAGCCCTTGATCTATGGTAGCCAACCAGTTTTGTAGTTCAGGCGTTGAAACAACCTCTAACAATTCGTCGGCTTGTAGTCGAGGCGTAGGCGTAGGCGGCGGGGTGCGCGCAGTCCTGCCACTGCGGTTAAAGGGACTGTTATCCATTTCAATGATGATTTGTTTGGTTTTTAGTCACTAAACATGTTGACACACTTAATACAGTACTTAGAACGTTTTCACTTATTTACATTACTACCGGTTATTGAAGCAACTAGGTCACGATTCAGCGATTCGTTATTTAATTTTATTTAATTAATTAGCGAATACGTCTGTACTCTACGGAAAGACAATGTTAAGTGATTAAAACAATTTTGACAAAATGGCTAGGAACAAACATGCATTTTGGTCTTTGAGATATGATTTGTCTATAAAAATAGATAAAAACTTAATAATATTAAAGTTAAACCCATATTACGCAAGTATGAAAAAACGGCGCTTGGTAGTCCACCCCTAAGCCGTTACACTTTTTTAATGCTAATTTGTGTGTTTATACAACGATTAAAACAAATGAATAAAAATGCTATTAATAAAACCAGTGCACAGTTGGCGTAGTGGTTACAGCGGTCACCTGGGCACTTTCTACTGCGCTACTGTTGTGGGTTCGATCCCCACATAATTACAATAAGGGAACAAATATTTATGTGATCCGCCAGATTGGTTCTTACTCTGGGTGTGCTCTGTGTGTATGAAATGCAAGTTTGTGAACACCCCCGTGACACAGGAGATATTTCAAGTGCGGTCGTCGATTTTATAAAAAAAATTAAAAATAATAAGCAAATAATTGATATAAGTACTATATTCCATTAAGTATTTTATTGATGGTAACATTTTAAATTTTTCACTTATTTTTGACGAACCATTTACACAAGGTGTCGTGGCGACATGTCATGTCGCCTTTAGGAGGTTGTACCACTCAAGATATTGCGTCTTATTTGCCAAAGGAAATTGGAAAAGTAAGTGAAGTGTCTGATCGACTAAAGGAAAAAGAATAATATTATATATTTTAGATAAGAAAGAAAAAACTTGAGTAAAAGATTATTTTGTAATACATTTTTAAAATGCTACTTTAACTTAAATACATCAAAGGCTGTAATTTTGACAGGTCTTAAGGTATTAGGTATTTGGTTTTCCTTGCTGTTTACGAGATAACGATTTACGCATTTTTAAAATTAATATTTTAATTTTTTAGTTTTTATCAAATTCAACTAATGATTAAAACATTTATGACCACATGGCATGGGCAAAATGGCCACAAACAAACACACATTTTGGTGTTTAAAATATGATTTGCTATTAAAAATAGATAAAAACATACTAAATATTTAAGTTAAAGTTATTATGACATAAGTATGAAAAAACGGCGCTCGGGAGTCTACTCTTAAGCCGTTTTATGCTAATTTGTGTGTTTACACACTACTAAAAATATTACTACAAATAAATAAAACTGTTATTAATAATAAGCGAATAATTGATATAAGTACAACATTCTATTAAGTATTTTATTGAAGGTAACATTTCAAAGGTTGCCTGACAGAAATTGCGTCAAGCGATAAGGCCGCCCTTTGCATATTGTTATTATCTTTAAATAGTTATCTTTAGTTTGTAATGGAATGGTATACAAATAAAGTTTTATCTATCTATCTATCTATCTATCTATTTCCGATTTCTCACTTATTTTTGAAGTGTCGTAGCGACATGTTATGTCACCTTCAGGAGGTTGTATCACTCAAGATATTGCGTCTTATTTACCAAAGGAAAGTGAAAAAGTAAGTAAACTGTCTGATCTACTAAAGGAAAAAGAATAATATAATATATTTTAGATAAGAAAGAAAAAACTCGAGTGAGAGATTATTTTGTAATACATTTTTAAAATTTTGTTTCATCTTAAGAACATCACAGGCTGTGATTTTTACAGGTCTTAAGGAATTAGGTAAAAAAAAAAAACCCAGGCAAATATTTTGCGCAGATTACAGACATAAAGAATTAAGATTCTCTTTCTTTTATTGAAATGAATATATTTATTTATTTATTTCATACAGTATATCTATATATATTGTGTAATAGTATGTATGTAAATATATGTATTGTACATATATAAAGCATAAGTAAGCAATTCTTAGATATGAAATTCTTCTATAATAAATACCACTTCAATCTCTTTTTTAGCTCATTCTATCCTAAGGTTGCCTGAGAGATCGCGTTATGCGATAATGCCGCCTTTGTTGCATATTAGATATATATAAAAAAAAATTCAAATACAAATTCATTTAATTTTTTACCACAGGTGTAACATAACTACGTATGTTATAGATATAAGTATCTACGACTATGTTAGTTTTTTTTTTATACTACGCCCACAGCGAACCAACGTGTAGTCCACCTGATGGTAAGTGGAGTACAGCCCATGGACATCAACATCCACAAAAGCAGATTATAGATGCGTCGCTGCAGCTGAGGACTACGGTGTTATGCCTCATGTGCCAGTAACTTTAGGGCCTGATCTCACCACCAAACCGGAACACAGTAATGGAAGCACTACTATTTGGCGGCAGGTTAAAGGTGAGACGGTGGTGCTGCCGCCCTCGAGCTCATTCACAAGAGCTCTACCACCAGTAGTATTTGAAAATGTGCAAATAAAAAGTTATTCCATTCTATTCTTTTATTCACTAAAGGTCATTTACATTAACAAGGTATCTGTTACACCCACTAAGTCTCCACCCACAAAATGAGCTATAAATTCCGGTCACTGTGATCGCCTTTGTGAAACTAGATCTTCGAGGTAATGTTAACAATGGGATGCTTTTAGTATTTACCTCCTACAATGTTCTTCTTCTAAAAATATTCCACGCAAAGTTATATTTTAATGTACTCCCAGGCTGCAAGCATTCGCGTAGATAACAGCATCAAATATTTCACCAATGTGTTGGCAAACCAAGCATTACAGTGGGCAGCTTCAAATAAAAAAAACTATTTGAAAAGCGAACACTAGTCAGCATAGGAGCAATTTGTAACGTAATGTTAAAAATCGAATTTGCAACGATACATCAAGCGGTTGCACCATTATGAAATTTTGGTCACAGAAAAGGAGGTAGGTAGATACATTCTTTTACCAACTTTATATTTACAGGAAAAGCGATAAAAGCACGATTCTTAAAATAATGGCTGCCTCGATGGTCTAGTGGTTAGCGTATGTACCTCTCACCCATGTCGGGGTGTTCCCGGGTCAAGCAAAGTGTTATTTGAAAAAGTGCCGTCAATAAATTTACAATATCAACACGAAGTTGGAATTGTGCCCAGTGGCAATAGTCTCACCCCGAATCCCATTGGACCTATTCATAACAGGTGATTGTGGGTGTTGTACATCTCCGCCACACCCTTTTGGGTAATATAGGCGTGATGTTATGTTTTGTTCAAAATAATATAATAAAATAGGTCAGTTTGTTATGCCACTTCAACTGTTGAAGTCAAATTTGACAAGTGGCTCATGCCGGGTTGTAAATCCGACACCACTTGTCGCGCGCGTCTGCTCACGCGCTTCTCCAAACCAAACGTACCGGACTACCTAATAAAAGGTAGTCTTTCCTATTTGACTTGGAGATAGGAGGTCAATACCGGGATGTGCAAATAAAAGACTTAAATCTGTTATAGAAACAATACGAGTGCTTGCCAAGTAAGATTTCCGGGTTCCACCGCGCACGGTCCTCAATCACCGATCAATTCTTCTCACTGGAGTCCTAACCTAACTTCCCCTGAAGACTGATATTGCCACAAACTGAGTGACAGACTTTCCCTAAACAATTTCCTATGCACTTTGATGGAGACTTTGCGGTGAGTAGAGAGATGTTCCCGGCGCGACGACTTGAAGAGATTGCACTCCAAAACAAGCAAGAAACTTTTCAGGTTATAAACGCAGGTGAAAATTTAGTTGCACAAAAGTTTATTTTGTAGCCTGAAGCAAGATATTTTAATATAAGTTTTGAGACTAAACATGGTTATTTTCTTACTAAATATTTAATATCACGGGCTTTTTACCATGTATATTTGTTGTAGCGAACGAAGAGATTGCAACATTTGCAACATCTCTGAAATATTGAAATCACTCGCTACAACAAATATCCTTACTAATATTATAAATGCGAAAGTTTGTGAGTATGGATGTATGGATGTTTGTTACTCTTTCACGCCAAAACTACCGGGTCGATTTTGATGAAATTTTGCACACATGTAGCTTATAGTCTGGATTAACATATAGGCTACTTTTAATTGACATTCCACGTGGGTGGAGCCGCGGGCGGAAGCTAGTATATAATATATGGTGAATATCCCGTGATATCTAATATTTAATAACATATTTTAATACAACTTTTCAGTCCTTGATACTTTACTTGAAAATTTGGTTTAAAGTTAAACGAGAATAGAGAATATTTGTGTGTCTATCTAAGGCACTATTGAACCATTTTGATATGGCGATTATTTTTGTTTGAAAACTTAAGTGAAGGATTAAAAATATTTCAGGCAAGTATACAGATTTTTTAACGTCATTAATTCGTTTTCAAATATCGTTATATTTCAGGTCGGTATTTTACAAATAGAAATATTAAAAAGATATATTATCGACTCTTCACGTAATCAGAGGACTGGCTTTTACTTGGCTCAAAGAATCAGCATTGCCATTCAACGTGGCAATGCCGTCCGTCTTCTGAACACGTTGTCTGAACACAAAGTCGATGCGGAGAAATTCTATGACACTATGTCATACAAATACTCACACACACACTCACACAATTTTATTGTAACATTCTCCATTTATATATTTTTATTTCTTACTCATTTTAAATTAATATCTTTCACTTTAGATACAACGTGAAAACATTATTATTAAGTTAGGTTTCCAAAACACAGAAACACCTAGTTTGGAAACCACTGTGTAAAACAATGCCTGTATCTTTTTTATTAATAACTTTATTTTATTTTATTTTTTATTTTATTTTATGTTACCTGTAAATTTGATGTAAATAAGTAGTTGTCTATTTTTTCATTTTTATACTATTAATGTACCGTAGTTTCCTTTTTTGTCATTAAATAGTTACTTTATATAATTCTTGAATAAAAGATATTTAAAAATAACAAATGAAATATCCGGTTGAGTTAAATATAGCCTCTATTGTTATGTGGGCTGCAGTAGTATAAATATAAACTCAAGTGACGTCAGGTTGAGAGGTCAATGCCTCATAAGGAGTTCGTAATATCTCACATTTTATTTTACACAACTATACGTTAAGATGTCTGTTCTTTATATTAATTTACCATCACCAATGCAAACAATATGATATTGGATTATAAACTATCACTAATATAAATTAACTGATAATAAATAATAGTAATAATTTTCCAATAATAAAATAAAAACTACTAAACCAAACTGAAAGAATTTTTTATGGGACCACCTGGCAGCTATTTCGCGTCGAAAAAAAATAATCTCGCGAATCGGTCCATTAACTGCGACATAATCGATGTACATACATAGAAAAACAATATACGGTCCGAATTGAGAACCTCCTCCTTTTTGGGAAGTCGGTTAAAAAATGTAAATAGTTTTAATATTGTTGCCAATAATTTCGAAAAAAGTGTTACGAATATACAACCTTATTTTTCTTTTGAAGTATGTTCTTATTAGAAAAATAACTGGCGCATATATAATCTGTCAGATAAAATGATACGTTCTGAAATTCAATGAAATAACTTTTACCTTCTAAAAGTTTCAACAATAAATCTAACACATTATTATATTCACACACACATTCCGATGGATTACAAAACCCACGCACGCTTACGTCCTATATCCTCTAGGAGTATACTAAGTGGCAAAATTATAAGTTCCAAGTCTCACGATATAGACTGAGGTGCAGTGAAAAATGTTGGTAATAAAAGAAGCTGATGCGGCGGCACGTAGCTTGTTAGGAGCCGGGTGCACTCTAGTACACTAGGTTACAAATTCAGCTATACATTTCCAGTATAACCTGGTCTCGTCAGCCTTTACAATGCGAGACCATCTGAAACGGAAAATGTATAGCTTGATTTGTACTCGGCTGTACATGCGCCATGCTTGTGTCGTGCAGTAGCACTTATAGCTGGCGACGGCTGTAGTTGAATTATTAACTCCATAGATTTTTGGTTAGCCGTTTTATTGTACCATTTTTACTATGATTGTACTAAAGATGAATTTTATGGAATTTTATAAAAATATTACTTAGTTTGAATGACGCGTAGATAGCCTTTTTTTCTGTAGACTTGAAAACTCGTTGGTGAATAACTCAAAATAATCTATATATATAAAAGGCTTTGTCCTGACTGACTTAGTATCAACGCACAGCCTAAACCATAGGTCGTAGCGACTTGAAATTTGGAGGGTGTATTCTTTACAAGATTTTATCGTGCAATAAGAAAGGATTTTTGAAAATTCGGCCCCTAACAGGGTGAAAAGTGGGACGCAAGTTTGTATGGAAAAGCGTTTGTAGTAATTATGAGGCTCGATCGATTTCAAAAATGGAACTTTGTTGAGCAATCGTGTGACAATGAGATATTGACATGAAGTTTCATAAAAAAAGGATTTTATGTCAGTGTAAACTTTTTAATTGTCATTTCGGCCTCTTTAGATATCTAAAAAGTAATTGTTTTGTTTAGTAGAAACCAACTTTAATGTAATGGAAGATGAGTGATGTAAATTTATAAAAAAAAAAATTAAATAGGGTTAAAACTATCATTTTGATGTGCTTTAGTCAGGTGGCAAACATGCCCAAGGTTTAGCTGATGGTAAGTTAGGGCATCGACGGCGCAAATTATACAACATACACTTTTGACGGATGGACTAATTAATATTAAATATAATCTACAATAAAGCCCGACACGTGCGTTTATTTAAGTTTGACGATACCGAAGGTCTTACTAGGCCTGAATCATTGGTATTCTCCATTAAAATAGTGCCCAGTGTTAACATAATAATATGCGTTTTTTGGGAAACAAAAAAGGCACCGCGCCGCCCCAGCCTCACTGCCGGCGGCGCCGCGGCGGTGTGGCGGTCAGCGTTCAGATAATATAACTCCGACAGAACGTGCGTTCACTCACATAACAAAATGGTCAGTCAATGAGATCGCAGAGGCAGGGAGTCCGGCAGCGGCTTAAACCATATTATTCATTAGTAAAAGATGGAGACCCCATCACAAATAAGCGCCAAGCTGCAAGACGCATTATATCCATTTTTTATCCGTCAAGACAATTGACATGAGATTCGGACAGAATTCAATGACATCTTCGACCGAACTCTGTCCGTATCTTATGTCAATTGCTTCAATTATTATTAAATTATTAAATACTTTAATTATAATCATTTTAAAAAGGAGAACGTCACAGTCATGTCATGTCAACTTTTTGGTAGTCATTCGGTCTCCTTGAGTGCCCGACGAATACGTTCTAAATTATGAAAAAAAAAAAGGTCATATATAAAAAAAAATAGAATAAATTCAAATCCGTGGTATAAGGGCCTTTCTACACGAGTGACTTTTTGCCACGGTCAATTCCAAAACATTTAGACATTCTTACCGACATTCAGTTTAATCCCCTACATAAAAACGACTAGGTGTTATATTATTAGTTAGACGTGTCTGTATGTGTGTGTGAGTCTGTCTGTGGCATCGTAACTCGCAAATGGATGAACCGTCGTGATATTTTTACTTAGAATTTATTCGTTCAGTGATAGATATTATTGTATTTATTACTTTTTTAATGTTCGCTTTAATTTTTAGCAATAGGTTTTTTTTTTATTTATTTTTTTATTATTTATGTAATAAAAATATTTATGTACGTGTTGCATTATTTGATCATTTTCTGATATTATTTATGTTCTTAATTTTTTTACGATTTCCTTTTAGTTGGACATTTTTGTTTCTTTATGCATGTGTTTTATTATGTTAAACATGTATGTTTATACAGTAACTTTTTTTAAATTTAATGAAATAAAATATAATAAAATTCAATTTCACGTTTTCATGTATTTTTTGAAGATTTTCATAATATTTATAATGTGCCGTTTGGTCCGACCCTAAGGATGCCTGATTGTTTTGGAATTGACCGGCGCATTTTTCTGCTCGACCAAAGTTTTAGTAGAGAGTAAAGTTCGCCTCGAGATCTGGTTTTGTTGGCACCTGAAGGGAAGACTTCGAATATTGTTTACAAAGAAATACTTTAATTGGGTATTTATTTATAATGATAACTCAACTTACGACAACTTTTAATCGCGAGCAAAGCCGCGGGCAAAAGCTAGTATTAATAGATTAATATTATTTTTTTGAGTTATAGCGTTAATGGATGGGCGTTTTGGTACTTAAGTCCAATCGAGTGCACGGTTGGCGTAGTGGTTAAAGTGGTCGCTTCGTTGCTTTCAATTGCGCTAGTGTTGTGGGTTCGATTGTTGATGGGTTCCACACGAGACTAATCTCGATGATCGGCAAAGATAATATTATATCCTCATTAATTTAAATCTATAAGGTTCATTATAAAAGAAATAAAATTCTAATACACAATCATTGGCCTTTTATTAATAAAAGGCCATGAAAGAATTTCATCTTGAGATTGCTTAGAGGAAATGTTTTAATTATGTACTGCCATATACGCATTTTCATTTATTTTATAATTATATTTTATTTATTTAATTATATTGGTAAAGTTTCATTCATTGTTTCATAAATAATACTTATATTTCGTTTAAATGTGGAGTTTGGTCTGTGCCCGATAGTATAAGGCCTTAACTTAACTGATGTATTTGTAAATTGTAAATACATCTCTGCCTAACCCACAGGATAACACAAGAGTGATAATCAATAATAAAAACATCTTAAATTGGGTTCGACTTCAAGTCTAAAAACTGCAGAAGAAAAGAATAGATGGACATATATGTTGCTATGTTATTTGCTTACAACATTGACGTTTTCCCCAAGCGCGATGATAACGTTTTTATAATCTCCACATTTAATATATGAAAAATATGTGAAGCAGGTTCAACATAAGTACTTAGATGATAAAATTCTAATATACGTACTTACTAAAGAATGTCAATGAAAAATTCCATAAAAGAATTCCATTCATCTTGAGTATTCCAATAAAACGCTCTTAATTGCGTATTTCCGATACAAAACGTAAAATATAACGCTAATGGTGTCTTTTATTTGATGTTCGACATTAACGCTTAAAGGTTATGAGGGCCAGACCCCTCTGATTGCCCCCCTAGCACGAACGCGTAATAAGACACGGCAGTGACAAATCAAAATCAAATTAGCTCTGTTTTTTCGTATAAGCCCGTCATTGTGAAAATAGCAAAAGATAAAGTTGTACTTACTTTATCTATTATAATGATAAAGATCGATTAGTGATGGGAAAAAATTGTCACAATTGGCTTTTTTATTTATTTCCGTTTTCCTTCATGTTACAAAAATAAATTACGTTTATATTTAAATACTAAAAAAATTCTACCGTCATTTGCAATGGAAATAACAAACAGAAAAGTGAAAGAATAATACTAAGAAACAGTTGAAAAAGATATGGGACCGGCAGGATTTGAACCTGCGACCTTACTGCACACCGGGCAGCCGCTCTTAGCCATCCAGCTACGGTCGCCTCTTACCGGCACCCTAAATTTCTCAACTGTATGATACGTCATTTCGTGACGTCACGTTCATCCATTTGTTCCTATCTTAAGTAGGAGACAAACCAACATGGCGAAGTTACATTCAGCACAAATGTTGTAACGAATAAACGTGTACGATATTTTAACTTTGATTATTTTTATAGCATTTAGCTATGCTTAGCAAATTATACTAAGAAACAGTTGAATAAGATATGGGACCGGCAGGATTTGAACCTGCGACCTTACTGCACACCGGGCAGTATAATTTGCTAAGCATAGCTAAATGCTATAAAAATAATCAAAGTGAAAGAATAATATTTCAAAGTTTGTACTTTTTTTTCAGTTAATTTAAAATTTCATTATAGAACGCTAAAAGGCTTCATAATGTCCATACACATCTTTATTGTAAAATCGGGAATCAGAGACAAATCGAAAAAACTAAAATTTCAACCTTTTTTTTCCAATATGGTAGCGAAAGCTTATAGGAAAATGACGGCGGAAATTTCAGGGTATGTCTTTTTAAGCTTCTTCCACAACATATTATTCGAAAATCAACTTCCTAGGTTCATTTGAACTTATGTCTTTATTTAATGACTGTATTAAAACTCTAATAACAATTTCTCGAAGAGATTCATTGAATGAGTTTAAAATAGTAAATACCACATTTGCACGGAAATAAACTTTGACTTTTTTTTACCATTATATTAGCCATTTATTATGATACAATTAAACATTTAAAATGACACTATATTATTTGAAACGTGAAAAATAAATATAAACCTAACTATATTCACCAAATAAAAAATAATACAAACTTATTAAATAAAATAGATCTAATAAAAAGTTTTGGTGTCAAAAAATACTAAAAATCAGTATTCAAATACACAGATAACATTTAGTTCAGTTACACAATTGGATTGTACTTGAGTAGTATAAATTGTTAAGGTTTATTATTTATCATTCAGTAATATTTTGTTAGAAACATCCTATATTTTAATATATTTTCATTCTATATAATATGTTTACTTTGTACTTTATTTAATGATTTAAAGTTAGTATTGGGACAGTTTTCATACAAAGCTAAAATGTAATAACACTCGCAACTTTACAAAACAAGAGCGTAATCAGGCGGTATGAGGCTCCTACATGGGTCTTTTCACGTCACGCCGAACGTGCGCCCCATTGTTTAGACGCAAATTTTATCTCAGCATGTCGCGTTCGATAAAATTTAACGTTTATTCGAGCGATTGTGTGACAAAGCGCGACGGGTGTGGAGTACCCCCGGGCGGCTGTCAACTTTCCCGTACAATATTCATTATTGACAATTTGAATGGAAGAGAGAAAAATGTCAGACCCGCGTTGTAGGTAATGTAAATATTTGATAGAAATAGAGCGAGCCACCGCTGCGCAGATGCGAGATATTTGACACTTTTAAATTTACTATGCCAAATATGCTCGCGTAAAATACGAGTATTAATATATGATGCAGATAACCTACATAAACCTATCACGATTTGTACACATAATTATATATTATAGACACGGGTCTTAATCGCGTAAATATTTTTAAGGTATAAATACCTCCTTGCTCGTGGTCACGAGCTAACTGCTAGCTCGTGACCACGATCGGTGTGACTCGATCGAAACAGTCGAGATTAAGACCCGTGTCTATAATATATAACTGTAGGACAGAACTTGTGGTTAGGTTCTATCCACGTAGAAGGTGGCGAAGGAAAACAGCAATGTGCAGGACTCAGATATATTCACGTAAACACAAATACTTGTTACACACAGATAAGCCTAGCTAAACACAAATATACTATCTCAGAGAGGACGGCGCTGGGGCTATCTCTCTCCTCGATGGCTTATCCAGAGGACGGCACTAGGGGCTATCGCTCTGGGAAGCGGCTATCTAAGAGTGATTGACGGAGGCTTGCGTTGACGCTTATATAGGCCTCCGGGCTGTAGTGCCGTGTGCAAAAACAAGTGGGGCGATCCGCGCGTCATAGGTGCGATAGAAAGTGTATGTGCGAGTGAGCGAGCACTAGGATCCATGCGTCTATTGTTCTCACGCTACAGTCTCCCCCTCTGGTACTCGTTGACGTCCCGTTCGAGTACTAGGTGCTAACTTTCTTCGGTCTCCCTCGTTTTCTAATTGGTAGTATAGGCTCTGAGTTTTGGTCATCTCGTGTGAAGAAATTTTTTATCGCGCTGCTATGATATTTTTGAATCACTTTATCAGCAAGAACATTGGTTTTTACTGGAGTGTATTTGATTTCTAGGTTGTACAGTTGGAGCTGTTATGCCCAACGTGCTAACCTTCCTGTTGGTGACTTTAAATTTAACAGCCATTTTAGTGGTTGGTGGTTAGTCACCTTAATGAATTTTGCACCTTCTATATAGCCTCTAAAACTAGACACAGCCCATACAATTGCGAGTGCCTCTTTTTCAGTTACCGTATAATTACGTTCGACTGTTGAAAGTAGACTACTGGCGTATTCTATTGGGTGTTCATCCGGGCCCTCCCCCTGCACTGAAGCTGCACCGATGGCGTACCTATATATCCTTAACTTCTTGAATATTTCTTCCAGGTCTTCCAGGTGTTTCCCAAAGCTGGCTGATCGGCAGATGATGTCATCTAAGTAGGCTAGTACAGATTCTGCCTCTTTTAATTGACTTTGTCTAGCAGGTGACAATCTATATGGTTTGATAGCAATTGGTTTATGATTATCAGTGTCTAATTTAAGTTCAGTAAATCGGTTGCTTCGCCAGTTTTGTTAAAAATGTCTTTGAATTCAAATAACAAATTTTTAACTTCTTCTGGGTCAACTGAATAGACATACTGTCCTCCTCCTCCTTCTTCTTATGTTCCAAATTTTCCTCTTCGTTCTTCATTTACGTTGGGCGCCAGATGTAGGACAGAGTTTCTCCTCCTTCTTTTACGTTGGGCGCCAGATGTAGGACAGAACTTGTCCTCCTTCTTTTACGTTGGGCGCCAGATGTAGGACAGAACTTGTGGTTAGGTTCTATCCACGTAGAAGGTGGCGAAGGAAAACAGCAATGTGCAGGACTCAGATATATTCACGTAAACACAAATACTTGTTACACACAGATAAGCCTAGCTAAACACAAATATACTATCTCAGAGAGGACGGCGCTGGGGCTATCTCTCTCCTCGATGGCTTATCCAGAGGACGGCACTAGGGGCTATCGCTCTGGGAAGCGGCTATCTAAGAGTGATTGACGGAGGCTTGCGTTGACGCTTATATAGGCCTCCGGGCTGTAGTGCCGTGTGCAAAAACAAGTGGGGCGATCCGCGCGTCATAGGTGCGATAGAAAGTGTATGTGCGAGTGAGCGAGCACTAGGATCCATGCGTCTATTGTTCTCACGCTACATAACTACATAAACCTGCCCCGTTGCTAAAATAAAATCTCTCTCTCATTTGTAATTTTAGAGCGAGATTTTTCAATCACTTTAAAATTTCAATGGTTGCTTTGAGAATAAAGAGTAAACTTGCAGGCTAGTATTTTTAAATGAGTGTATTCTATGTTACGTTGAACAAATCTTTATAGAATTATATTAATAAATACGTAACCGAATCTTTATACAAAAACGAAATAAACCTTTTTAACCGTACATAACTGTCAATATTTCTTTTCCAGACAGAAATCTAAACTAAATTTTGTAAGTAGGTAATTAAGAAAAGAAAAGAGCCTTTCCCTTATTGCCGCCATAACCAACACTTGTTGCAAACAGATTTACGAGATTTCCAACTTAATGGCGATTTATTTAACTAATTAATGGAAATTTGTAATGGCTGGAGGTGGAATTGGGATTTATAGCAGATCCTGGGAATAATAAAGGCTCCTTTGATTGTTTTTTTATTATTATTTAATTTAGCACAATATTCAAATCATTGGATAATTCTTAGAAACTATATTTGCTAGTTTAACTGCACCTACCTACATAGAAAGACCTCTTTAGACTTGAAAGACCACTATTATATCTTTTTTTTTAACCTTAAGGTGAGTATAGACTACAACATTTACTTGTAACAGAACAACAAGCCGCTCTATGATATGTTCTAGTGTATCATCCTTTTACTGAACTGAAACTAAGCTTTTGCCTGTATTGTACCATTCGTAAGAACGTTACATTACACAGAAATGCTAGAGAGAATGTTATAGTCTATACTCACCTTAAAAGTAACCAGGATTATGTTCATGACATTTCTAAATTATATCATATTAAAGAACAATTCATGAATATATATTTATTTGCCAGGATGAACTCGAAAACGCCCCAAATGTTTTTTGAAACTTTTAGAAAAAGGAAATTCAGGGCCTAAAATAATATTTATATGGCTATTTTCGATTTTATGACGATTTTAAGTTTATATAGAGGCTCTCAGTACATCATGTCAATACATCGAAATTGCTTGAAATACAGTTTTCTAATCGGATCTGGTTGAAATTTGGTACGTGTGTATTAATTGAATGATCTATTATCAATATGGTAGAATTGAAAATCTGAGCTGATGGATGGAGCCTAAATATACTCAGGGGTTTTCGATTTACGATTTTTGGTACATACAACATCCATACAAGCCTCAGTCTCCAGGTACTATAATTAATACTATCAACTCGACGATAAGCCCACATACAAGTTGATAACGAAACCCAAGAGAGCTCTCGCAATATGAGATCACCTACAGTCCTACGCCAAATCTCCACCTTTTATGAATGAAATTGGAATTCAATAATATACATTATATCTTATTTTATATGAACTTATATTTAAATATTTTTCTTTTTCATATATAAATAAATAATATATACCTAAATATCACACAACTTACACACTACGCCATCTAGTCCCAAACTAAGCAGAGCGTGTACTATGGGTACTAGAATAACTGATACTAATACAAATATACTTTTCTTTTTTTTTGTAAATACATACTTATTTTACATAGAAACACCTCCTTTTACAGACAAACCTCCATGTTCATGCACACAGATTTGTCCTGAATAAAAAATAAAATTCAAATATAGCCTATATACTCGCTGAGAAATGTAATTGTAATTTGTAGTTCAAACTCAGTTCAATACTTTTTGAGTTTACCTATAACAAACAAACATACAGACGGAACTAAACATAGCCTTAGCAAAATAATGTGTATACCTTCCCAAATATTGATTGTGGTAAGGAGAGAGGGATCTGAAGTAGGATCTCCTTAATCCGTAAACATGTTGGTACTTACCAACCCGTACTTATAAACACGACACCCAATACGAGCATTATCTTTTAATCGCTTCTTACACCGCAGGATAAGATGGAAGTATATTTATATAGGCTTTAGATTAAACATACGAATACCTTATTATATAAGGTAAAGAGGTATGTTTAAGCGACTATGCGATTTCTTTCCGTTATGTGCTATTTATGTTTATGAGTGTGTCAAAATAAAGACTGTTATCTATACAGGGTGTATTTTTGAAACGGGGCAGTAAGGGCAAGTACCTTAACCGTTGCAGTTACAGCAAAACGTTCTTAAAAGACCTTCCCTAACTTTTTGGGACATTTTGAACTGCATTCACAGATTTTGTAAAAAACTTACAGTTAGCAAAAAAAATGCAAAAGTTTCAATTTTTTTTTTTTATGCCAATCGATTCTATTTCATGTGGGGATCAAAAAACTCTATGGGACCATTTTAGCTTTCAGTACTAGAAAAGACAGAAATCGCCAAAAACGTTTCCCATACATTTCGGCAACAGAAACGAATTTCTACGATGGTCTAACTTTTTGTTATGGCCTGGAAGTGGGTAGAATTGACTGTAAAGTAAATAAAAAGAATTTTTACCCTCAAATTTCGAATTTGATTCGAAAATCTGTGTGTTATACTTAGTTTCAGCTAAGAAACTTCGTATGAGTTATTAATTAAGGATTTTCGCTAAAATGTCTTCTAATCGTGAAAAAATTGACTTATTAGAAGCGTATTTTGTCAATAATCGAAATGCGGGAGCTGCATTAGTGTGGTACCGCAATAAGTATCCGTTGCGGCATGTGCCAACAAGAAAGGTTATTACAAATCTTTTGAAAAACCTGGAATTGCAGGGTTCTTTCAAAATACGCTTCTAATAAGTCAATTTTTTCACGATTAGAAGACATTTTAGCGAAAATCCTTAACTAATAACTCATACGAAGTTTCTCAGCTGAAACTAAGTATAACACACAGATTTTCGAATCAAATTCGAAATTTGAGGGTAAAAATTCTTTTTATTTACTTTACAGTCAATTCTACTCACTTCCAGGCCATAACAAAAAGTTAGACCATCGTAGAAATTCGTTTCTGTTGCCGAAATGTATGGGAAACGTTTTGGCGATTTCTCTTTTCTAGTACTGAAAGCTAAAATGGTCCCATAGAGTTTATTGATCCCCACATGAAATAGAATCGATTGGCATAAAAAAAAATTTTTGAAACTTTTGCATTTTTTTTGCTAACTGTAAGTTTTTTACAAAATCTGTGAATGCAGTTCAAAATGTCCCAAAAAGTTAGGGAAGGTCTTTTAAGAACGTTTTGCTGTAACTGCAACGGTTAAGGTACTTGCCCTTACTGCCCCGTTTCAAAAATTCACCCTGTATAATATATATTAAAAAGACTTATCGATGCGATTCGTGACCAGATGGCTGGTTTTTATTTGGCTCAAAGAATAAACATTGCCATGCAACGTGGCAATGTTGCCAGCCTTCTGGGCACGATGTCGCCCTTTGACATCGATGCAGAGGAGCTTATTTGATGCTCTATGAAATTTTGTAAATGTTATAATAATCATAACATGATAAGCCGAGTTTAGTGAAAAAAGTAAACAATAAAATGTAAAAAATGTGTTTATTTAATGCAAACATAAATAGAAATATCTATTAATAGTTTGCATCATATTTGTTTGGACGATAATTTCTGCAACTACGGGACGAAATAGATTTTTTTGAACATATTTTGAATAGTCCAGTTGCTGGTCAACACTACGCTATATTATACGCTATTAAATTAAACATCATGCTTGAACTCACGGGGGTGGAAAGCGGGTGAATCCGCGGGGAGCTGCTAGCATGACAAACATATGACTAATGAAACTGAAAAAATTAAAGAATTATTATTTCTCACTTATTTCACATTAATATAAATAGAAGTTATAATACAAATAACTTACTAAAAGGTAAATTAGTAGCAGTACAAAGTTAGTTTGGTGGTAATATTTTAAGTGATAAATGGTGACTCTATCTTCTGAACTAGGTTGTAGCCTGTATCTCAGAAGATAGCGCGATACTGTCATTTGGACGATGTCATCATCGCCTATCTTTATCTCGATTACTTGGCACCCCGCGGCTCTGTGCAGTATGTTTTCTTTCTTCCAACCCTTCCTGTCAGCCGTCATCTCATCACTCACACCCTTTCCAACCCAAGGACGTTATAATACCTATCATGTTATCTTTTACACAATCTATCCATCTTTCGCCTGCATTTGTTCCAAATCTAAACGTACGTACTATCCTAACCTACCTCTATATATACCTATAATATTGCCTTCTCATCTTTGGTTGCAATGATAGGTGAGTGGGAGACCTTAGGACTGCGATGTCTAATGTATCGAGTTGGACCCACGGCAATCTCGGCCAATAAATCGGATTTAAGGATATGTGTATATTTATCAAATACATTATCGCTCGCTAACGGTAAAGGAAAACATCGTAAAGAAAGCTGCATGCCTGACAGTGCTTAAAAATTGCTCGAAGGTGTGAGAACTGTGTGAAGTCTACCAATCTGAACTTGGCTAGCGTGGTGGACTATAGCCGACCCCTTCTCATCATGAGAAGAAGCCCTTGCTTAGCAGTGGGGCATGTAATTAGATACAGGGCTGCTATTATCATTGATCGAGTAATCACTTAGATGCAAGCAATAACTTTAAATTGGCATGATTTCATTCTCCGAGTCTTTTCCTTATAATATTAGGTGAGATTTCTTGGCTTACAGATTCCGCTGAATATATAAATATAGCACAGAAAAAAAGTACTCTGACCTTCACATCCCTATTAGTTAAAGAAAATTAAACGATTCGTAAATGAAAATAAACCAAGCAAGAAATGCCAGGAGTGTCTTCTTAAATGGGAACTCCTTGACGCTTACGAGTAAGTTTTTTTTTTATTTATTGACAAATCATATCTAAAACACTAAAATGCATGTTTGTTCGTGGCAATTTTGTCAAAATTGTTTCAATCATTAATTGAGCTACATACAAACTAAATTTTTTTAATAATAATTTTAAAAATGGGCACCTACAAACAAGCGTTTCAAATGTGATTTGTCAATAAAAATAGATAAAAACTTAATAATATTCAAATTAAACCCATATTACTTTTGTATGAAAAACAGCCAATTAATTATTCCCGCTTAAGTGTATTGCAGTGCAGGTTTTAATAAAGTAGTTTAAATCAAACTCCCTTTAACAAATTACTAACTAAGACGTGACATGTATCACAGTCAAAGAGTGAATAGAATTTACTTTTCTAGAATTTTCCTTCGCTCGCACTTATACAGATTAGGTAACATTCGTCTTTTACTTGCTATCTTGTATTCAAATTCTGCTTCAAAAGTTAGCTCCCGTGCAACATTCAATCAAAGTCTACCAAAGGATATTACGCTACACACAAATGCTTCTACAATGCTCGTTGCTTCGGCATTCGTACTCGTACTGCACAAGTTCCTATATCCTAGTGAGGCGTGACGACATTCCAACCCCTTATCGCAAAATATAAAGGTGCAGAAATGCCGGTACACTCGTATATTGAACAGACTTTAATATAATACCTAATATATTAAATATTATTAAGTACTAGGTATATCTGTTCAGTATATTCATGATCCATCCATATACTAATTATAGGACTAATATTCGTTTGCACATTCCATAGAGTAGAGTAAGCAATAAAGAGCGTATCGATACGTAATATCTTTAATGTTGGGGTCGATATTTAAAGAAAGTATTTTTTAATCAAATTTAGACACGTTTTGATTGGTCATGTTTAGTTGGGAGGTATTTCAAAGCTATTCCAAAGTGTTTGTTAGGTTGGTCGGTGTAGGTTCTTATACAACTGGAATTTCTGTAGTCACATATTTAACGGTAGTGGCCTTATGCCACGGCTCGTTTGGTCCACACTGGTCCAGCTGTCCCACTTTAGCTTAATGTCCTTTCAGATGCACCGAGCTGCGACATCTTTCATCCTTTTACCGCCTTGCCTGCTTGTCGAGTTTACAGGAGGACATGAGTTTGTATTGTTAGTTTAAAAATATACGTTTTTAGGATATTGGTTCATAACGGAAGCAAAGACTAACTATCCTTATTTACGATACAAAAGTATTTGCGTAAAATAAATGCATGCATTGTTAAAATCGTTGAATTAACGTCGTCACATTAGTGTCCAACAGTGAAATTGTTTATGTAATCAACTGTATGTAATGCAACGTCAATGTCTGTAATGCAACGTCAGCTCACCTTTCACAGTACACACATTAATTTCATGCAACTTCTTCCGTAATGTATAAGCTTTAAAGTCATCGGTCTCTTACCATGATTATACAATTTATGTGTAAAGAGCCTTATAGTCACGTACTGACTGTTAGTCGAACTGAAACATGTTAATTCCTAATGTGGCTTTTGATTTATGTTTAATGCACCAATTTAGATTAACAATCATGTTCATTACTGTAATATTGTAAATTAAGATTTCAATTGACTAAACTAAAAATACATTTGCATACTAGATATAATAAACTCCACATAATCAGTGTCATGTATTTATTAAATGGTTACCAAAAAACACATTTTAAGATCTTCGATCTATAAAAAAATGTACTCTGATTTATGTAAGAAAATGCCGAGATTCTTAAGTACATACTCGCAGAAACCTAATGTAAAATATTTCGTAACTGTCAAAATAATTCATACTCGCGCCATTACAGAATGGAAACTAAATTCGTGCAAATGTAAGCCGTGAGCTTTTTGTGTGACGGCGTATTACAGCCTTCATACCGTAATTCAGTATGTCAGGTACAGATGCCGGCAACGACTCCAGGCGATTAACCCATTTGAGGGCACGACCAACCGAGCCGACCACTTCAGGAAGACCTCCCAATATCCTCACAAGCATACTTCAGCCTTCACGCATTGACGCAAGCGAACCTACGGGAGAAGCTCCCCCTTTACTGGTCACCCATCGCTCAGAAATGGAATGTTTGTGCCAATACTTGAATATTATTGATATTGCACTTAAATATGCGGATATCAAAATCCCTTGAGTATTTACTTAGCCACAGATGTAATAAATTGCAATATTATTATTTACTCATGCTCGGTTCATATAAACACTTCATTTCGAATTTGGATGTGTAAATACAATAGATTATGTTAATACAAATTGTGGATATGACAACAATGAAACCAATGATATGTGTGTACAAATAATTGTAGCAATTGGATGATTTAATTCTGCATTGATTTATGGTTAACAAACGCAATAGAATACTCAAATAGGTAATCGAAACAAACTAGTAATTATGAAAAGCTGTGACAAGTATTTTACTCAAATATTATGCAATACGTAAACGTAATGTATACATTTTTGCAATTATAATATCAATTATAATTATATTAGCATTAATTTCATTCCAGGAAATAATAGTATTGCCTGGAATAAAATTAATGCTTATTAGTTGTCAGATACTATTTTGTATGTTTAGTTAAAACATATTTGATTTTTTTTTCACAACTTTCACACAACATTATCTAGTCCCAAACTAAGCAGAGCTTGTACTTTGGATACTAGAATAACTGATACTAATACATATATACTTTTTAAATGCTTATTATACATAGAAACACCCAGCCCAAGACCTATGTTTATCCACACAAAGATTTGTCTTGAGCGGGAATCGAACCTGCGACCTCCGTATAACAGGCAGTTGCAGTACCGACTCCGCTATCCGGTCGTCATTTGTATACATATTGTATATCATTATTACTCCTATCTATCTATCTATCTATCTATAGCCCTGTATCTAATACAAGTCCCACTGCTGGGTTCGGGCCTCTTCTCATGATGAGAAGGGTTAGGCCATAGTCCTCCACGCTGGCCAAGTGCGGATTGGTAGACTTCACACTCCCTTGAGCACTTTTAGGCACTCTCAGGCATGTAGGTTTCCTCACGATGTTTTCCTTCACCATTAGCGAGCGATAATTTATATGATAAATACACACATATCTTCGAAAAGACGAATCTTAACGATTTATTGCCAGAGGTGTGTGCCGTGGGTTCGAACCCGAGACCTTTGACTTCGCAGTCCTACGGTCTTCCACTCGGCTATCGCTGCTCCTATAGAAGAAAAATCCCTTCATTTGCAAATAAATAATAACTATTTATTTTTCAGGATATTTCAAGCTAACGCAAATATCAATCAACATTTTTCTTTTTGAAGCAATTCAACATATTCGTAAATCACTGGTTTCATTCGAATTTGATCGCTGTGAAGTATTTCTAGATAATATACAGTTATAGATGTAGGTAATGGTTTACGTGAATTCCCTTGGAATATTAATATTGAAAATACCTACTGCATGGAACATCTTACAATTGAATCGTCACTGGAAATAACTATTTTAGGTTTTGATAACTGTGGTAAGTTATACTAAGAAACAGTTGAAAAAAAATACGGGACCGGCAGGACTTGAACCTGCGACCTTCTGCACACCGGGCAGCTGCTTTCACCAACCAGCTACCGTTACCTCTTGCCAGAACCCTAAATTTCTCAATCGTATGTTACGTCTTTACGTGGCGTCACGTTCATTCATTTCTTCCTATCTTAAGTAGGAATTTTTAACTGATTTATAGAAATAATTAATTAGAAACCGTGGTAAGTTTATAAATTGCCGCCAGAATGAGTAAAATTCAAAAATTATGCATGGTACTCGCATGTGTCCCGTTGAACAGATACGTAGTAGATTTGGAAATACATGAATGGCACACTTTTTCCAGTAACGTAAGCCCTCTACCCGCATTATATTACATCCAGCTTCTCGTAAGAATGTCACGTTCGTGTCAATTTCTAAAGTAAATAACAGTGTTTTCTTTTGAACCTCCTACTTTGTATATCTTGTATGTGAGGATTTTGGTGTCAGAACAATGGTATGCCAATATACTGGGAACATCATGTGATATATTTCTGTTCATGTCATTTGTGTTCAATCACTTATTATAGTCTCATTTCGTCACAAAGTGATTTTGACTCATAAATTAAGATCATGTTGGTTCTAGTTGATCACAGTTTAAAAGTATTCTAACAGCTTAAATCACAAAATTTTATTTAAATCATGAGATTCGTCATTAATGTAGGACCACGAGATGTTAAAGCTGCAATGCAAAAATCTGGCGGCGCTATTTAAAAATCTGAAATCACGTGTCACACATACAACTTTTCACCACAGCAGCTCGAAATAGTACCTATAGTGCAAGTTCTGCTTAGTTTGGGACTAGATGACGTGGTGTGAAAGATGAGAGCAAAACTCGAAGCAAAATCGGGTTTTGCTTCATACAACAAAGAGAGCTGTTAAAGTGAGAAATATTTTTTAAATGGCAATGTGTGAAAACTATGAATAAATGATGCAAGACTATGTAATCATTTATCCATTAAGTAGCATGAATACTCCTGAACCGCTCTACAATGTAGGGCAGGAAGTGCCTTAACCGGCGCGAAGGCTTTGCATCAATTAAGCTATTTACTCGCCTCTAAGCTGAGTCTATACATATCTAGGGTATTAGCTATCATTTAATGAATGAAATGAAAGTTATTACTCTTTAGTACGATTCCCGGGTCAGGCAAATACGTTGTTTTTTTTAAGAACACGAAGTAAGTCTTGGTCTAGGTTATAATTAAATAAGAAATTTAAGAAAATAGGCACAAGAAAATATGCATTTTATTATTGTAATATTGTAGCAAATTTTACCTCGAATCGAATTTTTCAACCTATTGCTAACCTGAATATTGGGCCCACCTTACAAAATAGCTGAGCGGCCATGTATTGAGAAATTGTTAAGATATTTTTTTAATCCACTGGGACTCGATTTCATGGCAAAAATGGATAAGAATGGGTAGCACACCCAGAGGTGTGAGTTAGAGCCTCACTGGAATCATAATTATTGAACAGTAATATTGTATTCATGTTATTGTTTTAGATATTATTAGAGTAGTGTAAAAATAACAAGCCATCTCATATGGTACGCGCTCACAAGAACATTTATTCTCTTAGCATTACAGGCTCGTTCGGTAATCATCTTAATATTTCAAACGAGGCGGTGGCATCTGGTTGTAACCCTTAATTTATCAGATAATACTTGAACTGTGGTAAAACTTTTGGCAGTTGATCGGCAGCCACCATCGTGTCAAGTACCAACTATACCTCAACTTTGTTTAATTACTTTCTCAGAATCATTCCATTTCAGAAATTATAATGATCTAATGTTCAAAGTGTTTAGTAATTATCGTCGGTACAATAAGTCAGTAAATTACATAAAATTATGTTTTAACGATACAAACAATATCGTATTCTAGATCTCTGATGAAAGCTAAGTTTTTTAAATATGTAGTACTCATTTTAGCGCGCGTGGTAAATCAATAAAAAATAGCTGATGTCCTGACTTAAGATTCCATCTACCTCCATAACTTTCACCAAAATCGGTCTAGCCATTTAGGCACGTAACACGACACAGTTACTTTCCGATTATTTTAGTATTAGATGGCAAGTTTTTACTCGATCGAGATACTGATATTGCTAGTTTGTTCGCTATAACCTGTCAAGATAACATTTCGCGTTAAGTCTGCTATTCTACAAATTTGAGCATAAAGTTTATTAAATAGAATTAAAAAAAAAACCGTCGTAGTCGTCTACACATTCAATGCAAAGGAAATTTAATTTCTTGTTCATCGAACCTCGCGGTCCACAAGCACACCACAGTATTACTCTTTTTGGAGTAAAACTATTAAGTAAAACCGTATGAGAATACGGGCCATAATCTCTTTACACATCAAAAGCGTTATAGCCTGCTACCGACCAAAGTTCTAAACTATTTTACTCGTCGGGGCATTTCTAATCAAATTAGTAGTGCCCACGGCTCCACATCGAACTGTTCATATCCAGTATACGATGATCTCGTATTGTACCGGCTTTCCGTGCAATGCGAGACCAGCTTATAATGCGAATGTATGGCTTGATGTGTACCCGGCCATAGGTACCCATGTGTACCTCATTCTCTATAAGCTTGTTAACAGTTTAGTCGTCTTGACGTGGGTCATGGTAGGACTGACGCACAACTTAGTGAAATACCGGTTACCCTAATCATTGTTGCTGGTAGTAAAACTTTTGTGCACTAACTCAAGGCGGGCACGAAGCAATTAAGGGTTAGGTAAAGACGGCTAATTTTATGTTCCATTACCTTGATCATCTGAATCAACTATCATTTGAGTGTGCACTGCAATGGAACGTAAAATTGGCCAAACCGAATGTGTTGGCTTCTAATAAGAGACGCAACGCTAACCAGTGTAAATAGCTTAAATATAATTTTGTTTAATTGAAGTGAATTAGAAAATGACAGTTTCCGCCTCGTTTCGATTCCCGGATCGGGCAAAATTATTTGGGATTTTTTCGTCAGGAAATTCTCAATAGTAGCACGGAGTTGGAATTGTATCCGATGGATGGCAATGGGTAAAATGTGTGTGTTATACACGTCTGGCTAATATAAGTGAGATGTTATGTAATTCCGTTTCTAAAATGGACCATGAACCGTCCTTATTTTCCTGTATCGTTTAAGTCGATAACAAATGACCCCTGGGATAGGCAGCTACATCCGCCAGGGTTTTCCAAATTAAAGGGCATTTTCTTCCCGGCGAGGGCTTCATTGGCCGAGACAAGCTTTTAATGATGATGACATCCAATCGAATCAAACGAAATATGGTCTTATTTTTAAAGAATTTTTTTGACAATGACTTTATTTTACATTTAATTTTTTTTTTGTTCTTTCAATTCATTTTATAATTTTATAATCTACTTGTACAATCAATTATTTTATTTCATTACTTGATAATCTTGCTTAATTTATATAATTAATTATTACCATCTTTATATAACCTATTTTGTATGTTGTGATGACAAAGCATAGCGCTCTGAAACTTGTTAAGACCATTATTGTAGTACCTATATTTGACAAATAAAACAATTCTGATTCTGATTCTGATTCTGAAGAAGACTGGGAGGAAAATGATTGATTTCTGTATTATTTCATATTTCAATATACTAAGGATTTTTTTTTTATTCCTATAAAAAAAAGTGTGAGCCATTGTTAAACAAAAAGTAATAATAGCTACATATAACTAAGTTCTAAAACAATAACAAACAACAATTGTGGGTGTTAGGCTTTAATTATCATTTAAACAATGGGAACGAGAAAAGGTTGGACAACATGTAATTTAACTTGTCTAGACATTAATTTCGTTAAAAGTACTGAGTGTAACATTCGGGAAGCATGCAGCAGTGACGTGCAGTCCATAGAGACAAATAGACGTTGTCTACCCTAAAAAAATCCAATTACATGTACTGAGTAAAAAATAAAAAATCACAACCAAATGTTAAAACGTAATGTTTTCGACCGCGCTAAAATGACTCTGAACGCGTGACCTGCCGTGACCTTCCGCGATACACCGCGGCGCTTAGCGCGCGAACTCGCCTGTGTTACGTCACCAAGGTAGATTTCTGATACCGAGTCTACGGAAAGCTACGCACACAATTAAAATCTATTGTACTGCGTCTTCGTATTACACGCAATTTTTACACACACAAGCGTAAAAAATCACAATATACGTCACAGGATAGACAACGTCTAAATTTGGGTGGTGGCATAAGGCGCTCTTATTGGTTGATTCCTCGGTTCGATTAATGTAATGCGACCATTTTAAAAATGCACTATTTGATGAAATATGTAATGAATACAAACACATTTTTTTTTGTCGTGTTTATTTTACATTTTGTTTGTATTTGCTTCTCACTCACTCTTTTCACTTATTTTCGAGTTTGTTGACAACAGGTGAATTGGGAGTGTTTTTTTTAGTGTTCCATTTGTATTTGTTTATTGTTTATATCTAGAGTGGAATTTAATTGATAATTTTAATTAAACTTTATCATGGAGTGTGTGGGCTGTGAGTTTTGCGGTAGTTTATGCTTACAAAAGTTAAAGGACGGTGAGTTTGCTATACTTTCATATGATAACAAGTGTAATTATAATATCTATTGGCCGCTGCTTACCGGATTTAAATATTGTACAATTATACGACAAAGGTACTCGCAGTCGCAAGTTTAATATTAAGGAATACGACTGTTTTAATTGACTTACAGGATGTAAGCATACAATAAGCTTTATTGTTTTGTCTGTTTATTACTTGATTCGCAACTTGCAACATATAAAACTGATACCGGGTACGTGGATGTCCATAATTTTAAGTTTTGCGATTTGCCAAACTGATAGTTACAATACCGGTAAGCAGCGCCTCGACCGAAAGATCGTTTTCATCTTTAAAACGCATTCACACGTATTTAAGAAATACGCAAGGGTAACAACGTTTGACAGATTTATCTATGATTTTTTTAGTACTTACTCCCACTTGCTTTTTGTTTATAAATACTAACAAACGGTCATTTTCAAGACCACCTCGTGTATTCCTTAATTAATATGGTCATTAATTTATGGATATGTGTGGTGGCCCATCTGATACATCATGTAAACAAGAAAACAGTCATTTACTTCAAGTGGCGGCTTTCGCTAAGTTTTTTTTTGTCTACCCTGCTAAAAATATCTATGCACGTCACTGGCATGCAGACAGAGTTTGGAAGTCCCTTGTCAAATCGTTCCAGCGAGTAACCGACCAAATTTAATTTGAATGCGACACCATGGCTTCTGCCTCCCGTTAAATACATTTTAAACTTAGTTTTGGAAACTGCGAAACTGTTTTTGATTTATTGCACAGTTTTCATGGTTGTTAGGCAGATATATAGTTACAAATTGGTTTATCAAGGCGCTAAATAACTTCCGCACGAAGGGACCAATTTTATGGCGCGATCCTTCGTGCTGATCGTTATAATCTTAATTTATTAGCTGCTTCTGTTCTTTATTAGAAATTGATAAATAATTGTTGTTCTCCATGTTTTGTATTTCATTTAATTTATGAAGTTTGAATTCAATGAAAAATTACAATTAATCAAATAATGAATAAGTATTAAGAGAGTAAGCTAATAGTCTCTAAATAGAATAAAATAAATATAAATGTTTTTTGCACATAAATTCTGCAAATAAATAAAAATAAAAATAAACAGAATTTATTCCTTACAAACAAGATTAAATAAATAATTATATATTTTACATTATTGTAATAACATCACTGTATATTTTTATTAAAACTGACGTGAGTTTGTAATATTATTCAAATTATAAAATACCGGTGTTACTCACGTAATATTTAATCGACCACGGTTTCACCTATACTTGTAGGCATTTTCAAAAGAGTGCGACACTTTGCGCTTGAGTTGCAGCCAGTCTTGCACTGCGACCAGCGGCGCGAGATAGAAAAATAAATAGACCAACATTACGTGAGTAACACCCGTATTACATAATTTGAATAAAATCTGCTTTTGCCCATTTCTTTGATATAACACATTGCATGTTTAAATGTTATATCTATTTATAAAATAACTTCAAAATTAAACTGCTATCCCCAAACAATAACTAAAAAAACCTTATCACAGTTACGTTTACTAAACGTTTTGGCGTCTACAAAAAAAAAAAAAATATATCAAACCTCCTATCCTGCTTTTAATAAAGATAATACAAAATATCCATTATTTTTCTGCTCACGTATCCACGATCGCATCTCAGTTTGTTGTAGCAAAGTTTGTAAGCTATCAATCATGACAGGAATTTTTCAAATCAGTTTCGGTTTTGAGATTACCAAACTTCGCTGCCATTATCTTAAATTAAGTATTACATGTTTTTCATAAGTTCTTGGGAGAGATCAAATTTGTGTTTGATGTAGGGTATGATTTTTTAACGATTATGAATGCAAATAAGGTCACGTTTAACCTAAATATATATTTACTGGAATCCTCACCATGGCCAGTAAATACAGATTATGTACATGCTACGCCTTTACATTAACATGTCATAATAATAATAAATCATTTGTTTTAGGTTGCATAGGCATAGATAAATACTTTAACCTAAAAATACATATATTTTATAAAATCATATATAAATTTATAAAAATATATGAAAACACGGCGCTGGGGATTTTTATATAAATTTATACTCTTAATACTGGTAATGTATAGGTTGATCGGTATTCGTTTGTTCATCTATAATTTGCAAGGGCAAATTATAGATGAACAATACTTTCAGGAAGAACCCATAATTTCAGGGACTGATTGTACCTCCAACCTTAAGTTAAGTTTAACCTGTGGCTAAAAAGAAGTAACTTGCACACTTCTATTTAGCCACTGGTTAGAAGTATGTCGATGGTGTTTGCTCCTAGAGCTTCTTCACAAAAGCTCTACCAGTAGTGAAAGTATTATATTTTTCAAATAAAATTGTGGTTATTCTCTACATTGATTTACATAGGTATTTTCATTTGTATATCAACTAACAACTATCCTTAAGGGTCAAAGATGAATTCAAGCAAAGTGTAAAACATCAACATAGTGATTTAGCTGCACAGTTTTATTGCAAATTGTTTGAAATTCCACATCAGCGGAATTTCAACCTTAACTCAATAACTGTTTGTACAGAGTGCTCTGTACGCTGGTCAAAATTAACAATGATTACTAACCCCAAATGAAACAGGAATCCCTAACAAACTTTCCACTTTATGATATTATTGGTGTTGGCTTTTAGCTTCCAAACTGAAACTATCCTTTGTCTGGTACTAGTTTGGCGTTGTTTATAGCTTGGCAGAGCTCTTGCCCTATATATTTTATGTTTCACATAGCCTCCAAGAAGTCCGATGACACGTTTTGATGCTTTTGTTTAATTTATTTCAAACGGTTACGATACTGTTAAAGCTTTTGATTTAATTATTGAAAAGGTTACGTGCTCAAAAAAATAAAACAAAACTTTGGATAAACACTTCAAACGCACACTGTATTGCTGGATTAAGATTTATAAATTTTCAGTCCTGACAGATCATTCGATATTAATTTAAAGATAAATGTTGAATTACACTAATACCCCATTAAATGTCGAATGTAGCTTCAAATTGCATATCTTCTCAACATTTTATGAGCATATAGTCCGTAGGTAAATACACAAATATAATTCAACTAATACCGACACTAAATAAACGCAGACGGTGAAAATTCACGTCGCATTTTAAACCCTGAACTCTAATCTCATAATGTAGTCGCACCTCCCCCACGGGACCACATACTTTAACTACACACGCTAACTTATTTACCATCATGAAGTTGCGTTATCGAATGAACGAGTTAGCAGTTTTGATCCAGGTGTAACAACGTTAGGTCCCAGGTGCGCGGGAAAATTAAACTCTTGTTCTGAAAAGGTTTTGTAAGCAGAATCAAATTTGGGAAGGGTCGGAAGGATGCCCTTACAATGATTATTCTCCATTCCCCAACTTTACCGCGCCCAAAACCTTGAATACTGATCGAAACTCACTGATGCTGATTGATTCCAATTTTTCTCGTGTAACAGATTTGTGGGATCTGTTTAATACTTCCCAGAAAATCCTCATTGTAATAAAAAAGTGAGTTTGTATACCTTCTTACAATCTATAGCCTTTTTGTGTGGAAAGCGTTTTTTACCACGCGGGAAAAGCTTTACGTATTTTCTTTAACTGGTAATAAACTAAGTCTTTATTCGATCAGGACGTTTTTCCGTACAATATAACAATAATAGTCAAGGTTGACGCTATGAAGACATTTGTCACCGAACACGTATTTGGACATAAACCGAGCGTCGGACCCTCATCAAACATGTATTTCTATGTTTCTGGCTCACCCAACGATGATCTATGGCGGTAAGAAAGAAAATTAAACGTGCCTTTCAAACGTGCCTTCGGTTTACTTAATAAAAGCAATAAGTAGAATAAACACTTCGAAACTTCGCCATAGCTATCAGAAAGTATAGGGTTTCTGTTTATTAATTTACCGTCTGTTAAACAAGTTATATTAGAAATTTACTTTGATTTTACATTTGAACTTAATTTGTTTGACTACGTTCCGTCTACTTTGTAAGGTTTCGTAAAGTGATACTACTTGTAAAGTAAGTATCAAAATGTAAGATCTGGGACACGACATTTTGCTGCATTTGTTATAAAGCTTCGTAAAATCACCAAGAGCGCCTAATTGGAGCGGATACAATCTTGAGATAGAGAAGATATACGTTCCATTACATCGAAAACCTACTTATTGTAAAAATCTGATATGAATATCTACAAACCTGCTTTTGGTAAATAGAAGAAATAAGCCTTTGAATTTCGAAAATATCTGCTTGCTAAGCTGTTAAAGTTAATGAATACAGCTTTTTCATTCACAAATGTCGCTAATAATATCATAACAGAATACAATTCCGCAATTACGTTACATAATGAGTTAAGATAAGGCGACCCACCGTAGAATATTGTTCACAATTCATATTATACGTGGGATATTGTTCACAATTCATATTAATGTACTGTATTGTATCACATTTAACGTAATACCCACAAGACGTGGGTACAATGTTAGCGGGTTTATTGCTAATGGGTGAATAAAGGATGTAGGAAACTGGGATTATAACCTCCCCAACTTTGATCGTGTAAAAAGTAGGCTATGACTAAGTTTGGTTACGTGGTTTAGATTATTATATACATTACAGATAGTTACGCATTCATATTTTATAATATTTCTTGACACTTTCACAATGATCTTGAACATCATAACTAGTTTGGACAGGTTGTAGATGAGATATTTATTTATTTTTATTTAAACTTTGCACATATTTAAGTACAGAGGCGGACTTAATTAATGCCTAGTGGCATTCTCTAACAGTCAACCTTGGGTGGTGCAGAGAAAAGCATGGGTAGGTGCAATATGAGAAAAGAACTGAAGTGTTTACAGTGTTGAATATATATCAAATCAATACATAAAATACCATAAGATAATGGTGTGTCCTTATTTCCATGTCGTTAAAAACCTCCTACTCCCGCAGGATTGTAAAAATTCTGTCTCAAAAAGGAGCATAATTATTTTTTGGCAGATACATAAATTAATATATTATCATATCAACAGAACGTGTATAATTTATGCGATCTGTGTGGTTTCCAAAGATAAACAAATATTAGGCGGGACGCGTCGATATGAAACATAATTAATGTTGTGTGTTGATTTAGAATTTCAATAAATCATTTCGGCTTCATAAACTTACCCTTTGACCATTCTGCCATCTAATACAATTATTCAAATTGCCAAAGCTGGCTTTATAAATGCACTCTCTGAATATATATATTACGGTTTAAATTTTAGCATTTAGAATTAAATAACTTTGGATGATCCGTATTTTTACAGAAGAAGTTCAACATGATACGTCCTATTGATGGGCACGGGGCTCTTTTCATAGTAAGTAGCATTAGACTATTATTATTGTTGGGACGAGGCTTTGGGTGTTCACGTCGACCTCCGTGAGTCTATCGTGATAGCGTTAGACTATAATAATAGTCTATCAGTCACCAAGCTCTGGTCGGTTGCGGGTTGGTAGAGTTCACACCCTCGAGCATATAGCGATTTTATGCACTCTCAGGTTTACAGGATTCCTAACAATGTTTTTCTTAGGAGCTCGTGTCTAAGTCAAAGCCGCATAGACTGATCGATCTTGCAGGTTAAGCAACGCTTACCGAAGTCGGTCGTGGATTGGCGACCATCTTGAAATTGCGAGTTTTCCTCCCTGCCTCGAAGAGCACGATAAGCCGTCGGTCTTGCCATTTGAGGATCTATGACAGTCGTTACGAGTAGTCAGAGATCAGAAAGCCTGACAACTAGTCTAACTATCACCTCGTACTGGTCTGATGGCGGATACGTCAAATATTGATATTCAGCTAAGTTTATTAGACTAGAAGTGACAATGAAATTGGGAAAACGCTCGTAATATTTATTGTTTTTCTTAAACATAAGCTTACATATCTTCGAAAAGATATATCTGTTATGTTAATCAAATATTTTTTTCTAGTAAGTATAACATCACCAAATTTGCTAACCAGACCTTAATTCATGTAGTGTGTATCATTTTATAAAACAAACAAAAAGCAATACATCCTAGTGCTCACATTATTCGCTAAACAAAGATTTCAAATTGAATCCGGTATATCAGGCAGGCTTATAGGCCGAACCAAATCCCTCCATTTCAGAGGCTTGCATCTAAACGAATTTTCCTTAAGGCCAAGAGCTTCCAATCCGTCACGAACTGTCCATTCTCTGGTTCTTATATTTGTGACGTGTGTTGTCTGTAGTATATTATATAGTTTTACTCAATCATATTATTGTTTAGTATTGATTGCTAAGCTGACAGATACAACGAAATTATGTGCTTACTATTTTGTGCTATATTTTTTCTATGAAATATATTTGGTACGAATATCAATGTAATAGTATGAATGTGGTGTCGATTTTGTATTCATATTTAATAATGTGAACTTTTACTAAAATTAACAGAACAGTTAAAACATTACTATTTTGACAGCAGAATTATTTGTCCTTTTACGCTCCTTCATGGACTGTCATACAGTTTTATGCTTTGTTACCTTCTTCAATAATTCCATCGTATTACTGTTATTTAAACAAGAAATTTACTGTAACGGTTGTGACGATATCCTTCGTCGTTCTACATTAATCTCGAAGGAAATGACGCGAAATATTAATACAGTTGGTACTTCAATAACAAACCCGATTTTCCAACTGCAAACTATGGAAACGCGTCATGTTTATGTTGCTTAAATCTTCTCGCAATATGTTACAATAATAACTTATTATGAAGACGTATATTTGAATAACAAAGTGTACGCCGCAGACATAATTTTGATTTCGAACACAAACTCTTGTCACGTTTTCCCGCCGAAAGTGGAAGCCGCCATCTTGAAAACGTGACGTTGACGGTTGACAAGCACACGTCGACGCGTTCCTATTTTAAATATCGCGCCTCTTTTATTCGCTACCTATTTTGTTTTAACAAATAGAGGACCTAATTTATTGTTGGGTCTTTTGTTGGCTGGTATAATGACGCTGGAGTTTTGTTTTGTTTACCGTAGGTGGGATATAAGTAGTTAAACTAAAGGGGCGTTTGAATGGGGTTCACACGGGTGCTCGTGTCGTTTTCAATATTGGTTTAGTTTTAGAATACAGGTTTATTTTCATATAGCTCGAGTTGTCTGTTTATATTAACAGTTTACAAAACGTGATCCTATTTATACAAAGTATAAATGTGGTAACTATGCTGCAGTAATAAAATAATATCGTGTTGAAGATCTTCTATGCTATATGACATTTAAAATACTCAATGCAACATAGGTACAGTAAAGTATAAAAGGTAGATAAAAATAGATAGATAATTTACTTTCGAGTGTATTATGAATGAGACGGTGAAGCTTAATCCTAATAAGTTGTTTCACAAAAGTCCTGCCACCTCTAAATGAGAGCAAACTGACACTTTTTCTACTCATTAATAATTTTATCACTAATTAGAGGGCGGATAATCCTAATTGCTGTAATAGATACCCTGGTATTACGGTGGTATAAATAACGGTTCGTATCTCGTAATAAATTGCCAAAATAAATAAATAATTTTCTAATAACATATTAGAAAGCCCTTCGTTAAAACACGCTCTAATTATTATAGGTAGCCAATCCAAGGAGTGTAGGAGGCATCTTTATAGCATCTCCCTCCGTGGTGTCCTTTGAAATAGGTATGGAGAAAAAAAGTTTAAATATTATTCAAATATGGTACAATATACTACAATCCGACGGATTGTCGTGATTGTCATCTTTATTAAATAGGGCCTAGTTGTTAGACAGAAATGACGGTAAAATCTCCTAAAATAAATAACTTATAGGTCGTCAGACAGTTAGCAATAATGCATTTAGCATTTAGTTCACCGGTTGATATGTGGTAAATACAAGCCATAAGCCTCAATAATCTACAGAGTAAACTGTCTTCTCTCAAGCTTGTTCACAAAATCTATTTTATCAGTTCAAGTGTTCCACAAAAAGGCCCGAATCGAAATGTACAGTGGGCCAACGAGTTAGCTATGCAGGGCAAAAACTTCAAAGTCATCGTAAATACTTAATACGTCAGTTAGGGAGAAATGATTTACATATCTGAATAGTGAGTATATTACACTTCTTAAATATGTAATTCACACATGTATATCTATCGCATTCAGTTTTCACTATGGCGCAGAAGATTTTTTCCTGCATACCTAATTGCTTGGCCCACTGTACTTCAACCCTCACAATAGGTAAGATTTACTACGGAAATGGCCATTCTTGTTACTACGAGTATCACATACCTAATATGAATGTAACAAAGCAAGAAGTAAATCAATCGCAACTGTTCCACCCGACTGTACGGAGCCGTCAGTCACAATCAAATATTCTAGGAAATATCTAGGCATCAATTTCTAGTCACGTATCTAACCACTACGCAGAACAACGTTACACTTGATACTACTCTAGACAGTATTTTGCTTTATTCGCTAGAAGAAACTCTAGATGAAAGCATAACGTAACATCAGGTCTTTTTTACCCAGAAGGGTGAGCAGAGGAGTATTACACTATAGATAGATAGATAGATAGATAGAAAATACTTTATTTGTACATAATTTCACATGGAAAAACTTAAGAGGTAACACAAAAGGAAAGTAACAGAAAAAAAATGTACAAAGGGCGGCCTTATCGCTTAAAGCGATTTCTTCCAGGCAACCTTAGGATGGACATTTCGGAAAGAGAAAATAAAGTGGTAGTTTATGCTTAGCTAATTTGAGATTATTTGCAGTTTATATTTAACAAGAATTGTTATATAATATATTATATCAATAAATTACATATTATAAAATATATATAAGAAATATATAAGATATATAAATATGTCATAATATATATATATTATTATACCTACTAATACATAATACTATAAGGAAAGAAAGTGCTCATTCAACATTTTTTTTAAAATTTGAATGTATTTGGCTTGTCTGATAGCCAAAGGTAACGCATTCCATAGGCGCGCGCACAGCTTCGACAGTAAAGGATTTACTATAGAAATCGGTGGTGCGCGCTGGCATCTCCAGCCTAAAGTTTTTAGATGATCTCAAGTACTTTGTGTGCGTGTCATGTACAAACTTGAAACGCTGTTTAAGATAAACAGGCGTCGTTGGGTTAAACAAGATGGTATAAAGGAAATTAAGAATATGAGTATTCCGGCGAGAGCGAATTGGAAGCCACTTGAGTTTTTTGCGGAATTCGGAAACATGATCATATTTGCGTAAGCCAAATATAAATCGTATACAAAACTATATTTCACATGTTACGTTTAGTTCCCATGTCAAGGAATGTGAGCTTATCGCAACTTACTGGTCATAATTACACAACCCGCGCTGCTGCTGAAAAAGCCCAAATAACACTTGTGACTTCAGGTAGCGACTTGTGCTGACCGTACCAACAATAACTTCTTGTAACACATTCATTTCAAATTCTAATACAATATACACAGTTTCGACTTACAAATAAGTACTATTTCACGATACAATACACACGAGTAGTTTACTCCCGCCTTTACAAAACAAGTCTCACTTCCACTGCTTATATTAAATTCATTCAACATCTGTTCCTGACACTCTCTCAAACATCGCGTAACTCCAAAATTACTTGTTTTCAGTTCTGCTCTAAGCTACTTTACACTTGGAATACTAAAAACAAAGGATCGTTAACGCAAATTGCTCAGAATTCAAGAATGTAATCATTCTGATATAATTTACAGGAAATTCATTAATTTGTCGTAATGACCGAGTTTTATTGGCTGAGGAATTAATGATGATTATATACTGTGTACATATACAATAGTAGTGATCGTCATAATTAAATGTAGACGTGCTTAGTTTTTCTTCATTTTCTTTCAGTTTCTGACGCCGAGATGTCGAGCCATTTATATCATTATATCCCGGCTGTCATTTGTATATCTTTAAATAAAACCGATGAATAAGTTGTATTCAACATATTATTATAATTAACACACTTTTGGTGAATTGTCCTTCAGAGAAAAGTAGAAGTATGTGGATGGAATGGCTTAGCTGTCTATTTTATATGAAACGTCAGCGTGTCTCCACTCACACATGTTTCCTAAATACAGTCATAATGTTACATGCATTTTTTGACTTAAATAGATGCATTTTTGACTTTAAGTGGTGAATTTTGACATTCATAGGTGCAAAAATTTGACCACACTTTCCAGATATTTATACCTCTCTAGTTGTACATTTACAACCTCTTTGGCCATTGTAAATCTGAAAAAAAAAGCATGTAACTATATTACCCTTGGATGAAGGATAGTACTGGATTTGGCATGGCTCGTAACCATAGTAACCATAGTACTTTAAAAAGAGATGGCCATATACAATATCAGTAGAAACGACAGAGAAAGCAATATTATTTTTTTGTCTCTGTCACCGTGCAGCAATTTGAATTTGCCTAACCTATATCGTGTCGGTAGTGGAAAGAAGTCGTTTTTTTCCTAGTTTAAACTAGTTACATAGCCATATTCCAGTGTGTATAATTGGCTGCAAAAGCCACAGTGAGCGTAAACAGGCAAATATAACTTTTCACAAGTAAGTATCACTTCAAACCTTATGATAGCTTGTTTTCAGTTAGTAATGCATCCCCTTAGAATCTGGTTGCCCGACAATTCTCAAATCAATACAAATAAACAGTTAATTTCAGTAATATAAGTTTTCTAAAAAATCACGTTTTGTTGTATAACACTACCAAATGTAGTATGCCGTTGTGACAGTTAAAAAATTTTATCGTTAGAATAATGTCGTATTATTTGCTCCATTTTTACTGTCAACATACAACTTCACACCAGAGAATTCGATAAAACTGTGAAATATTTACCATAAACTTATTGTTATCATAAAAACATGTGAATTTGCCATTGAATTTGGTATAGTTACTTTTCTGTTTGGCTGGGTTATATATTCTCTAGGGATACCTGCCCAAAAGTGGAAACTTTCCCTGAAATTTGTGAATGAGTAGAAAGTTTAATTCGTGTATAATTTTTTTCATTGTGATAAATAATAATATTCAAGATATCAATAAAGACTAGAATAATTAAATAACTTAATTTTTATATAGTTTTTATAATTGATTGTAAATCTTTTTTTAGATTTCCCAAAGAAGCCCACGTACGACATAATTATGTGGATAATATCTACAGGACGACAAGATTGAGAACCAACTAAGCACTCTGAAGTATGTTCAAGACATTTTGAAAATAGATGTTTTAGAAAGACCCATCGAATGACCTATCTTTATGAATTTTCAGTATCGACACTTTACATAATGTAATGTAAGTATGCTTCTTACTAGTCGTGCGTATTTTTTTCGTGTTAGATTTACTTAAGTAGTGCATTATAATTTACAGAACCCACCAACAATAGATATACCTTCTACATCAGTAGGTATACTATCACACATAATGTATGTGTCGATACAAACAAATTGCATACAAATTAATTATGTATTTTTACTGTATAATTTGTTTTAGTTTCTTATCTATTGTGCAAATCTGTCCAATGGCTGATGAAGCTTTGACTACTTCTATTACTAACCCAAGTCGGGAATTGCAGTAGGGACGGTGGATATTTACTGTTTAATTGATCATAAAAAAAAATCTTAGGTTCTGAATACTGAAGTAAATGTTACACCTGTTCTTCCTTCTGCTGGAAATAGTTGCCGATCATTCAATGTAAGTATTAGTAAAATTATTACATTGTCAAGATATACTCGCATTTCTTGTCAATATAATATACTCAGTAGGACATATTAATAAGCTTATTAATCTTGTCAGTTTCAATGTTTTAACTTAAAGTAGAAAATGATGTGTAGATCAGAGTTCGAAGTGATAATTTATCATTGATATTATAAAAAGTATCTGAATGTACGCATTCATTATTGGACAAAAAAAATCCAAGACAAGCAAGTAAAAATTAGAAATTTTTATACTAAGTTGATTTTGTTTAAGGGATAGTAATACAAATCATATTTAATTTTGAGTTTTATTTAACCCACTTCTTCATCATTTGACTTCACAATTAAACGCTGCTTCCAAAGTCTATTGGTCTTATTTAATATATTTTTTATTATATTTGTTCTTTTGCAAGTACCTTATTTTTTATTTATGTATGAATGTTGAGAAAGCGAAAAAAAAACACAGCGAACGAACGTGTAGTCCATCTGATGGTAAGTGGAGTACAGCCCATGAACATCAACAATCCACAAAAGCAGATTATAGTTGCGTCGCTGCAGCTGAGGACTACGGTGTTATGCCTCATGTGCCAGTAATTTTAGCCGCTTTAGTACTGCAAAATATAACTTCTTTGCCTAGTACATTGACAAATAGAAATGGTCTAGCATAACAATATTATTTCGGGGAAAATTGGGTACCACTGGTAACCCCATGAAATGTCTGTACTTTCTTGCCGTCCTTTACGGGTGTACGCAACTTAAATGCTCATGTCATCTCTACCTAATACTTACTCTGAGATATTACCATTAAGAAAACAAATTCATACAGACCCCAGATCGCAAAAGTACGACTTTCAGCCGGTTACTTTCAAAACTGCATTTCCTTATTTTGCTTGCCCCCATTCTTTGTTGGTCCCTCTTTTCTATGCAAAGTTCTCAAGAAGGCGTTGTAATAAAAGAAAAATAATTAAAAAGATACTTCGGTAAAAATATGCTGTCAGTGTAGATGTCATTATTCCGCGATCTATACAGGGAGTCAGGAACTAGGGTGTACTTGACCTGGTTCCTTATAAACAAAACACAATACACCGCACCCTGTATAAAAGGGTAAAAGGATAATAAATTCCTTCAAGTTATACCACTTGATTTACGACTACTCACAATTCAGATTATTTTGGGTGCTTCTGGCATTATTTATGAACTAATTTGCATTCACTTTCGTTATAAAGATTGTATGAGAAAGGGTTATTTTTAGTGGACAGGTATTAAATTTTCATTTGTTGTTTTGCTATGCCATCCAGCAATTCAAACATGTCATGCCATCTATCGATAGCAGACGTACTCTTTAGCTGGTACTTTACATAATTAAGGCATGGAAAACTGAGTTTATTAATAATAATAAAACATTTATTAACTCATTTTTAATATCATTCTAGTGTAATAGCTATAATTATGGTACCGATCATAAAACATAGCCAATCTTGAAAACGAAGTTAATCTCTGAAAGCAATCCCTCACAAACACAATTAAAAAAACGGGGCAAGTAAAAATTAACCTAAAGGAACCAAAGCATTCCCGAATTAATTTCTTCTAAAATCCAACGATCCTAAAACTCCATTACCCTCCGGCGACTAACACTTTACGACATCGCTTTAGAGGAAAAAACTTCTGAACTTGTAACAAAAACTGCCTTGCGCAATTAATAAGCTGATTTTCCTTAGTGGCGCAATGAAACAGAGATGTTCAACTCTAAAGTTCGATTACTGCCATTCGTTATAATCGTGAGGATAGTTGTATGTCTTTTACTATCCTGATGACGGAGGATAATTGGTTCGCATTAAGCCATCTTCCCTCCTGCTCCGGACATTGACTTACTGAAGGGCCCGCCGACTCAGCGTTTCGACGCAAACGCGCAGAGTCATCATTTTTTTACAACGACGCCTGTTTTCAACACTACGAGCGTTGTTTAATACCAGCCCTTGTATAAAAAACGTTTTAGCAAGAATTTATGTGAAATCCACAAGCTTGTTCTTTGTGAAATGGCGGGTTATTCAGTAACTTACATTATTGATTTGCTGTTATAGTTAGAGAGAAGGAAGGAAGTAGGTAGGCCGGAAAATTCCACTTATAGGTTCTTTGTGTGATTGTAGATCGTGAGCATACTTGACGATTCCATTGTTCCGTATGTCAATAGGTAGTTTGATGGACTCAGAAACTATTTCTATACAACAGCTGAAGCCGTATATATAGTTTGGTTACGAACCACTTGAACTATGTATTCGTCAGGAATTGAGGAAGTTTCCGCAAGAATTTTCGGGAAATTCACTACTCGAAGCGAAACACCACCGCTCGTATAATGAACGACACTAAAATACTGAGGATTTAATTTATTTAATTTGACTAGCTCGATGGTTTAGAGGTTAGCGTTTGCGCCTATCACCGCGAAGTCTTTAGTTCGATTACCGGGTCGGGCAAAGAGTTCTATGTGAAATTTCCGTCAGGCAATTCACAATAGCAGCATGGAGTTGGAATTGTGTCCGGTGGATGGCTGAAGGCTCACCCTCTATCCCTAACCTAAACATAAAAGGTGAAGTGTGGTTGTTGTACACCTCTGCCACACCCTTCTGGGTAATATAGGCGTGATGTTATGTTAAGATTTAATTAATGAAGCCTTTTGAAATACAAAATATTCCAACCATTTACGAGTTATGAAACTTGCAAAACGTGTGAAGGTATTAAATATTACTAAGTTGTTATAGTTATGCTACTATTAGCTTACATAATTTTCCATAACAGAGTTAAGTTGAGTATTTAATGTTACTCTTCTAAATCTAGTTAGTATTCAGTATTTGGCTCGATATAAATAAATAAATATATCACACAACTTACACACAACGCCATCTAGTCCCAAACTAAGCAAAGCTTGTACTTACGGGTACTAGAATAACTGATACTAATACAATATACTTTTCTTTTGTAAATACATACTTATTATACATGGGTGCTGTGTGCATGAACATAGGGGTTTGTCTAAGTCTGGACTAAGACAAACCCTTATGTTCATGCGCACAAAGATTTGTCTTAAGCGGGAATCTAACCCGCGACCTCTGCGTTACAGGTAGGTACACTACCCACTCCGCCATCCGGTCGTCATATCTTTGTTTTTCTTTTGAGTTACAATTTACATTATATCAGCTTACATTTTTATGAAGCACATTCTGTCTGTAAGCACAAAGAAAATCCGACCTGTCTCGAGTAAAGAAAACGAGACAAAATTAAAACACATTAACTTCACAGCTGTTTGTAATCGCGCCGGTTAGATACAAGTAAGTATTGTTTTCTTAAAATTGCAGAGATTTTCTTAGAAAATGGAAAGGACTGTCTCGTTGGTTTAGCGGTATAATTTGTGTACTTCGAGGTCTTGTATTCGATTTCCGTGTCGAGAAAAAGTGTTTAAATGTGGAGTGAAATTTTCAATTGCAGTTAGGAGTTGGTTGTGCCCAGTGGATGAAGATAGGCAAACTTGTTAATTTCTTTTTCCTTGGAACCTAAACATAACAGATGTAATGTGGGTGTTGTACACCTCTGCCACTCCTTTCTGGGTAATATAGACGTGACGTTATGTTATGGTTTGTTATAACCGTCTCGTAATATTGCTATATTATATTTGCACCGTCACGGATTTGATTTCCGAATCAGGCAATTTTTTCAACTGTATCTTAGTACAACAGATATTGTTCCAAGTAAATACCTAGTAATAGATGGTATAATTTGTGTACTTCGAGGTCTTGTATTCGATTTCCGTGTCGAGAAAAAGTGTTTAAATGTGGAGTGAAATTTTCAATTGCAGTTAGGAGTTGGTTGTGCCCAGTGGATGAAGATAGGCAAACTTGTTAATTTCTTTTTCCTTGGAACCTAAACATAACAGATGTAATGTGGGTGTTGTACACCTCTGCCACTCCTTTCTGGGTAATATAGACGTGACGTTATGTTATGGTTTGTTATAACCGTCTCGTAATATTGCTATATTATATTTGCACCGTCACGGATTTGATTTCCGAATCAGGCAATTTTTTCAACTGTATCTTAGTACAACAGATATTGTTCCAAGTAAATACCTAGTAATAGATGGTATGACGTCCATAGTATTGGGTGTAATAACTAGTCAATTGTATGTGTTATGCGCCTCTGCCACACCCTGTTACGTTACTAAGGCGTGATGTTATATGTATATAATAAAATTCCAAAATATCTTATATTATATAATGTGCTTGTAAGAAAATTGCAAAATGTCTAAATGCTTTCTCTCGCTTTGCAGAAGATTTTGGGGAACAAAAATACGCGCGATCATTCGTACCCTTTTTCCTAATGTGCTGGGAGTTGACGAGCAGTATTTTTGGTACGATTGATTGCCTGTTTAGAAGTAACATGGGAGTAACTTTTCTTTTGTTTTTTTTTTAACAAAGCAAAGCGAGATCAAGCCTTAATTCATTGAATCTGGAATCGTTTTTTCTTAGTTTTTACTTCTTCGTTATATGTTTTTATCGAATATAACATAACTTAACATAACAACATCCCGCCTATATTATCTAGAAGGGTGTGGCAGAGGTGTATGACACCCACACTTCACCTGTTATGTTATAGGTCCTATGGGATAGGTATTGAATTAATTGACCAATTAAGTACTTTTTGGACCAAGGCGTCTTTAGGTCTATCGTTCGGTCTCAATGAAAGTATTAAGTTTAATTACCAATCAAAACCAGCGTTTTGTGTCCGTTTTTGATATTTTACCGTACAAAAAACAAAGAAACAATGCAGTTTTTAATCTCAATCGAGTGGCGTAGTACATGTATTACAGAACTGCTTACCTTGATCATGATAGTAAAAGCTCTTTCACCTTTTAAAATATTTGATTCTTTATTAGTACCAACATAATGTACCCTATTTAAAGATTACACAAAAAGATTAATACATTACTACAAATGGACGTATTAAAACGAAAACGTTCCAACCCACAACATGTCCAAAAATGAGTTAGCTACACCAATGAGGTCAGTGAGCATGGTTCTTTCATATATCGAAAAGGTTCTACGATATCTTGCTTGTAGGGGTAAAAGTAACGATAGGGTTCCAACTCATACATATGATCGGTCTGAATTTAAAAAACACAAAAGTGTTCCAACCTGTTTGAAACCATTTTGACATATTTGTTTTCTATGGCGTGGCTTTTCTTTTTTTTTCCCTAAAATGAACTAAGTTACTTGAAACGTTTTTGTTCAATTATATTTTTGATATTGTTTACATTATAACTATCACGAAAATGATCTAAGCAGTTTGGAACACTTTTGAGAAATACATGTAATTAATAAAAGCATTTCACAAAAACGTTCCAATCAGCCTAGAACGGGAGGGGTGCATGAAAGGAGCCTCCCCGAGTGACGTACACAACAATTTCCTACGTCCGGCGCACCCTGGGCAATTCGCAAGTTCTTAAAAGCGAATTGGCTAATCCTTTCACCACGAAGGCAAGTCAAAACCTTGACCACCTTACTGACTGTCCAAAATGCCCTACCACCTGCACAAGAGATGCGCTCATGAACGCCGACGAGAGCGCCATAACAGTGACCACTTATTGGACCAATAAAATTTGACTCAGCCATCGACACGACGAAGAAGAAGAAGCCTAGAACGTTTTCGTGAAATCTAAATCCATTTATATCTAATTCAGAAAAACGTTTCAAGTAGACTGGAACGTTTTAGAGAAATACATTTTAAAAGGCACCCCTTTAAGGCTAAATTCACAAAAACGTTCTAAACAGCAAGGAATGTTTTTGTGAAATTTATTTCTGCTCTAGGTTAAATGGACGTATTAAAATGAAAACGTTCCAACCCACACGACATTCAAATTGAGTAATCTTAATTTTAAGTTGAAAAGAGTAATGTTCAGTAACAGACCAATATTTCGCAAATCTGGTAATGAGAGTCGTTAATAGGTTTTTTTTTCTCTATTTTAAGTAATTAAACACTTACTTATTTACATCACATCATCAGATAATTGGTAAAATAAGCCATAGAACGTTTTTAATTAATTGCATTTTGCTTCAGGCAGTTACAGAATGATTTTCTCAAAAGTGTTCCAAATATTTGAATAGCAGAAATAAAAGGTTTGCCTTGTCATTTAACATGAATATTTTACTAAAAATTATAAACTTACTCGATCCTAACCTTTCACAATTTCAACTTCTTGCTAATAGTAAAAAGTCTGTTTAAATAGTCGATTTAAACAGAGTTTTCACTTTAATAGATACCTACAAGAGGTGAAACATGCATTATTGTTACGTATTTTAATATCGTGGATAAGGATTATAGCCAAAATAAATCAAACACAATCATAATCAGCCATAATTTTTTAATATTGTGCAAAAATAAACGAAAAAAACTTCTACAAAAATGAAAAAACTTCTACAAAAATGAAAAAACTTCAACAAAAATGAAAAAACTTCTACAAAAATGAAAAAACTTCAACAAAAATGAAAAAACTTCTACAAAAATGAAAAAACTTCTACTAAAATGAAAAAAACTTCAACAAAAATTAAAAAACTTCTACAAAAATTAAAAAACTTCTACAAAAATGAAAAAACTTCTACAAAAATGAAAAACAAAACACTTAAAATTGCAAACAAGTAACAAAATTTACTCCTCATCTGAATTTTCAACTTCAAAATCAGGAGTTGTGCCTAATCCATCTACATCATCTAGGACGTTAATATTTCCTTTGAGGTTTTTATAAAAATGTAAGCAATCTCTTGGAATGAAGGGGTACAACGATCTCAGATCATCCAATTTTACTTGGGCGATCTCTTTTCCATTGGGATATAGCGGACACAACAAACTTTCGTTTATAGGTAAGACTTTGCCCTTCATCTTTTTTTCAATACTTATTTCTTCTGAACCTTCTGCAGTTTTGATAAATAACGAGTGTAGTTTTTCTTTTCTCAATAATATTTCTTTAATTTTCAACCAATTTATTTTATTTTTGTCAACAGAAACTTTTCTATTCACGATGTTTTTCTCTAATTTTTGTGTCCCCAAAAAATGCTGAGTTTCCATCTTCTTTACTATTAGAGCACTATTGTACCCCTTCATTCCAAGAGATTGCTTACATTTTTATAAAAACCTCAAAGGAAATGTTAACGTCCTAGATGATGTAGATGGATTAGGCACAACTCCTGATTTTGAAGTTGAAAATTCAGATGAGGAGTAAATTTTGTTACTTGTTTGCAATTTTAAGTGTTTTGTTTTTCATTTTTGTAGAAGTTTTTTAATTTTTGTAGAAGTTTTTTAATTTTTGTTGAAGTTTTTTTCATTTTAGTAGAAGTTTTTTCATTTTGTAGAAGTTTTTTCATTTTTGTTGAAGTTTTTTCATTTTTGTAGAAGTTTTTTTCGTTTATTTTTGCACAATATTAAAAAATTATGGCTGATTATGATTGTGTTTGATTTATTTTGGCTATAATCCTTATTTACGATATTAAAATACGTAACAATAATGCATGTTTCACCTCTTGTAGGTATCTATTAAAGTGAAAACTCTGTTTAAATCGACTATTTAAACAGACTTTTTACTATTAGCAAGAAGTTGAAATTGTGAAAGGTTAGGATCGAGTAAGTTTATAATTTTTAGTAAAATATTCATGTTAAATGACAAGGCAAACCTTTTATTTCTGCTATTCAAATATTTGGAACACTTTTGAGAAAATCATTCTGTAACTGCCTGAAGCAAAATGCAATTAATTAAAAACGTTCTATGGCTTATTTTACCAATTATCTGATGATGTGATGTAAATAAGTAAGTGTTTAATTACTTAAAATAGAGAAAAAAAAACCTATTAACGACTCTCATTACCAGATTTGCGAAATATTGGTCTGTTACTGAACATTACTCTTTTCAACTTAAAATTAAGATTACTCAATTTGAATGTCGTGTGGGTTGGAACGTTTTCATTTTAATACGTCCAAATAAAGATTACTGACTTACTTCAAAAGTTTACGTAAAAATCAGCAGGGAATGCTTAGTGAAATCCAAACGATTGTATTTTACGAGGCAATATTTCTTCGGGCAGCGACTGTATTCCTCAGACTTTATATCAATTTTCTTTTATATTTCGTACCGAGGTATTGGTTTGAGATTTATATTGTATTATCATTTATATTGTACTCAATCGAGTGGCGTAGTACATGTATTACAGAACTGCTTACCTTGATCATGATAGTAAAAGCTCTTTCACCTTTTAAAATATTTGATTCTTTATTAGTACCAACATAATGTACCCTATTTAAAGATTACACAAAAAGATTAATACATTACTACAAATAAAGATTACTTACTTACTTCAAAAGTTAACGTAAAAATCAGCAGGGAATGCTTAGTGAAATCCAAACGATTGTATTTTACGAGGCAATATTTCTTCGGGCAGCGACTGTATACTCAGACTTTATATCAATTTTCTTTTATATTTCGTACCGAGGTATTGGTTTGAGGTTTATATTGTATTATTGTAATATCAATGTTATCAGGAATACGCTCCTAATCGGTTGAACTTTGAACTCTGGTTTGTTATAGTTCTTAGGGTACACCCTAAGAACTAGCTTTGTGTCATACATGACACAAAGCGTACACGGTTAGTAAACGGTCACACTTACAGACTTAGGTTTACTGGTGGTAGAGCTCTTGTGAATGAGCTCGAGAGCGGCAGCACCACCGTCTCACCTTTAACCTGCCGCCAAATAGTAGTGCTACCATTACTGTGTTCCGGTTTGGTGGTGAGATCAGGCCCTGAAATTACTGGCACATGAGGCATAACACCGTAGTCCTCAGCTGCAGCGACGCATCTATAACCTGCTTTTGTGGATTATTGATGTCCATGGGCTGTACTCCACTTACCATCAGGTGGACTATATGTCCGTTTGCATTGGGAGTAGTATAAAAAAAAAAAAGCTACTTTGGTTGGTTTCAGGGCTCAACTGACCGTCGCGTCGGTGCTTTTTGTCGCTGATTTTCATACAAATTTCCATACATTGAGTGCACGGTTGGCGTAGTGGTCAAAGCAGTCGCCTCGCCGCGGGTTCGATCCCAAAACGAGAAAAATCTTTGTGTAATCTGCAAAGATTTGTTCCGACTCTAGGTGTGCTTTTTGTGTGTGAAATGTATATTAGTGAACACCCCCGCGACACAGGAGAATTACTAGTATATAAAAAAAACGAAAATATTGAAAACGTTCGACGTACTTCGTCGTTGTATGAATTTTCAGCAAAATACGCGTTTGAATGGTGAGTCGAATTCTGAAACTGGTCTAAGTAAGTTAAGTCTATAAAAAATACAAAATTAAATTATTTTCATTTTTTTCTGGCTCTATATATAAACACTGGCGTTATATTAGATATTGATTATTTTTATATCATTAAGCTATACTAAGCAAACTATACTAAGAAACAGTTGAAAAATTATTGGACCTTTATTTTAATACTGGCTTAAAAGTTTTGTTAACAACAAATATACATTAGTAACATTACAAGAAAATATAAAGCTTATTCAACATTTAATGGATATTATAACCTTAATAATATCCGTTAAATATAATTATATCCCAAGACTTTGATACCTGCCTGCCTGCCTGCCTACGCGGTGGAAATGGCAATGTTTAAAAGTTAATATTTAGGTCAATGGGGAAAATAATTCCGGAAATGTGTTTCTGGAGCTTTGTATAACAACATTCAACAAATTTTTAAATTCAATTATGTTTTTTTTTTTTATACTACGCCCACAGCGAACGAACGTGTAGTCCACCTGATGGTAAGTGGAGTACAGCCCATGGACATCAACAATCCACAAAAGCAGATTATAGATGCGTCGCTGCAGCTGAGGACTACGATGTTATGCCTCATGTGCCAGTAATTTCAGGGCCTGATCTCACCACCAAACCGGAACACAGTAATGGAAGCACTACTATTTGGCGGTAGGTTAAAGGTGAGACGGTGGTGCTGCCGAGCTCATTCACAAGAGCTCCACCACCTTCTATTTTGATATAACGTAAGCTTATAGATATAGAAACATTTAATTGTTAGTTAAATTAACTGTTGAATTTGTCAACACCTAATACATTAATTGTTATTATATTAAAGGGTATAGTAATCATGTATATTGTTTAAGTAGATGTATGATGTAGATCATGCCATATTGCATTCATAATTTGAATTTAACCGTATCATATTTATTAAAGAAGACTTAAAATTACAGAACATACCACTTTTTTTGTTCTCATTAAAATGCCGATCAAGCACCTTGATTGTTTTGTGCCCGTTTCATATTAAACAAGCGTACATATTAATTTAAATACTCCACATAAAAATAACATAAAAAATCATAAACCAACGGATCATCATAAACTGAATCCCAAACTTATCCGCATTAAACGTGAAAAAGATATCAACGTTCAATGATAAAACCATTTTGACACATTTCCGCATATTAGGCCTCAATAAACCTGCCAATAGAAATCCGAGCATGGAAAGTTTGTAAAAGGCAATTTTCCGAGAGAACGGTATCAAAGAACTGAACAAAAACATTGAAAGTAAGGTTATATTCCAACACTAGGTTTAATAACAAACATTTTTGCCACTTACTTGAGTCAAATCGAGGGGAAACACGATATCACTATCGTCAAAACACGAGAAATTATCTGTCAATCACCAAATACATTGATATACAACACGACACAAACGTAGTAAGTGTGTAGTAAGAGTAGCACATGTAGAGGCGTGTCGTCAGTTCGCCGGTGCACGCGGCCGCACTCGATCAGCTGATCGCGAAGGACAGTTAATCAATCGGTGGTACGGAGGCTGAGAGCCGGCGCGGCGCGGGACTTCCACACTGACTGAACGAGGAGACGGTCTCCATTCACAGGCTCAGCGGAGCTTCGAACGCGAGTCGGCGGCGGCATCTCGCAAGCTTCAAGCGGGCGGCCCCGCCGCACACGCCGCCACACTAATCAGTAATCGTTGCTGGGAAGGGAGGCTGCGTCGCTCTCGCCTCACCCGCTCCCCAACCCTGCCGCCGTGTCGCCCCTGCCGGCCCCCTCTCACAACCCCCGCGCGTAGCCTACTACATCCGACCAGAATCGGAAGACGGGTGATTCGGTAAAATACGGGAAATTGCTACGCATTTTTACTTTGCCCAATTAAACTATCGGACTTCAAATGTTTTCTCCATTCATAGTTCTAAACGGAAAACATTTTTATGTCTTTATTTTAGGTCCGTGTTTCCTTACCTGGAACACAATTTTATTGATGCATACAAAACTTTACCTAATATTTACTGTTGTATCTGAAATATCTAATAGGTCGCTCTACTACATAAGAAAGCACAGCTATTTTTAACTAGTCAAAAGTCAAAAATATCGATCAGAGCACTGCACTGTCTACATTCATTCCGTGCTCTATGATTACAGGAGCCAAATTTTCAGGGGTGACACACTCCTATTAAATATTCATTCGTGGATTGTAAATTAGTGAATTCTCACAGATAACAAGAGAGGTGATAAGGCTTGAACGAGACCTACACTTGGGGTACACCCCTATTACCGAAAACAGGTAAACCACGATCGTTCACGAATCGCTTCCCACACAAATGCCGGTAATGATCAATGATCATTAACCGATAAAGTTCTCACAGTAGGTTAGGCAGTAGGTATAGGGACGCTATTAGGGAACAAACTTTTCGTATAGAAAAAGTGAGTTAAGGAAAATTTACTGGTCGTATTCGGAAGGGTACCGACGCTTATTCCATTTCAGTGGCAAAGTGACCTATATCAAAATCGGGGTAGTATGCCAAATTGTAAACAACAGTGATTATGAGAAGCTATTTGTAACTTCAAGAATAATTGCCTTGTTTGTATTTGATTGACTAACAAACTGTAATTAGATGAAGGCTTATGAATGCCTAGTTTAGTTAATATTCGTCGAAACGTTTGCTGAAATGAAAATTTTCCTCGTCTCTCTTTTAACGAACTAAATTTTGCCTACTAGAAGTACTCCGTTCAAATTGCTAACTGCTTATAATATATTCTTGGTTTGCATATAAGCTTGTCACCATAATCATCAGTCATGTCAGAAATATGGCAATATTTGATTCCCCGTCGCGACCCTACGGCACGCCTGCGCCATGACTGTTCGTCAAGTGGCGATCTTACCTCGCACATCTTTTAAAATGCAACGAGTCGTCCGGCGGAGCCTTCCACAATCTAGGCATTCAAATTGAGCTTAAATTGACACCGATCGAAACTAATATCCAAACTAAGTTCAACTTTAAAGCTGGTATAATAAAGTTTAAATTCCCGCTTCAGTTTAATGTGTACGATAATTTTGGACGGTGGCCCTGCAGTATTCACACGTCTCTTGTATATGGTTATAGTAAAGCACTGATACAGAACGGCTGTGAAATATTGGTCTGCGAGAATTTTGCATCTTGTGCCCAGCCTTAATATAGTCATATTCCGTGTAATAGGAACTTAGTTAAAATATATTGAACTAGCTGAGGTGTAATTTACGTTATCGCCAGAGGATACTGCAAATCCTTGTTTAGAAATTTCACAGCTTTTCATCGTAAAGGAAGTACACCTTTCTCTTTCTAGCGTTAAATTAATCAAATTAATTAAATCAATTAAAATTTATCGAGCTAGATGTTTTTAATTCGGTTTTTTTTTAATTATCACAGTTAAATGAGTTGACTTCAATGGTTTACAGGTTAGTTAATATTATGATGAAATGTTAAGGATAAAGTTGAAATGAAGTGTATAATTCATTACATTATAACATTAATTATGAGCACAGTTGCGCAACATGCGCACATGATGAGGTAGGTCTGATAATGAATGGCACAGAATCTTGCTTTATTGTGGATGCTTATGAATTGATGTTTTCACGTAGGATAAGGGGGAGCACTCAATAACTACCCAACTCTTAAAAAAACATATGTATTGCAAGAGTTAAAAAGTTTTAGAAACACCCGCTTTACACTGGCTATATAACAATATTTAAATAAAAAGTTGTACGCGGGTAGTAGGTACAGGATAAAAAGTTCCCTTGACATAAATGCAATTATCGGTAGTAGTAATTAACTTTTACTTAACTTTTACTATCCTTATAATAGACTACTTTATTAAACCAGCGACGTAAAAGAAAATGCATCTACATTCTAAAAATACATTTTCCACGGAAGCAAATGGTAATAAGTCTCGGCTACTTCCATTCTATTCTTTTTCTATTCTGACCACGAAATTATAAAGTCAAATGCAAACTGTATTTATAATTACGACTTTCATTAATAGGAGAGACTTGACGGCGCTATAATGTTTAAACCAAGCTTTTCTTAAACCTTTGTTTGCTATAAAGTACATTTTTAGCCGTATAATTTTTTTTAGCAATACAATACAATTCTTTATTGATAACTTAATGTTACATTATTATTGAGAATACGGGTTACTCACGTTATGTTAGCCGGGATATGCCGACAAGTTTCGAATCTATTACGTAGATTATTATAATAATATTAGTGTTACATGTCAGTTTTTTACATTTTCTTATAGTATTTTACAATATAATATATCATTATTCAAATTACATCGAAATGTAATAAATCACATTAGTAACGTCACATGATTATTTTTAAAATCCAATCTTTACATATTTAATTAAAATTAAAGATAGAAATATATATAAATATATATATTATAGGAATTATATACAATTAGGAATATAGAATAATAAAGGAATTATTAGAAGCACGACCCGGTAATCGAACCCGAGACCTCGTGATTAGAGGTCGCATACGCCAACCACTTGGCACTTGGCAGTAATAACATAAATACCTGAAGTATAAACCATTTACATTCAAATATAACGATGTCTAAATGAAACAATGATTTTATTATATTTTATCTCCCTTAATTGGTCTTTAGAAACTTTGATTGGAAATCTCCTTTAATGTTTATTTTCCGTAAAAGTATTCAAATTAATAACTTCTCTTTATTTTTCTTGTGGAGCTTATAATTTTTAATAACTTGCTATTAAATAATATAATATGAAAAAGTATCTTTTTAAACCAAGCGTAGGTTATTTAAAAATGTGCTCTCAATCACTAAACGGTTCAAATACGCCAGTCCAAAAGAACACAAAAATAAAATCCATAAAATTTTCAAGTCCGAATTTCGCTGTCGACGGCGGTGCATGCCGACAGGGGTTGGAGCTGCCACCCCCGACAAGGTGTGGGGCTGCTATTGTCCTGTCACAGGTGACTGCAGACCTGGCTGGACAGAGGACAGAAAGGGTTCGCCAAAATTACCGCCGTGAATAACTTATTAACTTCGGCTTTATATAATTTTGCGGACAGTATCGGGTTTAAACCCGTAACTATAGACATAGATCTGACGTCTGGTTTAAAATTAAATTAAATGCTGCTGCCAATAATCGCTCTTCTTTTTAGGGTTCCGTAGTACCTACAAGGAACCCTTATAGTTTCGCCATGTCCGTCTGTCCGTCCGTCTGTCCGAGGCATAGCGACGAAACCGTTGGTGCTAGAAAACTGAAATTTTGCATAAACATGTATGTTAACTATACAAAAAAAGTCGTAGAATAAAATTTGGAAAAATATTTTTTTTTCGGGTAGCTCCCCTACATGTAAAGTAGGGATGATTTTTTTTTTTTGTCGCCTACCCCATAGTGTGGGGTATTGTTAGATAGGACTTTTAAAAACGTTCAGGAGTTGCTAAGACAGTTTTTTGATTTAGAGATCCGTTTGCGAGATAATTAACTTTAAAGAGCAAATTTTTGTTCGAGTAGAGCGTCCCCCCCCCCCCCCCCTCTAAAAGCTAAACTACTGGATCCCAAAATCTGAAAAAAATTGTGTCGGTAGTACATGTAATGAACTTTAAAGGAAAACTATAGCGGATAAGACAAGTTCACTTCTAAGGAATAGCGGTCCGAAATGTCAGATGCAGTTACTCAGAATATTTCGTTCAAAATTCTTGAAACATAAATAAACATACATAATACATATATAAAATCACGCCTTTATCCCACGGGGGTAGGCAAAGACGATGGAACGCCATGTGCTTCGCTCCTTACATACTTCTTTCGCTTCCTCAACATTCATACATCTCGTCATACGTGCTAGCTGGTTTCGTGTACTACAAACATTTCCTTTCTGAAGGACGCCATTTATCTGGTTACTTTAACTTAATTAGTTCTAGAGTAATTGGGGTCTAAAGTGTAAAATGCAGTTACTTAGAATAATTCGTGCAAATTACAAAATCCTTTGAAAGTAATGACTTGTATGAAGATGTTACTTGTTTAATACAGATAGTAAATCCCTTTTAAGTCGAAATATGTTGTTACGACTAGCTACGGAAGCCTACTGCGCGTGGCCCGACACGCACTTGGCCGGTTTTTTTTTTCTTTCAATTCCATGTTCAAAAAGATGAAATTTATTAACCATTTATGTGAAAAGATAAAGAATGTCATGAACACGATCGTTAGACGTCTACTATAGTAAAATATAAAGATGCTAAAAGTATGATGTCCCGCTAGAAAATATATGCGTTATTACGTATATATTTTCTGCAGCTTTTCGCGAATTTTGTGTGCAAATGTGGAATAGTAACGTTACATTAGACTATCCCAATACATTTATAAGTTTTCGGTCAACTTTAGGACTTGCCGATTTTTTTTCCTCATTTGTAGAATTTATCGATCTGAAATTATCGCCCCTACAGCCCAAAATTATGTTTCTAATCATGGAATGCTTTCGTAAGCTTATTTTTACACATTTGCAATAGTCCGATGATGTTTGATTTTTTTTAAGACCGGTTTTCCGTTTAGTCAAATTTTCCGGTAAAAAGATTTTGCACCAAGGGTATGAGAATCATGCACTGAATTACTAGTAAGCGGCTTCGCCACGATATTATTTATACAATGTACAAAATTTAAAAAATTTCATTAATCATTGTTTTCGACTCAATTTTAAATTCTTCTTAAACGAGCAAATAACAATCTGTTTACTAAATATTGTTTTCAAACATCTTTTAAATCCTCAAATTAATTTAGGAAAAATAATATCCGTTGACCTAAAAAATAAAGCCGTGCTCTCAACAGCTGACAGCCGAGATGAAATCATTAGTAATCGTTAGAGGTCCAAGTTGGTTTGTGAACGTCTAACTCCACAAAACTCATCAATCAGCGTGGTACAAAACAGACGAAAGTAAACATCTAGACAAACAACTTTTTATATTACTCACTTATCTTTACTCTTTCGATATCTACTCACGCAAACTTTGAAGATTCAGATATCTGATACAGATTTGTCTATAACTCGATCACGGGGCAATAAGTATTGTATTTAATTGATTCTGTTTCTAACTATTGATACTAAGACAGGACTAGTTTCTTCAGTTTAAGTCGCTGGAAGCGTATACGGAACTTATTTGATAGATGACATCTAAAACTTTATAGATACTTATATATTGATGCAATTAACCAGCACTTAACTATCCAAAACCTTATCAGGAACTGGTGAAATTGGACCTTAGACTACTTGATTTAAAGTTTGTCTTAACTATGACTTAACATAGCATCACGACTACAATATGGGAATGGGAATTACGGCAAAGTTGTATACACATTTACATTTCACCAGCTATGTTTACGTTCCATGTGATTTCACATCTAGCGGATACATTTCCACACTCTAAACTGCAACTGAAAGAAAAGTGAACTGAGAAAATTGAAAATCTTAAATAATAATAATTAATGAGCTAAAATATATTTTTAATTAAGTACAAGAAACAACATAACATAACGCCTGTATTAGCCAAAGGAGTGTGGTGTTTAGGTCACATGTGAAAGGGGGGTGAGCCTATCGCCATTCACCAGCCACAATTCCAACTCCGCGTTATTTAAGGATTCTCGAGCCCGAGTACCCGCGGTGAGAGGTCATACGCCAACCACCGTACTAACTAATTGCGTACAAACAATGTTTGTAATTACCTAAAACTTCGTAGACTGAGTTTTTGAGTTGTTAATTTAATATACAATGAGGCGTAATGAGGATAACTAGAATATAAACAGAATCGTTTGCGATACTATAACGTTCTTCAGCAGATAAACGACTTTTGAAACAAAATCATTTTGCGGTTTGAAAATTGAGAGGTAAAATTTCAAAGCTTATTTAAATGTAAAAAAGGGATATTATAAGACAAGTACGTGGCTTGCTTAGCGTCTAGAGCCTAGTGCGTCACATAGCGAGTATCTTAGTAAAGCAAAGGTTTTATAATTTCCGAGAACTGCCGAACCGCGAGCTTAGCCCATCTGTGTGGACGTAGCCTTACGAGATCTTTTGACAACTTTATTTAATTATAAAAACTCTTCATGGCAGAGCAACAAAAAAGTTAGGTATATTATAGATATCTATAATTAAATACATTGATGTTAAAAGACAAAAATACGACAGACGTCAACAAAATATCCTAGTAAATTTGATGCCTCATAAAACTAAGAGTGTAAGCTCTCCAGGGCTTAGAAAATAGTACTATTATGTTCCTATACCGGCAGTATACTGAGCTAACAGCAGGCAAAGTGCATTGAACCCGGGCAAAATCAACACGAAAGGCATTGACACAACTCCTAGCTCCGAAACCGTGCAATGCTAGTTTAATATAGGCATAACTTATGCACAATGTTATGTTGTATTGTATCTAAAGAACTATTCTATTAAAATAGTAGAATATTGTTACTTTGTTTAGAAAAATCTGTTACTTACTAGAGCAATCGATAACAATCAATCGATTCTTATAAAATAAGGCTAATTGAGAACAGCGGTGAGCAATGAAAACAGTTTCATTTATCGTCTTCATAATATTTTTCATAATATTATTCATATTATTCATAATATGGGGTGCATGAAAGGAGCCTTCCCGAGTGACGTACACAACGATTCCCTTCGTCCGGCGCACCCTGGGCAATTCGCGAGTTCTTCAAAGCGAATTGGCTGATCCTTTCACCACGATGGCTAGTCAAAATAAAATTTGACTCAGCCATCGACACGACGAAGAAGAAGAAGATAATATTTATATTCATTTTTTTTTAAAAGCCGTCTTGAATATACCATGAAAACCATTAAATAACATAAAAAGTTGGTTAAATTATTCTTAAGTCTATGCTATTTCTACTATCTATATATGAGATAATAACTATAATGAATAATAACAGAAAAGTATATATTTATTAGTATCAGTTATTCTAGTACCCATAGTACAAGCTCTGCTTAGTTTGGGACTAGATGGCTTTGTGTGTATGTTGTGTGATAATTATTTATTTTTATCTTATTAGTTGTAATAATTTCATCAGTTTATACAATCATCAACGTAATCTGTATTAATTTTATAAATATTTCATATTTGTACTGTATAGTTTTTATTTAAAATAATTGAATCTTTCGTTAGCTGTATATGTGTTTATTAATTCGAAATGGACTTTGCTAAAAACTAAACTTAAAAAATATCATCACATGCAGAGTAAATCAATACAAACACAACAAACATTTTCATCAAAGCTTCATTTAAAAATGTAGATCAAAATAAAAGCACAAGTAACCACATCCTACTTCCAAGTGTTTACATACTCAAAACTTTCATCGACCATCTGTTCAGCATTCGCAAAGCGGTGGTCGAAAAAAGGGCTACATTTTCTAGCTCACTTCAGAACTTTCAAACTATTTGACGCAAAAAGCCGCCGAACTCTCACATTATATGGAAAACTTTTAGAGCCAAAAAGTTGAATTTGTAATACTGCTTACATAATGGCTCTTGGCTTATTAATAAATGAAAGGCTTTCGTCAGAACTCGAGGCCATTGCCACTAATATGCAGCAGTTTGCCAACTTCCGAAAACAATGTACGATGAGGCTTTGTTTCGTTTCATTTTCCACTAATAAAGGAAACATTTTATAAATGTTGTTGAATATAAAATGAGAATTTTAAATATTCAAAAGTTGATTCCAAAAATATGGCAGGCAGGCAGTGATTTTCTTTAGCGTTTTACTTTAGGTGAAAAATTCGGATTCTTTGATGGGTTTCTTTTGAAAATGTCTGCCTTTGTCTTCGCTAGACGAGGTGGGTAGACATCCCACAAAGGATAAAACAAATTTATAAATACCTAATAACAGTTAAAAGGAAAGTTATATAGGTACCTATGTAGGTACATCAGCAACAGAAGTAGCTGAACACTTGAATTTTTTCAAACTTCTATATAACTCACATAAAATAATAGATATATTATCGAATACAATTAGTTTTAATTCAACCAATCGTGAAATAATTAGGATTTTTAGAATTAAGTGACTTTGCTAATTTGTTTGTGTGTAGCTACTTCTATTGCTGACTGTACTTAAATACCGTTATATTTATATATATATTTACTATGGATAGGTAAAGCCTAAACTTCCTACCTTGTTCTTTTTACGAAAATTACCCGAATTTAGGAGCTTGAAATTGTGCAGTAAAACATTTATGAAGAGAAGTGCAGAATACATTCTGGCTATGATTTAAATAATATATAATTATGTTCCTGTAAAATAAATGAGGTGGAATATGAAAAAGGTCTATTGGCGAGATATAAATATTATGTAGCAAACGAGCACAGAACGGGCACGTAGAAAAAGTCACTTTCGTACATCGTGACTCGGGTAATAATAGGTTATAAGAAATATGAACGTATGCCTACAATTCCTAGTTGTATTTTTTCAACTATCGCATAAAATCAAATGTTTCTAAATTCTTAGAAGAATTGCAAAAATTAAACACAAAAAAAATATGAAAACGTATATTTGTTTAAAAACTTGAAATCACTTCAAAATATTGCATCCAAATTTGGTGTTATTATTATTACTATTATATATACTAACATTAGGCAGGCAAACTGCTCTGAACACGGGCAAAATCAACACGAAGCGCATTGACACAACTCCTAGCTCTGAAAATGTCCAATGTCTAGTTTAATATAGGCATATTTTATGCACAATATTATAAAAAATATAAAAATAAGTGTTGTATTACACTTATATTTATCTTGTTTAACAAACGTTGCAATGTAACTCCTAAATATAGCTAATAGCTGAAGGCAGATTTAGAAGCTTTCATTAGCAAATAGATTTGTAGTGTATGTAATGTGGAGTAACTTTTCCGTCTATATACCCCTGAAAATGTTTTATGAAAAACCCTGCTGAAATAGTCCCAATAAGGCTTGATTCCCCATGTATTTTGAATAAAGGGATGGCTTCACAAAAGGCACTCAAAGGCTCTGAACACCATGCCATAAATAAAACAAACAGCTGTTTTGTTTTTTTCTCACAATGAGCGAGTATTTCTGTCCAGTGCTGGCTATAGCCAATCCATCAACACCCTCGGAGATGGATGATTAGTAGAACAAATGAACACGCGTGTTATTGTGACGCGGACAGTACAATTCGAATTAGTTTCCTATATTTAAAACATTAAAAAATATAAGTACAAAATTAAAAACACGAAAAAACTCAAATCGTTTATTTTCGTACACCCCAAGGTGCTCTTGAACACATCAGCTAATATTCATAATTACAGAACAAGCCAAAATAAACTAAAGAATTAAATAAATGTAATTAAAAGTAATAAAAAAATTATTACCGAAGGTTAGATCAATTTAGGTCCAACTGTTTCGGTTCAAATTGAACTCAATTTAAGTGCTAGCTCCGATGCACCATTGAGAAGAGAAGAGCTGGTGAGAAACTTAAAATCAAAATAGATGCATGTTGTGTAGGTTAGAAGAACCTTTGCACCATGCATCTATTTTGATCAAAGAAGTTATAGGGATATTAATACGCGACTCGGCTTCCTACTCACAAACAAATGTATTTAATCTGTTTTTATTAAAACAACTTTACTGCCTCAATGGACTAGTGGTTAGCGTATGCGCTGCCGTGAGTTCAGTTCCCGGGTCGGGCAAAGTGTTATTTCCTGACGGAATGTTTACAGTAGTAGTCACACTATCCCATGGGACCTAAACATAACAGGTGAAATGTGGGTGTTGTACACCTCTGCCACACCCTTCTGGTTAATATGATTATGTTTTTTTTTTATACTACGCCCACAGCGAACGAACGTGAATCCACCTGATGGTAAGTGGGGTACGGCCCATGGACATCAACAATCCACAAAAGCAGATTATAGATGCATCGCTGCAGCTGAGGACTACGGTGTTATGTCTCATGTGCCAGTAATTTCAGGGCCTGATCTTACCACCATACCGGAACACAGTAATGGAAGCACTACAATTTGGCGGCAGGTTAAAGGTGAGACAGTGGTGCTGCCGCCCTCGAGCTCATTCACAAGAGCTCTACCACCATTGAGAAGATTTTATGTTATTCACACAACTTGACGAATCAAACAACCGCAGAAAGACAGAATATCATCAGATTTCAAGCTCCTTTTCATAAGATCCTTCGCAAAACCTTTTCAGTTACGGCCTTACCAAATTTTCCGTCACATCTTGTACCCAACCGCCATTGATCATTACATCCTAATCCACATTTAATAACAGAACAGACTGTACTATTTTAAGGCCAGGACGTGTTACTTAACGATCTGGCAGGCGTGGTTATGAGCCCGTCCGTTTAAAGCCATTTTATTGAAGGCAGTCTGCCAATGAGGGGTGCTGATAACGGGTGCCGATGTTCCAAACTAGCGCAGTGAAGCAATTAGGGGAGCAAGAAGAAAATATCTCGACGAGATATTATAGCTAGCGCGTGTGTGCGCTTTATGAGGGTTCTTTTTTCTAAAGAAATTTCGAATCGATTAATCTACTAAGTATGATTGTAATTGATACATGAGGTGTATTTAGTGGCTATGAAAAAACCGCGTGGATCAATCAATCGACGAATGAAGACGAGATGACCCCGATAGATGTGGAAAAAGTTGGGGAAATTATGATTGCAATAAGAAAAGTCGAAAATTATAAATTATTGCGACTAAAGAGATTGAAAGCAGGTATAAAATGTCTTTAACAACGACGCTACACAACCTATAGAAAATGCCAATTTCACCAACGTTTTAAATTCAAGTTAACGCTACGCTACAGTTTTCGATCTTCGTCCCGTACAAACATTGAATGAGAGGGGGAGAGCTACAAATACGGGTTTAATAAAACTGGAGATCAAGATGTTTGTTGAAATCGGAGTTTAGTTTATCCGGGGTTTAATGAATGAATGAATATACATTTATTTCAGATAATTTAAAATCCATATACATGATTTAAACACATAACACTACATTAAATACAATTAGACATCACATAACATTGAGACACAAATACATTGAGACAAAAATACAATACAGCACATACACATTTAAATAAAAAATCCAGCTACTTCAGGTAACAGCCCCAATTACCCTTTTTGCTAGATGGCGGTTTATAGGTGAGGTATAATCCTCACTAATTATCTTTAGGATGCTGTTGCTACTAGCACGCGTTCGATTTATTAGCGACACGGACTTCTTACGTAATACCGCAAAAAAGTCCGCGGTGTTAGCATCTGCGAACATGCCCGAGGCGCTACAATAGCGGGGTAGTTTCAACAGCACCCTAAAGGCGTTATTTAAGTTTAAGGCGTTTAAGGGTTCCGTACTTCTTAAACAAAAAAAGTCCTCTATGTTCATATCATATTAACCAACATAAATATAATTGTATAATAAAATAAATATTGTATATTATTAATACTAGTAATTTGCTGGTGGAGTTACTTTGAAACTGAACATAACTTTGTCATAATACAACTTATAAAGCAAATTTAAAGCTTTACTAAGTTATTTAAGTTGACTTATACGAAAGTATTTTTGACTCTTTAAAACAAACGTTAAGTAAAAAGGTTGTGTAGCTGTTTTCCTCATCCATAAATGTGTTTCCAGCCACTAGTTACTTATGCTTGAGTGTCGGTGGTAACTGTGCATTCCTTGATTAGTATTCTCGGCCCTTTTACTAACCAACTGAAATAATGCTAATGAAAATTGGCCTGTCTTATTAGTTTAATGGTAAGCGTATGTAACTCAACTAACTACTGATTAAGAGTAGACGCCTGAGTGCCGTGTTTTTTTATACTAACGTAATATGGGATTAACTTTAATATAACTAAGTTTTATCTATATTTATAGACAAATCAGCCGAGCCCCGCTTCGTTGTCTCATGAATAATTATAATAAGTACTTTCTTGGGTTAGATATTTTCTCTTTGTCTCCTGGACAATTTCGCAAACTTGCTTTACAAACAACAAGGGAGTTAGTTGTTCCCTCCTGGACTTAAAATATATAATATATTTTGGACTTTTGTATGTTCACTGTACAAAATTGTTCCTATTAATGATAATAATTTTGCGTGTTACTATAACAGCATGTACGACTATTTTCATATATGTTTCAATGTATTTTGCGAATAACGTTGTTGATTACACAATTGTCATTTTTTAAGTACTCTAAATGTTATGTATCATTTATTGAGTAATTGTTTTTTGTTCCAAATAAATAAAAAAAAATAATAAAAAAAAAAATATCTAAAATACTAAAATGCATGTTTTTTCGTGACTATTTTGGATAACAGCCAACCAATTGTTGCCCCTTAAAAGTTCTAGGGTCCAATCTTCGATTCAGTGAAAGGTATTATTAATTAGTTTTTAGTCTTACGTTTTCGATTGTTCAGGGTTCTTGATACACAATATCTAAAACTGTGTCATGTGATGGCAATAAAGTTACCACTATCACATTGGATCCAAAATATTATAAAAATTGGTATGGAGATATTTCAGGAAGGACCTAAGGACATTTAAATGCTGTTTTATAATATCATTATTGCATAGGCAAAAACAATTTACCAATTTTAAGAATAAAATAACAAACATAAATCAGAATATCAAGCCATAACAACGTGGAGGATAACTGAGAACATATCGATTCGAAAATGTATTTCTGATGTGGCTAAAACTGTCAAGCGTAGGTAGGTCATTCAGTGTATGGCTATTGGCTAGGCAGTTGTTGTGTCTGACCGGTGGACTATATTTAAATAAATATTTATTTTTAAATGTTTACTGCATATTATATAATATTAAAGTTGAAAAATTAAGAATCCAGCAAGACTCGAACCTGCACCCCCTGGGTATACGCCCCAAGTGCTTTGCCAATTCAGCTATGGATTCGTATGCTGCTAGACTCGAAATTTCTCAACTCTTTTGTGCCAGCGTCATAGGTATATATATATACCTTAGCTAGACGAACCTTACTTGGTTTTAGCGCCACCTATGCGATGAGTGATAAGTCGCTTAGTCACATACAGTAAGTTTGAATTAAGATCAACACAATACTGTCGAGAGATGACGCATTTTTATCAAATATTTGTAATATTTTAAAGCAAATTTTAGCTTTGCTATGCCTTTTTGTATTTTATATAATATTAAAGATGAAAAATAAATAAAATACAAAAAGGATCAAAAAACTGTCTATGTAAGACAGTTTTTTGATTAAGATACTCGTTCACGAGAAATTTATCTTTAAAGATCAAAGTCTATACCACAGTATAAATATGTACAAACAGTACGGAAACTGCCTACAAACGTGCGAAACGGCACGCACACATAAACATGCACACCGACGAGACCCCTAAGCGATTGTCGCGGTGCTCTCAGTAGCGAGTGCCGCTTAGGGGTCTCGTCGGTGTGCATGTTTATGTGTGCGTGCCGTTTCGCACGTTTGTAGACAGTTTCCGTACCGTTTGTACATATTTATACTGTGTCTATACTATATACATTGCTAGTATAAGCAGATCTCGCATTGCACGTGAAGGCTAAGGCTGTATACAGAAAGAAAGCTGGAAACTTTTAAGCGCTTACCGGCGCTTGACAGCGCTGGTAACCAGTGCAGGAAAATATATGAACACGCGCCGATAAGCACTGAACGGTGCCGACAAGTTCCGACAAGCTTCAACACGCGCTGGTCAGCGCTGGGCGCTGCCGTTTAAAATTTATAAACAACTGCTTCAACCTGCTTCCTTTGTGTAGAACGGACCAGCACTGTCAAGCGCCGGTAAGCACTTATAAGTTTCCAGCTTTCTTTCTGTATACAGCCTTAACGCGAGACACTCTTATGCTGAAACTGTATTAATGTGTAGCGTCTGTACCTTAACCATTTCGGGCACTATAGATCAGTACATTTTTTTTTTTATTTTACATAGGGATTACGAATAGCAGCAGCCCTGTATCTAATACATGTCCCACTGCTGGGCTCGGGCCTCTTCTCATGACGAGAAGGGTTAGGCCATAGTCCACCACGCTGACCAAGTGCGGATTGGTAGACTTTACACGACTTCAAGTACTGTTTTAGGCACTCTCTGGCTTGCAGGTTTCCTCCAGGGATTACGAATAAACGAGACAAATCCTGAAGAGCCTACACGTTTTCGCCCTACGTTTCCATGAAAAATTTAATATTAACAATGCGGCAAAAAGTTTGCTACAAAATGCTTGTTCCTACACTTACGGGCAAACGTGATGAAACATCAGCTTTAATAATATATTGTATGTATATCTGTGCCGCTGACAGCTGCGCTATCTTCCACCTGGCACTCGACAATCTCATGCCAGATATTATAAAGGGTGTTAATGACATCGTGATGAAGCTGCTTAGCGTGATTCAGTACATAATTCCGAGACCCTGGTTGCATTTCGCGGGAAAAGAATAAATATAATTTTTCGAGGAAAGTTTAAGTTTTTATTGAATTCTACCGACTAATTAAGAAATAGTAATTACGCTAGCCTATTCCAATATATTTTAAATGCCCGGTTAACTTTGGCGTATTTCGATGTTTTGTAGTTAATGCTTTAAAATCATAATTATTTTGGTATGGTTATTATCATACATTTGTGATTTTCTTAAGACGTATTTATTTATTTTTAAGACTGATTTTGCAATGAGTGAAGAGTTCTGATGAAAAAATCTCTGATGAAAAGGTCTCAGAATCATGTTGTAAATTACGGTAAGCGGCTTGTCACGATGTTATTTACACCCAGTATAAAATACATCATCTAAACGTTAAAAAGTTACTTAATCGAAGATACCAAGTAAATCATTTTAGAAGCAACTTACCAATTAACCAAAGAGCAAGCTTTGCTATTTCCACAATAGTCTGCGGTTTACAGTAACAACTTGATGAAATAGCGTTGTGCAATTTCAAATACCAAAATGTTTACAGAATCTAAATAAAGTAACGTCTTAAAGGTAAATTCTGTAAAAAAAGAGTATCATAACGCGTGCTATAAATCAGAATGAGATTGCATACACACAGTAATATGCAATATTTTATCGTAGGTACGTAAGATTAGTTTCAGTTTTCTGAAAATGTGCCAGCGGAACGCGTTAGCCTAAATATTTGTCTAACTCAATGTCGGCGAATTCAAATTACACTCGTTAGGCTTGACATATATATTTTTATCTTACCTTTATTGTAGGTATTCTGTAGACATCCACCATAGGTTTATTGTTTTACACATTTTATTTTTTATCTTTTTATATCTGAAAGAACTATAGATCGCTGGACCCATATCAATACAAAACGATTTCTTTGATATACTATCAAAGAAATCGTTTACGATTAAACTATAAGTTATTATCGTCCTACAACTAGATTTCCAACAGAATATTTTAACTTCTTATTGATTTTTTTTTTAGCCTTAGCAAATTATACTAAGAAACAGTCAACATGATAATGACATGCAGAGGCTGCCCGGTAGGCAGAGGTCGCACTCTGCATACCGGGCAGCCGCTTTAAGCCACTAAGCTGCGGTCCCCTCTTGCCAGGACTCTTAATTTCTCATCGTTGTATGTAACGTTTCATTTTCATTTATTTATTTCAGAACAAAAATACATTTGTGTCGAAAATTTGAGGTACACGAGAAATAATATAAAAAAACACATAATAATAGATAACAAATCATAGAATAAAATAATCAATGTCATTAAAAAAAAAACAAATTATAACATTCAATCAAATACCATGTCAGAAGAATACAAACAAATCAAATAATAAATCATAGAATAAATTAATAAATGTCATTAAAATAAAAAATAAAAACTAAAACAAATTATATAACATTCAATCAAATTACATGTCAGAAGAATACAATTGTTTCAATAACATTCAATTAATTATCATAATTAACGTCATTACATGATGTCATTATCATGTTAAAATCTTGCCAGTTCCATGTTTTTTTCAACTGTTTCTTAGTAGAATATTTCAATCAAACTAACAAAGTTTTCTTCTATTCTAAAACACAAAAGCAAAATTGAATGTTTAACGACGATTATCTGTCCCAGCTCATTTAAAATTCCCTGTCTTAATATTACTGTTACATGTACGTATGCAGATGGGGTAGCTTGGGGTTAGAGCTAATTGCAAAGTGCAACCATTGTTTTTCCATGGCCTCTGCGCCGCGGGGAAGCTCCACCACGAACCTTTTAATTATTCTGCGAGACGAGGTTTCTACGCCGTAATGAAGGATGGAAGTATTTACCTAAAAAATATGTCTTTTTCGTATTTTTGTTACATTTAAATCAGACAGCAAAATACGGTTTTTAAGGATTGCTTCAATGGACTGAAAAGGAATGCTAAGAAAAATAAAATGCGAAATTCCGTCTGTGAATTGAGTTTTTATGAAAAAGACTTGATTTTTTAAAAGAAGGGTTGTGTTTTCATGATTGTAATATTATATTTCATTGTGTGTTTTGTATCCATGAAAAGAAGGTATTTAATAATTTTGTTTGACAGGGTCTTGAAATTGATATTGGTAAAGTATAAATTTTATCCCAAACACTTCATATTATTATATTAGTATGTAGAAAGGATGAGAGGTCTGAAAAATGTGCGTTTTACAAGTACCATCCAAAGACAACAATAAGCTTTTAACCAAAATTTGAAGCTATCTTTACTATTCAATAACTAAAGCTTATTAGAAGGAATATTTAACGTTCAACAATACATAATACATTATAGCTACCACACGGCACATATAGTTTAATAAATTAGTTCCAATTTCAAATATTAACTGAAAAATGTTTCATCCGAAAGGTTGTTACACACAGCTGTGCCCCGACCAGATCAATTAGTTATCCAGATCTTGTGTTATATGGGTCAGTTACGTAGCAATATATTTGATACAAACCCATATAACTACTTGGCAGTATCCTACTAATATTATAAAATGTGAAAGGTGGTCAATATATTTGTTTTTAAACTTTGGCGATTTGAGAACATTTTTTAAAAATTAGACAACGGGTCTGAATCGCGTAATTATTATAAAGGTAAATAAATACCTATGCTCGACGTTTCGAATGACTTGCATCATTCTTGATCACGAGCCGACTGAACGGTCATTCGAAACGTCGAGCATAGGTATTTATTTACCTTTATAATAATTACGCGATTCAGACCCGTTCTTCTTGTTGTTTTTGAAAAAAGTCAATATATTTTTATTAAGCTTAGTACTTCTTTTATTAAAATCATTGTAGGTACAATCACGAGACAGCAAATTTGATAGAACGCCTATTTAAGAGTTAAATTCCAAAAACAAACGTGAATAATTCCGAGATTTATGAACTTGGCATCAAAAGAGAATATTTTGCAAAAAAAAAACAAAAATGTTCGATGTTTAAAAATCCGTGATAGTTGTTCTTAACAATTTTTGCATTTTCCATTCTTGCGAAATGTCCTTAACCTACTTATAAAGAATTATTCATTAATAATGGGACACTATACATACCTACTTATCTACAAACATAACAGAACAAAGGATGGCATGGATCCATCCTTTGTTTCGATGTGCTCACATTAATCGATATCAAAAAACATTACAAGGAAATTCACGCGTCAGTAATAAAGTCTAAACGAGTGTAATGTGTTGAAAAGCCGATAGGTAGAGCCACAGTCACGTTTGCATGTACGACCCAAAAGACTTCGGAATATCCAAGAAAGGAGCGCTTTCTTCAAAGAAATTTAAATAAGCGCGAATAATCTTGGGATTGTTTTTTTTTTATACTTTGCTTTATTTTTCGCAAACTACATACAATGCTACAAACTATTATCGTTTTAGAACCTAAATTGTAAATCACGAAGTAACCCAGCTATGCTCTAATTACTTGCACAACATATCGGCTAATGGACCGTAAACACATTCAACCGTAAAACTGATACGTATTCTCGCCAAATTATTTATAAATACAGGCAACTCTAATTGGTAGCAAGGCTGGCTACCCATTATTGAAGTTAATAAACTCACTTCCTAAGCCGGAAACTACACTTGTTCCCAACCTTTGAGGAGTTGGCAAGATTTCCTATTACGTACAACCTTGCCTTCAACTTTGTGTAGTTCGCAGAATCCAACAGTTTTATTTACTTGCCCAACTAACAGCCGACATAGTTTTCAGACGGAAGTACCGCAAAACCAATTGTATTTCACTCCATTGTAAATTCTTGTGAGAAGCCAGAATTTAAAAATGTGCCCGCTGTTCTTATTTATCTCTCAGTCAGAGCTCAGATTTTATTCTTTTATTCAATTCCTTTGTAAAGACTTTGAAAGGAAAATTGCTAAATTTTGTTGAAGAAAATTGGTGAAAGAAATGCTTAAAGGCTTAACCAATTCGTTGTGTTGAATGCGAAAAATTATATATATTAAAATAAGTAAGTAAGTAAGTAAAAGTATATAGATAGATACAACCCTCTTTTCTTAACAAAGCAGGTACAACATTATGTTTACTTTATCAAAACTGACAAAGAAGTTTGTTCGGAATCAGAGACAGAATCTATTCTACTAGTTTTAACTAGAAAATAAGATGAACATTCCAAAGAATAAAGCGGCCGTGGCGCAATGGATAAGGCATCGGTCTTACGATCGAGAGGTCGTGGGTTCGAATCCTGGCTATTACACCACGGACGTGAACTTCCTCCTAACACAAGCGAATTAAGCTTAGCTGGAGGGGGTTAACAAGCATACTAGTAATTTGTATTTGCAAATTACTAGTAAGCTTTAAAAAAAAAAAAAAAATTAAAATGTATATAAAACTAGTTTTTTACATAACATAATATCACGCCTATATTACCCATAAGGATGTGGCAGAGGTGTAAAACACCCACATTTCACCTGCTATGTTTAGGTCTCATGGGATAGGAAATGAGTCAATCGCCATCCACTGGGCACAATTCCAATTCCGTGCTGCTATATCAATAACACTTTGCCCGTCCCGGGAATCAAACCCAAGACCTCGCGGTGAGAGGCGCATACGCTAACTACTTAACCATCGAGGCAGCCACGATGATTTTTTAATCTTGAATTTTTACTTAAAAACTAGTGGAATGGATTTAGTTACCGATTCAGTACAAACTCTTTTAATGGTTATGGTTAAGTAAAATAATGATTTCATAGGCCAATTCTCGCGCACTCGAAGTTAAGATTGTCATTTACAATAAATTTTCCAGAAAGACCGTTTGTTATTAATTTGTTTGGAAATTATGAAAAGTTTTCTTATATTTAAAATGAATGCGCCGAAAATATATCCCTCGCCGCAACAACGGCAGTTGTTAGTTCAACTGGTGGAAACGGATCCATAACTGCGAAGCGGTAAATTTTCTTCGCCGTTCACAAAACAGAGAGTGTAGATAGGTGGCGAGATTTAAGGATTACCAGCTAAATGCCCTAAATGGGGCTAACAAATCATGGAAAGATTGTCGAAAAGTAAGTAAAATATCAATATTGTTGGTTTGCTACATTGTATACATATTATTATCGTCTATTCTTAAATGATCGAAAATCCATTGCAAAAAAAATATTTGCCAGAGTCCAAGATAACATTGAGGGACAAATAACTGTCCAAGAAACCCAAGGTACATTTTTTTGTGGTAGTTAGTAGTTTAGTTGTAAATACTTGTGTATCAACATAAATGTCACAGTCAATTGGAAGTAGTAATTCAAATTACATTATGAACTGTTTAAAATTGTGTAATGCTTGATGTTACATTGCATTTTTCTTGATAGTAAAAAAAAGAACCGTCATTATAAATTTTCATCACTTGACCGATGCATCACATTACACGGATCAAAAAATAAACAAAGAAAATTTATATTTTTTATTAAATAATTGAACATTGTTTTCCTTTTTGTTATAGAGAGGAGTCACCGACAGGTGAGGGGTACCACCAAACAAAAAAGATTGACAGAAACGCTAAAAATGGCAGAAACATGCACAAGTATGAATTATTAAAAGAAAAAAATGAAATGAAGAAAATATTATGCAGAGTTCATAGAGCTGATAAAACTACAATGTGCAGCTTTGAATAAAATTGCAGATGCAATTTAGGCAAAAAAATCACTAAATTGTTAATTATAATTGTTGATTGTTTAATTATAATTATAGATAAACAAGGAAAAAAAAGGTTGATTGTGATATTAATAATACTGTTTTGTTAAAAATGAACAAATACAAAAACATTGATTGTGATATAAATAAGACTGTATTATGTATGTTTACTGTAATGTATACTGATATATAGACAAACAATTATAAAAATGTTGATAATTTATATGAATTTCTGTCCAACAAATTATAATAATAATTATTATTGCCTATTGTTATTACTATTATTGAATTTAATTGCCAATTGCCCTATGTAATTATATTATTGACATTTATTAATTATTATTAGGTATTTATATTTTTTTTAATTTTGATCATTTATTAATTTAGTTATATAATTCTTTGACATTTTTATTTTTATATTACTTTTGCCTGTTTGACATTCTGCATATTCAATAATACTCCAATATAATGTTGTATACCACTATGGTAGGACATAGCGCACTCAAATGTATTATTTTATAAGACCTTTATGTTACCTATGATCCACGAATAAATGAATTTGAATTTGAATTTGAATTTGATTAGTGTTATAAATACAAGTGTTAAGTTATATAGATAAACAAGTTGAATATGTAATTGTGATATAAATGTTAAAGAGTGCTTGTACACATACATAGTTTTATTTAATTAGTTGAATGTGCATATCCTAATTATAATAGAAGAAACAGAAATAAAACAATGTTAAAATATTACTTTTTTTTTATCCTTACAAATCCTAACATTTATCTATACATACAAACTTAATAATAAAATTGTAAATTAGCCATGACTATTACATAGAATGAAAATATTGAATAAAAACAATTCAGAAGAAATTATTGAAAATTCCACCTCAAGTAGCATTAAAAATCAATATGTATGCTATGAAAAAACATACATATTGTTATATAATCGGCATATATTTTGTTACATTACATGATTGAACACTTAAATAGATTTAAGGTAAAGAAGGGGTGCACTGTCTGATTGTGTTTAACGAAAAAAAATATCAGATTATCATGCGGATTTTACCAATAGATAGTAATGCATGAGGAGATCAATCCTTAAATTACTGTAACATGAGGCATAACATTATAGTGCTCAGATGAAGCAATGCATCTGTAATTTGATTTTCTGGATTGTTAATGTTCATGGACTGTAGTTACAACATACCAATCAAGTGGTGGTGGTTTATTAATGTTATCAACAAAAACAAATCAACGATAGTTATTAAAATAAGTATTTATGATTTGCATTTGTTTCTGTCTTCCTCGTAACAAATCATTTTCTCTGCCCGCTGGATGTTGTGGTGCAACAGGATCATTTTTGAACCCTAATAACTCTAAATCTTCCACAGGTTCAACAGCATCATCATAATTATGGGTTACACATAGATTGTGCAGCACACAACAGGCATAAATTATTTTTGTTGCTTTATTTAGTGTGTAATGCATCACTCTTTCTTTTCAAAGCACCTAAATCTGCCTTTTAATAGGCCGTTGCAACGTTCAATAGTTGCACGCGTTGTTTTTAGGCAGTTTGGTATCTCCCAGTTCCAAATAAAAGCAGTGCGCACAACACCTAAAAATAAAATGTTTTGTTAAAGTAATAATGTAAAATATGGGCACTGTAGGCCATTCAGAAAGTTCATAATAATAGTATCTCAATGCAAATGTTGTAAACACATAATTTACGATTGCAATAACTCAATTAATGTTGGTACTAACCTTTGTACTTGAATCTAGATTGGTTCTAGGTACTATTACAGGCTCTATTATATTTATTAAATCGCGGCTTGGGCTTTATTAAGCCGAAAATGTTTCTTAAATTCGACATCCCGCATTTCAAACGGGTCCGCTTCATTACGTGGTGGCTTCATTTGTACATTTTCGATTTCGAAAATTATATTGTTTAATAAATTAACTACAAGCTCGTCCATTTGTTTTTGTATCAAATATTATTTTGTAAAACGAAATAAATAACACAGGAATTACAAGATAGCTTGACTGACGTTAACATATGGCGTCATTTCGAATCCGAAATGACATCTCGACTGGTCTCGACCAGTCGAGATGTCATCGTGCAATTCGAGCGGTTTTCCTTCGAGAAATGTTGGCCTCGAGATGCCCAGAATACCATTCATCGTTTACCACTCGTAAAAAGTTCGGATTCGAGTTTTTAACGAATTCGAATTCAACATTTGAGTGGCGAGAATAGGCCTCCTGATCATTTCTGATGCATGACCGTACCTTTTAAAAACTTTGCCAATTAACAACTTATAATTAATAATAAAAAAAATATTTGTAACAAAAAACACGTTACATAGTAACATGGTGAAGTTACATTAAAATGACGTATGACGAAATGACGTATCATATAGTTGAGAAATTTAGGGTTCTGATTAGAGGCGACCGTAGCTGGATGGCTAAAGCGGCTGCCCGGTGTGCAGTATAGTCGCAGGTTCAAATCCTGCCGGTCCCATATCTTTTCCAACTGTTTCTTAGTATAATTTGCTAAGCTTAGCTAAATGCTAAAATAATCAATTAGAAACGTTACATAGTGTTACCTAGAAATACGAAGATAGCAGCTTAAGTTAGAAACTGTTGCGCAGGTATCGTCGCCCATCTCCATAATTTGCAAATCCTTACTTAGCTCGAATAAAAACTAAGCACTGTTTCTACGAGAACAACACTACTTTTATAGCAGTGGGTACTTCAGATAAGGGTTGACCAATCATATCGTTATTATTATACCTGCAATCAAATTATCAATACAAATAAATAAAATTGAAGTGTCTGTTTTAATGTGAAAATAACAATGTTTTTTCAAGCTAGTATAGTTGTTAGCACGATACCTTTGCTTAAGATACAGTTTTTAAATTGTTTGTTTGTCTGTCTGTTTGTATCGGCTAATCTATGGCACGGCGAGGATTATAATAACATTTTAGATGCAGGTAACTGACTACAAGGCGCGTAACATAGGCTATTTTTATTGATGTACAGTCGCAACCAAAAGTCCATAAGCAATCTCAAAAGGCAATAGTTTGAAGTGTAGTTTGACTTACGACCTTCTATTTCCAAGAAATAGACACATGTTGTTAACAAATAATTGTATTTCATAATTTCATTCTCAATGTAAGTGACAAGATGGCCGAGCGGTTAAGGCATGCAGTTAAAATAGATGCGATTATCAATTCACCGCAGGTTCAAATCTCACTTGGTTACTTTTATACTTTTTGAAGTTTTTACTCGATTAGAAGGAATGGGATATAGTATTCTTTATCTTGTTCACTTTGTTCACACATTTGTAAATATGGGTGATTCCTGGGAAGCTTGATTTTGACGGTCACAACGTAATATTATCTATAATAATAGACATACATAACTTAATTAGCACTCATACGATTCCTTGACTATTATAGTAATGAGGCCTATTGATTAAAATAACAATGTAAAACTGAAAATTGGTTTAAAATCCATTTGAAACTGAAAAACGGGGTGATTTAGCTTGAATTTTACGTGTCACACGCGTAACCTGTACTTTGTAATGACGATTTATTTTGTCTACGCTTATAGCTTTATATTAATTCATATATTTTTGAATACCTAGAAAGTGCTGCTATCCTATTATAATCAAACTGTTATAAAAAAATAACACTTATAGTAGCTATAGTCATTCAAAAACATGTCACGCGGCGGGCGTCGTTTCAACCGTGCGACGTAAAATAGCAACCAAATTCGGTTCGAACGTGTTAGGCATCTCGCGATTGGTTCGACACATCGCCAGCGTAATGGCAGTGCTCAGACGTAAAGGTGGTGTCGCTCAGTTTCGCGCAAAATAAGTTAGGTGAGTTCTTTGACTACTACACGTTTTTGTCCTACAGGGTTGATACATTCCATAGCTTGTTTTACTACGTAGTTGAAAATAGTTTCACCTTAATGCTTTAAGATCATGAATACTTATATCCTTGAGTAAACTTTCAAGTAAAAATATGTATAATATTATTAATAGATTCATTGTTATATCCTAAAATGTAAATTGTCGTGAGATCCGTGGGCGCAGATCCGTGGGTTTTAAGCCACGGATCTTTGTTTTCGGCCATGGATGTTTGTCGTGTACGCTGGCGAGTTCTGCCAAAGGTACTACCTTGTAGACTGACACTGTTCTTGCTTTTTATCGATTTACTAATGATGTCCATTAATGAAAGTGTTTTTTAGAGTTCCGTATTATCTACTAGAAAGCCATATAGTTTCACTATGTTTGTCTGTCCGGGCCCTAGCATCTAGACTGTTAGTGCCAGTAAGCTGAAATTTTTTAAACATATATGTATGATAACTATGGCTATAAAGGGGTTTTTTTTTCTTTCACGTACCTTTTAATGTAGAGTATCATTAAATAGGTCTTTTAAAAGCATTAAGGGCATGCAAAGGTAATTTTTTACTCTGAGATCTGCTAAAAATATTTTTAACCATGGATAGTATTTTTTTGTTTAAATAGCCCTCCCCCTCTAAAAGCTAAACAATTGGCTCAAGAAATACAGAATAATTCGTTACTGTGGTATTACTGAATACGGTACAGAAGACATGCTACATACGTTGCGCTCTATGTTTGCGTTGCTCGGGCATCGCTCACAGACACAATTTCTAAGACTACTTTCGTTCGCACGCGTACGGCCCCTGGACCCCGCGTGCCCGCCGAGTGTAGGTATAGCAACTTAGGTATATGCATGAGCTGGTTTTCTGTAGCCAACGATTTTGTGGTAGTATTATAATATAATGAAGGAAAAGTGTCACGGCTAAGTCCGAATTGAAAAATGCAATTACTTGAAATAATTCGTACAAAATCCATAACCTTTGTTAATAATGAATTGTTTGAAGTTGTTACTTATTTAATAAAATTATTAAATACAAGTATATTTAATACAAGTAGGTCAAGCAGTGAGCCCCTCTTAAATCTGTATTACTAGGTATGTTCTAACGGTTGATTATGGAACCCTACACTGCATTTGGCCCAACAAGCACTTGGCCGGTTTATAATTATGCTTTTCCATGCAATGGGAAAAAAAAACGGTAGTCCAGCATTATTAGAGTCAATTGTCTAGTTTTTATATTTACTTTATACGACGTATGTAGCAAACGAGCATGTAGTTCACCTGATGTTATATGTAGCTGTAGCCCATGAATATATCTACAATCCACAAAGCAGATTGTAGATGCGTCGCTTCATCTGAGGGCTACGGTGCTGGATCACAGTAGTGAAAGCATTCGTATTTGGTGGTAGTTTAAAGTAGGATGGCGGCGTTTCTACCCCTTGAGCTCCTCTACCACCATCCCTGACTTACCTTTATTATTTGTTAAAATTAAACACGTTTTTATAATTATTCTAACTTTTATTGATTTTGTTTTTGCTGATTAAGTGAATAAAAATATTATTACTAGACAAATGATGTTTTATTTACAATTTCGTTTTATATTCTTTAAAATAAACGACTTTTAAGCTATGCCGCCTCGTATTTCATATGCTACCTAAGATCCATGGTTTTTTACGTGAGATCCGTGGCGACCCAAAACAAACATATTTTTATTTCCGAAACTAATAAGTTTACGTGAGTGCCTTATGGACAGAAAAGTTTGTTTTTAAGCTCTCTTTTGCTACATATTTTTTGTTTTCACAAAACTTGAAAAAAAAAATGCCATGGATCTTACGCCAGGAACGTTTCTCTCAGGAATCACCCATATATAGAAAATGTATGGGGTTTGATGGTGCAAAGGTGGGAGTCACGGGATGAAAGGTGTATACAACAGTTAAAAACCCATTGCATGGAAGTGTGGGAAAACTTAAGAGGAACCAGTATATGTGCTAATATTTTAGGGTCCATGCGCAAACGTCTACTTGACTGCATTGAAAATAATGGGGGTTATACGAAATATGAATAATGTTATAATTATTTAAGATTAATTTAAGATGTTGTGGTTTTACTAATAAGACGCTGTAACTGAATATTAGCACTTCTGTAAATATTTAATGATCTTCAATGGAGGTTTAGTTTCCTTCTTCTTTTCGTCAAGACAAGCTGTAACTTCAATACATTTAGTGTGACGTTACATTAAAAAAAACATCGTCATAAAGTGTAAATCATAATATTAGTCTTCAATAAACGCTGCTGTATACCAATACCTATTATAAGTGGGTATCAACAATTATATTTTTGTTAGTAGAACATCCTGTCAATGTTGTCATTGTGAATCAATTTAGTAATATTTGTAGGTATTATCAATGTTATGAATTGACTAAGTGGGTTACAATAAAAAATCTTATAAACGGTTACAAGGGAACTTTTTTATTTAGGTAGGAATGTGACGTCACAATTCTCTTTAAAATGTATTAATTGTATAAATAAATAAAACGAATAAACATTTTTACCATCATTCAACATAAATTTTTTATTTCTACCTTACAACAATGACAATAAAAAAACGTAAGTAGTTTAATAATAATAACATATTTAATTTATTAGTTATTATATTAATCAAAAATCTTATAAACGGTTACAAGGGCACTTTTTTTAATTTAGGTAGGAATGTGACGTCACAATGCTCTTAAAAGTTTATTAATTGTATAAATAAATAAAACGAATAAACATTGTTATCATCATTCAGCGTGACTTTTTTTATTTCTACCTTACAAAAATGAAAATAAAAAAAAAATTACGTAAATAGTTAAATAATAATAACATATTTAACTTATTAGTTATTATATCAATATGTAATTATTTTTGTATTGTATACATGTATTGTATCGCAATTTAAGCATGAATACTTAACAAGTTTGTTCTTAAAATATTACAAATATTATTATGATTTCGTAAACACAAAATACAACCACAAATCAACTAAGCTTCAAAATCAGATTTAGTTGATAGTGATCCCAATGTTTACCCGATATAGCTACCTGCTCATGATAGATAGATGCGAATTCAAAGAACCGGTCGCCACTGTGACGCGTTTAGTACGAATGCGACAACATTTCATTAGTGTGTGTTATCTTATAAACTGCTAAACACGCAAGCGACTTCGTTAGTGTGTGTACTGGCTGTATCGGGCTCGTACCGTTCATAGCAATGTAATCCTTAGCGTGCCTATGGACTTCTGAGCGTTTACTGTACATCAATAAAAATAGCCTACCACGAAGACGAAACCACGGGATTACGTTAGTTACGTTTTTTTTGTTTGATAACGCTAATTACGAGAACTTCAGGTCGAATCTTGATAATTATTTTTGTGTTTGATAGTCTAACTCTCAATAAAGATAAAATTTATAACATTACGCAAAATTCCACAGGAGCGGAGCAGTAAGGTTGAACGTATGAAATAACAGGAAACAAAGTATTAATAAAAAAAATACTTTATTAGACTAACAGCTATACAATGTTAATACTAAAACAATAATCAACTTAATTCTAAAACTATTGGCTATTTATTATACTTAATTGCTAAATTGACAATAATAATTAGTACCTAACAGATGTTGGTGGGAGTAGCAGTGCTGACAAAGCTGATGTTAGTCGAGTTAGCAGACTTAACGAGCAGTTAAATACAAAGAATTCCACCCGGACGAAGTCGGGGGCACAAGCTATGGCAAATATTATGCTTTTAACGACCTGATTCAGGTTGCTATAACCTTTGCCGGTTATAACCCTATTAAGCAACCTTTTCGATGCCTAATTACTTTGCCATAGATGCCTAATGCCAGGTAATGCTGAAACCATAACTTTTATGGTCAAACGATTTTATGATATGTAATAAGAGTGCCTCGATGGTGTCCACTGTTAAGCGTAGATATGCACCTCTTACCACGAGGTATCGCGTTCTATTCAGTCAAGCAAAATGTTATTTGGGATTTTTTATCAGGCAGTTCTGAATAGCAGCATGGAGTTGGTATTGGGCCGGTGGTCGGCAATAGGCTCACGCCCTATCCCATGGAACCTAAACATAACAGGTGAAGTGTGAGTGTTATACACTTCTGCCACACTCTTTTGAATGATATAGGCATGATGTTGTGTTAGAAATCTTATGTTATAAACTATTTCAGTTATAGAATACCAACAAGAACGCATTGCCGTAACCCATGTCAACTATTTGCAACAACTGGTTGTCGTACTAATGCAGGTAAACGCTCTCCAATGTACCGTCTTGTTCATAATTACAACACAAACTTTAATTCAGTCGATATTATGGCAACGCGTCCCAGTATATTTAATAATAGAATTAGCAGCCTCTTAAAATAATTTTATATACTTTCTATATTTCATACTCGTGCATGACTCTTACCTTATATTTTTTTTATGAGTAAGCTGCGGTAAATGGTGTTGGTGACACAATTGTTAAATAATATGTAAGCGTACCATAGATTAATAAGTATTGTGTTACTGTTTATTTACCCAAATAAATAAAATAAAAAAAATAAATAGTTATTTATGGTACAAGTGAGAAAAAGTTTAATTCAGTCGATATTATGGCAACGCGTCCCAGTATATTTAATAATAGAATTAGCAGCCTCTTAAAATAATTTTATATACTTTCTATATTTCATACTCGTGCATGACTCTTACCTTATATTTTTTTTATGAGTAAGCTGCGGTAAATGGTGTTGGTGACACAATTGTTAAATAATATTATGTAAGCGTACCATAGATTAATAAGTATTGTGTTACTGTTTATTTACCCAAATAAATAAAATAAAAAAAATAAATAGTTATTTATGGTACAAGTGAGAAAATGTTTATATTTCTGTTGTGAGTGCCAATTTTAAATCTTGAGCTTGCGAAGTAGTCTTAAATTGAATCACGAGCGTAGCGAGTGATTCTAATAAAGACTACTTCGCAAGCGAAAGATTTTATATGTCACGAACTGGAAATTAAATTTTTCGCACGCGTTACATACAAAACTTTTCACCTCATCCAGTGAGAACATTATTAAGATTTAAATAAACTCGTACTCGATAGCTTAACCTGGAATAATTGCATGAAATACGACAGTAATACCAATGCGTTTTAGGGCCTTTTGTAAGTCGCCACTAATTAATATGTCGTACGCTTTCAAATACTTTTCACGTGATTTTTCTGGTAAAAAAGCAAACTTCTGTGTTAGAAGCAAGTTGTCGCAACTCTATTGGAGTTCCACAAAGTTCTTCATCACTGGATTCACTATTTTTTGTCAAAAATTTCAGTAAACAATTAAACATAAACTGAAAAGAATTTATAGTTGCCCGCGATGACTGACACAGACACAGACTTTTTTTTTAAATCGTGTGTTCGGAAATTTGTTCCGTAACATTTATTTACAGAGTCTAATATTAAGTACCTGATTTTATTTAATATAATGGTTATTCACGTATATAAAAATATTAAAATACTAAATAAGCGCGTATTTATATATTTTAAAATAATTTAAACGTATCGTATGTATATATTTAATAAAATTTATGTCAATGTTTATTATTAACCTACATGGTGGCTGTTTTGTTTTTTTTCAGCGCCTATTCATTGGAAGGAATTGTGTTTCGAAATTTGAATCACTTTGCCTCACTAGTGAGTAAAAACGGTTTTTACTCACTGAATTCTGGCAAGCAAACGATCTTTTTCGTGCTGGTGTGGTGAAAAAAATATTTCAGTTTTCTTCTCATTCTAATATAGTCTTCCTTTTGGCGGATTACGAAGATAGGTAGAAAATAGGAGAAAATCTAATCATTACCAAAAGTAAGATGTTTTATTTTATGAATAGGCAATCAAAACGCTTCTGCGAAATCAGATGAAACAAATTGAAAGTATACCCCTTACCCTTTTACCTAAACCCTTGACGTTCGTATTCAGTCCATCTTAAAGTACTCCAGAAACTTGCAACAAAGTTGGAATCAAAATTGGTAGGTACTAACAAATAGTTTTCTCAAAGAATCCTTACAAACTAAAAGGCTACAAATACCGAAGCAAAGAGAATCTTCAAAACAATTTGGCATCAGCAGTTTCTAGTTCGAATAAAAACAACGAGCAACTTAATTCAATAGATAGGCCAAATCGAAAATGATTTACAACAAAATCATAGGACTGATCTGAATAAAAACTGCTATAGATATCGCTTCCTCTTCTTCTTCGTCATGTCGATGGCTGAGTCAAATTTTATTTTGACTGAAAGGATTAGCGAATTCGCTTTGGAGAACTCGCGAAATTGCCCAGGGTGCGCCGGACGACGGCGACGCACGTAGGGAATCGTTGTGTACGTCACTCGGGGAGGCTATACCACTAGAAGTATGCGTCTGCGAAACTGCGCGCGGCAACTAGACCAGCTTGAAAATAAGTGGTAAGTATTCAAAGATACACGGATACTCCTTTGAGTTTTGAGTTGTTCAAGGTAATAAACTACAGTTAAATTTCAGAATCTGGAAGACAGATGACTACTGAATAAGATAATAGCAGGAGCTAAATAACTAATAAATATAGTGAAAGGGTTGTAGTTCCAGAAGAGAAACACCGTATATTCACTGTATCACAATAGTTTATTCTCCGTGCACCAATCACAATATTTCACACTTATCAAAATTAGGTTACACTTTTAATATTTTACTTTTCACAATATATTATTATGCGCTTTTGGAAGCGTCCGAACAGTTCGTCGGTCAATCACTTAATGGCGATGCGCTCAATCACCCCACTATTTGCCGGTTTGCCCCAACACCAATCATAGAGGGCGCACTTCCGTAACATTTGACTTTAGTATTAACAATTAAACTTTATTGCCGGCAGATAGGTGGGTGTTTACGAGTTTTTAATAATTCTTAATTAAATGATGGATAAACAAAGATAATTATCTACTTATTAAAACTATACCTAAATATAAATATTCTTTAAACAGTATTTAATATTAAAGTTAATGTCCGGTTCCTAGCAACGTGCATTAAGAGTACTTAAGTATACAATATTATTAACCTAAATATAAATAGGCTAACAACTCGGCCATCCTGTATTAGCGAGTCCCATCGCTACATAAATAGTGATAACGGTTCATACAATAATAAACATTTTTTTTTAAATTATAATCATCTTTCTATGTTATAAATGATAGATTAAATAATTGAAAATTTTAATAATACAGTGTAAACAGTAATAACATGCTGTTTCTACAGTTGTAATACAATGGCAATTAATAAATTACTCATCTTTATCGCTGGAGCTTTCATTTTCACTATCGCTATTAAAATCTCTATCAAAATGCAGCCATGGTTGGATTTTGTCCAAGGCTACTACGTTTTCATATCGACGACCCTTCTTACGAGTCAACGGGGTATCTTCTATGAGAAACCGATCATTAGGTAACATTTTCATTATGCGATAGAGTCCTTGATATTTGTTTACAAGTTTTTGAGATTTACCATCATGCGGAACTTGTCTCTCTACACGTACTAAGTCACCTGTTCCTGTTGACGGTCTTTATTAGGTACATCTTTGTTGTCTTGATCTTTATTTGACTTTTTGAAACAATAATCTACCAAATGACCCATTTTCTCGCAAAAGGTACATTTAACAGGAGGTTTGTTGCATTTAGAGCTACGATGACCGATTTCACTGCAGTTGTAGCACCTAATATTTTCGTTTGTATTGTCTTTAGAAATATGAGAACGTGTAGCGTGCTGTTGACGATTACTAACACGCGATCGCGAGTCTTGGCGATCTCTACTTTGTCCTACTTTAACGGTCCTGAAGTATTTTAATACTTGTTCGGGTTCCGCAAATTGGGCTGCCTGAGCGCCTATTCTAACTGTGCAATCTTCTACGCCGTAAAGAATACAATCTACGGCTTGTTTGTTATATACCTTACACCTATTTAACAAATTGACCTTCGCATAATAATAATACTCCAACGATTCACCAAAACGTGCTTTTAGGGACAACATTTCAGTAAGAAGCTCCGCGTAATCCTCTCGACAGGGAAACGATTCAACCAGCTTCTTTTTCCATTCAGTCCATGAGAACAGAACAGTTGATAGCCCTTGATACCAGGTTCTTGCAACACCGGCTAACTTAGGAAGTGCATAGTGAATGGTTTCCCTGTCGTCCCATTGATAAATATTGGCGCATTCTTCTACCTTAGTGAGCCACGTTAACACAGTTTGCTCCTTAGACATTGGATCAAATTCGGGGATGACATTCTTATCAAAATTTAATTTAGGCCTATCCGTACCTTTAATATGTTTTAAAATATCAAGAAACTTATCAAGCATATCGGAATTACGATCTCTACCTTTCAGACTAAACAGTTTGCGACGCTTATTTGAACCGTGATAGCGCTCACCAGAATCCTCCGATGATGAACTATATCGTCGTCTGCGGCTGTGACTCTGACGATCGAGTCTAGAATATATTTCTACGGACGTAAGCTCAACACGTCGCGACGGATTGGCTGCATCATAGCCCCGACCATTTCCAGATACCCCTGGGCTGGCAAAATCTCCACGTTCAGTACTCCGACCCTCTGACCTGGGTGTAGTGGATAGTCCTGGATTATCGTCATTGAGGCCCCGGCCCTGTGACCTGGGCGCTCCTGGGTCATCGCAATCAAGATCCCGACCCTGTGTCCTGGGTACTCCTGGATCATCATGTTTGGCCCGGCCCTGTGACCTGGGCACTGCTGGGCGATCTAAATCACGATCCCGACCCTGTGACCTGGGTACTCCTGGATCATCATGTTTGGCCCGGCCCTGTGACCTGGGCACTGCTGGGCGATCTAAATCAAGATCCCGACCCTGTGACCTGGGTACTCCTGGATCATCATATTTGGCCCGGCCCTGTGACCTGGGCACTGCTGGGCGATCTAAATCAAGATCCCGACCCTGTGACCTGGGTACTCCTGGATCATCATGTTTGGCCCGGCCCTGTGACCTGGGCGCGCTTGGGCTACGATTATTTGGACCACGACCCTTTTGCCTAGGTTCTCCTTGGCCACGTGTCTCCATATCTGGAACTTAGAACGATGAGCTAAGAATCGTGTTGCAACAAAAACAAATTTAAGTAAATCGTTAACAATCTATTAAAACCTTAACTTAGGTTGATATTGTAAATGTTGATAATAGTTGGCAGAATTAAGTCAAACATAGTTTACTTCGTTATAATATATATATAATATAATATATAATATTTATAAATATTTAGGTATGATTATATTTGTGTATATTAGAATTGTATATATAGATCCATATATTATTTATATATTCTAAATAGTTTATTTTAAGTTTTTTTGTAGTGTAATAATTTTTATATTGATGTATTTAATTAAGTAATTGTAATGGTTAGTTTCTAACCTACTCTCAGCTCTTGCACCTACCACTTGTCGTCTCTGCATCACCTAAAGGTCGACTGGTAGATAATGCCTACGGCATTAAGTCCACCCATGTACCATTTTTGTGCATAAAATTTTTAAATAAAAAAAAAAAATAATGGTATCCTCACCATCGGAGTCAGACATCGACGGAATACCTGCCTAGAGATTTCATTTTCACACGTAAAATTTGATATCTTATTGAATCTCTGATAGTCCTAGAATGTGTAACTCATGTCGTTAAAAACGAGTACTAATTTTGAATACAATTATTAATGTATTTGTATTTTGTAGTTAACATACACATAATAATGTATTAATATGTATTTAATCGATTTTCAAATCGGTGTATATTATTTTACTATTAATTTTATCGAAACGCACCTAACTTTGTTTCTCTGCACCACCCTAGGTTGACTGTTAGAGAATGCCACTAGGCATTAAGTCCACCTATGTACCATTTTATGAGCAAAAAGTTAAATAAATAAATAAAATAAATAATATAGTCTTTTGAAACCATAAAAATGTAAGAAAACTTGCAATAAAACACCAGAAGTGTAGTAAGTGTTGGTTATGTACCTGTATTTGTAAGTATATTATTGTTGTATAAAAGGACTAAATGAAACATAAAAAAATTAGTAGTACTAATAGACACAAATAATAATTGATGTAGATCTAAATCCAAATTGTATTTACTGCTTACTTAACAATAGCTTATTGTGGACAGTTACACAACAAGTATTCATGTTATATAATTATATTTGAATATTTTTTTTTTTAATAGTTTAAAGTGAAACTATGGTAGAAATAAAATATATTTTGTTTTGCCGTTTTCATTATCCTAATACCGCATCATCAATTGAACAGAAAATAGGATTATTCATAGTATTTTTAATAGAATACAACACTCCTGACATGGAAATCACACATCTTAACGTATGTAGTGTAGAAGTGTATAATTATCCGATACATTGTACCGATACAAATACGACACAAACACTTAATAATGTAATCTTTATTTTGTGTCCCGCATATTCAAATTTATAATTAACACTTACTATTTAAACGATTTGAATTTAGTAATTTGTCTAGTAACATTAACCACATAACAAGCATCATATTTTTCTTTGTGATTCATGATTTATTATTACATTTAATTGATTTTCACATTAATTAAATAATATAAGAAAATGATTTGCTTTGACTTAGTCACTGAAGAGTATTGATTTCCTATGTCCATTTCAAATCAAAAAAATAAATAACTAAAATAAATAGTAGATATCACGTGCGTTACGTTTTATTCTAATGCAAATGGAACTAATAATACATGTACTTGTAATATTTTAAAGCAAATTTTAGCTTTGCTATGCCTTTTTGTAATTTATAAAATATTAAAGTTGAAAAATTAAGAATCCAGCAGGACTCGAACCTGCACCCCCTGGGTATACGCCCCAAGTGCTTTGCCAATTCAGCTATGGATTCGTATGCTGCCGGACTCGAAATTTCTCAACTCTTTTTGTGCCAGCTCTTAGCTAGACGAACCTTATTTGGTTTTAGCGCCATCTATGTGATGTAATAAGTCACTATTCACATACTGTAAGTTTGAATTAAGATCAACACTGTTACAGTCAAGAGATGACGCATTTTTATCAAATACTTGTAATATTTCAAAGCAAATTTTAGCTTTGCTATGCCTTTTTGTAATTTATAAAATATTAAAGTTGAAAATTTAAGAATCCAGCAGGACTCGAACCTGCACCCCCTGGGTATACGCCCCAAGTGCTTTGCCAATTCAGCTATGGATTCGTATGCTGCCGGACTCGAAATTTCTCAACTCTTTTTGTGCCAGCTCTTAGCTAGACGAACCTTATTTGGTTTTAGCGCCATCTATGTGATGTAATAAGTCACTATTCACATACTGTAAATTTGAATTAAGATCAACACTGTTACAGTCAAGAGATGACACTCACACACAATCACCCCACTATTTGCCGGTTTGCCCCAACACCAATCATAGAGGGCGCACTTCCGTAACATTTGACTTTAGTATTAACAATTAAACTTTATTGCCGGCAGATAGGTGGGTGTTTACGAGTTTTTAATAATTCTTAATTAAATGATGGATAAACAAAGATAATTATCTACTTATTAAAACTATACCTAAATATAAATATTCTTTAAACAGTATTTAATATTAAAGTTAATGTCCGGTTCCTAGCAACGTGCATTAAGAGTACTTAAGTATACAATATTATTAACCTAAATATAAATAGGCTAACAATAGGGTGGCGCAATATTAATCACCATATAGCAAGATGTTCAGTTTCCAGCTGAAAATGATTTCTTACTACCTTAAATACTCCCCATACCGTTTCACGTGTCCCGCCTATTACGGGCCCGAACCATATATCATTTTTCAATAAAATGATAATAAAATTCTTCTTGTGAGTTAAAGACAAAGGTACCTAATAGAGTAAGGTATCTCAAATATGTAATATCGATTATCTAAATCGATTTAACAGGAAATTATTACGTAATATAAAAAGTAATATGTAAGTAGGTAGTGGTCGTCACAATTTTATTTTTGGTGTAGTCTGAAATTGCTAGATTTTGTGGTACTACCTCAGACTAATATTTCTCTAAGAGTACTACAGACAAAAAACAATTTAAAGTTGGTAGTAAAATCGGTTTTCGATTTGATCACTAAAATAACACTGGAAGTATGTACCTATACTTAAAGGTATATTGTAGGCTAGTGCTAGCTAAAGGTAGTTATTCAATCGTAAAAGTCTCAAGTGTGGAAAGTCTGTTAACTTGTAACCAATCTGTAGGCTTCACCGAGGCGTAGAATTGGCGCGGCTTCGTTCGGGAATTGGCTCTTTTCTACCGTAGTCGAGTCGAGGCTTACAACCTACGAGCAACGAGTCGACGGCAGACTAATTAGAGAGAGGGCTTTGTAAAAAGAGTAAAAGCGGGTAACAGCTTCTACCGCCTGCTAACACCATGGTGATAATCTCAGGCTTACAAAATGTAAGATGGGTACATAAAGGTGCTCCTTCACTGGAAGCATTCGCCTGTTTAGGGTCGTAAGCACAGATATAGATCTACATAGATAACGCAAGTATCACGATTTGTATTTAAACCAAGCGTGCCGACTTTTTAATACCTATTGTGACGTCACAGCCGAAAGTTAGTGACGGGAAATCCAAACCGATTCAAAGACACCGATGCCGCCGATGCCCATCTGCCCAGTACGTTCAACTGGAGCCGTCCGCTATGATTTTCTCTGACAAAAGACGCGCGTGGACTGAAGTTAGAGGCGACCAACCTCGACGCTTGGTCGGGGTTGAGACACGCGAAGTACATGCATCTGCGTTACCTATGTAGATCTATATCTGTGGTCGTAAGTGTGTCTGTAGGTGGACTTACGTTGTAGTTGTGCTCGACGTTCAGCAGGACTTCGGTAGGATATTGAAGAGAAAAATGCCGGAAGTCAGATGCGAAAGTTTATTGCACAACACAACCACACACAACACAGAAGAATAGGCAGACACAGAGCAGAAGTAACTGTTCAGAAGGAGTAGAATTCGATAGGAAATATGATAGCGAATGTACCTACATATAACTAGATCAGACAAGATTAGGTTAAACCTGCTTAAAAGAGTACCGTGCAAATTACCTTGCAATTTTTCAAAGGAATTTAAAGGAAAACAACATTATAAATCCAATCAAATCTGTATATTAAAGTTTTACAACTAGTGTAATGATTAATTTTAATTTTAAACAAAAAAAACCCTGTCAATTATTAACTTATTCTGTATTAGACTCTCCAAGAACGACAATTTCTTTTTGGTATATAGTTTTATTCATTTTGGACAACATGTCGTTTGTTGGCCTGAAATCAACGCAGTTTTTTTGCATTTCTTTTGACTCCTTGCTGGGTGAAAATATTTCCTTTAATTGTTTTCACAAGGACACGGTAATTTATTATTACCTTGACGGTAGACATAGACTAAATTACGGTACATCTATCGTTAATTACCGTGTATATGGAGACACTGGTCCGTAGTACACTGTGACGTAGGAGCGCGTAGACCGGTTCATAGAAGAATGTCGACGCTCGCTCACTACAAATATAAGTGATCGGTTCGTCCGTTCAACATACAAATTTATAGACAGCAAATTTTATATGAATTTTACATCGTATTTATATATTTATTTTAAGTTTATTTATTTTTACAATGTTGTTTTTACTCTTAAGAAATTATACAATTATACATTTTAACTAGGCATAATGACAACAAGATACGCCACACCTGTAATGTAAAGTTTCGAACATAACATCAGTAAGTGAGAACTGTACATTACAGTGCACGAACTGTGCCTAATCCTACAATTCGAACATTACACCAGTCTTCTTCTTCATCTTCGTCGTTTCGATGGCTGAGTCAAATTTTATTGGCCCAATAAGTGACCACTGTTATGGCGCTCTCGTCGGCGTTCATGAGCGCCTCTCTTGTGCAGGTGGAAGGGCATTTTGGAGAGACAGTAAGGTAGTCAAGGTTTTGACTTGCCATCTTGGTGAAAGGATTAGCCAATTCGCTTTTAAGAACTCGTGAATTGCCCAGGGTGCGCCGGACGTAGGGAATCGTTGTGTACGTCACTCGGGGAGGCTCCTTTCATGCACCCATGCACACCAGTGATAAGTGAACTGTGCAGTTTACAGTTCGCAAATTTATGACACCCTACACCCTCAGTGGCTAATACTAAAATAATACATGGCCAATATTTCCTACTTTCTGCCAACTTGCTTCTGTTTTCTGTTTAAGTAAATAACAAAAATAACAATGTCGAATTAATTGTGCCTCACAACAACCACTTCATCAGATAATGTGAGAATCGAAGCCAAATGTTGAAATGTTTAATTACAGGCGAATGTTTGTCAGCCAGGAAGGCAGTGGATATTGTAGTAAACGTAGGTACCTACCTTATGCTCAAAATCAATTATGTTAAGTAACATTACAGGCGAGAGCATTTTTATATACCTGCTATACCTGCTTTGTTTTTCCTTTTTACCACGCTATTATGCGAAGGGGAATCGTCACTAACATTTTTTTTTACTCTTACCGATTATGCTATAAAAATATAATGTACCTTGGTAAGGAACATGTTATTATCTCATTGAAATAAACAAACTCAAGACAAAAACATGACACAACTAGTCTCAGAGGGTTTTGAGATGTAAAGTAAGTACTTATAAACTTACACTTCATCCTAATTTTATTAATCATAAATAAAAGGTGTTCAGGTTTTTCTTAGCGTTAACAAATAATTTAATAATATTCATTATTATAAATTCCAGCGGCTTTATAATCTTATCTTAATTTAACGCCATCTAGCGGCACAGCAAGTAAACTTGAGGTACAATCATACTGGCGTTCACGAGTTGGACTGGTTGGCTTCATTTTGAGATGAAGAGAGGTCTCTACCTGCCTATTAGGTGCCAGTTGTGTCACAGCTTAACCATATAATTATATGAGATGTGTTGTTGTAAGATAGAATAGACTATAATAAATTATGTTATGGTTTATACTACTTCAAATTAAAATTCTGACATCTGTTTTAAGTTTTAGCTTCTAGTTTTGTTATAGTCATTGGTGTGACAGTTTTGACCAAAACAAAACTCTCACGCTAATTACCTAATAGGTAATAGTTTAGTTTAATATTACAATAACTGTTTATATGGGGAAATGAATATAAATAAAAGATGGACTTAATCAAGACTCTATATTTGGTAAAATGCTGGAATGCAATATTAAATGCCTTAATAAAAAACAATAACCAGCCAGAAATTAAAAATATTACATAATTTTATAGCTTAGTGTAAAACATGACTATGTAAGTATAATGTTGGAATTAAAATAATATTGTCTCATGCCGGGTACACACCTGGTGAACTAAGGTCAACAAAAATGTGTTTGTTGGTTCACACTTGGAGTACTTTTGAAGGCTAAGTGGACGATATTGATAGTTTGTTGGCATTTGATGGCAATCCAAGTGGCATAAACATCAATGGATTTGTTAGCATTTGCTAGGCCGTCTAAAATATGACCAACAAATCTGTTTGTTGGCCTTCATTTATAAGGTGTGTACCCAGCATTACAAACTAATCTCATATTATTTAATAGAAATAATATTTTTTTATTACAATTAGTAAGTCTATTTATTTAATTAAGTAAAATAAATCTTAAAATTATAAATTTATAATGCTTAAAAAATAGTCAACATGATATTGACCCAATACAAACTGGCAATGAATTAGAGTATTTTACTATGTCATGGTACCAAATACAGGGTTGTGCCTGCAAATACTAGGGCCATACTCCATGTAAGCTTGCTTAGTGTGGCACACTTGATAGAACTCGGGTGTGGAGCCCAACATACTTCCTCCAAACCATACAGCATAGCGCTGCATGTTGTGAGAAATCACTTGAACATCTACAGGCTTAGGTGTGATGCGGCCCTCTGATAACGTAGTTGAAAGCTTCAATCTCGCATCCACAGTCCTCTTAATGTCCCTCTGAAGCCTTCTTCCAAAGTCACGGAACATTGTAGAACCACCAGACAACACAATGTTGCCGTACAAACCTCTCCTAACATCAATAGGACATGACTGTATTACTTCATCAACCATTTCATTGAGAGGCACAGTAAAATCAGCATTAGAGAACTCAGGGTGGAAAAATATCTCAGGTCCCAAAAACCTTTCATAACCAACATCAACTGCAAATGGATTTTTTGTAATAGCATTGACACCAGTGTAATTTTTCATCCATTTAGCAGGATCAGTATCATATTTAGCAAACTCTTTGGCTATGTCTGGACAAATGTAGCTGTATCTTTCTTTGATGGCTTTGGCAGTTTCTAAACTCTGTTCTGGAGGAATACCAACTTCCCGCTCCCTCAGTAAAGACTGTATAAATGAGGTAATGTTTCTGCCAGCAATAGGGATATGCTTGATGCAGGATCCAATAACATATCCTTCAGCTACAGGCACAATATGGGTAACACCATCTCCACTGTCAACAACAATGCCTGTGAACGTGCGTTCAGAAGATGCACGGGATTTCCACGATGCAGCAAGCGCCAACACTGCTTGTACAGCAATGTACAAACCTGGTACATTGAATGACTCAAACATAATTTCAGCTAAGTACTCCCTGTTCTCAGGAGTGTTCAGTGGCGGTTCAGTGAGCAAGAAATGATGATCTTCCGGTTCCGCCCGCAAGTACTTGAATATACATTGCTCAATGTAGCGTTCCATTAGATCCCAATCTTCAACAAGCCCGTGACGTACGGGGTATTTCACAGAGTAGCCAGTGGCATCAAATGCTTCATCGCCGATAAAGAAATCTAAATCCTCAACGGCCTTAGTCATACGACGAGTGCTCTGGTCGCCAACTTTAGCAGTTTCTTTTATCGCTATGGCAGACGGAATGATAAACTGTGGTTCCTTGTTACCGGCAAAGCCCAGTTTTGTATACCCAGTACCGACATCAATGACGCAGGCAGGTAAATGATCACCCATGATTCTGGCTTGTATATAATCGTTACCAATCACAAATAACTTAAAAATTTATAAGGAAAACTATAATGGGTGCGGTACAATCGCTGTAGATTCACAAACTTTGACGTGTGAGAGCTGTCAAACCAGCGGAAGATGATTAATTTCAATTACGTTCCATTCTACGTCGTATACTTGTTATTTTTTTTTTTAGAAATCTCACAAAAAAAATAACTTTGTCTTAATTTCATATTGTTCATTTTAACTTTACTAATTTTTTAGTACTTTGCAGTATATAATAAATTATTTGTCTATATTTGAGCTATTAATCTTTAAATTGACCTATTTCTACTGTGAAGAGGAGTAAAACAACTACAGATAATGTATCAAAAATGCAGACTGACACTGACTGACCTCCCAGCAGGGGATATTTTCATATACTAAAATAAGTATACTATGAAAATATATACTAGTAGGGGTCAACCAGAAATTACCGTGTGTGATCGTGACTATCCCACGGACATGGTATATAGTAGATATCTGTATAGACTACGTATTCCATATTATATCAATATTCTAATAAATCTTTTTTTAAATACTACGCCCGCGGTGCGTATAAATTAAGCGCGGCAGCCGCGCGAGCCAATGCTTGACCAGAGTTGACGCTCATTTGCCGCGCGAGCCAATATGTAGATATAAATTTAGTTGGACGTGACAGCCGCGCGCGGCAGGCGATCCATCACGAACACCGCGGCGGATAGTCAGACCAGTTCACTCTTGTAAACCTGCGAGTATGGACGGGTGGCTGCCGCTTTTATTGTGATTCACCATCTTATTTGTAAAAAAAATAAAAGAAAAGGCGTTGGTGGATAAAAAAAAATATATCTAAATAGATCGCTATATATATATATATATCGCCACTTTTCGTTGTCCATTTTTACGTATTTGCCGCGCGAGCCAAATCACCAAAACTACAACCGTCCCCACTGCGCGCGAGCGAACGACCGAAGATCCTTTGATGCGGTCTCAAAAACCGACAGCAAGCGGATCGCCCCGCGGCACGTTCGAGCGCGGCAATGTTCGCGTCGCCGCGCGCGGCGATCCCGTCTACATAGAGCGCGGCCGCCACGCGCACCAATGTTCGATGGTTTGCCGCGCTTAATCTATACGCACCTTTAGGAATAACTCCTGTGTCGCGGAGGTGTTCACAAACGTACATTTCACACACAGAAAGCACACCCAGAGTCATAACAAATCTTTGCGGATCAGACAAAGATGTGTCGCGGGTGGGGATCGAACCCACAACACCAGCACAGTTGAAAGCGGGCGCTGCGACTGGTTTAACAATTACGTCGTCAACCGTGCAGAGTGCACAGTTGGCGTAATGGTTAGCAACTATTCAACTGCCTGTGACTGCGCGATCTGTTTTTCAGACATAATGGCAGATGTAAATAAATTGGACGGTGCCACCTCTATGTAAAATTACATAGATTATATACTACTACGGGTACAGTCTAGACTAAAAGACGGTATACACTCGTATTAAATCAATTCAATAAATTCTGTTGTAAAGAATTCCTTCATAATATTTTGCTTGTTTAAAATAAAAAAGTGCACAGATGGTGGAAGGATAAACGAAAAAAGCAAAAAGGATATAAAGCAGCTGATATTTATTGTGACCTGGATGGTACTAATGCTATATTTACATTATAACAATTCACATTACAGGAATGTAATTGTGGTACATTTAAAATTTTATATTTACTGGGTTACAATTTCAATTAAAATCGTAATTTACAACCTTTTTCTGATCACTGCCACATTGCAATTGAAGCTTCTTGCATTTTGCTGACTTACATTGATACAGTTTTGGATTCAATCTTAAGTAATAAAAAAAAATAAGCTTGGTTAATATTGCGTGTAATAATTTAAGTAGTAGAATTAGAGACAAGAGTCTCTCATTTTATATGTTTTAGAATATTACTTGAACGAAACATATAACTAAGCTTATATTGGTACAAAAGAGCCAGACAAAGTTCTCAAAAAATATTCGAACACTTAATCTTACAATCGCTTTTAATTCCATACATATAGAGTGTATTAATATCAACTATATCAATACAAATCAGCGTTACAAATCATGGTCACCATCGAAATGACTGCTTGACTCTTGATTACAACAGTTATAATAACTATGCAAGCATTCAACGACTTCGAATCTTACGAAAGTTTGCAAAGCGCCTTGCTGCGTACCATCTTTCAGCCTAATGAGTCTAATGACGATGATGAATAACTTGATGAAACATGTAATATTGACGTGGAGATCTTAATAAGTATAACTATATCTGGAAGATTTTTCGTTTTAGGCGTTGTTCTAGGTAAGCGACAAGTGCGGTGCGACGCGATGACGACAAACGCCTGTTTCAAAGATCGCGTCGCGTCTAATTGCTCGCTCACGTAGGGCAACGGGTAAGGGGCTCGATATTGGCTAGTTCTAGGCAATAATTGTTGCAACTGTTAAGACATCTTTCATAACGACTACCCGAATGAATGTTTATTTTGTGCAGTCGAGCTTTTTTGCATTATTTTGAATTAAGGTTTCACTTCAGTGATTAAATAAAGACTAAAACGGTAGCATCAGTTATTGTCTATAAATTTTGCCTATTACAGCGTCTTGAAGGATTCAGTCTATGAACAGAAAGTATATAATTATGCTATTAATCAATTAGAATTTGTTCAGCACTGCTCAACCTTGTCAAATGCATCGTCCGTTTTATTTAGAACATAATATTTCGGTATTTATTGAAAGAAGGTTCAACTGAATTGTACAGGGTTGTAAAAAAATTCTAACTGTGCCTGTCCACCACCATTTGAATAACATTCAATACTTCTTTGAATTCTCAATACTGAAATACATTAACGCTTTATCAGGCAATGGTTATATATTTACCACCAGTTGTTATTTAAAATAAACCTTATTGTAATGGGCCTCTTTTTTATTTAAAATGTTTATAAACATACTTTTTTTTACTTGTCTATTGCTTTATTTTAGTTATTTTGAAAAATGAAACAATCTTTTAAATCAAATTCATGGCAAATCATATAGACTTGACTGAAATGAAACAGTAACAATAATGCCTTGTTCTTCATGCGGAAAAGATGATCATTTACGTTCATCAAGCTCAAAATGTTTGAAACGCAAAAAAAGAGTTAGAGAAACTGATTTGACTGAAGATCAAGAAATTTCCATATATTGTGTAAAAAAAGGAATCAACTCATTTATTTGCAGTCTATATGAAAATAGACTGGAATTGTTGAAATTAATAAGAGATGATGTTAAACAACTATCTAGATTGAGTATAGAATTGTCTTATTTAATCAATTATTTCTTTAAAAGTTATCACGCTCATGAAGATTTTCACAAACTTTGGCCCAAATTCCATTGCAATTTACATATGTGCTAAAAGGTAAAAAACACAAACTTCCCGATCCGTTCAATATTATTGAAAGGTATAAAAATTTAAATAATAATGTAACTTTTAATGGTACTTTGAAAAGTTTCAATATAATCTCGATAGCAAACCAATACAAGACAATTTTAGAGACAAATGTAAATCTTCACGCATTCAAGCGTCTAAAGAGGTACATGTATCACAAGTTTTCGGAAAACTTGACAAAAGCAATAATACACAAATCTACATTTGAAGCATTCTACAAAAATACATATATTGATAATGAAATTGGAAACTGGTTTAAAATACATAAAATTTCAGAAAAAGAATTGAAACAAAACTTTTGGAAGTTTATTCCTTTATTTCTCGACATTCAACATGAACTGTATGAAAATGATAAAAAATCTTTTAACATTTTCCCAATATACACTCATAGTTTGAAATACATTACCTACGACTCTAGATGTTTACACGAACTATTGCGCAGGATTGATGCAAAGAATGTACCATCTACTTGGGTGCAGTTTGCAGAACACGACCCCAAAGTATATTGGCGACGTTATTTTAATGTTCCGAAAAATTTTGGTTGGAGTTTTAGCACTGATGGTGTTTGTGTTTCATTGTCAATGAACAGATTGATACCCAAGAAGGATAAATTTAAAGCTAAACGTTTAAAGAAAGAAGAAGCTTCTAGTAAAAATGATAACCAATTGTATAAAAAGTATAAAAAAATAATTGCAGTCGATCCTGGAGCAAAAACACCAATTGTAACGTGTAGTTGCCGAAAAGAAGATGATACTTTTGAATATAAAGTTTTGAAAAATACAAAAGTCATTTACGAGACCAAAGAACATGCAAGGGAAAAAAAGAGATTGAAATTCATCAAAGATGTAGATTTGAAAATTAGAAAAGACAGAGAATCTCTGGAAATTGACATTTCTCGTAAAAGTGCAAATGTAGAAGATTACACTAAATTTCAATTGAAATGGTTCGATGAGAAACAAAAGTTTTACGAACAGAGACGTTTGCAGCGATTAAAGTTTGACAAATATATAAATGACCAAAAAACAAATCATAAAATTGTTGATGAATACTTTGGTAGAGAAACAGATACTTTGGTCGTTTACGGAGCAGGTTTCGATTTTATGAATAAAGGAACTTTTAAAGGACACCGAAAGTTAGACATAATGATATTTTGAAAATAATAAAGCAACGAAAAAATGTATCATTGTATATAATAAATGAAGCGTTTACAACAAAAAATTGTAGCAAATGTTATGAGAATGAAGAACGACAAAATATTTTGCACGAATCAAAGTCTCCACATCGTTACGTATACTGCAGTGTATGTCGTAAAGGGATTCACAGAGACAAAAATGGTGCAAAAAATATATTATTAAAGTTTGAATATAAACAAAACAAGTTGCCGGTTATTCCTTCGTTTACCGGTGCTGATATGAATTTTGCGAGTGGAGGAAGCTCGTAAGGTTCATTATCGTAATTCGTTACCAGTCGTTAAGGTTGGTAAAGGGTTAATCTGAAAGTACAGACAGCTACAAATCAACCTATGCATTGCCAATATAAGACTGTCTCGCGTTGCATAGTGAAAATGTATAAGTTGATCGGAAACCATGTAAACTTGTTTTTTTTTAATAACTATATCATAATTTTAGCATTTTGCTTCAGCTTCGAAATAGTATTCTAATACATATTCAACGCTGCATAGCCTACTTTTAAACATACATGTTACAAGCTCTTACATTTATTTTATACTGTTGAATGCTGATCTTAGTTCCCAGATGATAAAAAAATACCTCCAATACTTCTTTAAAATTTTCTTACTCTTAATTTATCTTAATCCAAGTTTAAATAGTAACAAATAGAATATAATATATGTGAGTAAATGTCTAATGTTATAAAAATCATATTTGGAAGGCCTGTGGTCACCAATAAATATCATAGATTGCATGATGCTACTAAAGACCGTACCGGCCGACCTTCAGTTCGTAATAATCATCATGTCAGCTCCAGACGCTGGCTATTTGTCACAAACAGCGAACAGCACACGCCAAACACAAGCGTGTGTGTTTGACGAACATCCTTTGATTTATGCAGTAAACCGACACTGAGCCGGAACACTGGCGAACACAAACAAAAACAAACGGCAACAAACACCTACCTATGTTGGCGTTTGTTGTTTGATCTTATCTTAGCTGTTTTCCATTTATTACCAAGCGTTTGGAGCCGTCAGTCGGCTTCAAATGTTGATCAAATAACATTGTCTTCAAAGTTCAATCTATGACTTATTTATTGGTAAACAAGAACCTTAATCTCAATATTATGTTAATGATTAAAATCATAGATTAAATTACTTTTATTATAATTCAGTGCCTCCATCTACAATTAATATGAACCACACAAAATAAAATATACATTATAGAATGTTTTTCGTAATAAACAAGCACTAAACATTTTGTACTGAAATAAATGTTATCAGTTTTACAATAAAAATTATATCAGAATAATAACCAATATATTATAGTTTACAAATTTACTATCAGGCGAGTTAACACATGATCACCTTAAAGTGATAATTGCATAGCACCGCTCTCGCAGCGCGGTGTATAATGTTCCTTGTTGCACAGATACACTTCACGGGATTATTTTAAAAAGAAAAAATACAGAATCTTTTCTAGTGGTACATACACAAAAAGAATGCTAAAATATTTCTTCAAAGTTGCCATAATATTTATACTGCAAGTATAAATCACGGGATTAAAATAAGTTACAATTTTAATTTTACTATACACTGAACATAGCGTGGAAATTAATTAACTGTTAACCGGAATGCATGTACTCAATAAATTATACAGAATTGATGTACAGGAATTAAATCTGCATAATAATATACATAAAATGGTTGGATTGAGACTACAAATTCATTAGGAATGCGCACGGATATTCAATTTATACTTCTTACTAAGCTTCACGATGCATATAAAAAATATTCTTACAATTTTTATCTAATTCACATAATGTTTCACTCATATCATATTGTTCGGCCTTGATCCTGTATTCAATAATAGACATGTTTAATACAACTATTCCATAATATGCTTTATTGTACATGCATTTTGAGCCCAGTCAAATTAACCACACATAAAGTGTTGATTTCACCAGTATCATTAATAAAAAAAACATGTTAACAATAACATTCAACGAAACTTGCTACACTATCAGTATCAATATCAGACTTAATCATAAACAAAAACCACAATACGATCTTACAATACATTATTTGCCTAGGAGCGTCCATTGATCAAGGTTCTAGATCTCTCACCACATTGTATAGTCGGAGTCGTCCATGTCAAAGATGGTGAAGAATCCTAGGATGGTGAGGTACACTATCACGTTGCCGGCTAGGGTTAGGTGACACGCACCCCACACGATCTGAAAAAGAGAAGTGGGGTTTTAGAAACGATAGGAACAGTGCTGGATTTAGATTGGTTCTGCCGACTGTGCCTTATTTAATAATCTTCACAAAAGAAAAATTGAAAGCAAAAATATTTATTCCAGGGAGCTCAATAAATGTTCATCTACCTGGTCCGACCGTAGGGACGGGACATAAAGACCCGGAGAACGCCAAATGTATACGCCTAGGGCGTTTAGAAGGCGCTGAATAGAAAGCAAAAAAATCTTGCGTTCTTTCTTTCTAATTTTCTTCATTATTTTTAGTCGCAGACGTTGCTATAATGTAGGTAAACAATAAGAGCACGTTACCCGCCTCTCCATGAACGCTCTAAACATTTCCATAATTATGTTAATTTTATGAGCAGCCCGCGCGGCGAGTACCCGGACGCCCCGCGTGATCTTAAACGTGCCCTAAAACGATTTCAGCTTCGCAGCGGTAAAACCAGTCAGGAAAGTTAAAAAAATCAAAGAGAGCTTGGATGAATGTTTGAGAATGTATGTAATGAGAGGTATGTAAGGAGCACATAGCGTTCCAGCTTCTCTGCCTACCCCGATGTGATAAAGGCGTGACTTTATGTATGATTCCGTTTCCGAGCATGTAAAGCCGCCCATCCGGACTCTATGCATACCTTTCATTATAATACCGTATGTACCCGTACACTACGTCAGAGCGAACTAATGACGTTAGCATTGCGTTCGCGTCATTATACATAGGCTATATATGTCTTGTAATTAATAACTAGCTTTCAGCCCATTGATATAATTATATACATAAATGTCATTGTTGCAGCCTGTAGTTTGATATATTTATAGGGTTTTTTATGTTGTATGAATAAGCTGTGTCAACATGTTTATTTATTGTTTCTGTTTTCTCTGTTTTTGTATTGTTAGTTTTATTCATTTGTTTTATTTTTATTTACTTTTATTTTTTTATTTTAATTTTAGATCTTACATTTTTTATATTTATTCATATGTACTAAAGTTTTAGTTAATTATTATTTTAATGTGATATCGTCCGTCCTCACTCTGGTGCCATCATAAAATCAGTGCTGCAGGGCTTTGTAGCTCTGCAGCATATGGCTGAGAGGGTTATGCGCGCTTCGTCCTCCGTTCGCAAATTGTCCCATTCGCAGTTAGTCCCATTCGCGGTTGGTCCCATTCGCAGTTGGTCCCATATAAGTAGTTTGTAAGGGAAGAGGTAGGTTTAAGGGCCGAAGTGGCAGAGATGAATAAAATGTCATTAAATAGAGTAATATAACATCCTGATTCGATAATTTTGTATTGTAATTTTGAATCAAATAATTAAACACTTCTGAATCAACTAAATCAGTAGGGTATGTGTATACCACAACCATACAGACTTTCTGCTGTTTGTTTTCGTGTTATAAGAACAAGCGGCGGCCTACAAAACAGCGCCTATACAAAACTTTTGAGCAAACTCGTAGAAACACATGTATTATAGGCGCCGCCGTTTGTTCTTATAACACGATAACAAACAGCAGAAAGTCTGTATGGTTGTGGTATACACATACCCTACTGATTTAGTTGATTCAGAAGTGTTTAATTATTTGATTAAAAATTACAATACAAAATTATCGAATCAGGATGTTATATTACTCTATTTAATGACATTTTATTCATCTCTGCCACTTCGGCCCTTAAACCTACCTCTTCCCTTACAAACTACTTATATGGGACCAACTGCGAATGGGAAAAACCGCAAATGGGACCAACCGCGAATGGGACCAACTGCGAATGAGACTAACTGCGAATGGGACAATTTGCGAACGGAGGACGAAGCGCGAATGGGACGAAGTGCGCATAACCCGGCTGAGATGGTGTCCTTTTCTGACAAAATTTATGTTTAGTATGTTTTATTTTTATTTTCTATTGGTATTTTTATTAATGTTTGTCAGAATAAATATGTTTCTTTCTTTCAATGTAGCTTCCATTATTGTAACACTAGTTGCACCCCGCGGTTTCACCCACCGACAAAAAGCAGCCTATGTCCTGCCCTAAGCTCTTTCCTCCATGCCAAATTGCATCAAAATCAGTTCAGCCGTTTAGGCGTGATGCCATTACCAAGTGAAATAGGTATACATTTTTAGGGTTCCGTAGTACCTACAAGGAACCCTTATAGTTTCGCCATGTCCGTCTGTCCAAGGCATAGCGACGAAACCGTTGGTGCTAGAAAACTGAAATTTTGCATGAACATGTATGTTAACTAAACAGAAAGTCGTAGAATAAAATTTGGAAAAATATTTTTTTTTCAGGTAGCTCTCCTACATGTAAAGTAGGGATGTTTTTTTTTTGTCGCCTACCCCATAGTGTGGGGTATTGTTAGATAGGCCTTTTAAAAACGTTTAGGGGTTGCTAAGACAGTTTTTTGATTTGAGATCCATTTGCGAGATAATTAACTTTAAAGAGCAAATTTTTGTTCGAGTAGGGCGTCCCCCCCCCCCCTCTCTAAAAGCTAAACTACTGGATCCCAAAATCTGAAAAAATTGTGTCGGTAGTACATGTAATGAACTTTAAAGGAAAACTATAGCGGATAAGTTCACTTCATTAGTTCAAGAGGAATAGGGGTCCGAAATGTCAGATGCAGTTACTCAGAATATTTCGTTCAAAATTCTTGAAACATAAATAAACATACATAATACATAATTATATAAAATCACGCCTTTATCCCACGGAGGTAGGCAGAGACGATAGAACGCCATGTGCTTCGCTCCTTACATACTTCTTTCGCTTCCTCAACATTCATACATCTCGTCATACGTGCTAGCTGGTTTCGTGTACTACAAACATTTCCTTTCTGAAGGACGCCATGTAGTTAAAAAGTAAAATTAAAAATATTTTTCTACGGAACCCTACTGCGCGTGGCCCGACACGCACTTGGCCGGTTTTTATATACAACGAAATAAAGTAGATGCTTCAGTATTGATTTACAATCAATTAACAAAAGGACCTTTTCTATTTTAATCCTTGCGTTCATTCGTTATTGGTAAGGATCTTATTATTAACATAGAAATGATAAAAAGATACATACCGCTTCAGCTCTTGCCAAAACAATGGGCAATGCAAAGGAGCTAACAATGAATCCCATGGTCAGAAAGATGGCAGCTTCCATGCACGCGGAGTTGCCGCCCGTGCCGTCCGCGTGGCGGCGAGCGATAAGGGTCGGGATTGGGCACAGCACATAGAATATCACCACAAAGAATGGCCACCATTTTCTGAAAAAAATTGGGTTTATTATTTTCTCTGTTTGGTATGTCGGTAAAATGTCCATGATAGGCCTCCGGCTCGAGTCTTTGCTACCAATTTTCATAAAGATTCGTTCAGTGGTTTAGCATTAAAAGTATAGCAGACAGACAAACAAAGTTGCGTCGTATTTATATCAGTGTAATTAGCATAATTTAGTATTATTTATGATTTATTTTTAAATCATTTTTTGTAACGTTTTGACCTGTTCAAGCGCGTCCTGAGGCCTATGAAAATAAATGATTTGAATTAGAATTTGAATTTATTATGGATATCTAGAACTGCCAGTGGTATTAAATAACAATGTTTCATGTTCTGATGGTAAATGTATAATTTTATTATACTATTTACTTTACTACTATGTTGTAGATCGGCAATTGAAGATAGTAGGAAAAAAACGATTGGCAATATTAAGGATAACATAACATTACATCACGCCAAGGTGTACAACACCCACATTTCATCTGTTTTTAGATTCCATGGGATAGGGCGTGAGCCTATCGCCATCTTCTGGAATCCATCGAATTTCCTGACGGAAAGTTCACAAATAACACTTTGCCCGACCCAGGAACCCGAGACATCGCGGTGAGAGGCGCGTACACTAACCACTAGACCAAAGAAACAATAGTAGCTATATAGTTCTATATTTTCCAGAGAAAGGCAGGAAACATTTATTGTAAATAGGGCTCCAGCAAAATTATGATAATACTTACCTACTACGTTTTGATATTAACTTGTAGTTGCTTAATTTTTTAATTTCATCTTAATCTGTAGAATTTCTAGCTTTTTCTTATGATATAGCTGTTTACCTAGTTTAAGAAGCAGGGTCTCAATTCTTAGTGTAAATGTACTTTAATCAGTACTTTTTCAAAATAAAGTGATTATTATTTTTATAATTGAATAACGAAATACTTACTGATAATCAGGTAAGGCACAGGCGAGAATGACAAAAGTCATTCCAATGGAACCAGCAAAAGCCAAGGACACCAAACTGAAATTTAGAAAGTCTTTGTTTACTATAAATACACCAAAAATACGAAATGTCCTCTTTTAAGTTTGATGTGTTATAAAAGTTATTCATATGATATTGATAAGATAAGGATGTTGATATCAATAATAATGTCGTTAACCTGGATGACAAAACTGTAAAATACAGAACATTGCTTCACTCTTCTGTTTTAGAATGATGCCCGCACTAGGAATAACTCTTGTATCACAGGGGTATACACAAACATACATTTCACACACACAAAATACACCTAGAGTCAGAACAGCTCTTTGTGGATCACACAAAGATTAGTCCTGTGTAGGGATTGAACCCACAACACCAGTGCAGATAAAAGCGGTGAGACTTTAACCACTATGCCAACCGTACACTATTCACATACTCTACACACCTTATAAGAAAATTTTATATCATGAGTTACCGACGGCAGCTACGCCCATATGGTATGTCAATAAAACGTAGCCAAATTTCATCCAAATCAAATAGTTTTTATGTGTAGGAGTAACAAACATATACTCACAAGCTTTCACATTTATTATATTAGTTAGGATATGGGTTATCTGCATGAAACCAAATTATTAGATTGCCACAGATCTAACACAAATGTTTGTGTGTGTACGAGGTTGGATATCTTAACTAGCTAGCTAACTTTTCAGGTCTATAAATAAGTGGGGATATATAGAAGAAGTATAAATTTAACTTAGTCAGGTTTTGTTTACATAAATAAATTCATTAAATACAGATGTTAATTAGGGCACATGGGCTAGTCAATACTGGTTGCTAACATAAACAGAAAAATATACAAAGGCTTTTCTAATTTAGACTTTGGCTTAAGAAGGTCTTTGTCAACAATAAGGCAGAGATTCTCGCCATGTCATAAGATTATATATAAAACATTTTAAACTGAAAGCTAATGATTTATAACAAAATTATCCTGTGCTCTATCAACCAATGTGTATAGTAGTAATCAAAACTAAAGAAACTGTTAAATTATCTAGATGGTGCATAAATATAACAGCGATCTATACATAAATTGTACAAGAACACATTACAATACTTAAATAATGATTTAAAACATGACAATTGTCTGCATTAGACTTTCCTTTGGGGTAACTTCACAGGCTTACTAATATCTCCTTAGTTTAATCAAGTAGGTTCACATAATCTAAGCCACCGCTATAATAATAATAATCTAACAAATTGTACAATGTTCAAAAGTATGTTCATAAACAAATCTAGCTCATGAAAAATTTGTGAAATATGTTTGTCATATTGCTTAGCTACAATTAGTAAAAAAACTTACCCTGATCCATTTTAACAAAGAAAAGTACATGAAAAGAGAAAAAATACTGTTAGACATTAAGGACACAAGAAAATTATCTTATATTAAAAAAAATATTTGTAAATAACATGACTCATTCATACTGCAAGATGACATTCATGATCCAATTTGTGTTTGAGTGCATTTTAATTGTATCGGAACCTTCACATTATTTACATACCTTTAATTCCTGCCATTTTATATGTCTATAACGTTATCAAAACCCTCAATCAACAATAGAATCCAAATCAAATTATCTACAATCATCAACCATCTACAAATTTGTAGAAACTGCTACAGATTAAAAATAAAAATGAAATGTCACAAAATTTAGAAACGTCACATTTAGCATAGTGTTGTTACTGAAGTTGCTTTTTAAATTGTAACATAATTTATAAAAAAATGTTTCATATTCAGGTGGTCAAATAAATGAACGGTTGCTTAATTATTCACAGGTTCCTAAATTAATACGACGCGGACGGTAAAACATAATAAACAGTATAATAATTAATATAACAATAGAAAGAAAGAAAGAAAGAAAAATCAATATGTAAGTAACAAACAATATAAAAAAAAAAAAAAATTATAGTATGGTATTAGAATGAATTATATAAAGATTTTCGGTGATCAACCTTTGTTGTCGATATTTCACACAACACGCCGGATTTATTTTATTTTATTGTTTTGTATTTCGGGAACGGTGCAAATTAATAATTAATGGTCCCCTCCTAAAGGATACATCTACGGAACCCATTTTTCTTTTTAAACTTAAGATCTAAAGTTTTCAATTGCCACGATATCAACTTAAGAACTAAGATCTCAGTATACTATATTTATGGAAATAGTACTATTTAACATTTTATATTCTTCGGCATCATGGTGCCTTTATTGACGTCAAATACTAGCTTTAAAAATATATTTTTCTTCATTTGAGGTTTATGTGAAAAAAGGATAAATATACAAAACTTGCAGATCTTTTTGTTATGGCTATCACAAAAAGGTCTCCAATAAAGAAGATCACCTGACTACGTTATTAACTTGGCTATACAACTCTACATCCTCGGTAGAGGTTACCGTCAAAGAGAATATAATCACTACGTTACCGTTAGGGTGGATGGAGGTGAATTGACGATGATGTTACGGATAGATAACCTAGGAAATGTGGATGTGAACACCTGGATTTCACATCTAACCAGTAACTATATTTTGTAACAAAATTACTTCTTAAAAACTTAATTATATAAATGGAAAATATTTGAAAATGTTTTAAATCGATTTATGAGGATTCTTATTTTCATGATTTCATCACTTGAATGAATGACATTTATGATATGAATCGCATCTCTATCAGTAATTCAGTCAGTCAGTAACATCTTTGAGTAACATTTTCGGCGGGTGTATGTGTAAATAAAATAAAATCTTACTAAACTAAACAAATAGTCTTCATTTAAGTGTTATTCTGAAATTATTTCTAAGTTCCTAAGTTACTAACCATGGATGATGATGCGGAAACTTATAAACTATGGCGTATTCGCAAAACAGTAATGCAAGTAAGTGAGGTTATGTTGAGTGTTGAAACTTTAAACTCTTTCAGTTATTTAAATGCTATAGTTTCTGACTCAGTTAAAGCCTATGTGATATACTGGGTTCTTATCTATCTGTGTAATAAATCTTATGAAAATCTGTTTATATAGTGTTTTTTGGGGGCAAGAATATCAAACATCCTTAAACCACAATACATCATCTCCTTATAAACTATTCAAAACAGCCTTAATTTATTGGAAATAAATTATTACTGTAAAACTACATAAACATCTAACACAAGTTAAAAAAGCTCTTGGTAGACAAGTAATACCTTTATTAATTTATTTTACTGATTTTAATCGTTATTTTTGTTTCAGTTGTGCCATGACCGAGGTTATTTAGTGACACAGGATGAATTGGATCAAACATTGGAGCAGTTCAAAGAACAATTTGGAGATAAACCCAGGTATAAACTTACCGAGATGCAGTCTTGTATTTTCTGATACTGTTCTGTTTATTATAGATTCTTTTACCTTTTTGTCTAAAATTTCCATTATTATTATTGCACTTTTACTTCAGATAAAGAGTATAATTTGTTGCTTCTTTTGCCAAAATAAATCTGACATACAACTTCATTCTGACTTGATTTTTTGACACTATTTACTATTCTATGATAAAATTACTCTGTAGAGTTTATTAATTTTCAAGTTTGAATATTTAAATTTCTGTCTATGGTCACTGTGTAGCATAAAAGCAGCAGTGATAATAATATGGTAAAGAGGGCAAAGCAATTAAGTATGCAGGGCAACAACTATATGTCATTGTGCAAACTGAGTACACCAGTTATGGACCTAAATTGTGGGTATATCACATTTGTTAAATATGTAATTCACACATGCACCGAGCTTAGGTGCTTGTGGCTACGTCGATGCCGCGCAAACAATCTATATTGTAGGGTTATCAATAGGTAAATTTAAAAAATATGTTAAAACTAAATTATGTCAAAAAGCTTACTATAGTATTTCAGACTACATAAATGATAATAGTATTTGGAAATGAATTGCTCTTCTTATGTGATTTTTTTTATGTACTTTTATATTGTTATATTTTTCATTTTAAAAGATGGTGCACATGAGTTTCTCACCAGCTCTTCTCATAATGCAATACCCATCGGAGCTGGTACTTGGATTGATTTTAATTCGATTCTAAACAGTTTGATTAAAATTAATCTGAGCCCCGGTTATTCAAATCATTGTAATTAGTATAATTTAGTATTATTTATTATTTACTTTTATATCATTTTTTGTAATGTTTTGACGTGTTCAAGCGCCTCCTGGGGCCTATGAAAATAAATGATTTGAATTTGAATTTGAATTTGAATTAGGTTAAGCAATGCTAACAGCGGTTGGCCGTGGATGGGTGACCATCTTTAACCTAACGAGTTTCCCACCGTGCCTCAGATAGCATGTTAAGCCATTGGTCCTGGTTGCCATTTGAACATCTATGTCCGTCGTTTGGGTAGTCAGAGGCCAGAAAGTCTGATAACTAGCCTAACAAAGAGTATTGTATTGTATTGTAGTATTGTATTGTACCTTGTACTGGGTTGTGGAGGTCTGATGGCAGTTGGTCCAAGTGAAATACTGATATTCAGCTAAATTCGTTAGACTTAAAGCAGACCTTAATGTCAATGGGAAAATTCTCGGAAGATTTTTTTTTTTTCTTTTTAAAAAAACGACGCCCGCACTAGGAATAACTCCTGTGTTGCGGGGGTGTTCACAAACATACATTTTGCACACACAAAGCACACCCAGAGTCAGAACAAATCTTTGCAAATCACACAAAGATTTGTGCCATGGGGCCGTTCAAGTATTACGTAAGCACTATGGGGGTGTGGGGGGGTCTTTGTTTTGCTTATTTTGGATGACATGGGGGGTAGGGGAGTCTAGATGATGATTATGTCATCGGTAGTTATTTACTTTTTTACACGAATGGCAACCCTAACATTGTCTATGCTTGAAAACGAAACGCATTTTTGGGGATTCCCGCTCGCATAGGTTTAGGCACTCGCTTTAGAACCGATTCGGGGAATTACCGCGCGCTGTTCACTTGTCTAAATTTCTTCTCGTCAGTGTATTGTTTTGTTTGGATACTATAGCGAGTAGACGTACGTGTTGTAAACATAGCAAAGCAACTTAACATTTGTGTTACCGTTGATTCGAAATCCGAAAAATGTAATTTACCGGTTCTGTCGACATCCGAACGATCGGGAGTCATCATAGATAGATAGATAGACACGTATAGATGGGTAACTGATAGTGATAAGTGAGCGCTCACCGCATGTTTGCGACATTAACGCTCTAGGTTATTGCACTTTATTTGTTCACAATAACTCGATGTTCTGCAAATTTATTTTTATAAATTAAGTAATTTTTCCTTAAAATGTTCTGCATTAAATATTAATATGCTTTAGTCTGTTCGTTATACTTTGTAACACATTGTGGATAGCTATAATTGGTCATTGTTTGGTAATGTTAGCTATGTAATATATTTGTAAACGACTGTTGTTATCCCGAATAAATAAATAAATAAGCATGGGGGGCGGGGGTAAAAGCTTTGCTTACTTTTGCTGACAAGGGGGATGGGGGGGGTAAATAATTGTAATAAATCTGCTTACGTAATATTTGAACGGCCCCCATGTGGGGATTGAACCCACAACACCAGCGTAGTTGGTAGCAGTGAGGCAACCGCTTTAACCACTACGCCAATCGTGCACTCATAACTACACACATACATACTAGTGTACTCAATATTCTATACACTATGACATAGAAGATTTTACTCTGCATACCTAATTGGCTTGGCCCTCTGTATATGCATAGAATAGTGATTATTTTCCCACCTAAACTACTTTTCTTACTTTTTCAGTGAAAAGCGACCTGCCAGAAGTGATCTTATTGTTCTAGTAGCCCACAACGATGATCCAACTGATCAGATGTTCGTGTTCTTCCCGGATGAACCTAAGATTGGAATCAAGACTATCAAAACATACTGTACTAGGATGCAAGAGGAGAATATTCATAGAGCTATTGTTGTGGTTCAAGCAGGTATAGACCAAATTTTCTTTTTTTCTCAGTACAATGAGTATGTACACCTCATAGCATGTAAGAGTAACTACTATAGATGTGTCGAGTGGTTGGCGGCTACAAATGTGGCCAATGTCACTAATCTAGGATAGGACATGCTACATAACTTGTGCTGCTTCGTAATACTGCATGTGGTGGTGCCACAAACAATACGAAGTATAACTAGGTTTAAAATGTATAAAAAAAACCGAATCTAATGTCGCCAATTAGTCATCTAAAACTATATTCGGCCTATATCTACTACTGTATAATTCATAAATATTTATTCTATCACTATAACCAATACCCTATTTTTTATCTTATCCCAGTTAACTTAATCGAAAGCCTTCTCTAAATCTATGAACTCTGATATACACCATGACATTGTCATGCGTATCTTAATTCAATCTAATATACGCTTTATTGCATATCTGAGAAAATAGCAATGTAGAGCTTCACAATAACAAAAAAAAAAAACCGACTTCAAAAAATAGGTAAACTAAAAAGCATAAAATAAATTTACTTCGCACAAATAATACGTTTTTTCATTTAGTTAAATAGAAATTATTAAATAATTATTTTTTAATTCTGAAGTCGGTGCCACGTAAATCGGATAATTAAGAACTAATTCAGTCAGAAAATAGTTGTTAGAAAGATTTATACTTATTATCTAGTTATTGGTTACTTGGCACCGACTTCAGAATTATAAAATAATTATTTAATAATTTCTATTTAACTAAATGAAAAAACGTATTATTTGTGCGAAGTAAATTTATTTTATGCTTTTTAGTTTACCTATTTTTTGAAGTCGGTTTTTTTTTTTTTGTTAAAAATTATTTTATTTTACGATTTTAAGTGATGGGTAGACCGAGCAAGAATGTTTCTCGAATGAGGAGACGACGGTTACTTGAGACGGAAAACTTATTAATAATAATCCCCGTACTCCTAACCGTTGAGGAGTTGTACCTTCCAGCATCAGCTCTGCAACTTAAAATGCAAATATCCAAGTAGTTTTAGGTAATATACGAAACACAATATAGAAGCTTGATTGACCCATGATTTCTCTAGGATCCCATCATTAAATCATGACCTCATATTATGAATATACATAAGTAATATTCAACGTCTCGCCTCATCTGTGTATAACTTGAAAGAATACAGTAAACTTCCTCAAGGAGCCTATATGTAAAGAATTATCCCCGTACTCCTAACCGTTGAGGAGTTGTACCTTCCAGCATCAGATCAGCAACATAAAATGCTGGCTACTAGATGCAAATATCCAAGTAGCTTTAGATAATATACAAAAAACAATATAGAAGCCTTTTAAATTTGAGGGTTGCCCTCGATTTCTCTAGGATCCCATCATTAGAACGTGACTGGAAAAAAATGGGACCACATGACAAGTATATCCTATCAAACAAAAAAATAAATTCTCAAATCGGTCCAGGCGGCTTCGAGTAATCGGTGAACAAACATAAAAAAAAAAAAAAAAAAAATACAACCGAATTGAGAACCTCCTCCTTTTTTTGAAGTCGGTTAAAAATAACATTTCAACTTGTTGCATACTACACAGCCCATGAAAATTTAAAAATTTTTGCAACTTTTTACTCTCATTTTTTAATGGTGGTAGTAGAGCTCTTGTGAATGAGCTCGAGGGCGGCAGCACCACCGTCTCACCTTTAACCTGCCGCCAATTAGTAGTGCTTCCATTACTATGTTCCGGTTTGGTGGTGAGATCAGGCCCTGAAATTACTGGCACATGAGGTATAAAACCGTAGTCCTCAGCTGCAGTGACGCATCTATAATCTGCTTTTGTGGATTGTTGATGTCCATGAGCTGTACTCCACTTACCATCAGGTGGACAACACGTTCGTTCGCTGTGGGCGTAGTATAAAAAAAAAAACTTAATTTTGATGATTTCAACTTCATTTGTTGGTTTCAGTTTCATTGAATAATTCATCAAGGATCTGTGTCAAGTTAAAATCATTGTATTTCATAACATTTAATAGTATTTCTTATCCATTACAGGTATGACACCATCAGCAAAGCAGTCTCTAGTGGACATGGCCCCCAAGTACATTCTAGAACAATTCCTGGAGTCAGAACTGCTGATCAACATTACGGAACATGAGTTGGTGCCGGAACACATTGTGTTGACTCCTGATGAAAAGGCTGAGCTGTTGACTAGATAGTATCCTTTTAAAATAGCTATTAAGATTAACAAATGCATTCATTTCAATAACTAGCTGACCTGACAGACACTGTCTAGTCTTAACTATGAATACATCCTACTTCTTCTTCTTATTTGTTTAATGGCAACTGAGTCTCCTTGCGGTGACTATTTCTGCCAGTGTCAAGTGTGGAGTATAATTAAAATTGTTGGTGATATACTCGGATTCTGACGATGGCGGCGCAGGCGAACACACGCTGTGAACGTGCACTCACCCACACCGCCACCGCTAAAATCCTACATCCTATTTAATTAACAATATTTTGCAACACACATTCTGTCAATGTTATGTCAAACCCAATAAGGTTACGTTAAAAAAGTTTATTTTGTCAAAAGCATTAAAACTACATTAACAAATAATTATTAGAAAATTGAATATGGTTGTTAAGTATTCTCTAATTTTTTAATTTTCCTCGCGAATTTTTTCTGTCATAATAGCCATCTCCTGACAATAACAAACACAACATAAAAAAACGCGTGATGCCATGACCAGGAAAAATAGGGATTCTTTTTTATATAATTATATATTGAGTGATGAACTGATGAGTTAGTAGTAGTATAGGCTAGTTGTTGCTAGTTGCTATACTAGTTGTTGCCACAAACTGCGGAATACATCTTTTATACAATTGGTATTATCAAAAGACATTGGACTTCTTGCTAGCACTAATCACTTTCACAACAAGTGACATGCCTTTCAGTTCTCACATTAGTAATGCACAGAGTATAGTAATAGTTATTCATGAAATACTTCTATGGACTTCATTCTCACTTGGTAAACAATTTCTTATTTCCTTAACTTGTAAAACAGTAAATTAAAAGAGAACATGTTGATGAGAATACAAGCTGGAGACCCCGTGGCAAGATATTTTGGACTGAAGAGAGGGCAGGTAAATATATACAGACAGAAGATAATTTTAATTTTGCTGTAGCAATAATAACCGATTAGGGCACTGCAAAACTGTATAAAGACACCCTATGATCAAAATTAACATAACTTAGCGCGTCTAACTGACAACTCATTATCGAAATGCTGGCTTACAATGCGGCATGCCAGCATTTTGGGTACGAGGCCTTCTGACAGTGACTTATTAGGTTTAGTTTAAGTTATTAGACTAGTTTAATTTAAAAGCCAATATGTATATTTTCTGTAATTTTTTTTTACGTAACTTTGGGAACAAACTTTTTGAAGACTGATTTCAACGATCTTCAAACTGCCGAAATGTTGATCACGTGTATTTGTATATCTCAGCCTGCTTTACAGAGATATATGCATGATATACTTAGCTCATTATAATTCCAATTACATGTAGCAAACACTCCAGTATACCTTGGCAAATAATTATGCCTTACAACTAGTAATTATGAATTAATTATAGGCAAATCAATATATCTCATAACATAACGCATGTTTATTGATGTTTATACGAGTTTTGCATGTGTTCCACATGAATATGTATGCTTACTTTCAAATATGTGTGCCAATTGTTTGTATAATGTTGTTCCTAGTATGGAAATCATGGATGGTGCACCCAGTAGACTACGCATTGTTAATACGATTTTAATGGATTCGTTTTCTTAGTAATTTTTCGAGTAAAACGGGCACGCTAGTTACGTGCTAATGAGTTAAAAGGAAAATTTATTTTCCGTGTAATGAGAAAAAGTGTTATTAATTTTTTAAGTGGGTCATTATTAGCATACTAGTTACAGTTGATAATCGTTGGAATAAACAATAAAATTGGCAAGTGTACTAACTAAGGGCAATTTCACAGAGTTTAATCCTGGACGTTTTTGTACCTATCCCGTTCAAACATTGAATGTTAAACTCGGGCGGTGCAATCGGTAAATAATGCTTGTCCTTAGGACGTAACTTACCTATTACTTACCTATTTACCAACTTATCACAATTTTAGCTTTAACTCTTGCGAGAGCGAGATAGATTTTGTCGCATTTTTGTGATGTTTCCCCCACAAAAATAAGACGCGACAATAAAATAGTACATTGTACACCAAGGGATGAAAGTAGTTGATTTCATTGAGGGTGTAGTTTGAGGCCCGAAGCGTAGCTGAGAGCCTTAATACACCCGAAAGAAATCAAACTTTCGCCCGAGTTATACATAGTGCTTTATGTTTATACTACACCTACAAGGTAAATAAAAAGATTGTGCATTTTTCTCACTTCTCCATTGCAGAAAATCTGCATACGCTTTATTATATCTGATCCTTAACTTTTGTGGTAAGAGGTCCTCAATCACTGCTTGAGCAGTTACTTTCAATTCCTCCGGAGTCAATAAATCGTCAGTATCACTATCACTCGACATATTAAGTTCTTGCAACAAATTGTTTATTCAAAAGTTTTAAAATGATGAGGAATTTGGAGCGAAATGCAAAAATTTTCACAATTTCTTCTTTCATACGCGCATAGAGACACGGGTAACAATCGCATGCAGCCAGCTATTGCAGCTCTGGAGAGCTTTTGTGAAATACTATTATACCACTCAGCGATATACAGGGCGGAAAATTGGAGCATTGCTTGGAAACGAGCGCCAACCTGTATTTAGGTAGGTATATTTATAAGTTAAGGTACATTTTAAAAGTTAGTTTTTATTTGTAACCGCAGCAACCAATCCGTGCCAAGATAATAGATTCTTGGAAGACAGACAACGTCAAATGACACTACACTTTATGAAGTTGATTTGTGAAAAAACGTTTGTAATTATTTTGTAACAGGTAATAATAGTGATTTTAGTGGTTTATTTATGAAGTTGATTTGTGAAAAAACGTTTGTAATTATTTTGTAACAGGTAATAATAGTGATTTTAGTGGTTTATTTATGGAGTTATTATATAATTAAGTTGCATTAATTTATTTATTTTTATAAAAGTAGTTATTTTATTCTTTTAATATTCTTTTTTGTTTATGGTTTACCAAAAAGTACAGAAAACAAAATGAAAAAAAAAAAATGAAAAAAAAGTTAATTACTCTCATGGGAGTAATGAATTTAGGAGTAATATTCAGACCTCTAACATACATTACATGTTGCTTTTCAGAACTCGTCTGAAAAGACTAACTTTCTTTGATAGATATTCTCCGTATTAGATACTGCAAAGAGGTACTTTCTACGTAGGTGTAGTATAAATAGCTTTTTTTGGGGAAAATACTCTTTAAACGCGGTGGTATAATTTGTACGTAACAATGATATTACCTTTATTTCTTATCTTGGTAAATGTAAATATACAGAACAACAGTTACAGTACTTTTTAATATACTATACTAATCAATATTAATATCACATTTTATTTTCATGTTTTACCAACAGATGGCGCTAGTAGTTTGTATTTAATAAATTTGTTTTTTCCAGGTGGTGAAGATTATCCGATCGTCAGAGACTGCCGGGCGATATATCTCTTATAGATTAGTATGTTAACTTAGAATTAGTTACGATGAATATATGATATTTTTACTTAATTTGTGTCTCATTTTAATCTAAAAGCTCTGTTTTCCGTGCTTCGGTTTTTATTTGTCAAAGTCAAAGTCAAATCATTTATTTTAATTAACCCCAAGGGGCGCTTGAACGCGTCAACAAAAACAGTGTAGTTACAGAGCAAATAAAAATATAAATTAAATTAATTAAAATTTACTTATCAAAAGAATATGATTCGAATTCCCGAAGCGTAAATCAATTTTAAACGAACTGTTCAAGGTTTAAACTAAACTAATTCTAAGTACCAGCTTCGACGGGTATTGCATCATTGAGAAGAAAAGCTGGTGAACAACTCATCACTGGTGTGCACCATCTTTTCATATGATAAATCATATAATTTTGTTTGTTTTTGACAGTGTTTCAGGTAAGAGTAGATTAAAGAAATAAAGTGATTACCCATCTGTTGACAGATGCCGTAATTACTGAGATGATTATACCATTATAAAGACGAAAAGGCTGTTTCCTTCATCTATCTATCCTATCGAAAATACGTATGGTCTGTAAAAAAACTAAATCAGGTAATTAAAAATAAAGTGTGCTTAGGTACATGACCTACCTCATGGACCTGGTAAACAAGAATCCACAAAATCAGTCAAGCCTTATAGGAGGAGAGTAATATTACTATGCAGACATCGTAATTTTACATAAATAATTTTATTTACTTGAATCCGATGTCTTCGTTAGAAATCTAGGCGCATCTTAAATTATTTAAAATAATAGCCATTCGGACTCTTATAAATGTTTTCGTCTCATTAGTCCGGTGGAATTAGCATTTATTGGAGCGATAACATGAAAATGTCTTAGTAATGGAATAAATTAAACTTTAAAGAACATAGTTATTGCCGATGCATTTCTGTTTTATATTTAAACTAATTATGTATGTTAAAAGTGTGTAGAGGGCGAATTGATGCACCAGCTCTGTACAATGAACTGGTTCGGCTTTACGTCCCCGACAATTACCTTCGTAGTAGAAGTACTCTGTGGTAGAAGGGATCGGCTTTTTGCCGTGCCATTTATCACTCTCAACAATCTCATAGATTCCAATCCAGAAATTGATATATTTTCAAATGAATAAGATGTGGAATGAATTATTGTTGTCTTTGCAACAACTTTGTGAATGTCAGTAGGTAATATGTTCTTATAAATTGTGATTAATATAATTAGTTCCTGTAGCCGTTTTCATCAAATAAAATAAATAAGTATATTTTACCAATTATCACGGTAGTTGTACGCCAATGGTAAATATTAAAACTTGTATAGCGCCTTTCCTCGCTTACAAGTGGAAGCCTCATAGAGTTTCGACAAAGAGTTAAATAATTAGCTTGCAGTTTCTGACTGATTTCCAGGTATTTATGTTCGGTTTGCAATTTGAAGTAGAGGCCATTAATTATACAGATTAAACAGCATGAAAGTCTGTTATGTATCTACCTAATATTCGTGTAATGTGATATCTAATTAGTCTGTGGACCAAGAAAAGCTTGAAACGATGTAATATACGTATCTATTATCATGCATGGTGCACGATTAGCGTAGTAGTTGAAGCGGCCACTCAACGCTTTTAACTGCGCTGGTGTCGTGAGTTCGATCCCCAAACGGAACCCCAATCTTCGTGTGATTCTCAAATATTTGTTCGGACTCTGGGTGTGCTTTGTGTGTTTGTGACCCTGCAACATAGGAATACTTCCTAGGGGCTACTGCTTTAAAAAAAGCAGATGAGATAGGTTTTAATATATTGTCCTTGAGTCACACAAATTACTTTGTCCTAATCCTTGAATCAAAACAAACCCAAAAGCTATTGGACCCAAACGGACGGAACCCAAAAAAAACAATATGAACGCCTCAACTAATAGTCGTATCGCAAAACTAAACAATTACAAACTTTACTCAATAAGTGAACTTTCAAATACCATGATCTGTATAATGTTATCACGCAATATCTTATTGTACTCGGTACAGAGTAATATGCGCTAGCGCACGCTACGCCGCGGTACTTCACACGCGTCAAGCGCATCGCAGTTCGCGCACGTCGCAAAATTCACGCAATTACTCGAATACTTCACTCGAGTTGCGATTATCGATTATCGTAATCGATTTCTGTGATCATTGCTGGTGACTGAAAATGATGAATTGAAAAATGTTAATGTTATGGTTGTAGGTTGAGTGGTTTAGATTGTGAGTGTTATTGACTGTTTATGTTGTTCTGAGGATTTCTGCTGGTAAGTAATAGATTTAAGTCTAACTATAGTCTTATTATTTAAATCTATCTGAAGTTTTATTTGATGATATTTTGTCTTTGTAAGCAAGAGCACAAATTAATTAACTAGAAATATCATTTCCTGAATTTAGATCACTGTAGCTAAATGTAGAGCTCTGATAGATTTAGGACGTACCTATTATATTATATCGGCTATTTAGAAATACATGCATGATATTTTATAGGAAAAGTACCTAAACCAATGATGACAGTATATAACATCCCCACATTTGTAGAGCAATCGTAACATATAAGCATACACAATGACTACGTAGTATTTTGATACCAGACTTTCCTCGCTTCCTCCCTCAAATACTATGACCAGAGAATCTATAAAAAAAGATACGTGAGGTAGCTAAAATTAATATTCTATTAATCACCTAAAGTAGGTGATTAATAGAATATTAATTTTAGATTAATTTTATTTTATTGTAAAAGCTTTCGTGAACGACCTCGAGGTTCTCACATATGGCAGTAGATAGTACCTGTAGATAGAGGATTGGGTCCCGGTTTAGTGGTGAGATCAGACCCTGAAATTAAGCACACGAGGCGTTATAATATAATTACCTAATAGCCAGTGGTTGCCCGACTTACGACATACTTATTACGAGACACAAACAAGGAAACTTTAAGCTTTTATAAAATGACGTAAGTCGGGCGCCCACTGGCTCTTTGGCTATCATACTCTATAACGTATTTAAAATCCTTGGCGGATTGTGGATGTTTGTTAAATCCTGCGTATAACAAAAATAGAAATATCGAATCACAATTCCCTATTATCAAAGCAGATTTATTTGATTTCTCTTGGCCTCTATATTTATAAACGATCGCGTTAGTTTCCTTCATCCTGAAAAAAACAACATAACAAAACATCTCGCCCATTATTATTACTCAGACGGCCGTGGCAGAGGTGTGTACCTACAAATTCCAAATACCAGACATCCACTAGTAACAATTCCAAAGCCGTGCTGCTATTAGAGTAAGATCCCAGAGCTGACAGACATAACTTATTTTCACACGGATGAAACCTGAAGTTTTCAGTAGCGTCTCGTGTGCCTTGAATTCCTACGCGCTTTGTGTAATTTGCCGAGTGACACCTGGGCAGGTACCAGGTGAGAAAGGTAACTAAAAATAAGAGTTATTTAACTTAAATTCACATGGCTGATTTTTACATATGTCATGTAGAATATTATTTTAAAGTAATATCATAAGTGCCAGACACTTTTGATGGACCATAGCTTTTGCCAGACGCTTTTAAGCTACCCAAAAAATAAATGAACTTTCTTATTTTTACATGTCTGATTTTTTAATATGTTATTGAAGTATTTATTTAAAAGTTATATTCAATCAGTCAGACAAATCAGAGTGACCAAACATCCCCTAAGACAAAAAATATTCAGCTAGTAGTATGAGGGCGAGAGCACTATGCGCATGCGCCTCAAAGTAAAAAAAAACAATGTACTAAGAATACTTTTACTGTTTTCAATCTGAAATTTTTGCATCTTTATTTCAACAAAATTAACTTTAACAAGGAAATAATTAATAAATATTAACGTAAATAAGTTTATAGCATATATTTTCTATACATCATAATTATCGAGACAATCATTTGAGATTTAATTTCATCAAAATAAGTAAAGTTCATTTATTTTTTGGTTAGCCTAAAAGCGTCTGGCAAAAGCTCTGGTCCATCAAAAGTGTCTGGCACTTATGATATTACTTTAAAATAATATTCTACATGACATATGTAAAAATCAGCCATGTGAATTTAAGTTAAATAACTCTTATTTTTAGTTACCTTTCTCACCTGGTACCTGCCCAGGTGTCACTCGGCAAGTTACACAAAGCGCGTAGGTATTCAAGGCACACGAGACGCTACTGAAAACTTCAGGTTTCATCTGTGTGAAAATAAGTTATGTCTGTCAGCTCTGGGATCTTGGACTATATTGACAAATTACTGAAGGCAAAATCCCAGATAACACTTGTTTGACCCGGGGATCGAATCTAAGACCTCGCGGCGAGAGGTTTCGCTAATCACGAAACCATCGAGGCAAAAAGGGGAAACGTCAACATCTACCGTAGTCGGCTTATGAATAAAACTGAAGAACGTATTTAATATTGAACGAGTTTTACTTTGATCTCTATTTGCCCGTAGCAATGACTTCTACTTGATATTACTATGAATATACATGCAGTTCCCTGTAATGAGTTATTTGCGATTGACTGTAGCATTCCGACTCATATATCATACAAGTTATGGAAAAAAACAGTCATGTTATCGTAATTATACATTTTAGTTATATTCAGTTAAAGGAAAATATCATCTCAGGTGGTGTTGATTAACATTTTGGCCAGCTCTTGGTCTAACATTTAGGTGTTGAATTACAACATTCGCACTAGGCTTGATTGTAGGGCCCGGCATATCACCGGTACTAACTACTGGCAGGGGAAGGGTTGTTCCAGTGGGGGAAAGGACCTGAGAGAGGCTCCTTAAAGCCAAGCCTAATCGGGGTGGGGGGAAGACGGGCTTGCGATCGCTATTCTGAATGTAGGGTTAGTCCGAGCCTGGCTGCCTTATATATTATATACCTTTAAACTACATCATGACTGTTAACTTTACATGCTCTCTGAGGCACAGACACCAATAACTTATTTGTAAATAATCATCCAACTGCGGAATGACTGCAGTAGTGGGTTGGTTAACCGGTCTATCGATAAACTCTAAATTTTACACACATTAGGAAGAAAGCAATCCTTAATCACCTCATATCGTTTGCAAAATCTAAAACCAAACGGAAAGTTATTTTTTATAAAATTAACATTTCTGCAGGATGTTTTAGCTATAAATTCGAAAAAGACAACTTTCTTGTCTGCTGCACTGGTAAAACACCTCCCTGTTAGGCACGATTCCAATTAGAAAGTAAAAATATTCATCAAATTGATAGAACTTAATAAAATTGCTAGTGGAATATGAGCGAATGGGAACACGATAAATTATTGTTTTAAATAACCTAATAACTTAATTATCTTGGACGGTCGAAACATCAACAAAAAATTGCATAGAGCTGGTGGTGTGATTCTGTTAATATGGCCCATTTCAAAATTCAAGTGCATCCTTTTCTCCAAATACGGTCAGATTCGATTTGTGGAGCTAGTAATCGACAAAACCCCTTGTAACATTAAATAACCAGGCTATTGTGGATCCTCAGGAAGTAACAAGATTCTCACCATGTTTAGGTCTACTTTTTTTTAGTATTTTTACCTTAATTTATTTGAGATTGTGATCAATTTCGTCTTTAAACGCTTTATAATTTGGAGTTGTTGGACACTTTAAACTATACAGGTATCGTACGTCGTGGTTTACATGCAAGGCGGCAACGGCAAGTAATAGAACATTGGTCATGAAGAAGCAGATTCGAGGGAGTTTTTCCTACTTTTCGGGACTTCCTTACTAGCGGGAGGAAAACTTGAAAAAGATCTGCTGTTCAGAACTCGCCCGAAAACACAAACTATCTTTGATAGATATTCTCCGTAAGACATACTGCAATGAGGTATTTTCTACATAGGTCTCGTATAAAAGATGTTTAAATGTGAAATAGTACCATAAATCTCGACATAATACACTTAACTTCAATACACCACAGAGCCATTGATCATTGAAGAATTATGATAAATTACTTGCAGACGGAGATACTTACGTATAATATATCTACTAAATCGCACATTTAAATAATGAAAGTGATTCACCACGGAAATTGATGTATTGGATCACAACTATGACACAAATATAATATTGGCCAATACTTGTGAACAATTTCTATTAAGGAAGCTATTTTCTTCATAATTAATCTTAATTTCGTCATCTAGCGAAGTTATTAAATTTAAATTTTGGTAGTTTCCGTGATGTTTCTATGGTAAGTATAACGTAATGATCGTTAAGAGTTATGTATTTTTGCGATTAATTTATTATTGATAACTCGTATCTTTATTTTTATGGGTCTTGGGTAACTCTAAATGTTACCCAATTTGTGTATTTCTTTATAATATACTGTTATCCGACTTCCAGAATGGAGGAGGTTTTATGTTCGACGCGTATATATTTTTTTATGTTTGTCCAGCAGTTTCTCCGATATTTGTGAACGGATTTTAAATGTTTCTTTTTTTATTACTGGTGGTAGAGTTCTTGTGAATGAGCTCAAGGGCGGCAGCATCACCGTCTCACCTTTAACCTACCGCCAAATAGTAGTGCTTCCATTACTGTGTTCCGGTATGGTGGTGAGATCAGGCCCTGAAATTTCTGGCACATGAGGCATAACACCGTAGTCCTCAGCTGCAGCGACGCATCTATAATCTGCTTTTGAGGATTGTTGATGTCCACTTACCATCAAGTGGAGTACACGTTCGTTCGCTGTGGGCGAAGTACATAAACAAAAAAAAAAAAATCATCAAGACAGGTTCTAATGATGGAATTTCAGAGAGATCGAGAGCAACCCTTTAATTTTATAAGTTCTTTAAATATTATTTGAAATTATTTAGATATTATCTGGCAGTCAGCATCTTGAAAAAGGAACCCATATCCTTTCCCATGCCACCATCCATCTTGATCTCAATTTTCATTAAGATAGGTGTGGTCCCGCGGAAGCACAACAGACAGGCATATATTTATATATTTTACTAGCTGACCCGGCAAACTTCGTACCGCCTTAGCGTAAATTTGATGCACTACTTTATTTTGTATAGCTGACCTATCTTATGTATGCGTAACTATTCAATTTGAACTGGAATCTATAATATCTCCCATATAAAAATGAATACTTTTTTTTTTTTTTTTTTTGCCGTAACAACCTTGACCGTAGAAAACTACAAAAAAAAATATCAGCCAAATGGTCAAGCCGTTTTCATGCCAAGTCGTGACAACGGAAAACGGGTTTCATTTTATTTAACCGACTTCAAAAAAAAAAAAGAGGTTCTGTATTCGATCCGTATGTATGTATGTATGTATGTATGTATGTATGTATGTATGTATGTATGTATGTCACCTTTTTATGTTCGCGATTTTCTCGGAAACTACTGATTCGATTTGAATGCAGATTTCGGTATTTTAATCCTTGTGTTTCAAGGAAGGTTTTAGTATATAATTTTAATATAATATATAGATTATAAGAATACTTTCATCGTCATCGTAGCTTGATCATTTCAAAATAAAAAGTGAAAATCCGTCATCGTTTTCGTTGAATCCGTTGATTCACATTCTGAGCAGTGTTGATGAGGTGAAAATGCTTCAGATGCCAGCGTTAATAAATGTTTACACACACGTAAATGTGTGGTGTGGTACAGTCAGCATCAAAAAGATCTTAGCTTTCTAGGTAGTCGAAAAATCGGAAAAAATATTAATTATATTTTATGTTTGCATACAGGGTATGAAAAATGATGTATGCATCCAGAATGAAAAGCATGAGTGATGATAAGATGAGACGACTGGATGGCGGAGTGGGTAGTGTACCTGCCTGCGACGCCGAGAGTTCGATTCCCACTTAAGACAAATCTTTGTGTGTATGAACATTAGTCTGGGTGTTTCTATGTATAATATGTATGTATTTACAAAAGAAAAGTATATATTATGTATTAGTATCAGTTATTCTAATACCCATTGTACAAGCTCTGCTTAGTTTGGGACTAGATGGCGTTGTGTGTGAGTTGTAAAATATTTATTTAAAATATTTAAATGATTAAAACAACTTAGCAATCAGTTGTCAATATTATGTAAGCTGTCAGAGTGTTTATTATAATGCAGTCTAATAGCGAATGAAATACGAATAACTGCCTCGTTAGTCTAGTGGTTAGCGTAGCCGCTCACCGTGGGGTTTCGGGTTCGATGCCAGGGTCGGTCAAAAGTGTTATATGGATTTTTTCGGTAAGGTGATTCTCAATAACAGCACGGTAACGGATTTATGCCCGGTGTATGGCGATAGGATCACCCCTATGTGATGGTACCCATATCGTAACAGGTGAAATGTTAGACACCTCTGCAGTGACGGATTTACAAATTTTTAAGGTACAGGCTGAGCAGTTTTTGCCGCCCTTGCCTCTACAATGGTCAAGTCCTAGATTATTTTTACGCTCTATGCTATACCGAATGTAAAGTGACAAAATTTGTTGCAGACTTCTATCTGTAAAACATCAGAAAACCGTAATGCAGAAATCTTTTTCATTTCTATGAGCAAATTATATACCGTAAAAAAAAAAATTCAGAGCCCAAATTTGCCGCCCCAAAAATCTGCCGCCCAGCTCCAGCCTACTCAGCCTGCTGGTAAATCCGCCACTGCACCTCTCTCGCAACGATCTGGGCTTGACGTGATGTTGTTATGTTAGCTAACATAGTATCTATGGCTAACATAAAATTGACAAATGATTGCTAAGATGTTTTGATCACTCTGGATGCTTACATCATTTTGAATAGCCTGTATGCCAACATGAAATTTAATTAATCATTTCCAATCATTTTGACTACCTTGAGAGCTAAAATCTTTTTGTTGCTGACGCTGTATATGTGCTATGTCCGAAGGATGACACACATGAATGCGTGTCGTGGTACAATATACGTGCTAATGCCGAGGGATAGCACGCAATGTGATATTACCATTTTAGGAAGCTATTTAGTATTCGGACATGGATGTATCACACTTCCCTTGAATGTTTGAAAAACTTGATTGTGCGTAATAAATACGTTTTAAAAATTAAATAATAGTATAAAATAAATAAATAAAAAATAGCCTCCTAAATTAAATGGTAGTATCATCATTTGATACTATCTTTTACTGGTGGTAGAACTCTTGTGATTGAGCTCGAGGGTGGCAACCACCGTCTCACCTTTAACCTGCCGCCAAATAGTAGTGCTTTCATTACTGTGTTCTGGTTTGGTGGTGAGATCAGGCTCTGAAATTACTGGCACATGAGGCATAACACCGTAGTCCTCAGCTGCAGCGACGCATCTAAAATCTGCTTTTGTGGATTGTTGATGTCCATGGGCACTCCACTTACCATCAGGTGGACTTCACGTTCGTTCGCTGTAGGCGAAGTATTAAAAAAAAAACCTATCTGATGTTTTTATTTTATTTATTGCCCTCACAGCTGCTCTTTGCGCGATCTGTACGACGCTACAGAATGTGCAATTGGTGTGGCCACGTACTGTGCGGAAGTAGGTAATATAAAGAAGAAGAAGAACTATTTTAGGCATCTGATATTACAATAAAGTTATGTGCTTCATAAAAATCAGGGTCCTCATTCTCTGTCACTAATTAGTTATAAAACATGATATTAGGGCTATAAACTTATAAATACAAATATCTAAAAATATGGCCATCAAAGCACTACTATACTACTATTGTGAATTTCTTGACGGAAAGTTCACAAATTACAGCCCGACCCGGGAATCGAACCTGAGACCACGCGGTGAGAGACGCTTACGCTTACCACTAGACCAACGAAGCAGTTTTAATAACTTTGTTTTAAAAAAAAATTAACAAAAAAAAACCGACTTCAATAAGTAGGTAAACTAAAGAGCAAAAAATAAATTTACTTCGCACTAGTACTAGTTAAATAGAAATTATTAAATAATTATTTTATAATCCTGAAGTAGCCAAGCCAAGTAAATCGAATAATTAAGAACTAATATTCAGTCAGAAAATAGTTGTTAGAAAGATTGATATTATCTATACAGAGTTATTGTTTACTTGGCACCGACTTCAGAATTATAAAATAATTTGTAACCTAAGCTAAATTTTATCAGCGAGTAGCCTCGGGTTCTTCGTCAAAAGTCACAGGGAACAGCTAGTATCGAATATTCTCAAAGGTCTCATCTCTACGGCTGCTTGACGTTTTTTGTTTGATTTCTCGAAGCCTCAGGAATTCAATCTTGTGATTGCTTCCTGACTAGCGATCGGTTGGGAAAATTGCTAGAGAAATTGTAATGGTGTTGCTATTAGACAGATCTATTGGCGAATAGTTTGTAATAGTGCATGTAGGATCAGTTTTAAGCATAGGTACATCTGTGTGTGTGAAATGTATGTTTGTGAACACCTCCGCGACACAGGAGTTATTCCTAGTGCGGGCGTCGTTCTTTTTTTTTAAATAAAGAATAGTACAATATTATCATCAGAAGAGTGTAAGTTTTGAAAGATACTGTTGGATTCTACAACCTTATTTATTTCGTGATCATCAAAGAAAATAGACACGCGTTGATGTCTTTTGTTCTATATATAGCTTAAGCGGGCTCTCTGACATTCTGTTAACTTAAAAATAATAAATTTTTCAGATAGCTTTTTTAAATAAGTTATGTAATGTAATTTTTGCCTGCTTCGATGGCCTAGTGGTTAGCGTAAGTGCCACTCACCGCGAGGTCTTGGGCTCGATTCCCGGGTCGGGCAAAATCGCAGTTGCAGCACGGAGTTGGAATTGTGCCCGGTGGGTGGCGATAGGCTCACTAATATCCCATGAGCTCTAAACATAACAGATGAAGTGTGGGTATTGTATACCTCTGCCACATCCTTTTGGGTAACAAAGGCAAGGTAAATAAAAAAAAAAGCAACAACAAATCCAATGCATTAAACTACCGCAAATATCCACTCTATTATGTCCATCCTAAGGTTGCCTGGAAGAGATCGCGTCAAGCGATAAGGCCGCCATTTGTACGTTATAGTTTTAAGTACCTATTTCCTTGTATGTTTGTTACAAATTTGATGTGCAAATAAAGGTTTCTCTATCTGTCTATCTAAAGGCGGGATGTTATGGTATTTTTATTTTCCAATGCTTTTCTATGCTTTAGCCTAGTGTAGCTTTAAAATACAAAATCAGTATTTCAAAGCTACACAAATATCAGTTCGTTAATGTGACTGCTTCACATACTAACCTCCTTCAATCAAACAATAATATATTTGATTTATAGCCTCATCAAACCTTCGCAATTACATTACTTGAACTGCAAACATGGTAACATGCACCGACTAATTGCAGTGCAATGCAAGCTCATAAATCTATTTTTTTAGGCTTCGGGTGTGATGAAAGACATTCAAGGCGCTTGACCATCTAACTGATTCGCACTACATTTCACACTATATGCAATTATGTTGAATACACGGTTGGCGTATCGGTTAAAGCGATCCTCCACCGCTTTCAACTACGACTGGCTGGTGTTGTAGGTTCGATCCGAACACGGGACAAATCTTTAGTGTGATCCGCAAAGATTTGTTCTGACTTTGGGTATGCTCTGTGTGTGTAAAATGTATGTTTGTGAACACCCCCGCGATACAGGAATTATTTCTACATGTATGGCTATTCCGTAAAGGTGACTTATTTCCAGTCGATTTCGAAAGCAATTAATAATTTCGTTTGAAACCGGTTCATCTCGGATTTAGTGCATCCTTATTCCCATACATATACGGTTGATAACTGCTTGGCAAAAAAATTGACAGCTTGCCAGTTACTATCCTCTTGCAGATTTGACAGCTTTACAGGCAAGTAACGCAATTTCTTATGTCAAAATCGGAAACTGGTCATGGAGCAGTTTCTCAGTGATTTCTTGTACTTTGGCGAGATAAAATAATGATATTTAAAAGGTTTTTTTACTTCAGATTAACGTTATACAACAAATCAATAACTGTTTAATACTAATGTATATCATAAAATACTAATTAAATACGTAATGCAATAGAATTTAGGTCATATTATTTTCAGTCATAGATCTCGAAATTTTTCATACGAAAACTTTTAAATATGACAAGTAGCACGAATTATGCCAGTCTGGGATATAAAAAGCACTAAATGAAAATAATGTATCTTCAAAATATTGAAACATTAATATTATGTAGCTAGGTTGTAGGCTTCCTCTTTCTCGCCAAACTAAACAAATTTTAATGAATTCTGGCACACGGGTAAGTGCTTTTTATCGACGTAGTTCAAATCTAGTTACATACTTTAATAAAAAATGAAAACCTGATTCATTCCATTTCATGTATGGTGGAGACCTTTGCCCAACAATGGGACAATACAGGTTATGCACCAGATAATGTAACTACTTACATTCTGTATTCACGATTATTAATTTATTTGGAGTTTACATTTATAATTTCTTATGTACGTAACGTAGTGTCTATGTCTATGATAATTATGTGAGAGAAATAAGAATATATTAAAGAAAAATCAGAAGTTTTGAAATTTTTTATTATTTCACAGAATTTCAGGAACATTTCTTCTAATGTTCGCTGTTCTTGCACTTATGAAACTTAAGTCTAAAAAAATGTTTAGCTCTGAAATCACCCGCCGCTATCATCTTTATCATAATACTATTATAATATAGGTGTGCTATATTCGTGTAATGTACCTGAAAGACAAAAAACATTACAACACAAGTGAGAGATATTTTATGTAATTTCATCGTGTCACGGAGGACTAAGTAGAAATTATAACGCATACTCACTGTTTCTAGTACATAGCAGTAGCAAAGAGTTAAAATCACATTTATATATCGTTTTTATAGTTGTCTTAAAAGATTATCTTGAACTTTGATATATTTTGTTTTGTATTGAGGATAACTTTTTTTTCCATCACATCGCGTTCCATTCTTATTTTATTTAATTTTATGCACTCGTTTTACACTAAAGAGAAAATCTCTCCGAAAATACCTCTTACCATAATGACTTATATTGTGTTTGTTGTTATAATATGTACAATTTTCTTTTGATATAATCAGTTAAATAATTTGAGTTTTATTGTTTGAATTTGTTACTTTCTTTATTCAGTTTAAAGCTATTTATATGCTTTTTGTTGTAATGAAACGTTCCAATTTTCTTCAGTCAAAGACATTAGTTGCCACAGAGTAAAAATGCATTTTAGTAGGTGTCAACAAGAAGGTTTTATCCATACAAATAAATAAAATTTAATTGTCTGTTTTTATTTTAATGCCAAAATATTTATAGTTATTTGAACGATACTTATTTATAAAATCCAGTTTTAATTTATTTAGCTACCACGCAGACAAATCCGCGAGCGAAAGTCAGTTCGTTAATTTTATTATTTTATTCTCGCGATCTACTGAATATTGAACTGATATTTGAGATTACGCTAAACGTCACGGGAGTGGAGCTGTAAGGTTTAATGCGGGTCAAAACGTGGGCGTAGCTATTACTAATATAATGAATTCCACGCAAACGAGGTGGCGGGAAAAGTAGTTAGGATGTTCAAGTTAAATATTGAAAGCCCAAAAACTTAATTTTTATGATTTTGTGTTTATACTCTTTATAGCTGGCGAAACCTCACGGTAAGCGGCCGCAAATTTCACCTTTGTTTTAATACTAAAAATATTTTTCTTTTTTTTTTTAGTGGCAGTCAGCAATTTTATATTTTTCTGCAAAAATATATTTTTAAAAATGTAGAAGTCATATTTCACTCTTTACATCAATTTCAAATGTAGTTTAAAAAGTATTATTTTATTGTTAAATAGCTTCTGCCCGTGGCTTCGTCCCCGTTAATTTCGATATTTCTGAGTTATTATATCTTTCAAAATTGAAAAACCTGCCTAATTTACCCCCTTTGGGAGTTACATTTCGAAAAAATCTATCCCAAATTCATCTACAAAATTTATTTTATTTACTTGTAAGGAGCATAATTATTAACATAATTATACAGGCAGACAAAATCCAAAAAATATGTTTCGGCTTCTACTGCTGTTCTAGTCTCCTCTTATTGATTTTTCTTAAATGTGTTCGACAGGCATTTATAATTTTAAATTTTATTATATCTATGGATTAGCTTTTATTAATAAAACCATTAAACTTTTTATTACGACAAGTGATTTCAACCACAGATAAAACATCATTAACTAATAGAGTGCGCGCCACAACTCAGTAAAAAACTGTAAAACAAAATAATTTTTACTTCCATTAAAACTATAACACAACAATAAAAGTGGATAAATTTGTATATTCCTCGTCCTATTAAATAAGAAATAATTTAATATCAGTTGATAATTTACAAATTGGTCATTTCCATTCAGTTTTGCCTATTGTCGTAAGCCATTATTAATAACACGCACTCTGATTTTTTGCTATTTCGAAATGAGTTTTTAAGCGTAAGTATTAATATCAGGCAAGTAACCAGGAGAGTAATCCGTGGTTTCGTTATGTCAAAAATGCATGTTTTGAGTGAAAGAATTACTAATTGACAGAAACTATTTGTTAAGAAACCAAAATCTCAAATAGCGAATAAGCCCACGGGTGTCATTTTTTTTAAAATAATAATATAAAAATAACTAATTCCTCCTTGCGGTTTTACTTGCTTCAATATCACTAAGCAAATCGCTCTTGTGAATTGTAACGTGATGTTAAAATTAGCCTTCACAATCCTACCAGTAAGTAGTTCTAGAGATTAGCAAGTTCAAATGAACAAACACGAAAAATACGCCAATACATTATTATTATTTATTTACTGGCAGTTGTATTTTTTAAGAACGGGCGTGTTCTTGGCATAACTATGGGCTATTTACAAACATACATTTCACACACACAAAGCACACTAAGAGTCAGAACAAATCTTTGCGGATCACAGAAGATTTGTCCCGTGTGGGGATCGAACCCACAACACCAGCGCAGTTGAAAGTGGCGAGGCAACCGCTTTGGTATAAACTTGAATAAAAAGTACGCTACTATTGAATAAAGAAACTATTGTATAGGTATACTAGCGACCCGCCCCGGCTTCGCACGGGTACAATGCTGATACTAAATACACTACAGAAAAACTGTGAACGTTGTATACAGGGTTATTGGGTAAGTCGACCTAGATCCGTTAAGAGGTGGTAGTTCCCATCATTTCTGACTGATCTGACTATGAAACACCCCACCCTAAACCTAACCGTTTTCGAGATATTGGACTTAGAAGGTTTTTTTAAAAAATATCCCGATTTCTTAACTATAGCCTATTTTTTTTGTATCCTATGCCTTTTATTTTTTTTTAATTCTGATTTTTGTGTGCCAGATAAGTTTGTTTATAATTCTCAACCCAAAAAGTGCAAGTATCTGAACCAATGGGATCGTAGTAGACGATTGATACCGTAAAAAAGTAATTAATTTGAAAAAAAAAAATTGTTTCTTTTAGTAATATTTAAAAAAAAATCTATGGCGTTAGTTCTGCAGATGTTTTAAATAATATCTACGTTCCATTAGCTATCCAACAAGGTATCACAAGCTAGGGTCTTATCACAATTCATAGAAAAAAAATCGATAAAAGGCTCTCAGGTAGCAGTACAAATTTGGGTTCTTTGGTCCTATTGTTCTTCCACGGAGCTGTGGTGCGTGCGAGCGGGACAAACTGACCAGGTGCAAGCGAGATAAAATAATCCCGGCCAATTTGTTGTTATTGTTTCGTTTTAGTCTGCTTCCGTGATTCGTCCGTAGTAGATGCGATATTTAGTGCTCTTCATTTCTTACCCGACTTGGCTTGTATTTCTGGACTGTTTCCTACAAATTGTGACTGTGCTTGTTAACTGGACTTTAAATTGTGCTTCTGAATTGGAACTGTTGAAGATGGCAACCTTCACGAACGAGGAATACGCGGATATTCTACTTTGTTATGGGTACTGCAATGGTGTTTCTGCACGAGCTCGTGACGAATACATTGCACGTTATCCCGGCCGCCGAATACCGGATGTCACTGTCTTTGACGGCGCTTACCGGCGACTCAGAGAGACTGGCTCTGTTTTAAGGCAGACCGAGCAGACCTAGGCCGACCACGGATCATTGTTGATGATGAAGATGAAGATAATCAAATAGTTCAACAGTTTAGAGCGGATCCAACTACTTCAACTAATGCTGTTGCCCGAGAACTTGGACTCTCGCAGTGGAAAGTGTGGTTTACGGTGAATACTGCAGGCCTCTACCCCTATCACTACACGCCAGTACATGTTATCGAAGAGGGAGATCCAGTGAGGAGGTTAGACTTTTGTAGATTTATGCTTCATGGAGATTTAGAAGACCCAGCATTTTTAAAACAAATCTTGTGGACAGATGAATCAAAATTTGATAAAGATGGAATTACAAATTACCACAACGCTCATTATTGGGCCCCAAAAGCGCAAAAAAATCCTAACCAGAAGAGGACAAAAGCCGCACAAAGAAGATTTAGTTTAAATGTCTGGATGGGAATCATAGCAAACAAATTAATTGGGCCCTTCTTTCTACCTGATAATTTAAACGGAGAATTTTACGAACATTTTCTAAGAGAAGAGTTACCAAATTTATTAGAGGATTTACCCCTAAATCTGATTAGAAACATGAAGTTCCAACACGACGGTTGCCTTGCACATTACAGAAGAGGGGTCAGGGAATGGCTAGACAACGAGTATCCTAATAGGTGGATCGGAAGAGGTGGACCCATACCGTGGCCAGCAAGAAGTCCTGACCTGACTCCCATGGATTTTTATGTGTGGGGACACATGAAGACATTAGTCTACAATGAGAATAATCCAATTGAAACTATTGACATATTAAGACAGAAGATTATTGAGGCTGCTGACGAAATTCGAAGAGACTTAACGACTGTAGTAGTTAAAAGCGGACTAAGACACCGAATGAGAGTGTGTGTGCGAAACAGAGGCGGCCATGTAGAACAAGATTTATAAATTTAAATAAATGTTGTTTAATAATTATTTGTATTGTTTTATTTCGTTTCCTGGCCCAAAAGAGAAGTTTAATCTTAAGTACCATTGTTTTTTTTTACTACCTGGGAGCCTTTTATCGATTTTTTTTCTATGAATTGTGATAAGACCCTAGCTTGTGATACCTTGTTGGATAGCTAATGGAACGTAGATATTATTTAAAACATCTGCAGAACTAACGCCATAGATTTTTTTTTAAATATTACTAAAAGAAACAATTTTTTTTTTTCAAATTAATTACTTTTTTACGGTATCAATCGTCTACTACGATCCCATTGGTTCAGATACTTGCACTTTTTGGGTTGAGAATTATAAACAAACTTATCTGGCACACAAAAATCAGAATTAAAAAAAAATAAAAGGCATAGGATACAAAAAAAATAGGCTATAGTTAAGAAATCGGGATATTTTTTAAAAAAACCTTCTAAGTCCAATATCTCGAAAACGGTTAGGTTTAGGGTGGGGTGTTTCATAGTCAGATCAGTCAGAAATGATGGGAACTACCACCTCTTAACGGATCTAGGTCGACTTACCCAATAACCCTGTATAAAAACACAGCGGCCCGCTCCGGATTCGCACGGGTATATAATATATAGCCTATGTCACTCACTGAAAAAATGATTAAAATCGATCCAGTAGTTTGATTTATTCATTACTGCCCGTGGCCCGCACGCGTTAAATTTGGAGTAAAACAATTCCCCCTTTCTATGCATGTATTATACATAAAAACCTTCCTCTTGAATCACTCTATCTATTGGAAAAAACCGCATCAAAATCCGTTGCGTAGTTTTAAAGATTTAAGCGCACATAGGGACAGAAAAGGCGACTTTGTTTTATACTATGTAGTGATAAAACTATTATAGAGTACCTATAGAGTACCTATAGTATTACTAGTACTATAGAGTAGTAAGTATTTTTCTTGTTCTGTTTATTGAATTATTTGTTAACACTACAACCATTAGTAGTTTCTACTAACCATCGACTATCCCGTGACAGATTTTTTTTAATCTTCATTAATATCCCTCAGTGAAACCGTCATTACCACCTACTCAACCGTTACTTTTATCATAGAAAGTATTGGTTTTATCAAGTGTTTATAGGTAGACTACCGAGCGCTGTGTTTTCATACTAACGTAATATGGGTTTAATAATATTATTAAGTTTTTATAAAAAAAAAACATATCTTATATAAAATGATTCCACGGTCGGCATAGTGGTTAAAGTGGTCGCCTCGCCGCTTTCAACTGCGCTGGTGTTGTTGGTTCGATCCCCAAATGGGACAACTCTTTGTCTGATTCGCAAAGATTACCTATTTCTGACTCTGACTGTGCTCTGTATGTGTGACATGTATGTTTGTAAACACCCAGGAGTTATTGCTAGAGCGGGCGTCGTTTAAAAAAAAAAATGTTAGCGCCTATTATGTCATAATTGTTTTAATCATTAATTGAGTTCTTTACAAACTGAAAACTTTATAATTTTGATAAAATAATGGGCGCCAACAAACATGCATTTTATATGTTAATTTACTTAAAATAATAGTTAAAACTAATTACGTTGGCCGCCGCCAGAGGGCCGAAAGGAAACCAAATTAACTTTAAATAAAACTTTAATCAAAAATATAATTGGAATTATATGCCTACATTTTAAGATAGGTGACTAACGCTCGATGTTAGAAACGAAAGTGCACCAATCTGGTAAAATGTTTGTATGGCGCAACGTTCACCGTTCATATTGCTGACCCTGCGCCACGGCTCATGTAGCTCCAAAGATATGCCTGATGCATACGTAACAAACTTAATTATTAAAAAAACAAAAAACCCGACTGCTTAAAAAAAAGAACTAAAAAGATAAAAACAAGTATAGCATTATCTACATTAAATTCATTAACAACAAATGAAATATGTCAAACTAAATTCTTTATGATGTTGCAGGCGGTGACAAACGAAGTTATATAGTAGTAACAAAGTAGGTATTGTTTGTCTGCAACATCATAAAGAATTTAGTTAGACATATTTCATTTGTCAAAATCCGTCTAGCCGTTTGGGCTGTAGGGCGTGCCAAAGAAATAGACATACATACATACATACATACATACATACATACATACATACATACATACATACATACATACATACGCTCGAAAAACATAACCCTCCTTCTGACGCAGTCGGGTAATAATATTAAAGGTAAACCCATATTACTTTTGTATGGAAAACAGCCAAGCAATTTTATTGTTCCTCCTTAACCGCGGCACTCAATCACGTCGCCATCATTACCCAACGCTCTGATAACTTTAGAGGACGATATCATTTAGATGTTTCCGAATCTTGTGGTTTATGGCATTGTGAGATTGTAACTCATGTTATTGATAGTGTTTTAAAGTTATATATAACGAAGATGTGGCTGGAAGTACTGGAAGAGGTTGGCTGCGGAAGGCATACATAGACCAGATAAGTGGCGTTCTTCAGAAAGCTCGAAAAACTACACAATACAGACGAGCATGTATGATGAGATGTTTTCCTAGCGTAGGCATCCACTTAACAACACACAATTGTAATGTGTATACTATCCTAGATATAAGTCATTGGTTGTCTTGCTATGTAAAAGAAATTTTGTATGCACCTAATTTGTAATAAATAAAATTGATTGAATGTATAAATATTGAGGCAGCGATAGAAGTATACAAAGAGCGTATCAAATGGCTTTCTATCGTGTTTGTTTATCCCCGTGGGATAAAGGAAGGATTTTATGTGTGTATTTATGTATGTTTTATATAACTCTGATATATGTTACTAAATTTACCAAGCATTTGGTGTGGTTTGTTGAAAAAGTCACGCTTAATGGCTAGATTGCCAAAACTCATTTGAGTGAAGTAGAAAAGGGGTCAGCGTGCAATCCTCAAGGTCGCTGCAGGTCTCCCTTTCGGACTGATGATCTGTACAGAGACTGGGACGTCCTGAAGGTTCGACAGACTTTTGTTCTGCGTATTGTGATCAATAAATAAATTAGAGAAAGAAAGAAAATTTAATGAATAAATAAATTATATAGTTGTTATTAAAACCGATGTGAGGTGAAGACATTATTATTGAGAATACGGGTTACTCACTCTAGAGTGCTAGACGTCGTGCGGAGGCGACGACACGCGAATAATAGCCCAGTTGATGAATTTACGTTACTTTAGCCGGGATATGCCGACTAGTTTCGAATCTAGTACGTAGGTACTAGATTTGAAACTAGTCGGCATATCCCGGCTAAAGTAACGTGAGTAACACGTATTCTCAATAATAATAGATATATAGTTGTTTAACAAAATAACCAAATATAATTTGTTTTATTGTATTACTCCCACGATGATCTAGTATGCATAGCGAGAGCGTATGCACCTTCTCACCGAAGGTCTCGCGTTCTTATTCCGGGTCGTGCAAAGTGTTATTAATAATTATGTTATGTTAGGATATTACACATTTTGCCAAATCCGACGCTCACGCGCGGATAACACCCACCCATGCGCATGTTTTCTATCATGTAGGTAACAAAGAGACATATTGATTGAAAATACGTTGCTAAATCGGAGGACTAAAATAGCTTCTGTGTATCTACTATAGAGCGGGCATATACCTAGAGGAGACTATACAGTATACTGAAGTAGCCATATTATTAGACAATAAGAAAGGGTTGATTATTTATCATGTTTTTTTTCCAGTCCTCCCTAGAGGACAGGAAACACACACAACTTCACCACCTTTGGCACATTTTCATATCAATTCTTGCGGTAAAGAAGTCTCAAATTAAAACACAATTAATATTTGACGAGCTTTAATAACAACTATAAAAAATCATTAGATGATTTACAAAACCACGCTAACATACTTATTTACGATTTCTCATACATAATTGTAGTTTTGTGTCGCACCGTTACTATTTTAAAGCCCTCGGATGAGAATGATTGGGCATTTTGGTCATTTTAGGGCAAATGAGATCTACATTATGCCTAATGAGATGGATGACGGATGTATGCTTTCTAAAGTCATCGTGATGGACAAATCTACATGTAACGCGTTTCGTTTCATTGTGTGTACACACGGCTTTACATAAAGTCTTACATTGCCAGTATAAGCTGGTCTCAAAGTATATACAATATGAGGAGACTATAGGGATAGTCGATGTGGCTTCATTTCTATAACCTACGAGGTACAGTACCAAACAATAATCCAACCGAGAGGTAGGAAATTAAATTATTATTATTTTTATTCTTTAAAATTTTAATATTATCATGTTTTTATTATTTATATATTAAAAAATAAATTTAAATGCAAATACTTTCTTATTAACTGCAATGAACGTCTAACATCACCGCGTGGGGTATCGTAGAATTCTAGCGCTTTCTCGCTAGCGGTGTCTCTCGCTGTAAAGCATATCCCGATTAAAATACTCGTGACGGATGTAACTTTGCCTTTTTTATTATTTATGTTTTTAAATTTTTCATTTAATTTCTTTTGTTTCTTTTTCTTTGTGTTAAGTTTTAAGATTAGTATCCGTACTGGAGTAAAATTATTTTCTTTCTTCTTTTTAGACATGTACCAAGTTCACGAAAAAAATTTTAGAGGTAAAAAATTAGAGGTTCCGTATTTTAAATGTAGCGATCGAAACTACAAACTCCATAAACATCCATAGTCTAATAACAAAAGAGACGCTGTTGATGAGTCAGTAATGCATGGCCGAAAGTATAAGTTATACAATATTAATATGAAGCTATAAATCATTGAAATTGCAACAAGATCCTGTTTAGCGCATCATAAAATTAATTGATCACTAAAATCAGCAAATGCGGTTGTAATCCGCTGAGATTAATGATACGTTAATACAACGGGTTTTATGACTGAGTGCTTTATTTTTTAACACGCTTATATTAGCTTCACCTGTATGTTTGTTTGTTTGTTTGTTTGTTTGTTTGTTTGTTTGTATGTAACCGACTCCTTTGGACTCGATTTTGACCCACTTCAAACGGACAGATTTAATTCAAACTTTCTACACTTGTAAAGAATCAGCGACAATATAATAATTTCATAAATTTATCTCATTATCCTGATTAGGATCGCCAGGATTAAAAAAAAACTAAAAAACACGCTTTTAAATAACATCAAACTAAAAAGTGAAAAATAAATATAGTTTAAAAAAACTAAAAAAACACGCTTTTAAAGCACATCAAACTAAAAAGTGAAAAATAATTCTTATTATAACCTGAAAATAATAATAAACGAAAAATACTAGTACTATTGTGAAAAAAAGCGTGGGTCGCTCGATAGACGAAAAATATGGCACAGAGCGCCCCACGCTTTTTTTCACAATAGTACTAGTATTTTTCGTTTATTATTATTTTCAGGTTATAATAAGAATTATTTTTCACTTTTTAGTTTGATGTGCTTTAAAAGCGTGTTTTTTTAGTTTTTTTTTAACTGTGGAAATATTTTCTGTGTATAAATCTTATGGGGTTAAAGATCCTTGTACATGAGCGGAGTGGAACGACTTGGAATTTTTTATACTAAGTAAGTTATGTTGATCGTAAAACAATTGAATTGATTATTTTTGTAAAATGCAGTATCTCCATAAAGCGATTCATGCGTATTATTTTGATATTTTATTATTGTTTTTCTTAAATTACCTGAAGCTACACGGATATTTGCATCAAGCAGTCATCATTTCATGTTCCTAAGCTGATCCTGTAAGGTACAGCTCTTCAATCTTTAGGAGTGCGGGGATAATTCTTTAAATATAGGCATCTTATGGCCGTGTACTGTATTATTTCAAGTAATTGTACTGTAATTTATAAACACAGATAAGGCGAGACGTTGAATATTAAATAATAGCAGGCCTGTAACTAATACATGCCCTACTGCTGGGCTGAGGCCTCTTCTCGTGATGAGAAGGGTTAGGGCATAGTCCACCACGCTGGCCAAGTGCGGATTGGTAGACTTCACACACCCTCGAGCACTTTTTATTCACTCGTCTGAGAGTGACTGCATGTCTATGCAGGTTCTCACAATGTTATACTTCAAATTTAGCGAGCGATAATATATAATTATATGATAAATACACACATATCTTCGAGGCGAGTAGGATATATCTTTATATATATGATAGCAGTCTATCATATATATAAAGATATATATTATAAAGATTCAGGCTATTCTTTTGCCAAGTGAGCAAATAACTTAACTCCTAACGGTATTAAAGCAAATAAGTAAGCTCCTTGGACTACAAATCTACGCCTGAAGCTACAATTTGCATTGTGTCGCAGTCATCTATCTGCGGTATCTATTTTAGAGAAACTGTTGTTTGAGTCCGACTTAATGTTAGTAATAAGAGTTCGTTTGACGGTCAGATCGGCCGTTGTTATTTCCGTGAATAGAGACATTCTGGAATTTAGTGCTTTAAGGACAGGCAGTTCCACGAAATTTATTTGTTTGAATTCTAACGCGTGCTGCGTCGTTAATAGCATGATTATTGCATGACTGACTGGCTTCACTCTACGAGCAAAATGGTCACTTTTTGGTACATTTTAATTTGTTTTTGGAATACTGGGTAATTTTTTTTTTTAATTCTTATAGCTTTCCCTGAAAATCACGAAATAAGTTCATTCATTCAAGTCATTGAAGTTTATTTAGATGGTGATTTTTAGGTTTCTTTTTTAAATAATATTAAGCAATTTTTTAACTATTCAGTTCGGTTACTGTTTTTTGTTACTTCTTCTGTTTACAGTATTTTTTTGTGTAGTAACATACTTTATAGTTTTCTTTACACTGGAAGTACAGACATCTGTCTTTTCGACAGGTTTCAAACTGCCTAGCCTCAAAGTGAAATGGTTGACACCGCGAAGCTGTTTTTACTGTGAAATAGTTTGTGTTATCTTTATAATTTTGGCGTCAGAGAGATTAATTTTATGACTGACCCAACTGATGTGTCAGTCAAACAACTCAAGCGAAGCTTTGTGAACGAATTCTATATAGTAAGTATCTGTTAAATTCGAGCACAATTGCAGCCGAACCAAAAGAACAGAGTTATACTATTACTCTAATAAATTGGAATACAATTCTTGTGCTCCAGATTGCATAGGCGATGGTTCCTTACATTATCAGATTCGTTTTTAATAGATCAATGAAGAAATAGATAACTTAGTACCTTCATAGTCGAGTGAAATACCATTCTCGTAATCATTTGTGGTCAATAATTAATTGTAGAAAGTTATGTAAACACATTTTTTTTCGCATCACCGCCATTTTAGAATGTTAAGGGGAGATATAGATTTATTAATAACGCCTTTGTTTATTACCCTACACATAACAAATTCCTCTTTTATGATTTTAATAGCCCCATCTTTTGATAAACGCTAATGAACACGAAAAGCTCACGCCTGCTCACGCAGTCATTGCGTAATATTGACATTCAAAGGAATTGAATTAGAATGTTGATACATAACACGTAACATAATCACGCCTTTATTACATAAAAGGATGTGGTAGTGTGGATATACCACCTACACTTCACCTGTTATGTTTGGGTCCCATGTGATTGGGTGGCTGAATGATATTATTACCGTGGTCAACGGTATGGATGTCACATTATGCATATGAAAAGAATCAATCTAAATAAACCATTTCTTGTGATATTGTTTGTTCCTAATGAACATAAAAAAACCTACATAGTGTGCGCCCTTTTTGTTTCTTTAAGGGTGTTATTTCATCTACATCGATTACTATTATTATGATATTTCTCTTTATTTATTATTTAACCTATTTCATATATTTTAAATATGATTTATAAAAAATACAAAAAAAACATTTTAAAATATAAAAAACAGTGTCCCACTGACATCAGGTGCAGGTACCAAGCCGATGGTTAGGGCTCCAGAGAGAGGAACCTCCTCACGATGCAAGCCGTGTCCAAAAGTACCGCCTTTTGTATCTGGCTCTTGGTCCAGCTGCCTAACGCGAGCCTCGAGACCGAGGTGGTCGAGGCCTTCTCTATTATTATTATTATCCATTATTATCGATCGTCGCAAAACAGAACGCTGCGCATGCGTGGTGCGCTCTTATTGTCTCTTAAACGTCAAAAGTATTGATTAAGAGAAATGCATCGATCGACTTCGATTTCGGTATAATAGTATCCTTTTGGTATCTACCAGGCACAATTCCAGACTTCGTACTGCTACTGAGAAAAATCTAGAGGCAAATCCTAAAAACAATTTTATAGCACTTTTGTGCGCCTCTGGGTTCAAACAGTCCGCAAATTATACCACTAGACCGCGAGGCACGTTGATAGTTTTTATAAATCAGCGTTATTATAATTCGATTTGGTAGCATACAGTAATTTGTGTGTCGGTTCATTCAGCCGGTAAATCATCACTTTCACTGCTTTGTTTCATAACAGAAAGATGAACCTTGTAATTGCCTCTGTCCGATCTATGAGAAGCTGTGGCTAGAAGAGGTAACGTCTAAGGCAAAGACTGTTGACTTAACTTTCTCTATGTTATCTATACCTACTAAAATTATAAAACTAAAGAGTGAGTTTGTTTGTTTGTTTGATAGAGCATGCTTTTGTTGGATAGTCAACTTATTGAGGTAGGCTTTAAACTATTTATTATCACTCTACAACCAATATTAGCGGAGCAGCAATATTGCGAAAACGGATAATTATGTTAAATAATGTTAAAAACTGGTGGTAGAGCTCTTGTAAATGAGCTCGAGGGCGGCAGCACCACCGTCTCACCGTTAACCCGCCGCCAAATAGTAGTACTTCCATTACTGTGTTCCAGTTTGGTGGTGAGATCAGGCCCTGAAATTACTGGCACATGTACACAACACCGTAGTCCTCAGCTGCAGCGACGCATCTATAATCTGCTTTTGTGGATTGTTGATGTCCATGGGCTGTACTCCACTTACCATCAGGTGGACTACACGTTCGTTCGCTGTGGGCGTAGTATAAAAAAAAAAGAAAAATAATTAATATTACAAGCAGCAATGTCGCGAGCAACATTTAATCTTGACTAAGAATTACGTATAGTTAATTATTTATTCCACAGGCTTATTTGATAGCAAGAACAATGCCCAGCTGTCATTAACCTATTGTTTTTCTAAAGGGGGTTAGCCTTATGAGTCAACACCCTAACGTAATATGAGTGGCCATTTTGTCAAAATTGTTTTAAAAATTAATTAAATTATATGCAAACTGAAAAACTAAAACAATAATATTGAAAATAGGCGCCAACAAACATGCATTTTAGTACTAAGAAACAGTTGAGAAATTTAGGGTTCTGGTAAGAGACGACCGTAGCTGGATGGCTAAAGCGGCTGCCCGGTGTGCAGTAAGGTCGCAGGTTCAAATCCTGCCGGTCCCATATCTTTTTCAACTGTTTCTTAGTATAATTTGCTAAGCATAGCTTAATGCTATAAAAATAATCAATTAGAAGTTATGCATTTTAGTGTTTTAAATATGATTTGTCTATAAAAATAGATAAACAATTTATAATACCAAAGTTAAACCCATATTGTGTGGAAAACAGCCAATCAATTGTCTTCCCTTAGCGTTTATCGCGGGTAATATTGCGGGTAGGAGCAAGTTATGTATATGAGTGGATTTCCCAAACGACAATTTTTTCTGTCCTCGCTGAAATTCGTATTTGAAAAGAAGAATATTGTATTGAATTGATTTTTATACTATTCTATAGGTAGATATAGGGTGGAGGCAAAAATATTAATGGGCTAGGATGAATTTTAAAGGTAGAAATAAATACCTTAAGTCCAAATTTCGCTTGTCGGTGCAGTCCCCGTACTTTTTTTTACAAACAAAATGACTTATAAGATAATGAATATTAGTAAATTAAGGTTACAACCTACCCTATTTCGTAGGATATTAGTTTCATCATTAATAAATAGCATATATTAGTAAGTTGAGCGAATCGGCTAGAAACCTGATGCATCAAAGTCTAGATACAGAAAAATGCTGATTAAATTTTAACTTTTATGTTTTGCCAAAGCACTGTTATTAAATAAACTGGTTTTGATAAATGAGCTATCATTTTGTCTAAATAGAAGAAGTTTCTTGTAACAAAATTGAGTCTTATTTTTGTTGTTTGTTTTCTTGGTGTTCGACAAAAAATGACTTACATTTATCACTTTTATAAAAAAATATTCTGCCTCGATGGTCTAGTGGTTAGCAGGTTAGGCAGGCGGGTCTCGGGTTCGATTCCCGGGTCGGGCAAAGTGTTATTTGTGAACTTTCCGTCAGAAAATTCACAATAGCAGCACGGAGTTGGAGTTGTACCCGGTGGATTGCGATAGGCTCACCCCCTATCACATGGGACCTAAACACAACAAGTGAAATGTGGGTTTTATATACCTCTGTCTCACCCTTCTGAATAATATCGGCGTGATGTTATGTTATGTTATTATTTGAATATTTTGAAAACTATCTAGCAATATATTTTCAACAATAATCTTCGGTAAGCCAAGTGATTTCATTACTTAATTTTACTTGTGTCAATTCTTTCCAGACCATTTTGTAGTCCATCACCCAATATCAAAATTTTAAAACAAAGAGGTTTTTTTTAATAGGTGTTAAATTCAAATGTGTTAGAATGAGAGTGAATAAAACCATTATACCATAGAAGTATAATAATATAGTTATACTATCTTTGTTTTACTCAAATAAGCATAAGGTTGTCAAATTTAAAATGTGTGAGATTTTTACTTTTATTTATTTATCGAGTTAGAAATATAATTCATTGTTGTATTAAGTCAATGCCGGGAGGGAGCCTGATAATTTGTCACACAGGGTTTTCCCTAGTACAAACTCCAGTCTCTCGTAAAGAAACATAACATTAATGTCACTAGCATTTTGTCACGTTATCTCTTAAGTAAATGCCTTGTTTGTGAACCTTTGTTATGAGAACCATAAAATTTATTATGATTATTAAATCTTATTAATTCTTTTTCGAAACAACCTTTTAGAGGAGACAGAGAAAACAATTTAGGACGATGGCATCCAGACTAAACTACTCACAACTCTTTTATCTTGGTCAATGCCTGACGCATACAACCCTCTCCGAAAGGAGTCAGTGATTATGTACGAGCAACGATCTTAAACAAATAAAAGTGTAAAACATAACTAAATTAGAATCATAAGCTTCCAAATGCAATAAGATAAGACTGAACCCCACAACTCAGGGTATCCTAGTGTGGGGCTCAGTGATACTGTCTACCTGTTCTGAGGTATATTATTTACTTTTTTGTATCAAATAAACAAATATTGTGACATTAACTCGAAATCTTGGTTCGGATATATCGGTAAGTTAAAGACCATGTGAGACTTACCGTAATAATACTGACCTTTGACCGTTATGTAACAATGACAAAAATAAACATATTATTATGTATGTAACTTAAACTCAGTGTGTTCCGCTTTGCGTCTCACCCGTGATAAACTTTCGACAGCCCTACAAGATATTCACAAAAATGTCCCAACATTTGCATACAAGTGCCATAGAAACAGATTAGCTATTATAGCGATAACGGGATGGCTATAATCGGTCAGATAGTGTCGTTTCTACAGTTTGCAATAACAGTGTGGGAGAAATGGTCAAACGGTAAGTCGTTCTCACGCATGGCAAAAACAATCCGAATGGTAATTTTGTTCGGACGAAATGGAGAGCCATTCGTGGCTGATAAAACGCTGGAATAATGTCTGACATGTGAAAAAGTGTGATGGTGAAGGTTTAATTGTTGGGTTGCAGGTAGAGCTTTCGTGAACAAGCTCCCGAGAAATACAATCGTCTCACTTTTAGCCTGTACCAAATAGTAGTGCTGACATTTGTGTTTCAGGTTGGTGGTGTGATTTGGTCCTGAAATTACTGGCACATGACGCATTATATCGTAGTGTACAGTGGGCCAAGCAATTAGGTTTGCAGGGCAAAAACTTCTACACCATACTGAAAACTGACTGCAATAGATATGCATGTGTGAATTACATATTTAATAAGTGTAATATACCCACTATTTAGATAAATAACTCACTTATCAATAACTGGTGTAGTAAGTCTTTACTATGACATAGAAGTTTTTGCCCTGCATAGCTAACTCGTTGGCCCACTGAACATATGTATGTAGACGATGATATTATAAGGACTTATCTAAAATTTCATTTTGTGGTTTGTAGATGTTCAACATTACATAATAGCACGCCTAAAGAGTGTAATAGTCTTATTTGGTAGGCGGTCAGCCTATTGCCATTTACCAGGCACAGTTTCAACTCCGTGCTGCTATTAAAAAATTCCCGTCCAAAAATCCCAAATAGCACATTTGTCTAACCCAGGTATCGAACCCAAGACCAAGTTGAGGTGTTGCTTTCGCTCACCACTACACCAACGAAGCAGTTGTTTTAGGCTCAAATTACCCATGACTACAAAGCGGCATAAACGTTGGTTTATTAAATTCGTCGCATAATGAGGTGTGACTCGTCTTCTCATTTGAACGGTACATAGATGCGTACGGTCCACGGAGGTCCCATATCTTCAATCTTACAAGCACATTGCAAGCCATAATACCACCATGTTTCTCACTCCATTGATCAATCAAAGCAACGAGGCAGCCTAACAAGACTTATCTGTACATACGATCAAGAAATCTTGTTCTAGTACTGATCTTAATATTAAATCTATTGAAAACAGTAGTTGCTTATCATCTTCCTAGATGGGACTAGCTAGATGATAGTGAAGTCATAGTATAAGCCAGTATAGGCCGGTAGGTTAGTAGTAGGTTTTTGTGAACGAACTCATGCTGCCGCCTCTGTATCGGATTGGTTTATAGATTACTAGGGCTTTCAAGGTATATTATCGTAGTCTACAGGATTTAGTGACAAATTTGCAATACTTTTTTTGATGATCGTTAGCACATGCCATGAGGTGGACAGAATGGACTGCACTCCGTTAGCTACATTCAACCTATACTTAACCTGTAAAATTAACATATTTAATACTGGTATATAAATCACAACGCCTTAGAGTTGTGTACAGGTCGAACGCCGCCATTACGTTGATGTAACATGATGACGTCAGGACCTAGTGGAGTGCACAGTTACTGGAGCTACCTCCACCAGTCTCTGCTCGATAAGCTTTTGCCTGCAAGAGTACATACATCCTGACATTCCTGACAAACTTTAGCATAAATAATATTAGTGAAATGAAATGAAATGAAATGAAAAATGAAAAAATATTTATTCAATAAACATGCCTTAAATAAAAAACAATAATTCCGCCAAACTGCATAGCAGTTTGTTGGCAGAAAAAGCTCCCTTTTTACATCCGCATATTATCTGCATAGTAGGATAGTATTTGCTTATCATCCAGGGCAATGTGATCTATCATGGTTGTTTATGGCTAGCATTATGGTCGCTATTCATTGCCAATGAGTACAAGATAAGCAGTGACATCTGACGGCCACAGTGTCTATTCATGCTTATTTCAAAATAGATAGAGATCTAGATGATCGTGTAGAACTCGGGCTTTTATTATATTATGTACTAGCACAGATTAAATAATACGAGTAGTACGAATTTTTAATAAAAAGTGGCCTATGTTCTTTTTGAAGTCTTCAACTATCTTCACACTATTTTTTCTTTTTGTTTTGTTAAAGTTTACTAGTTATTTGCAGATACACATTACTTGTGTTCTTGTTGACAAAGTTTAATCAAGGGCGGTCAGAAGCTTTTAGGTATACAAACAAAAAATGCTTCCTCTTTATAATATATGATAGATTACGGATGTATGTAAGTATATAACTAATATTATAGCGTTAAGCCTTTACATAACAGTCGAAGTATAGAATAGAATAGAATAGAATATATTTTATTGTATTGAATGTAGGTATTACAAATTAAGATATTACATTTTCAATGGAAGCTATATACGTTCTGCCTGTAAGGCGTGCAAAAGTTACATTATATAAGAAGTAAAATAACAAGGTTAAAATGAATCACTATTTGAACTTAATATTACGTACATAAAAACATATGTAATATGTATGTAGTATGTATATACAAAGATGTGTTAATACATACCCTCATTTTATCTGATTATGTTTAGGTACCATACTTTCCTAGGTTGAATCCAGCTTTTGAGCCAGAGAGGTTCATATAAACAAATTCTAGGATACTTTCGAAAAACATAAAAAAATCTACAGTCCCAGCTAAGGCCCCGGGGAGGTCATGACTGGCCTTCTTTGATACCTTTAACCAAACGATATTTACAGAAATGGCAATATTTTTATGATTTTTCTTTAACATAACCTTTTGTATAAACAAATATCTATGACTAATTTGGTATTCTGTGATCATTATCTATAGTTTTAATGTTATGTCATTTGTTTTACATTTAGTTTGCGAAACTCGGACGGAAGTATCAAATATTGTCTATGTATCTAGTTCAAACGTAACCACTATATTTTGCTAAATGAGTTACTAACTTCAATTAAATAATTATCATTTTCTAAAAAAAGTGAGGTCTTTGCATGATGAGGGATAATTGGTAAACCAGTTTTTAATTTACTGTCAAGTCTGAGGTAGCCTCAAGAATCTAGGATTCTGTCCCAATATTCAAATGTTACATAATACAAAATCAAAAATTACTTTGTAAAGTAATTTATTGATCTTCATGTAAAGAAAAACATTAATGGAAAAATATTGAATACAGTGCAAGATAATAAAAAAATCATATATTTTTGAGTTTATGAAAAGTCAGAACAAAATACATCTACGCGTTCGGCCCAGGTGCTCCAGCTCTCTAACCACGGCTTGCCACTTTTGACATTTAGATGCATGCAACATGACGCAGATGTCAACATAGAAATGTCAACTTATATCTTTTGATGTTTTGTTGATAATAATTACGATAAAGTCGAATCAACTTGTTAAAAGTGTCAAGTTGTGCTAAGACAGAAAGGGTTCAACTATTACGCTACTGTTTCGTGATGGTTATAATCTCTAGTAGATGTCAATGATTGAAATTCCCACCTAATTCAAAAAAAATACAGGAAAATAGTATATGACTAAATATTGTATCGTTGATAAGTTCAGTACCGTAAATACGTCAAAACGATTATAATTCCTAGTTCATTTTCGGGAAGATGAAGAGATATTTTTATTTCGTTAAATTATTTTATAAAGATCTCTAAAATGGTACTATTAATTTTGTTTAGAACGGAAACAAAGTCTGTTTTCAATTAAAATGTAGGTTGTCGGGTGAGTATTTAAAACAGTTTAAATACTCACCCGACAACCTACATGCGGTTTTTGGCCATCAGATGTCGTAAATATAAATAGTCTTACCATCTAACGTTTTTGAAAACGAATCCTACACTATTTGCAAATATAAATATACATCTATTAAAAATATATTAGATTAGAAAGGAGGTATTCTAGACAATTTACTATCATGTTTTTTAAATAAAATAACTAATAAATGTTAATCGTCTGAATTTTGACACGATTTCATTGTTTCGTGTGATAGACTTTATCGTTTATGAAATAAAAAGTTCGCCGTCTGAGCTAAAGTTGATTTGATAAAATAAAACATTTTCGATTTGATAAAACCCGGTTTTGTACTATATATGAATAATTCTGATGATTTGAATTTTATTACATTTATTTGGCGGTGACTATCCAGTAGATTTTTGGTGAGAAAGGTGACGCATTTGGATAATGTTAAGCACCTAATTACGGACGTATTAAAAAAAACAAGATTAAATATTAATATTAATTAAATGTATGGCAGATTCAGGATTTGGGCTAGAGGAACATGCGTGTAAATGAGCTTTATGATTTGTTAATATAATATATGTGTGTATCTGGGTGAATTTCAACAAGCGTTTTTTTTTTGTCATTTCGGTGGACTTTTTTAATTTCAATGCTATCTATATAATTTTAAGTGAAAAATGAAATTTTAGCCTATTTTATAACATTATGTGTGAGTGCACATCAAATATCATCAAAACTTACATAAATATTTAAGGATGAATTATTTAGAGTCCACTGAAATGAAAACTGTCTACCGAAATGATAAAAAATAAACACTAAAACAACAATCAATAGGCCTCAATCAATCATATCAAGTTGGCCGCTGCAGACACAATCTAGAAAAATGGGGGATATTAACAGACCAGACCCAATATGACTGCGGTGCTCCTCAACAAACGATGTCACATCTGCTGAATTGCCCCTATTGCCCTTACAGCTGCTCTTTGCATGATCTGTACGACGCTACAGAATGCGCAATTGGTGTGGTCACGCATTGGGCGGGAGTAATATAAGTTTTTAGTACCATTAACACGAAAGAAGAAGAAGAAGAAGAAGAAGACCACTGAAATGATAAACTGTGCATTGTTTCTTACTGTGTGATAATTTTTTTAAAACAATATGAACACTACTCAAGCAAATCAGTACTTACGGCGAAATTAAATACACAATTTTGAAAAAAAATAAACGAATCTAGCTCGAGTTATAACAGCCACCGAAATGATCCTACTTTTGTCCCCATATCACTGAAATGATAGACTTACTTTTGAGGTGGGAAACCGCAAGACGTTGGGACTGGTGCGTTCGTGCCTAGAGCTTGAGCCGGCCTGATCCAAAGTGAGGAAAGGTGAGAAGGGCATAACAACGTAATGTTGACGTGGCTATTCTACTAAAACTTACTGTCCTCTGAAATGACAACTTTTTTCGAGACAAAAGTTGACTGCCTGTCAAATCCATGAGAAAGAAGATAAACAAACAAAAATGGTTTATTTCATCGAATATATTATAATTTAATGATAAAAAAAACGATTTAAATCCATATTATGAATATATTTGCAGGGGAAGGTATTTTATGAGCGGAATTAGGTTCGGGACAGACAGGCCACCGTGATGATAAAATGACACTTTGTAATTTTTTTTTTTTGGTATATTATTGGATAGAAATCAATGATTTTTTTTGCCAAGTTAGAGAAGTACAAACTTTTTTGAGAAAAAATATATAAAATAAATAATCAGCACATTGTACTACCATTCTCAGGTTTGCCGTGTATTTTTTTTGCTTGTGCAATTCACCCATATGTTGTGTGTGTCTCCTTCTATTTAGTAGACTATCCGATGCCAAGAGGCGGCAACTACTGCTCATGAACATTCACAATCCACGGAAGCAGATCTTAAAAACTTCGTTACGTCTAAGTATTAGATGTTAGATCTAACATGTCAGTAATTAAAGAGTCTAATCTCAAAGCCCAGTAGGTAAAAAGTGAAGGTTGAAGGTCTTTCTGATGTTTGTTCACAATAACTCTACCACTAATGTATGTATATTCTCTAAATTGCTTTGTGTGAATAAAGCTATTAATTGGGAATAGTACCTCATATTGGACATTTTTTTTAATTATAACAAAATTCGTTTTATTAACAACCTTCACATAAAATAACTGCCAGAAGGCCGTTGTGTAGCATTGTAATTGAATTGCTAATTTAAATAATAATCTAGTGACTGGAGCTTAACTAGTTTTAAGTTCATCGAACTACAAAATATAAACAGTGGGTTTCCTAATGTTTTCTTCTTTTAAAAAGTGATGTGATCTTTTACAGTTCTACTATTTTGCATTTAAAACAAGTTGCATAAAATACATTTTATGAGATAACTGTTGTTTTTGCATAGATATATATTTTTTTCTATTTGGACAAGTCGCTTTAGGTGATATTTAAACATTAGTAAGTGTCTCGTAAAAAAGTAGCTGATTTATATCTGATTGGAGAAACGGTCATAAAATAATATTTTGTTGGAATTATAAATTGAAATGAAATCATATAAGTCTGTTAAAATGTTACGCTTTGAGTATGTTATAAGGATCCTCGTCATTCGAACATTTAAAACAATATGTAACATTATGTAAAACTCGAAGAGGATTCTTAAATTTATTCTTACACGTACATAGAAGCTGACTATGCAAATTACTTATGACCAGATTTTTCAGTCATATTGAATGTGTTCCATTTGCCCTATTGTTAACGAAATTTTGCAAATGGAACAGGCATGAGGTCGATAATTTCGTTTATATTTAGGCATATGGAACACATTCGATATGGTCGAGAAATCTGTTTTTATGTGATTCGTATACTTAGTACATAATATTAATAATATGAACACTTTAGTTAGACGTATAACAAGTTTAGTAACTTTTCTAAACAATTCTTCAAAATTTGTGGTGTAAATCTATTTGGCTAACGATAATCAGAAAATCATATTTAATGGTTGATTCTCACGTATTGTTATTAACATTTAAAACAGCCTAAAACAATTTTTACTTGATTTCTTAAAAAAATCTATAACGAATGTACAGTTAGCAACAAAAGTTGCTGAACTCTTAAAATATTCAAACTTCCATACAAATTAAATTTTTCACATTCAAAACATCTCTAAAATAAAATCACTCGTTATCCATTACTTAAAGTTTTTATTCATTAAATCATTAGTAATTACGATTCCAAATGGCTTTGTTTGTGTGGAGCTACTACTGTTGCTGACGGTACCCTGTCAATCCCAGATGGTTTTGTGCCATAATTTGAAAGATAAGAAGTTTCTTGTAAACGAAAGAGACAAGGTAATTGGTGTAACAATGAAATGTAAAAGTGACGGTTACATACAAACAATGTATGGCAAAGTTCAAAAGTCGTGTTGCGTGACTCTAAACAGTTTTACTTGATGTCAATATTTTTGACGCGTGAGGCGTTTTTCTTTTGGTTAATTGGATATGACTGCCTTGTTGGTCTAGCGGTTAACTTGCGAGGTCTGGGGTTCGATTCCCGGGTAGGGAAAACGCATTATTTGTCATTTATCCGTCACAAAAACGTCCTAAAAGGGTTTTCCTCCATTGGGTCTATGTCTTGTCTTGTCCAGTGGGGCAACCATACGAGCAATATTTAGCCACGTTTTTGATATATTGTTATATGGAGAAACATGACAAAAATGCGACAAAATCTTTCTTGCGCTCGTATGCTTGCCCGGCAGGTTGGACAAGACTGCACACAGTCCAGCTTTAATAAATACATTTTTCGTTTTATCGAGGTAAAGCTAATTAAAGTTATCATATAGGAAAATCAGAATTTTAACTGTGCCGCCTCTAAACTTTAATTTATGTCCCGAAAATTCTGTCTTTTCCCTTTTTATGATGATTGTCAACTAATGAACTAATTTCCAAATTAAATATACAAATATAAAATTTAATCTCAACGGGAGACCAATAGAGTAATTTGAAATGGTGACACAGACTCCATTAAATTGAACATTTCATTGAATATTCATGACTTTCTAGCTAAGACTTGGTATTCACGAATGTGAATTTCTTTCTTTTAATCGTCTTTTAAAGTAGCACGGACTTTTTAAGAAATATGAAGGTCATTCAAGGTTGATTTGATGCATAGACACGATAGCAGAATATTTATGGTTATCTGTATCTCTATGGAAGTGTAAAAACGAAAATCAGCGGCTTTTCTTTTGTTGCTCAAAGAAATGCCTTGTAAATTATCGGATTAATGATTATTGGTTTGTTATGTAAATAGATTAAATCGACTTAGTGAGGATTTTAAGCGAGTTCTATAGTTAGTATATTAGTATAATTATGTGATTGGTGTCTTCATTCTGCATTTTACATTCGCCTTTAGTCTAAATACCGTATTATGGACTTACCTAACACTGACATTTTTATACCACATTATTTATTTATTTTTATTTTATTTAAAAACTTTATATAGGTACAAAATATGTATACAAGGCGGACTTAATACCAGAGGCATTCTTTACCAGTCTACCTTTGGGTGATGCAGAGATTAACAAGGCAGGTGAAGGTGAACATTATATTTTCAATAAGTTAGATTTAAAAAACCGTGACGCATTATTTGATTTTACGATGAATCTAGATAAAAATATGAATCCGTATTAATTAATGCCCAATTTCAGCGATGTATCTATTAAAACATGTGTAGTATTTGACGAATACTTAGTCACAATTTCACAAACCTTTTTAAACCGCCATTAACGGTAAGTAGTTTCTGCGGTTGTTGCTGATGTGGTTCTCCATCTCACTCTCCCGTCCAAAATTTGAATGAGAAAGCGATAGATCGTTTTGGTGAAATTGTTGCTAAGTCGTAAGCTTACTAGAAAAGACTAACAACCAGTTTTTGAGGTCTTTTCCTGATAGTTCTTTTTCGACCTATAAAATATGACCTGACCGAATTTTAAAGTGGCACAAGTTTCACTTGAAAAAATAATTTTTAACAAAAAAAAAACCGACTTCAAAAAGTAGGTAAACTAAAAAGCAAAAAATAAATTTACTTCGCACAAAATAATACGTTTTTTCATTTAGTTAAATAGAAATTATTAAATAATTATTTTATAATTCTGAAGTCGGTGCCAAGTAAATCGGATAATTAAGAACTAAGATTCAGTCAGAAAAACGTTGTTAGAAAGATTGATATTATCTATACAGAGTTATTGTTTACTTGACACCGACTTCAGAATTATAAAATAATTATTTAATAATTTCTATTTAACTAAATGAAAAAACGTATTATTTTGTGCGAAGTAAATTTATTTTTTGCTTTTTAGTTTACCTACTTTTTGAAGTCGGTTTTTTTTTTGTTAAAAATTATTTTATTTTACGATTTTAAGTGATGGGTAGACCGAGCAAGAATGTTTCTCGAAGAGGAGACGACGGTTACTAGAGACGTAAAACTTATTAATAATAATCCCCGTACTCCTAACCGTTGAGGAGTTGTACCTTCCAGCATCAGCTCAGCAACTTAAAATGCAAATATCCAAGTAGTTTTAGGTAATATACGAAACACAAAATTGAGGGTTACCCATGATTTCTCTAGGATCCCATCATCAAATCATGACCTCATATTATGAATATACATAGGTAATATTCAACGTCTCGCCGCATTTGTGTATAACTTGAAAGAATACAGTAAACGGCCTCAAGGAGCCTATATTTAAAGAATTATCCCTGTACTCCTAACCGTTGAGGAGTTGCACCTTCCAGCATCAGCTCAGCAACATAAAATGCTGACTACTAGATGCAAATATCCGAGTAGCTTTAGATAATATACAAAAAATAATATAGAAGCCTTTTAAATTTGAGGGTTGCCCTCGATTTCTCTAGGATCCCATCATCAGAACGTTACTTGAAAAAAATGGGACCACATGACAAGTATATCCTTTCAAACAAAAAAAGAATTTCTCAAATCGGTCCAGGCGTCTTATAGTAATCGGCGAACAAACATAAAAAAAAAAAAAATATACAACCGAATTGAGAACCTCCTCCTTTTTTTGAAGTCGGTTAAAAAACAGTTAGCTTTTATGCTAAGCCCCAATTCCACAGGTGTTGGATAAATCTTATTGGCAGGATACGCATATAACACACATAAATGAAAGAAAGAAAGAAAGAAAAAGCATTTAATTAGACTCATAAAAGGAGTACAATGGTAAAAATAAGGTATGCAAAAGTAAACAAAATAGAACAATAAAATTAAGAATAAGCACAGGCATGGTAAACAAGTGGAACACTCCTGTATGAGACCAAAAAGGAGACTATCTCAGCAATTGCTGCAGTTTAAAATACTACAGCGCTGATTTTCAGATAGCACCTATGTAATGACACTATCGTCAATAAGATTTATATATAGGTAATTCATAAGATAATATAATACTTGATATTAAAATATATAATTTATATAAGAGAATAATAGAAAATATATTAATACTTAAATAAATATGTACAAGCCCTATCTATATGTATATGATAACTGCCACCAAGTATAATCTAATTCATACTAGTATCGTTACAAAGCTGGGATTTATTCTAGGTGTTTTGTATTTCTTGAATTAATAAATATTTTTTTAAATTTAACTTAAAAGTACCCAAAGAGACAGCTGTGTACTTTTTTAACCGACTTCAAAAAAAGGAGGAGGTTCTCAATTCGGTTGTATTTTTTTTTTTTTTTTTTATGTTTGTTCACCGATTACTCGAAGACGCCTGGACCGATTTGAGAAATTCTTTTTTTGTTTGAGAGGATATACTCGTCATGTGGTCCCATTTTTTTCAAGTCACGTTCTGATGATGGAATCTTAGAGAAATCGAGGGCAACCCTCAAATTTAAAAGGCTTCTATATTGTTTTTTGTATATTATCTAAAACTACTTGGATATTTGCATCTAGTAATCAGCATTTTATGTTGAGGAGTTGTACCTTCCAGAATCAGCTCAGCAACATAAAATGCTCCTCCTTTTTTTGAAGTCGGTTAAAAAAGTACACAGCTGTCTTTTTGGGTACTTTTAAGTTAAATTTAAAAAAATATTTATTAATTCAAGAAATACAAAACACCTAGAATAAATCCCAGCTTTGTAACGATACTAGTATGAATTAGATTATACTTGGTGGCAGTTATCATATACATATAGATAGGGCTTGTACATATTTATTTAAGTATTAATATATTTTCTATTATTCTCTTATATAAATATATATTTTAATATCAAGTATTATATTATCTTATGAATTATATATAAATCTTATTGACGATAGTGTCATTACATAGGTGCTATCTGAAAATCAGCGCTGTAGTATTTTAAACTGCAGCAATTGCTGAGATAGTCTCCTTTTTGGACTCATACAGCAGTGTTCCACTTGTTTACCATGCCTGTGCTTATTCTTAATTTTATTGTTCTATTTTGTTTACTTTTGCATACCTTATTTTTACCATTGTACTCCTTTTATGAGTCTAATTAAATGCTTTTTCTTTCTTTCTTTCTTTCATTTATGTGTGTTATATGCGTATCCTGCCAATAAGATTTATCCAACACCTGTGGAATTGGGGCTTAGCATAAAAGCTAACTGTTTTTTAACCGACTTCAAAAAAAGGAGGAGGTTCTCAATTCGGTTGTATATTTTTTTTTTTTTTATGTTTGTTCGCCGATTACTATAAGACGCCTGGACCGATTTGAGAAATTCTTTTTTTGTTTGAAAGGATATACTTGTCATGTGGTCCCATTTTTTTCAAGTAACGTTCTGATGATGGGATCCTAGAGAAATCGAGGGCAACCCTCAAATTTAAAAGGCTTCTATATTATTTTTTGTATATTATCTAAAGCTACTCGGATATTTGCATCTAGTAGTCAGCATTTTATGTTGAGGAGTTGTACCTTCCAGAATCAGCTCAGCAACATAAAATGCTCCTCCTTTTTTTGAAGTCGGTTAAAAAAGTACACAGCTGTCTTTTTGGGTACTTTTAAGTTAAATTTAAAAAAATATTTATTAATTCAAGAAATACAAAACACCTAGAATAAATCCCAGCTTTGTAACGATACTAGTATGAATTAGATTATACTTGGTGGCAGTTATCATATACATATAGATAGGGCTTGTACATATTTATTTAAGTATTAATATATTTTCTATTATTCTCTTATATAAATATATATTTTAATATCAAGTATTATATTATCTTATGAATTATATATAAATCTTATTGACGATAGTGTCATTACATAGGTGCTATCTGAAAATCAGCGCTGTAGTATTTTAAACTGCAGCAATTGCTGAGATAGTCTCCTTTTTGGACTCATACAGCAGTGTTCCACTTGTTTACCATGCCTGTGCTTATTCTTAATTTTATTGTTCTATTTTGTTTACTTTTGCATACCTTATTTTTACCATTGTACTCCTTTTATGAGTCTAATTAAATGCTTTTTCTTTCTTTCTTTCTTTCATTTATGTGTGTTATATGCGTATCCTGCCAATAAGATTTATCCAACACCTGTGGAATTGGGGCTTAGCATAAAAGCTAACTGTTTTTTAACCGACTTCAAAAAAAGGAGGAGGTTCTCAATTCGGTTGTATATTTTTTTTTTTTTTATGTTTGTTCGCCGATTACTATAAGACGCCTGGACCGATTTGAGAAATTCTTTTTTTGTTTGAAAGGATATACTTGTCATGTGGTCCCATTTTTTTCAAGTAACGTTCTGATGATGGGATCCTAGAGAAATCGAGGGCAACCCTCAAATTTAAAAGGCTTCTATATTATTTTTTGTATATTATCTAAAGCTACTCGGATATTTGCATCTAGTAGTCAGCATTTTATGTTGCTGAGCTGATGCTGGAAGGTGCAACTCCTCAACGGTTAGGAGTACAGGGATAATTCTTTAAATATAGGCTCCTTGAGGCCGTTTACTGTATTCTTTCAAGTTATACACAAATGCGGCGAGACGTTGAATATTACCTATGTATATTCATAATATGAGGTCATGATTTGATGATGGGATCCTAGAGAAATCATGGGTAACCCTCAATTTTGTGTTTCGTATATTACCTAAAACTACTTGGATATTTGCATTTTAAGTTGCTGAGCTGATGCTGGAAGGTACAACTCCTCAACGGTTAGGAGTACGGGGATTATTATTAATAAGTTTTACGTCTCTAGTAACCGTCGTCTCCTCTTCGAGAAACATTCTTGCTCGGTCTACCCATCACTTAAAATCGTAAAATAAAATAATTTTTAACAAAAAAAAAACCGACTTCAAAAAGTAGGTAAACTAAAAAGCAAAAAATAAATTTACTTCGCACAAAATAATACGTTTTTTCATTTAGTTAAATAGAAATTATTAAATAATTATTTTATAGTTCTGAAGTTATCAATCTTTCTAACAACTATTTTCTGACTGAATATAAGTTCTTAATTAATTATCCGATTTACTTGGCACCGACTTTAGAATTATAAAATAATTATTTAATAATTTCTATTTAACTAAATCAAAAAACTTATTATTTTGTGCGAAGTAAATTAATTTTTTGCTTTTTAGTTTACCTACTTTTTTATCAACTTATATTATTACCTAGTTAGGCAGGTAGTTCGCATTTCTGATTTAGATTCACTGGTTTAAAATTTACGACCTAATAAAAGAGTAATAAAGCTTATTTCTAATTAGACTCCTAAAACTTTTCGGACGTACACGGCTACTGATCAACCTATACATTTCCTGTATTAGCTGGCTAGTCGCATTGCATGAGAAGCCAACGTGAGACCTGTATGGGTTGATAGGTAGCTTTGTGTATAATCTAAAGATGATTTAGCACTTGATAATGCTGCTAATATCAATAAACAGCGAAATCGATCGTGGTGAGAAAAGTCTGTTAACAGAATACATTCGAATATAAATAAAACAACCACTTACCGTTAAAATTCTAAGCAGTTACTCATTTATGCTAATCAAATATGTAGTAATTTAGATAAAACATTGCTCGGAACTAAATAACCCGTGTTGATCGTTCATAATTATAAATTATGTTTTTTCGATAAAAAAGTGGAAAATATCAACAATCCGTCGTAATTAACTTCTGTTGCGTGTCCAATTTTAATAACAAATAGCGTTAATTTATTTAAAACTTATGATATTGTACGAAGGTATTAGATTAAGTGTCATGTCATAAGAATGTTGTTTTTCTGGGAATATGGTCTGATCTTTGAACTTTGAAATACTAAAAAGAAACATTCAACTAAAATTATGCGTTTATAGAATATTTAATTTTTTTTTTTAAACTAGCATAGTTATTTATTTACCTTTATAATACCCTAATTAATACCCGCTGTCTTTCAAAAAAAATTATATTAATCCACTTTGTCATAATTATAATAAATAGGAAACTATGGAATAAAGATAATGACTCTATGTCAATTTGAAGGTATATACCGCCTTTAATCTTTTTAATAAAAATATTATGGCGATACTTTTATAGTTTATTAAATTTGTTTGTATTTTTTCTGTTTTTTTTAGCGAAATTTTTGCTCCTTTTTGATTGGTACAAATGTCAAAAAAAGTGCTAAGTAGGTACACATTTTAACAATACAAAAAATACTCCACTGCAAACGTGTTCGGCTACGCTTTCAAATTTATTAAGTCATTTTCCCAAAGTAGTTCCTTAATTATGTAAGTATGTTGTAATTGCCTTAATATTCCTTGTAGATATTATATCTGACCTAGGCATTAAGACCCTTGAACATCAAACTAGGTTTATTATTGTCTATGCGTAACATTAGCACGCACCAACTTGTTACATTTACTCAGTCACCGTGAGAATGATAACAATCTCAAATTGTTACAATTATCTGTGACCAACTTGTCAACTATCTATCTCTTTTTTTCTAGATGTCTGTCTTATATCTCGCTTACGCTTAGGCCTTAGGAAGCTGAACTTAGGCGGAAATCTTTGCTAGACGGAGTGTTGGGACATTATTTGTGATGTAACATTTAATTGGCTACTTGACACATGTTACAAAAAATATGAAATATGTTAAATACACAAATTTATAACTTCACAATAATAAAACAATATGTTATTTGCAATAAAATAAATGGTAAATATTTTATTTTTGCAAAAACAAATTTGGGATGTTTTATCTGTGGTTCACTAACATAGAAACGCGGGCGGCCATGATTGAGCATCGTGTTACGTAATCGTTTGATAAACAAACAAACAAGTCTGCGCGTCGTATTAAAATTCACCTTATTACATTAAATTCGTTTGATTTGTGTAGTTTCACCAAGCAGTAGGTACATTTTTCGTAGTATGCACGAAATGGAGCCAGGCTACACAAAAGCTGATAGTGCAAATCTGCCAAAGGTTGATGCTTTTATGGTTGCAAATTTCTTTGCGAATAATCTCGACTTTAGCTCGGCCAAGTTCCGACATGCAAAAACATCCGTGTAAGTATTGAAATAAACAAAATTATTTGTAAAAATTGATGTTTTTGTATCTTTTGTAGGTCAATCAACTGACCTAGACTGACTAGAATAGTGTCATAGCAAGAAAAGTCACGTGATCGGCTGTTTCCGCGCGAATTTTAAATCTCTGAATAAAAAATATTTTATTTATCTAATAAATAACGCTATTCTGAAAAAAATATGGTTGTAAGGGGTATGAAATAAGCCTACGCATAATTATTTTAAAATATGTTTCCGAAAAGTGTCAAGCAGCTAATTGGATAATATATTGCAATTTTATGCGACTATGACTCAAGGAAGGGTTTTTAATATCCATGATTTTTATGTTTGTGTTATTTCTAACTCTCAACGCTAATTAAATTTGGTCTAACGATATTGACATTTACCGACGACGTATCCTTCTAGTCAACCTGTATCACAGGATATAATAAAATTTCGACTTCATTATAAATTCAATATGGCGATTTTAATTTTGTTTTAGTTCATTAGATGTTAAGAATTCTTCCTGTAAATTATAACATATATAGCATAAAATCACGCCTATACTACCCAAAAGGGTGTGGCAGAGGTGTAAAACACCCACATTTCACCTGTTATGTTTAGGTCCCATGGTATAGAGCCTATCGCCATCCACCGGGCACAATTCCATCTCCGTTATACTATTGTGAATTTCACTAATAACACTTTGCCCGACCCGGGAATCGATCCCAAGACCTCGCGGTGGAAGGCGCATACGGTAACCACTAGGCCATCAAGGCTGAAATTATATTACAGAGAAATTTCAAATCACGCCAGCTACTAAAAAGCTATGGGCTTTGTTTGCTACACAGTTTGTACTGGACTACTCACTGGCGACAAACAATTGACCTACAACATTATTATTTCCTCTGTGCTACTATGTTTAATTGCGTCTTTGTTATACACAAAATCCCCGCGACCGCTTTTAGGTAAGATTCACATGCTTGTGATTCAATGTGATTATTTCGACAAATATCAGTGTATCCACGTGCTCTGGTTTGAAAAATAATTGAGGACGTACATTGCCGATAGAGCTACATTATTGTGAAATATTAGACATCACAAAAGCAGCGATAGCCGAGTGGGAGACCGTAGGACTGCTAAATCGAAGGTCTCGGGTTCGATCCCACGGCACACACCTCTGTCAATAAATCGTTAAGATTTGTCTTTTCGAAGATATGTGTGTATTTATCATATAAATTATCGCTCGCTAACGGTGAAGGAAAACATCGTGAGGAAACCTGCATGCCTGAGAGTGCCTAAAAGTACTCGAGGGTGTGTGAAGTCTACCAATCCGAACATGGCCAGCGTGGTGGACTATGGCCTAACCCTTCTCATCATGAGAAGAGGCCCGTGCTCAGTAGTGGGACATATTATATTAGATACAGGGCTGCTATTATTGTATTAGACATCACGGATATTTACCATGTATTTTGATGTAGCGATTTTGCCGATATTTGAATAAAATGAACATGATATATCCCGTTATATCTGATATTTTGTAAGAAAATGATAATCTTATGTAAACTATTGTTATTTAGATTTCCAACTATTTTAATCCTAATGTTATGATCGACGAATGTTATCGCAAATTATTTACAAATGCTACATTGACGGGTTCTTCGTTTATTAGTGCAAGCACAAAAATACAGTTTTAAGATAGATGGCGGATTTAAGCGGCCGTGGCGCTGTGGGCGATAAGGCATTGGTCTTACGATCGAGAGGTCGTGGGTACGAACCCTGGGCCTTACATCACGGACGTAAACTACCTCCTAACACAAGTGAATTAAGCTTAGCTGGAGGTTAACAAGAGCACTAGTAATTTGTATTTGCAAATTACTAGTAATTAAAAAAAAGGCTTTTGGGTAAATTTTACTGGCCCCTTTCTGTGCTTAACTCGGTTTTCAATCTCTCTGTCCCATTCAAACATAAATGGCAGATAGAGATAGAAAATCGGCTGGTACGTTAAACACGGGCCGGTAAAATTGCACATGATTTAGTATATATATCTAATATTTAGGATAGTTTAGTTTAGTTTAGAAAGTTCTTTATTAGCATAAAATAAATACTTGACAATAATATAACAATACATTGCACAAAATATAACATTAATTGATTTTGATAGACAATAGTCTTTATAAAACATTAAAACATAATTGGTAACATAATTTTACATGATAGAACAATTTGATTTAGATATAAACAATCATTAAAATATATCTACTATTCAGCTTGTTTTTACGCCAAAATAGATAAATCATGCAGAAATTATTATAATAATGGCCTTGATACTTATTCGTAAGAACGAGTAGTAAAAGACCAATTAAAAAGGTATTTAACATTAAAATGATAGAAAATTTGGATCATTAATTCGCTGCGAGTGTTATCACGCTGTCGCATAATGATCGCCCGGTAGGTGAGCGTTCAGCCACTGCCGCCGGCCGGCGGCGCATGCACTCAGGTAAACAAGCTACGTCATTCGTACTCAAGGAAATAGTGATGTGGGAGTCGGTATCGACAATAGTTGTCGGCATATGACAAATCCAAAGTCGCGATATTCCGATGTATGAAATTAGTTTATTACGGTGATAATTATTAAAATTTGTAAAAGTATAAAATTTTTTGGATAGTTTTAAAATTAAATCTTTAATTAATGGGAATTGAATAGATCGATGAAGTTTTTTTAAATTAGAGTAAAATGTAGTATTATGGGAAATTTTTAAGGCTTTGTTTTGGATGGTTTGTAATTTTAGGTAGTTTGAGTTACTTGTGCTGCTACATACTGGCGAAGCATATGTAATGCAGGGTCAAACCAGAGTGGTGTAAATATACAGTTTGGTCTTAGCACTCAAATTACTTTTTCGATTCAGGATAGGACTAAGGGCATTAATTGCTTTAGAGCCTTTCATGTGCAGCGATGCGATATTAATCTATTATGTACTATACGAACAATTATTATGTATATATGTACTATATACAAAGAAACAAATATTGTATGAATTATTTGAAAAGATGGTGCACATGAGTTTCTCACCAGCTCTTCTCATGATGCAATACCCATCGGAGCTGGTGCTTGGATTGATTTTAATTCAAATCTCTAAGTTGAATTAAAGTCAATCTAAGCTCCAGTGTCAAATCATTTTATTACAATAAGTATTATAATTTAGTTAGCTAAGTTTTATTTTAATTTTATATTTTTTGTGTTTTGATGTTTGTTTTGACGTGTTCAAGCGCCCCTTGGGGCCCATGGAAATAAATGATTTGATTTGATTTGATTTGATTTACATAATAATTGTTCGGTAATCGATTGACATCGATCGACAAACAATTATTATGTTCCTCGATTGAGATCGGTGTAATAATTTGTTCGGTTTCCGCTTAAGACAAGTCTTTGTGTGCATAAACATGGGAGTTTGTCTTAGTCTGGGTGTTGCTATGTATAATAAGTATGTATTTACAAAAGAAAAGTAGGTATATATGTATTAGTATCAGTAATTCTAGTACCCATAGTACGAGCTCTGCTTAGTTTGGGACTAATGGGGTTGTGTGTAAAAAGAGAGATTTTTAACACATTACCACAAATCATTTTTTTGTATACATCCTTTGTAATTAAAACAATCTTCCCATATCGTCAATTATACGGTGACAAAATCTGAATAATAGTGAGAAAAAATAAACAGTACTGATCACACATTCCGAAGCAAAGTTTATCAAAAAGGGTCAAGCAAAATATACATGTTTAATTTGTATTGAAAGTCTATTTAGTCTAATGGCTTAGTCATCTACTAAGAAAAGCTTTGGGCCGTTCGAATTAGCATTTAACCTCGTGTATATGAAATCAAATCAAATCAAATCAAATCAAATCATTTATTTCCATAGGCCCCAAGGGCGCTTGAACACGTCAAAACAAACATCAAAATACAAAAAATATAAAATTAAAATAAAACTTAGCAAACTAAATTACAATACTTTTAAAATGATTTGACACCGGAGCTTAGATTGACTTTAATTCAACTTAGAGATATGAATTAAAATCAATCCAAGTACCAGCTCCGATGGGTACACACGGCAACACATGTCGGCACGTGTGGTGTAGTGGTACTCTGTGGTAGTGGTATAAGCGATTGCCTCGCCGCTCTCCACTGCACTGGTGTTGTGGGTTCGATCCCCACATGGGACAAATCTTTGTGTGATTCGCAAAGATTTGTTCTGAGCACGCATACGTTATGGCAGTCCGTATTTATAATCATCTACCTCAAGATGTCCGTAATTTACCAACACATAAATTTAGAAACCAATTATTTAGATTTTTAAATGAAAAATGTTTTTATACTGTGAATGAATATTTAAGCTGTAAAATATAATGTTGTATGCTGTAAAATATTGTGTTGTGTAACTAATTAATAACAAGTGATTTAAGAATTATTTGTTTAAACTTCTTATTATTATTCTTAGTTTATAAGTTAATTTTATATTTTATATTTGTATGCTATACAAGTAAGATAGCAAATGTGCAGTGCTAAATTTAATGTTAACCTAACACCTATGAAAACCACATTTTAACAAATAAAGGATTTTGATTTTGATTTGATTTGACTGGGTGTGCTTGTGTGAGTGAATGTGAGTATTTGGCGTTGTCATTGGGACCATTAGATAGTGTAATTGCTTCTGGCGTTCTATCTAATGTAAATAATCCAAATTATTATTATTATTATTTATTATTTAGCTATACATTTCCAGTATAAACTGGTCTTGCATTGCACGGGCAGCCTAAACAATGCGATACCATTTTACACTGGCAAATTATAGCTTGATATATGGCTGTGTGTACTAAATAATTATATACGAATACTAGCTTCTACGTGCGGCGCCGCCCACGTGGTAGGTCAAAAAAAGTAATCTATATTATACTAGCTTCTTCAAATATAAAATAAAATAAAATAGCCTTTATTTACTGAAAAAAGAAAACATAATTATAACACGATTTAAACTTTTCTTCACACTAAAACTTATATAACTACACTTTGACTAATTAAACTATATAGAGTCTCTTATCTCAGTGTGCCTCTTGGCAAAGGCCTCCTATAACTGTCTCCAATGAGCTCTATCACTGGTGGCTCTCCTCCAGTATGGTCCCGCTGTCACCTTTATTTCATCTTCCCATCTATACTGTTGTCTACCTCTATTCCGTTTTGAGTCTCTATGATACCAATTCGTTACAGTCTTACTCCATTTTTCCTCTCTAACTTTTACTATCTCTATAATAATTTTCATTTTGATCGGTGTAGTAGATTTGAAAATTGTTGGGTATAAACAAACAAACAATCAAGTTAAAAAAATTCTAAGTTAAGTGGCAATCCTTATTATGAATTATTGGCAAGATCAGCTTCTCTTCTGTATCTTTGAAAAAGCAGATCCATTATCCATTCCGGTCGCCTGACACCATTGCTTTAAGAAATCTAAAACATCTACCTACATTTTTGCGAAAGTGGCTCTAATTTTAATATATTCGAAATCTAATCCGGTACAGTCCGAGGTTTTTACATTTAAAATACATATTGATTATGTGAGATTTTTCTCATGTCGGAATGTATTTGTATGGTCACATTTATTAATTTTTGTTTACTATTTGTGTAACTACGCCTCTTTATGCTGGGAAATGCCTGACGCATTCCACTGAAACGGGCTAAGTCAGTGCTTATGTCAGAGTTGCACGGACTAAAACCCAGTGTGTTCCGTCAACAAGGCTGCCGCTTTTGAAGTCTAGTATTCTCATAATCCAAAGACAAAAAAAGGTAAAAAAAGCTGTTATGTTTAAGTTCCCTGTGATAGGCATTATATCACTATCTACCAGGAACAACTGCAGACTCCGTGCAAACACGACATAAACCTCAAGGAAAATGGCCATATTTTTATTTATTTATTTATTCAACAAAACAATACAAGCTTACAGTTTTACAACCAAATCGCTTATATGATAGGTACAATACAATGTCAAAAACAAAACAAAATATATTAAATTATCATACAACTAATACACGTTTAACAAGTAATACAAAATTCATCACACAGAAACAATTCAGATAATTAGTATTCAATAATTCTGATAATATTAAGATGTATTTAGATATAACCTAATATCATGACATACGTTCCCGACTCTGCCACAATATAAATCAGTATCGGGGCTATACTTTATTAATTTATATATTAAAAAATTTCTAATCTCCATCGAACCCGAGACTTCGCGGTAAGCAGCCGCATGCTAAAACTACTAGACAAAAAGAGATATTATTGTCATAATCTAAAGAGTTTTAACCTTTCATTATAGGATTAATGCTTTAGTCTGGCTTTCTGACTTAGACATCGTTTGTTACTCAGAAAGCTGAATAAAATTAATATTAATATAAATATCGGACATGTCAGACGTCTCACAATTAATATGGTAGAAACCTTGCCTGACCTGGTGAGATTTAGTCATTGCAGCATTTAAAAAAAAAAAATAATAGACTAGAAGTCTGTCTATAAATAAAAAAAAAATATAGAGATGTTCAGCTGGCTTGGAGTTTGAGTACTTTAATGTTGAACATTAAGAGAAATTTAGACATTTATTACTTAACGAATAGCATGAATTTTTCAGCAAAGCAATAACTAAGATACATATTATTATTCGAGTTTTTGAACGTTGTTTTGACTCTGTGTTGTTTGACTCTGTTCATAGCAAGGGTCTTCCAAAGAGAATGGGGTCTACAACCAACCCCGAATATAATGATTAAATATTTTTTCATTACTTCCTTTTTACTACGAAATGTAAGAGATAGCAATAATATAACTGACGTTTTTCACGTTTTTTCACACTTTAAAATTTTGATGTTATTTTGCCTCACGCTCGAAGCTAAATAGATCATTGCTCACTGTTTTCACACAACAAAGAACGCCTTTTCGAGCTGCTGAGGTGAAAATGTATTATGGAACTGTTGTCTATATCTTACGAGTGAACTAAGCATTTTTTCAACACTGTAGAACTACAATGTTATCATTGAGCTATGAAGAAGTTTACTGTCAAATGGTGGAACTTACTACTCAAAATATTGGTTAATTCTCAAAAAGATTATAGAGTTCTACAGTGTACAATTACTTTCACAGGCGTTTTTTTTACACTAAATATGGCTTTACGTTTCAATATCGTAGCTAACATATAAACATCTCATATTTGATTACTACACATAACAACCACTTAACGATAAACGATAGCGTGAACATTCTTAATTTGAATGAAATCTGGCTTCGACCATATATCTACAGATTCCACGGCTAACAAATTGTGTCTCATTTGCAATCAAAACAACGTTCCCATGTTTTCTCGACTTAGACTCATTTACAAGTGAGGAAAGAATGTTGTGCGATCGACTTCCTTCCACTGTGTGAATTTTCAACAGACAGTTGTTATTAGTTCGATTGTACAACTATTCTGAACGGGCAAACGTAACACGTTAAGTCACGTCAAAGTGATCGCAAAAGCTCGAGCCTTTTAGCCCTTTTTTAAGACTCGCCACTTTATAGCGATGGCTAGAAGGCTAAAAGGCTAAATAACTCTTAAGCCCTCGAGGCTAATTGTATTTATGGCTTTTGTTTAAGCCTTCTAAAAAAGGCTTACTAAAAAAGGGCTTGAGGCTTTTTAGGTCTAGGCTTTTTTTAAAGCCTTTTTAGAAGACTGGCGTCGTAATTAGAGTTCTAGCTTTAAACACTCCTAAGCCTCTTTTGAGGATCAGGTTAATAGAAACGTTATGAATAATTATAAATGAAAGTTTTGTTATTTTATTACAGTTATATTAAACTGTAATAAAATAACAAAACTTTCATTTAATATTAAAAACCACCAAAATAAATATTTTTCTTCGTCATCTCTAAGATAATAATAGCGAAATGGGAATCAATGTGTATGTATATGAAAAAAAATATTCACGTATAAAATGAATACAATACAGTATTTTATTTAAAATAAGTCTATATTTAATATTGTAGGCATCGCTATAAAGCGGCGAGTCTTAACAATGGCTTAAAGGCTCGTGCATTATCGACCGCTTAATTACGACGCCAGTCTTCTAAAAAGGCTTAAAAAAGCCTAGGCCTAAAAATAGCCTCAAGCCCTTTTTTAGTGAGCAATTTTAGAACTACTGTTTTGTGAGTCCGCCTTTAAAAAAGACTCGTAAGCTTAAAATTTAGGGCTAAAAGGTTTGAGCCTTTTCGATCACTCGGTCAAATAAACCAAATTAGCGTCTTTCGTCAATCGTCATTTCTCATACTATTAATAAAACACGATGAAACCAATTATTTTATTAACAATTTGACTATAAAGAGCCTGTTTGTATTTGGATACGTATTTCCCAATACGTCAATCAATTAGTGAAATATTATTACACAGCGTATACAAGTATCTTACTCTGTATAATGATATCTCATTAAGTCCAAATCTGTTGGAATAAATTGATCTCTGTGCATTGTATGAATGTTTTATCTTATTATACACTTCTTTTGGGCTTGCGTGTATCTTTACATCAGTTATAAACTAATAAAGCATAATTTCTAGCTATATATGCAAATCTTTTCATTCTCATTTGTTAAAATCGCTATGCTTTAATTAACATCTGAAACTCGTCAACATACTGTTTTCATATTCGCGCATAACACAATCTTTGGACGAAATCGGGTAATTTGTATATTCAGGTATACAATGCAGCGTGTTCTGTTTAACACATTTGTACAGAATAATACCGAACATTTTTGTAATTACGGTTGTAAAATTATACAGCGCATATCAATTGGATCCGACGGAAAGATTGGTCCTTCAACATTGTATACAGAAATGAAGATAGTGTTTTAATTGTTACTCTTGGTTTTTCGTTTATAATGCATACGTGAAAAATGAAGACTTTTAGAGAGTTTTTATCGGGTCGAAGAAACTTTGTTGCTTTATATCTAAACTAAGGTAAGTTTAGAATTGATCTCATGACTATAGTCGTTGTAACCTGGTTGAAATGCCAGAGATAGGCTGACAAGTCGGCAAGGTCGATCATTATTTGTCTGCTCGTGTGTGGTGGTTTAAGCGGTCGCCTCGCCGCTTTCCACTGCACTGGTGTTGTAGGTTCGATCGGCATAGATTTGTTTCGAGACAGGGTGTGCTTATGTGAGTGAATGTGTGTATTTGGCCTTGTCATTGAGACCATTGGATAGTGTAATTGCTTCTGGCATTTTATCTAATGTAAAAAATACAAATTTATGTATCTTTTTTATCTTTTTATTTATTATTTTTGAATCAATAAAAAGCATTCAAAGACCGTTCTATTTTGTGTTGTTCGTGGCACCAACACATGCAGAATTCTCAACGCGGCACAAGTTATGTAGCACTTCTTAAATAGATTACTGGCATAATTGGCCAGCCAAATAGTCGGCACATCTTTACTAGAGATATATGTATTTACCAAACTATTATGAGGTTCACCGGGAATGTGCTAAGTCCCTTTATCCAAAGAACGACATTTTGCCACCTGAACTTTAGGATTTTACCACGTCGCGTCGGTGCTTCTAAATTCGAGAAGTCAAGTACATAATTCTAATACCTATCTATAAATATATTGCTGTTTTTTTAACCTCATGAATTAGTCTATTCAATCGCCTCATTTGAGCCAGGCCCAGCCTTTAGTCGTAAAGTATTTGAATGAATAAAAACACAAACCAGTCCAATAAATAAAGATTTAACAGTGTTTATTATCTTAACGTAGCAATCATCGGGATCATAAAAGGTAATAATTGAGTTCAAACATTGACATGATGACGACAGATTTTTCGATTATTTGCCAAAAGTGCTAAGGAGAATTTTTATTTGGTTGTAAAAGTGGAACGGAGATAACACGGTCTAAGTTTGCATAGCGAATTCACAGTCAGATTCACAATGCAAGTGCATAAAGATTTGACAACTACAACTTAGATTGAAACTGTGGAGCATATAACATAATTTACGCGATGAAGGGGACACAATTGGTTGGCTGTTTTCAATACAAAATTAATATGGGTTTAACTTGAATATTATTAAGTAAAATGCATGTTTTCCTGGCGCCCATTTTTTTCAAAATTATTATTCTTAATTTTTCAGTTGTTTGTCACTCAATAAAATTTTTGAAATGGCCACAAACAAACATGCATTTTAGTGTTTTAGATATGATTTATCTATAAAAATAGATTCAAACGCTATAATATTAAAGTTAAGCCCATTGTACGGAGAAGGTACATCTAAATGATAAGTCTGATATAAGGTAAAAGACATGATTGTGCCCAATCGGACCTTTTTGTATATTTTTGTACATAGTATTTAGTTTTTTATAAGAATTTGCTTTTGTTTTGACATTTAAGTTTCATGTTAGTCTTTAAGTTATCGTCCTAGGTTTGGTGTTTCTTTAGTTTTTTTCTATTTTCCTAATATAATTTATTTCCTTTATTCTTAGTTTCTTTGCCTCAACCCAATCCACAACAATGATTGTATTTAAAGTCAGATAGATTACACTAAAACTTATGTTAATTGACCGACACGCAACGAAAGGAACGTTTTGATGTTACCCGAACCGATTGATTGCATCTACTGATTATTATGTCGAATGTATGTATTTTGTTCACTTCGCTGCGTGTGATGGTCAGCATAAAACTAAAACTATTGCTATGTACGGGTTTGCTCGTACGCCTATATTACGTTAATATGAAAATACGGCGCATGTTTCCTTTAAGACCCGTTTCAATGATAAATATTAAAGTCAAGTTAAGTTTCTTAGAGGTTCAAAATTATTTGTTTACTTTATCTCTCTTTGTCCGCCTCTTAGTCTAGTGGTAAGCTTATTATTATGCGGCTTCTCAACGCGAGGTCTCGGGGTCGTTGCCCGGTCGTGATAAGAGTGTCATTTAGAATTTTTCCTTCTAATTGATTATTTTTATAGCATTTAGCTATGCTTAGCAAATTATACTAAGAAACAGTTGAAAAAGATATGGGACCGGCAGGATTTGAACCTGCGACCTTACTGCACACCGGGCAGCCGCTTTAGCCATCCAGCTACGGTCGCCTCTTGCCAGAACCCTAAATTTCTCAACTGTATGATACGTCATTTCGTTACGTCACGTTCATCCATTTGTTCCTATCTTAAGTAGGTTCAAATCCTGTCGGTCCCATATCTTTTTAAACTGTTTCTTAGTATAGAATTTTATCGTCGTGGAATTCTCAATAGCAGCACGAATTTGGAATTGTGTCTGGTGAAAGGCGATAGGCTCACATGGCACCTAAACATAGCAGGTGAAATGTGGGTATTAGACACCCCTGCCGCACCCTTCTGAGTAAAATAGGCGTGATCTCATGTTAATTAATTTAAATTACTTACTAAATTCTGATTGTTAACAAATCATCGTCCAAAAAACAAAACTTAATTTGTTTTCATTTATCATTTAAATATCCAATCTCTCTACTTTTTAAAAAGAAAATAAATTAAGTTGTTGTTTCGCAAAATGCCAGTGGAATGGAATCTATGAAAACTAATCAATTGGTAGTAAACGATGTCTAAATCAGCACCTGCGCCTAAAAGAAGAGGTATATTTGACAAATGAATTTGATTTATTAATCATATAGGCTCTAAAGAATTCAGAAATATTTGTAAATGATGACTAAAATGGATAGAGAAGGAGCGGCTTTAAACAATATCACCAATTTGTATTTGCATATTTTATTGTTATTTGTTGATAGATTTGCTTCTTTTGGTAAAATGAGTTTATGTCAATAATTTAAGGATGTTTTGTAAGAATAGTAATTGCGTGTAAATTCTAAACTCAAGAAATACTTTAATAACATAAACATAAATCAAATTATCTAGATCTTTTTCACATGGAGGTTAGTAGAGTCAGATATAAAATTACTGACAGTGTACTTATAAATAAAAACGCACAGCGTTCTTATGCGTTTTATTTTGTTACCTAGAAAAATTTACATCATCATCTTCCGAGCCTTTTTTCCCAATTACGTTGAGGTCGACTTCTAGTCCAGATTAAGCTGAATATCAGTATTTTTCGTGGACCAACTGGCTGCATCTCAACAGCCCGTTACAAGACAATGTGATACTAATTGCTGTCTCAAGACTAGATGTCAGACTTTCTGGCCTCTGACTACCCGCAACAACTGCCATTGATGTTCAAATTGCAACAACCAAATAAAACGATCCCTGATTTTCAATAAACCTGAATATTATTAAAATTATGAAATACGGGTGTTACTCACGTAATGTTGGTCTATTTAGTCGACTGCGGTTTCGCCTATATGTCTTGCACTGACTTGCAAGACTGGCTGCGACTCAGGCGCGACGTATCGCACTCTCTTGATAATGCCTAGACATATAGGCGAAACCGCGGTCGACTAAATAGACCAACATTACGTGAGTAACACCCGTATTTCATAATTTTAATAATGTTACAAACTCACGTCAGTTTTAATAAAAATAAACCTGAATATCACTATTATTACTAAGATGGCGGTCTATTTACTAATATATTATTTTCTACTTAATATTCATCCATGGAAATTGATAAAATAAGTAGTTCCTGTTATTGTATGCCTTCAGGGCATCGTTAGTTAATCACTGTACTTGGCTACTAGGCTCCTTTCTTAACATCATAAAATAGGAATTAAATGTTGTTTCCTAAAGAAAAAGTGCATAGTTTTTAGTAGAATTTTTAAAAGTAATCATTTTTTTATACTACTGTTTTATACTAAGTGGATGCTTGTGGCCCAAGACCGTCAGGTATGGAAAAGTTTGGAGGAGGCCTTTGCTCAACATTTGGCGTCCTTATAGGCTGCAAAAAAAAAACTACTTCTGCAGCAAACGAACTTGTATTTCACGTGATGGTAAGCGGAGTTCAGCCCATGGACATAAACAATCCACAAAAGCAGATTGTAGATGCGTCGCTGCAGCTACGGACTACGGTGTTATGCCTCATATGCCAGTAATTATAATAAATAAGTAAAACGTTTATTTTCTCTTCACAATAGGTTTTGCTTTACAATTAATAAGTAGGTTTAAACTTATCATATAAGAAGTAGGCAGACAAAGTCTTAATTTCACCTATGTGAGAGACTGGTGCCTGATGTAGGTTTAAATAAAACCTGTGTTACAGGTCACCAGCGCCCCACCTCGGTTAGAATAAGGCAGACATTCTTTTCTTTCCATGAACAAACAACAAAACTACTAAAACCGTGATAGAAAACAGAAACATGGTTAATTATATGTAAAATAAAACGAAAAATATAATATCAGCAAGAAAAGAAAAAGCTGAATTAACTGGTGTGCGTACGCGCAGCGAAATGTTGTTGAATTTAAAGATTTTAAGTATGCAGATATTTAGTGTATGACGTCGTGTAATTGTGTATGGTAAAAAAAAATTTGTGCATGCAGCCATTGTGGAGAAATTCACCAAAAACTGATTCCGCTGGGCGAACGTTGTCCTGGCGGAACTTTTTTTAATCCATCGACTTTAGAAGCAAAGAGATGTGTCCAAAAATTAGTGTGTATTTGTGTGTAATTGTGTATGTATAAATAAAATTAGTGCATGCATAAACTTCGGAGAAATTCAAGTTTCCGCTGCGCGAACGTTTGGCTATTAGCTAGTTTTCATATAAAGCGCTTACATAGAGAGCTGTAGATTTTTACATACGTTGTTTTGAATTTGTTTATATTTGTTTAAAAAACAGATTTAGAAAAAAAATAATGGTTTTAAAGATAAAAATATAAACGTAAAATACTCTTATTAGGTCTTAGTTCTTAAAGTATGCACTATGGGGTCTAGATTTTCATGTTTATACAAACCTTGTAAGTTTCTGCAACATGTTGCCAAGTATCAATGATGTTCCGTTAGTAATTAAAGAGTTGTAGGGCAATTTACCATGAATAGTTGTGGTTTTTGTTGTGTTTACAAAGCAGTCAAATATCACGACGTTCTAAAAGAATTGCATGGTAAAATGTATGCCAATAATTAGTGTATTCATTCAACTATGCACATGCAAAATTTCATGTCATTAAATTCAGTAATTAAAGAAAAACAATTAAAATACTGACGAAGCATCGAAAACCTACATAACCCGACCAAGTTCGGATGGCTACAAAAAAGCGGCCGTACCATATATATAAGAAACGTTCTTAATCTTCCAATATAGTATTTATTAATATGGTACAGTTGCGTACACAAACGTTAGGAATCGTATCCATTTTATGTCCATTTTTTCACACTAGAATATTTTTGATAATTTCATAACTACAATACTTAGACTATTTAACCAGAGGACTAACCTTAAGCGTAGGTACCGCTTCAAATAAAATAATTCTGCATATTTTGGTGGGGTGCGGTGAAACACGCTCACATACATAAGTTACTACCAGTACAACGGTAAACATCAATTAAAAATCGAGTCTAGAAGTAGTTTTTATTAAGTTATTAGATTGTTTGATCCACTAAAGTTGCAAAGGAGAATGCTCGTGCATGCCTAGTCCATTGGTTGAATAGTGTAATAAGCTACAATATGATAAATATTTACCTAAACAGTAGTACTTACATGTGGTAATTATTTAATTTTCCTATGGGGTCTATAGTTAGAATCCTGATCCGTGAAATCATCAATAGAAATTAACTGTATGAATTTTATTTGTTTTAAATAATATAATAATATTAGGATTATATCTCAAGTCTCAAGCGCATACTTAAATAAAGTACCTACGTAAATAGTACCTACTTTCTGTCATAGTCAAATAGATTTAGGTGTACACAAATAAATGACCTATAAATTATATCGAAACAATTGTGTTATCACCTATACCGGGTTCAATACCAGTATTATACTGTAAATTTTGGGATGTTACCTAAATATATTGCACGGCCGCTTTTTTGTAGCCATCTGAACTTTGTCGGGTTATGTAGGTTTTCGATGCTTCGTCAGTATTTTAATTGTTTTTCTTTAATTACTGAATTTAATGACATGAAATTTTGCATGTGCATAGTTGAATGAATACACTAATTATTGGCATACATTTTACCATGCAATTCTTTTAGAACGTCGTGATATTTGACTGCTTTGTAAACACAACAAAAACCACAACTATTCATGGTAAATTGCCCTACAACTCTTTAATTACTAACGGAACATCATTGATACTTGGCAACATGTTGCAGACACTTACAAGGTTTGTATAAACGTGAAAATCTAGACCCCAAAGTGCATACTTTAAGAACTAAGACCTAATAAGAGTATTTTACGTTTATATTTTTATCTTTAAAACCATTATTTTTTTTCTAAATCTGTTTTTTAAACAAATATAAACAAATTCAAAACAACGTATGTAAAAATCTACAGCTCTCTATGTAAGCGCTTTATATGAAAACTAGCTAATGGCCAAACGTTCGCGCAGCGGAAACTTGAATTTCTCCGAAGTTTATGCATGCACTAATTTTATTTATACATACACAATTACACACAAATACACACTAATTTTTGGACACATCTCTTTGCTTCTAAAGTCGATGGATTAAAAAAAGTTCCGCCAGGACAACGTTCGCCCAGCGGAATCAGTTTTTGGTGAATTTCTCCACAATGGCTGCATGCACAAATTTTTTTTTACCATACACAATTACACGACGTCATACACTAAATATCTGCATACTTAAAATCTTTAAATTCAACAACATTTCGCTGCGCGTACGCACACAATTAACTGTGAGTGTATTATTGTGTGATGACTGCGTTGAGGAGTAAGTGTATACGAGTGGATGATGTGAGAGTGTAAGTATGAAGATGAAGGTGATTGCAAGTGCGAGCGAAGAGCGAAGAGCGAATGAATGCCTTACGAGAGATCAAAGAGAGAATCGATAAAAAGATTTTCAGTTTGTTTAGATTTTAGGCCCTAATCTCACTACCAAACCGGAACAGAGTAATGCAAGCAATACCTTTTGTGTTAATGGTGATACGGTGGTGCTGCCACCCTCCATCCAGCTCGTGCATAAGAAAGAGTTCTACCACCAGTATAAGAAATCCTTGGTATTTATAAGGCAATCGTTTTTAAGTACTATAAAAAGAATTTTAATTTTTTTATTCAATAATAATATCGCAGATAATATCCTTTCGTAATATAAATTAATCCTTATTTGTTGTTGTAGTAGCATGTAACTAGTGAAGGTAGGTGAGATGATTTTTAAATCTTTACATTGCATACAAATATAATGAGTATCTTAATCAAATACACAACCACGAAGTTTACAACACCAAGCAAATGACACCATTAACTTATAACTTTAATGACCCATTAGCAAAAGCCATAAAGAGGGTTCCTTCACAATACTCAAAATAAGTAGTATAGCCTAAAAAGGCCTGTAAACGATGTTACTTTCGATGACATTTGGACCGCGAGAACTGAACTAATAAAATTGTTGACCAATAGTGAATGGACGAGGGGCTAGTACAGCGAGCGCGAGGCAGATTTCGTTGCAGTTTTGTTATATTTGACGCAGGGGTCGCGGGTTCGATTCTCGCTCAAGAAAAATCTTTGTGTGCATGAGCGTGGAGTTTGGATTGGTTCAGGTGATTCTATGTATAATAAGTATGTATTTACAAAAGAAAAAGTATGTATGTATTAGTATCAGTTATTCTACTATCCATAGTACTAGCTCTGCTTAGTTTGGGACTAGATGATGTTGTGTGAAAGTTATGTGATATTTATTTTTTAATTTATGTACTAGTTTAAAGCATAAAAAAACATAACAATGTTACTTTCGTTGACATTTGGATCGCGAAAACTCGACTAAACCATAAGTATTGACCAATAGTGAAGGGAGCACGTATATTGAATTATCTCAGCCTTGGTGAGTTCCCTTCTAGAATTGCACGCTAATTTATTCAATAAAGGGATAATTTATGTGTTTGATAAATGCGCACATCCGTAAGCCTATGATATTATACTAAACAGGTCTATCTAACTACTGGTTTAAACATTTAGGGCTAGCTTCACGTGCCGGTTAAATCCCTGGTAGTCAATTCGGAACTCACTGAACTGCACTGTTTTACTATCCCAAATTTTATCAGGCTAAAACTGCCCCATTACCCTCTACCTGTCCCTAAGTGTAATGGTTTGTCTCAAAGTGTTAAAATTCAAAACATCTCCTAAACTCGTCTAAATCACTTAATTTTATAGTTTATTCACCCTTTGCTGCCAGTCTAATTAATATTTCTGCTCATTTCCAGTTGGGATAGAACCTGAAATATTAACCTGCAGCCTCCACCGCGACGAAATGAAATATCGTAGTCCTCCGAAGAAGTTTACGTGTAGAAATAATTTATCCAAACATTATTTTAGTAAGATGTTTAGGGACGGCATATCTGAGTTACTTGGATGAACAATTATAGGTTTGATTGAAGAAAAACGACAATACATAAAATCATGTCTTTATACTACACAGTTGAAAAAGATATGGGACTGCCAGGATTTGAACCTGCGCCCTTCTCCACACCGGGCAGTCGCTTACCAACCAAATAAGGTCGCCTTTTGCCAGAACCCTAAATTTCTCAACTATATGTTACTTCATTTCGTGACGTCACGTTCATCCATTTGTTTTTATCTTAAGTACGAAACAAACCAACAGCGAGAAGTGACATTCAGCACAAATGTTGTGATGAATGAATAGTTGAGACATTTAGCTAGGTTCCTGGCAAGAGATGCTAAGATGCTATAAATGCTATGAAATTAATCATGTCTTTATCCAAAGAAACCTTTATCTAATGAGGATAGACAGAGACAGAACACTATGTGCTCCGATACCTAACACGTATTCTTACGCATCTGCAAAATTCCTGTACTTTCTTGATTTGTACACTTTTGTCTTACCCGTTAAGGATGTTCTTTCTCTCTATTTTAAAGGTTTGCTGGGTGAAAATTCATTTTGAATTAAGCTCGTCTTTGTACTTGGTAGATTTATCATATTATAAGTTCTATTGTATTTTTATTGTGTATAATAAAGAATTAAGAATTCATACATCTCGTCATACAGCTAACAAGATAAAGGAAAATCTACAAATTACATTATTCAAGATGTAGATAAGATAAAAACAGGTTAGTATCTATGCTAGCTGTCAGACAAACCGCTTTGTAACCAAGTTTTGACAATCTATTCTTCCGATATGTGTTCCCCAATATATTAGTATACTCTTTGGATATGTGCAATTTTTTTTATAGGTTAATGTGGTTATATAATACATCAAGGATTTGATAGCTTAGAATTAAAACTAATTTAATGCAATTATTTAAATCTATTTTATATTAGTGGTTAGCGTATGCGCCCCCGAGGTCTCGTTTCGATTCCCGGGTAGGGCTAAGTGTTATTTGTGAAATTCACAATAGCAGCACGGAGATGGAATTGTGCCGGGTGGATGGCGATATACTCACCTATCCCATAGGACCTAAACATAACAGGTGAAATGTGGGTGTTGAGTGCACGGTTGGCGTAGCGGTTAAAGCGGTCGCCTCGCCGCTTTCAACTACGCTGGTGTTGTGGGTTCGATCCCCACAAGGAACAAATCTTTGTGTGATCCACAAAGATTTGTTCTGACTCTGAGTGTGCTTTGTGTGTGTGAAATGTATGTTTGTAAACACCCCCGCGACACAGGAATAATTCCTAGTGCGGGTGTCGTTTTTTTAAAAGAAAAAAAATAAAAATATAGGCGGTGTTAAAAGCTCACTTATTGTTCATTCTAGTTCTAAATCAAGGACGATGACGAGAATCAAAAGTATGTCAGTACTAAGGCTTCAGAAGGGCTAGATTTCTATCTGAGGCGCTTTATCTTACTATTTCATTATTCACGATGAAATTAGATGGTTCTCATACTGTTTAAGGGAAAGTAGATATAATGACAGTTCTACAGCATCTGCCAGTACTTAAGGTATTCAGAATGATAGGCATTTAAACTTGATTTATCTAGGTTGATCTATCCGTTGGATGGTCTAGTTTTTAACCGACTTCCCAAAAAGGAGGAGGTTCTAAATTCGGCCGGTATGTTTTTTTTATGTATGTACAACATCGATTACGTCGCGGTTAATGGACCGATTCGCGTGATTCTTTTTTTGTTCGACGCGAAATAGCTGCCAGGTGGTCCCATAAAAAATATTTCAGTTTGGTATAGTAGTTTTTATTTTATAAGTATTATTAGTAATTGAAGTTGGATTTTTTATTGGAAAATTATTAATTTAATATTTTTGTATTTAGAAAGACGAAAAAAAGAGAAATGTTTTTTACCGAATTCAAAAAAGGGAGGTTCTCAATTCGATGGCAATTTTTTTTGTTTGTTTATATGCCGATATCTCGAAGACCAACTCGTGATATAATTTTTTTGTGTCTGAAAGAGTATATTTGTCATGTGGTCCCATTTTTATCAGGTCACGATCTGATGATGGGACTCTAGAGAAATCGAGGGCTTCCAGCATCAGCTCAGCAACATGAAATGCTGATAAAAATAATCACTAGTAGTATGTACTCGTAATTTTCGAGCCCTGTCCCAATTACATAGCGGTCGGCTTCTAGTCTAACTGATTTGTAGAGAAACAGGGTGTGATGTTCCTCCACCGCAAAGGGAGGATCCTCCGACCAGGCTCAGTGGTATTGCCTGGCGGACAGCTGTCCAACGGTAGCGTATTGGATGTGGTATATATGTATACTCTCTGTGAACACTTCGTTATCGCGATTCAGCGCTATTTGACATATGTCACGTGTGTTTTACTACTTATGTGCGGATACCGCCACAGATTTAACTGAATATCAGTATTTTGCGATTGCCATCACTTTTATAACCTAGTACGGGTTGATACGGTACTCGTTGTTAGCCTAGTTGTCAAATTTTCTAGACCCCTGACTACCCGTAATGACTACCATAGATCTTCAAATAGTAACCGAAACCGACGGCTTATCATGCTCTCCGAGGCACGAAGAAAATCTTGTTATGTTAAAGATGGTCACCCATCCACGGCCGACTGCGGTAAGCATTGCTTAACATGCAAGATAGTTCGGTCCGCGCGGCTAAGACTTAGCCACAAGCTAAGTAAGTAGTACTACCGTAAAAACTTTTCCAATATAAACTCTTCGCTGATTACGACAATTTTAATAACAATATTATAGCAAATATATTCAACCTAGAAACTACACACATATAGGTAAGTAGGTTCCAGCAAAGTAGGCTCAAACATTATATAAAATTAATTGAATGTTGCCAAATCAATGCATAATAAATTTAAAAATCAGTCCAAAGCACACATTTTATGTAAATAAATCAATATGCCAGATTTAATCTAAATTTGAAGATACATATAAATTGCGCAATGCGTGTCTATAATAGCATTAATAACTTATATATAATGCGACTATGTGGTTCCGGTGTACAGCGTAACATATAGGAAGAACAATATTCTCAGTTATATAAAACTTTGTCATGTCTGTTAGCATAGATTACCTAATAGCCGCTCTAAAGAGGCTGAATAAACTAGCATCAATACAAATAAATTTAATTTTCACCACACCAGCACGTAAAAGATCGTTTGCATGCCAGAATTCAGTGAGTAAAAACCGTTTTTACTCACTAGTGAGGCAAAGTGATTCAAATTTCGAAACACAAAATCCTTCCAATGAATAGGCGCTGAAAAAAAAACAAAGCAGCCACCATGTAGGTTAGTAATAAACATTGACATCAATTTTATTAAATAACTACATACGATACGTTTTAATTATTTTAAATTATATAAATACGCGCTTATTTAGTATTTTAATGGTTTTATATTCGTTATTGACCATTAAATTAATTAAAATCAGGTACTTAATATTAGACTCTAAAAATAAATGTTACGGAAAGAATTTCCGAACGCACGATTTAAAAAAAAAAGTCTGTGTCTGTGTCAGTCATCGCGGGCAACTATTAATTCTTTTCAGTTTATGTTTAATTGTTTACTGTAACTTTTTAACAAAAAAATTGTGAATCCAGTGAACTTGCTTCTAACACAGAAGTTTGCTTTTTTACCAGAAAGAGAAGAGACCCTAAAACGCATTCTGAAGTGGTATTACTGTCGTATTTCATGGAATTATTCCAGGTTAAGCAATCGAGTACGAGTTTATTTAAATCTTAATATTTTCTCACTGGAAGAGTTGAAAAGTTTTGTATGTAACACGTGGGTAAAAAATAATTTCCAGTTCGGTGACCTCTTAAAATCTTTCGCTTGCGAAGTAGTCGGTATTAGAATCACTCGCTACGCTCGTGATTCAATTTAAGACTACTTCGCAAGCTCAAGATTTAAAATTGGCACTCACAACAGAAATATTAACTTTTTCTCACTTTTACCATAAATAACTATTAAGTGTCTGTTTTTAACGTCGAAATAACAATGTTTCTTCATGCTGGTATAGTTGTTTGCATGATACCCATGCCTAAAATACAGATTTAAAAATTTTGTCTGTCTGTCTTGCAACGATTTTAATAAAATTTCAAAAAAAAAAAAAAAGGACTATACAACGCGCGTAACATAGGTTACTTTTTATCGATATACCTACCACGAAGACGAAACGGCAGGTGAAAGAAAGTTTGTTTGTTTGATACCGCTAATCTCGAGAAGTACTAGTTGAATATTGATAATTATTTTTGTGTTTGATAGTTTAACTCTCAATAAAAGTTTTTAGATATTTAAGTTTACGCTAAACTTCACGGGAGCGGTGCAGTAAGGTTGAACTAAGTTGAAAGCGCGGCTGCAGCTACTACTTTATACAACAAACTCTACGCCGTCAAAGTCGCGGGCAAAACCTAGGTAGGCCTAAATTAAATCCTTGCAAGAAATTTAAAATAACATAGTAGCATGTATTACACAGGAGGGAGTGGCAGAAGCATATCACCCTTATTTTACCTGCTATGTTTGGGTCTCAAGTGATATGGGTGATTCTATCGCCATTAATCATGTATTCTTATTGGCACTCATTTTTTTGAATTCAATTCAATGTATAATAGTTATTTATGGTACAAGTGAGAAAAAGTTTATATTTCTGTGGTGAGTGCCAATTTAAAATCTTGAGCTTGCGAAGTAGTCTTAAATTGAATCACGAGCATAGCGAGTGATTCTAATATAGACTACTTCGCAAGCGAAAGATTTTAAGAGGTCACGAACTGGAAATTAAATTTTTCTCACGCGTTACAATACAAAACTTTTCACCTCTTCCAGTGAGAAAATATTAAGATTTAAATAAACTCGTACTCGATTGCTTAACCTGAAATAATTCCATGAAATACGACAGTAATACCAATTCATAATGCGTTTTAGGGCCTTTTGAAAGTCGCCACTAATTAAATATGTCGTACGCTTTCAAATACTTTTCACGTGAATTTTCTAGTAAAAAAGCAAACTTCTGTGTTAGAAGCAAGTTGTCGCAACTCTTTTGGAGTACCACAAAGTTCTTCATCCCTGGATTCACTATTTTTTTGTTAAAAAGTTCCAGTAAACAATTAAACATAAACTGAAAAGAATTAAAATAAATAAATATAGTTGCCCGCGATGACTGACACAGACACAGACTTTTTTTTTTAAATCGTGCGTTCGGAAATTCATTCCGTTACATTTATTTATAGAGTCTAATATTAAGTACCCGTGGGGTTATTCGCTTATTGAGATTTTGGTTTCTTAACAAATAGTTTCTGTCAATTAGTAATTCTTTCACTCAAAACATGCATTTTTGACATAACGAAACCACGGATTACTCTCCTGGTTACTTGCCTGATATTAATACTTACGCTTAAAAACTCATTTCAAAATAGCAAAAAAATAGAGTGCGTGTTATTACTAATGGCTTACGACAATAGGCAAAACTAAATGGAAATGCCCAATTTGTAAATTATTAACTGATATTAAATTATTTCTTATTTAATAGGACGAGGAATATACAAATTTATCCACTTTTATTGTTGTGTTATAGTTTTAATAGAAGTAAAAATTATTTTGGTTTTTAATTTTTTACTGAGTTGTGGCGCGCACTGTATTAGTTAATGATGTTTTATCTGTGGTTGAAATAACTTGAGTCGTAATAAAAGGTTTAATGGTTTTATGATTATTAGCTAATCCATACATATAATAAAATTTGAAATTATAAATGCCTGTTCATTAAAAACATTTAAGAAAAAAATAATAAGAGGAGACTAGAACAGCAGTAGAAGCCGAAACATATTTTTTGGATTTTTGTCTGTCTGTAAATATGTTCATAATTATAGGTAAAGTAAATAAAATAAATTTTGTAGATGAATTTGGGATAGATTTTTTGGCAATTTAACTCCCAAAGGGGGTAAATTATGGGTTGCAAGTGTATAAGGAAGGTTTCTCAATTTTGAAAGATATAATAACTCAGAAATATCGAACTTAACGGGGATGAAACCACGGGCAGAAGCTATTTAACAATAAAATAATACTTTTTAAACTACATTTGAAATTGATGTAAAGAGTGAAATATAACTTCTACATTTTTAAAAATATATTTGAAAGTGAAAAGACGCCTTAAAATTGCTGCCTGCCACTTAGAAAAAAAAAAAAATATTTTTAGTATTACCTTAGAGGTAAAATTTGCGGCCGCTTACCGTGAGGTTTCGCCATGTAGCTATAAATAGTATAAACACAAAATCATAAATTAAGTTTTTGGGCTTTCAATATTTAACTTGAACATTCTCCATATATTTATTTATATAACTACTTTGCCTGCCACCTCGTTTGCGTGGAATTCATTATAAATTAGTAATAGCTACGCGCACGCTTTGACCCGCATTAAACCTTACAGCTCCATTCCCGTGACGTTTAGCGTAATCTCAAATATCAGTTCAATATTCAGTAGTTCGCGAGAATAAAACAATAAAATAAACGAACTGACTTTCGCTCGCGGATTTGTCTGCGTGGTAGCTAAATAAATTAAAACTGATTTTATGAATAAGTATCGAGCAAATAACTATAACATTATATTAAAAATATTGTTGTTGTGACATTAAAATAAAAACAGACAATTCAATATTATTTATTTGTATTGATAAAACCTTCTTGTTGACACCTACTAAAATGCATGTTTACTCTGTGGCAACTAATGTCTTTGGCTGAAGAAAATTGAAACGTTTCATTACAACAAAAAGCATTTAAATAGCTTTAAACTGAATTAAGAAAGCAACAAATTCAAACAATAAAATTCAAATTATTTAACTGATTATATCAATAGAAAATTGTACACATTATAACAACAAACACCATATAAGTCATTATGGTAAGAGGTATTTTCGGAGAGATTTTCTCTTTAGTATAAAACGAGTGCATAAAATTAAATAAAATAAGAATGGAACGCGATGTGATGGAAAAAAAAATTATCCTTATTACAAAACAAATATCTAAGATCAAGACAGTATTTTAAGACAACTATAAAAACGATATATAAATGTGATTTTCACTCTTTGCTTCTGCTATGTACTAGAAACAGTGAGTATGCGTTATAATTTCTACTTAGTCCTCCGTGACACGATGAAATGAAATCTCTCACTTGTGTTGTAATGTTTTTTGTCTTTCAGGTGCAATACACGAATACAGCACACCTATATTATAATAGTATTATGATAAAGATGATAGTGGCGGGTGATTTCAGAGCTAAATATTTTTTAAGACTTAAGTTTCATCAGTGCAAGCCTAGCGAACATTAGAAGAAAATAAATGTTCCTGAAATTCTGTGAAATAATAAAATTTTCGAAACTTCAGATTTTTCTTTAATATATTATTATTTCTCTCACATAATTTATCATAAACATAGACACTACATTACGTACATAAGAAATTATAAATGTAAACTTTAAATAAATTAATAAACGTGAATACAGAATGTAAGCAGTTACATTATCTGGTGCATAACCTGTATTGTCCCATTGTTGGGCAAAGGTCTCCACCATCCTTGAAATGGAATGAATCAGGTTTTTCATTTTTTACTAAATTAAGTAACTAGATTTGAACTACGTCGATAAAAAGCACTTACCCGTGTGCCAGAATTCATTAAAATTTGTTTAGTTTGGCGAGAAAGAGGAAGCCTACAACCTAGCTACATAATATTATTGTTTCAATATTTTGAAGATACATTATTTTCATTTAGTGCTTTTTATATCCCAGACTGGCATAATTCGTGCTACTACTTGTCATATTTATTAGTTTTCGTATGAAAAATCTCGAGATCTATGACTGAAAATAATATGACCTAAATTCTATTGCATTACCTATTTAATTAGTATTTTATGACATACATAGTATTAAACAGTTATTGATTTGTTGTATAACGTTAATCTGAAGTAAAAAAACCTTTTAAATATCATTATTTTATCTCGCCAAAGTACAAGAAATTACTAAGAAACTGCTCCATGACCAGTTTCCGATTTTGACATAAGAAATTGCGTTACTTGCCTGTAAAGCTGTCAAATCTGCTAGAGGATAGTAACTGGCAAGCTGTCAATTTTTTTGCCAAGCAGTTATCAACCGTATCAGTATGGAAATAAGGATGTACTAAATCCGAGATGTACCGGTTACTTGCCAAACTATTAGTCGATTTCGAAAGCGACTGGAAATTAGTCACATTTACAGAATAGCATAGCCGAATTTAATTAATTTAATGGTTAATCACGAATATTAAACCATGAAAATACTAAATAAGCGTGTATTTATATAAGTTAAAATAATTAAAACGTATCGTTTGTAGTTTTTAAATAAAATTGATGTCAATGTTTATTACTAACCTACATGGTGGCTGTTTTGTTTTTTTTTTGCGCCTATTCATTGAAAGGATTTAGTGTTTCGAAATTCGAATCACTTTGCCTCACTAGTGAGTAAAAAGCGTTTTTACTCACTGAATTCTCGCAAGCAAACGATCTTTTTCGTGCTGGTGTGGTGAAAAATATGTTTTGTGCTGCTTATTTCATTAATGTCCCCTCTAAAGCCCTTGTTCCAAATTTTTGTTTGCAAATACAAATACAATATGCAATAATACTATTTACAAAACGGAGCTATTTTAGTTTCTTTTAACAATCTCATAAACACTATTTGCAAAATATTCTAAATCACAATCTGACATATTAAAAGGACGAACCGGTAAAATTATTATTTACTAAATCTATATTGATGGTTTGACCGAATCGAATATTTGATTGACTTAAATAAAACTGATTAAAATTCACATAATGACATAATCCCACAGAGTTACCTATATTAATAAATTAAACTATGATCAAAATCACATACTTATTATAACGGATTTTTCCTCAAATCAAACTTGATTCGGTGGCTCAAATTAACCATATCTTTGTCTTGTCTAAACCTTTTTAAGTGGCTTTATAGACAAGGAATTTCTTTTAAGCCATACCTACTTAGCTATCTCATCTAATAATCTAATATTTTTTGCAGGTAAACTTCGAGTTACCAGACACTTTTTACTTGGTAAGTTTTATCAGGTAGCTTAGCACTCTAACTGATATAGTACAAGTGATATACCTACGGACAAAATTGGCCTTTTGTCTTTATAAACACATGTAGGAACAAACCTAGATTGGCGCTGATTGTCATTAAAACATGGCATTCTTATTATTCGTGATCAGTGATGATCACGTAATAGTCGTAAAGAAAAAATAGTACGTACGGTAAAAAATAAATTTAAAAAAAAGTTCTATTATTACACACTTACAAAATAAGTCTTCAATACTTCTCAGAAAAAGGTAATGATAACTTCGCTTTCTGATTTATTGTACTACTAAATAACTTTAATTTGAGTCTCGCAGATGGCATTTTATAATTGTTGCCTTTGCTACTTTCTATCATTATGTTATAGATAATCCTCTTTAATACGAAAGTTTATATTTCCATTTAATATGCCTACAATATTATGATCTTTAAGCAATAAAAGTCTAACCCTGTTTAATATATTACATAAGTTTTGTTTGCATCGGGTTTTAATTTCGAGTTAAGTTGAAATTTTGTACCATGTCATGTTTATTAGAAGATAATATCTAAAGTCCCGGTATCAAGCTATGATAATAATAAAATAATATGATCGTTGGAGTGATAGTTTTTTTTTATATACTACGCCCACAGTGAACGAACGTGTAGTCCACCTGATGGTAAGTGGAGTACAGCCCATGGACATCAAAAATCCACAAAAGCAGATTATAGATGCGTCGCTGCAGCTGAGGACTACGGTGTTATGCCTCATGTGCCAGTAATTTCAGGGCCTGATCTCACCACCAAACCGGAACACAGTAATGGAAGCACTACTATTTGGCGGCAGGTTAAAGGTGAGACGGTGGTGCTGCCGCCCTCGAGCTCATTTTGTAGATTTTAAACCCAATGGTGCATCAACAGTAGTCGAGGTCGAAAACGAACTAGAATTACGCGCTCCTTTTATTGATGAAAATAAACACACATGTAGCTCAAAGCCTAGATTAATATCATCATCATCATTTAATTTTAATTTTAGGCCTCACCTAATTTCCGCCACAACGCGCGGTTTTGGACCGCCTGAAGCCAACGGCTCCCCGTGATCTTAACCAGATCATCCGTCAATATATAAGCAAATTTTTATCGACTTGCCACGTGGACTGAAGATAGTAAGATATAATGACGATACTATTAGAAGTAATCGAGTAGTCAGATTTATTTCATTAGATAAAGATCAGCATTGACTAAGTTAATGCCCTCAAGTTAGACATAAAAATTTTAATGAACTTCGAAAGTATAATTCGTCAGCCAATAATTTATGTAATGTATTTTATTCGGTAGGAACTTGTTTTTAATTACATTGCCTTCGGTTTCAGCTATATTTTATAAGAGAAGGTTCCGCACATTCCTGCTATTCTAATGAAATTCCGAAATCGCTTAATATATAGGCAGTAAAAATATATAGCTCTTCGGTAATTCACTGTTGTGACTTTTGGCTATTAAACATAATTAAGTGTACATTTATTTTCAAACAGTGAGTGATTATTCTCGATCTTTATATTTTCTTTAGTTTTGACACCTCATGATATAGGTAAGTACTACCACAGTATAAATATTACATATTTATACTGTGGTGTGGTGTACCCTATTAAATAAATATCAAAAGAGTAGTCAAAATCATAGATATAGAATAGCGGTAGCGCGCGAGATCCTAGGTCTATGGTCAAAATGGTGAACTATTTATTACTTTGAAGTCAATGACGTTTATATATTACAATGTTGAAAGTTAAAAAATCATTTTGAATTGAGTATCTTTATCTTTGTAAAGATTGTCTACTATGTGCTGTCTACTGGTGCTCCAAGTGTAATAAACCTCTATTTAAGAAAATCGAAGTCAAGTCTCTTTTATTGAATGACAATGAACTGCAACAAGGGTATATTACACGGTTCAATTAATTACCACGTCAAAAAAGTAAATTGTAACAATAAATTTAATTGAACTGACGGAACTATACCCGGCCCACACCTTTGTCAATAAATCCTTAAGATTAATTTTTTCGAAGATATGTGTGTATTTGTCACATAAATTATCGCTCGCCAACAGTGAAGGAAACATCGCAAGGAAACCTGCATGCCTGGGAGTGCCTAAAATTGCTTGAGGGTTTGTGAAGTCTACCAATCCGCACTTGGCCAGCGTGACCTTTTCATCATGAGAAGAGGCCCGAGCCCAGCAGTGGGATATGTATTATACCTGTCTAGCGGCCAAGGCAACTTTCAACTATGCTAGCTGCAACCCAAAGAAACAGTTTTAGAACTAATTCAGTTAGTCTATGAATTATTTATCTTTTGCAGTCATTGCTTACATCAAATATCAACACAGACACATTCTGTCAAAAGTTCGTGTAACAAAATTCAACATACTGTCAATCAACCTTTTTTGCACTGTTGGGTGATCTTAAATCTAATAAAATATGAAAAGAATATATGCACATATTATTATCATTAAGAGGGTACAATTGCTTGGCTGTTTTCTATACAAAAGTAATATGGGTTTGACTTTTGTATAATTACGTTTTTATCTTTTTGTAGACTAAGACTAAAACAGTAAAATGCATGGTTGTTAGTACCCATTTTCTTAAAAATATTATTTTTATTTACAGTTTTTATGTAACTCAATTGATGATTACAACAATTTTGGCCACGGCTACATGCATTTTAGTAACTCAATATTTACCATGTATATTTCTTTTAGCGAGTTATTTCGATTTTTCAGAGATGTTGCAATCTCTTTGTTCACGAAGTTTTATCGTTGACGTTTACATGGTATATGCCGTTATAATGTAATATTTAGTTATAAAATAACCATGTTTAGTCTCAAAACATATGCATTTTAGTGATTTAGACTTAATAGTATAAAAGATAAACCCATATTACGTTAGTATGAAAACACGGCGCTCGAGAGTCTACTCTTAATATAATTATCAGTACGATACAGTTCCATTAAAATATTAGTGTCTGTAAATAATGCAATCGTTATTTTTTGCAAGTTTTTTAAATTTGCATCTACTTAGATAGAAACCACTGTCTGGAATCAGTCTAGACAGTGTCTAGACTGAATTTTTGGCTTAGTTACCAGATAAATCTATCACGCCTGTCTAATTAGCTGCAAATATCAATGATACACGTCATAATAAATGCAAGTTGCAGATAAAAACTAGACTTAATCCAGGCAATCGATCTTAATAAATTTTATGAGAGCTTTATATCTAAGTAATATACTGTTCTTTTTAGTATCTATCATTACACTAACGGTATAAAAACGAGATTAATACTAATCCTCATTTAAATAATGCAATGATGTGTCTGTGCATGCATAGATAACAATATATCTCAATCAAAGAGATTGGAGATAGAGTCGAAACAGTCCGGGTGGTTCCCCTTCTGTCGCTGTAATTGTCATTTGACATGATTAAGAAACAGATATTAGATCCGGACTACCTTGACTGCGTCAGCTTTAGGTCTTCTCACTGTCCACGCCCAAAAAGGTAGCCAAATTCTAGGAAAGAGTTTAAAAGGACAGGTTGTATTTACACAGTTACACTTACATCCTTGGTTTTATTACTGTCTCTCTGAGTAAGCTACTTTCGTTGTTCGTTTACGGAGCTGTTTATATAAATTATTTCTCATGGAGGCGTATTACTGAATAAAAAATACCATTTCCACTAGCTAATTGATATAACAAAACAGCTAATTCGATGTTCGTTATTGAATTCCTCCAGAACTGATTGAACAATTATTACGTTTATTGTGTAAGAATAGGTTGTATGGTAAGCTATTAAAATATCCTAGGGCGGAGTCGCACGGAGAATCTAGTTGTATTATATAATGGTAATTATAGTAAATTAATCGTAAAAATGTTCGAAGCCGGATAAGCGAAACCGTTAGCAAAGCTAGTTAATATTCAGGATTGTGAACATTTTTATTAAGTTTCAAATTAAATCAGGTTTTAATTTATCAACTGCGAGTAAGGCTTGTCTTAAAGTAAAAATAAATGTAGAAATAATTAGGCAAACGCGATTTATTTATTGATCCTGGTTGAGACCAAATTATATATCATTATTTCGTAGTAAGATATTGCTGATAAGTTAAAGTGCTTAAATAAAATGTTGGTAAATGTGAGAGACTAGAAATATAATGTGACTATTCGGATGTGTTTTAAATCTATTTAACTTGCCTAACTTATACGAAACTAAAGTAAAATCGATAGTTGATTAGTAGTTTTTATTTTTATTTATAGCATGTCACAACTACAATTTATTTATCAAACTGTCACTAGTTCAAATTCGATTATTGTTATTCGATTTTCCAGAAATTATTGACTTTATTTGATAAGAATCCAGAAAGCGACGGGTATAAAAATAAATAGTATCATCAGATGTAAAAATTAAAAATACTTTTGTAAATGCTTCCGTAAAGTTAAATCAGTTGTATTAATAGCCGTACAGTAAATCTAACGTTATAGTCAGTTAAAAATCCTTACTCATATTAGTTATTAACACCTGCTGTTGTCATTCGATCCGTCAGAAAGTATTCCTACAAGGCCATTAAAACTTAGATTCCCATCATAAAGAACCTTTCAACATGAAAGCAGTTTTAAAGAATAGTTAATGGCTCAGGAACTTTAGGCATTGATAGGTTTAAATTTCTGATATTTGATCATTTGACTAGCTACCTTAGCACGCTCTGCCACTCTTGACATTTACGTTCGACTATGATGTAGTTAACAACGTAAGCAGGAGGTCTAGTACCAGTTTTGACAGTCTTTACAAACGACAATACTATTAGTTACCGGCTCCTTGTGTGAACTATCACGAATTAAAACTTTGTTTGGAAATAAACCATGATAAGATTTGAGACTAAACATGGTCATTTTCTTACGAAATACAATCACAGGCTACTGAATAATGATATTTTGCACTAAAAGACTATTTGTAACACTATTATTCAGTTTGCAATAGCTGCGAAATATCAGCCAACTAACTACAACAAAATACGTGGTAAATATTCGTATTCCATAATTACTCGAATTTTTAACGTGACGATGACGAAAAAGATTGAAATGCGATGAAAATGTAACACTAATCAATAAACAAATGACTACTTTTGGAAAAAGAATTCTATGTTTTAAAATAAAATTAATTTGAAATTAGAATTCTTAGCCAAACAAAAATAATTTTGATTTGAAATGGCCAGTACTGCCGAGCGGCATTTTTATAGGTAAAGACCTATTTCGTAAAAAAATATAAAATTACTGACAGTGGCATAGTTTTAAGAAACTATAATATAAAACTTATAATAAGCCCAGGTCAATATTTTGCATTTTGACGTTGATAAGACTTCATCACAATGTTAAGTGGCAAGCCGTGCTAAGAGGGCTAGTTTAATCATCAATCAAATCAAATCTTTAATTGCTAAACATAAAAAATAATTAATTTGTTTGTGGATTTGAAAAAAATCTTTCGCTCACTATAACAAGCCGTATTAAGAATGTAAGTTTTATGTTCTTATTTATAAGAGGTCATGGAGGGTCATTTTGAAGCTATAATAATGATCAAAGAGTCTAAGTTATTAAGTTTACAATAAATTATATGCTCGTACCTACATATTGACGACCAGATGGCGGATGGGTAGTGTACCTGCCTGCGACGCGGCGACGACGCCGAGGTCGGGGTTTAGATTCCCGCTTAAGACAAAGCTTTGTGTGCGTGAACATGGGGGTTGGTCTTAGCTTGGGTGTTTCTATGTAACATAATTTTTTATTTTTATTTTATTTTATTTTATTAGGAAAACTTACAGCTATAAACTTACAGATTAAAAGAAAAAATAAACACTATGAAGGCCATTTACAAGTTTCCACAGATAGAAAGTAATAAGTAAGTAGTAAGTATGTATTTTACAAAAGAAAAGTGTTTATGTATTAGTATATTATTATGTTATTCTAGTACCCATAATACAAGTGATTGTGTTATGCGTGAGTGATAAAAATATTTTTCTCACACGTTTTCAATTTTGAATTAGTAGTTATCACAAAAACAACAGGGGGCACCACTTACCATCATCAAAAGTGCATTTATCTCCTAAAAGCTTTTAAACATAAAATTTTATACCACTCAATATGGAAACTACACGAAATGTTAATAAAATTGAAATAAAGGTGAAATGAATAATAATATAGTAAAATCTGATAGCTTTACGCTTACGCGTTCTATTTAAGATAATGATTAAATTTTTAATTGCTATGGCCACACTGTTGTAGCCATGATGTCTTCATTTTATTGTTTTAAGCAGTTAAACTGTTAATTAATTTATGAATTAGGCTACTGCTTTTCGCTCCAACCATCAAAAAGTACAAATTATCTATAAATGTTCATCAAGATCGGACGTTACAAACAAACAGATGCACGCTAGGTAAATGCGTCGAAAGACTTGATTAAGGTTAAGAGATAGCTAGGGCCCATAATCTCCCAAGCTTTTTGGGCTAGTATTTAGGTATTTATAGTCCAGATCCAACATAATACGTGAATGTCGTGGCAAATAGTGGTAAACTACTAAGGTGAACTCGCTCATGGCGAATGCAAATCTTTTCTATTTAGAATCACTTTTCAAGTCAACTTGATAGTAAAAAAAAACAATAGTGTAATTTAATATCGTTTGCTAAGGAATAATTTCGGTAAAAATATATAAAAGAAAGCAAGAGTGTATTTTTTTTAGGACAGGAAACAGCACAAAATGTCATTACAAACAGTCGCAAACATAGGACCGACGACATCACTACATTTCCGAAATCATTTACCATAATTACCATAGTTCTTGCATACATTGCCGAGCGCGGTTTGAATGTCGGCCTTTTTTGTGATCATCTATTAAGAGACGAGGAAATGGAACGCGCGCATTGCGAAGAAAAACGTTATTTTATCCGGGAAGTGAGACATAGCATGTATGGAGTCAATCAATGTGCGTCGATGTAACCGCCCCATTGTTCTCGGTGTAAACTCGTCAAAACTTCGACGAAACGGCAAAAATTATCAGCATTTCCTATAGCAAGTGATTTAAACTCCGCTATGAGTGCTGCCTGTCAGTCCTAAGTTTCAGTTTTCATTGGTTTCTTGGCGAATGCCACGTTATGGCGAAGGAACAAAGGGTCGTCTGTCGTAAAACCAAAGAAACAAAGGGTTATCTATTAAAACATGTTTATTTGATAGTCTGAAGTCGAATTTGTTGGTTAATACTATAAATGTACCTACGATTAACGTCGTATTTGCTTATTCTGAGGCTGAGTTAGATACAATTTACTCAGAAGCGTAAAACATTGATTAATTTATTTGTTATTATAAATCCTTTTAATCTTTCTTTACGATCTTTAATGTAAATTACGATCATAACATAAACATAACAAAACATAATATATTACCCAGAAGGGTGTATTAGACCTCTGCCGGTCTAATACACCCATATTTCACCTGTTATGTTTAAGTCCCATGGGATAGGGGGTGAGCCTGTCGCCATCCATCGAGCACAATTACAACTACGGCTGCTATTGTGAATTTTCTATCGGTAAGATTACAAATAATACTTTACGCGACACGGGAATCAAACCAGAGACTGAGCTCTCTCTCTCTCTGGTAAGAGGCGCATACGCTAACCACTAGACCATTGAGGCAGCTTACCAATATAAGTTCAAAAACACTGCTAAAATCATGTACATTAAATAATCCATCAAAAGCTTTAATAAAACTTATTGTATCGTTAGGTATTATAACGTCCTTGATCGTATCTCATTTTCCCACAGACACCATAAAGCACCTGGTCTATTAACTAACAAAATAGGTTTAAATAACACCCAGAAAGAATGTCGACAAGTTAAACAAAGAATCATAAAACGCTTGCATACCATAACAGTAAACCAAAAAAAGTATTTCAAAATATACATTATGAACCGTTCATTTAAATACAACATGTCGAGAAGGGCATTAATAAAGCCTACATATTTTCTTCTACGCAAAAGCATGTAGTTTTTGCAGCCTGTCATTTGCCTAGAAGGCTTGATGGAGTCTCGATCTTGCTAATGCCGTCATTCCAATCATAGAGAATGAAATTGAAATTTTTGTTCCCGAGAATGTTGGTCTTGTGCGTCTTTAGTCTGTGGTTAAGGGCACTAATGAGGTTCGATAAGAAAAGCTTGTTATTATCTGTACTCGAAGAGAGGTTAATGACTCTTGTTCCTAATATTTGCTAATATTCACTGTGTTAATATTGTAGTAGAAAGACCTGAAACTTAATTACATACGTAAATAAATACTTAATTTTTTTTTTTTTTCATACATAAGTTTATTTAATTATAGAAATTTATTATAAAAACACTAAAGAAATATAAAATAATAATAATAATAATTAATAATTAATTTTAATTACTTAATTGTATTTATTTACGTATGTAATAGTAATAAGTATATTACATTTTATATTTTATAACATTTTGTATATCTATGTACCTCTTGTATGTATTTTATGTATTGATTTGTACTCGCTTCTCCCAAATATATTATATTCACATCAACACTTCAGTTCTTTTCTCACATTATTGCACCTACCCTTGCTTTTCTCTGCACCACCTTAGGTTGACTGTTAGAGAATGCCACTAGGCATTAAATCCGCCTCTTTACCTAAATATATGCATAAAGTTTAAAAAATAATTAAATAAATAAATTACTGATAGAGTTTTCGCTGTAATCCAGTTATTTTTTGTTACCGAAATATCATCTATATACATACATAAAATCACGCCTTTATCCCACAAGAGAAGGTAGAAAATTCTCTCTACTTACCCTAGGGTATTTGGATATCTGGATATTTGTTACTTTACATAACTATATAGCTTGGATTAATAGACTACTTATTATCGAAGAACCGCATCAAATCAAATTGAATTTTCGAATAAAAGCTGAAAAAAAACGAAGGTGTTCCGTCAAAGGCCAAATACATTTCAGTATATGCCTAGATTTTATTACAGCTAGACCATTGTTTAATAGCCTTGTATTAAACAGATTGATTACTTGGACGTTATAATAACCGGCAAACAGCTGTTTATTAATCTCTACAGAAATTTTCTGTAGGAATGGTAGATTTTTTTACCATAATTGCATGCAATTGTTAAATAAAGATTTCGCTTAAAAACTTAATCGACCAATACTATAATAATTATGAAACTAAGATAATGCATGGTGGTAGAGCTACTAAGAACGAGTTAGAGGGCGGCAACACCACCGTCTCACCTTTGACCTGCCGCCAAATAGTAGTGCTTGCACTAATGTGTTCTAGTTTGATGATGATGAAGCAATACTTGTAAGTCTGCTTTTGTGAATGGTTGAAGTCCATGGCTTCTAGTTATCACATTTCATCAGCCCTTTCAGCACAGCTTACCACTCTTCTCATTTAAATTCGACTATGACGTAGTTATAAACATAGAAACGTCAATATATTTTGTCTTTTTACGTTTCTATGTTGATATCTACGTCATATTCTAATCGAAATTTCAAGAATGGTAGGCCGTGCTATTGGGACTAGTGGACTACACGCGCCCTTTGCTTCACGTGTCGTTTTAAGAAAGAAAAACTTCGAGAAATGATCGTCTCTCCTTTAACCCAGTGCTTGAACTACACTACACTGCTGCACTGGATTAAATTCCGGCAATTTGGTGAGATAAATCCCTGATTTACTGGCACATGGGGCTTAATGTAACAGTTAGACTAAATATCGACGCGTCTGCATTTTTTTGTGCACTGTGCATTTTTTGAAGCTGTAGTTGACATTTACTATCAGCCGTAAATAGAAGATTTATGCTTCTGTGTTCACTTTTATTGATATAGGTACTCGTTAAAGTTTCATTCTACTAAATTGCATATTAGTAATAATAATTATATAGAAAATAGTATAACCAGTCAGTTTATGTCCTTGTTCACTTTTCTATTCACTGAATAGGGACTTTCGATGACCTTTATACTAATAGGTACACACGGCTACAGAACCTATACAGTTCCAGTATAAAATGGTCTTGCATTGTATAGCCTTCCCGTGCAATGCGAGACCAGCTTCTATTGGAAATGTATAGGTTGGTTGCCGTCTGTACTATTGACATGGTCTTTATGTCAGCATAAATAGGAAAATCCGTCGTAAAACTTTATATAATTTTGCTGATTAATAAACTTAATTATATTGCACTTGCAGTAACATAAATTATAAGGATTATGGCATTTCACATTGATTTGTAACATGATTTCTTTTTCAGGGTACACCGACATTTAGGCGCTTTTCACACCGCAGCTATTATGTAAGTGTAGGTATATAGGTACATGTCAAAATACGAAGATGTAAAAATATACAGTTTTAGCTGTCGTGTGTTGTCACCAGTCAATTTCTATGGCAAGATGTAATGATTTGTATCGATATGTAAATATACATTTTTACATACTGCGATATAAGTGCGCGGCGTGATAAGTGTTCATTTCATTAGGAAACTGTAAGTACAGTGAGCAGTTCAGTGTAAAATTAATAACAGGAGATGTTTACGTTAAACGTTCCACAAATTTAAAGTGTTTACCTTTCGGTTAATCTTTGAATATGACGCAATTACTAGAAAATATGCAAACATCACATGTTCAAGCTTACTCCACATAATCGCACTATAAATGTACTAAAATACAAGCTTTTACAAGCTTTTAGTGCTTGCGTATAATAATTGTTACATTTACATACATCCGATAAATTTGTATTTACATAGATAGGTAAAATCAGGTGCTTTCTATTAGTAAATAAGTAGGTTATTTTATTTTGAACTTACATCGTATTGGAGTTATGAATGAAAAATAAAAGAGAAACTTGTTTTCTTAACAAAAAAAATACATGTTGTTTTCACTTTTAAATTTTTAGAGTTCGATCTTACAATAATTATTAAAATAAATAAATAAATATCTCACAACTTTCACACAACGCCGTCTAGTCCCAAACTAAGCAGAGCTTATACTTTGGATACTAGAATAACTGAAACTAATACATGTATACTTTTCTTTTGTAAATAGATACATACTTATTATACATAGAAAGACCCAGACTAAGACAAACCTCCATGTTTGTGCACACAAAGATTTATTTTAAGCGGGAATCGATCCCGCGACCTTGGAGTCGCAGGCAGGTAGGTACTAACCACTCCACCATTCAGATGATAGAGAATAGCTTCTCTACCAAAACTAATAACTAAATCATCTAGTCTAGTCAATTTTAGTCCACTGCTGGACATACCCCTCTCAAGATCTGCGCCACATTACCCGGTCGCTAATTGGGTGAATGGTGGCCGGGTCGCTGTCTCCATTCCAGGACTTGTTTGCGCCAACGGCTATCGTCCTTCGGCAAACGTGGTCAGCCCATTGCCTCTTCAGCTTGCATTATTTACGAGCTATATTGGTATTTTAGTTCCTTGTCGGTATTGTACCTATAAAATTTGCTGGATGAGAAAGCAAAACAGCTGAATTAATGTATGGCATAGGTTAGGCCAAATTACACAAGCAGAATAGCTAATTTTATAGAAACTGAGGAAAATAATAAAACGGTTTTACGACATAGAATCAATAGCTATAAAAGCGCATCTTCCAATCTTTCAACATAGTGGATATACATAAAATACATGATCGGATCACTGGCGAGCCGTAGTACAAGAAACATTGAATTTATCGCTTGTACTATTTACATAATGCCGCTTTTCCGCAGTGTTATTTGTAATAAAATTCAATAATGTAAATGCGTTTTTTCATTTTACAATGGTAGCCGAGAAGAGATGTCAGGTTAAGGTATAAGCAGCCCATTTTTCTTTTATACTACTCTCACAGCGAACTAGCGTGTAGTCCACCTGATGGTAAGTGGAGTACAGCCCATGGACATCAACAATCCACAAAAGCAGATTATAGATGCGTCGCTGCAGCTGAGGACTACGGTGTTATGCCTTATATGTCAGTAATTTCAGGGCCTGATCTCACCACCAAACCGGCACACAGTAATGGAATCACTACTATTTGGCGGCAGGTTAAAGGTGAGACGGTGGTGCTGCCGCCCTCGAGCTCATTCACAAGAGCTCTACCACCAGTATTGTTGTCTCTATCGGCCTATGATATAAATGTGTGAGTGAAAATACGTGTTGATGTTCAGTTGTTACTCAACGGTAAAATACCTCGGATTTGTTGTTTGATAAGTTTGCCGATTTTCAACAAAATTTTGTTGCTATGGTAACAATGGCGAGATTTGTATGTGGAACAGGGATGTATGTATATTTGTATGTATGCTATTTGGCGTAAAAGATGAGGGAGGAATTCGTATCTGATTTATCCAGAAAAAGACCTAGTGTTTAACATACACACTAGTAACTCAAAACATGTAGAAGTCGTTTAAATTTTTTATTAATTTATTGACATATAGGCATATAACCATAAGTTTTTAGTACTTAAAACAGCCATTTTACTTAAAAAAAATTCCGATTAAAAATTAGTAACTCAAGGTTATTTGTTATTTATTATTGATTTGCCCCAAAATGGGGTGAAGGTATGTAAGATTATATGAGAATTTAAAAGAAAATTGTACTTAACTTTGCCCGCACCTTTGGTTCCCTGCACGACATAATAAAATAAGATAGATTTTTAGCAATTCCACTCCCCAATGGAATAAATTTGGGCTTAAAAGTGTATTTGGGCAGTTCATGAATAAAATTATCGAGTTCCACGCGTACAGAATCGCGGGCAACACGGCTAGTATCAAAATAAGTTAGTGGATTGCCTAATAATAATAATAAGGTAGGTGATAATAATGTCATACATTATTATCACCTATCCTTGCTGAGATCTCGAACGCTCCAATTAGGGCAATCAATCAAATTATTTAGGTAGTTTTCGTTAGTCGTCTCCTGAACAATATTATAAACAAGAGTTACTAGGTTTTAGTTTTGAACAGCCGGAGCTTATTATAAATATTGAAATTGTGCAGATGCCCCGTTAGTGAAGAATGTACAAGACTTTGAAAATGGATACAAAGTTCATACTTCGCTTAATAATTATATTATGTACGTTTAAGGCGTTTGACCAAAGGTTAATTTAGTTTCTAAGCACTTAAAACTAACTATTGTCCGCAAATTACACGTGAACATCCATTCAGAAGTTTCATACTTCTGTCATAGTTACACCCAGTCCTACAATACATTAACAGTTCGACAAAGCCCCGACTTCACCCAACTTCATAATCTACGGTTTTATAAAATCGTTATTTACATCTCTCTCTATTATTCAATGTTTGTACGGGACAGAGAGAACGAAGGCTGTAGCTTGGAGTTAGACTCCAGTTGTGTTGATGAAATGGGTAACTTAAAATCTTGGGACATATCGCACGTTTAATCCAATACTGTCACTATCCAAAATTTTGCCAAATTGACTTTTTAACGCCATCTGTTGGAAAACGTGGTAGTACGCGTCATCGCGCGGACACTGGTCTCAAAGTAGCAGAAATAACCACTAGATAGCAGTGGTCCGCTTCGACACTATTCAAACTATTCCTCTCCCCTCAGTGCAACACTGACCTTAAACGAATAAATACGTGTCGTCAAGGAAAAAATTGTCGATTTGTGAGAGCAAAAGTGACATTTTAGTGATTAAACCAGTTTATTTATCGTATTTTTTGGTAAGTTACGCATAATTTTGATTGCAATAGTGTCATTTTTTGCTTAGGATCAAAATTGCACAAAATTTTTCTCATATTATGATCGTTATTTTGAGGCTTTAATGACATATTTTGCTTAATGTCACTTTTGCATGAAAGCTACCTCATTATTTATCCAATCATTTGAGGTGTTACTGAGACTTTTAGTTTAGTGTCAGTTTGGCTTTAAAATCGTTAATTACTTACTATTTTTGTTTGTAATAGCATAATCGTTACATTGCTTATAATGTCACTGTTGCTATCAATATTTTCATAAGAAACCCTAAAAAAATTAATTGGTTACATGTTTTACTTATTAAAGTGTCATTTTGGTGTCAGCATTATGGCAACAGTTAATGATTATGGTAAAGAAGTCTTTATCGTTTCTTACAAGGTCATAGTTTGAAAGTATGCCTACTGATTAAATCAGAAATTGTTAATTTAATCCTTAAGATTATGGCTTTTATGTTATCAGGTGTGCAAAAAAATGCATTGACATGAAGAAAATAACTGTGATGATGAAAATACGATCTCATATCAACCATCATTTCATACTCTTACTCGAGTAGAACCAAAACAAATCATCTCGGTTGAAAACAATATAGAGCCTTGTAGTTTAGACAGTAGTAGTTCATATTCTTCAAGCAGTTCTTCCTCTACAAGCAGCTCTTACACTTCAGGCAGCTCATCTTCATCTAGCATTGGTTCCCATATCAGGTTCAAATAAGTCTAGGGACACTAGTCACTATCAGTTCACACTATTTAAATCCAGTTCAGAATCTACCGAGCACATCTTATTTGCAAAGTAGTGTGATTCAAGAAACTGTTTCCCTTCAATTATCTAGAGCAAGATCAAAAGTTCTTGTTCTATAGCATCGTCAAGAGCAGATGATTTTTCCCCGGATGATAACGACGCTGATTATTTCCCGCCACCTATACAAGCTACTCACAATGGAAGCTCTAGCAGTGAGTCAGATGATAATGATCTATGGTTTTACCAAAGTACAGTTACAAAAAGGAGACTAACAATCGTAAACCAAAGCATGGTTTCCACTTGACAGTGAGAGAAAAATCAATGAGAACGTGTATTTTTTTTTTAATACGCTTGGTAGGTATAAATGATAGACCAGTTAGAACAGTTTTAGAAAAGATGTGTGATAGTGGTGTTGTAGAGACAGAGAAGAGGGGAAAGCACGGACTGCAACTCAAGGTTCACGATGAAGTGGTACAAAGTATAAAAAATCATATTGATTCCATACCACGTATTGAGAGTCACTACTTAAGGCAACAGACAAGTCGTGAGTTTATTGACGGCGGCAAAAATTTAATGGATTTGTATAGAGATTACAAATAAATGTGTGAAATAGAAGGAAAGCCAGCCGGTGAGCCACATACTTACCGATAAATATTTAAGCGATTTTTTTTTTATAAGTCTGATTGTTTTGCTTCACCTACATAGATTATAATTATCAGGAGAACACTTAAAGTTTTTGAATACTTTTTGTTTGTTTACGAAGTATATGTATATAAATGTTTGTTGACTGAATAATGTTGATTTATTTTTAATAAACGATTTGAACAAAATGCTTTATTTGTTTTTTTTTCTGAGAATAGCATACCAAATTATTATGAAATATTCAGTTTTATGCAGTAATTATACATTTTTATCGCTGTTACATTAAATAAAACAGTACAAGGCAAATAAATTACAGTTTCAAAGATTTCATTATTTAAAATTTGTATTAAAAAATTTGTCCACATTGCCACTAAGACAAAATAAAAAAATAAAAAAAAAGTAAAAGTGACACTTTCATATAAATATCGATAAAATATATATGTTTAGAAGCAAATTTAATAAATTTTTGGCCTCAGATTTGAGATATAACAGTTACCCATAGTTTCTATATTAAAGAATAGCTAAATTGAGCATGGATTCTAACGTATCACGCATAATCATAAGACAAAAACGTTTTTTGACTCTCCTGAAAAGTTAACTTTTTTGGATAGTGACAGTGTTGGTTTAAGCGTGCGATATTTCTATCTGTCAATCAAAACTTCAATCACATTTTAATAAAAAAAAATCATTGTCCACGCCTCTAAGAAATGTCCAATTGTTCGTTTAAAAGCAATTGATTCTGATTGTGGTGTAAGGAAATCGATAGGTTGTGAATTTAGAATTGGATAAATTATAGATTGGATAGTAATTTAAAAACACAATGTAATTGACACATGAAACATGAACGATGAATGTTTGGTAGAACAGAATGGATAGGAAAGGGTTTAAAATTATACCTATCAAACTGACTTATTAGCATGAGCTTTTGTCGGTAATTTTTTCATAAGTAAATTGAAAAATTAAGAATCCAACAGAATAATGCATCAGCAGGAGCATACGAATCCATGCCTGAAATGGCACCTGGGGCGTTTACCCAGGGGGTGCAGGATCGAATCCTGCTGGATACTTAATTTTTCAACCTTAATATTGTATAGTATACAAAAAGACATTGCCGAGCTATATTTTATAAATCATAATTTTTGTTAGGAAAAACTGAACCATAATTTTTCGTAATAAAAAATACCGGTGGAAATAAACTCGTAAACGTCTAAAATCTGACTTCAAAAAAAGTTGCTATATCGCAACCATTCTGTATAGTTTACTTACCAACTTAATACTTCATTGATGTAGTGTTTAACTCCGTGTTCCAAAAAGAGCACAGCATCAGCTATTTTTATCACTTAAATATGACGAAAGGGGTCGGCGCTATGAAATAAACATTAACTTAAGTATTCAACTCCATTTATTCATAAGACACGTTGAATAAAACTGTATGTCATGGGGACTTAAAACGTTTTAGTTACACGTGATGATAAAACAGATTTAGGCTGCATACGCACTATGCAGTTAGCCGCAATGCGATCAGCCGTGCGGTTGGCCGCAGTAAAAAAATGTTCGAAAAAGTATTTTTTTCATTGCTTACCCGCACACCTACAATCTTATTGTCAATGCCGCTTTGACTATAAAATACATCACAAAAACCAACTATTGTCCGAAATATTGACAGTAATATTATTGGTTTTCAAGTGGTTATTTGCACAGCAGTACAAATGCAAATTGTCAACCGGATAGAGCATGCGGCTAACCGCATAGTCCATATGGGCCAGTATCATACTCGTACCTTATGACTATGCAGTTGTGATACTAGATCAACATTAGAAGCTACGTTTACATGTTTTGTCAGATAGAATTCATACTAATCCTTCTATTTATTTTTCTCTCATTCTTCTCGTTTCTTACGTATCACATTTAGCTCCCTTAGCATGACTGGTCACTCTTGGCATTTAGATTGGAAATACTGATAAGTCTTATATATAGGTATACTACGCCCACAGCGAACGAACGTGTAGTCCACCTGATGGTAAGTGGAATACAGCCCATGGACAGCAACAATCCACAAAAGCAGATTAAAAAAAAAAAAAGCCTTGCTAAGGGGGCAGGAATAATGCTAATTGTAAGTTCCTTTCAATCAAATCTACCCGCAAATGCGAATGAGACGTGTAAAGGACTGTCTTAAATGAATAATAAGAGGTCTATCACACGTCACAGTAAATAATTAGATATCCAATGACCCCAAAATTGCATAGAGATCGATGCGATGACTACACTAACGAACTTTTTACTATGAAAGAAACTGATTCACCGCATACAAGACATACACGTCTATCTGTCTGTCTGTCACCTTGACCTACGGTTGAATACATGACGTTTTTATGTTATGCGTATTGTGCTTTCATGAGTTACGAAGCAAAAAAACATACTAGCATGAGTCGTGTATCGCATTTTAAGGGTTCCGCAATGAAGCAGAGATAATCAAAATGTTTAGATTTTTTTAATTAAAAATACTTCAAGTATCTACATATGAATTATATATATATATTATTATTTTTTTAATTATCATATTTGTGCAAAAAAAAAGAGCAAAATTGGGATTTTATTCGAGTGCTAATTTTGAGTCGATGACGTAGTGAGGGACTCGAAAGCACATCATGTGAATAACTTTGATCTCGTGTAGCACACACAACTTTTCACAACTTTCATAGTACAAGTTTTGCTTAATTTGGGTCTAAACAACGTAGTGTGAGATTTTAAATAAATAAGAAAAAAGCGAGCAGTGAGTTTTGTTTCGAGTTTGCACTGTATTCATACAAAAAATAACGACTTTTAGAGGTGATGAGGTGAAAAAGTTATTTCTAGCCTAGGTGACATATCACTATATACTTCATCTATCTATAACGGTTCACGATAACACTAACAAATAGATTGACAGACTGCGGCGTCTAAATAATAGAGCCCCGTCGTTGGATCCAAAGAATTCAGTATACCCAACATTTTTTTTTATTATATGTATGTATAATATTTATTTATAATAATATGTATGTATTTAATATATAAATAGTGATATGTACATATTTATTTTAAGTATACCTATGTAAGTTAATATAATATATATTTAATTTGTAGGTAACATGTACCTATTGAATTTGTAAATTTATGTAAATATTAGTTATAGTGAACCTTCTATCTCATCTATTACACCTTAAACTGCCCCATATCAGTCTAACTTTCTATTTGTCCATCCAAAGGTTGCCTGTAAGATATTGCTTTTTAGCGACATGTCTTAATGTTTAATTATGTTCTATTTTGTGTCTTATTTTTTGGTGTGAAATAAAGCTTATTCTATCTATCTATCTATCTACCCAACTATTTTGTGTCGGTACCCTTAGGGTACGGAACTCTAAATACAACAATTGGTCGAGATCTGGCATAGAAACGTGATAGCCTGGCAATGACTTCATAAAACAACTACCATACTTGAATTTTCTTGTTTTACTCTGAGCAATATTGTTGAGAAAGTGTTAAGGTCATGTTAGGTCACAGTCTTTGCAAATGTTTGATGTTGGTTGGTAATTATAAAATTAACTACTCGTTAATCTACCTCGGTGGTCAATGCAACTTCGCACAAAGAGATCTCGGATTCGATTCCCGGATCGGACCACAGTGTTATTTGGGATTTTTCAGTCAGTTATTAGTCAGTAATTTTCGTTATTTTAAAGCTTGTTTTGAATTACGGCAATTCTATTACTTGCTTTGTTAATTACGTTATTCTCAATAGCAGCACGCAGTGAGAATTTTCCTCGTTGGATGGCGAGAGACTCACTGTATCACATTGAACCTAAACATTACAGGTGAAGTGTGAGTGTTGTACTGCTCTGTCATATGTTTTTTTAACCGTAATTAGCAAAGAAAGCAATATCATTGCCGCAATTCAAAACAAACATTAAAGTTATGGCATTTATTTTGTTTGTCTCGTGTAAAGGGGCCCTCGGCTACATGATAGTGGTCCTTAACATCTAAACAGTGCCCGCTACTACTCATCTTTTCTAGTATTCTCTTTCTCTTGGCACATGATATCCCATTAATGAAGAGAATATATTACGAGTAGTATAGTTCCGTAAATCACTTAAAACTTTGCCCGCGGTACAAACCCGTGCACAAAACATCTAAATTATAGAAAAGAAATACAATCGAATTGAAAACCTTCTCTTTTTTTAAGTCTTGTCTATTAAGGTTACAATGCTATGTTAATTTTCAGTACTCTATCCTTGAAATATATTTCCATTCACTATGAAAAACTACTTCTACATTAAGATAATAGGTGCTCAATACCATTTTTAAAACCAATAAAATAACTTTAACGTGAACGTTTTGAGTTCTAATAGTGTTTAGTGTTATTAATCTTGTCACACGTCATACTTACGCACTGCAATAGTTGAATCAAGATACTTACATCCATGCCGTGGGCTGTGATACATTACCTTTCGATATTTACTATACCAAGTCAGTAAACCCTTTAAGCCATAATCGAACTTATTTTGATTATATCAAGGTTCATATTTTCATGTACGTCATAGGGCTGCCAAAAGCTAATAACTCAAATTAAAATTCAATTACAGATGGTTGGGACTATTTCTCTGATTTTAATAATTATAATTGGTGTTAGGTAATAAATTCCGCCATAGAAGAGCTATTAAATACGACCCGATTATTTGAAAGTTATGTGTGAAATTACGGGATCTGTATAGGTTATACGTCAAGATGTTGTTACCGCTTTGGTGGTCCCGGAAAATAAATTATCGTGTATAAAATATGATGTTATCATATCAATTTTTTTAAAGCATGTTTAATATTGCGTACAGTGTTCAAAATTCTGCAATAGATTCTTGCGATAGGCCTATGATTTACATGTATGTGAATTAAAGAGAATAAAATCCTATCTGCAATCTCTTTGGTCTGCATCATACGCATATTTGAGCGCCAATTTCACAGGTTTTAGATAAACCTTATTGGCAGGATAAGCATATAACACACATAAATGAAAGTGACAACTGTGTTCTTTTTCAAGTGTAGCTTGTAGCACTTTTAATTTGGTCAGGTTATATTTTATGGGTCGGATAAAAACTACCGGGCACCTCAGAAACTGGTCCCTAAAACTAAAAACAGCCTCTTGACTTATCCTACAACATATTGTGACAGTGTGTCACAGCATAGGTACGTCAAAGGGCAAGTAACAAAATAATGTGCTCTTGAGGGGTGTATAGGGCACGGGAGGTAGACGGCCAACAAGAAGTAAACACGTACTATGTATGGCAAAATGTAAAGTCTGACATTAAAATACTTGTTTCAGTCATATTTTTTGTACGGAAGAATTTCAAGCATGTTTTTTCACTTTCTCACGTAAAAAACGTAGTCAAAAACAAGTATTCAAGATAATAACTTTATAAACTGCGCATCAATCTTGCATGTTTTCTAATAATATTAATAAATAAATAATAACAGAGAGGCTATCGTGTAATTGAAAGGCTTTGATGGCCGGGGCGTATTTTGTTAATAAAATTCAAGTGAAAGTTAGTGATTTACTTGGCTATTTCCTGTGCCCCAGCTTCTGTGTTGCTAGGAAAGATAGTCTCCGTATTGTTTCTACATTCAGAATATATTTATCAATTGGCCTGAATTATAATATTTCAGCGTAATTTCGTTGATCAAAGAGGGTAAAAACTGGAATGCGTCTAGTCCACTTGATTAACTAAGTTTGCAAAATATGATAGCTGTGCCCTAAACAATTTTGCAAAAAAAAAAAAAATGTTTCTTCATTGAAAGGCTGTACAGGGTACAGCTTAAGTACCAACCTTTTCAACTAAATGAAAACAAATGATTTGATGCCACCTCCTAACATTATTTTAAATGTGAATATTTCATTTAATTTACAAATGTGAAATAACTGTGCAGAGATGGATGATAGCAAAAAGTGTAGGTACAAAGATTCGAGTCTCAGACTATCAATATGCTGGCTAAGAGGTGCAATTAAAGTTATTATTAATTTTATATTTTTAGACTTGGCTATAAAAACATGGTAAATGATTTGATGAAAGTAAAAGGGAAACGATGCTATTCCTGCGAGTTCAAACTATTATGAATATATATTTTTGAAGACGTGCATACTTTGACCTGGTGATATTATAAAATAAACCATTTAATTGCCGGTCAACCTAAATCCGGAAGCCAAAATGTCTGTCCCAAAAAATATGTAAATCATACATTATGCAGACATCTAAAATCGGAATAAAAATCGCGCGAGCAAAATCTAATTAACCCAATTTGTCCCACCACTATCACAAAATATTTTCATATTTTATCGATAAAGCCCACTGACCGTGTTTTGGATTAACGCTAGAATCGATCCGGAATCGAGCGATATGCCGAGGGCGAGTCGGGTCGATCTATCTGTGCAGAATCGAATAGCTACACTTGTCGACCGGCCGCTCCGACCGACAAGTCGCGTCAGAAAACGCGGGAACCGAACGCTCACCGCCTCCTTGGATCGTTTTTTAAACAATGTGATTTTTATTCAGTGAATGAACTGTCAAAATTTTGTGGATTGTTTTTAATTTTGGAAATGAAACTGGATGATGCTTTCCTGAAGGTTTACTGGTAAGTTTTTTGTAAATAGGAACATTATTATGGAGCCAACAATTTTTAAATGCCAGAAACGTTGAAAACCCTTTCGACATTAAAGAGACGTTCCAGAATTTTAAATAAATCATAATATTATTGAAAACTAAAATAATATTGTTTATTGCTATCACAATAATTTGATAAATGTAAATTATATCTATCATTAATACATACATAAATAAATAAAAATCTGTTTCCACGCACAATCAAAATATAGCTATAATTCAGTGGCTATTGTCAAAATAAGATAATGCGTGTCGTTCAGAACATAAACTGACAGCTTATAGATAAACGGACGTGTATTAGCATACAGAATCAATTTACAAACACTTAAGTGTCATTGGACCCATCTATCCATCGATCTACAATATCATGTAGCCCTTTATTCTACTGATAAAATAAAAATTAAACCATAGTGTACCTCTATTTTTTTATTTATGGAATTCTTCACGATAATTATTCATGCATGATTATTTAATTCAAAAAGCATGAAAATGTTTGTTCAGCGTTCATTAATTTTATCTCAAAAATCAATCTGATGATAAAATTTTAAATATTTTTACTTTATGGGTTAACTATTTACCTAAATATTTTGTGTTGGTCAATTAACGCAAATCACTAATTAATTAGAGAAAACTAACCGGTTTTCTAAATTTCCTCGGCTTTCGTCTTTAATATTAAAACAACAAATGGATAAATAAACTTAGTATATATTAATTGTATAGTTTTTACACACTATACTCTGTTCCAAAATCAAATGGAGATAAAAATCGAGCACCAAAGTGTTAACAAATAATTATTTGGGAATTTGACATTTTGGTACAGAGTATAGAGCCGATTTTATTTACACACGATTAAAAAAGTAAAAAGTCTCAGCAATTACATCAAAGCAATTTAACATTGAATGGAAAATGTAAAAAAAGCAATGGCTGATGTCATTAAGACCAGCTGAAGACTAACCTATTTAAGTCATATTATTATAATAAATTATGCATAAATTGCTGTTAATCTTAGCAAAACCTTCTGTGAAATTGAACGACATCAATTTGATTCGCAATCAGATATTTTAGATATAAGCTGCGGGTAAAAAACGTAAGACTATTTTGATTTTGTCACCGAGGGCTTTCTTTGAAAATCTAATCCAATAATTTTGGGCTTTAAAATAAATTATTTTGTAAGTTTTATTTTCTTTTTTTTTGTCGATTTGTAACAGTTTCGTTAATTCCACAGTACCTCTCTGCTTAGCTTGTTTTTGACTGGACCTTATGGATATAAAAAAATAAACAAATAAAAAAAATCCTTAGGTAGCGAAACCTGATAAATTATTCAAATACTTCTTCTTTCCTGGCCGCATTAATTAAAATAATTTATTTCTCCAAGTATTCTATTAAAACTAAGGATACCCAAACATTGCTCAACTGTTTATCTTTATCTGTTACGATCTGGTTTACTCGCGTAACTATTTATCTGACTTAATGATTGGACAATCTAAATAAATGAGTAATCGATTTATCGAGCCGCATTCGGTGCTAATCGCAACGAGTTTCAATCTCGTTCGTTGCCTTGAATTTCACAAATATTGGTAAACCGCGGCTTTTACTAAACACGGTAACTATCTCTCTTTCTCTCATCCAATATTGCGAGGTTTACAAAACGCAGCTATGATGAGTCAAAATGGGTGGCTCTGATTGGTCTGACTCAGATAATGACCTTAAATGTATGGCAATGAGTATGTTTGTCTATATAAAATAAAAACTTCTTCATTGTACTCCTACATTTTTGACCCGATAATAAGAATTCTTGACTTAACATAATATGAATGAAGTAAACTTAGATTGTAATAAATGATGACCCATCCGTGAATTTGCGTAGCAAATGTGGCTTGACCTGCAGGTCGATTGATTCGAACCATTATTTAGCCACGAGCTCTTTCAGCTTTCTTCATTAATATTTAACAAAGTGTGTAAATCCATAAGTATATAAATATGCTCCTTTCAAATGTCTGTCAGTTTGAACACTTTGAATGCCATCAAGGATTGCCTTTTGACCCTGACAATGCTTTTACTATGGAAATGATATTCTAAGTTAATAATACATTTCTATCCCTAGTTTCTGTATGGTTTCTGATTTAATTTATAATAAAATATACTTAGAAAATAACTGTCTGCTCGGACTCTTAGCCCCAATTCCAACACGTTAAACTGAAATTAAACGCTGAACAAAAGTTTTCAATCTCTCTATCCCGTTCAAAAATTTAATCAGAATAGAGTTAAAGAAGTTAAAAACGGGTTTAGCGTTAACCGCGAAATAAAAAGATCGGTGAAATTTGAACTTATTTTATCTTAGACTTAAATTTCTATTGGCAGATAGTAGATAATGTATTGAAAATGGGCAAATTGCGCTTTTTCCTACATCTTTTTATTTATTGTTATGTTGTAGTTCGTAAAAAATCTAGCTAAGCTCGTGCAGAGCTAGGTTAGGCACAGCTCTGATGCTCGGCGTGGAGCGATGAGCGTCGAGTCCTGGTCAACCGGATCGGGCGGGACCTCTCTCTGCCAACCGTAGTGGATGCGATGTTGGCAGATCGAGAGTCGTGGAGGGCGGTAACCTTCTTCTGTGAGACCGTAATGGTCCAGAAGGAGGCGGCCGAGCGGGATCGCGAGAGGGCCGATCCCGCTCGGAGAAGGCGGCAGCGAGGCGGTGGCAATCGCCGCCCTGCGCTGCCTGCCCCGTAAGGGGCTTTGCGGTATCCCTTGTTGCGCAGGGGACCTCCTGGGTCCGTGGCCGGTTAGAGAGAGGGCTCTAGCTGGCCAGCACACGGACTCAGAGACGGGCGACGGCACACAGTGTCATGTGCCGTCGCGAACCGCGGGCAGACCGGGCGAGAGAGTCGCCCCGGGAACGTGCTATTGGCGATATGCAGAGGGGCACCGGAGAGTTCTGTTAGACATCCCGGAGCCCCTCGACACGCATCGAGGCCGGACACCGAGGGGGGTTTTAGTGAGTCGTTGGAGTCCCGGCAACCTCACATACCCTCGTCGCACCCTTTTCCTTGCGGCGAGGTATCTTGTTGAAGATTTCCCCCCTCGAAAAAAAAAAAAAAAGGCACAGCTCTGATATCTGGTGGATATGCAGCTAACTAGCGACCAATAGAGTTTTTTATTTATCCTCGTGGCTTCTATGTTTCATACAGTATTGAGGATTGTCTATTTAGTTTTTCTAACACATTGTTAGGTATTTCTCATACAGATTACCACTTGCGTTTCATTGTATTTAATCTGTCAAAATGGGTGTAAAGTTGAAGAAACCGTATCTTTTACCGTTCAGATCTAAATCCAGCTTTGATGGAGTCCATAAGATCATAAGCGTTTATGACCAACAGTAGGCTACTTACTACTTTGTTTAAGTAGGTATATATTACATGTAAGACATAATGCAGTAAATGTTTTATGGTTTACTAGCTTCAGCCCGCAGCTCCGTCCGCAATGTGCATCAGTAAAAAGTATCTAAGATTGTAATCCAGTGTGTCAGCTAGCTACAAAAAATTACAAAATTGGTTCTTTTTTCGAGCGTGAATGAGTAACTAATAAGCTACCAAGCACTAGGGTTAGTATTTTTAATATATTTTTTAATATTTCATTATAATTATGTTACCTTACATTGTATGAAGTATACATTCATAAGTGGCCGGCGGACAGATCGCGCTTTTGCCATTGTGCAAACCAAGTGCAAAATCATACGGAGTTTTGCTATCTCTATTTAGGCCAGGGATTTATTAATTTCTTTGTACGGGAAAACATGACAAAAATGCGAGAAAATCAATCTTGTGATCCCAGAGCAATATACATTCCGTTGCATTTTGTCGCTAGGCCGACGGATCAAAAGAAAAGTCGTTTGGTGTTTTGAAACTTTGATAAAGGAATTACTCTAATTAATTTTACCGTATTCATTGCCTTGGTAGTTGTGGTTGTGTATAATTTACATTAATAACTATTTAAATCACTTATTTCATAAATTTAAACCGTTACAAATACTGGTAATAGAAGATCGAGTATACTCTACATGACCAAATTAAGATATTTAAATGTAAAAATTGTTTCCAATTAGTCAGTTAGATCAACGTTTTATAGATTCTAATAATGTTTTTTACTTTCATATTTGACTACTGTATAACTCACCTCTTTAACCGGTTGCATTTTATGATGAATAATTATGAGAATTTATGGCTTAGGATAGTCTCGTAAAGATAGCATTTCAAGGTCAAATTATAAACAAAGTTTCAACAACATATTTTACATGAATAACGGTATGTATTAATTTATGTCATTATAATTATGTTACGTTACATTGTATGAAGTATAAATTCTTAAGAGGCCGGCGGGCTAATCGCGTTTTTGCCATTGTGCGAAGCAAGTGCAAAAATCAAACGAAGTTGTGCTATCTCTGTTTAGTGCAGGTGTGCTTATTTTTATACCCGCGAGACATCACTACTGGTCGTTCAAAATGTAAACGCAAATAAAATTCTTGGCTTCCAAAATATATGAATGATCTTTTTTTTCATTTCTTGTTGCGAATAGACAATATAAACAATGTTTATGTTCACACATTACATATACATATAAATCATCCTCCGCCTGATGCTTAAAGCTTTCAAGGAAAAACTATAATATAGATACCTGTAATTAACTTGTTTTTTTTTGGCCTCGAATAGTGCAGGGTGCCAGAGGTGCTCTCTCATGTGACCTTTTCAAAAAAAAATTAAAACAGTGTGTAAAATATAGGTAATATGTATTCTAAAGATTTGTTGGTCCTTATTTGTTACTCACGCTTCATAAATATCTAACTATTACATTTAATTGAAATGTAAAAGTTTTTTTCAACAAATAATTTAATTTAAATGCCATCTTGTATTCTTTTTGACAATTTATATATATTGGTTAGATTATGGTGCTCGTTTGTCTATGCTATCAAAATAAAACCAATAAAAAATCAATTGGATTAGAAAAGTCACCGACCTTTGCTAATCGTATAATAAAAAAACATTTAACGTAAATAACGGATTGATTATAAATATTACTAAAATTATAATAGCCATTATTAGCATATTTTTTTGATGTATAGTGAAAGCATAAAAAAAACTATTAACATAAATATTTGTCTATTTTTAGCCGATTATAAATAAAAACGAGTTATAAAATTAGGCCGAAATTATTTTTGTGAAGACAGTAAGCCACGGCTAACTGTCAAACTTGAGAAATACTGGTTTAAAGAACTCGGTTAAACGCATACCGAAAAATTTTCGTAACTGTCCGATTCGTTTTTTATGATAAATCTATAAAATATTATAGTTTTGTATCTAATTTATACGCAAGAGTGCTCCAAATTGTTGCATTTTATTTTTATTGCAATGTTTTCTGATTGGGCCATCTATTCATCGGTGGATAAAGGTTAGTTTAATTTAATAATAACTGTTTAAAATATTATTATAATATGTTAATAATAATATTTTATACATACATATAATCCAAACGCTTAAAAAACATAACCCTCCTTCTAACGCTGTCGGGTAAAAAAGGAAGATATTTTTATTTTACAGCTAATATAAACCTAATAGATATGATAAAGTTATAGCAAACACAAATGAAAGTGACCAGTTTTATTTTATTTTCCTTTAATTGTGTCACTTTTGTATTCGGTCAGACTAAATTTTATTTATTGGCTAAAATTTATCCGAATCTAGTGTAATTTGCCCAAATAAGTCGAGATATTTTTTTTACATCCTAGATTATAAATGTGAAGTCAAGATGTGCCCCTTAAAATTTTATTGATTATTTATTATCCCCATCATACCGTTATCGAAACTCAAGATGAATAGTTTTTTTAAGAAGGCCTAAAACTATAAAATTTACACATTTTACGGCCTTCGGAAGGTGCTATAAATAAAAGTGTTCACCTAAACACTACCGTCCAGAGAATGAATTATTTATCAGCACCTCACCTTTACTTACAAGATCTGATGACATTGATTTAATAGACACACACGATATATTATACCGACTAACGCATTCACACGATATTATAGTGGTGCCATCTTACATGCTTTATGGTCACTATTTACAAGAGAAAACGGACGATAAAAGATACCGACAGTATTCATGCAATTAATGATTTCATGATTAATGAGATTTAAACAAAAATGTATGAATTGAAAAGATAAAAATTATAGCTTGATAAATCTTTTTTAAATAAGGAGTATTTATCTAGGCCTCTATGGAAAGACAATAAAGTTGCCACTAAGATTTACATTTTTTTTTACTAATAATATACCTATGTGTCAAAAAAACCGCAATGTAGGCAATAGATGTAAAAAAATTAGGTTATACTTTCGCAACAATTGGACTGTCAAATCTCATATAATATTTTACCCGGGCCGGGTAAAAGCTATCAAATGCCATACATTTCTAAACTTTGACGTGAATTTTAATTTGGAACGTGCAACGCAAATAATGTCATTTTAAACTAATAGTTGTCTGTAGTTTAATCTTATATATAAAATTCTCGTGTCACAATGTTAGTAACCTTACTCCTCCGAAACGGCTTTACTGATTTTTACCAAATTTTATATACATATTCAGTAGGTCTGAGAATCTGCTACTATCTATTTTTCATACGTCTAAGTGATAAGGATTGTTCACCCTTATCATTTTTTTTTTAATTTTTGGTCAATCATTTCTGTTTTTATTTTTCTATAATGTGGCATTAATAAATACATATAACCCTAAATTTTTATCCTTTTATCACCAACCCCTATTTTTTAATAGCCATTTTAGTAATTTAATCCATTTTCATCCCACTCGATAACTGATCAATTATTGTCTTTTTTGTAAATGTTTTTCACTCTATTTCAATCAACATTTCCCTGAGCGTATGTATATAATTATAAGTATATTAAATTATTATCTATAATATTAGCAAATCTATATTTTTATATAAAAATAGGTAATTTATATGGCAAAACAACGTTTGCCATATAAACGGGTCAGCTAGTATAAATATAAATATTTCACAACACGCCATCTAGTCCCAAACTAAGCAGAGCTTGTACTATAGGTACTAGAATAATAATAATGCATGCTCTCTGGAAATAACTCTTCTCTCATTTTCATTATTGCGATAATTGCACTGACATCTATGTGATATTCAAATCTAAACAAGCTGTATAAAATGATTTATTGCATTATAATTCATCTTTAAACTGCAACAATCAATCACGTCATAAATTATAACACCGCTAATATTAAGACCCACCACGGACATACGGCAATTTGTATACTTAGAACTAGTGATGCAAAGAATATCTACAAATATAAGTACGAATACCAGTAACTGTCAAATATCAGCAAATTAAAAATCAGGCTTCAATATTCCATATTCAAAATTGGATGAACAAAGACCGGAGAATACCAATAAAGCTTTCAAATATTTGTGTTTTGCTACTTGAAAAAATAATTTGAAAATATAATCTAATTGCAGTTTTCGTTATAATAATAATTCATTCAATGATATTAGACATATATAATTATATAGATAATTGAGCGTGTCGCGTTAGTGGAAAAGTGGATAATAAAATGTTATTGATTTTATTGAATTTATTACAAAAAATGTATATTATACGCAAACTTAAAATACCTAGGTATATTTATCGTAGCCATAAAATATTACAGAAACTTCGTTTTTACAGAATATTAACATTTCGAATCAATATTCAAAATCTTAATCTAATATTCCTCCCATCACTAGTTTTATCTAAGTGATAAACCTCTACATCGCCCCAGGCGTAAGATCTCATAAGACATATAATTATTATGTGATATTGCCTTAAGCGTCCAATTAAAACAGCTGTGAGAAATGGGATGAGCTTTTTGTACTTTAAACTACGTTTTACGACAATTACGCCAATTATGGCTTTTTCAGGTTTATCCATTGTTTTAAACTGGCACATTGGGTGGAGATGATTCACCGTTTAGGACCACAAAACTGTTATGTCACTCATGAAAGAAGGTATTCAACACACAAGCCTCGACTTCACTGCTGTGTATTTATATCTCAGAGTCGGCTCGTGATCACGAATGATGCAAGTCATTTCGAAACGTCGAGCATAGGTATTTATTAACCTTTATAATAATTACGCAATTTAGACCCGTTGTCTAATTTTTGAAAAATGTTCTCAAATCTCTCTCTCATTCAATGTTTGTATGGGATCATAGAGACCGAAAGTTGTTGTACTTTTTGTTAAACTTGAATTTAGCAGGTTGGTGAAATCACCACTAAGTTTACAGCTGCAGGTTAATTAAAATATTTTGAGTTTATCAATTTAATAACTAAATTCATTATAATGATGTTTCAAAAAGTCACACAGATCTCTCTGTCCTAAAACAGGCTGGTGACATCGGAACTAAGTTTACAGCTGTAGGTTAATTATTACATTTTTAGTTTATTAATTTATTAACTAAATTCATCATCATGATGTTTCGAAAAGTCAAACAGCCTCCTCAAACAATTAAGTAGGTAATAATTGTTTAAAAATATTTTATTTCAAAAAGATTTTATTGTCAAAGCAATAAAAAAGGTTGAGATAAATAACCTCATGTATGATGATTGTATGAAAATAAGACAAGTGTTTTTTTGCCTCAAATTATCTGCATTCCAATTTTCATCAAGATCTTTTTAGTAATTTATCCGCGAAAGCGTAACAGACAGATAGACAGCCAAAGTAACTTTCTCAATTAAAATATACAGGGTTATTGGGTAAGTCGACCTAGATCCGTTAAGAGGTGGTAGTTCCCATCATTTCTGACTGATCTGACTATGAAACACCCCACCCTAAACCTAACCGTTTTCGAGATATTGGACTTAGAAGGTTTTTTGAAAAAATATCCCGATTTCTTAACTATAGCCTATTTTTTTTGTATCCTATGCCTTTTATTTTTTTTTAATTCTGATTTTTGTGTGCCAGATAAGTTTGTTTATAATTCTCAACCCAAAAAGTGCAAGTATCTGAACCAATGGGATCGTAGTAGACGATTGATACCGTAAAAAAGTAATTAATTTGAAAAAAAAAATTGTTTCTTTTAGTAATATTTAAAAAAAAATCTATGGCGTTAGTTCTGCAGATGTTTTAAATAATATCTACGTTCCATTAGCTATCCAACAAGGTATCACAAGCTAGGGTCTTATCACAATTCATAGAAAAAAAATCGATAAAAGGCTCTCAGGTAGCAGTACAAATTTGGGTTCTTTGGTCCTATTGTTCTTCCACGGAGCTGTGGTGCGTGCGAGCGGGACAAACTGACCAGGTGCAAGCGAGATAAAATAATCCCGGCCAATTTGTTGTTATTGTTTCGTTTTAGTCTGCTTCCGTGATTCGTCCGTAGTAGATGCGATATTTAGTGCTCTTCATTTCTTACCCGACTTGGCTTGTATTTCTGGACTGTTTCCTACAAATTGTGACTGTGCTTGTTAACTGGACTTTGAATTGTGCTTCTGAATTGGAACTGTTGAAGATGGCAACCTTCACGAACGAGGAATACGCGGATATTCTACTTTGTTATGGGTACTGCAATGGTGTTTCTGCACGAGCTCGTGACGAATACATTGCACGTTATCCCGGCCGCCGAATACCGGATGTCACTGTCTTTGACGGCGCTTACCGGCGACTCAGAGAGACTGCCTCTGTTTTAAGGCGTCGAGCAGACCTAGGCCGACCACGGATCATTGTTGATGATAAAGATGAAGATAATCAAATAGTTCAACGGTTTAGAGCGGATCCAACTACTTCAACTAATGCTGTTGCCCGAGAACTTGGACTCTCGCAGTGGAAAGTGTGGTTTACGGTGAATACTGCAGGCCTCTACCCCTATCACTACACGCCAGTACATGTTATCGAAGAGGGAGATCCAGTGAGGAGGTTAGACTTTTGTAGATTTATGCTTCATGGAGATTTAGAAGACCCAGCATTTTTAAAACAAATCTTGTGGACAGATGAATCAAAATTTGATAAAGATGGAATTACAAATTACCACAAAGCTCATTATTGGGCCCCAAAAGCGCAAAAAAATCCTAACCAGAAGAGGACAAAAGCCGCACAAAGAAGATTTAGTTTAAATGTCTGGATGGGAATCATAGCAAACAAATTAATTGGGCCCTTCTTTCTACCTGATAATTTAAACGGAGAATTTTACGAACATTTTCTAAGAGAAGAGTTACCAAATTTATTAGAGGATTTACCCCTAAATCTGATTAGAAACATGAAGTTCCAACACGACGGTTGCCCTGCACATTACAGAAGAGGGGTCAGGGAATGGCTAGACAACGAGTATCCTAATAGGTGGATCGGAAGAGGTGGACCCATACCGTGGCCAGCAAGAAGTCCTGACCTGACTCCCATGGATTTTTATGTGTGGGGACACATGAAGACATTAGTCTACAATGAGAATAATCCAATTGAAACTATTGACATATTAAGACAGAAGATTATTGAGGCTGCTGACGAAATTCGAAGAGACTTAACGACTGTAGTAGTTAAAAGCGGACTAAGACACCGAATGAGAGTGTGTGTGCGAAACAGAGGCGGCCATGTAGAACAAGATTTATAAATTTAAATAAATGTTGTTTAATAATTATTTGTATTGTTTTATTTCGTTTCCTGGCCCAAAAGAGAAGTTTAATCTTAAGTACCATTGTTTTTTTTTACTACCTGGGAGCCTTTTATCGATTTTTTTTCTATGAATTGTGATAAGACCCTAGCTTGTGATACCTTGTTGGATAGCTAATGGAACGTAGATATTATTTAAAATATCTGCAGAACTAACGCCATAGATTTTTTTTTAAATATTACTAAAAGAAACAATTTTTTTTTTCAAATTAATTACTTTTTTACGGTATCAATCGTCTACTACGATCCCATTGGTTCAGATACTTGCACTTTTTGGGTTGAGAATTATAAACAAACTTATCTGGCACACAAAAATCAGAATTAAAAAAAAATAAAAGGCATAGGATACAAAAAAAATAGGCTATAGTTAAGAAATCGGGATATTTTTTAAAAAAACCTTCTAAGTCCAATATCTCGAAAACGGTTAGGTTTAGGGTGGGGTGTTTCATAGTCAGATCAGTCAGAAATGATGGGAACTACCACCTCTTAACGGATCTAGGTCGACTTACCCAATAACCCTGTATATTAGTAATCCATCCGTGGCTCCGTGTGGATGACAGTTTTAGATCTACCTAAGTAAACACAAAAAAAAACATTAAAATCGCTCAAGCCGTTTCGGAGGACGACGACAACAAACACCTTGACACGAGATTATATTATATTAGATATAAAATACTCGAACACCCACAATACTGATCCCCTCATTAATAAACCAATTGACACCATAGCTCTCTAGCCAAGAACTCCAACGCATATACAACTGTCACACTGGATGTTTTTCTCACCTCCAAAACCAATTAACAAAAAGTCATCGATACATAAAATAAGAAAACAAGAATAACAAATGTTCGATCCGTTCATTTTCACCGTTGCGTGCGTGTGGAAAGTCAGTTAATAATAACAAAAAAGTGATAAAATAGTGAAATTAACTAATATTACAAGAAAATGTTACTAATAATCTCCGTGGGTGGAACTGTTACTTTGCATCTTCGTTCCATTCATTTTATGTTGATGGAACTTTTAGGCTGCTTTTCCACCAAAGATGCGCTATGCGACGTTGCTATATTCAACAGCTAGTCTGCGAGTTTCTTGCTAGTTCTTTACAAAGTTGTGGCCCGGAACTGGCACTTAGATTCATTCACATTCGTACACTTTGAGCGGACTTGTTCATGAATGTACCCTGGCGTAGATGTATAAGGTATAAGGGTACTAAGAAGGTATTTTTGGCAATTCATTCGGTTAAATGGTTGTATGGAAGTACGTCCGTGGGTAGTTAAATTTGAATAAAAATAAATGAATTCTGTCCCAGGGTTTTTCTAAATTTTCTTTCCAACTCCTAAATGCACCTTATTTAGGAGTTTAAGTTAGAAATAAGTAAACACAAAAAAACAAAAGATGAAGACATGAAATTGTGCATATTTTCTAACTTGGGTAAACCCGCACGGACATCTAGTTTAGCACAATTCGAGTATATAATAATTTGTAAATTTTTACGGAAAATAGAATATTATTAATTTTGATTTTATGGATGCGTTTGAAATCCTGTCACATTTGTTTATTAACATACTGTACTGTAGCTACATCGCTACGCAGCGCGGTGGTGCATCTTCATAGTACATCTTACACTACATTATGAAGAATAGCATTATTAGAAACGGTTACAAACATTCGTAGCTTAGCTTGCATTCTCATAGCATAGCTCATCTCTGGTGGAAATAAAGACTTACACCTATCACCGTTTTACCCAATCCAATCTCAGTAGGGGTCCAACATTTGATGACAACGATCCAAAGATTATGATACAAAAAGTGAAGTTGGTTTTGAATTGTATTTCTTGAAGTGTTGGAATGCTGTTTTGTTATAAACGGTATCATTTGTCGTTGTGTGACAAGTAGTGGAAATACTCTATCTATTCTTTAGTAGAACAAATCACTGCTATGACTATGTGAAGTACACTTTTCACGTCAAGTTCATTTATTGTATTTCGTATGTTGCATAGAAGTGACATTTTGAAAATCGAGAGCCCCTTATTATGAATGGATGGATGGCGACCTGAAATACAGGCTCACGCCTAGTTAAGGCACCAGTCTCGCACAATAATCTATGACTATTACGAGTATGTTATTGTCTCATTGATCATAAATGTAAGATTGTTGTGAGAAAAATAAAAAATAAAACATTTTACTTTTTTTTTATGGCTTCTAGGACTTTCCGCCCGCTCGGTATGTCGAAATTTACTTAGCAGTATAAAAAATACCATACCTACTATTTTTAAACCTATCAAATATACACGATGAGATTAATAACAATATGTCAAGCCGTTTTGGAGGTTTGATCACTGACACGACGTTTTAGATAGCTTACTTAACAAGCATCTTTGTAAAGATAATCACATAATTAACTACAATCACTATCTCGTTTAGTAAACACATCTCAATTGAGGAGGTGCCACACTTCCATGGGAACTACCATATTTAAAACACTCACGAACTTTACGACACGCACTGTCTGTGTTGACGAATACGTGAATGTCTCACTTATCATTTCTATATTTTTCACACACTTATGTTTCGCAATACGGTGGCCCCTTTACGAATGAAAGATATTATTAAATTAGCTAGAATGCCAATATTGAGCCTGTAAGTGCCATGTTCCTAAAACACTGTCTTAAAACCTAATTTTGCGATTACTTAGGTACTGTATTTTTTTGTTTCGTTTAAACTGTAGCCCACAGGTGATAATTATATGTAGATACACAATTACACATGTAGTAGCTTCTTATTAGAGCATGTAGTTATAATATAATATAATAGCAGCCCTGTATCTAATACATGTCCCACTGCTGGGCTCGGGCCTCTTCTCTTGATGAGAAGGGTTAGGCCATAGTCCACCACGCAGGCCAAGTGCAGATTGGTAGACTTCACACACCCTCCAGCACTTTTTAGGCACTCTCAGGCATGCAGGTTTCCTCACGATGTTTCCTTCACCGTTAGCGAGCGATAATTTATATGATAAATACACACATATCTTTGAAAAGACGAGAGGTGTGTGCCGTGGGTTCGTGGGTGCATGTAGTTATCATAAATAAAAATAAAAAAAATCTCTTTCACAAATTGGGAAAAAAAAAAACATTGCAATGTTGTACAAACAGAGACTGATGTCTGATTTAGGATAGACCTGTGGTTCAGATCAATTGTATGTCACTTTTTAGATAACCTTCACTTTTTTTGGGATAACTCACTACTTTTTGATTAATCGACTGCCTTGAGTATGTTCGATACCCCAGTGGAGTTAAGTTTATGAATTTTCCGTCAGGATTTCTAAAGCAGGACGGAGTTGGAGTTGTGCCCGGTGGATGGCGATAGGTTTACTCATTATTCCATGGGACCTAAACATAACAGGTGAAGTGTAGGTGTCGTACATCTATCCCAAACCCTTCTTATATTCCAGAAGGGTTTGGCAGAGATGTACGACACCCACATTTCACCTGTTATGTTTAGGCGTGATATTATGTTATGTTTTGGTTTAATATTGAGCATGTTTAGTTACTACTAAGTACTACCTATAATATCTAGACATAGAGCATTTCAATAGCATTCGTGATAACTACGAGTATGTCTGCTAACATCAAAAGTAAATCCAATAAGAGCTTCTATTAAATACATGATTCATAAATGCGTTACAAAAAAGGTGAATGATTAACTATGCGCGTTTATTTTGTATAGCATTAAAAAGTGATGATACCCGATATACAGGTTGCTCGGATAGTCGATGTATCTAAATCCTTGTTTACAGTCGCATGAGGTTACAAAAAACCGACCAAGTGCGAGTCGGCCCAGGGGCTATAGGGTTTCGTGTCAGCTGATGCAACAGTGGTTTAATATATATATTGAACATTAACAACTGCATTCATTATTTTTCAAACATTATATTAATCAAATAACGATCCAAACAACGTCTTTATGCTTTTATAAGACCTATCTAACGATACCCCACACTATGGAGTACGTGACAGAAAAAAAATATTGTTAGTACTTTGGTAATTATTAATCATTTTAATTTACATTCACCGCAACATAAATATATTGATTGTATTTGGAATAAATATTATTAATACCATATTATTCCTCTTTATTCATTATTATATTTTATTTTATATATTTTTAAATATATAAAAAAATACAAAAAAAATATATTTAAAAGAATAAATTCAGTGTCCCACCGACATCAGGTTCAGGGACCAAGCTGCCGATGATTAGGGCTCTAGAGAGAGGAACCTCCGCACGATGCGTGCCGTGTCCAAAAGGACCGCCTTCTGCATCTGGTTCTTGGTCCAGCCGCCTAACGCGAGCCTCTTAAGGTGTTGGTCACGGCTCTTTTCCATCAGTCCATCGACTGATATGACTATCGGTACAACGATGACCGAATCCACATCCCACATGTCGACAATCTCGTGTGCCAGATCAAGATTATTATCATATTATTATTACAATCTCCTTTAACACGTCCATCGTTTTACCGATCACCATGTACATTAAATAGTTCTTGAAGTCCGTGAGCTTAAAAAAGGTAATCGTGTACCGCAGAATGTTAACCCATAATATTATTTTAATGACATTAAAACCATCCGTCTAACGTCTGTCCTGATCAAGCATGATTAATTAAATGAAAGTTATTTTCATGCTATAAAGGTATAGTTAAGATTTATGGATATTAAAAGGTTCTGTATACATATTTGTCCATATTTTATTGATCTAAAAGCCCGAGTTTTAATTTTACAAGTGCTCGTGAGCGTACTAGAGAGATAAAATGCAACAAGTCTCTACATAAAATCACGCCTATATTACCCAAGAGGGTGTGACAGAGGTGTACAACACCCAAATTAACCTGTTATGGGATAGGGGGTGAGCCTATCGCTCTCCACTGGTCACAATTCCAACTCCGTGCTGCTATTGTGAATTTATTGACGGAAAATTCACAAGTAACACTTTGCCCAAATCGGGAATCGAACCCACTAGATCATCGAGGTAGAGCTTTTATTAATCTGTCACCAAAATACTTAGGCTGAGATGTATAGAACGTTCTTCGACTTAGCTCAGACTTACCATGAACCAAACTCTACTTTTGTCTTTATATCACAAAAACAGAGTCTAAGCTTATCCTAAATATGCTTTAACAACTTGATCTCATCCTTAGAGCTCGCATGGGTGAATATTATAATAGGCGGAGTGGTTAGTGCACCTGCCTGCGACGCTGAGGTCGCGGGTTCGATTCCCGCTTAAGACAAATCTTTGTGTGCATGAACATGGGGGTTTGTCTTAGTCTGGGTGTTTCTATGTATCATAAGTATGTATTTACAAAAGAAAAGTATATATGTATTAGTATCAGTTATTCTAGTACCCATATTACAAGCTCTGCTTAGTTTGGGACTAGATGGCGTTGGGTGTAAGTTGTGAGATATTTATTTATTTATTTATTTAATGCCTACAATAAAAATACTTATTTTTTTTTTATTTTTGTCTCAAATTCGGAATTTCCTGTGACTCTTCATCTTCTTCGTCGTGTCGATGGCTGAGTCAAATTTTATTTTGACTTGCCATCGTGGTGAAAGGATTAGCCAATTCGCTTTGGAGAACTCGCGAATTGCCCAGGGTGCGCCGGACGTAGGGAATCATTGTGTACGTCACTCGGGGAGGCTCCTTTCATGCACCTTGTGACTTAAGACACTGAAATTACTTGCGAAAAGGACATAGCCCACATTGCAACATATCAAATTTTTGTAGATGTTCATGGGTTGTTACATAATTTCAGATTACCAACAGTAAGAACAAGGCAGATATGTAAATGTGTTAGTATCAAAACTTGGCAGTGTAGTCGTCTTGTTACCGTCTTTGTTATATCAATTACAATTGTTTTGTCAATAATACCGTCTGTTTACAGAATAGCCGGATCTGGCAACATTCCGTTCAGCGCAATTCTTAGCGATTGAATTGGTATCATCACCTAATTAATACCACACATAACTTTAAAAGAACTAGCACAAAAAAGTATATATCGTGTTTTGTTATCTAGTTTACGGAACCCTTCACAGTTTATAAAATCAGCACTTGTTCTACTGTCTAATCATCTATCACAGTTTTTATCTCACGAAATAAAATTCTATACAAATCATTATTAGGTATTTTTGGCAAGATTTAAAAATAGCTAATCTAATAGCAGTGTTGATTATTTGCTTGGTATTAGATTTTTTTATTTTGGCATCAAACATTTTTATTAAGTGAAGATACGTTCGTTAAAGATCTCAATAATATCATTAATTATCCTTAGCGGACAATATAAAGCATTATCCGCTTGAGATAAGCTTATTCCGCACCCCAATTCTAAAAGTGTAATAAAATTCCGGTCGATTTCGAAATCACCGTCATTTCTTGAGCAATCATTTAATGCTTTTACGAACTGCCATAAAATTTGCATTAAAATCAAAATTATATAGGTAAATAAATCTCCTATCAAAAATAAATTAGTGCTACATGTAAATTTTAGCACAGTTTTCTAATGTAGGCTTATTATGAACCTATTTGTCGCATACGAGATTCAAGTGGCATACTTCACATATATTTTTACGAGATTCCATCGAAATAAAAATAATACATAATATATAAATATTCATGCGATAAGCGCATCAGTGACCTGATCTTCTCGTATAGTTAATAACTATTAGCTTTTCGAAAGTATATAATTTTAGCTACAGCCCCGCTTTTCATTTTTATTGCTCACTTTCCCCTATTAGTAAAAGAGTTCGGCTAATAGAAAAGCTTACTGATTTGCATTTATTGCAATCCTGCATCACGATATCGAGATTAATATTTTTTTAGAAAATATATTTTGACTACTGTTTTGATAGTTTTGGATTTTTGGATTTTTACATTAGATAGAACGCCAGACGCAATTACACTATCCAATGGTTCCAATGACATGGCCAAATATACACATTCACTCACACAAGCACACCTAGTCTCAGAACAAATCATTGCGAATCACACAAAGATTTGTCCCATGTGGGGATCGAACCCACAACACCAGTGCAGTGGAGAGCGGCGAGGCGACCGCTTAAACCACTACACCATACGTGCAGACAATGGTGATGATTTGATGGTCTAGTGGTTAGCGTATACGCTTCTCACCACGCAATCTCGGGTCGCGCAAATTGTTATTAGTGAACTTACCGGTAGGAAATTCGCAATAGCAGCACGGAGTTGGAATTGTGCCTGGCAGATGGTGTTCGGCTCACCCCCTATCCCATGGGTCCTAAATATAACAGGTTAAATGTGGGTGTTGTACACCTCTGCCACTCCTTTCTGGGTTATATAAGCCATGTCAAGTTATGTAATATAAGATATTTTGGCTTGCTCCATTGTTTGCACTAAATATGAGCATTTTTGATGAGGTCATGGCGGACGAGATATTTTGTAGTTGCAGGGATTTCAGGATTGTAAATATCCTTACTATCTAGGGTGCAGTTGTTAAATATATAAGCAGTCAGAATTTTACTTAAAATATAGTCACATAATAAAATTTGTCACCACGCTTAAAAAGGTACGCTTTTACGAACAGACCCTGTCCATAAAACTGCATTCTTACACATTACTACTCGAAATCGCCCGCTCCAAGTGCTGTAATAAAAACATCAAGACATAATAACCGTTTAGTTAAACATGTATGAAATAAGCGAAATAACATAGTACATTAGAGATGCACTCGAGCAAGTCAGACAGGAGTGCAAGTGTTGCAACGGTCTGAAAATTACAACCTTTTTTTGGTTTCATAAACTATTGTGCAAGCAAATATTGATATTCTAGGCGTACGTGTTTGTGTGTCTGCGTGTTTGGTACGTGCGTGTTAGCACCTGGTTGATGATATTGAATAACTAGGTGTTGCCCATGACTTCGTCCTCGTGCAATTCCTTATTATTTACCACGGTTCGAACCACGTTATACGTTACTCCTTCACTCTCGTCGCGTTTAGCTCACAAATGGAATACATTTTAACATTTTTGCACTATATTCCATTGCTAGTCCGCTCTTTTTAGTCGTAGCGTGTTGTTACATTAAATTAATACCTATTATCTACCGTGAGTTCAACACACGTGTCCATTAGCAATGACATGAGAGATTTTATCCCACGCAGAACGCTACTAGCGCACTATGATTTTCCGTAAGTGCAAAATGTTGTTTTGTACAAAGATTATAGCTCTGGACAAAAGGAAATTAAAATTTCAACTAGTACAAGGAACACAAGTATTTTAAATTTGAAATAAGTATTAAGTTATAGGAACAGTCATTTATAATGCCTAAACTCAGATCTTAATAACGAGGTCTTCAAATGACAAGTAAGACTGAAATTATAGTGTTTTCGGAACCAAAGAGGAGTTAACATTAAGTTCTTTCAGGATTAAATTTAGTTCAACATCCCATTAGAGATCTTTTCAATTTATAACATGGTTCAACAAAAATCATTTGGTATATACCGTTACTTAATATAGGCATATTTTATTTCTAATTTATGATGAAATTACATGCGACATAAGTAGGTGCCAAAATTCCAACGATAACTGTGAAATAAATCTATAAGCAGCTTGATTTTATTACCACCAATATGTTTAACTAGATACCAATAAAATTTTAATATCAACATATCATTATTTTAGTGTCGAAACGAGGAACCAACTTTCGTTTTGGACAGGACTTTTCAAATAATTTAAATATATTTTCGAGGTTAGTAGTCCGTTTTAAATACTAGATTTTAATGATAAAGCTATTATATTTTACGACTTTTTTTAATTTAAGATGGATACAGTGACATTAATAAGCGAAAAGGAAGTCAAAATTATCTAAGATATTCGCGACACCAGTTTCAAAATTTCTTCTCGGATCGCCTACACATAAAACATTGTCTAGACTTATAGTCTTTTTATCTCTATGTTTAATTCCTTTATTCGTTATGAATATTGTGTAGGCGTTATACTATGATAATAATTCTTTAACGATTTGACAAAATATTTTATGATCGCTGTTGGGATACATTTTCATTTTATCACTTCATTTATAAAGAGTTTTTAGTAGCCAACGGATCTTTTTTATGTTTATTGCGTTTTAGGGTCTTACCCTATCTATTAACTAGCTCAGTAAAAAGTCGATAAGGTAGGTTCCATCACCATTTCAAAGGTTTTATTAATAAAACGTTTAAAATTAGACAATTTACTAGAAACAGTAAAATTCTTCTCTGGGCCATTCAATCGTCTAAATCTAAATAGCTTATTACATTTTTTGAGTTTTATAACATAAAGCAATTTTACATCAGCGATAATATTTTTTACAATGTTTTGATGGCTGTCATCGCATACATAATAGTTCAGTTCAATCGAACGCACAAAAAATGGTCTGACATCTAACATTGATATCGATATCGCTTTGAACAACGTTTTTTTGATCAATCATACTTAAGCACATTGTATCTGTTTATTTAAGATGTTTAGCGGTGTTAAGTATTTAATGTAATGTATATTATTAAACAAAGATTTGCACAGAATGTAGCTATAAAGGATTTTTAAGCTAAATGATAGCCTGCTGTCCCTTGTTAGTGAAAATAATTTAAACAACCTGTAGGTACTCTTTATGTAAGCTCAACAAGATTTAGCAAAAAAAAAATCGTTTCACATAAAGATAAATTATAATATTAAAATGTGATGTAAATTACCTTATCATATTAAAATCACATTATTATAAATCTGTATTAACAAAGACTCGCGCCCTTGAAGCTTCCACAGTTAAAAAATAAAATATCTGACACCCATTTTTTATATCAACGATATTATCAGAGCTCTCTGCATATTAAATGGCGCCGTTATTTTCGAATTTAATTTATTTTAGACAAACGTGTGGACAGTTTGTTATTTAAACCGACTACCTGACTCGTAAACTGTAGATAATAATGTGAACACGTCACGACAAGGGCCCATTGGGCTATTTATTATTCAATAATGTTCTTTCATCTGTCTACATCGTCCCGCTGTCAAACGGTGATTGGTGACTATTTCGTTTTGTTTTTTATTGGATTACGCTTTGTTGATTAGTTGTCAGTTAAAATTTGACGCTACTGTTATGGTAATTTTATTTTGTAATTAGTTTTGGTTCGGCAATTATTTTCGTCACGAGATTTATCGGTTCAAAAGATCATAATAAGAAGCGTTATTCGTTATTTGAACTGGAAATCTGTTTTTAGGTATGTAACGGTTTCATAATTATTGAACGGTTGTGATATTTTAAAGCATATTATAGCTTTGATATGCCTTTGTGTGTTTTATACAATATTAAGGTTGAAAGATAAAGAATCCAGCAGGACTTGAACCTGCATCCCTCGGGTAAACTTAGCACCCTTTTTACCCGGGTAGTGCTGATTAAAATTCTGCTGGATTCTAAATTTAAAGTAAAATTTTAAACGGTTATTTAAATCACGAATATTGCGAAAGAAGAACGTTATTACGTAAAGCGTTTACACTCATCTTATGTGCCTTAATTGCCGATAATATAGAGATAGCGAAATAATTTAATTACGTTCTCAGTTTATCATACCACTCATAACAGGGCTATAATATCTTAACATTTTGATGTACCGACTGGTGCCGACGGTCAGCCACGCCTTCTACCATTTAACCATAGATAAGCGAGACCAAAAAGTATTTAATATCTATTAAGATTAATTATAAATAATTACATATACTGATTTAATTAGACGAGTATTCGTATACTACTTTTACTGATTAATTCAGAAACCACTAGGCCATTTGTTTATTTTGAGGTTTTAGAAATCTGTAAGTGGAAATTATAAGGTTCGATTCAATGTTTGATTTAATTACTATGGTGTGTTATTCACAATTAAGTTCTTTTTCTCTCATCTGATCTCATCTGATGGTCATTGATGATGCGGTCTAGCACGGTGGAGCACGCTTATCTATGCGATACCTATTTACCCTAGCTTTGAAGACACCTAGATAGTTTTCCTGCGGAAACACAGACTTGGGCGGGGCGTTCCATTCTTTGGCAGTTCGCATAAGGAATGTTGAAGTGAAACGCTTCGTGCGTATTTAAGGAATAACTACCATGAAGCGATGCCGGAGTGCCATTTGTCTGGTAGTCCGATGGTGAACTGCGGACGGAGGAATAAGGTTGTGCAATTCCTCAGCACACCCGAAATGTATCCTATAAACATCGATAGGCTGCCATCACCTGGCCATATATAATACATCAACGCACTCGGGTGTAATAGAAATTGGTCACTAACATCCCGTCTATTCGGTCTTATTTTCATGGTTTTTAGCTCATGTTCATAATTATGCTGTTATGACCACTTACTATGCTCACTTGCCAAGAATTGTTTGAAAAAGTTTGTTTGTTTATTTGGAAAAACGTGCACTAATCACAGGCACTAAGTAGAACCTGTCCAAATTGAAACATAATAGTGTTAGATAGCCTATTTATATATACAGGCTTATGGTTTATATAAATTTACGTCACGACGAACAGCAATCTTCTTCTTCGTCGTGTCGATGGCTGAGTCAAATTTTATTTTGACTTACCAGCGTGGTGAAAGGATTAGCCAATTCACTTTGGAGAACTCGTGAATTGCCCAGGGTGCGCCGGACGCAGGGAATCGTTGTGTACGTCACTCGGGGCGGCTTTTTTCACACAATGAAATGTTGCAAATCGAGCAAAAAATATTTACGTTAACGCTATGGGAGTGAAGAAGTAAAGCAAATAGCGGATAAAACTGGTTAGTATAATTATTCCTCGCAGCTGACCTGGCGGGCAACAGGTATTGACTAGTCGTATATAAAAAAACACGAATTCGAGAGGCGTTGAAGTAATTTCTCTTTGTATAATATGATTAATTATGTTTAACCACCTCCTGCTGTGCCCTTTCGAGTAAAAGATTAGATTATTTTATCATTCAAACACGAACTCATAATGCTACCTTCTCTTTACTGCTTTGGCACCTTACTAATTAATTATGATCTGTTATAGAAATGTTAATGGACTTCGTTGGTCTAGCGATCTCACCTACCTTTTGTGAACATTCTGTCAAGAAATTTACAAAAGCAGCACGGTGTTGAAATTGTACCCGGTGGATGCGATAGGCTCACCTATGGGACTTAAACATGAAAGGTGAAATGTGGGTGTTGTACACCTCTGCAAACCCTTCTGGTTAATAAAGGTATGATGTTATGTTGTATGTATTGAGAATATTAACAAATAAGCCCATAGCACATATAATAATTAGGTAAAAGTGTAAGTGAGCGTTAGATATGTGATGTTCTAACTAACCCGGATTCTTTTTTAAACTACCGTCGACGAATCCAATCAAAGGTGTATAGAAAATAGGTTTTTCTATACACCTTTGATTGGATTATATTTATATTAAGTTAGGTTTTAGTTAGGTTTATATTATACTGTTAAGCATGTCATTCTTTGTATATTAATTGTATTATTAAATAAATAAAATAAATAAATAAAATGTTAGAAATATTAATATTACTTCTTGTTTATGTCAGTTTGTAGGCATAGTGTCAGTTGAGCAAACGCACATGTATATCAATTCCTACTTAAAAAGTTTAAAGAGAACTTTATTTTGACATAATAACATTTGACATTGAAATTCGTTAAGTTTTACTTTTATGCTTATTAATTTTTTTGCCAATGTAAGGACATTTTACACAGGAAAATCTTGCATGCTACATAGTTTACATATTCTCATGTAGATAGATAGATAAAACTTTATCTATTTGCATACCATTCCATTACAAACTAAAGATAACTATTAAAAGATAATAACAATATGCTAAGGGTGGCTTTATCGCTTGACGCAATTTCTGCCATGCAACCTTGTAATAAATGTTATCACTACATAGTATAAAACAAAGTCGCCTTTTCTGTCCCTATGTGCGCTTAAATCTTTAAAACTACGCAACGGATTTTGATGCGGTTTTTTCCAATAGATAGAGTGATTCAAGAGGAAGGTTTTTATGTATAATACATGCATAGAAAGGGGGAATTGTTTTACTCCAAATTTAACGCGTGCGGGCCACGGGCAGTAATGAATAAATCAAACTACTGGATCGATTTTAATCATTTTTTCAGTGAGTGACATAGGCTATATATTATATACCCGTGCGAATCCGGAGCGGGCCGCTGTGTTTTTATATACAACGTTCACAGTTTTTCTGTAGTGTATTTAGTATCAGCATTGTACCCGTGCGAAGCCGGGGCGGGTCGCTAGTTAAATATAAGACCAAGAAACCAAAATGCTTATATTTATATTATTTTACCTGAAATGTAATACAATGTAGTAGATAACACATACAAAAAACATAAACAATCATGCCAAGGTCGTCTTAAAGAAAAAATGCACAACTTGCACAAGTATGATCCACTTTTTTACCTTATTATGTCACCGGTAACTCGATTTAATTCTCTGACTTAACTCGATCATGTTTACATACTCGAAACTGGATCGACTTGTTATGGACAACGTAATATTATCGACTTAATGAGTTAACTTATGAAAGTGATTTGTAAAGTGCACACGGCAACACATTAAGCTTTACATATCCAGTATGAAGATCTCACTATGTGAGACCAGCTTATACCTATACTATACTTTGACCATTCTTTTATTTTCTTTTTGACAGATCACGCCTATGAATTACCGTTTTTTTTTTGTCAGATTAATGTACTACAATAATAATATACTTTATTGACAAGCGACACTTTTTAGGGAAGTTCACTGTTTGTAACAAACAACCACAGACTATAAATCAAATCGTGAAATGAAATAAATCGATCATTATGAAAAAGAATAATTTGACTTTTTTTTGTGTATTGTCTGTATTTTTTATAAAAGAAAGAATATAATAATAGTATCATGATTCCATGAATAATTATTTGCAAGAAATTAAGTCGAAATCTTGGAATGACATATCAAAATGTAAACAAAGGTAACTAGGAAACCGTCATCCGACTAAGTATGTGACATTATTATTATATTATTATTTTGTATATTTATTTCATCTAATAAAAACTACTAATAAACGAATAATTAATAATGAACTAAAACCATTTCGATGTAATTAATCGATTGAAAGTTCTTCCTAGACAACATCGATTATGATTTCAAATCGAATCAGTAACGTGTGAAGGCATCCCTAAATGTAATCTGTCAAAAAGAAAATAAAAGGAATGTGGAATGGACAGAGTATAATAGAAATGTATAGCTTGATTTTTAGCCGTGTATACATCTGTTAAAAGTGAAATAAAATTGTAACAAGTTTTTTTCTGTTATGTAACAAAAACATCATTAAGGTCAACAAAATGTATGGTTCAAATTAATCAATAAATGCCGAAAGAAAACGTGAAGTAAAATCGTGATCCAAAAAATCTCTTAAGTATTGGTTATCTACACGAATATCAAAATATGTTTAGTTGTTAAAATCGAGAAAGTGATTAAAATAAACATGGTAAACGTGTAACCAGATACTTTCCAATATATTATTATATGTCGCAGGCGAATTGTATAAATCCACCGTTTACATACAGCGTCGGCATTTTATAAACACCCGCTGTTTACTAAATTCCTAAGATAGATACCTATAAAGATAGGTGCGTTTAGATCCTATCGCTTTGTTGGTAAAAAGAAAAACCCGCTAAAAAGAAAAGCTCAACATTGTAGTCCATGCATGTAGCATTAGGTATCGATATTTTTTATTTATTTATGTGACGAAGGGGACTTAATGCCAAAGGCATTTTCACATTCCAAAAGCATTTTTGTTGTCGATGATTGTATAATAATACTATTATATACTCATTGCTCTTATATTTATTTGTATACAAATACCTGTCGGCTATTCCTGTTGTTATTTGAAAACCAAATAATAAACACAATGTAAATAAGCAGTACATACATGTCACTACGTATTTTTCAACACCATGTAACAAGAATTAGCATTCATTTTAAATCACAGGCAACCGTTACGAAATCAAAGAAACCAAAATGGTTTCGTAACCATAGATTTGGCACCATGCGGAAATGTAGATGCGCCACATAAACGATTATTATTATAATAATATTATACATTGGATAATCGTATTCAATGAGGCTTACTAAGTTATGTGTATTAGAAACTTTGGAAAATATGGTATATAGATACTATGATTACATTTACGAGATTATTTTGACTCTGTGTGAGGTGTCATAAACAAAATGCTTGGCTTTATGACATCATAAGCTGCGCGTACACCGCGTTTTCATACTAACGTAATATGAGCTTATATTTTAATATTTTCATAGACCAATCATATCTATAACGCTAAAATACATGTTTGTTCGTGACCATTTTGACAAAATTCTTTGAATCATGAATTGAGTTACATACAAACTGAAAAATTTAAATAATAAATTTGAAAATATGGGCGCCAACAAACATGCATTTTAGTGTTTTAAATGTGATTTATATATTATTAAGTTAATAATATTAAAGTTAAACCTATATTACGACTATTTGAAAAAACAGCCAAGCAATTGTTCCCCCTTAATACTTAATTTAATAAATATAAGAGTGTGCCAAAGTTGACACTCACACTTCACCATATTTAGATGATTATAATAATAACAGCTGTTGGTACGATGGCGTAGTGCGTCGTAAAAAATAGTCTACAACATATTCAGACCTTTTGTAGCCGTCTCGGAGGAGTTTCATAACTAACATTGTGACACGAGATTTTATTAATTGTTGCGAAATATTTGAATTTAAAGGATAATATCTCACTTGTAAAGCGGTTAATAAAACTAACAGGGACATGCTACAACTACAAATCACACATACAAAAAGTTCTCAGCCATAAAATTTCAATACTGTTTCAACATATTATTCTTATCGTTAGCTTTTTAAACGATGCGATGTGGTAAATACCTTAATTTTCACACGACACTTACTTGGTATCGAACTGATGACCCCTTTCTGTGTGCAAGGCCGATTGTGCAAATATTTATCGGTATAATGCACTCCATTTTTTTTGGCCAATGTATTAAAAAACATGAAAGGCCTAAAAAGGGCTTGTAGCTCATAGGGTTGTAAACTAGCTTTAGACTGCAGTTACAGCCGCGTGCTAGGTGGATTAAAATCAGCTTATGTCCTTCCAAGACAAGATAATATCGATACTATCGATCTATAGCTAAGCAAAATAATATCTGGAACAAGCAGGGTTTTTTACTAACAAATACCATTTATTTGTTTAAAAATTCGCATGAGGTTTCTGCTTTATTCAATTACCTGGTAGTAACTGCTTTAGGCTTGCTAAATAACGCAATTAGACACTACAAACTATCTAAAGTATCTATTGTGTTAAACATCATTAACTTAAATAAGTTTTCATTGTATCTTGACGTGACATCACAATAGATTATTAAATTAATTTGTAGTGTATAACACCCACATTTCACCTGTTATGTTTGGGTTCCGCGTGATGATGGGTGAACCTATTGCCATCTACTGGGCACTATTCTTCGTTCCGTGTTGTTAATGAAATGTGCAAAATCCTAAATAACACCTTTTCCCGGCAACCCAAGACGATGTTTATAATCTACTAGCTGACCCGGCGACCTACGTACCGCCTTAGCGTAAATTTGATGCACTACTTTATTTTGTATAGCTGACCTATCTTATATATGCGTACCTATTCAATTTAAACTGGAATCTATAATATCCTCCATATAAAAATGAATATTTTTTTTTTCTCCGTAAGATCCTTGTAGGTAGAAAACTACGAAAAAAAAATTCTGCCAAATCGGTCAATCATTCGGTTCATTTTTATATATATAGATGCACAAGACTTCACGTAGAAACAGTTTATCTTCATTTTGACATTTTAACACTAGTGGTGCCTTTACAAGTTACCGATTCGATTTGCAATAATTATCGATTTCATTTAAGAATTTCGAACAACTTTATATCGATTAAAATGCACAGAAATATGTTGAATGTAATATGATATTCGTTTAAAAGTTTTTATTTAAAGAAGAGTCTGATGTATGCTTGTAATAAATATCTAATATTGGATAATATTTTTACTTGTTTCATTTGAAATTCCAAGATTTCGGCTTAATTTCTCACAAATAATTAATTATGCAGTCATAACACTATTTTTATTTTCTTTTTTTAGTAAATTATCGGACAAAATCCATAAAAGTGTTTACGACTTATCTTATTTCAAGACCTGATTTATAGTCTATGGTTATTTGTCGTCAATAAAGTACGGCATTACTGTAGAACATTATTCCCACAGACTATGATACCCTTGATTATTCCGGAAAAAAAGGTTATTCATAGGCGTGAGCTGACAAAGAAAATAAAAGAATGGACAAGGTAAAGTAGTTAGCTTATAACCAGAACGACCAAAGCGTATTATTGACATTAGTAGTGCAATGTCTACCGCTTTATTGAGCTCAAAATTTCTTGCTATCGGCCAATTACAATTAAGAACAAATAACTTCATAATAATGTCATTGTTGTATTACAGATAATAACAATACACATCATTTTTGATGTAGTAAGTTGTATTGTTATTTGTATCACTATTTTCAATTGCATCAGTGTTTTATACAATAACGTTAGTTATGTAATTGTCAGCGTATCCTTCCGCGATTGTTACGACACATTTTCTGCAGTTTTTGCTTAATTAAATGAGAGTGTTGAAGTTTAAATAATTATATGTAAAGGTCAGTGCCATCATCATTACATTTGGTAATTCTATTGCTCTTAAATTGAGTGTAAGAACACAGTTTCATTCTAATATCTAATATATACTTATATTATAATGTTCTCATATCTAGTAACATACGTTGTAATAATAGCAGCCCTGTATCTAATACATGTCCCACTGCTGGGCTTGGGCCTCTTCGCATGATGAAAAAGGTTAAGCCGTAGCGCTGGCCAAGTGCGGATTGGTAGACTTTACACAGCCTGGAGTACTGTTTAGGCACTCGCTTGCAGGCATGCAGGTTTTGTCAGCGTCTATATGCGCGAGCGATACCTGGCACCCCGGCAAAGTCTTGTTGACGGAACACACTAGGTTTTAGTCCGTGCAACTCGGACATAACCACCGACTCTGCCCGGATCAGTGGTATGCGTCAGGCATTTCCCAAAAAAAAAAGGGCATGCGTTTTCCTCACGATGTTTTCCTTCACCGTTAGCAAGAAGTAACGTACCTTACCGACTGATACACCTATTGGCTATAGACTAGGACATCTACAATCTACACGCTGCATCTGCAGTTATATCGAAGGCTTACAATATGCCGACACTAGTATCATTTTAAAGCCTAAAATGCCTCGTTGATCTAGTGGTTAGCGAATGCGCCTCTGACCGCGAGGTCTCGGGTTGCTCGGTGGATGGCGATAGGCTCACCCCCTTTAATTATCTTTGAAAATTATGATAAATATCATTCCTTATCATTGACTTTCCGATGGTTCATAAACAAATATACACTAAAAAAGGAATGATTCGCAAGTAATAGTCACGTTTCACGGCCTACAATTCTTACCCACAACAGAAGTTTCCTTCGTCACAGAAACATATTAATCACACAAAATGAGAACAACAAATGAGTAAGTTAGTAAAAGAAAGTGATATAGCTAATAGAATGACGCGATTTCTCGGATATTTAAAATTATATCTGTTTTAATATTGATGAGGTTAACTAACTCTCATACGGATCAGGTTTTTACAAAGGTGCAAAGCTGTTTTCTGTTTTGTAGGTGCGGTACGGGCGGTAAAATCTTCTAATAAGTATGAATTGTTGTTATAGTACACCTACGTAGAAAGTACCTCATTGCAGAATGTCATACGGAGAATATCTATCAAAGAAAGTTAGTGTTTTCAGGCGAGTTTTAGACTTTTCATACTTTTTCTCCCGATGCAGAGCGCAGCGAGAGGAAAAGTAGTAAAAACTCCCTCTGCTACGAAGGCTTGTAGATTTTGTTGTTTTTGGTAGTTTTTGTTTCTTTGTAGGTGTAGTATAAAGCACTATGTATCACTCGGGTGAAAGTTGGATTTCTTTCGGGTGTTTCATGTCAAATGTACCTATTGTTATAATAAATACAAAAATATGACAAAAAGGCAACAAAATCTATGTCACGTTTAAAGCCAATTACAGAACAAATGAATATAAATAATATACAGGTATAAAAAAAACAAAGCCGACTACATGACAATCGGTAAATAAAATAAAAAAGATTGACACTTGACAAGTGATAAAGCTTGAATAGAGTCAATTAATTCCAGTGTCAAAAAGCTATTTCTTTTAATTGTAATGTGGTAGGTAGGTACTCACGGCTACACATAAAGCTATACATTTCCACTATAAGATGGTCTCGTATTGTATGTATTGTATGGCTTTCCGTGCTATGCAAAACCAGCTTATACTGGAAATGTATAGCTTTATCTGTAGCTGTGTGTACTTTTTTAAATATTGTCTTTGCCCTTTTAACCTTTCTGTTACATTCCGTTACACGTTCCGTTTCAACTTTAGCAATAACCATGTATTAATAGATATAAAATGTTTGAAAAATAAAAAGTTAATAGTTTTGTTGGTAGCCCGTAACTTTGGATAGCCATCGGCCAGGCTATAAAAAGTGGCCAGTGGCCATTATTCTTGATGGCTGTCCATTTGACGTCTATAAAACATCGGATGCCACGAAAAGTATCGGTAGCGAGTATTTTTCTTAATTAAGTGTTTTATAGCGTTCGTTTAGTTTATTGCTTTATTGTTAAGGTAATTTGTTTGTAGGAAAACTTTTAAATGCAAACCAATAATAGTCTAAACTAAAAATATTTCACATAGATTTTATGTTCAGCATTTTATTGTAATATTCTTACAGATAGAGAAGAGTTTTAGGATGGAGCGCCACCGCTCTCTTTATCTGTAAAAAATAACGTCTACCTGTCGCATCAACACAGTAGATATATCCTTTTATCACAGAATGTTATATTGAATTAACAAGTCTGCAACTAGAAAAATGTGTGTAAAATTAAAGGTAACACACCTTTAATTGCACACACATGATGATCGCCTTGCGAAATTGCTTTTATAGCGATAAGGCCGCCCATTGTACTATCTAAAAGATGTGCTTTATGAAACTTAATTTCAAATTTGTGTACAATAAAGAGTTATCTATCTATCTATCCCGAGATAGATATTGTCGTGTTTTTGTCATTTTTCCTTATTTAAAATTTGACAAACTGCGACCTAATCTATTCACGCTCGTGCTAGCTCGCAGGTGCTCCTAATAAGCAACAAGATCTTTCATTGCCTTCCCTTTATACAGCCCTCGGCACCGCAAACTACAGACAGTAGAGGCCTATTTAACAGGAAATATCTCCTCATTACCATCCCATTTGAAAAATGAGCACCAATGTTCAACATTTCCATACTAATCGTGAGATACCAGACATTTACGTCTCCAACAGCAGTTTAGAATACTTCAATCATAATAACTCATCTAATCAACATTTTGAAATAATCAATTTGTAAGCAGGTCAACGGCTTCGAGAATTTACCGCCATAATGTCCGGCTAAGATGATGTATTTTCAATTCTTCCTAAAACCATAAATTAATAAGTTTTATATGAGAACTTTGGAAATTCAAGCCATCCATTAAAGTTCAACATCGACACACAGTTACACCGCAGTGATGGGCGTCAAATATTTATGGTTTCTTGTACACGGGTGCATTATGAATTCCGAGGTCGGCGAGCCATAGACTAATTATTTTCAAGTTTTCTATATCATATAAAACCAGTATACTCTCGATTTTTAAATGCGTGAAACTTTACTATCTGGTATGGTAACGGACCAAACTGGCTTATTGATTGTACATCGGGCCTAAAGCGTGGCCTCTGACCGGTATTAATAACTTTTTTCTATAATTACCTAATGATCAGTTAGTGAGTTTTTCTACAGTTCCACAACGGCTTTTTCATAGACAAATTAATGCCTCATCGGTAAAAGATGTCGATAATTATAGAAATAATGTGGATAGTTGTAAATGAAGGGATTTATCTTTTAAGCTGATTGATTACGGTTTTTAGGTACATAATTACATATTTGAAAGTAATTTCGTTATTTTAGAAAGCTAACTTAGTAACGTGTTTAAACATGAATTTTCGATAGTTAAACATTTTTAATTATAGAATAAATAATAATATATCGGGAATTGAAGAAAAACTTCCTTGATGGTCTAGTGGTCAGCGTATCTCACCGCGAGGTGTCGGGTTTGTTGCCTGGGTCGGGCAAAGTGTTATTGGTGAACTTTCCGTCAGGAAATTCAGAATAGCAGCACGGAGTTGGAATTGTGCCCTGTGGATGGTGATAGGCTCGCCCTCTCTAAGTAATATAGGCTGGACGTTATGTTATGTTGTGTTATGTAGAAGGAGAATATTGAAGACAATATTTTTTCTCCAAATAGTAAACAAAAAAGGCTGAAGGATTTAGGCACAAAGGCTAAATACTTAAGTCCTCGCGGTTATTCGAAAATCATTAAAATTTTATCATCGACCAACAAAGTTGTAACAAATTAATGAAATGACATAAACCCATTCCAACAAACTACCGTAAAAGCCCTAAGCTATTGTACATTATAAATCATGCGTAACATGCGTTATTAATATGCAAATGTTCGGCAGTCGAAACCATCGGTCGTACAATAAAACTAATAAGGTCCAATACGTCACCTTTTGTGACACTCATATTTTATCTGTGAGATTAGTTGTCGCTGGGGATATATTGTCTTTGGGTTGATAGGCCCGAGATTCGGTTTTCAAACACCTTTCGACATTGATAGTTAACCTGCGCGACCCCACATAATGTATCAAGAATCGAGACAATTCACAGTGTTCACCCATGCTTTATCGAAAGTGTTAACATCTCAATCGATTCGATGACTGCATAAGATTGAGTGATGGGATTTTAATACTCGATAGTGTTAAGGTTACGGTTCAAGTTATTATCGATTTGTAATTGTTTTAAACGCCTTGTTTTATCGGTATGCGAGTGATGCTTTTAAAAGATGAATTATTGACTTAATCCCGTGGGATGTTAATCTTGTTAATGGCATTAATTAAATAATGTATGTGTGCTGATTCACGCAGACTATAATAATACGGAACTATGTGACGGCTTTACTTCGAAATTTATAATTTTTGTATGGACGATAAGAAAATTATTGATGGTTGTAAGAATTCCATGTTTGTTCCTTAATGGACGTAAGAATTTTCATGTTTGTGACTAGTTTTTTAAGGTACCTACATTATCACAGTTCTCACACATACTTTTTCCTGTACAAATTTGATTTGATTTTAACTAGAGATGATTTAGACTAGTCGGCCAATTACGCCGATTAGACGGTGTTACTATAAATGTTAATAATCTAGGGTTAGAAGTGCTATATAACTTGTGCCGTTTCGTAATATATACATACTGAGTAAGGTGTTCCTACGAACAATACGAAATATAACTAAGTTTTTAATGCATTTTTTTTTTGTTATTTAACCGAATCAAAGCCGACAAGGCGTTTGAACTGAACCCATTGTCCCATCTCTAATTTTAATTCTACGTGATGTATGTATATCAATTTGCATAAAATAAAGTACCTAAGTACTTTAATTTATTTACTTAAATTCTTAATGCCGTTAAGATAAAAAATAAACATTACTCAGAGCAAAATTATCAATAAAATTATTCAAAATGTATAAAACAAATCCGCTAAAAAAGGATGCCTCAATAAAGTAGACTGTAGCCAAAATGAAAGTGATTTATTTATGTATGTAGATATATTGTAAAAGTATCAATTTATTCTAAACTGATGTGGGTAAAAGTGGATTTTAGCGAAAACTGTAATTTCTATGTCGTGTAACAGGTTTTTTTAATTTCCGAGTTCATATGAATAAAATTAATATTTCGATAGTACGGTTTCGAAAGCGTTTAGTTGGACTCGATATTTTCTCTCATGTAAAATTTATGTTAGAAACTATTTATCATGAATATTTGTATAATAAATCTGCTAACGAAATTAAACAAGGTCGCCTCAATACGTACATTAAATACTAATAATACTTTATTTTTAATTTTGTTATTTTCTGTTTTTACAGTGACAAAGAAAACAACCGCACTAGGAATGGGCGAAGAAATTAGAAGAAAATTAAGAAGTGCCATCTGGCGGATGAAAACAAAATGACAAACAAAGCTTATCTTAGAATTGGTTCATTGTTGGGTGCAGAGATGGCGCGCGTGCTAATTTTATTAATGACGGCCGGTGCAGTGACTACTTCGGGTTCTGTTGACGAGGTGGCGTTGGCGAACATTACAAGATATGCTTCGGGAGATTATTTCTCGCTTATCGGTAAGATAAACCAAACTATGCTCTGCATTGTTTAATCTTTATAGCCGTAATACGTGTCATAAACACCCTGATATAAATCGATTTTATTTAAGCGTAAGTATTAGTAAGCTGAAATCAAATAAAAATGTTGATTCAATATCGATAAGTAGATGTAGACATAGACTTTTGAACTCTTATTACGGCAAATAAGCTGTACGTACCCGCATGTATATATAAATAAAACTATATTTTTTAACTTTATAACAGTTTTCTACAAGAGAAAACTATATATAATGTCATTTGTGTTGTTGTAACAGAACATATTCATAAGAATTATAATATTATGTCACATTCTACTTTTTCTCAGAATTCTTAAATATTCACATGCCAGTATTATTCGTGGTAAAAAAACATCGGTTAGGTTACTTAATCTGTACCTATTATGACTTATGCCAAATAAATCAAACTTTATAAAAATATTCCATTCCATAGACACAGATTCAAAATTCAAACTACTTTTTATAGACAAACTATACAGGCCAAGCTTGTACATCGCTTAATAACGTATAATTACAACTTCCAGGATCAGACTGCGGCCCCACTCGATGCATGGAGCTGACCCACGGTACTGCGCTGTCTGCCATGGGTGCTGACGACAGCGGCTGTCGCTGCCAATGTCGTAGGGACATGCCAGCCTTTCGAGAAGACCAGAGAGGATGCGTCAACCATATCGATGGTGAGAACCCTTATCTTCTTAAGATTTGACACCGGTTTGCATTTTACTGGATGGTATTTTATTTTCAATTATTTATTTACTTATAAAAAAAACATTACGAAGTACATTAAAAATTACAGCGAATGCAACATAAATCCGAGAGATTTTTCCGCTCATCCAATTCATCGCAAGTCGATAAGCGTACATACACACAAACATTACACTACAATTATACATAACATCACAATACCTACTTTTTAACGACATAGTTGGAACATTAAGATCACTCACCCATTATGCAGGCTTAAAAATAGCAAAAACTTAACCTAAACGAAATATAGTGTGCATAAGTGGGTATATTGAAAGTAAGTTAAGTGGGTAGAAGCATACCTAATGCTTATAAATACCTACAAAAGTTTGCGGCTACCCATTTGATTCATGGAGCTGACTTGTCTTAAGATATTGCGCTTTCTCCCATGGGTGCTGACGGCAGCGGCTGTCCTTCCCAGGTTCGTAGTGAAGGTGTGCTCCGATATCAAAATTATCGTCTATTTAAATTATCGTATTGACATAACATAACATCACGCCTATATTACCCAAAAGGGTGAGGCAGAGGTGTACAACACCCACACTTCACCTGTTATGTTTTGGTCCCATGGGATAGGGGGTGAGTCTATCGCAATCTTACGGGCACAATTACAACTCAGTGCTGCTATTTTGAATTTCCCGACGGTAATCGAACTCGACACCTCGCGTTTAGAGCCTCACACGCCAATATTACCACTAGACCAACGAGGATACACATAACTGAACACTAAAATACTGAACCCAGAGGTTAATAACAACTTGCAGGACGTGGCTCTATTATGCAAATCTTCAGTAATATTGTCAAGGATTGGGGTCTAAGGCTATACTAAATTACAGGAAGTCCCATTACGAATATTAGTAACAATCATATTGTAGAGTTACCTTGACAATGAGCAGGGGTCTGGTGTATTCTTTAAACCATAATCATAAACCATTTATTAACCACACATTATCTTACATTTACACAACAATTCCCTACGTCCGGCGCACCCTGGGCAATTCGCGAGTCCTCCAAAACGAATTGGCTAATCCTTTCACCACGATGGCAAGTCAAAATAAAATTTGACTCAGCCATCGACACAACGAAGGAATCTTACATTTAGAGAACATAAAAACAGTTAACAGAAAATATATAATGTACACAGAAAATGTGCGGCAAGGGATCTAGCTCAATATTTGCTGCGCGTGATGCACAGCACTGATTTTTAGCTAGTCCCTGCCAGAAAGAACAACACAGTAGATCAACGCTCACAAGAAAATATAAACAAAGAATTTTATTTAAAAAAATTCAAAAATATGAAAATTGGTGTTGTACACCTCTGCCACACCCATCTGTGTAATATAGGCATGATGTTATGTTATAAAAATAGTCAGCCCCAATTTTAAATCTGTCCCGTTCAAACATTCAATAAGAGAGTGACAGAGATCGAAAGACGGGTTTAAGCAAACCGAGGCTTATGAAGTTGGTTAAAATTGGGGCTAAGACTCTGTCAAAGAAAATATTGGTAAATAAGTAATAAAGGTACTTCCTACAGTAAGTGTCTAATTAACCGCTTACTTCCGATTACGGCGATAACCTAGTTACTCGTATTATTATGGAAACTACTTTCGACTACGTTTCCTGTAATACGAATACGTTTGGAATACTTAATGAGACAATTAAATGTACCTACTCATTACCGATTGATTGATTACGGGGTATTATGAAAATTTGTGAATATTAATCTCTACCTGATGCAGCATTTGGTTTATAGCATAGGTATTATTACTACTGTTTTCGACTACCCGGAACTAGCAGGCCAGCTTGTTATGCTGTGAAAAACAATCGTACTTCTTAATAATTTATGTTCCAAAATGTTTATCTTCAAAACGGTCTAAAAACTGTGTCTCTATTAAAACTTATAAAATCAATGGTTGGGATAAATGGTCTGTCAACCAAATTTGACCGACCTTACTCTATAGTAGTAAAAAATGTATTTCGGTTCCAATAAACATTATTATTACATAGATGTGAAACAAAAAACGATAACCCTCATATTATTCTGCCCATACGTTCCTTGACAATGTTCAAGATCATGACATCAGAATCGGCATGTGATTTATACGTAGCAAAATTTCGTCATCTTCTTACACTTTCACCGATTTTTAGTTTTTTTTATGGATGACATCTTTGTATAAAACTGTAATGTACATTATATATGAGTCACTAAATAAATAAATTGTGTTTATCCAAATGCCAGTAACTATTCCTATTTCTGCTTAGTAAAAAACCTCGATGTTTCTATGTGTACACGATTTTATTCTATTGCCAGGTTGACTGTTATTTTTCCAAAATAAGTACTAAATATTTTTTAATTGCTTTATTTTTTTCAGAATGTCTGATGGCAACCTTTGGGCGAGGCGCGACCAAACCTCAAATCCCGTACGTGTTTCTTCCCCTCAAGGGACAGATCATTTATCCATCAAAAGAAATTATTTTCACTGGTAAGTAGATTTAATTATATATTGTGATGAACAATTTTCTCTTCTGACTGTCTTCTAACGATAGATATAATAATAATAATAATAATTTATTTATTCATCTCCACAAATTACAAGATTTACAGTTTCTTATTTCAATAACAGTTTGGTGTGACATATTATATGTAATTTGTGGGCGATCTGGTGTCCAAACTAAGCCGAAGCCTGTATCTTAGAGCACCAGGCCATCAGATTGTAATACATTTTATCCAAACTAGTAACAATATACGTTATATCTAAAATCTACTCGAATGTCTTGCACCAACACTCGATAAAGTAAATCTATAATATAGCTTTTACTTGTCTATTTGATTCCTAAATATTTTTAAAAGGAAAAAATATAATTATATTTCTAAAGACCTTCTATAAAAGATCAGTCAAATCCTGATCCATATCTAGTTAACTTAGAAATGAATAAAATCCATTTTAAAATGTAATCTTTTTTGAAATGTATTGTTTAAAATGAGGGATTAAAGTATCTTCAATGTTTTCTCCTTAGACGTAGAAGACGCTATCTGCGCAGTGACGAGCGCGCAATACCTGTCCGCATCAGGCTGGGTGACACTCCGCGATCTTGTGGACAACGATGTGCCATTCGGCCTGTACCGCGATGAAGGCAGCACTTTCTTACAGGTACCGTACTGTTTAATGTATTATTCTTCTTCTTAAGTAAAGTTAAAGTATGGCCCATCTGTTGTCCTGCCCATTACTTCCTACCCCTTGTACCCTAAAAGACCTTATGCAGGCCAACCAAAAGGGCGTCCTAGTAGCATCCTATTGGTCTAAAGCTGTATAAGCTGGAAATATTAAACAGAATTACAATAGTCACTGACACGAAAAGAAGAAGAATGGCTTTTATTTGTTGTTTAAAATAGCTTTGGCATCTCGTCTCCCTTTTTATTATTTATTTGATTTATTTATAAGACTTCATATACACGTGTATATTGACGGACTTAATGCCTAGGGCATTTTCTACCAGTCTACCTGCAGTTAGTGCATAAATTACAAAGTAGGCAAAGTTTATTAGCTTCTATTAAATCTTGAAGGGTTGAATGTTTAATGCGAATGTTATATGTATTGATGTTCGCGTTGACGAAAGCACAGACTCAGTCCAAAACAAAAAAAAAACATAGTAAATACTATTTCCACACTACAAAGACTTTGACTGGCCACACTTCGATGTGGCATACCTATTTTAATATTATAATTCATAAAATATTCATAATACTGGTAGTGAATGCAAAGCTTTCTATATACAACTTAATTGATATTACAAAAAGTAACATCAAGGAAACCTACCGGATTCCCAAAAATAACAAATTAAAGAAACAATGTAGCAAAATTAAATAAGAGTACCTACCCACTTCAAAGCTTCCACGGCAAGCGAAGCCCAATATACCACCCAAGTAGACCATTACAATTCAACAACAGAACCAATATTACCAGCGAATGTTTATAAAACTTATCAAAATAAGCTCATTATTTTCACATATTTATTGAAAAGTTTATAATCCGAAATTAAAGGAATACGCCTAAACGACTGCTAATTAAAATTGACTGAATAAAATTATAAAAACTTATGCAACTCGTGCGCAGATCTTTATCGTAAACAAGAACAATATTATATGGAGCAACATTGGGTGTACACGGATCAACAAATTTGCAAGATACTCTACTAAATATTACAGTTAGGATTATAATTATTCAATTACGGATAGAATGTTTCATAGAATTCATTCAATCTAATAATTTCTTTAAAAAACAAAAAAAAATCACGCTTAATAATAATTTCTTTAATTTTTTGATAGAACACAAAAAAATATACTAATAGGTACGGCACTAAACTCTGCTTATTTATTGACTCTTATGTAAACATAATCTAGTACAAAATTTGCATAATACTCTGACACAAAGACTAGGTATAAAAAAACAAATAAATGATCCAAAATTGATAACCAATAAAAATAAGACCAACTTTTTGCTTAAATGCCAAATACTAACTGCACAATCTTGGCAACGGACCGGTGTTATAAATAAATGACGACAAAAACTCCAAACATTGAATAAAAGGATGTCACTTCTTGCATTCAAAGATGTAGAGATTAGGAGCCGATTTCATCACCGTGTTAAACTCAAGATGAACGCTCAACTACAGCTTTCGACATCTCTGTCTCGTACAAACATTCAACGAGAGAGAGAGAAAAGCCGTAGATTAAGAAGTATTATGAAATCGGGCCCTTATTCTGAGGGCACTGAGGTAAATCCATAACGCGGTTACGCACACTTGTGTATTAATGTTTATGTTAGGGGCCAAGGACCGGTCCTTTTGATACCCAAGGACGAACACCAATAGTAGACATTGTAAACTTGTTTGATCTTTCTTGACTAAGTCTACTAAGATTTGAATGTAGGATTCTATTGTTTTTTTCTCGGCGTCACACTTTGTAGTAGGACTTTATGTGTCTTCTACTGGAAGGCTTCTTTAAAATTTGGAATATATACAAGTATAATTATAAAAACAAGTTATACGAAGAATACTAGCACTAGAACCATAAGTTGATAAATAAATAAAAGAACAGTAAATAATCGAAGTAACATTAATAATAATCAAGGTAACATTATTTCAAAATTTCCTAAAGACGTGCACTTTTGTGTCCGTAATTTTGCTGTACGTAATCATTTTATTTTAGCATGAACAACTGTTTATTAGCTGGGACTGTAACTGTTTGCTAAATCTCAGTGTGAAATTCCTGAATGCTTAAATATTTATTTATATTATTACATGTCATATTACTACCTGTTATGTCCACTGGCTAGAGGGATAAAACGGATTCCCAGTAGGTACATCTCACCTCGCAACGGTAGAGATATTATCGCAAATGTTAACGAACTGTCCAGCTACTCAGAATTGACAGGGACATTTATTACTTCTTACCTCGTAATACATTCTGCACAGATTATTGCAGACACTTGTCTTTTGTCCGGCTATCATTCATAAACAACGGTAGTCTAAAATATTTGAATGTTACCAATAAAAATACAATTAAAGATAATCTTTTCATTTGTACTTTAATAATAACACGTCATCAATACGCATAAAACATTGACATCCATAAAACGGCACGAGCCAACCCAGATATGAAAAAACCATACCTTTAATATCGAGACTCCGAAATGTTCTCGAATTAACTTGTTGTTGAAACAATCCAGTTACATCGAAGTGCATTTATTGCCCTGTCGATATCAAGATGGATAAATAAAAATGCCCATAAAAACGTACGATCTGAAATATCGATGAAATCTTGCTTTACACTTGTTTCGAATGATCAAGTGTAACCGTTAACAGTTTAAAAGCGACGTTAAAAATTAACAGATTATCGTAATAACGACGATAAGTAAGCGGTAGTAATTAAGTACAATATAAAATTATTTATTTTTCTTTATAAACTGTCTGACAACGGGATATATGATCGTGAAGATAATAATCTTGTATTCACAATTTTACTTATTTTTGGGCGGTCTCGACGAAGCGTTAGTGTTGTTGAATCCATCAATCGAGTGCATGCGACCGTTGCGCCGGACGCGTGTTGACATGCAACTCGTACCTGATGCGGCGCAGATAAACACGAAGGCGTCAAAGGACCAATTTGTATAATATGTCCAAATAATTCGCATTTAGATCTGTTTGCCACGATAAAGTTATAAGATGGATTTGCATTTACATTTTGTTTTGCAGGTATACTTACACCTCGAGTAGGTACAACATTATGTTAACATATGCACACAGTGTTTGGTCGATACGTACATTTTATACCCTTAAGCTTACATTTATCAAGTGATTTGTGACCAAAACTCACGCCTGCTTTGTGACAAATGCTGCAACATATTGCACCTGATAACTGTTGATTTAATCTGCTTAAAATTGCGGTTCAGGAAAATAAAGGTGCAAAGCTTAACGCTTTTTTTTAAATCTTTAGAACGAATTATAAGATTTAGGAACAAAAATCTGAAATGATGTGGAAAATCTTTGCAATTTATTTGACAGTGGCGTGGGTCGGCTTCACTTCACTCAAGGCTGGAGGGTCGCCTCGTGGCTGTGCATGTTCTCTGCACTGCGTCTACATCGACTCATCTAGCAGCTTCTTGTGCAGCCTTTCGCGTCGCTGGAGCTGCACAAAATGCTTTACTTGGTGAGTCACACATATGAGTGGAACAAATATGTGGTAAATCTATGTGACTAATTGTCTAATATGTTTGCAAATACCAATGTCTGACTCATCCACAGATGTTCGTTCAATACCTTTCCACGCTGGAGAAATCGTCACAACTGAGGCGCCTCAAAATCAAGGACTTAGTGTTCTGGAATCTCTGGCAATCGGCGTGTGCGTGCTATTGCTGATCTTCGTGTATGCAGCTGGAATTATTTTCTATGTACACTACAAGCAAAAGCAAAAACGAAAGGATAAAGATCCGGAACAAAATCACTCTAGCACAATGTCTACTGATAACGGATCTCTCGATTCACGAATCGATATGAGTAATGTGGTAAGACAAAACATTCAAAGTATATCCAAACGGTAATTTATAAAATATATTTATTTAATTGTTTATTTTTTTTAGATGTTGAAAACGAATCCTTTGTTAAAACTCAACGGGATGGGTGGAGACTTTTTCCATGATTCATCAGGCATGTCTGATATGAGTGAACATACTGAAGATAATCATGATGCACCGTCTCATAATACTCATATGACTTCACATAAGGTTGGTATTAAAATTGATTTTTAAATAGTCAGATAGAGTTATCTATATTTTTTTTCAAAAAAATTAACAATATTGTTTTAGTTTCAGAAATTGAATGCTAACGTTATAACTGCAATGGTTCATTCTCGTCGAAAGAAAACATTAAGACCTTCGATAAGATCAGGAACTTCTCCAGAACGAATGCATGAACGTTTTCAAAGACGTTCAATGTCACCCGATGCTTTAGAACGAGCACCTCACTCTGAACTTTCCATAGTAGATTGTAGCATGGAACACAATTTTGGTGGTAGTCGTCAACTGCCATCAAATAGCGGAGAAAACGCTTACAGGAAGAAGTTATACTTTAATCCAGTATTTTTTGAAACTGAACATCTAAAGGTAAGCGTATTGCAATACAAGAACTTTTTTATTAATAATTATTCATGTGCAAATTTCAAGCCCGAACAAAACATTAAAACGAATACACTAACAGCAGCTTTGTTTCAGAATCCACCACCAGCAGCTATTGAATTCTTAGTTAAAATTCGGGAAGTTATGTCCATTGCGAAAGAAAAAATGACTTCAAAGAGATTTTTGCCAATACTTTCCGATATACCTGAAGAAGATTTATATCACGCGATTGATCTGGGCTGGGATATGCCATGTGCTCGACGCGGTCGAAGATTCAGTGCTATTGGCCTTAAGCAAGAAAATACTAGAAAATCAGCTAATTGTGGAGGATGTCCAGGTTGTGACAATGTTGCGCGACCACACAAAGCAGTTGCCCTTACTAGATCAAATTCATGTAAATCCTGCGTCAGTGAAGATTACAAACAGAGAATTGTTAGAAAGTGGTTAGATGAAGTCCCACTCAATGGTTCTAAGCCGACAAAGTCAGTTGCGAAAGTTAGTGGAACACCTAGAAACATAGAAGCGAAAAAGAAAGAAGAAACTCGTCCAAAATCAGCAGAATTATTAAGAGAAAATAATAATAGGAGGTTAAGTGTGCCAGATATTAAACCAAGAAATACAGAAACTAAACCAGTTGCTGAAAAGACCAAAACCATGCTTGCCGATGTTAAGATTAAAGTTGCTGAATGTGCACCAAAAGTTGCAGAAGTGAAACCTAAAGTTACTGATCTGAAACTCAAAGTTACAGATACTAAACCAAAAATAATAGATCCAATACCCATAATTACAGAGAGTCTTGTAAGAGATAGGGGTTCAAAGGAAAACCTTCTAAAAGTAGGTAAAGTTGAGGAAAAGAAAATAATTAGCAACCCGATTAGTATAAAACAAATTGAAATAGTGAAGTTAGATAACGGTATAGACATGATGGAAACTGAAAAAATATCTAAACCTGTGGTATCAAGTATGGAAAAGAAAAGTCCACCAGCTAGTCATACGTCACGACGAATTAGAAAGAAACTACCTCCACCACCTCCTCCTCCTGTGAGTCCTCCAGAACCACCCAAATCTGAAGAAGATGAACCTCCGATACCACCAGAAGTAATAATAAAGATGGAAGCAGTAATTCGTGAAATTAAGACATGTCGACGCGCAGAACCCATTGAACTAGAAGAAATGAAAATGGAGGCTATTACACCAATTGCACCAAAAATTGTAATACCAGTACTAGCAGCGGATTCACACTATTTCAGTGATGACAATGTACTTACGTTGTCAAAAAAAAAAGACATTTATGGGCTAAAGGAAAACCTCATGGACTTCGATAGTTTGGAGCGGAACATGATGAAGAGACGTCGATTCTCCGTAGCCTGTGGTCCAGAAATATCGCAGAGAGGTGGATTTGAACAGAGTCAAAAATTACTTGGTGCTAAGGACAGGATCACAAGTACAAGCTGGCGAGACGTTAAAAAAGCCGTAGAGAATTCTGAAATGAATTTTGATAGGAACATTAATGTGGGTGAAGTATTTATCAACAATTATATAGAAGAGCCATTATATGACAATGTTGCGGAGATATCCAAGCCCGGGCCGCTGACCATTCAAGTGCGTGGATCACCTATAGAGACTAGACGTGCATTTAATAAAGATGAGAAAGAAGAATTTGATCCGGATACCCTGGATAGACGTGACACAAAGAAACGGGTTGAAAAAATTCTTTTGAAATCAGCTGGTAGCTTTAAGTACAAATCAACTTCTTCGGAAAGCGAGTCATGCAGAAAGTCACCTACTGCAATTATGACTAGAAAAATTGGCAACCTTAGACAAATTTATGAGGCCAAGGCAAAAGCCCAAGAAGAAGAGTTGAAGTTTTATAACAGACGTCCAAGTATTACGTATGGTCAGGACCTATCAGCATTCATGAGGTCTGTAAAGGCCCCAGACTTAATAAGACATATAGAAGGACAAAAAGATCCCAAGCCACCAATAGCCCCTAAACAGCGAAGAGGAACAGATTTATCACCTAACTTCTCTTTCCGAGAAAGCCCTCTTGGGGCCAGAAGAAGATTGGTTGAAGAAAGAGAAAGATTCCAACAGTACACCAAACTTGACTATTTAAATGCTCGTCGTTCGGGACGTCGCTCTGCGAGAACCAGATCCAGGCGAACTGATATAAGAAAGCTTTACAGAACTGAAGATTCAGGCTACATGAGTACAGACTCCAATGAATCTAAACGTAGAGCACGATACCTAATGCAGCTGAGACCAGTAAGAATAATCCCAGAACCCGTTCCAATGCCTGCAATGAGATCTGTTACCAAAACTCCTGTACTACAAATGGAGTCGGATACGGATGATTTGGAATCTTTATGCGATGGAAGAAGTGAATCTGGTGGCGAAAGTGTTGAAACTGACTCTGTCTTTTTTGGAAATTTTGATGATTCGAAAGAAATGTTTGCTGAATTAGGATTAAGCGCCTTCGAGCCTCAAGGTAAAATGGGCCATAGTCATGAGCAAATTGACTCGGGATTTATGGGCGAGACCAATATAATTTTAAGCGGTGATAGTGATTCAGAGCATAGAAGTGTAATTTCTATAACAACAGGCCATGATGGTAGGATTTCAGCGGCGTCACTTAGTAACTTGGATGATGGGCCATACATGCACACCATAGAATGCTGAGCAAAAAGCAAAACGAAAGCTTTGTAAATATTATTACCTTCATATTTCGCGGTTTTTGAATAACAATTAGTATTTAATTGTGTAATATAATGACCATTGAGTCGTATAGATCGGGATGAATATGCAATAAATTGTAAAATAGATAGTTTAGCGTAAAGCAATATTAAGAACAAAATTATATTGTGAAGTTAGTTAAATGTACGAAGTTTTTAAATAGGTATCGATAAATTTTATAATAAGTGGATAGTCACCAAATTTTACCTCAAGCCTTATGTCGTAGTAGAAGAATTTATAGATTCTGCTATGCTTATGCGGTGTTACCGTTTAACGTCAATTTTACTTATTGACTTGGTTTATTTATCGCAATATTTACTTGTTTGCTATTTATTAATATGTTTGCGTAAACGCGCAGCCCACCATTGATGATTGTGCCTAAATGTTATTAATTTATCTTTTACTAATTATAATCTTGTTTCGTTGTAATTAATTATTGTTATCTTTATATGCCATTTTATGCTCAATTTATATTTAAATGTAAAATTTTAGATTTTAATGTAAATAAAGTTATATACGTTATACGTTTGTAAATTTTATAGCCGGCCGGTTGTGCAATTAAATTTTTATTAGTTTTCGGGAAATAAAATGGATTGGAGTTAATGTTATGGGTGCATGGTACACATAAGAGGCTCAATATTTATTGAAAATGTATGCTAAGAAATATAATTAATGTTATAACAAAATCATTTACAATGTTGTCCATAATCGAAAAATTAAGTGGTTATGTTTGGGAGCGTGTACTTATAAGAGAATATTTTCGGACTTTGTTATCAAAGTATTGTTAGAAAATATTTTTGTATGATAATAAATATATTATGTTATGTTATGTTTGTTGTTGTTTAATTTCAATACCGGTTTATATCTGTATCACTTTTCAAATATAAAGACAAATAATAATCTGTTCATTAAATTTTATTTTTGCCATAGCAGTGTGTTAAAAGAACAATTAAAATGATATTTGCCCGATATAGTTAACACTGATTAACACAATTGGATCATTACAATAGTTGCTGGAATTATAATTAATATTCTAATTATCTCAAGTTGTGACCCCGCGGTGGTGCGATTCTGTAAGGGAAACTGTCGGTTTCGTAAATTTAGAGCAACCTCAACTCATTCAATATTTGATTGACAAAAATTTAAATTTCGAATGATTCAATTAATGGAAAGCGCACGCCCGTTATCGAAAAAATGCTACTGATAAATTACCTATTTGAAATAGAGACATGACTAGGGAAGTATAACGTCGTGTAATATGAAAACTGTTTAAACAGATTTGAGCGCTCCAACTGCAATATATTGTTATATTAAAATCCTAGAAGAAAGTCTGTTATGTTAATTTATACAAATTTTATAAAACAATTCAATGCAAATACATAAATTAACAATACAATATATTAATACAACAATTGATCTGATATCACTATGTTAGCACGTACGTCTTTTTTATTCATCACTAAATTCAAATTTGACATTTCAAACGACCGTTATTTAAAAATTATCACCGTCATCTGTTAAAACGCCTTCGTCGCATCGACTTTATTTAATTCGAATGTGAATTTTAAAATTCTACGCGTATTAAATCACTATCGGTCGAAGTCTGGCAATATCTTTGATCGCACCGAATTAATTTATGTTTTCCAATTTGCAAGACACTTCTGTGCATTTTCCCTTGATAATTGAGAACTTGGCAGTTGCAGGCGTTGATTAAAGTAGTTATTATTCGTTATTTCAGAACGTAAAGCCTCAAATGATACGATTATCAATGCTACAATTTATTATACTTATTAGAGTCTGCACCCGAATTTCGGGTGAAATTCACATCGGCCCATTAGCTCAGTTGGTTAGAGCGTCGTGCTAATAACGCGAAGGTCGCGGGTTCGATCCCCTCATGGGCCACGATTACTTTTTTCATTTTAGATATATAGATAAATAGATGAACAAAATACAGATGTTCGTCCAACTGGTGGTAAATGACAACTATCTGATATACCCCAATTACCGTGTGGATTACTGTGGATATAATAAAGGGGTAGGTATAATAAAGAAAAGAAACCTCACGTGTTCTGTGTTTAATTTTAAGTATTAAAAAAAATATGAACACGTTTCTCAAATAAATTAAACTTCACTATGTCTGCACACCTCGGCTTACCTCCTATCTGTGCATGGATAGACGGTCTAATCATAAAAGCTGAAGTATGATAGTAAATAGCCCAGAAAGGTAAGTTAGCAGACGTGTTCAGCTAACTTACCCTTCTGGGCTATATATATTGAATCATGTATTGTAAGTACTTTTGAACGTTGAAGACCATCTGAACTTTCGAGACATCTATTTTCACATAATTATTATGAAGGTATCATTATGACAGTTACTATTTATTAGATAGATAGATATAATAAACTTTATTGCACACCAAAAAATAAGACACATTAAAGAACATAATTTAACATTAAGACATGTACAATGGGCGGCCTTTATTGTTCCCTAAGTAATCCTAAATCTTTGTTATTTTTTGAGTACCTATAATATTGCTTGTTTTTTACCTCAACTATAAATTTTAATAGATAATTTTGTTGTAAGAGTGATTCCGTACTGCATCTGATTCGTATCCATCAAACCAATTGACGAGGGAAATTGGATCACGGAGATCGGATGAGAGGCGTAAGCTACCACAAAAATAGTTTTACGACTATGCCCAAATGAACACGAACAGTTCAGACAGAATATTATGATCAAAGTTCGGTCTCGTTTGAGGAATCAGATGTAGTGCGGACGCGCCCTTAAATTATCTCAAAGCTATAAATTTTGAGCTTAGTTATCACTTAGTATCGTATGAAGTTATATTACCAACAGTTTAATAATGTCGAAATGAACACACTATTTTATAAAAGAATCTCATCGGCCCATTAGCTCAGTTGGTTAGAGCGTCGTGCTAATAACGCGAAGGTCGCGGGTTCGATCCCCTCATGGGCCATGCCATTTTTTTATATTATATAGTACCTATATAAAAGCATGAAGCATCATCATACTTTTATTGCTACTCCTTTGACATTATACTCATCTGAATCCACCTGCCCATAATCCTATTCATTAGGGTTGGTTGGTGAAATGAAATGAAATAAAAATATCTTTATTATTAAGACTTCACAAAGCACTTAAAATCGTCATACAAAAATATTTCTACTCAAAATTCGCGGCGTTTAAACTTACTTTTTATCAATCATCACAATATCTTGAATGTAAAAGTGAATTTAAGTGCAATATAGTACATAATATGTTATATTTTACCTTACCTTCCTATCAGACGTTTGTCGTACCATGCTTTTGCGGGTTTTGTAGTATTTAACCTCTATTGCTCTGATTCAAAGATTTTGTCATATAATACATGATCAAATAGCCTCTCCTTCATGATTCAAAGATCTTGTCATATGATACATGATTCAAATGCCTAACTTCAGGTGGAGCCACACTTATCTCCAAAACGAATGGATGAACCTGATTGGATGCACCTGATTGCACCTATTTGTTAATTAGTACTGTCTGAATTAGTCTGAATAACAGAAGGTGTTGTCATAATGTGTGGGTATACAGGAATTAATGAGAATTGCGGTAAAATCATTATTAACTATAACAATGATTCAACAGACTCTTTAAAAAAATCTTATACACGAATAATAAATATTAAACTAAAAATATTTCGGTGCATTATAATCGATATAAAGTTTTTTTAAATGAAGTCGATTATTATTTCAAATGGAATCGGTATTGTGTGAAGGCGTCACTAATGTTGAAATTTCAAAAATAAAATAAACGGTTGGACAAGGTATATAGTGTTTTATCACGGTGCACGTAGGCACACACACAGGCTGGGCAGTGCAGACGTCATTTTGGCAGCTGACCATGAGAATAAAGAACATTTTGTCTTTTCCTCATCCTTATTGGTAAAAAAGCGTGTGTTTTTGTCATTCACGGATCGTTTCCGCCCGTCACCGATTGTACTGAAAACGCAACCAATACCTCTGTTTGCTCCAGAGGTTGCTTATACGATCCAAAAAGATATCGTGGCCCATGAGGGGATCGAACCCGCGACCTTCGCGTTATTAGCACGACGCTCTAACCAACTGAGCTAATGGGCCGATACATGCTTTTGATGAAATAGCATGTAACATAACATTCAAGTAGTAATAAAATCATAATATATGGATGCTACATTTATCTATATTTGTTGTTGTGAAAACTCCAATTAATTGTCGAAGCATCTTAATCTAAATGATGCAACGATAAAATAGTAAGATATTTACATAATACAGTGAACTTCCAGTAATCCGAAAAAAAATTGCAGAGCGTTATTGGGCTTTTTATGGAGTACTAAATAAACAAGAATTCTTTGGGTGTCTCAGAATCATGCACTGAATTATTGGTAAGTGGCTTCATTTACACCCTGTATAATCCTTCAGATTCGGCACCAAACCGGCACATAGTATGCAAACACTACTATTTGGCGGAAGGCTAAAGAAAAGACGGTGGTGCTCTCGAGCTCATTAACAAGAGCCTTATATCTTGGTCTAATTTGTTTTTGGCATCTAACGTACCTACATAAATAGGACAAAGGAAATGTTGTACAATCCTTTTTTTAATTCAACTTACTGGAAAATTAAGGCAAGGACTTATACATAACATAGAGTCATTAAGTGTATGGTTAATAAAACACTGGCTGCGATTTGATAGATTATGTTAGGTAGTCTTTTAACGCTAGTTTTTAAGTAGTTTATTTTAGGTTAGTTATTTAGTTTTTTTTTTTTTGTGTTTTAATTTTATTGGTTGTAAATAAATTTTTACTTCTATAACTAAAAAAAAAAACATATATTACAAGTAACATAACACGGGTTTGGCAGAGGTGTACAACCCACAATTTCACCTGTTATGTTTAAGTCTCAAGGGATAGGGGGTGAGCCTATCACCATCCACCGGGCACAATTCCAACTCCGTGCTGCTATTAAGAATTTCCTGACGGATATTTCACATTATAACACTTGGCCCGACCCGAGAATCGAACCCGGGGAGAGGCGCATACCGTAACCACTAGACTAACGAGGCAGTTAGCACAAGTAATTCAAAGAATTTATAATAATTATGTTGTTGGTGTCACCCAAAAAATCAGATCGGTTACCAATATTGAAACGTTTTCCTCATTTCGAGAGCATTAAACTTAATCGTTTTAAATTAAAACAGTTATCAGATTATGAAGTTATTTGTAAAATAAATGGAGTAACGGTTGTGTGGTTGCGTATTTTTCTAACTTGTGCCCGCCCATTACTCATCAGTTCATCTCAATGATTTGATCTCGTTGGCAGCTTTTCAACTTCAATTTAATAATAGGTCCGCAAAGATTTGTTCTGACTCTGGGTGTGCTTTGTGTGTGTGAAATGTATGTTTGTCAACACCCCCGCAACACAGAAGTTATTCCTAGTGCGGGCGTCGTTTTTTTAAACAAAAAAATAAAAAACGAAAAAAAAAGGTAACTGCCTCATTTGTCTTGCTGTTAGCGAATGCGGCTTCTCACTGAGAGATCTTAAGTTTGATCCGTCTCGGATCGCGCAAACTGCCGCACTTCACACTTCTTGCAAAGTAAAATTCATATCTAAAAGAAACAAGTAGGTTTTATAAGAAAGGAAAATGAAAATAGAGTGCACCTGATCGTAATGCTAGAGTGCCTAGTATAAGCTTAAAACGGTTTAGAGAGCAAGCTGTACACATGACAAAATGTCTAAATTGTTCGAAAGTAAAAGTAAAACGATACAAAAGTGAAAATTAAAGGTTAGTGGTAAAATTACAAAAGTTTACATTGTATATTATTTTAAATTTTAAAACCTAACCACTTTTTCAAGTCAAATCACGTCAGGGATATAAAAAAAAATATTAATTATGCGCAATGTACGATTCAGGTGACAGTATCAACGGGTAGCGACAGGATAAAATGTATTGAGAAAATAGAGAAATCTTCTTTTGTTGTAGTTATAATCTTTTACTTCTCATCACATGAAAACTGTTTTTTTTTATTTAATTCTTAAGAAATATAATTGTTTTAATATACTAGAATTAGCGATCTTATGTTGTGAGTTGAATTCTATCAATTCCACTGACTTTGACCTCCAAACTAACTTGTAAAACAGAAGCAAATTTCACTCATTTGATATTTTTAACAATAATTATGCCTAAAAAATTATAATTTTAAACAATAATTCAGATTTTCTTTTCCTTTAGAAAATAGTAACTCAATTCCAATGGTCGAATTAATAACTTTTCCATTTAGCAATCAATACTATCGTATTGGAATGTTAGTTTTTTAATACAAGGTGTAGTAACGTGTCTGTCTGTCCGATTGTAATGTCTATTCGTATAGTGCGATCATGCGTACCGACTACTAATGCTCTGCAATAACGTGTGATTTTTATAACGACACCTCTTGTATACAGGGTGTTGTTGGTTTTAGTATGATACTTTTTTTTAAACTTTTTAGCGTTGTCTCATAAATGGTTACATCTTTGTCGAGTAAAAGTTATCGAAAGAGGAGATTTATTACACTAAGGTGGCAAACAAGAATACGGTATAGGCTACGGTTACTGCTTACCATCAGGCGGGGCCTCATGGTAAGCGGTTACCGTAGCCTATGGACACTTGCAACACTAGGGTCATCACTCGTGCGTTTAATTAAAAGCCTTTAGAGCAATATCTGATTGTCACGAAACTGTCACTATCAAAGTTATTTATTTATTTATTTATTATTATTTATTTTATTTATTTTTTAAAAAACGTCTCCCGCACTAGGAATAACTCCTTAGTCGCGGGGGTGTTCACAAACATACATTTCACACACACAAAGCACGCCCAAAGTCAGAACAAATCTTTGCGAATCAGACAAAGATTTATTCCATGTGGGGATCGAACCCACAACACCAGCGTAGTTGAAAGCGGCGAGGCGACCGCTTTAACCGCTACGCCAACCGTGCACTCTATTACTTTATTATGATATATCAGTTTTTTATAAATATATTACGTCTATACATCGTAATTATTTTTTATTTTGCCTTTTTTAACTTTGCCTAATTTTCTGGCAACAATATGTTTAGTTGTGGTCTTTTAGGCACCATCGTAGCATAGCAAGTATAAGACATGAAGTCAGTCGCAACTTGTCTATAAAGGCACTGTATATTTTTATAATTATTCTGTATTTATTTTTATTTTTTAGTTACTTTTCTTAATTAGGTAGTTTTTATTTTTATTTTTAATAATAATCTGATGGTGATCTAATAAATATTTTTTACTTTACTTTACTACCTCGATGGTCTTGTGGTTACAAAATGGGTCTGTCACCGCGCGGTCTCGATCAAAGGTTCGATTCCTGGGTCAGGCAAAGCATTATTTGTGAACTTTCCGTCAGGAAATTCACAATAGCAGCACGGAGTTGGAATTGTGCCCGGTGGATGGTAACAGGCTCACCCTTAACCCATTGGACCTAAACATAACGGGTGAAGTGTAGATGTTGCACACCTCTGCCATACCCATCTGGGGAGTATATGCATAATATTATATTATGTTATAAGTAGGTACTGTTTCAAATATCTCTGGTATTTATTATACCGCGAATAAGATCATAAAAATGTTTTCAATGAATGATATCGATACGTCATAAATTATCTAGATACGAATTGAGATTGTGGTTGATGATTTGTTAAGGAAAACGATAGCAACTTGTGTAGTTTGGTATTGAAGACCAAACATTTATAATTTCCAATTTTAATATGTTGTTGATAAAAAATCATAAAATCACCACCGTATAACTTCTTATTGCAAACAAGGTTTATTCTGGTATAATATTTAGGTGGATATAATCATGCTAATATAAAATGATTTTAAAATAGATCACGTATAAGTAGATTAGTATATTATAATATAATCACATTTTGACAAGAATAATTATAAATAAACACCCTGTATCGAAGTCAGTACTTGTCTCGCTGATGAAAATCCAATGCGCTCTAGAAGCTGTGTATTATATCTCTATTGTGGCACGATAAGTGTGGGAAGAGCTGTCGATCTACATACATGGCAGGTGGCAGCATTTACACCGACGCGTAACATTAGCGATTCACTTTCTATAAAGTGTATTATTATAGGTATTAGCTGTCATACACGCTTTTGCAGCTTCGGCGTGCGGCTGCGTCCGAGTAGTAGGTATGTCGATTAAAAGTAGTGTTACCCTTTGTCGAAGCAGATCCCAACAATCATCGTCTCACCGGGAGACGTGGGAGGGCGGCGGTAAGCCGGTCCCATTCAACGCGGTAAGCAGCGCTTCGAGTCATCGCATCGAGACCTCACTTGGCTACGCGAACCTACCCGCGACACTCGCTGTATTCTAATCTAGCAAATATAACTTTACGTATTACAGTCCACTCTTTCATTTAACTCTCCAACAAACTAGGAACCCTGACATGGTCTTAGCGAATATGTGTACTGGCTCGCGTAGAGATGCGCTGACATCATCGGTGTAAGTAGCAGCCGTTTGTAGTAGATAATTGCGTGTAATGTAAAAATAATTATAAGTGAGAGCTAGCACCGATGTGATGAGCTGATGATGTGTCCGAGTTTAACTCGAAGATACGCGTAATTGTAGGCTTACTCGATTTATCCAATTACTACTGACCCGCGATTCGGTGATAACCTCAATTATCAAGTAGCATCTGCTTGTTTGTTTATAACAACTATTATTTGGAAGATTATATTGGTAGGTTAGTCGATGCATCTGTAGTATAATCAATCTGAATGGGTAGGTCAATGTTTTGAAATAGTTTTATTCATAAAAAATAACTATTTTTATCATACTAGATCGGAGAGATAAAAATCGCGCTCAAAATGTCAAATTCACAAATAATTATTAGCTTATGTTACGCGCCTTACAGTCCAACATTTTATCAAAATCGTTACAGCCATTTAGAAGATACATTCCCTAATTATAGAAGTTACGGGGGAGGGGGACACAATTTTTTCCACTTTGAAAGCGTCCCTCGCGCAAACTATTCAGTTTAGAAAAAAAATATCCTAGAAACCCCAATATCATACCAAACACGTATGGGTTTGATGAAAAAAATATATAGTTACGATAAAAAGTGGCTGTGACATACGGACGGAAAAAGACAGACAAACATGACGACTCTTTAAGGGTTCCGTTTTTTGCCATTCGGCAACGGAACCCAGGCGTTGGTATCGTGCAAATAACTATATCAGCTGCAAAAATCAATGTTATTTTGATATTAAAAACAGACTCTTTAATTTTATTTATTTGTTATCTTTTTCTTTTTTTAGTAATTGGAGATTTATATTATTTAAGTAAATTAAAAAAAAACAGCTAACCTAAACATAAATGACTTAAAGCTAGAGTAAATAACTATGTACAAACCTATACTGCTGCCAGTTGGCAACGTTCCCAAAATGCTGGCAGCATTGCCACGTTGCCGTTGTATGGCAATGCTCAACTTCGGACCAAAATAATTTATTGTTGCACAAGTAACAAATATCTATGAAAAAAAAATCTGCCGAAAATCGCAGGGGAGCAAAGGGGTTGATTGTTCCGCGCTTAAGCTATGTTGTGCTAGTGTCAAATCATAGCATTTTTCAACTAGTTTTATGTGACGTGCAAGAGCGGCTCCCACATTTGGCAGCGGGGGACGCCTGACAATGACGCTTCCGGTTGTTTATTTCTCTGAGACTTTGCCTCAATATCTTTAGTATTTTTATTCAGATATTTACGTTGTACGTAATATGTATAAGCTCTACTTAAAACCAGCTGTATATTTTACAATCATAAACGCATCGGCCCATTAGCTCAGTTGGTTAGAGCGTCGTGCTAATAACGCGAAGGTCGCGGGTTCGATCCTCTCATGAGCCACAATGTCTTTTTGTGATATCCGCCACTAACGGTAAAAGAAGATTTTAGTGATTCATGACATGGAACAGGAATCTCTGTCATGATTATGGCTTGCCCTTGCAAGCTCTAATAATTGCGCCTTCCAGAATTTTAGATTTAATTTGTTTATTTTCTTGATTTCCTTTTTTTTAAATCAGTTTCACGATACTTCGAGTTTCAACATTTCTATTTCTTGGACATTCATAGTAGAAATTTGAATTATTAAAACAGAAAGCTGTATAAGTCATACGTGATTTTATAAGCGATCTTGAGGAAAATGTTCATTAGGTTATTATCTTCAATCTTAAATACTACTAGAAATTTTGCTTTCAGTTAAGTACTAGTATAAAGAAAGATGAGTCTATATTTTAAATTCAATATTTACAAAACGATCTAAGAGTTTTAAAAAAAAATATAATGTTTGCGGTGGTGGTTTCTTATGCGATTCAAAAAGAAGTCGTGGCCCATGAGGGGATCGAACCCGCGACCTTCGCGTTATTAGCACGACGCTCTAACCAACTGAGCTAATGGGCCGATGAGATCATGTGTGCAAAATATACAGCTGGTTATAAGTAGAATTGGTCCCAGAGAAAAGTAGAAGTAAAGCATAAATGCATGCTTTGTATGGCAATAACTGCTATTAATCAAAAATCGTTACCTGCATTCGAGATAACCATTTTTGAGTCAACGTACACTTACGTCTCCTTCTGGAGATGGGCCTTAAATCCACCTGATGGTAATTTGATGACAGAGGTACAGTTAAGTATACAAGTATTATCTTTATCTATTTCATAGTTTATGTCTATGCAATTCAATAAAAATAACAGAACATATAATAAAAATAAACATCTTTGCCCACGTATTTCATTACATCTATGCCAAACTGCATCTCTACGTCAATAACATGAGCCTTGAAGATATCCTCAATATGCTCATATTGGATGCGGTTTTCACAGTAGTGTAGCTGGTATGTTTTATATTTGTATTTTATATTTGTGTAAATAGGGGGGTGTTAGTTTAGATGCGACGTTTGTCAATTTTTAAAGGAACATGCACAAGGTAAATGAACTGTAAGTTAGATTTTTTTGGAAATATCACTATTCACTACCCAAGGGGATGAATTAGGAGTTGTAAGTTTATATGGGCAGTAAGTCAATTTTGAAGTAAATTGCATGAAATTCTGCAAATAGGTTCCCTACACGATACAAATTATTATTTTATTTTTTGGCAATACCACTCACTAAGTGCGTCAATTTGGGGTCGAAAGTGTATGATCCTCCTTCCTTCCTCAGTTTTATTGTAAATAGCATGGTAATATCGAATTCAACTCGGATGAAGTCACGGGCAACAGCTAGTATGAACTAAAATTGAGGTTAATTCCTTATTTGAAACTTAAGATAAGTCTCTCATCTAAGCTGTCTCAAGAAATGCGTTGTTTTGCGCCAACAAGCAAATCCTTTCAAATTAGGTGCGTTAGATATGAACGAGCCTGTATGAATGTGAGACTAGTACAACTGCTACACATTTAGCTATACAATTCCAGTATTAGCTGCCCTTATATTGTACGGAAAGTCTATGCCTACAATGAAGACAATCTTATATTGGATATGTATAGTTTGTTGTGTGGCCGTGTGAACATTACTTGCTCTAAGACAAGGCTTAGAATGCTGTATCGCATTTACCTACCCGATAATCTTTTGCTATCCACACTTCTCAAGATAGGGTTACCAAGCGTTTCCGAGGTATATTCTGGTTTTTTGAGTGTATAGGTTTGCCGCAACGTCCTGTATTTTTAAACCGCCCTGATAAAAACAAATACTATTAAGAGTATGTTTTTATTTGATTTTTATTTTTTTGTTTGTTATTAATTATTTTCATTTTGTGGCAAATGAATTTATTTTGAAATGTGATTCGGAGTTTGGACGTATACCTATATATTTTTTTCAAAAAATATCTAACGGCTATTCCGAATCGAGTGCCACCTCACTCATTTTATTTTGTCGAATATGCTGGAAAAAGTTGTTCAAAGTGCATGAGAACGAGACTATTAGCTTTTCTTTACTATTAGGAGCTATTAGGAGCCTGGCTGGTGTGAATGTGTGAGTACAATACAATGAAGATTATACTTAACGGTTATTAAAAAAGTTAATGTGATACCGTCCTTGTATTTTCTTGCTTTTCCAAATTTAAATAATATTTGTTAGAGATTTGGATTGGTAACCTTCTACTCCACCATTCTATAAACAAATAACAATCCAAGTATGGCATCGTTGAGCAGATTATTCAAATTGAGAACGTGTCTTTATTGATCGCTTTGAAAATAACGGAAATCTTGCAGTGTTGCCAACAAATATCAGTTGCTCTGCTAATTTAGTGGGATTTACTAAATAAAATAACTGTATGAACAAGGATACCAGTCGATGAAATAATTCTTGCGACTTAAACAAATATTTCTTCGTAATATGTTAAGTAATGAGCATTTTCGTCAGTAATCTTTTAAAGTTACACCTTTACATTTTACAGCTTTCTTTAGAAACTATGTATTTAAAAAATATGTGAGTTACATCATTATGGTTTTAGTGGAACGTTTTAACATTTTGTTTTATTGTTATATTTAAATAACGTTTTGTTTGGTTAACAAATACAGATAATAATAAAATTAGCTCTCAGTACCAAAATAGCAACAACATACTTAAAACATTGCTATTTGTATTATTTTCCAAGATAAACATTTTATCGCCGCGTATTACGGCCCGGGCGACCGAGCAAGATAGTAAATAGGTCAAATATAAATAGAGAGAGATAGCTACAGGGAGTTGGTTGGTCTATTTCAGCTACAATGACAAGTGGTAGCGTGGCCGAGCGGTCTAAGGCGCTGGTTTAAGGCACCAGTCTCTTCGGAGGCGTGGGTTCGAATCCCACCGCTGCCAGAAATCTTTTTGCACTGAAATGAAGAAAATGGAGAAGATTACCTACTGTCCAATGGCTCCATAGACTAATAAATACTAATTTCTATACATTTCAATCCATTATCTGAGCGACATCTGGTGGCTTTGTAGTCTTGGCTCGACCAATCAGAGAGACATAAAATACTATTGACTATTACATTACATACATACATAATATACATACATAACTATTACATTACATAGTTCTCAGTTCCAACACTTTTTAATCTCTTTCATACAACGCAGCTCATTTAATTTTAATTGATCGGAGGTATAGAGTCCGACCGAACGTTCGTGTCTTACTAGGGGGTCCGAACACTGGCAATATTATTAACAATATTATCCGCTTTGACTAGAAATAGAAAAAGTACCACAGTATTGAATTAAATGATCAATTACACTATTTTTCCGTTTTACATTTTAAATTTGCAGTTTTATTAGCAATTACTACGTTGTCACACTTTTATTGAGGCAGTAAATTATCATTCTCATTTATGAAAATGTCAAGTTTAACATAAAAATATTAAAAAAGAACCCGCCGAAAACAAAACCTCCTTTTCCAAAGTCGGTTAAAAATTTACATAATATATACCGTATCATCTATCGACATGGACTATAGTTAGTTAAATTTAAATTAATAAGACGATCGTCTATCTCGTTGTTTATTATTTTGTAGTTTCGGCAGCTAAATTCTTTGTAATATTTCTGGTGGGAACTTTGAACATGCATCAATCAATCTTAATCTTTTAATTCGATATTAATATAACAATTTGGAACGTAGGTGTTCTATGGCTGAGCAGTGCAGTTCAACAAGCAATTACAGGTCATCATTGTAATTGGTGATTTATAGCCTCTGGCAACACCATTCTTTTTAATCTGTAGCTATAAATGCATTTTTATTGATTATGGAATATGGTAATTAACAAAATAAAGCGATCATTTCGGCTCGGTTTCCTTTAAAACGGGAAAAAGAGGAGACGTGATTGAATTACTAATCGGATTTCATTTCGTTATTTCTACTCCTCCTCTCAGCTTACTTCAATAACAAAACTTTATTAGTTATTCAAACACAAGGCATACGGGGTGGATGCGACATAGCGACATTTATTGAAACCACAGCTTCTAAACATGGTAAGTATCAATTTCCACCGGATAAAAATTCTCTGGTGAAAAAAAAATCACGTTCTCCGAACAATTTGAACATTGCGATCGTGCAATTTGTTCGGAAGACGTGGATTTTTCTTTCGCCAGAGAATTTTTTATCCGGTGGAAATGCATACTGGCCAATTGGCCATGTATAGAAGCTGTGGTTTCAATAAATGTCGCTATGTCGCATCCACCCTGTATAATATATTATTATATATATATATACTCTTCGCACTTAATTTTTCTTCCCTTTCATCCAAATCGTGTAAGACTATAATAATACGACATTCCTTTTAAATAATGTATCTTTTTTTCTGTTTATATAATTTTATTGCATGTAATAATATTTATTATTAAATTTTAATAGATTTTAATACTGTCACCAACGATCTCGATTGAGTGCAATATGTAATATAAATGGTAATCGTTATCATGGTACCCACAGGGCAGGCTTGCCTATGCTTTTTATGCTTTTTGGTTAATACATTATTTTTCATTTTTCAATATTTATAAATACTTTATGGTATTTATTCTTCAATTTGTATTCTGTATAATAAATAAAACAAAGAAATAAAAGAGCTTTTTATTTCTTATTAAAACTTAAATTAAATAAAAAAAGTGTCAACCAACAATTTTAAAATACACACCAATATTAACTTTTTATTAATAAATCTTGCTGGTAGTAAGAATCCCTCATTGATCAAAGGTGAAGTCCTCCTCTAGAGATTGTCAAGTATTCCGTATAACGTTATTATATTTAATCGGATTTCTGGCCTATTAAAAACTTTTCTTTGAAAAGAGAACTATGTTCTAAAAACATTCAAAAATTAAAAAAAAACCTTTTGTTTAAAACAAATAGTCGTAACTCAGATCATAAAGTCTAACGATATTAGTGATGTTCTCGTCCTACAGGTTTAGTCTACACTTGACCGGTTTATTTGCCAGTATGTAGTTATTATTTCCTTTAAACTATGTCTTGGCAGCACACGTTCTTGTCACGTATGCAGCGTAATTGTTACGTAGCGGTATTGTCAAATAGCCAGCCAGTGGACTAAAAGAACTAGATTTTTTCCTGATTTTTTTTGCGAACTTTGAAAGTTAAATTTTTTAGTTTCTTATAGTCACAATTCTGCCATTGTTGGATTAACTATATATATTATTTAAGGTTTTATTTGCTCTGTAATTAAAACCGTTTAAAAATTTACACTATATTAAAAAATTACAACTATACATATTGAAAAAAGAAAAGTATGAATATACTAGTTAATAAAAAAATAATAAAAAAAAACAAATACCTATTTACAAATTTACAGGTTAGTTTGGTCATATTATTATTTTGAGATAAAATTTGTAAAGATAAAAAATCCATTGTAAGTACTACACCTTCGTTACGCTTAATTTTCCCACCTAACATAGGTACTTCACTTCTCATAAACCATGATAATATTTTATCGTTTTGACCGTGTCATTTTTAACATGTAAAGAGCTTACTAAGGGAGGTATGGAGTAATGAGACGGAGAACTTGAAGCAAACCGCGGTAGTAAATTATACTAAAGAACAGTTGAATTGAGGCTGCGACCTTCTGCACACCGGGCAACCGCTTTAATCAACCAGCTACGGTCGCAGCTGTTTATTAGTATAATTTGCTAAGCATAGCTAAATGCTATAAAAATAATCAGTAAGAAACCTGTAGTAGTTATGTATGTTGTTAATTTTTCCTTTGAACAATATAATGGAATGGCATCATACGTTATTGTCGCGGATGCAGCGTAATTGTAACGTAGCGGTGTTGTCAACTAGCCTGTTTGGACTAAAAGTTAAAGTACCCGTGAAAGATATACAAAGTGACATAATTATAAACTCATTATTTTGTGATTAAATAAAATGGTCAAGAGCAATTTCGTCTCAAAATCTCAAAGATTTTGCCTATCACAAACAATTTGAGATTTAGCAAAAAAATAATATTAATATCTAAGTGTTGTTTATATTAGCAAAATTTAAGTGTTTACCCTTTTGTAAGTTTGCCGGAATATTAACAATGTTCGATCTCCCATGAAAATTGTTCGAAAATTTTGGGACTAGAAGATTAGTAAAATTGGACTTGATAAGTTTGTAAGATTTCCTTAAGACTTACGTTGTTAAACTCTACATTTATTAAAATCATGAAAAAAATAAGCACCGTAAGTAATATTACGTATCTGATATGTAATTTGAGCACGCAGGCATTATAGGCAAGAACAAGAGAACGACCAACACACACGACATTTTAATCTATAACGGCGCAATCAAGGTAAAAGATGTAAAACAATTTGGCGGTAACAGTTCCGCGACGCCGACGCGGTGCAATACCATCCGCAGATGAGACGCATGGCACAGGTGCTCAGTGCTCTCTGCATCTACTCGCCATATAACCGACACTCGCGGTACCGGCGAGTCACCTCGCGAGCGCACTCCCCGGTACACACGTGGTCGCGAAAACTCGACTCGACAACACGATCAAATGGACAACACTAATTCCTTTTTCAAAAAGTTACATAGTTGAAACAACATTCCATTGAAAATTTTAAATGTTGCAATATGAAGTGCTTTATGGCAAAAAATGTAAACAGTGGACTTTATCAATGTGAAAAGATTTTAATTTGATAATATTATCACCAGTTACCATCGCAATGTACCATTGTTGCTGCATTTGAGAGTTCGCACCGTTTTCTTGAAGGCCCGATTGTTAGGTAAGACTATTTGATATTTTCATTATCATTAACGATTATTTGAATTGATTAACTTGATAATGTGTAAATGGGTGTTGTTCAATTAGTCGATTTACCATAAGTATCGCATTATGTTGGTGTTATTTACATAAATTTAACACGAAAGAAAGTGTTATTCTTTCTTGAGACCGGCGTCATTTGCATTTGCGAAAGTAGCGGCGTCGGTTTCTGGACGAATATTTTGTATTCAGACATCAGAGTGCGCATTTTGAAACATTTTATTGCCATGTATTTAGATTGTATATTTTTAGAGAAAAACTGTCATGTGCCGACTAAATCAAAAGTTAATTTGTTTTGCTTAAATATTTCTATCTCTTGATTTTAAGGATTATAATTGATCGGTTTCAGTAGCTTTGAACTGCGGCGAAAACATGATTTACTAACTACTACATAAAAACATATTTGTTGCACTACAATATATAGTTACTATTTTAGTAATTTTGGGCAGAAAGAATATCAAACGGCTCTCCACAGAAATCATATACTTACTAAGATAAGGCTATCAATCAGAAATCAAATAATTGATTTCTATAGGCCCCAAGTGCGTGCTTCAACACTTCAAAATACAAAAAAAAAAAAAAAAATTAAACGATGTACTTATATGTGCCGTCAAGTGGTATAATATTATTTCACTCATCACGTAATACTCTTGGGTCACTCACCCTTCCGTATGTAATTAGAATAATTACTGACAACTGCAATAATTACACACCCTGCTTACCCTAGAAGTGATTATGGGAGAAAGTGTGAAGAACCTTTAAATTGTATTCATATCTTCATGTATGTTTCACATGTAGGGTGAAATTACCTATTCTTGGTAGCTAACTATTAATTGAAATATTACTTTATCTATTAGGCAACCCAGTAGGTTTATTTTACAACGGACGTTTTTCAAATATTTATTAATTTATAATGTCAGAAATATAAAATAAAAATAAATTGTTCTATGAAGAAAGAAAGAAAAATACAAAATGTATTTTTAATTAGCTTTTCCCGCACGACATTCGTTGTATTAAACTTTACTGCTTCGCTCCGTGGAGTTTAGCGTAATGCAAATTATATTAAAGCTTTTTTTGGGGTTGTTCTATCAGGCACAAAAATAATTATTAAAATCCAATCAGTAGTTCCCGAGATTAGTGTTGTCTTAATAACAAACTATCTTTCTCTCACGGTTTCGTCTGAGTGGGAGGTACATCCATAAAAAGTAGACCATGTAACGCCCCTTGTAGTCAGTTATCTAAAATTTTATCAAAATCGGTCCAGCCGTTTGTTAGCCGATACAAATAGACAGACTGATTATATCTTATACATTTGTATTAATAATGGAAAAAATATTTATAAAGTAATACATTATAGTAATCCAGAAAATACTTGACAACAGTTAAACCTTCAAAGTGTCGATAATTGAGTTTGTTACTCTATGACCATGTCTGCACTTGTTCCATGTATGTGTGCATATAATTACACGTGTGTAAGTGTGTGTACACTTGCTTCCGATAATATTGTTCCGGTGAGTTCCCACAAAGCCAGGCCATAGTAAAAAGAGTGCTCTCAATAATTAACTGGAGATAATTTGATGCGCAGCGCACCGCAGTTACCAGTTTAAGCTGGTCTTGCATTGGTTGGGAAGCCTATACAAAACGAGATCAGTTCTTATACTGAAAATGTATAGCGTGATGTGTAGGCGTTTGTACATTTTGATGAGGTATTTCACGATGCTAGATACTAATTAGGTATTCTATTCTAATAGCTTTCTAGGTGAATGTTTAATATGTTCAGAACCTTTTTATAAAAACGTGGTAGTACTTATGTGAACGAACTCAAGACAGGCATTTAAACCCTAGAATAATGTCACTTTAGTAAAAAAAAAATATAGTAATTAAATCCTATTCAAATGTTGTGATTTGTGAACTACAGAGGTATATAACTACAAACTTGCGAAAACACTTTTTAGTGATTTGGAACATAAGTTTGAAGGTCTATGACATTTACTGATCGGTAATTTTCAAAATTTATATAATAGCTAACATTACTCTCCTGTAATCAGTAGAGAAACGGAAATATATTTTTGTGGCTTTAGGACGGGGGGGGGGGGGGCTCACTGAATATAATGAAATAACTTCATCGCATTTTTGAGGCCACACGTTCCCAAAATGCTGGTCTATAGTTTGGATATCCCATAAGCATTGCTATCCAATGTGGCAATGCTGCCAGCCTTTTAGGAACGTTGCCCACTGGTTGCGGTCTCTTAGAAACTCCTAGTACCTACATAAGTTAGATTGGTTTATATTTGTTAATTATTTTTTATTAATGTTTAAAATATTGATTTTTCAGTAATCATTAGGGAAGATCTTGTTTTTGTTTGTAAAGATCAAAACTTTTCAACTCTGTTATTTTCACATTTAACATTTCGTCACTTTGGCCATATTAAAAACAAAATGGAATGATAAACTGCTCTGGAAATAATTCATAAGGTTATTGTAAATTGATTGCATCTTCCGTTAAGGTCAAGGGGTCGCTTAATATGGCAAGGATACGATTTGATAAATGAGCCAGTTTAGAAAAGGTTATGATTTCTGTTAAATCTGATGAATGTTTTATATGCCCTTAGGTGACGACGTATTAATATACGACTTTTTTGTGTCAATTGTAATTAAAACATTTCAACATAATGGCAACATAGGATGTGATCTGTGTGTGTGAAATGTATGTTTGTGAACACCCATGTGACTCAAGCGTAATGCCAAGTGCGGGCGGACGTTTAAAAAAATTAAAAATAAATATTAATTGATAAGGACAATGATGAACATCCACAATCGCGCACGCAGTATTCTGTACCATTATAGATAAAAACAGCAAAAGTAAAATATTACTAAATATTTAATGAATATTAAAAGCGAGGCAATCAATTTTATTTTTTGTGAAGAAGGCTTCAACGAGACCTCTAGTCACAGACATAGTTTAAGTGTATTCATTCAATGATTTGGCGCTCATTTATTTGAATATCATCTCCAGTAATCAGCTTCTTGTAATGATAATGATCGGATAGTCAAAACGCGCTCATGGAGTTGAATGACCATTGATTATAGAAACAAGTACAGACAGCATCAGAAATTAGGGAAGTGAGAAGGTAACCAAGATTAATGATTTATGTGCCTACGTTTAACGGTTAATAATGCGTCTAAATTTATATCAGTTGGTGGTCCTTGTCGCAATATTTATTAGATAAATATCTATATGCCTAGCTAGTAATAAAATCAAATCTGAAAAAAAAAGTATAGGCTCAAATAGATTTGTATGTATGATTAAATATGTAGAGTTTTAAAACGTGTCTTAATGTAAATCAGTTGATGGTCCTTGTCTAATTGAGTTGATATTAATTCCGGCTTAAATCCTGCTTCAAGTCCAAAAAAAATTCGACTGTTGATATTAATTATTATATTAGTATTGATATTAATTATTACTTTAATAAATGCCCTTATGCCTGGCTTACAATAAAATCAAAACTGAAAATTTCATTTCAATTCATTAACACCGTGTAATTGTATGATGTATAAGTTGTTGCCCGCGACTCTGTCCGCGTGGAGTTTGATATTTTTGTGCTATTTCCTGCAAAATTGAGGAACTTTCATCATAAACTTTCAACCAGTGTGTGATTTTTCTAAAAAAAATATTTTACAGTTCATTAACGTCACGTAGTAAGGAACCGATGTGAAGAATTTTATGCATTTTCCTACAAAATAACGAGCCCCCTCAGGGATCAAATACAAAGATAAAACATATACCAGTTTTTAAGTTAAAACTTTAACTATACGACTGTAAAAACTGATGCTTATGTTCAATTAAACAAAACATTATTTTTGTTACATTAATCGACAGATTAAGGACCATATTTAAATTTGAGATATTTAAATGTATTTCTTTTTCAGTTAAGTAGTAATCTCTTAAATAATGACAGTGTAAATTATTTTACGCGCTCAATGGCTTCTCGTGCTGACGATACACTGATTTATTTGACTATGGGTTAGCACCGTCAAAATTAAGACTGCCCTAATAACAGCTTCAAGTTTAGAGGCATCGATATAAAATAATCGTGTTTTATCGATCTTTCTAAGTATATCAGCTCGTTACGCGCTCGTTTCGGGTAATTTGATTGATTAAAGACTTAACAAGAATATGAGTGGAATCTGTATACTTATAAGAAGTTACAACGGTAATCTTTTGTGCAAGATTCGAATCAATTTGTATCTAGTTTTTTTTTGAGCAGCATCGTCAATTGGATTTAGTTTTGTATTTGTCATATTTTTTTAAATTCATACCTTACTAGCTCCCACCCGCTGGTTCATCCACGTGATAGGCACATCAATAAAAGCTAGCTTGTATATTAATCCAGTGTCACTTAACACCACAAAAAACATTATTCTATACGATTAGGCATAAGTACATACTGCCTTTCGCCTTAATAATTGTATTATTATAACGAATAAAATAACTTTTTGTCCGACCTGATTGAACATTGAGATCGTTCAATTTATTACAAAATTAAAATAACCGTTGGAAAGTACGTATTCAATCTGTATATTCAATTATTGTCCCTATATCACTTCCACTTTGTATGAGTAACTACTTACTTAACATAACTGCGACAAATTCCATAGCTCATTTGCATGCGCTTTTATTGGCTCTTCTAATTGTTATAAACGTCAAAAAGTGAATTGTCCTAAATGTTGAAAGGTGACAATTCACTTTTTGACGATTAAGACAATAAAAATCTTAATCGTCAAAAAGTGAATTATGACTAGGGTTTATCCCACTACCAATAAGCAGTGGTCATACATTGTATACTTACATGTTTTATTTTAACGCGGTTATAATAATATTTTTGCGAGCGGTTATTATAAACATTACCATGGTTATTAATTTTACAATTAATTTTTTTCGCTTAAGATAAAAATAAACCAATACCATTTTATAGCTTATTAAAAAGGAAATATTTCAATTTAATAAAATATATAAATTTTTAAACTAGCTGTTTGTTTAACACCGTGTAATTTTACACACAGTTACTTTTTATTTTTTTATTTATTTATCATAAATTGTACAATAAAATGTATATAATATTATTATTATAGAGGCGAATTTAATGCCAAATGATTTTTCTAATGCCTTTTCTCACGGCCGCGTGTGGCTCAGGCACTAATTAGATTATTTTAGTAGTAATGTGATTAAATATGATTGTTTTTATCGAGGTCTTGGGTTCGATCCAAGGTCTGGCAAAGTGTTAATTGTAAACTTTCCGTCGAGACATTCCCAATAGCAGCACGTAGTTAAAATTGTGCCCCTTGGATGGCGATTGTCTCACCTCCTATTCCATGTGACCTAAACACAACAGGTGAAGTGTGGGTGTTGTACAACTCTGTCACCCTGCTGAGTAATATAATAAATAAAATAATAATAAATAAATAAATATTTCACAACTCACACACAACGCCATCTAGTCCCAAACTAAGCAGAGCTTGTACTATGGGCACTAGAATAACTGATACTAATACATATATACTTTTCTTTTGTAAATACATACTTATTATATATAGAAACACCCAGACTAAGACAAACCCCCATGTTCATGCACACAAAGATTTGTCTTAAGACGTGATGTTATGTTTAGGATGCCAGTTTATATAAATAATGTTGTATAAACATTAAGAAACAAATCCCTTACCTCACTTAGTAATTATTGCCGGTAAGACAATTCCTGATAATGTAACATAATAATTACGGTAATGCAGAGTTACAGTCCATCGCGCATGCGCATACTGTAACTATCTATTAAACCTCTGTACAGCATTTTTATGTTATTCACTATTAATTATTCAGTATGCTCATGTTATTATTTTTTTTTCACCACACCAGCACGAAAAAGATCGTTTGCTTGCGAGAATTCAGTGAGTAATAACGCTTATTACTCACTAGTGAGGCAATGTGATTTAAATTTCGAAACACTAAATCCTTCCAATGAATAGGCGCTAATAAAAACAAAACAGCCACCATGTAGGTTATAACCTACATGGTGGCTGTTTTGTTGTTTGACATCAATTTTATTTAAAAACTACAAACGATACGTTTTAATTATTTTAAATGATATTAATACACGCTTATTTAGTATTTTAATGTTTTTATATTAGTGATTAACCATTAAATTTAAGTATTTTATATTAGACTCCATACATAAATGTTAAGGAACAAACTTCCAAACGCATTCTTAAAAAAAAAATGAGTCTGTGTCAGTGTCATTCATCGCAGGGAACTTTAATTTTTTTTCAGTTTATGTTTAATTGTTGACTACAATTTTTAAAACAAAAAAAAGTTCTTTATCAAGTGATAAAGAACTTTGTGGCACTTCAGAATAGTTGAAACAACTTGCTAGTAGAAGCAAGTTAGAAGCTAGTACACAGAAGTTTGCTTCTTACCAGAAAAATCACGGGAGAAGTTTTTGATAGCATACGACATATTTAATAAGTGGCGACTTTCAGAAGGCGCTAAAACGCATTCTGAATCGGTATTATCTACTGTCGTATTACATAGAATTATCCAAAGTTAAGCAATCGAGTACGAGTTTATTTAAATCTTAATATTTTCTCACTGGAAGAGGTGAAAAGTTTTGTATGTAACGCGTAAGAAAAATTTAATTTCCAGTTCGTGACCTCTTAAATCTCTCACTTGCGAAGTAGTCTTTATTAGAATCACTCGCTACGCTCGTGATTTAATTCAAGACTACTTCGCAAGCTCAAGATTTAAAATTGGCACTCACAACAGAAATATAAACTTTTTCTCACTTGTACCATAAATAACTATTACTCATCTAGGACGGAAGCGTTAGATAATAATTCACTTTTTATTTATGTGGTACGTATTACGAGCTGACCCGACAAGCTTCGTTATAAAATATTTATAATGTTGTAGTATAGTTACTACATCGTGTAACGTACAATTTGTAACTTTACATTACGTACGTCGCGATGAACTTAGTAGATTCTAAACCAGTATTTTCTTAAAACAGCTTTCAGTTAAAATAGTCTATTTCTTATTTATCTATTTTATTTAGTTTACACTCAGCTTCTCACTGTGCTTACAGTTGCCTAATGCGCACAGTGAGCCGAACAAGTAGATGAAAAATTACACACAGATTAGGTACATAGATTAATACATGGTACATAGATAACAAACATAAACATACAAATTGGCTAAATTTGGTACAGAATAAGTCTACTTCTGAGTAATGAACATTCAGGAGCGAAATTGCCTGATTAGTAGGTGCATATTTGGCAGTCTTAAGTTATTTATTTAACTAATATATGTTTATATTATTCTATTAGAAATCCACATGCCAATAGAAACTTTATCAATACAAATAAATAAAATTAAAGTGTCTTTTAATGTCAAAATTATAATTATTTTGTAAAGTTGGTATGCATAATCTACGCCTAAATTACAGTTTTTTTTTAATGTACTCTGTCTATCTTTCCGTCTGTCTATCAATCTGTGCATCTGTCTGTCTGTTTGTATCGGCTAATCTTCTAAATGGCTTTGCCGATTTTGATAAAATTTTAGATGCAGGTAACTGACAAGGCTCATTACATATATTATGCTACTTAACATAGATTACTTACCACGCAGACCAAACCGCGGGCGAAAAATAGTTTGTTTGTTCGATAGCGCTAATCTCGAGTCGAAATTTCATAATTATTTTTGTGTTTGATAGTCTAACTCTCAATAAAGGTCTTTAGATATTTAACATTACGTAAGACTCTACGGGAGCGGAGCTATAAGGGTTAACTCGGGTCAAAGCGCTTTAGCAGCTACTTCTTAATACAACGAAAGGATTACAAGGGTCAAAGCGCTTTAGCAGCTACTTCTTAATACAACGAAAGGTTTACAAGGGTCAAAGCGCTTTAGCAGCTACTTCTTAATACAACGAATTCCACGCGGACGAAGTCGCGGGCAAAAGCTAGTGCTAATAAACTCAACTTTTAGACAATAAATCGACATGAATCAGAATCGACACCATATATGATTCTAGTGATTTCTCTTCGCTATAAATGTACTTAAAGAAATGATATTATTATTTAACGGAGATAAAACTTTCTTTCCTATATTCAATTTAGTATTACATTGACTTTGATTGTTATGTAACAACTTTTACCAATTATAAACTATAAAGTAATTTATATTAAAGAACTTTTGTTTATACAAGATATTTAAATATGCAAGATATAGGGATGTTTCATCATATATTGTCTGCACCTAGTTCTGAAGCTGCTATCAGTATTTACATGTTTGTTATGTTACGATTTAGTTAAGTTATTATTAGTGTATGGTCCGATGGGACTGGCATTTACTTTTGTAGTAGCTTGGTGAATGTCATTAAGTCAATTAGAGTAAGCAATCGTAGCTGAATAATATATTATTTACATGAAATGATTCTAACTTATTTTGAATTCGGTTTGGGAGTAAGATGAGGCTTTGAAATAAGATTAGGGATACCTACTATCATACGAAGGCCAGGGGAGGGGATTTTGTGTAATGTATTATAAAATAAACAAAGATATTCTACATTATGTCAACTATAAATATTATGTAATATTAAGTGGTAGTATAATGTAAGAATAACCATAATTTTCAAAAAAAATTTAGGGACTTTTAGTCCCTAAAAATAAATAAAGAGAAAAAAAAGAAAAACTTTTGTATAATGATATAACATAATTTTACACGCCTTTATTACCCAGAAGGGTATAGCAGAAGTGTATTACACCCACACTTCACCGCCTATCGTCATGTGCAGGGTACAATTTCAACTCCGTGCTGCTATTGTGAATTTCCTGACGGAAAGTTCACAAATAACACTTTTCCCGATCCGGGAATCGAACGCGAGATCTCGCGGTGAGGGGCGTATACGCTAACCACTAGACCATCGAGTAGTTTTTTGTATAACGTATTATGAAATATACTTACATATTCTACATTGAAGTAAAACTATTGTTATTATGTGATTGTAAGTGACAACTTAACTACAATCTGAGAATATCCATAATCCCCAAAAGATTGCAGAAGCGTCGCTACTATTCGCTACATTTGGCGGGCTAGCATAGGTACCCAGCACGAGATAGATTTTGTCACGTTTTGTTATGTTTTACAAAAATATGTCAATCTAGCTCGCGTTCGTTATACTAGCACGTCAAAGCGAAGCTCCTGCATTTTTTTTTTATACTACGCCCACAGCGATCGAACGTGTAGTCCATCTGATGGTAAGTGGAGTACAGCCCATGGACATCAACAATCCACAAAAGCAGATTATAGATGCGTCGCTGCAGCTGAGGACTACGGTGTTATGCCTCTTGTGCCAGTAATTTCAGGGGCTGATCTCACCACCAAACCGGAACACAGTAATGGAAGCGCTACTATTTGGCGGCAGGTTAAAGGTGAGACGGTGGTGCTGCCGCCCTCGAGCTCATTCACAAGAGCTCTACCACCAGTAATTTTTTTTTTTTATTTTTTTTTTGGAGATTATGGATATTCTTACATTGTAGTTAAGTTGCCACTTACTATTACATAATATTTATAGTTATACTTAATGTTGAATATCTTTGTTTATTTTATAATACACAAGCTTCCGCCCGCGGCTCCGCCCGCGTGGTATGTCAATTAAAAGTAGCCTATATGTTAATCCAGACTATAAGCTACATGTGTGCAAAATTTCATCGAAATCGACCTGGTAGTTTTGGCGTGAAAGAGTAACAAACATCCATACATCCATACATCCATACTTACAAACTTTCGCCTTTATAATATTAGTAAGGATTACACAAAATCCCCTCCTCTGGCCTTCGTACGATAGTATCCCTAATCTTATTTCAATGCCTCATCTTACTCCCAATCTGAATTCAAAATAAGTTAGAATCATTTCATGAAAATAGTATATTATTCAGCTACGATTGCTTACTCTAATTGACTTAATGACATTCACCAAGCTACTACTGGTCAGAAAAGGCGGTATCATTAAACCTAGTGACCAATCATTTGTTTATAGTTTAAGCACACCATCGTATTAAACAGACGTTTTACTAAACGATCGATACAATCTCTCTCTCTTTCATTCAATGTTAGAAAAGGACAGAGAGATTGAAAACCGTACCGAGTGAACTGCGGATTAAGTTTGGTGAAACCTATACTTATAATCGAGCTCTTTAGGTTAATGCGCGTCAGAAAACGGAAAATCCATACACATGATATACTTAACTGTACATAAAAGGTATTATGTAGAGATGCAATGAAATACGAAAATCTTTTTTCGAATCCAAGCAGTCTTTTTGTATTCGCATACACGGACACGTTCTTTGGGATAAACAAGTTGTTGGTACTGAAATAATTATACAACAAAAATATATATTAACCTTAGTAATCGGATAGTGGCAACATTAAAAAATATTAAATATTTCACTAATAATGTGGTAAACTGGTAAAAATTTAAGTACATTTTTCATCCCTTCCACCGTTGAAGTTAAAAATCGTAACCTACCTATATTTAACTCAAAGAGATTGGAATAAGGTTTAATTATGTTTCTAATTTGACTAAAAATCAGCTTGATCACGATGAATATAACTAAAATGTCATTTTTTACTATGAAGATATGTATAATTATGTTGAGGAATCAAAAAACATGAAAAACACAAATCGTAGAATATTGTGCTTTTTGTTATCTTCCTACCCTCAAAAGATAAAGGCGTGACTTTTTGGAACGAAGTTCCTTATCGCGCGTTGCGAAAGGGGGCTAGACGGAAAAATTGGAACGAAAAGTTGTAACGACACATTTCGTAGCAATTCTCGTAGTGGCGTAGTAATTACATGCTACGTTACAGCTACGGTGCTACATCATCAGACACACCAATCAGTAGGTAATCACGCCGCACGGCGTGCGCATTTTTCTCTGTGTGTCATTTCTCTGTGTCATGTCTGTCATGCTCATTTTTCTGTGTCTGTCTCTCTCTCTCTCGCTTATAGAAAAAAAAAGATAAAGTAAACTAAAAAAGCAATACTAAAAAGAAATTGAGCCTACTGATTAAGTTTATATTACATAATAATTGTTAATAATAAAAAAAATATTATTATAACTTAAAAAAAGATTATTAGAGAAGAAAGAAACTTTTCTTTTTTCTTTTTAAAAATAAAAAAAATTCTTTACTAATTAATCGAAAGGAACTTCGTTCCATCCGGGTGTCCCTTGACACCTCAGTAGTTTTTTTGTATGTGAATTACTACTTAATAATATATACTATTTATTTATTTATTTAATACTTTATTGTCCACATAAGATTACAAAGTAATAGACATATTACAGTAATAGTACACAAAAGGCGAGCTTAACTCAGTGCTTGAGTTCTCTTCCAGCAATTAAATAGAGGAGACGATGATGCCATAGAGGGCAATATAAGTGTACAACTTATTATTATTACTATCAGCTTTAGGTTGAAATATTACAGAACTAATATCATTTTTCTGTTCAACGAATACGCGTACCTGATATTCAGCCAAAACAAAAATATTTCTTTGTTTTTGTATCCGTCGCATCACTAGTATTATTGTGCGCCGCCTCTGTAAAGTACAGAAGGCGGTACTTTAGCTGACCAATGTGGTCGTCATAACGGACCGCGAGGTGTTGCATCCCCACCATTCTTGAGATGGACTACCGCTACTGGAAACTGTACTTAGAAGTACCTAAATATTTTGCGAAGCTCTGACCATGCCATTGATCGGATGAAGAGTCATCCATCACACACATAGTACATGCTAAACATGAATGAACGACCTCGGCTGAATGTAGGTTATATTATAACCTACATACAGCTGTGGGTTCGATTCCCGCTTAAGACAAATCTTTGTGTGCATGGAAATGAGGGTTTGTCTTAGTCTGGGTGTTTTATTTATAATAAGTATGTATTTACAAAAAAAAAAAATATGTATTGGTATTAGTTATTCTAGTACTCATGGTAGATTGGGACTAGATGACGTTGTGTGTAAAATGTGATATATTTATAAATTTGTATTTATTTACATGATTGTACAATAAACATTCCTACAAATATCATTCAAGCGAAAGTTTGTGAAGATGTGTGGATGTGTGTGTTCCTACACATCCACACATCTTCACAAACTTTGAGGAGATGTTTGTTACATTTTCACGCAGAAACTACCGGGTCCTTTTTGATAAAATATGTCAAAAGAACAAACAAATATTGTATGAATTATTGGAAAATATGGTGCACATTAGTGTCTCACCAGCTCTTCTCATGATGCAATACCCATCGGAGCTGGTACTTGGATTGATTTTTATTCAAATTTTTAGGTTGAATTAAAGTCAATCTAAGCTCCGGTGATTCAAATTATTTTAATGCAATAAGTTTATTTTTTTTTAGTGTTGTATTATAATTTACTAATTAAGTTTTATTTTAATTTTATATATTTTGTATTTTGATGTTTGTTTTGACAAGCGCTCTTTGGGGCCCATGGAAATAAATGATTATTTTGATTTCTGATTTCCGATTCATGGACGAACACCGAGGGCAATACAGCGGGTGTAGCTGGCTATTATGAAAACTAATACCTTCTCTGCTCAGCTCTGTGAATGCTAATCACTTTTCTATTCGAAAGTTTATAGCAGTAAATTAAATAGCTAATTAATACTAGCAATAAATACCTGAAAGTTGCCGACACTCATTAAAATCATATTAATCATGAATGCGCGTTATTATACAGCGTGGCCCATTGAGATCGGTTAGTATCATGGGCAAGTCTGTAACTATGAAGTACAAGCTTTGTGTGATTCGCAAAAATTGGTTCTGAGACTGTGTGTGCTTGTGTGAGTGAATGTGTGTATTTCGCCTTGTCATTGGAACCATTGAATAATTTAATTACTTCAGGCGATCTATCTAATGTAAAAAATGCAATTTATTTATTTATTATTAACAACAAAACTCGTGATTTTTCTATGGAAAATTTTCGTTTCATTGTTCGCTATCTTCCTAGTACTCTTCACTAAATAATTTTCTTGTAATACCTGGCTTACGGCAGATTTTGTATTTATGTTGAAGAAAGTTAACTGTTTTTGGAAAACCGTTTTTATTTATTACTTTTAATACGATTTATGAACCTACAAGTAATTATTTTCTGTGATTTTCTGCTTACCAGCATCATGTTACATTTCGATGTTACTAGATATTAATGTTTCAATCTTTGAAAATCAGTGCCCAAAAACGTTTTTCTAAACAATAATAACAAAACATAAAATCACGCCTATATTACCTAGAATGGCAGAGGTATACGACACCCATTTTTTATGCTGTGTTTAGGCCCCATGGGATAGGAGGTCAGCCTATCGCCATCCACCGGCCACATTTGCAACTCTGTGCTGCAATTGAGAATGTCCTGATGGCAAGTTAGCAAATAACACTTTACCCAACCCGGGAGTCGAACCTCCGAACCAAAGAGGCAGTTTTTAAAAATAATAATGATGTCTTTAAAATACTGGCGTTCAAAATTCAACCGGAGACCATTCGGATAAAATCTTAGGAACCTATATAATTCTGCATTTTATTATCCTTACAATCTATTTGCATATTTGTTAATATTGCTACACAAAACGGATGCCCCGAAGACAATACGAATCCGGGATGTAGCGGAGAAATGGCGGTTACTGCGCGCTTATGCTTAACTATCGCCAAAGGACTTAGAGCTCCTTGTTTTCTGTACGTCAAGGAAATGGCTGTTACATCAAACATAGTAACAAACCCACGCGAGTTAAATCATTTATCGGTAGAAATTGTACTGTATTTACGTATTCCGATCTTGTATGAAATATGACTAAAGAGATTGTAATTAGAGGAGTGTTGTAAAATTCAGTAGATATTCAAAGTAGCGTTTAAAGGTTTATTATGGCTAGGTGAAGTCTATATGGTAAATGATAGGCTGGTACAGCACCTACAACATAGATGGATTTTCATGGGTTGTCATTATCATACATGTCTCTCTGATTTGGTACAGAGTATAACAATTTTTTTTGTACAATGACTCCTCGTTAAATGAAAGATAAAATCAATTTTGTTTTTTTTTTAACTGAATAACAGAACAACAAAACAAAATATAAGTAAAGAAAGCAGTGGTGGTTGCTCAGCTTGGATGCTGTGGAGTGTTTCATTGCTGCAAGGGCTCCACAGCGCTTGTTTTCAGCAACCACCTAGGTTCACGGCATTAAAATAAAAATAGAGATAATTTTAATAATTATGACAAAGAAAGTACGTACATCAAAAAATAATTATATCTATATTTTATATTTTTATACACTTATATAGAAGTTAAGCTGGTACCTAAGTACTTAGCAGATAATCTTTCATAGAGAGAAATACAAGAATAACTCTTTTGGCGTGAAACAAATTGGATAACATAAACAGCGCACATGGCTCAAAGTGTACATATTCATAATTATAATCACACACTTTAAACAATTGTTAATAATAGGGTTAGGCCATAGTCCCCCACGCTAGCCAAGCGCGGATTGGTAGTCTTCACACGACCTCGAGTACTTTTTAGGCACTCTCAGGTTTCCTCACGATGTTTTCCTTCACCGTTAGCAAGCGATAATTTATATGATAAATATACACATATCTTCAAAAAGACGAATCTTAACGATTTTGATAGAGGTGTGTGCCGTGGGTTCGAACCCGAGACCTTTGACTTCACAGTCCTACGGTCGCCCACTCGGTTAACGCTGCGGCTAACAATTGTTGCCGTGTACAACACATGTAATTAAATCATTAACAATGACAATTGTGTGTGAAAAATTAATTAAGAGAGATCACGGTACGTGTACATGTCATTCGGCAAACCTACTATGGTTAAATTGGTAACGGCTTAGAGTAATATAAAATATCAATTTATAGGACGTTTATTATTACACACTAGTAATGAATATCTTCATAGCTCATAAACATTACCTCGTGCCTATTGTATGACCACTTTTACAACCAGTAATTTGCATCTATGAAGCAGTTGTTCGTCATGGCAGACCTATAAGTGATGACCCTTTTGATTTAAAACAGATCGTATAAATAAATATTACCGTGCGATTAAACTTGAAACACGTCCAATCAGCAACGAAAGTAGCTGAACAATTTAAAATTGACATACTTCCATACTAATCACATTTTTCACATTAAAAACACCCCTAATATAAAATAATGCACTTATTATCGTTAACTATAAGTTTAATTCATCATAAATGACTTTGATAATGTGTTTGTGTGTAGCTACTTCTGTTGCTGAATGTACCATCAACAAATGTATGATCCTTTTTTGTATAGACATTTCAAAAACTAATGTCTAAATTCGCTTGATCCATCAACTAATGTCAACCTTATAGACTTTGACAACTTCAAATAAAATATTTGTCAAATGGGCCTTTAATCAACTTTGCTAATCGTAATACTCGTGCATTCTTGGATGAAGGATAGCGTGCATTACATGTCATTGTATTGCAACATCTAATAAAAATATTGGAAATGATTACTGTGTGACAAATTAATTAAGAGAGATCGCGGCGCGTGCGCACTTCGTTCGGCGCGGCGGCGTACCGATTATGGTCAATTCGGTAACGGCATCGAGAGTAACGGACATTATTTTATTAAAGCACGCAATATTCTCTAACTGCTCTTGAGATTTAGATCGAATGATCTTATACTGTTTTACATACTTTGGTACAGTTTTAAGTGTAGTTGACCGTTTAATTTATATCATGTGCGAGTTATTCTGTACCGGTTGCAATACTTCAATTTTCTTATTGAAATGAATAAAGCGGAGTTTCATAAAGTTTACATAAAAAAAGATATAACATAACACGTGTTAAAAGCTGTTAAACATAACATAACATCATGCCTATATTACCCAGAAGGGTGTAACAACCACATTTCATCTGTTATGTTTTAGGTCCCCTGGGATTGGGGGTGAGCCTATTGCCATCCACTGACCGCGAGTTCACAAATAACACTTTGCAATCCAACCCGAGATCTCGTGGTGAGAGGCAATAAATAAAGAAAAGACATACCGGTACATAAAATATATTCTGGTAATATTTAAGCTTTTAAAACACAGTGTTACTTTTTTAATGTTGTTATTCAATTTTTGAATAGCTGGTGTCGCTGATTTAAATGTTGGCAACTTGATATATTAATTAGTTTTCACAAGTTGGCATAGTATCACACTATTTGAATAATAATAATGTTACGGGGTGTAACTAGTAACCGCTGATTCAGGACATGTCATGTTATTGGCACTCTAAGTTTTTCTAGTTTCTAGTCAATTTTTGTAAATCGAAAAAAAAAATGATCAGAAAATGCGACAATTCGGCAAATTCTACAATAACCCGGCCAATTGCAAATGTGTTGGAATATGCTAAATTCAAATTCAAATCATTTATTTACTGGAGGCGAACACATCAAAATATTACAAACTAATAATAGAAAAATAAATTATAAGTAAAACTAAATTATACTAATTGCAATGATTTGAATAACCGGGGCTTAGATTAATTTAAATCCAACTGTTTAGAATCAGATTAAAATCAATCTTAGTACCAGCTCCGATGGGTATAGCATTATGAGAAGAGCTGGTGAGAAACTCATGTGCAACATCTTTTCAAATGAAAGTCAGATGGAACATCGCTAAAAACTCAAATTTTGTTTCGCAATGTCATGAATTTGCCGGCGAAACATTGTCGCACCCAGAGTTTTAGAATCATGTACTGAATGAATCACTGGTGAGACGCATTGGCGCAGTATCATCTACATCCTGTATACCTTGTTGTTAAATCCTGGCAAGTGCCTGACGCATTTCACTGATCCGGGCAGAGTCAGTGGTTATATCCGTCAACAAGACTTTGCCGGGTGCCAGGTATCGCTCGCGCATAGACGCTGACACCCACGAGTCATCACAGCCGCCGTGTAGACCTAACCACATCCTGTATACCTAAGTACTGCTATATTTTATGTGTTCTTGACTTATTGACACAGAATATTTATTGTCTACTCTGCCTGAATATCAATTGACTATTTTTTTTCTTAAAAATTACTTTTCAAGTGAGGACCGATATTTATGGTTTATTTTTCCGCCTACATAAAATTTATTTTTGGCAGCTGGTGTTTAAAGTTTTTGTGTAACATTCTAAGGCTATGAAATAAGACTTTATATCATAGGCATGTAGTTTTAATTGGATTTGCCTACCGGCAAACTTGACGCTTCATCATTTAATTTAAAGGTAATAAATACTATATATATATATATATATATATATATATATATATATACTATAACTAGCCATGTTGATCTCAAACAAATAAACTATGGGACGACCTAAGCATTGTCATTGCCGCATAGTCGAGATTTATGGAAAATTGAGAAATCATTTCTTCTGTTACCTATTTTGTACTATTCGTAGTAACCATACACCTTCCAACAATACCAACCAATATAACTGCAATTACAATTATAATGTTACAATATGTCGTGTGTTTCAATAACATAATTTATTCCATATCACGTAGGGAACATAAAATATAATATATGAGTACTTACTATACATTTAATGACTTGCGCTCTTAATAAAATAAAGGGCGCGATAATTTTTGGGGTGACTAATTTCCTGATATGGAGTGCATGGAGTATATAATGTTTCAAATGAACCAATATAAGACTCAACTTCTTATTGATTATTTTAAAAGCATTTAGCAATGTTTAGCATTTATACTGTAATAAATTTTTCAACTGTTTTTTAGAACAAAATTAGACTCATTTGTATTTGAATTGAAAGTTTCCACAATCCGCAAAATATTAACACAAATTATTAAAATATATATTAATTGCATTAAAGTGAATTTATTTAAATATGAATTAAATAAAATTAAATAATATTTGATTTAGCCATCGACACTGCGAAGAAGAAGAATAAGAATGTAAATAATTTTTTATTAGATATTATTAAATTCACATTTAAAATATACAAAAACACTACTGCAATACGGCATCTATACGGATTTGGATCAAATTTTGGGTGAAAGCTAGCATACTGCAAGTGTATCATCGGTATGTAGGAGCCAAATATAGGTAAATATTAAGCTTCTACAGTGTTCCGGTTTGGTGGTGGGATCAGGCCCTGAAATTACTGGCACATGAGGCATAACACCGTAGTCCTTAGCTGCAGCGACGCATCTATAATCTGCTTTTGTGGATTGTTTGATGTCCATGGGCTGTACTCCACTTACCATCAGGTGGACTACACGTTCGATCACTGTGGGCGTAGTATACAAAAAAATAATATTAAACACCCTAAAAATAATTTTCATACAATGTATGCTGTTTAGTATTTAATATATTTAGCAGCATGGCTTCTGAAGCACAGATAATGAGATTTTAATACAAAATAGCCCATCAGAGTAGTCTAACGGCGATTTTACAACTTAATAGTCCATAAACGCAATTCTAGTTGAAATATTGTTGCCTCTAATAAACCTTTTACGAACGTCTTCCGACGTTTTAAGTACGTTATGGATATTGTAAATAAATATTGTGTATTTATTGTAGTACCCTACATTAATATATTTATCGATATTAAAGACTATAACTATTTTTTTATAAAAAAAGGTATAAAGATAAAGATAAATTTGGATTTTTTACATTAGATAGAATGCCAGAAGCAATTACACTATCCAATGGAAGTATGTATATTATCTATATATATAAAAGGCTTTGTCCTGACTGACTTAGTATCAACGCACAGCCTAAACCATAGGTCGTAGCGACTTGAAATTTGGAGGGTGTATTCTTTACAAGATTTTATCGTGCAATAAGAAAGGATTTTTGAAAATTAGGCCTCTAACAGGGTGAAAAGTGGGACGAAAGTTTGTATGGAAAAGCTTTTGTAGTAATTATGAGGCTCGATCGATTTCAAAAATGGAACTTTGTTGAGCAATCGTGTGACAATGAGATGTTGACATGAAGTTTCATAAAAAAAGGATTTTATGTCAGTGTAAACTTTTTAATTTTCATTTCGGCCTCTTTAGATATCTAAGAAGTAATTGTTTTGTTTAGTAGAAACCAACTTTAATGTAATGGAAGATGTGTGATGTAAATTATAAAAAAATATTTAAATAGGGTTAAAACTATCATTTTGATGTGCTATAGTCAGGTGGCAAACATGCCCAAGGTTTAGCTGATGGTAAGTTAGGGCATCAACTTCGCAAATTATACAATATACACTTTTGACGGATGGACTAATTAATATTAAATATAATCTACAAAAAAGCCCGACACGTGCGTTTATTTAAGTTTGACGATGCTGAAGGTCATACTAGGCCTGAATCATCGGTATTCTCCATTAAAATAGTGCAGTGTTAACATAATAAGATGCGTTTTTTGGGAAACAAAAAAGGCACTGCGCCGCCCCAGCCTCACTGCTGGCGGCGCGGTGTGGCGGTCAGCGTTCACATTATATAACTCCGACAGAACGTGCGTTCACTCACATACCAAAATGATCAGTCAATGAGATCGCAGAGGCAGGGAGTCCGGCGGCGGCTTAAACCATATTATTCATTAGTAAAAGATGGAAACCCCATCACAAATAAGCGCTAAGTTGCAAGACGCATTAAATCCATTTTATATCCGACAAGACAATTGACATGAGATTCGGATAGAGTTTAATGACATCTTCGACCGAACTCTGTCCGAATCTCATGTGAATTGCTTCAATTATTATTAAACTAGCTTCCGCCCGCGGCTCCGCTCGCGTGGTATGTCAATTAAAAGTAGCCTATATGTTAATCCAGACTATAAGCTACATGTGTGCAAAATTTCATCGAAATCGACCCGGTAGTTTTGGCGTGAAAGAGTAACAAACATCCATACATCCATACATCCATACTTACAAACTTTCGCCTTTATAATATTAGTAAGGATTATTAAATATTTTTTTAATCATTCTAAAAAGGAGAACGTCACAGTCATGTCATGTTATTTATTGTGTGAGTATAAACTTTTTGGTAGTCATTCGGTCTCCTTGAGCTCAGATGAATTCCTTGAGTGTCCGATGTAAGATATTTAAAAAGTTAATACTACGTTCCAAATTATGAAAAAAAAAGGTCATATATTTATTTATTTATTTTATTTTAAAACTTAATGTACAATATCGCACATAGGCGGACTTAATGCCATAGGCATTCTCTACCAGTCAACCTTTGGGTGATGCTGAGAGTAGGGTAGTAGGTGCAAAAGTTAAAGTTGTAATTATGAGAAGAGCAGAGCAAAATAATTATGATTACACATAGGTACTTAACACATACTATATATGATTACACAAATAACCAAATATACAATACATATATGAAAAAAAAATATATATAAATGATACATAAACATCTACATATACAATATATACATAATTGAAATACAGATTATACATATACAATATACATATATAGTATACTAATACATATCACATATAATACTAACAATGATGAGTTGATTCCTTATATTCGTCAAATAGTAGAGAACGTACCCTAACCTTAAACGCATAACGGTTTGTGGACATCCTGATTTCAAGAGGTAGCGCATTCCATAAAAGGACAGACTGAACAAAGAAAGAAGAGTTGAGAAATCCAGAAGTGTGAGAGGGACAGAGAAGGAGAAGATTGTTTGAAGAACGTAAGTTTCTGTCGTGGTTGGAGCAGAGATATTGGAAGTATGGTGTCAGGTAAGAAGGGGGTGATGGGGAATTTAAAATAGAGTACAGTGTTGTAAGAGCGCGCTGATTACGACGTTGTCGTATAGGCAACCAATTTAATTTTAAACGATATGAGGACACATGGTCATATTTTCTAAGGTTAAAAATAAATCGAATGCAATTATTTAGAAGTCGGTCATATTTGTTGAGGAAATCTGCATTCAGGTCAAAATAGCACACATCACCATAGTCGATTGTGGGAAGGATAAGAGTTTGCACAAGCATTACCTTAGCATTTGAAGGGAGAAAATTCTTCAGGCGATAAAGAGCGCGAAGAGCTCCGGTAACTCTTTGGCTAACGTTAGTGACGTGAGCTTGCCAATTGAGTGTGGAATCGATGTGCAGACCAAGGTTTTTAACAGTAGGGCAGAAAGGGATTGTTGTCCCGTTAAATACAACTGGTGGCAACGTACCTATATCGAACCTGCTGATCATGCGATTACTGCCTATCACGATTGCCTGACATTTGTTCGGGTTGACTGTCAATCCAAATTCTTTTGACCATTCTTGTAAAATGTCCAGGTTATGATTTAAGTCACAGATTGCTTGCGAAATGTTTTCAACCTTGGCCTGGCAGTAGAGCTGCAAGTCATCGGCATACAGATGATACGCACATTGAAATTTATGAGTTAAGAAATTAATAAAAATAGAAAAGAGTAAAGGAGAGAGTATGCCACCTTGAGGAACGCCAGCATCAAGTTTACACCAAGTCGATGAACTCTCATCGATGCAAACCATTTGCTGACGCCCCTGAAGATATGTTGAGAACCATTCCAGTGTATCACGAGAGACCATAAGATGGGACAGGATTGAAATAAGGATATCGTAACTGACGTTATTGAAGGCGTTCGAGAAGTCCACCAAAGCCAACACGGTGACTTTAGTGTCCTCCATTCCCGCCCTCACATCGCCAGTTACTTTAAGGAGAGCGGAAGTCGTACTGTGCCCGGGCCTGAATCCAGACTGCAAGGCGCTCAAAAGATTGTTCTTGCGGACAAATTGTGACAGCTGCTTGTGGACGCAGGCCTCGAGCACTTTCGAGAGGAAAAGAAGAATGGAAATTGGTCGGAAATGGCTGGGATGGGTAGGATTATTAATTTTTGGTAGTGGAATAACAAAGGCTTTACGCCAGAGGGAAGGATAAGTGCCAGAATACAGGGAATAATTAATGATGTGACAGATACCAAACAGTAGTTCATCCAATATAGTAGTGATCATCTGCCTGCTTATACCGTCACATCCGACAGCATTGGACTTAATGGATATAATTATCTTTTTGACCTCATCATGCAACACTGGAGAAAAATTAAATGAATCTATATTAGGATGTGGTAAATTATTTAGAAAATCCACAGTGCGACGTCTAGTCTGGTGATCCAGCTGGTATGAAGAGGAGAAATGTTTGTTGATATCATCCAAACTAATCGTCGCCTGAAAATCAGTGTGACGTTGCTTGCCGATACCCAGCGTTCTGAGAAACTTCCAGGTACCGGCAGCAGAAGTAGCAGAGTTAATGTTATCCAGAATATGGCGGCGTTTAGCGTTACGAATCATCTGAGTACACCGATTTCTTGCAGACTTGAAGAAATTCCAGTTCTCGTCACATCGATCCCTTTTAAACTTACGAAAAGCACGGTCTCTACGTCTCATCGCCATCCGAACTCCCCTTGACATCCACGGGGCAGGTAGACGCTTGATTTTAACTTTCCTGACAGGAGCATGCTTGTCGTAAAGGTCGGTAATTATGTTTTGTAAAATAGCAACTTTACTGTCGACTGTGGTGGCTTCTGTCAGAGGCTCCCAATCAAGTTGCCCGGCATCCACGCGGAGTTTGCTACAATCCATTCTACTAAAGCAACGCCTGTGCAAAATCTTAGGACGAGGTCTAGGGGGTTTAAGAATATAGGCAAGGAATATAAGGTCATGTCGGGAGAAGCCAGGGGCGAGGGTTTGACCATGGGAGTGGACTAGGGTAGGAGTGGAAGTAAGGATAAGGTCAAGCCAGGTGTCTGCACCATCACTGTTGTGATGAGTGGCTTGCAGAGGAAGTAAGTTTAGGCTAGTGGACTTTACGATCTCTAATAGTTTTCGGGAGCGTGAAGAATGAGGGACAAGAAGGTCAGTGTTAAAATCTCCCAATATGATGTGATGCTCATATTCTGACCCCAAGGATTCCAGCACTGTTTCCAGGCTGGAGAAGTAGTCAACGGAAGGGGGACAATAAACTACTCCAATTACTGTTTTGACACCTTTGACAGAAACTTCTAAGAAAATATATTCTGCTGTAGCAGAGTTGTTTGAAGGGGAAGAAGCTAAGATTTTGTATTGTAGAGAACTATGCAAATAAATACAAGTCCCACCCCCTCTCCTTTCGATCCTATCATTGCGGATAAGAATATATCCCGGGAGAGGGTAGGTGGTAGATGAGAGATGTGGTTTGAGCCAACTCTCTGAAACCAGGATGGCATGAACGTTTGCGTCATGAAAAGCCTCAAATAAGTCATTGTAGTGACTAGGTATACTTTGTGCATTCAGGTGGCACACATTCAATAATATATTATACGGGGTGGATGCGACATAGCGACATTTATTGAAGCCACAGCTTCTATACATGGTAAGTATCAATTTCCACCGGATAAAAATTCTCTGGCGAAAAAAAAAAATCACGTTCTCCGAACAATTTGAACATTGCGATCGTGCAATTTGTTCGGAAGACGTGGATTTTTTTTTTCGCCAGAGAATTTTTTATCCGGTGGAAATGCATACTGGCCATGTATAGAAGCTGTGGTTTCAATAAATGTCGCTATGTCGCATCCACCCTGTATAAAAAAAATAGAATAAATTTAAGTCCGTGGTATAAGGGCATTTCTACACGAGTGACTTTTTGCCACGGTCAATTCCAAAACATTTAGACATTCTTACCGACATTCAATTTTTAACCCCCTACATAAAAACGACTATATAGGTGTTATTTGTTAGACGTGTCTGTATTCAGTGTGTGTGTCTCTCTGTGGCATCGTAACTCGCGAATGGATGAACCGTCGTGATATTTTTACTTAGAATTTATTCGTTCAGTGATATATATTAATCATTCACACAATCATCATACAGAAAACTCATTTTTGAGTTAAGTTCACCTTTTGTCATCACCTCTTTTATGTAATTGTATTATTGTAATTTATGTGTACAATAAAGTATTAAACTAAACTAAACTAAACTATATTACTGTATTTATTATTTTTTTAATGTTCGCTTTAATTTTTAGCAATAGGTTTTTTTTATTTATTTTTTTATTATTTATGTAATAAAAATATTTATGTACTTTTATGATATTAATGATTTACGTTTTGAATTATTTGATCTTTTTCTGATATTATTTATGTTCTTATTTTTTTTTACGATTTTTTTTTAGTTGGACATTTTTGTTTCTTTAAATACATGTGTTTTATTATGTTAAACATGTTTTTGATTTTATACAGTAACTTTTTTTAAATGTTAAATTCAATTTCACGTTTTCATGTATTTTTTGAAGATTTTCATAATATTTATAATGTGCCGTGTGGTTCCGACCCTAAGGATGCCTGATTGTTTTGGAATTGACCGGCGCATTTTTCTGCTCGACCAAAGTTTTAGTAGAGAGAGAGTAAGTTCGCCTCGAGATCTGGTTTTGTTGGCACCTGAAGGGAAGACTTCAAATATTGTTTACAAAGAAATACTTTAATTGGGTATTTATTTATAATGATAACTCAACTTACGACAACTTTTAATCGCGAGCAAAGCCGCGGGCAAAAGCTAGTAAATGTATATTAGAAGCCCACAAATGTTCGGTTGTCATGGTATCCGAAACGGACCGTTGAATTTGAAAATGATGCGTATTGTCGTAACAAGTTTAACATTTGTCAGTTAATTTTGTATATTTATTATTTGCCATCTGTCTTTAAAAAATATTTAAATGAAAAATAAAAAAAAATCAGATATGAAGAGAGAGGATGAAAGTAAGTAAAATAGCATATCCGGCAAGATTATATTGTTTTTGTTACTGCAAATGTCACCAACATCAAGACAGAGCTTTGTAATTAGAAACAATATGAAATATAAAATAAAGCAATGTATAGAAGCGCAATTAGAAAGCCTAACTTTACAAATAGGCAATAAAACGGCTATGAATTGAGAGAGAGTTTGGATTTCTGTTAAGTTGGTTCAGTAATTTTATATCAATGACTGAGTACATGGTCGTGAAAATTGCACAAAAGAGTGAGATTTCAATACTACATTAATTAATTATTTATTATTAGTATTTGTACTAAGGAACGTCGATAGTCCACTCGCACAAAGTTGTTTGGATTGTTCATAAATTTTATATTCTGTATATAAGATCTATGACCAATCCAAACAACTTTGAAAATGACATCGTGACGGAGCCGCATACCAGTGAATCAGCACATTATATGATTTATTTATTTATTTAATACTTTATTGTACACAAAAGATTACAAAGGAATAGACATATTACAGTAATAGTATGTATACAAAAGGCGAGCTTAACTCAGTGCTTGAGTTCTCTTCCAGCAAATCTAGAGCAATAGAGGAGACGATGATGCCATAGAGGGCAAGATAAGTGTACAACTTATGATTCTAAAACTCTGGCTGCAAAAAATACAACATTAATAAAGTATAACGCGAATATTTTCTTTAGATTTTTAACTTGTGGTACTAATCGACTGCTTCGGTTTCAGAAACCAACCATAGTTTTAGAAATCTTTGCCTTAACTAATTTTTGAATTAGTCCATCCAATATGTAGTCACGTTTACAATGAACGGCTCGAGTGGAAAGCCGCTAGGCATAATAATAGTACTTCCTTGAAAACATTTCAGACAATATTAAGGTTGAGAAATGTACCCCATGCCTCTATGACCTCCGTTCCGGGCGCGTTCGCTAATTTAGCCATTGACCCAATAACCACTAGATCCATCGCCGCGGCTTTTCTTGTAAACACATTTTAATTCTTTTAAATTCTACAAATTTAAATACGATGCCCTAACCCGTTATTTTCAGCTTGCTAAACAGACATCTGTATTACCGCTACTGTGTTTGAGATTAATGCTAAGAATAAACCCTGACAGTGAATTAAGAATTTCAATCATAGGGGGCTGATTATGCCGAGTGCTTCAAGAGGCGCAAATATAGCTTGATAGCTGTTACATGTTTGCACCTTTTGTGGTCGAAATATTAGGGCCTTGGGGCCGTACCACTTATAGTCTGTACAAAGAGTTGTCAGCACGTCTAACTGAGGCGACACGTTCTCGAAATGCTGGATTATATTTTTACCAGCGACTTAGTATCGCAATACAACGCGGTAATGCTGCCAGCATTTTGGGAACGAGTCCTTCCGACAGTGACTTATTAAGTTTAGATTAAGTTATTAGGCTAATTTAATTTAAGATCCTATATGTATATTCTTCTGTAAATTCTTCATAATAAACATTCATCATAGGGGCTGAGTACGACAAATAGTATTTATCGAAAACTCAGATTCTAGTCATAACCTCTAAATATAGAATCTGTCTTTCAATCAGTCCCCACTACCGACCATGTTACATCCACTCTGTATACCACTTAGATATTTGAGTGTGTTACTTACTACTTCAGAGAATTACATGTCGTGATGTTATGCTTCGAGTGTCGATAATTGCAAGCGTCCATCCAACTGAAACAGTCTTACATTGTGGTACATATGCGATCACTTTGAGGCAGATAGTACACATAACATAATATTTGTATTGCAAATTTTCATCTTCATAAAAAAAATATTTACTGGTGAGAGAAGTTTCTTCAAAATTGATTGTTGCACAAATGCACACGTATAAACAAAAACTATACATACTATCAACAAAGTGGATTCATGATCCACCTCAATACTTTTTTTGTATAGACACTTAAAAACACAGACCTCTAAAGTCGCATGCTCTATCAACAAATGTCAACCTTATTGACTTGGACAATTTCAAAGCAATTAATTGTCAAATGGGTCATGAGTCAACTGTGCTGATAGTACATAATAACCAATATAAATATGATCCTTATAAATGTGGTAAAGCTCTTGTGAATAAGTTCTATGGCGGTAGCATCAACGTTTTCTCACCTCTGACCTGCCACCAAATAGTGGATTATGCCACTTCGTAGCACATAGGTAAAGCTATATTTTATGACTTGCAGATGTTTAGAGGCTGCAGTCTACAATATTACCACTTACCTTCACGGCCTTTAGGGCTCCAATGAATAAAGATGACAAGCCACAATTTTGTCAAATTATGAATTAAGAACATGAATTACCGAATGTTTGACGGCTAACGTTAGTTATATTTGACTACACGGCCTCGGAGCATCGCGTAAAAACTCGAATAACAATTCTATTGGACAGTTTTGCCTTTAAAAATCAAAACGATATCAATTTTGGAGCTCTGTGTACCCAAATAGGTAATGATGCTAAAATGCTAATTATAGTTTTAAATTAGTGCCGGTCGTTGCTATCTAGGCTTTGAGCTCACGAATAGTTACAGTAGCTAAGTTTTGTTCGTTTACTTATCTAATATCTTGTACATTTGAATAATAATTTGGTAAGGAACGCTTTGTTTAATGTTCTCTTGTGTGGTAAAGAAGCTCGAAAATTATAATAAAGAAAAAAATAAAATTTCAACTAATTAAATGAAATCTTGACTTCCTTGTGATAGGATCACTCATATTTGAGTTGTAGCTACGCCAGTAAAACCATAAACTAATGAATTAGTGCTAATTATTAATATACCGTTTTCTGTCCTTAAACATAATATTGTAGGTATTTATGTATATTTATATATGTATATATATATTTTATATATGTATGCCCTTTTATTGTATTTATGTATTTATATGTAGCCCTTGCATGTATTTGTATATATTTTATAGTACCTATGCTTAGGTACACAATTATTTATTTGTTAGAAGTAGTTATTTAATGTATTTATTCATTCTTCTCTTCATTTAAACTTCATGCTAGTACACCTTTTACTTCCCTTTCGTGTCTCTTTCATACTTTTCCATCCAATGGTTGTCTGTAAGAGATTGCCTTTGCAGCGATAAGACCGCCATTTGTACTTTTGTTATCTACATATTCTTCTGTATTATTTTTCCTTGGTGTGCAATAAAGTTTATTATTATTATATTATTATTATAATTTTTGGGTTTTTGGCCGCAGGAGAAGAGACGTGTCGGTATGACGATGCGCCGCTCTCCCCATACTTTGTGACCGATGCATGCGTGGTAAGCGGCGGGACCACTTTCTATCCCTCTGAGATCCAATGAGGATCAGATCGTCAGATGGGGGTATCTGATGACCTGACCTGACCTGAGTATAGAGATATTTGCTGACAACAAACTCAATTTTTTTCTTGCCGCCATTTGGTCTTGGTTCATTCCAATAAGCAGTTCAAACTTTTTTTAGATTTTAGACAATAAGGTGCATAATTTGTTTAGCTGTATTCGGGGTTTTCCTGCTAGATGTAGAAAAAAAGAAATAAAAAACAGACATAGACACACACATTGTCAAGTTCAAAAGCTTGTAATACGCAAATAGAACCACAAAAACGTGCAACTAAAACAATCAATCCGTGTAGGTAATAGCCGAATGTGCCGTCGAAATGGAAATGTGGTAGAATGAAAACAAGGGGCTAGACAAATCACGGTCCAGTTGTAACCAGCGCAAAGTAAAAGTCGGCAAACACATCACGACATTGTTTCTACGCGACGAGCGAGCTAAATGTGATATTAATTGTTTTGTCTAGCAGAATCCGTCTGTAAAGTTGTGTTGATTTTGGTTGTTGGAAAACGGAAGACTAGCTTATTGAAACTTATTAAGTTGGTAATGCTGATAATATAAGAGGTTCGTGTTATAGATTATAATCATATAATACCTTATTTATTTTACTTTTACTGCTCTGTTTCCCGGATAATCGCGTTGTTGAATTACTGAGGTCATACCATGACGACTTATCGAAACCACTCAAATGTTATCCGTTTTAGACAGTTGTTCTATGAAAACGGTCCTTTTTCAAATCGCGTTTGAAATGAAAAAAACTTGATATTACGGTCTCTTTAAGGGTAAATTCTAGTAGGGACTAGAATTATTGTGAGTAAAGGTATTAATCGTCTAGCTACTGAATAACTGTATTGCTATTATCGGTACCGAAAAGAACTCATTTTAACATAAATTAATAAAATTGACCATCTGAGCAAAAATTGGTTTAATATCTTTTGAATCATGAAGCGCTATTAAATTATTAATATAGTTACATCGAGTAAACCTATATAATGAACTTTAAAGTCATGCTTATAGCACGAGCGTTAATTAAAAATAAATAAAAACCTTTTGATAAGATAAATACGTAGGCGTATAAACTAACCGCTTGATAAAAAGTAAGCGAATTAGAAAAGCAAATACTTCTGTTTGCAAAACAATCTCAAGTGAAAAATAAAAAATACAAGCCACAAACCATTATTTATTAAGAACTTCAGGTTGAATAGCAATAACGTCTAATTTAGAAGATCATTGATTTGCAAATAGTCAAATATTTTCGTTCTTAGTATGCATATTAGAACAGTGGAAAACACAAGTCTTGAGTCGTTATTCGGATCACGAACTACCGTGAACAGAATTATAATTGCCAATGATTTGGAGGAATACCCAGATAGGGATCATAAAGATATTTATTGATGGTCAGCAAATACATTATATTATGTTTTGCAAAGAAGTGAATATTGAAAAGGTCTATGGAATCACATCTACCGTTTAAAATGATGCGTTGACACACCAGCTGTAGCCCTTATAGCAATAGCTGCAGTTATGTTAATACAAGCGTTGTTGGAGTGGACCTTCGGTCTTATATATACAGGGACGGGAGCATACACCCTCATTTACGACGTGGTGAGCATGGTTATTACATAGTTAGGTACTGTATTACCCGTGATGTGATACGTTGCCCTTTGCAGAGCTTGCGGTTTTATGAATTTACTCAACTGTGAGAACCTGGTTAGTTTTCAAGTAGCAGTCGCATTAGAAAGTGTGGTCATTTGGCAATGGCTAAACGTCTTTACGTCTAATTATGCGGTAGGACTTTTTTAATCGACTTTGCTACGCCTGAGGACTGCAATATTATATCCTCTGTCTACATATATGAATCAGGAATATGACAGTGTATCAAAGACTCATTGTCATAACTGAACTAAATATATTTTTTTTATGAAAAGCCCGGTAACGGAGGAGAGAAAAAACAAGTCGTGAAATCAAAACATTAACATCCAACCTGAGTGATATCCAAAGCCCAGTCAGGGACTATGGTGTCAAACGATGGAGTTAGTAACTAAAATTAAAATAGTACCACTTTGGTATAATTACCGGAGAAAATAGCCGAGTTATCTTATAACTAGCAACGCATTAAAAACTTAAAACAATGCCCAATGACACGTGTCGTATAAAAAACCTAGTCAAGAACCATAATTATACCTAAGAACAATTATTTTACAATGAGTATCAATCAGTCAACCATTTCCGGCGCAAAAAACCAGGAAGGCAGCGTATGGGCAGTTATTCGTCTCGCTCCAGTGCCACCCATCCTACCATATCGCACGCATAAGTGCGCTTGCCCCAGCTCTCAGCGAAAATAACCTCTAAACACCTGCACTTACGAGCAATCTTCACGACCCTCATTGGCCTTAGCATGCACCGACTACCCAATAGACTCCGCATTATAAATTAGCTCTATGGCTACATGACGCTAATGATGATCAGTGGTTCGTTCAAGCTATGATTTTAAATGATTTGCATATCCTTCACTTGTTTGTTGCTACTTGTTTGACCAAATGTCAGTTGTAATGTCATGGAGAAAATAAAAATAGATGACAAATGTCGTTATTGTGGTGTGTGTGAAGTACAGCAAGTCATCAGTTAACTGTTAATAAAAAAAGCTACAAAATATATTTGTGCTGAAATAGTGTCTATGACAAGACATAAACAACGCAGTTGACATAAACGTTGAGCCAAGATGATTCGTCTATTTTTAACATGCGGAGTCTATTGGATAAATGCTCATTGGTTCTCAGTAATTGCTCCCTAAGTGAATGAACGCGCTTTACTTCATTATTTGTAAAGCAATCATAAGTAAATTTATTCTTTGTAATTAATTCTCTAACGGGTTTTTAGGGTTACGTCTCGCTGAGAAGCAAATGCGTAAAACATGAAAGTGCTATTACTATGGTTTACGAGGCATTACCGGCGCACACCTTGTATCGGGTAGTAAAGTTTTGTTTAAACAAATACACACAATGTGCGGCCCTCGGCTCTCAATGGCTGGTTGTGTTCGACCACCCGATGACAATAGGAGACATTATATGGCCATTTACGTAACCGATGATGCGTACTACTTCGAGTTTGCTTGAATTTTAATTATTGTTGACATTTTTGTTCTTAGAGTATGTTACCATAAACTTAGACGTTTTGCGCTATTTATTTTTCTGCCCCCTTAACACGGCCTTCCACTCTTGATCTTTCAACTCGACTATGACATAGATATTAACATAGAAACGTCAAAAGACAAAATTTTTTGACGTTTCTATGTTGGTATCACGCTCAGATGTATCACGTCATAGTCGAATCGCACTGTCAAGTATGGCAAATCATGCTAAATGGGCGAATGTGGTTAATTAGATAAAGAAAACTGCAACTTTACTCTATAATGCGACTGCTGATCGCGCAGGTTAGATTCCTGGGTCCAGCAAGAATGTATTTTGGTTTTCCGTCAGAATTTTTTTAGTACACAACGTTTGCACGTAAGCGGCTTCGTCACGATGTCATTTACACTCTATATAACAAGCTCGTATGCTAGTCCTACTGGTGTGACTAGGTAGATAAAGTATGAAAAAGATTTTGATGTTATATCAAAATAGTTACGCTATATGCTAGAATAGAATATCGTGAGGGTTGAATGCCCGGATAAAACCAAAAGGTATTGTTTAGTTTTCCTCCAGAAAATTCATGGAAGCGCCAGGTTAACGGACATTGCCAGCGCGCACCTTGTATTGGGTAGTAAAACTCTTGTTTAAACAAATAAACATGATGTGCGGCCCTGGCTCTCAATGGCTGGTTGTGTTCGACCACCCGATGACAATAGGAGACATTATATGGCCATTTACGTAACCGTTGATGCATACAACAAGAACTAACTTTGAGTATGCTTGTTGACCTTCTTAAGTACGTTTTACTTTGGACTTGGACGTTCTCACCGTTTATTGTTTGGGTACGTTTAAGAAGATAAAAGTGAGAGAAAGATTAAATTGGCTCAAAAATCTGCTTCAATAGTATATTGGATAGTATATTATGTTATATTGCAACTGCTGATCGTGATGTTTAGATTCCTGGGTCAGGCAAAAAGTTCTTATTAGCACAACATTTATGAGGCATTATCAACGCACAGTCGTGTTTATGAAAGGAGCATCCCCGAGTGACGTACACAACGATTCCCTACGTCCGGCGCACCCTGGGCAATTCGCGAGTTCTCCTAAGCGAATTGGCTAATCCTTTCACCACGATGGCAAGTCAAAATCAAATTTGACTCAGCCATCGACACGACGAAGAAGAAGAAGAAGTCGTGTTTATGTCATGTTTCCCCGTATAAAAATATGACAAAAACGTGACTAAATCTATCTCGCGCTCGTATGCTTGGTCCCCTGGTATCGGGTAGTAAAACTCTTGTTTAAACAAATAAACACGATGTGCGGCCCTCGGCTCTCAATGGCTAGGTAGTTGTGTTCGACCACCCGATGACAATAGGAGACATTATAATGGCCATTTACGTAACCATTGATGCACAATACTTAGAACAACTTCGAGTTTGCTTGAATAAGTGAATTGTTAACCTTTCTGTTCTTATTAGGTCTTTTTACCATTGACTAGGATTTCGTTACATTTTATTGTTTTGGTAAGGGTAGAATTACATTATTCTATACAGAGTACAAAAAGTGTTCTTAGTATTTTTTTGATAAAAGAACATGTTTGTTTATAACTATTAAAACTAAACAAGACCACATAATAACCTAACCTGTTTTAGAATATTTTCTAGAAATAAACGAAGTGAAAGGAAAACTATAAATAGCCACTAATAAATATAACCCGCTATTTAAAAATAGACATAAAATAATTATAATATTTGCATAAATGTATTTGACGTTCACCACTGATCGTTAATTTATCACACACACATTAATTAAGCAAAGGTAAACGTGTGTTATTTACCTAGTATTGATTTATTTTTAATGCACTGCCATTTGCATACTTTGAATTATGTTTGCGGCTATTGGCAAGTTTGTGAGGAAATCAGAATGTCGGCGCCTAAACTCTCCAGTGTATGACACGCTAAAATCGGGCCAATATAGTTATTGTAGTACCTAAGCATTTGTCAGTTCAATCGTACTAGCATAATGAGCGCGAGATAGGTTTTTATAGCGTTTTTGTCGTATTTTTTTGCATGGCGAAACGTGATAAAATGTATCTCTCGCTTGTTATGCTAGCCTTACAGGTCTGTTTATATTAACTAAATACAGTATTTTGTAATAATACTAATTAAAATTATAAACACTACGGTGTCATTCTTGGCTGCACCGTCCATCTAATGAGGGTTTTTGCGTAGGTTTCGTCGCCATTTTGGCAATAGTAAGGACGTTATAATACATGTCAAGAGGTCGCACCACCAATAATGTCCAATAAATGCGCGCTGCATCATGCATGCCATGCTCGTATGAAACTGTAGCAGATCTAACACTTTAGTCAGGTTTCTAGACCTGTTGTCTCAGTGCTGTTGCGTAGCAGGCGTCATTTAAAAACTCTCATTGAAGCTGTTATTGGCTGAACTAGGATAGATCTATCACACAGAGTCATTAAATACATATTAAACAAATCTTCCAAATAAACTAACAACAACTTGCTAGTACATAGTTTAAGCCGATTCGTACATAACAGTACTAATAGAGATGAATGACTATTCATGGGGCGGAGCCACACGCCCTCTGTTGACACGAGCACAAGTTATGCGAGTCACGGCTGTTATTGTTAAGTGTTTATGGCCTCTTGTCGATGGAAAAACATAATTTAGGCACAGTTTAGGGTTCCGTACCCAAGAGCAAAGACTAACCTATTACTGAGACTTCGCTGTCCGGCTGTCCGTCTGTCACCAGTATGTATCTCATGTACTGTTATAGCTAGATTGTTGAAATTCTCAGATGATGTAAAACTGTTGCCGTTTTGAAAACAAATACTAAAAACCAAATAAAATAAATATTTAAGGATAGTTAATTTCTTTTATTTTTCAAAATTTATTTCCTATAAAAAACACTATAAATAAATTGGGCCAAAAGAAACAAATACAGCTTCACCTAGCCTCTGTACAATGCGGATGAATGTTAAATCCGGCTTGAAGGACCAAAAAATTAACGCCCAACTTTATGTACAATTTTGAAATACCAGGCTTTTATTATCGCTTACAAGAACACAGGTCTATACACTCTAAAAAATCGAGGCCAACTAAGAGAGATTTTCTCTTAGTTGACGTTAAATTGAATAAAACAACCATGGTATTATGCAACTCAACGATAGCTGATTAATTAAAGCAACAAGTTCATTTTTATTGAACGAACAATGTACATATGTTCATTAATTCTAACACGTAAATACGTTGTTTGTATCAGTATTCACTTCTTTGTATAACTTAATCATTTTTATTTAGTTAACATAAACAAATACGTCAGTTGAATCAATTTAGAATAAACTAATAAAAGCAATCAAAATCAAATGATAGTTTTGATCATTTTTATTTATAAAATTAACAATTTGTCTTGTTTGATTTAACTAAGATCTGATAATAACGTCAACTAAAATTTAATGTTACATTCTACTATAACTAAAACGTTGAATCGACTTTCATATTAGTTGAATTAATCATTCGATTGATAGATTTGATCAAGAGATCGACCCCTCCCTATGCCTCCCTCTACCCGCCCGCATCTATCTTTGGCGCCAGGTGACTGAGGGATGTAAGCAAAGCAAGTCTAAACCAGTTTATTTCGTGCCGTGGAGTGGCCTGCTGTTCTTCTTTTCTCTCTTGGTGGTCATTTTAGTATCAAGTAATTTAATTCAGTGCGTTTGATATTAAAGGATTAGGTATATAATAAACGTTGATTATAAGTACAAGTGCAGTTATCCCGTGTGATTCCGTCTTTTGACTACTGGAAATGGAAGACGTTAGCGAACTGCTCAAGACATGGGATTTAGAGGCTCTAATACCAGTATTCACCCGTAAGTATCTCAATAGCAAGTTTTTTTTATGGTGGTTATAGAAAATGTAATTGGTACCTACCTGAACCCAAGGGTTTAGGTAAATACCTGGGTTTAGGGGTTAGGTAGGTTTTGGTTTTATTTTATAGCCGTTTCCTAAAATAAAAGTAGCGTAAGTTACTCCTTATAATGTCAGCTATCAGCCAATAAAAGTCCCGTTTAAAATCGACCAAGCCGTTTCAAAGATTTCTTGGAACAAACAGATAGACAAACATTTTATAAATTGTTTTTTGATGTAGGTACCGTATATACTTTTATATGCATTTAGTGAAAAGCTGACACTTCAAATTGTTTATGTAGTAAATAGATTCTAATAAAATTTGTTGCTAACATCTAATTATCTATTTTTTTTTTCAGCATCGAATGAAGATACATCAAATTTAGCCGGATTTTTATCTATATCGTTTTTATTAAACACTGCGGCAGTTAAACAAAAGAAGAAACGCGGTTCAGATGCAGGTCAAAGCTGTAAACCAAGTCAAGTTGAAGCACGGGAAGGCTTTATAAAGCACGTAAAATCTAGTGCAGAAATCCGTCAAGCAATAGAACTCCGCCTTTCAACCCTTCTCCAAAAAGCCAAAAAGGAGCGCCATCCCAACCTTATATTATTGTAGTGGGTGAGTCGCTGGACATAATAAATACTTTTCTAATAGTTGCGAATAGATCAGTCATCTATGAGAGAATATCTGTTATACACGCAGTTGATACGTGTTATAAAATAATATGGGCCCTAAATGCAGAGTACGGTATCGACACATACCCTGTGTCGATACCATACTCTGCATTACAAAAAGCGTTTTATAAAATGTCATCCGCATTTAATGACTGACAATAATTATTTAACTTTTGTTTATGACATTGTTTATGTTAAAATTTCTCTTTACTATAATTCTTACTTAAGTATTTAGTATTATACATATTTAGGTACATAATAAGCTAATTGTTACAACAAAGTTTAGTTTGTTTTGGTTGTAATAATTTTAGACCACTGTTAATAATATAATAAACAAATGTTATTGTGACTGATGATAATTCATAATTGGTTAAGAAATAAGCTGTGTAAAAATTAATTTCACTGTTAAATATTGTTATTAAAAAAGTTAGAACGCCGATTCCCTGTAATATAAATATTTTAAGCAATGGCAAAAAATATGTTACCCTGCGCTGTACTATCTAAGTAGTCGATGAATATAATATATAACTATTTTTAATTATATTTTTGTTTCACTTTGACCAAATTTATGTACCTAACAGACATATGTACCTACTTAGAAAAATTTTGTTAGACAAAATAGTTACCAATAGATACAGTTTGAATATGTAAATAGTAGGTACATATTTGTTATTTGAGACTAGAGAAAAAACGATGACGTTTTGATATCATACGTCTTGTATTAATACACTAATACACTCAACTCAGATAACATTCTGGGTACGATCTTGAGATGCTATCTTTCTTTTTCTTTCTTCTTTTCTAGAAGAAGAAGAAAGGTGCTATCTTAGTTAATTGGGTTAGGACTTCAAATGCATATTTAGGAGCAATTTCGGTATTAAGTGCGATTTTTAAACACAACCCTTTTCAAAGCATTTCAAAAACCGGAGGTAAGGCTTGTATTTATAAATCGCAATTAATACCGAAATTGCTCCTAAATATGCATTTGAAGTCCTAACCCAATTAATAGATCGGTGTTAGTTAATGAGACAAAGTATCTCAGTACATTCGATTAAGAGTAACTATGTTGATATAATAATGTTTCATATTTAAAATAACCATGGTTTTAGTAGAGTCTACGAAGATGAATTAGTTATAATGACCACGTTCTTAGTTGAGTCTACGAACATGAATTGGCTATAATGACCACGTTCTTAGTTGAGTCTATGTAGATGAATAGTTACAATGATCAAGTTCTTAGTTGAGTCTACGAAGATGAATTAGTTATAATGATCAAGTTCTTAGTTGAGTCTACGAATATGAATTAGTTATAATGATCAAGTTCTTAGTCAAATTTATTAATGAGAATTAGTTAGAGTAGTCATTTTCATATTTATATTAACCAAGACCATAGATGAATATATTATGTTGAATTCGTCATATTAGTCATTTTCTTGTTGACTTTGATTAAGGTTTTAATTGTTCTGTTTAAGAAGCAGATAGTAAGAGCAACAAAAACCACCTTAATTGATTCATATAACGTCTTGTTAGGCTCAAATGGAATCAAGATGCTTGTTTGAAATAATCACAAACTTGTTAGGAGCAACCAATTTTTTTTTAGAGTGTACAACAAGCATTAACAGCTGCTCTTACTTTTAGGTAGATGTAGGTTGTTGATAACACAAATATTGTTGCATTTAACACGTCAAGATTTCAAAAGCAGCTTTCATTTAAAATGAATGCTGTAAATGACACCAACTATAATATATACCATAATATTTAAAAAAAAAACTTGTTTAATGTTCTTTGTACATTAAGAAAAGACATTCTTAGTTTCGAGCTTTTTTATTCAGTAAGGCAAAACTAACGACACAATTTTTGTTTCAGGGTCAACATCCACCGCTACATGATGGCAATATAAGGTGAGAAATTGAGCCCAAAAGTGTTTTCTCTTGCGATTAAAATTGCGATAGCTAGTTTGGGCGTTTTTATACTACTTACGAGAAATTTCCTGTTGCATTGTTCTCGCGTCGTGTGGTCGCCACGTGTTGCCAACGACGCGTCGCGGCATCGTTGAGTAGAAAATTGCGCTATATCCTGCCATCTAGTGGAAAAATGTCCTTTAACCATATTACAACATTTTTTTTTATTTATATTATAATGAATATTTTAGCCATGGGGATGACAGTTCCCTTAAGGAAATGAACAACCTACGAACAAAGAATTTAACTATTACATATTAATTATAGATAAGTTAAACTAAACTTTATAAACAAGCATTCTTGCTGCCTCCGATGTTAGATTAGCAAGAATACAACCTTATTTCAAGTTAATAACGGTTCTATCAGACCCTATTCTTCCAAGCATGATTAAACCAACATGATCTGGACAACACAATGTAAAGCTTCAAACCGCATGAATGCATTACCTGTTGCAAACGAGTATCATGGATACTCTGGATTGTCCCATCGCTCGCGTCGCATTCAGCACGCGCCAATAATTACGTCCAATAAGATATTATAGTCATACTGTAGGTACAGTCAGCAACAAATGTCGATCAATGTTCAAACCAATGTAACAAAATAAATTGATATAAATCTTCGATCTTGATAATTGGATTGAATAACGTCACTAAGTCGAACTACCCTAAAGCTATTAAAAAGAATTTATCAACAAATCCGTTCAACTATTTTATATAAATTTCGCAACAACTAATTGGGACGAAAGTAACGATTTGAAATTGGTTCCCACCTGATCTTTATCTCATTATGCATCCTTGGCATTTCGCTCAAATTATAAACACACCTTTCGGACTTCAGTCACCTTGCTCCAAATGATCCCTTTACGAGAGCATCGAGTGTATTTTAAGTGTATCTACATCTTAACCGAAATGCGTAACTTTCAAATTAAATTAAAACCAAATTTAATAGTGTCTTGAGGGGCTAGCATAACGAATGCAAGGTAGATTCTGTCGTGGATTTGTCATATTTTGTATGGGGAAACATGGGATGGGGTGGTAAAATCGCGACAAAATCTACCTCCTGCTATATATCTAGCCATAGCTAAATAACGTAAGACTGGTCTGTCAATCTAAGTTTAAAGATAGCATATGTCCATAATTATATATTCAGATAAGATGTAGAGTCAGAAATTTGGTATCGTTTAAGACGATTTGTCCATCTCTTTGGACTGATACATTTTTGACTGACCTAAAAGTTTCATGTCTATATCCTACTAATTTTCGTAGGTATGAAAAAAATCGTAGATACATGATATAAAACTAGCTACAGCATATTGATAGTACCGTCATTTAATACGGGGTGGATGCGACATAGCGACATTTATTGAAACCACAGCTTCTATACATGGTAAGTATCAATTTCCACCGGATAAAAATTCTCTGGCGAAATAAAAAAATCACGTTCTCCGAACAATTTGAACATTGCGATCGTGCAATTTGTTCGGAAGACGTGGATTTTTTTTTTCGCCAGAGAATTTTTTATCCGGTGGAAATGCATACTGGCCATGTATAGAAGCTGTGGTTTCAATAAATGTCGCTATGTCGCATCCACCCTGTATAATCCTGTCCGTAGATTAGACTGTTATTAACTAGCGCTTCTCTTTGATGGCAATAATACGCTTGGTTAACACAGCATTCAATGTCTACGTCCTTTCCATTTGTCATGGATATCTTGATTGTAATGTGCGTTGCTTGTTTCCCATAATGTTTAGTTACGCGGGAAAATGGAAAATAACATGATATGTGAAGAATCTTAATAAGATATGATTAGGGCTTTCAACTGATGATAAAGGCTGATTTACTGCTGTAAAAATGTAATATAAAATATAAGCCTATTGTCAACGATCACGTCATTTAATGAATAATAATAATACATTTTTATTTCTCTCATCACAAAGGTTCACAAACAAGGCATATTACTTAAGACAAAATGCTAGTGACATTCATGTTATGTTCCTTTATGAGAGACTGTTATAGAGAAAACCATGAGTGACAGATTACCAGGCTCCCAACCGGAATTGACGAGCGTTAATGAACTGCACGCAAATTTGGTGAATCATAAGCAATTAACTATAGGTACTACGCGGCCAATTCCGTAGGTGGAAGCTCTAAAACAAATAAATGTTTTTTTAAACAATAGTAATATGAATGGTGATGCCTACAAACATTATACTGTCATGAAGATTGTCTTTTCGTAATAACTAAAACATTCGTCAATGTGCTGTTAGTTGGCGCAAAATTTACGAGATAATAAAGATTGCCTTTTGTATTGTCGCGAACAAAAAAAGTGCCTCACCTCAACCCTAAAATCTAAACACGATGGATTGTAAATTATGTAAGTTATGGTGATGTAAACGATGGGCTGCCAATAATAATACAAATTAATGGTAAAATACATTACGTTTACATTTTATTGATTGTATCCGCTAGCATTTCATCAAGATGAACGAACACCTTCATGACGATTTAATATCTGAGGCATCGCCATTCATAATCACTTTGCTTCTGTTTGCAAAATTAATTCGTTTATTACGAGCTTCCGTCTGCGGTTTAACCCGAATGCCATATTATTAATAGGTTTGCCCGCGTTTTCGTCCGCGTGGAGTTTGATATTTCCATTATTTTTCCTACAAAATTGAGGAAATTCCTTCATACACATACAACCCCTTTGGGAAGTTGAATTTACAAAAAATCTATTTTGTTGTTAATTTATGTCGTGTAATATAATATGTCGTGTAGGCAACCTTTATGCAGAAAATCTTGCAATTTCCTTTAATATTTACTATCTTCACAGATAAACTTACAACCTCTAATTCATCCCATTTGGGAGTGACATTTCGCAAAAAAAAATTGTAGTTCATTAAGATACGTCAATTATTTTTATTAAATGTATAGATACTAAATACCCTTCTTCTATTCAGCTTTGTTGAGACAATTTTTTTATCAAAATTGATTTTGATGTTTAAACTGTTAAAGGCTAAAGCGTAGTAAACAAACAAATTGAATTCTTTAAATGTTAACCAATGATATTCTATTTACTAAGCGTTTTACTTTGCGTTATATTTTTTTTTGACGCTAATTTGACAGACATATTTTGCCAACCCTAGAACCTAGAAGTGATAAATCATAAATGATGTGAAACAAACTGATGTACACACAGCAAGGTTGCCAATACCGCCACGGACCTGCTGAGTCTGCACTCAGTGGGCGGAGAGGTGATACTCCGACGTGGCGCGTCCCCGGGTTGCGGATTGGGGGTCTCGTTGTACCGATAACTCTGGTTTAGAGTTATCGGTACAACGGCGCGGACAGAACACACGGTGAGGGTACTTCTCCAATCGCCCTTTTGTTTTGCCAAAAGCTGAATGGATGAAGCCCAGCGGACCTTCGAGGTCGGTGAAGGGCCGGCTTTCAAGGCTGGCGGTGCGGCAGGGAGGGTCAACTCGGCCACCCTGTCGGACACAACAGAAGAGCAGCTGCGTAACAGCAGCTGCAGCGGACCTTCGGGTCGTGGGATGGCTGGCCTGCAAGGCTGGCGGCGCGGCAAGGAGGGTCAACTCGACCACCTTGCCGGGCATAATGCGTCTCCTAATCCCGCTGTTTTGGTGCCCGCACATGGGATGTATGGCCGGGGGGAACCCGGTCCCAAGGGCCCAACAAGGGGACCTCACCCCTCAAAAAAGGAAAAAATGATAATGGCGACTTTGAAAGAAACAAATCCTCAGGTGAGTAGCAACCCAAGTTGTGAATCTCACGGCGCTCCGGCGTCCAGCCCTAACGTATGTGAGGAGGGCACAAACCGCCTTATGGACTCCGGTCCACAAAACGAAAACCTTAGCAATAACCCGGATATCGATTCCTCAAAACACGGCGACCACGGCAAGAATACGGATAATGTTGAGGAGGCTTCTCGAGCCCCATGGCTTCGGACTCAGACTCTGGCGGAGTCCGACTCCGATGCCATGACTTGGGAGACAGTGTCGTCCCGCGACTCCAGCAGGAAGACGCGTAAGCGGCACATGGAGGAGAATGGAGAGAAGGGAAACCAGGGTGACTCCTTACCACCGTTACCTAAGGTTTCGACCTCTCGACGTGGCAGGGGACGCCCGCCCACGCTCAACCGAGCTCGGGAAGGGCGGCTCTTAACCGATGAGGGGCCCGAAAAGGGAATCCAACAAAAGAAGAAGACGCAGTTTCTAAGGGGACCAACACCGGTGCCTGCAAACTGCGACTCTAGGCTAGAGAACTGTGACGCCACCGAGCTAGAGTCAAGGTTGATGGACTCGGTCAACATCGTTTATGCGGTGGCAACCAAGTCCAAAAACTTAAAGGGCACGTTTGTGAAGGCGCTCAAGGATGCTGCGGATACCATCAAGGCATCCTTCAAGGAAGCGACGGCCCGCACAATACCCGAGGAGATGGCTCTGTTAGTGAAGGCCAACGAGCGGCTCTCGTCGGAGCTGAAGGAGATGCGACTGGAGATGGAACAGATGAAGGCAAGCCAAGCCTCCACTGTCCCGACCCCGGTTCCTGCTCCGGCCCCGACTCCGGTTCCTGCTCCGGCCCCGACTCCGGTTCCTACTCCGGCCGCAGCTCAAACACTCTGCCCGGAGGATGTGATGCGTCAGATCATGATACAAGTTGGTACGATGGTCAACGCCCGCTTTGCTGGGATCGAGAAGAGACTGCTGCCCGAGCAGTCACTGAGGCCCCCTCTGGCCGCAGATCGGCGTAGGGAGTCTGAGGCTCATCCGGCTGAGATCCTCACCCAAGGGGGCAAACGGAGTACTCCTCCAGTGATCCCCGCCCCAGCTGACGCTACGGCTCGTCCAGCCGAAGCCTGGAATGTGGTGACGAGGCGTAGAAAGGCAAATAAGGGGCGTGAGAAAGTGCCAGCAGGGGCAGGTGCATCTCCAGCCTCTTTGGTCCCACAACCACTGAAGCCTAAGACAACACCGCAGCCCCCCAAGGTGGGTGCAGCCAAACTCCGCCCCCCAAGGACTGCAGCGGTGGTGATCACGCTCCAGGAGGGAGCGGTGGAGAAAGGTGCCACCTATGCCAAGGTGCTTGAGGCGGCCAAGGCAAAGATAAAACTGGGTGAGCTGGGGTTGCCGGCACTAAAGATAAGAACAGCGGCCACTGGGGCACGAGTGCTTGAGGTGTCTGGCGTGGACAACGCTGCCAAAGCAGACGTCTTAGCCGAAAAGCTCAGGGAGGTGTTCGTGGATGAAGAGAGCGTAAGAGTCTCCAGGCCGACTACAACAACAGACTTTCGGGTCTGTGGCCTGGACGACTCCGTCACCCCGGAGGAGTTGACAGAGGCTTTGGCCGGGACGGCAGAATGCCCTGCGACGGCGATCTCTGTTGGTGCAATACGCCGCGGCCAAGCTGGGATGGGCACCGCGTTCGTGCGCTGCCCGACCGTAGCCGTGAAGAGACTGATGGCCAAAGGGGGCCGCGTATTAGTAGGCTGGGTAGCGGCGCGGGTTAACATCTTAGATGCAAGACCCCGCCGTTGCTACCGCTGCCTTGAACTTGGCCATGTAATGGCCAAGTGCAAGTCTGAAGTTGACCGCAGCGATGAGTGCTACCGCTGCGGTAAAAAGGCCCACAAGGCCAAAGAGTGCACCGCCGCCCCCCACTGCACCCTCTGTAAAGCAGCGGGAAAGCCGGCGGACCACCTCTCCGGGAGCAAGGCTTGCGCCAAGTCCCCGTCAAAGTCAGGGGTCAGACGAAAGGCCGGCGCGGCTGAGGCTACGGCCCAGCCGCGTCCGCCACGCCCCAACAAAGGGCCGACTGAGGTCATGGAAGAAGGTTAGTTAGTATGGCCCTAACCTTCCTACAGGCGAATCTCAACCACTGCGCCGGTGCTCAGGACTTGCTCCTGCAGTCCATGGCGGAACGGTTGATCCAAGTGGCGGTACTTGCCGAGCCGTACGCGGTTAGAGCCAGATCTGACTGGGTGGGGGACCTTGATGGCTTGGTAGCAATCACCACGCAATCGCCGGCTCACTCCCCTCCTCTCGAGGGAGTGGTGAGGGGCCGGGGTTACGTGGCGGCTGGGGTGGGCCAGGCTGTCATCGTGGGGGTCTATCACTCCCCGAACCGGCCCATTCATGAGCTGGAAACTCTCCTCGGCGAGGTGGGGACCTTGATTGGTCAAACCCGCCCACGCCCCGTTCTCGTACTCGGGGACCTCAACGCCAAATCAACGGCGTGGGGGTCGCCGGCGACGAGCCCGCGGGGTAGGGTCGTGTTGGAGTGGGTGACTGAGGTCGGTCTCTGCGTTGTGAACCGCGGGGCGGAAAACACCTGCGTCCGGCAATTGGGTGGGTCGATTGTCGACGTGACGCTCGTCACCCCTGACGTTGCCTGCCGCATTCGAGACTGGCAGGTGCTGACGGACGTGGAAACGCTGTCCGATCACCGGTATATCCGGTTCAGCGTCTCCTCGTCCCAGACGGGCGAGGTAAGAGAGGCAGGTGGTGAGATCGGCCCGCGATGGGCCCTAAAGCACCTCAACGCCGAAGTACTGCAGGAGGCGGCTCTCGTAGAAGAGTGGAACGGCACTTCTCAGGAGCCGGAACCAATAGACACGGATGCGATGGCGGACAGGTTGTGCGAAGCGGTGTCGCGCATCTGCGACGCTGCGATGCCACGAGTGCGAGCCCCACAGCAGAGGCGTAAGGTCTATTGGTGGACGGAGGAGATTGCCGAACTCCGGAGAAGATGCGTCACAAGGCGCCGCCTATATCAGCGGTATCGGAGGCGGAGGCGGCGGGAGACTGAGGAGAGTGAGTCTCTCTACGCTGCATATAGACTGGCCTCCGGGGCCCTACGCGTCGCGATTGCCGAGGCTAAGAGGCAGGCCTGGGAGCAACTGCTGGAAGGGCTTGAGCGTGACCCATGGGGCCGCCCGTACAAATGGGCGAGGCAAAAGCTACGTCCCTGGGCTCCCCCCATAACAACCTCGCTCCATCCGGCGGTGCTCCAAAGGGTGGTTAACGGTTTGTTCCCCGGTGCTCCGGGGATCGAGTTTACACCTCCCTTGACATCAGCTGATCTCGCTGACGAAGGGGAGAACGAGTTTGTCCCTATTTCTGAGGGCGAGCTTGGTGCGGCGGTGCTCAGGATGAGGGCCAAGAACACGGCCCCTGGGCCTGATGGCATACCGGGTCGAGTGTGGGCCCTCTCCTTGAAGCATCTGGGACCTACCTTAAAGGCCCTGTTTGACAGGTGCCTCCAGGAAGGAAGATTCCCCAGACGATGGAAGAGGGGCAAACTCGTCCTCCTGAAGAAGGAAGGTCGCCCTGCCGATGAGCCCTCGGGCTATCGTCCGATTGTGTTGCTAGACGAGGCGGGCAAGCTGTTGGAGAGAGTCATCGTTGCCCGCCTGGTCAGGCACCTTGAGACGGCGGGACCGGATCTAGCACCCAGCCAGTTCGGTTTTAGGAGAGGTCGCTCGACGATAGACGCCATATCTCGAGTCCGCGAACTCTCCGAGGAGGCGTGCTCCCACGGTGGTGTGTTAGTGGCCGTATCGTTGGATATATCCAATGCATTTAACACGCTGCCGTGGAGTACGATAAATGCTGGTCTGGGGTACCACAAGGTGCCCCAGTATTTGCGAAGACTCATCGGGGACTATCTCTCAGACAGAGAAGTAGTCTTCCCGTCGACTCACGGAGAGAGCAGCAGTCCTATGACGCGCGGCGTTCCACAGGGGTCGGCACTGGGTCCACTCCTGTGGAACGTTGGGTACGATTGGGTCCTCCGGGGGGCAAGCCTACGCGGTGTTGGCGTTGTATGCTACGCCGACGACACGCTGGTCACCGCCCGGGGACTCGACTACAGGGATGCTGCGATACTGGCCACGGCCGGAGTTGCGACTGTCGTGGCTAGGATCTGGATGCTGGGACTGGAGGTGGCGCTTCACAAATCTGAGGCCATATGCTTTCATAGTCGCCGGCGGGCGCCGCCTGCAGGCTCTACTATTGTTGTGGGTGGAGCCTCCATCCCCGTCGGGACGACACTGAAATATCTCGGTGTTGTCCTCGACGGCAGATGGAAGTTTAAGGCGCACATGCGGCAGCTGTCCCCCAGAATCATGGGAACAGCTGGCGCACTTAGCCGCCTGCTCCCGAATATCGGGGGCTGTGAAGGGAGCTGTCGCCGCCTATATACGGCGGTGGTTAGCTCGATGGCCTTGTACGGCGCCCCGATATGGGCAGGCGATCTTGACCGGCAGACCACTGCCCTGCTGATTGCAGCCCAACGGGTGATGGCGGTGAGAGTGTGCAGGGGATACCGCACACTCTCTCACGAGGTGGCATGCGTGCTCGCCGGATCGCTCCCGTGGGACCTTGAGGCTGAAGTACTGGCCTCGGTCTACTGGCGCAGAGCGCAGGCACGGGAGCGAGACGAGCGACCAGCGCCGCAGGAGGTTGCGCATTGGCGTGACCGGGCCAAGGCGTCAGCCATCATTAGATGGGGGGAACGACTCCTCACTGGAAATGTGCAGAGAGGGCAAGGTGCAATACGACTCCTCGAGGCGATTAAACCGGTACTCGGGGAGTGGTACCGCAGGAGGCATGGGGGTCTTTCCTTCCGAATGACGCAGGTTCTCTCGGGACATGGCTGTTTCGGGAGGTACCTGCACCGAGTGGCCCGGAGGGAGGACTCCCCGGCTTGTCACCAATGCGGACACGTGGAGGACACGGCCCAGCATGCGCTGGAGACCTGCCCGGGAGGAGCTGGACCGCGGCAATCATTAGTCGCGGTCGTGGGGACTGATCTCTCTCTATCGGCCGTCATTTATAAGATGGTCGAAGAGCAGAGGTCATGGGAGGCGATGGCCTCCTTTTGCGAGGCGATCATCTCGCAGAGGGAGGAAGAGGAGCGGGAGAGGGAGAGAGATCCCCTCGCTTTACCGCTCCGGAGGGCGCGGCCACGGGGACGGGCAAATCGAGCCCGCACCCCGTCTCCGCTCCGAGGACCTAGGGTGTCGGGTGCGGGGGCACCCGGCAGCTCCTAACAATGGGTCCTCGAGAGGTGAAGATGCCCTTCTGTGTTCCGGGGCATCACACGTGGTAGGGAGGCCATGTGAAGGCCTCCCATGAGATGAGCCAGCCGCAAGGCGGGCAGCGACACCGATGGGGGCTGCGGAGTATGCGCAAGTGGTCCCGTGCCCCCCGTCTTTAGTTGGTGATGAGGAACACTCTGGGTTTTTAGTGGGTAGGCCGCCCTTCGGCGGAGAGCCCCACATAACCACCGCTCCCCCCGGACCAGTGGTATCCATAAGGTCGGATTTTTCCCAGATTAAAAAAAAAAAAAAAAAAAAAAGGTTGCCAATACCGATATAAATGATAAACAACATTATGTTGTGCAATATTTATGCGTATTTACTATCCGGTTCTGTTGGCCCGATGACCGATTGCAATTTATTATAAACCTGTCTGTACATCACTGTCGCTGCAATCGATTTAACTCGAGTGTATCGCAATCGATTTGACAATCACATCGATTGTCAAATCATACTTCTTTAAAAAAAGCTATTTGAATTTAGTTGTTTTGTCTAAAAGTATATTACCTTAACTTCACAACAAAGCAAGCACGTGTCAAAATACATAAGTCTTGCAAAAAATTAAACCTAGTTTGACAGTACTCTTATGATTAAAAATTGATTATAATACCCAGCCTTAAGGATACCAAGTGTTGCATTTAAGCTATCAAGCACCGTAGCAGTAATATGCAAATAATTGCACATAAAAGACTGAACAAAAGCGAGAGCTTAGACTGACAGACACTTCCATTAGATGGCGCTCTGATAGCCTGTAATTGCAAATTATTGTAATAAGTTGTAATTGTAATTCCAACTGGTGTGAACTGATAGGTCAATAGGATAAGATTATGAGTGCAAGTCACTAATAGGATGATAGTTAAGAAAAGTTTGTTTAGAGATATCTTAATTGAAAATCGGATGAGCTTTATAATAATAGTTATTATATTAATCAAATTATTATTTACAATATAAACACCATATAGAGTATACGAATAATGTAGATCAGTCTATAAAATTCTCGCGTTGCCGTCATCGTATGACCTGTAGAATTTGAAAGTTGCTTCCAGACCGCGAAGCGGCTTGTAATTTCGCTTTTCGCAATCAAATTCGTAAAAAGAGGAATCGAATTAAAACAACTTCTTTACCGTGTTAATGGAAATGAAACCGCATTAACCCAATCATTGAGTAAACAAAGGATAATTCGTATTACGAATAGGTACACAGCTACTGAACAAAATCAGGTTAATTCCAATCGATGAATTATTGATTCGCATTACTAAAATTACCAGTCAGTAAACTGAGTGATAACAGGAAAAGAAAGGATTATGATATTCTTACAAACGTCTTATCAAATTAAGTTTTTAAAAAGAGACACACTTACAATCCTAACCTCTATTTAATTATTCAAATAATCTTTACATGAGCAAAATCACAAAATAACCCAAATCAGAACTAAAAGTAACTAAATTAGCACAAATAACAAAAACACTTCAGAGCACAACCGTCCCGTCCGAGCGCCGACGCAAAAGTGAAGTGTCGCCCCGCGCTGCTCCGTTCTCGTATCGTTATCCCTTCCACCTGACGTCATCGCGCCGATGTACTAGGTTGAGAGGGGTTTTCCTCTAAGACGGCCGTTCCTGACAGCTGAACGGCCTCGTCAGCTTGGATTTCAGCAGCAGCATCAACATCATTCTCTTCTGAAATGTTAAAACAACATTGTAGTGATGTATTATTTTGGCTTTGGATACTCATTGCAAACGGATAGCAAGCGTGCACTCAAGCAATCCCCTTACAAAGGGTAACCAAAGCAAGAAGGCATCATTAATGAGGAGCTCTACTCATAAATGACGTCAGCAAACATAATATGAGCAATAGTAAAACAAGAAGCTCTCGAAAGTGGCCCTCTGGCAACCGCCAGGACAACACACAAATAATAGCAAATCATGAAGCCACTTCCGAGGCCCTCTGATAAACCTCCGCATCGAGGAGTATCAGGACAACACACAAGGTCACCTCCGTGACGTTCTGGCTACCCCTCAAGGGCCCCAGGTAAACTACACAGCTCACTGACCAGTCCCGAAGAATGCCTCGCATGCATCCGGGGTCCACTCACCCCGCCACTGAACCATATGTTCTGCGGCGCTCTGAGTCTTCTTTCCATATGAGCCTGCCAACAACTCAAGCTCGTATCGGTGATGAGGCAGTGCCCGGACAACTTTGTACGGACCACGCATCCCGGAATCTAGTTTGCCGGTACTTTGTGAACCTTTGCCGACGAACACGAAACTGCCAACAGAAAAAGAACGGGGCTGTCGACGGCCCTGATTAACGTAGGCGTCCTGTCGTCGCTGGTTGGCGGCAAGCAGTTCCGAGACCCTCTGTCTCCTCAGAGTCTGCAGGGCTTCTCGGTTCGGATGAGAGTCGCTCAGCGCAACGTCTCGGACCAGCGATCGTAGAACCGGAGTGGTTCCTTCAACACCGGTCAGCAGCTGCAGAGCAGAGGTGCGAGTTGTTGCCTGCTTCGTGATGTTAAGAGTTAGCTGCACTTTCCATAAGATGTTGGACCAAGAAACACCCTTGTTGTTAACCTCTATGCGCAGCATGTTGAGGACTGTGCGGCAGTAGCGTTCGACTTGGCCGTTCTCGCGATGCATCTCAGGTGTGATAAAGTGTATAGAGGACCCAAGCTCAGTTACCCATTCTTGAAACGCAGCACTTTCAAACATCCTAGCTCTGTCACACACTATAGTTGTCGGAGTGCCAAACAGTGAGACGGCATTGGAAAACACCCTTTTCAATTCATCCGCGTCTTGCCGATATAACGCGTACAATAAGCAAAATTTTGAAAACGAGTCTACAACTATGAGGATGTATTTATAACCGTTGGACTCTGTTAACGGCCCAAGAACATCGGCATGTAACATGGAAAAGGGGATGTCCGGTTTTGTCCAAGACTCGATTGGTTGGTGAGGCGCTCGGGGCACTTTCTTATGTGCTAAGCAAACGATACAATGGCCAACATACTTTTTAACAAAATGTCTAAGGCCAGGAAACCAAAAGTGACGCAGTATCAAATCGACAGTCTTATCGACGCCTATGTGATCATGATCGTCATGAAAGACTCTTAAAAGACTAAGCCTATGCCCTTTCGGTATGAAACACAGAAGGCGCGAGTCTTCACCAGTAGGCGTGTACTTATAGTACAGCAAGTCATTTTTAATAAAAAATCGATTGCTATCTAACTGGCCCTCTCGAACCTTCTGCATTAGATCCTGAGTCTCCAAGTCGGCAGTTTGAGCAATTTTCGCCCAGTTTCGTGGATTTTGGATTTGGAACACGTGAGCAGGCTGTCTGCTAAAAAAGTCAGCATGCTGCATGTTGCAACCCTTTCGGTACTCCAAAGAAAACTGAAAATCCTGCATGTAAACCCACCAGCGAGCTACACGAGGCAGTAAATCCTTCTTTCGTTCAGTTAATTTTAAAGAATTGCAATCAGTAACAATTTTGAATTTTAAACCGATCAAATAATGCCGAAAGTGTTGTAAAGCACGTACCAAAGCTAAGGTCTCTAATTCGTAACTGTGATATTTTGATTCCGCTCCCTGAGTGGACTTACTGTAATACCCGACAACTCGCTTACGCTTTCCTTCATGTTCCTGAAGCAAAATAGCCCCGAGTCCTATCGAACTAGCGTCGGTGTGTAGTTCTGTGGGCAGACTAGGATTGAAAATTGCTAAAACTGGCTCCTCAGTTAAACACTTAATGATATAGTCGCGAGTGACATCTTGTTCCGGTCCCCAGACAAAAGGCACGCCTTTTCTCAGTAGCTTGGCAATACAAGCAGTCTTTGAGGCATATCCAGCAATGTACCTGCGGAAATAACCTGCCAGCCCCAAGAACTGACGCACCTCTTTTACATTTGTGGGTTTCGGGGACTTAACTAGAGCCTCAGTTTTACTCGGACTCGGCCGTACCTGACCATGTCCAATTAGCCGTCCTAAGTATTCAACCTCCGTATCTAAAAACGTACATTTCTTCAGATTGACCGAGAAACCTGCCGCTGAGAGGGTTCTCAGAACCTCTCGCAATACCTTTAAGCCTTCCTCGATTGAATTGGTCATGATCAGTACATCATCAATATAAGTCAATACATGGCCAGTGTCTATAAGGTGCTTGAGTGTCTTTGTGATAATGCGCTGATACACGACAGGGGCGTTAGCCAGCCCATAGGGCATTTTCAAATACTCATAATGCCCTTCAGGCGTCACAAAGGCAGTTTTACTTATGGAGGCATCGTCTTTCATTGGCACCTGATGAAAGCCAGTAGCCATGTCAAGACTTGTAAAATAAGTGAAGTTGCCTAATTTATGGATGTGGTCATCGATTAGTGGCAATGGAAATCTCTCCTTAACAGTGACCGCGTTTAAGGCTCTGTAGTCTACGCACATCCTATCCTCCCCGCTCTTCTTCTTTACGAGGATGATAGGACTTGAGTAGTCTGATTGGGATTCTCGTATGATGCCCTTACTCAAAAGATCACTAATTATGCCGCGAACGCGTAACTTCTCGTCTGCAGAAAGCTTGTACGGTCGATAACTTATCGCGCTGTCACTGTTTAGCCTAATCTCCATGCTCCCAGTGTTTACTGTGGAGGTCGCTGTGCCAGTGGTGAACGTTTCAGAAAACTCGTCAATCAAAGATAACAAACGTTTCTTGTCATCACCAACTAAGGGCGTTTTCACTTGGTCAGCCAGCTCCACAGACGACACATTGTACACTTGATCAACTCTCATCAATCGTTGAGAGTCACTCGTCCTAATGTAGGTGACACCATCGCGATTTAAAATGTCAGTTCCTACCAAGATAGGTGCCTGAATGCAATCTGGTGGTATTACATAAAGATCCGCCTCTAATGATAATTCAGGGAATTCTATTATTGTCTTAACAAAAGAAGTAGACTCGATATCTTGACTACCAATACCTCGCAATCTACGGTAGGTTGGCAATTGATTAAAACTAAAATGCTTTAAAACCGATCTAGAAATAAGTGAAATATCAGACCCCGAATCAATTAGAACATCTACCGGTAGTTTTTGAATAATCGCCGTCATCACGTTGTTTCGTCCGGAATCGACGCGGAGCAAAAATTTACGTCACTAGTACTTTTATCATTGGACTTAGAATCCATACGTTGCTTTAAATAGCACAAATCAACGTGATGACCGGTTTTCTTACAATAGGTGCAAATCACTTTGACTGGTTTTGAATTAGACTTCGTATCTTTTACATTTGAAGTCTCAGAGGAGGTAGATTTAGAATTAGAACTGACTGAATCAACTTTTGATTTTTTTGAACAATCAGCTTGTTTGTGACCGTGTTTGCCACACGAGAAACATGTCACTTGTCCTCTCCTTGACGCTTCGCGTTTGCGAGGATTGGACGTTTCAGCAGCTGACGAGCGAATGGGATTACCGGTAGCACTTTGCGTGTTCTTAGGTTTCACGTACACGGACACAAATTCGACCAAATCTTTCGGCTGCAGTTTGGCGTTGGTAGCCGCGGCTTTCACTTGAGGATCGGAGATGCCACGAACTACTATGGCGGTTTTGAGCTCATCTGAAAGCCCTCGTACGATATTTAACCGCAGTAGAGACATTCGAGCGTACTCCGCATACGTGGTGAACTTGTTAGACGTTGTACTCATGACGTCATACAGCACAGTTGCCATATCGACTTCACGTGGGCACAACGATCGAAACTCGGCTTTAAAATTCGACCACGAGCGATCGTTTGTCACCCAATGGTTCAACCACGTTTTGGCGTCACCACGTAGGCAACCACCAACACGCCCAAAACACTCATGATCATCCCAACCGTTCAAGTTTCGGCCACGGTCTACCTCCGCACACCACACATCAAAGTTATGCACACTTGGATCGAAATTCGAAATATAGTAATGCCTAGATCTTACTTGTAACAATGAAGAGAGTGCACCGACAATCCCATCCGCCATGCTGCTGGTATCGCGTGGCGTTTCCACAGGCCGGCTCGTAGAGGGCGTCGCCACGCCAACCTCAGCAGCAGTCTTGGTAACGTCCAAGATCACGGATGAGGGGCTGCCTCCAACGCAAGGACGGGACGGAGCCGTCAAATTAGTCGCCGTTACCGGCAGGCGCTCCTCAAGTGCATTCAGTCTTTGCAAAATCTGATCTAACGGGTCGCGTCGTTTTGAACGGCGGTCGCGACGTTTATGTGAACCATGACTACGTTTTCGACTATCACGACTCCTACTTCGGCGCGCTAGTGGCGTTTTTCCACCAGAATAATCACTACTCGACATAATTACTAACCGCAATTATTTACAAAAAGAACAAAGCACTAGATTACTAGAAAAGGATTGATCGACCACGTGGTTTTAAAATAAGAGGATGGAGAACGATCAAAGTCGCATAAATGATCCCACTTCTGATCTTACAAACGTCTTATCAAATTAAGTTTTTAAAAAGAGACACACTTACAATCCTAACCTCTATTTAATTATTCAAATAATCTTTACATGAGCAAAATCACAAAATAACCCAAATCAGAACTAAAAGTAACTAAATTAGCACAAATAACAAAAACACTTCAGAGCACAACCGTCCCGTCCGAGCGCCGACGCAAAAGTGAAGTGTCGCCCCGCGCTGCTCCGTTCTCGTATCGTTATCCCTTCCACCTGACGTCATCGCGCCGATGTACTAGGTTGAGAGGGGTTTTCCTCTAAGAATATAATTATGATGGTAATTGATAAATTACTTTATTTCCTGGATCTATTTCCAACTACATTCTAATCAGAATATTGTGACGATGATTCTTCATGTTGCACTTTTTGCGAAAGTTTTCTTGACATTTATGGTTTAAAATCAGACATAATTAATTGCATGAAAGGAGCCTCCCCGAGTGACGTACACAACAATTCCCTACGTCCGGCGCGCCCTGGGCAATTCGCGAGTTCTTAAAAGCAAATTGGCTAATCCTTTCACCACGATGGCAAGTCCAAACCTAGACCACCTTACTGACTGTCCAAAGTGCCCTACCACCTGTACAAAAGAGTCGCTCATGAACGCCGACGAGAGCGCCATAACAGTGGCCACTTATTGGACCAATAAAATTTGACTCAGCCATCGACACGACGAAGAAGAAGATTAATATTAAAAAATTGAATCTAAGTACAAAGCTTTAGTTAAAGATATGAGCGAGATATGAGTAAAGACAGAATGTTGTTTCAAGAAAAGGACCTTAATAATCGAATCGAAGAATTATCTACAAATCTTTATTGCAAGCAAACGCAAGGCACACAGTATTACTTTATATTACCCATCTCTTTATTTGCCCCAAAATTCTCAATTTGCTTCAAAATCGAAGTCCACATAATTCAACACAGTTTCAGGTAAATGCTAGGTAAAGCAAATGTAAACATAGATTGGTAAATGTTTACTGACAACTGTCAACGGTCGGAATGCCGGATCTCAGATAACAAATCTGTTGTCGGCTTGCCAAACAGTATTTTAATGAGGTATACTTGATTTTACGCAAGCGTTTGCTCCTTGCCTTGATTTAGTTAAGTAAAAATAGCTGATAACTCTTCAATATTATAATTAAGAGGATGTCTTTGGACGACCAATATTGATAGATAGCTAAGCGAACTGATGCTATATTAAAATTCAAATTATTTCAAATTAGGTGCATACAAAATCTCATTTATATAGCAGGACAAACAATGACTCTTAGATGGAATATACATTACAATTGTGTGTAATATAAATGATATTATTGAAAATACTTTGACTACTCAGATACTTTGGATTAGCGGATAAGCTAATAATTAAATTTTATAGATGTAATTTCCAGGAAGATCCCCCACTTTCGTAAACAAAACGGAAGACTCTCAAAGCTTAACTTGAATAACAACTTTCATTGCAAAATTTAATTACTTATGTCAAAATTGAATCACATTATCACACGATACTCAAAGGTCAAAAAAGTAGAACAACCAAGGAGTCGTAATTATCAAAATTGTACCTAAGTTTCGGAAACGGAATTGCCTATATGTGTCAACATTCAAATCAAGTCTTACTAGTAATACTGATATCCCTTAAGAGCATTAGAAACAAGTTAAGCAAGAACTATTTCTAGTTAGCCGAAGCAGAAATAGTGTAAAGGAAACATCTAATGGTATCCTTGTCGATAATGCCCTGTTGTAGTGCTGTATTATTTTAATAAGTATATGAGTAACCTGTCTGCCTTCAAGTACTTGTAATTAGCTAATCACTCAGTTACTTATCAGGAGCTATGATAATGAATGGGTTATGTTTCCCTTCGTCTGAATATATTTTACTGGCGTCGAGCCGCGGCTTCGTCTGCCCCCACAGCACCCCCTTAGCACGGCTTAGTAGTTATCAATATATATACGATTTTTTTTTGCCTTTTGGCATTCTTATGTTGATAACTACGTCATAGTCGAAACAAAATGGCAAGAGTGGTAGCCGTGCTAAGGTGGCTGCGTAGTTTGTCGATATCGTATCCTTGTTTTGAGGGGGTGAACTTTTGACCCTTTAAACTAGTTTAAACGAACTTCTTAATATTTCTTCTTTATTTTCTTTTTGCCGTAGACCAGTGTATAAGGTGCGGTTGCATATTTTTGCTTTTGTGTACGTTCGATACTTGTTACAGTTGGTTTGTACAGAAGTGGATATTATGGATTCTGTAACTAAACTCTTTTGTGTTCCACCGCAAGGTGCTGTACACGACTTCTCTTGGTACATTAGAGAAGTGTTTGTACAATATAAAGATCGTATTCTAAGTACTGACTTTTCATCTATGCCGACAAATCTTTGGTGTAAACATAAAAAAACAACTATTATCAATTATTTGTGGTCGTGTGATGTAGTTTTATAGATTTTACTGAAAGTTGGATGCGTGACGATATATAAATAATAATAATAATAATAATAATATAATAGTTTATTTCTCTCAAAAAGGTATAAGTACATACATTGGTAACATACATCAATAAACAGGTACAGTATTAGTTACACCCATCACCTTAGTGAGAGCTGGAGTTTGTAGTAGGTTCGAAACCTGTGTGACAAATCTCCAGGCTCCCTCCTTAGTGCTACAAAAGATTTACAATTAGGAATCGAGACGTGTTATTACAGTAATGTACTACAATACAGCCATTAAGTGGTAAGAGAAACATCATTAGATTAGTAAGAAAGTGTGTGTGTGAGTGTGTGTGTGAGTGTATGTGTGAGTGTGTGTGTAAAACAGGAACATTTTCAGTGTGAACCAACTAGTACAAAATCTTTCTATAAATGAACCTAACCACCTCGATGGTCTAGTGGTTAGCGTATGCGCCTCGGGTTTGATTCCCGGGTCGAGCAAAGAGTTATTTGTGAACTTTTCGCAAGGGAATTCACAATAGCAGCGCGGAGTTGGCATTGTTTCCAGGGATAGGGATAGACTCACCCCCTATCCCATGGGACGTAAACATAGCAGGTGAAATGAGAGTGTTGTACACCGCTGCCAAACCCTTCTGGATAATATAAGCGTGATGTTATGTATGCTTTATATAAGATAAATAAGTTTAATTTAACCCTTTTCTACAAAATAGACAACATATTCACAGCATTCCTGTTTCTTGCATCAAATCTTTTTTAACTATGTCTTACTTGTAGTACCTAGATATAGAGGCTGCACCTTATAAAGCCATTTAATAGGTATGTACTAATTTATTTATGGATACCACCGAGTTATCCTCACAGCAAGCAGCTCCTTTTTATAACCTCATAAATATAATCACCGGTGAACATCGTAAAATCGTTTGTGACAATGTTGCTTATTAGCCATCTTAATATCATATAACTCAGGTTATTTACCTTCAGTTAGATGAATACATAATTGCCTACCGTATTACTTTATCTTCTATAAGCAGCGATAGCCGAGTGGGAGACCGTAGGACTGCGAAGTCAAAAGTCTCGGGTTCGAAACCACGGCACACACCTCTGTCAATAAATCGTTAAAATTCGTTTTTTCGAAAGAAAATATGTGTGTATTTATCATAATTATAAATTATCGCTTGCTAACGGTGAAGGCAACATCGTGAGGAAACCTGCTTGCCTGAGAGTGCCTAAAAAGTGCTCCAGGGTGTGTGAAGTCTACCAATCCGCACTTGGCCAGCGTGGTGGACTATGACCTAAGAGACCCGAGCCCAGTAGTGGGACACGAATTAAATACACGGTTGCTATTATATACTTTATCTTAAAGTAGATATGGTTATTTGTGATTAATAGCAAAATATTTTAATCCACTAACAAACAGACAAAATCGCGGCAGAAAGTTAGTTTGTTTGTTTGTTATCGCTAATCTCGGGAACTATCAAACGGATTTTAATAGTTATTTTTGTGTTTGATAGTCTAACTATCAATATATTTTTTTTTTTATATTTAACCTGATTCCACAAAAAAGCGTCAAAGGCAAAGCGCGGAAGCAGTTTCTACTAAACATAACAAATTCCACGCGGATGAAGTAGCGCGCAAAAGCAATATGCAATAATATAATTAATGTAGTATTCATTTAATCCTAACTTAAACTCGAGTTGAAATTCAATTACGCGCATTACTCGTTTTAAATTAACTACCTGTTTAAAGGAACATTATATTAAATAATTGCTTTTTAATCAGCTCTCAACAGCTTCAATAAGATGCCACTTATAAATTGGCAGTAAAACGGAAATAATAACATTGGAATTTCCATACAGTTTCTGTTTAGAACACCGTATATGGCACTTAAGAATCGGACGACTGGATGGCGCAGTGCGTAGTGTACCTGTCTGTCGCGGCTTCGATTCCCGCTCAAGACAAATCTTTATGTGCATGAACATGTTTGTCTTGGTCTGGGTGTTTCTGTGTATAATAAGTGTGTATTTACAAAATAAAAGTATGAGTATCAGTTATTCTATTACCTATAGTACAAGCTCTGCTTAGTTTTGGACTGATGGCGTAGTGTATGTTGTGTGATATTTACTTATTATTATTCCGTGCCGATTTTAACAAGTCCTCGCGGTGTGAGGAGCATACTTTAGATACCTTATACCTCTAGACCAGGGATGTTAGGGAGCTCCGTAACCGTAACCGAAACTATCGGATATCCATATCCGTAACCGAATCCGAAATAAAAGTTTCGGATAGGGGCGGAGCCTAATTGAGAAACGTTATTACAAGTTGTTTTGATCGGCCGGGCGCAGCCGACACACAAGCCGCACGCATTGTTTGTTTTCTTCTGTTGTCGTCTTATCATACTCGTAACTAACTGACTTGTGAGCAATTTTACATTCATATGTATTTCACTTTTGAATTTCCTTGAAAATCTTACATCCGTAACCGAAATTATCCGAAACTAACGGATAATCTGATATAATTTAATATCCGTATCCGAATCCGTATCCGGTATAATAATAAATCTTATAACCGAATCCAATCCGTATCCAAAATTTCATATATCCATAACATCCCTGGCTTTAGAACAACGAGGCAGTTGAAGATGTACTTTGTCTAATAAATTTATAGTGTAACGGTTATATTTCTACAATGTTTTAATTATAAATCAAGCCAGGATTAAGTATCAATTAAGTTTCCATTTGCGTTTAAATAATAGTCTATTAAATTTATATTGTGGAGAAAGTCGTAAAACAAACCAAATTTGAGAGCTCATCAGTTTTGCGGTAGTTTTAAAACAATGATATAATTAATGGGTACTTATTGTGCATTGGTATTTCGTTTTATTATTTCAAAGTATCTATCAAAGAACGGTTTCCCGGCAAGTGTTACCTGGACTTAAAAAAATACATATTACACATTCCAAAGGGTAAGGCGAGGTGTGTTGTGTTTTTTATGTAATAATTTACTATAAACTACCAAAATTTGCCGCAAAAAGTACAAAATGTACCAAAAAACTACCAAAAACGACAAAATATTACCAAAAACTACCAAAGGTACCACAAAACTAAATAAAAAAGCCTAACTATACTACCAAAAATAACCATTAATTACCGAATACTACCAAAAATACCAAAATTACTACATATTACTACTAGGTACCATAAAATATGTAAACATACATTCTACCAGAAATGTATGTTTAAATTTTTTTTACAAAAAGATGCGCGTATAAAATATACGCTCTCTTTTGCATTTTTTTGTTATAATTTTACATTCCATTGCAGCGTTCATCTGAGTCAAAAGTCATTCGACTGAGATGGACGCTGCAATGGATTATAAAATGTGCCAGCCCATCTATGTGTGTACCGATAGCAACCGTTGTCATCATGAAAGAGTGCCCCACAGGAACATGTATTCAATACCGGTATATAATCGCTCTTTATTCGTTTCATTATAAACGCTGCATGAAGTGGTCTCCAAATATAGCATGCCATGAAATAAACAAGCAATTGAAGATCAGTGTCAATATTTTTATAGATTTCGTGGATCTACGTTATTTTTAATTACCCTATATTGATTGTTTACTAAATCATTGAAGCTCCATTATTATTATTTCTTCGTACCACTTACCTTTACAATCAACACTTACCTTCCTCTTACTTTATATAGGTGAAGTAGTTTTCAGAATACAACTTTTTTATTTTTATTAAAAGTAAAATAGCACTGCCTCGATAGTTAGCGTATCTCTCCATAAGGTCTCGGGTTCGATATTAAAGTGTTATTTGTGAACTTTTCGTAAGGGATTTCACGGAGTTAATGTTGTGCCCAGTAGATGGCGCTAGGCTCACCTCCTATCCCATGGGATCTAAACATTTTAATTTGAATGTGGGTGTTGTGTACCTCTGCCACACCCTTCTAGGTAATATGGGCGTGATGTTGAATGAATTTCCTGACGGAAAATTCACAAATGACACTTTGCCCGACCCGGAAATCGAACCCGAAACCTCGTCGTATCAGCGCATTCGCTAAGCACTAGACCAAAGGAGCAATAAAAACTACAGAGTTATAGAATTGAAGTTATATTTCAGTACTAGCTGACCCGACAGACACTGTCCTGTCATAACTATGAGCATTTTGTCAATGTTACATGTCAAACCCCATGAGGTTACATTTATGTTGACAGAAGCGCTAAGGCTACATTTACCAATCATAAAAAATGGTGGTTAAATATTCTTAAATTTTCTAATTTTCCGCGCAAATTTTTCATTTTTTCTTTCATAAAAACCATCTCCTGACAATAACGAACACAACAAAAAAGAATCAGCGAAATCGGTTCAGCCGATCACGCGTGATGCCGTGACAACGGAAAACGGGTTTCATTTATATATATATATATATATATAGATAAATAGTTCAGGTCCAAATGAAATTTTTAAATGCCTTAGACGGAAATGGTTTTCAGTTTTTCAATAAAACTAGACGAGCGAACATATCCTCCATTATGTCCAGTGCAGAGCATTACGCTGTAAGGCTTTGGTGGCATAACCACAAATAGCGAACATTACATGAGACGAGATGCGCACATTGTGAGCGCATTCTATGTCATTATCAAGATGTTGCGAAATATTGAATAGACTTGACGTACTAAGAAACAGTTGAAAATTATGGGATTGACAGGATTTGAACCTGTGACTTTTAGCACACCGGGCAGCCGCTTTAACCTACCAGCTACGGTCACCTCTTGCCAGGAGCCTAAATTTCTTAACTGTATTTCGTGACGTCACATTCCTATCGTAAGTAGGATACAATTAATATTTTTCTACTGTTTCTTAGTATAATTTGCTAAGCATAGCTAAATACTATCAATATTATCAATCAGAAATAGTCTTGACATAGAAATATAGAGAGAAAACTTTATTTGCACATCAAATTTGTAACAAACATACAAAGAAATAGGTACTTAAAACTATAACGTACAAAGGGCGGCCTTATGCCTTATCGCTTTACGGGATCTCTTTCAGGCCACCTTAGAATGGACGTAATAGAATGGATATTTGCGGTAGTTTATTGCAGTGGATTTGTTTTTTTTTTTAAAGCTTGTCAGACTAAAAAAACACATGACATGACATGTTGAATTTAGCCAACTAATTTAGATTTGGTTTAGTAAATATTATTTATTTTTGTTCTAATTTAACTTTATTAAAACAAAGGATGAAGAAGCACCATTACAACGACTTGTCATGAATTATTGACTTGCAATTATCGACCGTATTATTATGAATATAGGACCGTATTCAAACAAAATATCTAAATCGACCGTTTGATATACAGAATCGCACACGGCCTTCCATCGCTGATTGATATCCAGTAAAAGTGGTTACATTTGATACATATAGATAGATAGATAGAAAATACTTTATTTATACATAATTTCACATGACAAAAGAAACTTAAGAGGTAACAACAGAAAGAAAATAACAGAAAAAAACCGGCCAAGTGCGTGTCGGGCCACGCGCAATAGGGTTCCGTAGCTAGTTGTAACAACATTAAACGTACCGATTACCGACAAATAGCCAAAATACCAACATTTTTTCGCCATTGTTTTTCATAGTGTTTTATGCAATTTGTACCAATAACAAAGTTATAATTTGCGGTTGCTGAAAAAGTGCTATATCTCAAAAACTGCCGACTGTATCTCATTCAAAACAATTTTGGTTGAAAGTTTTTATTAAGATCTATAATATATATTTTTTTTAGATTTTTCACTCCAGTGGTTTAAAAGTTAGAGAGGGGGGGACACTCATTTTAGCACTTTGAAAGCCCCCTCTAATATTAATATTATTATTTTTTTGTGTAAAAATCGTAAAGCGGTTAACAGAATACATCCACCTACTTAGTTTCAATTGTGTAGTCCTAATAGTTTCGGAAAAAAGTGGCTGTGACATACGGACGGACGGACGGACAGACAGACAGACAGACAGACAGACAGACAGACATGACGAATTTATAAGGGTTCCGTTTTTAGCCATTCGGCTACGGAACCCTAAAAATGTACTAAGGGCGGCCTTATCGCTTAAAGCGATTTCTTCTAGGCAACCTTAGGATGGACATTTTGGAAAGAGAAAATAAAGCGGTAGTATTTGCTTAGATAATAAGAAATTATTTGCATTTAACAAGGATTTTTATATAATATATTATATCAATATTTTGTATGTCGTAAATATAATATATTTACGACATACAAATATATTATAATATTTATATATACCTACTTACAAAATATACAATACATAATACTATAAGTATAGTGCTCATTTAACATTCTTTTAAAAATTGTAATGGATTTGGCTTGTTTGATAGCCAAAGGCAACGCATTCCATAGGCGCACGGCTTCGACAGTAAAGGATTTACTGTAGATATCGGTGGTGTGCGCTGGCATTGCCAGCCTAAAGTTTTCAGATGATCTTAAGTACTTTGTGTGCGTGTACATATCTACCATCTAGTTACATAAAACATCTCGGGTCCATACTTTAATACGTATGATGTGATCGATGTCATACATACCTGTCATGGGGCGCGCGTGATCGATGTCATACATATCTGTCATGCGACGCGCGCCGAAAATCAGTGGTTGCGTTCCTGACATAAGTGGCATTTCTCGGATGTTTGTGAATTCATTTGTTCTTTCTGAAGGTAAGCTTAAAGAAGATTTAAGGTATATTTAAAGTTTAGTTGTGTTATGTAAGCCATTCGTGAGATTTTCCGTGTTTGTAACTAGGAGTACAACATTATCATTTACACAATTTTTGTTTTTTCCATCGTGGTTCTATTAAAAATGTGTAACAGTCAAATTTTTTTTTGGACTTGATGTGAGATTTGAAGATGCGACTATAGGATTCTAGTGTATCGCTTGAACACTCAGCCATCCAAGCACTACTCCAAATCTACGAATCCCGGTTCCAATCCCGCTACAAGTCCAAAAAAAATCGACTGTTCTCAGTACATACACATTTGTTATAGAACCGCGATGATATGACTGTTGTTAGTATTATATTGCTAAGCATGGCTAAATGCTATACATAAATCAATTAGAAAATGTGTATGTGTCCTATTTCACTATTTATAACCAAGATAACTGCCGCTTTGACACTCAAAACGATGATGTCTAATCAATCATATAATCACAAAACCACCTAGCATTCTTTAATATTTACGAGTCAATTCTTTATTACTACACAATTGTTTCGAACAATGTACAACAATCTGAAATAATAGCACAATTATGTTGTAACAGTAAGTTGCTATCAACGATTCCTTTGGAAAAAGCGCGCTTTTTGCCTTTAACGTGCATTTGATGTGGTCGGTAGAACGCGATGACGCACTTGGCGTGTGCCGGCTTGCGGTATGCGGCTTTTTACACTAGCCATCTGCTGGTAACAATCATTGGGACATGCAACCTTGTCGCAGTCAAGAGGAAATGGCTACTAGAAGCGATGTTTGCGTGCTAAAACAGTTATTACATGCTTGTCGAACGTTTCCTTAGTAATCATCTTGCAGAAGCAGTTTTGTTACACATATTTCTAGTTTCGTTAAAAAGGGTGGCGTTAAAAAAATAGTTGTAGCTTGTCATTATAGTCTAGAAACGGAAACTAATATATTATGGCGGCTGGCCATATAATGACAACTTAGTCAAAGTAATGACAAATTTTAGAATTGGTTGAAAGTTGTGCGGCATTTTAAATTGGGCCTTGGTCATTGGCTGATTTGTTATTGGATTGCAATTACATAGCAAACGAACATTACATTTTTTATTGACAAACTATTTTTCGCTGGACAACTTGTTTATATGTTTTTTAAAACTGTTTTAAATTAAAATTTGGTCTAAAACTTTCGTTCGATTGTTAAAAATTAATAGGAATATCAAATAATAAAATCTTAATAACAAGAAATTCCTTAATTCAGTTTGAATATAATTTAAAATAATGATTTATGTGATGATTATTTTTTTGTATTTTTTATTTGTGAATTTAGTCATCAAGCAATTTAATAATTTACCATTTTATTTTTTTGTTTGTTTAGTTTGTGCCGTTAAGTGGAAGGCGCTGGTACCTATGGTACAATGTTTACATTAAGTACAGGTGTCAACGTATCAAATTAATTGTATCAAAAACTGTTTATTACTTGTATCCCATGTTATGACACTAATTATTGTAAGCAAAGAGCAAACAAATAATAATAATTATGTGTCGTTATACTTCAGTTAGAGCATTAAACTAGTTTAATACTCTAAGGTTTTTTTTTAAATTCTGAATACCTATTACAATTTTTTTTTTTTTTTAAACTTTTGACAGACATCGTTAGACACTCCGAAACTAATGTGTACAGTAAAGGTGATTACACGTATTTGTTAATGTAAACATTGAAAGACTGTCATCACCCACACTGTCCATTTATAAAATATTATCACTTTATACTTCCATTGGCCGACAATGAGTCAGCTAATCTTTTATAGTCTAAGAGTCACTGAATGCTGAACCTTTTTCATTATATTTAAGCTAAAGGCCGATTAAATAAATAAATAAATAAATATTTCACAACTTACACACAACGCCATCTAGTCCCAAACTAAGCAGAGCTTGAACTATGGGTATTAAAATAGCTGATACTAATACATATATATTTTTCTTTTGTAAATAAATACTTATAATACACAGAAACACCCAGATTAAGACAAACCCCTATGTTTATGCACACAAAGATTTGTCTAAAGCGGGAAACGAACCCGCGACCTCGGAGTCGCAGGCAGGTATACTACCCATTCCGCCATCCGGTCGTCACGGTAAATATATGCCTTGTGTAGTTATTTGAAGATTCCTGAGTAGTAGGATACACGTTTCACGGTTACCTGCCAATACCATCATGATCCAAACATAATAGATAGATAGATAAAGATAGAGAAAACTTTATTTGCACATCAAATTTGTAACAAACAAACAAAAAAATAGGTACTTAAAACTACAACGTACAAAGGGCGGCGTTATTGATCTCTTCTGTGCAACCTTAGGATGGACATAAAAAAATGAATATTTGCGGTAGTTTATTGCATTTAAAATCAAGATTTAAAGACTAAAAATGATAGTTAATATACTAAATAGTAGATAAAATATTGAGTGCATAGTAGTATTTCTTGTCTATGTTGTGAGCGGACTGTGATAAACTATGAAAAGCTTAAATATAATTTTGAAAGTGTTGTATTTGCCGGCTCTCAGTCTATAAGTATTGAACCCATTTGGGTCATCCAAAACCGAGGTCAGATGTCATTTCATAAGGTTCAGAGTTGCAACTTTTTTGTATTATTGTTCTCAAATAATAAAATCACACTTATGGATCTTTGATTGCCATTTGATTAACCAAAATGATAAATTAAACTGTTAGGGCCTGTTCACAATAGCAAAATCTTTATTTAGGGATAAGCACCAATTTAGTGGCCTTGGTTCGTCACTGTTGCGTTACCGTTAAGTCCAGTATTGTTTCATCGTACCGGCACATTAATATCTTTAATATTATCAGTTTTAACTTAAAAAAAGCACAACAAAAACCCGTCAATGGGCAAAATTTATTGTAGGTTTGCGGGTAGTCAATAGATACCTGTCTGGTGCATGAAATACGACAAGTTCAACGCAATGCTCCGGCAACACTCAGCTCGCCTTTGACATGGAAAATGTTTTATATTATAAGTTCTAATGTAATTTTATTGTGTACAATAAAGAATTGAGTATTAAGAACACATCAGATGAACAGGCTCTTACATTGGTGTTTATCTGTAAGTAAAGTTTTTGCTTTCTGATTAAAGATTCACAGCTAGATTCCCTAGGTGATTTGATTAATGGCACTTTCTTGCTAGCGGCGCCCGCGCACATTGTTAGGCGTTTGATGAACAAGTTACCATGATTACTAAAACAGATTTATCCATACCTCGTTAACGTTTTGTGTGCTTTAAGTGGTCTTGTCACACTTGGTAAAAACTAAGATTGCAAAATGCTAGATTGCTAGCACCATTTTGCCGGTAAATTACAGTTCATTAGTATATATATAAAGTATTCATATTCAGTATTCATATTCAGTATTCAGCCTTTGACCTATTGTCAAACCTACAATGATCGGTCGATATTTCTATTCTTTGTCACAGCTGCGCAATTGGAAAACTCATTACAACAAAATATATGGTAAATATCCTGTAATATCTAATATTTCGTAAGAAAATGACCATGTTTTTATTAAAACTGACGTGAGTTTGTAACATTATTGAAATTATGATATACGCGTGTTACTTATGTACTGTTGGTCTATTCTGTCGACCGCGGTTTCACCTATGGCAGGCTAGGCATTTTCCAGAAAGTGCGACACGTCGCGCCTGAGTCGCAGCAAGACTATGTTTAGTCTCAAATCTTATATTTTACAACGGCTTGGTTGTTGCTGCATTCGGAATGTCTATTTACCGTAAACACAGATCCAATAAACCCGATTACTTTCTTTACGTAAAAATTAACGGCATGTCTTCATTTTTCACCTTACCGAATATAGAATATAACTGACCGACAATTGATAGAAATCGTTCTAGTACCATCAATCACAACATGTGTGTAGTAAAAACTAGTAAGCTTTATTATATAGGTACAATTGCACTGGATATAAACGAGCGAACAAGTTAGGTAGCATCACTGTTTCACCTTCAACCTATTGACCAAAGGACAAAGCGATTCATCTGCATTTCTGAAAGAAAAGGTTTTAAAAAGAAAAGCGGCTGCATTTTATATACATACATAAAATCATGCCTATTTTACAGAAGGGTGTGGCAGAAATGTACAACATCCTCACTTCACCTGTTTTATTCAGGTCCCATAGGTGAGCCTATCGCCATCCACCAGGCACAATTCCAATTCCGCGCTGCAGCGATGAGAGGCGCATTCGATAACCGCTAGACCGCGAAAATGTACTGCAGTGTCTTATTACACTGTATTTTACGAGAGAGAGTAGGATTACTGTCCTTTTACTACGCCAAAGTGGAATGTAGTGATTGCTCTGGATGGTCGTTCCATGTGTCTCGATGATCGCAATTACTGTTCAAATGACGACCGCCCCGTGCCGTGCGAGTGTGACAGACTAGATTGCGGCAAATTGCAAATAAAAGCGCCATTTGCTCACATTCGAATGCCTTTAGCTGAACGCCATATGGCAGGGATTGTGAGCTAATGGTTGGCACTGGGAAGAACACGCACGGAAGTACACGAGGAATATATTTTATTGGCCTTTAGCATAAATATAATGAGAAAGGCCTTTAGCATCCAGTGACTCGTAGACTATAAAAGATTAGCTGACTAATTTTCGGTCAATATGCCATTATGGCAGGGATAGTGAGCTAATGGTTGCCACTGGGAAGCACACGATAGTCTTTGAAAAATGTTATTTCTTTTAAATTTGTGAATATATAAGTATTCATATTTACCTAATGATGGACCGAAAAATTTTGCTGTAAACTTTATCATTTAAATATTATGGTTAGTAGTGTTAGTGAAACATTACTTGGTTATGAAAAATTAACTTTTATTTATAATGTTGTTATGAGAAAATATGGCATCGGTAAATAAAAGCCACATTCGCTGAATTTATCAGAGACCTTGAAAATCCTGTGATATTAATGGAGACGTAGAATGCCTAAGATTTCCAACCCCTGCAATAAATGCACTATCGGATCTGTCATCTCTATTACCTATGATCGTAATAAAAGTATTTTGTGCCATGTAATAAAAACTATCGGCTTTCTCCACACCATGCTCGACGAGGTAGCGTCACAGAACGTAGCAAGTACAGAAATCATACCAACACTTTTTACGGGAAAAGGTACATTTAAATGATAAGTCTGATAGAAGTTTCAATAAATGTATTTACAGTCAGATAGATTACACTAAAACTTATGTTAATTGACCGACACGCGGCAAAAGGAACGTTACCCGAACCGATTGATTGAAACTACTGATTATTTTGTCGTATGTATGTGTTTTGTTCACTTCGCTGCGCGTTGATGTCAGCATAAAACTGAAACTATTGCGATGTACGGGTTTGCTCGTAAAACTTTTAATATATACATAAAAATCTCGTATAACCGAGTTAGTTTTGGATCGCGTTTTTTTTCATATTTATTCGTAAAAACTAGTGAAACGTACTGATTTTGAAGCAATGGTTTGCAGATTTCTGGTAAAATAATATAAAGTTGTGCTTAGTAGGTCGTAACTCGTTTGCTATTTTTTATATTTATTGGATCCGTCGTTCAAAGACAAAGATTTCGGAACAAACTGAACCACATATCTATACTAATATTTTAAGGCAATAAAATTGTGTGTTTCATTATTAATGTAACTGAATTGTAATATTGGGACCTTGTACCTTGAAAATAAAGAATTTATTATTATATTATTATTATATTATTATTATATTATTATTATATTATTATTATATTATTATTATATTATTATTAGGGATAATTTCTGCATCTACCTATCTGAATAAAAAAGCAAAAAATAAGTACATATATAAGCTTTACTTCTGCACCCACTATTGTTTTGTGCGCTTACCGTGACTGCGTGGCGTATGACAGCGCTAAAAACTCCTAATAGAAACGAGAATACTTTCACAGACATGTTTGCATTGCTCGCCTTTTTACGGCATACATTAGAATGCGACGGTGAGAATATATGGCTTTTATGAATTCTATAATGGCTAGTTTGTCGCGAAATTTCACCTTGCAGTTGCAAGTATGTAAACAAGGTTAATGTTAGAACTAATTGTTTGGTTGCTTTTGTAGCGTAAGCCGCCTCTCATTGCGACCTCTTGGGTTTGATTCCCTAGTAAGGCATAAGTGTTATTTACGATATTTCAACAAAAAAATTCTCAATAGCGAACGGTGGATGGCGTGACGATAGATCTCTCTACTCTATCACATGGGACGTAAACATAACATGTGAAGTGTGGTCTTCTTCTTCGTCGTGTCGATGGCTGAGTCAAATTTTATTTTAACTTGCCATCGTGGTGAAAGGATTAGCCAATTCGCTTTGGAGAATTCGCGAATTGCCCAGGGTGCGCCGGACGTAGGGCGATCATTGTGTACGTCACTCGGGGAGGCTCCTTTCATGCATGTGAAGTGTGGTGAACACATCTGCTTCATCTTTTATATGTGTGACGTTATGGTTTTATTTATCTGAAATACGTCACGATCGACAAAGTTTCAAAAAAACGACGCCCGCACTCTTGTGTAACGGGGGTGTTCACAATCATACATTTCACACACACACAAAGTACGCCCAATGTCAGAGCAAATCTATGCGGATCACACAAAGATTTTTCCCGTGCGGGGGATCGAACTCACAACACCGGCGCAATTGAAAGTGAGGAGACCACTTTAACCTTTACGCCAGCTACGTAAGTATAGAATGCATTCTCATTTTGTTTGAACTGCATCGCGCTTATTGACAAATCAGTCCCTAATAATACTGTGATATTTTCAATAAGTATAGCCCCTATACTTATTGAAAATTACACGTGTCCGCTACCTGAATTGATGATAAACCCCCCTATCATGCAAGGTAATTGATCTATAGTTACAAATATGGAAAGTCACTACAAAAACAAACAGTTTTTTGTGTCTATGAATAGTTTGAAAGAAATTACACTACCATACAAAGTTCGAGCTATGTTTGTTATTCTATTTTTTTTCTAAAGTATCTTAAGAAAAGATAAATTTTTATAATAGAGTCTAGATTAAGCTGTCAGTCTTTAGATTCATTATAAAATCCGACCAAAAATTTAGTAAAAGCAGAAGGCATGATATAGCAGAAATTAATTTATTGTTCCTCAAATTATTACGAGTCGAATCGGTCGAACTTAATTACTAAAAGTATATCTGTGAAGTCTTTCTCTAGTCCCAGTTCCCAGCCTTGGAAGCCATTTTCATTCTCAACATCCTCATCAAATCACCACAACCGAATGGACTCGTATAGGAGTACACCGGACTACACCACTGTTATTTTTTCCTTTATCAATCTACCATTATGTCCTCTGCCGAATAACAAAACACAAAACTGTTCGAAACACCATTAAATTGGATAATGATAAGTAAAAAATATTAAGCACTTAATTAAAATGAAGTTTTTGTGAATCGCGTCGGCTTTTTGTAACTTGGGAGCTTAATGTTAATTAATCAGCTTAGTTTTGACGTGGTTTATGCTGCGATAAACGGTAATCCTCTTTATAAGGGGCTTACGTTCAAAAGTTTTACAACAGTTACTGTTGTAAAATTTACTTAATAACGCTGCTTATTATTATGTTTTCTTAGCCAAGTCAATATCCACCTAATAGACTCGAGTCAGTCGGTTTTAGCAAATGATGACGCTATTTTTTTATTTAAATAAATGAGACTTAGTGTGTTGTAAAAAAAACAGGTACACGCATAAAAAGTGACGCCATTTTTTTGTGCCTGTGATATCTGCGAACATAATTTTCACGCACACAACAATCTGTTTTTGGGTTCATTTTAGACAAAGCGTATAATTCGCTAGATAGATAGATAGAAAATAATTTATTTGTACCTACATAATTTTTCAACTGGTCTACATAATTTGTCAACGCTGGTGTTGTGGGTTCGATCGTCACATGGGACAAATTCTTGTGTGATTCGCAAAGATTTGTTTTGACTCAGGATGTGCTCTGTGTGTGTATAAATGTATGTTTGTGAACACTCCCGCGACACAGGAGTTATTCCCAGTGCTGTCGTCATTTTTTTGGAGAAGTTAAAAAAAAAACAAGAAAACTTAAAACCAATAATGTACAAAGGGTGGCCTTACCGAGTAATTTCTTTCAGGCAACCTTAAGATGAACCTTTAAAAAGAAAAAATAAAGCAATATTTTTGCTTAAATATCTAAAAATCTATGTACCTGTCTTATATCAGAAAAAAGTATCAGCACACAATGTGGTATTGCTAATTCTTTAAACCAATACCTAATACAACAGATAAATACTCATATCGCTTTCTCAACATGGCCCGACAATATTGTTCAAACAACAATAGCCACCGCCAAGACATTGTCTGATTGTCTGACATGTCAAGATGACCCCAGATCAGACAATGACCCTACTGGCTGTGGTGAAACCACTCGGGTCAAGGTCAAACCATTCAAGATACTGATACTTTTATTTAGCACACAGATAAACGATAACAATGAGATTTTGTGATATTCTCACTTTTATTGCGATTAAAGTGTGAGAGAATTTTTGTAACGTAATATAATAAGTATTTAGTACGTTTCTGATTGTTGTTGTTGTACTTGTAATGCGGTGATTATATATTTTTTTTAACTTTGTGCATAGCAGAAATGTAGATGCACATAAACAATCCACAAAACCAGATTGTAGATGCATCTGACGATATCATCTGACGATTACGGTGTAATGCCTTATGCTCGAGTAATTTCAGGGCGATCTCACCACCAAAACCACACACAGGTGTCAGGACTACTATTTTGCGGCAGGTTAAAGGTGAGACGGGCCCATCCTCCATCAAATTATGAATAATATTTAGTAGTTCAAATAAATTGGTTAGAAAGACAAATAAATATCTTAACGTTGAGTTTTGGAGACGGGGTATAATTTAACAAATTTAATAATGAAATATTATATCATTCGATATTTTACTTTATCATCAATCAAAGCAGTGACTCTGAACGCTAAAGTACACAATAAGGCTATCATAAAGGTTCTCCTAGACTGCCTAAACGTAAAGTTATCTGATTCGAATATTACACCCGGTGAGGGCAGCGAACCAAGCATTAGAGTGCCGCAACCTGTGATACAATGTGTAATATTTTGTTACAACTTTTAACAATTTTGATCCAACTCATAACAATTTTGATCCAACCCGTAACAATTTCGATCCAACTCCAAACCAATGGTCTCATTCGAATCCCAAATTATACATAACAGGCAAATACTTGCGCGGTCTGGGTCTAGAGCACCTTTTTTGTTTGATATTCCCGTCAGTTTTCCAGAAAACAAGCTTCATAAACCGAGAAACTCCGTATAAGGAAAACATGTCCAGACTAGGTTACAAATAAAGAAGTCGTATCTCAATAAGTCAATATTAGCATTTAACCGGACAAATGAAAGTTTTCCATAATAGTATGGAGATATAAGAGTATCGGATTATGGAAATGTTCGTAAATGAACACTTTCATAATATGCTAAAAATGTCAATTGGTAAAAGCACTTAGTCATTCGAAGTCAAAATGGGCATGTCTTATCTTTAAGACAGCTACAAATCTCACTTTACCTAGTTAAATATAAAGTAACATATTACTGTTTTTTTTTTAAACATTTTCATTTTATTTCCCTCGGATTTATGTTGCATTCGTTGTAGTTTTTAATGTAACTTTGTAATGTTTTTATATAATAATAAAATAATAAAAAAAAAACATATCATAAAAAAAAAAAAAAAAAAAAAAATTTGAATTGCGTGGGCGCTCAATTTACTATATAACTGCTGACGGAATAGAAATATAAACAACACCTTATCAATATAGATATCTCCGAAAATTTATTTAATCAACTAGTTAGTCTTGATTTCATGTATGTTTAAGACTAACATTTTTTTTTGTAATCTAATACCATCATATTTTTGCTACTTAAATTTCATTCAAATTAAGAGCAATTTGGTATAGGAAATTGAATGAACTAACTAAATTTTAATAATGTAATTGGTCAGTTTTCATACCAGCCCTAAGAAAAAGAAAATGGTGGGTATAGTTTCTGCCTATTTCCTTATAAAATGAATTATATAAACCCAGACAGATCTCATTAACCATTATCTCCAAGCTTATGACTTTTTCTTAACGACTCTAGGGCTCTATACGCCATCCACTTACGACTAACTGCCTCTAGGCTGTTGGTTAACCACTATACCCCTACACCATCAAATTGCCATGATATTTACTACCATACATTTTTTACTGAGCAATGATGAAGTGATACTTCCGTCATTCTACCACCATTGTTTGTGAAATAATAGTCACATCATGTATGAAATAATGTCTTTCATACAATAGAACTATTTCAGATCGATTCTCAATGTCAATCTAGAAGTCAAAAGGGTGTAATTAAAGTGATATACGGTACTGTATGAACAATTAATTCAAATATGAGCCTAAAAAATATTATTGTTAACGTTGATTGAAATATATTGTCTATTATCAACGCCAGGCCTTTATAAGTCTATTACGATTGATGGACCTCTATGTTTGTTGTCTTAAGGAGGAATAATTGCTTTGCTGTTAACCATACAAAAATAATATGGATTTAACTTTAATATTATTAAGTTTTTGACTATTATTGCAGACAAATCATATCTAAAACTCTAAAATGCATTGGCGCCGATTATTTCAAAATTATTATTTTATTGTTTGAGTTCAACTAAAACAATTTTGACGAAATGGCCAATAAGAAACATGCATTAATTAAAGTGTTTTAGATATGATTTGTCTATAAAAATAAATTTGTTTAAAAAAATCTTAATTTTATCTTACGTTAGTATGAGAACACGGCGCTCGAGAGTCTACCCTAAAGAATACCAATCAAACCATTTTGGTCCGTACCTTCTACGGCCTAATCTACGATCCAGAAAAGTCTTCAACTATTCAATTTATCTTTAAAAAAGTATCTGAAACCAACACGCACGGCGGCAAAGTCAAACGACTCAACGAAATACGGTACCGTGTAAAGAAACGAAACTTTCCTGAGCTTTCTGTGTTTTCTATTTAAACGTCGCAAAAAGCTGACGTCGAAATTGGCGGAACCTGACGCGAAAATCGGGTAACTGGTAGCGAAGAGACATCGTTTTTACAGTCGGTACAAGACGCGCGCTTCTAACAATAATGAATGCACTATTGTTTCTAGCATTCATTCACACATTCTATCACTGGTGTTTGTTATCACATGACACATATATGTTTATGTTAGAAGGTACTTACATGGGTAGCATAGCTTTGTTTTCCGTAAGCTTAGCGAAAAAAAAAAATACGTTTGCTATAGGCCAGGGTTACAAAATTAACACTGTTATTGAACTTAGGCAGTGATAGCCGAGTGGGAGACCGTAGAACTATGTAATAAATAAATAAATAATAAATAAATAAATCGTTAAAATTCGTGTTTTCGAAGATATGTGTGTATTTATCATTTAAATCGAAGGAAAACATTGTGAGGAAACCTGCGTGCCTTAGAGGCCTAAAAAGAACTCGAGGGTGTGTGAAGTCTACCAATCCGCACTTGGCCAGCCTGGTGGACTGTGGCCTAACCCTTCTCATCATGAAAAGAGTCCCGAGCCCAGCAATGGGACATGTATAAGATACAGAGCTGCTATTGTTATTATAATGAACTTAAAACTTAATATTATTCAAAAGGACATTAAGCTACTAGGCAAGGCGTTGATGATCCAATTACAAATAAAGCAAACACGTTAATGAAACCCTTGTACAAACTACACGAGTAATCTAAACAGTGAAGTATCAGTACATCATTAATTACAATGATTGTATCTCAGGCGATAAACGCGTCCATGGATATAAACAAGATGATCCGTGCAGCCACTGTTCATCCATCAACTGTAATGGAGCAGATTCTGTAATGAATGTACTTACAGCCCGTTTGCTATCGATAGCCATTGTAATGAACTTATTAATAATGTATTGTTATCTTTATCATATTATAGGGCTGTGATTTATGAGCTTTATATAGTTAAGGCAGTAATAAATGACTGAATCATTTTCGCGTGCTAGGGAGCGGGCGTCTAGTTTAGGTTGAGAAAGGTACGCTAAATTAGCTGTTGTACCTGAAAATGAGCTAAGTACTAAGCCCATTTTCAGAAATTACCATTATTTTTTATTTAAAAAACCAACGTTTATTGGTACTGACCTAAATCGGTCAGTTCTTCAATAAACGTTGGTTTCTTTTATGAATAAGTGACTTTTTAAACACCAAAACCATTGCTTAAATTTAGCTAATGTGACGTTTAAAAGGCAAAGGTAATATTTCATATAGATTTTGCTGTTATTTGCCGACCTAATAATAGAAAGGCCTCCAGTCCCAAATATACTGCTGCAGTTCACTCAAAATCATTAAGCAAAGTGAAGTACGAAATGACGTAACTTACCGTTGAAAAATTTAGAGTACCTACTGGCAATAGGCGACCGTAGCTGGTTGCAGGTTCCAAATCCTGCCGGTCCCATATTTTTTCAACTGTTTCTTTGTACAAAGTAAAGGTGATAAATAGCCTTGCAATTTACCGATCAGCAATCATTTATGAATATTTATATACGTCAACGTAGAGGTACAGATTTTCATAAAACCAAGTTAATTTAAATAAAATTTAGTTAAACGCATCAGTCGCGTGGCAAGGCTCGATGAATCTCAATTAACAAGCTAATGACTTTATCTAAATCACCGGCCTACTCGTCTAGATTGTATCAAGCGAGATAATTTGCATCTACTTTATTGCCTACACACCTTGCCTGACTAATTTATGTCTAGCCGGGATATGGCTGAAACAATTAAGTAATGTTTGTTTACACTAGGTTGTTTTTTGTTTAATTTTAAGTGTCCACTGAAAATTTTGAGGATCTTTAATTTCAAATATGACGAAGCAACTCATTATAATAATTGATTATAGCATTTAGCAATTATACTGCGACATCACGTAATGTCATAACATACAGTTAAGAAACTAAGGATCCTAGACAGGTCGGGACTGTAGCTTAATTGGTAACCTGGTGCCTGCATATGCAATGGACCATTGTACAATATTTCTTAAATAAGAGCCTACAGCTATTTCTAAATTGATGATAGCATTTCTTGCATAAAAACAGGTGTTCCTAAGATCTATCTTCTAATTTTATTTCTCAGCCAAAAAAAGTATAGTGTCTGTAAAAGTTCAGTCATTCTTTTAAATTGTTAAATGACATTATATATCATAATCAAGATAATCATCTGCTAGTGTTCAAAAGGAGCTTAAACAAACAAGCTCTCAATTTTTAAAGAGCTAGAGATAAAAACTAATATGATTGTCTTTTGCCTTATAAACAAGTACCTACGTGGATAATGTAGTTAGATACAGTTCCATCACTTTTGTATCGTACGTGCGTACAATTATGCCGTGTGGTAAAGTGATTTGAAATAAACATGTAAAATTATGCGCCGATTATCGAAATTGCATTTTCTATTGCAGTTGTACAGTTAACTGTGAAAACTGAGCTATTTTTTTTTTTCTTCGCATGTAGTCAGTGAGCTGGCTGGATATGACGTGAATTATCTATGAATATCTTAATTTTTTGTTAGAGGTAGAGAACAGGCAGTCCACCTAATGTTAAGAAGCAACTGTCCATGGAAATCCACAATTTGCCTAAAATTTCAGTTCGTAATAATAAGTACGATAATCATGAAAAAATCATAGTTTAGTCTTACCACCCACCAAGCGGGCACTTAGAGCCGTGAAATTGAATAAATAATTAGCGGTGACATTGATATACCCGGCATTTCGATTCTGGTCACAATCAAACCTTACGTAACCTACTTATAATAGGACCAACACTTAAAAACCTTTCTTCTATTGCTCGATTGATCAGGAATACGCTTAGCTTACGTTATTTTTTTAAAACAATTTATAATTTTTTATAATCACCGATAAATGTGATTATTTTTAATTTCACCTCGCCCATTGGTAATTAGTAATATTTTTTTTTATTTTAAGATATCAGTTATTGAATTAGTAATAATAAACTGTAAATATTAATTATTTGCAATTTATCACATTCACCGTAACATATCCATTAAATAAAGAAGTACGTCAAAATAATTGCGACCCCATCTTGCAACTGATTGATGTTTTCAATAACATATTTATTAGAGATCTCCTTATAGAGAGAAGAGCAAGAGATATTGATATTATTAAAATAATATTAAATCTATTCAAAGGACTGTCTAGTAAGAAAAACCACGAGGATTTTTTATACCACCGTTACCTGTAACTAAATTGCTTAGGCGAACTTAATTATTCACCTTTTCGGTGTCAATTGTATTTACAATGGTATTTTTTTCACTTATGTTTTTAAATTAGGTGCTACCTGCCGACACGTTGTTTTTTTATTTAATTTGTAATTGTTTACAGAAAAAATCAACTTACGAGTAGATGCAGTCTTATTTTAACAATGCTAATTATACTGTCACAAATAACACAGTGGTGATTTTGATACACAATTTTCAAGCATATTCACAAAATAAATTAAATCAGAAATAAAATAAAAATACTTTTTTTCTGACCATATTTACCCTTTAATTTTTAGATTCTTTGGTCGCAAGAGACAGATAATTTTAGCTTTATGTGGCTTTAGCCTTAGAAAAAGGTCTGACGCGCTGCAAAAACTATCGTATCAGCATCCTAAAAAGTTTAACCATCATTAAAATTGATACAACTGCTTACAGACAACACTTATTCGGTAGTCAACCGCAAACGAGGTGTTGATACGTGCGCACGAGTTATGACTACCGGTCTCTTTAATTGGAACATGATCTACACACGACTGCACTCTCGACTTTTGACATGAGAAAGTAGTGCCTGATTGCGTTTAGTTTTGGGTGAGATTATGCAGAATGCAGGATTTTATACATACTAGATGTTTGCGATACTGAGCGTTTTGGAATTTAGTGGGAATAAGGGCTATATATCATACGTTTTTGCTCCCCAAAGGCCAATTTGCAGTTCGGTCGCAGGCGCGGTGCCATCTAATCGAAACCGCATTAATCAATAGTTATTTGTGCGACAAAGTTTTTCGCGGATTTTCTTCGTGTGATATTTTTTTGTCCCAAATTCCCCGATTCTATAGTAGGTTAGAATTGAGCGTATAGTGAGGGACTCAAAAGCATGAGATATTAATAACTTTGATCTCGTGTGACACATACAACTTTTAACCTCAACAGCTCGAAATAGTACACATGGTACAAGTTTTGCTTAGTTTAGTTGACATAAAAAAAATGGCGAGCAGTGAGCAAAACTTAACTTTGCTTCGAGCGAGAGCTTTTGCTTACTGAAACATGATCGAAGCAAAGTCGAGTTTGGCTCACTGTTTTCATACAACAAAAGCCGACTTTTTGAGCTGCTGAGGTGAAAAAGATATTTATTGAAAGCTTATGTTATACTTTACTATCTGAAAGCTTTTTAGCTTGAATTTTTATTTTGATATTTTGTTACGGCGCACCAAGGTACAAAAATGTATTAAAAACCTCCAGGTTTTTAGGCAAAAAACTAAACTGCTAAGTGCACCAGTGCACTGCGGTGCATAGTTTGGTAACCATCATACAAAATGTGTAATAAACTCTAAGCTTTTATACGTTACCTCTCGTCATACCTCTGAGACTTACCACCTATTACCGAAACATATAACATTCTTCTTACTATTACAAATCGTTTCTCATCATAATGCAATACCTTTATTATACTAAACCAGTGCATCACAACACAGTAATTTGATTGTGTAAACAATTTACGAAGCTCGAACGGCAGCATTTCTTTCGGCACGTGATTATAAATTGATCGATTGAATAATAGGACAATTACAGAGTAAAGTACATCATTAAATTCAGTTTAACTTCAATTTGAACCGTTTGAAGTCATTTACGACGAAGGAAAGATGTACCGTGTTAGATCAGAGGGTCTAGCATATAAAGCGCGATATAAAATTATCTCGCATTTTTAGAAGAAAAGAATAATTTATTCTGGCATATGAAAAAACAGTACAAAACGTCTAAAACTGAATAATTTAAAATATTATACATAATGCCAGAAATGGTACGCATGTCAGCACAATACTGTAGCGCTAAAGCACCGCAGCGCTGATAATACTGATGCGCCCAGTGAGTGAGAAAGTAGCAGTGTGACAGAAGAAAAATAACATAATTTTTCATTACATATTATATTTTTTTTGTATCACAAACAAACAATATTTTTGAGAAACAACAAAATTACATAAATAAGAAACAACTACAACTACACCTATATAATAGTAAAGTAATACATTAACGAACAAATCATATCATGCAAACTAATATTCAAAATTAATAATTACAAATTCGTATTGATAACAAATATATTTTATATCTTAAACAATTTTTGTTATATTCTTGTAAGGAGCAACATAACAAAATCACAGAAAAATCTATATTTTATTCTTTATGCTAGGCCAGCAGGCCCACATTATACCGGGAATATGGCAAAAGTATTTAATGGTTAGCACGGTTAACCAGACTTTTAAAAAGTATTAAAAAAAAAAAAAAAGTAAAATAATTATTATCATAATGAACACTACATTTTACGGGTTTTATAAAATAAATTCGCTATAAAAGCCGAAAATTTTTAATGTTAGTTATGTGTTATATTCGCGTAACCATAAGAAGAAATTCTTTCATCACAGGACATAAAGTATAGACATGGAAAATGCAATGGTTATCGCATCAAATTAAAACTTCATTTGTCAATCAAAAGGATGATTCATAGCTTTAAAGCTTAGTCCAGCACAAAACGTCAACGGATCAACTTTATATACGGTATTACCGTAAGAAAATACTATAAGAGAGTAAGAACGATTTTAGATTTTACAGCTTTTAATATATTTTAAATTGCTAAAAACAATTTCACGAACCGTATGCACTTTTCAATTCCTACTGAAATATTTAATGTTATGCCAGCAATAAAATCAAATCAAATCTATGGAAATATAATATGCTTCTTAACAACCTTACAATGCGTCGCAAATGGTATGCAATATGACTGTTATAAACTCAGGTTATAAATCACATTTGCGATTGATGAAACATCATAACCCTCTTTAGAAGCACTCTTCTTCTTAAATAGCGAATAAAAAGGTACTTGAATAGCTTTTAACGGACATTTACCAGTTAGCCTATCATGTTAACACGTTAACCGATTATCGAACCGAGGACAATATACCTAAGTACTTCTTTCCAGTGTATGTTTTCGCTATTGAAACTGTTTAACACCACAGAACATAGAATAAAGAAAGAATCTGAATATAGCTCTTACTGTCCTCAGCAGCCCGAATCGAGAAAAACAATAACAGTGTACAAATCAGTGACTTTCCACAACCTAATTTATTGCGTCAACATCAAAATTACGGTTAATATAATATAAATAATAAAATAACAGTGTTGGCGCCAATCACGCCATTAACATTGCCCGTGTCAACGCTCCCTAAACATAATAGGCCAAAGGGCCAGTTTCCTAAGTCACTTTGACAGATACTTGACAACTGTCAAACGGTTGTCAAGATTTCATTATATAAAGCTTGCGATCTTCAATCGAACTCTCTTTCTCTTATTTTCTCTTCCTTCGAGCCCACGAATATACAACATTGTACGTTATTTTAAGTTAGTTTGTAATAAACCAAGTTTGTTGCAAACAATCCTTCTTTCATTTATGTCGAATTGCCGCGACAAACAGTAAATAACGACGTGTTCCAAATCGATATTCCAGGCAAAAGCGTCGTCGCCAAAATGATTTTGTTTAATTAATTAATAATAATTTAATTAGTAATACAATCACAATTATTTATCGTATGGATATATTCCCATACAACCAATCTGCATATTTAACAATTCAGTTGGTGAAAACTAAAAATATTTTACGGGATGGATGCTGCATAATAGCAAATTGTATAATATTATAACAAATTGATTATTGAGATTATTTCATTTCTTCTGAAAACGTGTTTTATTTTATCAAGATTTGTTTAACCAGTAGAAATAAAATACTGACCATATCTAGAGTCTGAGTTTTCAATAATTTCGAATGTTTATTAGTCGCATCTGCTCTCCATTTTGTATATTAAAATGAACTGTAAGCTACTTCTGGCATATTACTTCTTCTGTATTCAACACTATTGCCCTTGGGGTTCGGTAATGAATACGCGGGTAATGTACGGTTCAGCTACCATTACCTAAGTGCAGTAGTAGTAACTTATTAGCCGCGGACCACTGTCTTACTCCTCTATTAAATGTCATGCCGTTAGTCTGTGCCTGTGGTTATTATCTAGGCTTAGAGTAAAATAGAGACTACGTTATAGACTACAAAAACTGGACAAACGCCGCACCGCCTTATTATACGGACTGCGCTAAAAAACATATTTGTTTTTTTTTTAATATTAACCCACTTAGCACGGTTCGACATAAGTTATCAACATAGAAACGTCAAAAATGTATAAAGACGTTACTGTGTGAATAACTACGTCATAGAGGAATCTAAATGTCAAGTTTTGAAAGCTATTTTAGTAGGGTTGGAAGGATGTAGACTACTTAATAAAATACTTGGTAGTCAGAATATAGTTATTTAACAAAATAATATACAACACAGTGCAGGATGAATCGTGAATGAGCGGCGACCATCTACGAAGCCTAGTCAATAGTGATTTTCAATGTTAATGCCAATTAAACATGGGAATGGTAGAATTAAAAACAAAACAAACTATTGTACCAAATAGAGAAGCTTTGTATATGTACAGATGTGAAATTAGAAACCTAAGAGTAAAAACTTAGGATGAAACAGTTTCACCAACCACTAGACCAAGGAGGCAGTTAAAACTTTTTAATCTACAGTACAGTGGGCCAACAAATTAGGTATGCAGGGCAAAAACTTTTAATTCATAGTAAAGACTAGTTATATAAGTAAGTTACATTTTATTTTATTTGATGACAGATTAAACACTTCATACATTATTATTATGTTTTACATGAAAACAAATTACAAATCTGACGCCCAATTATATCTGTACACAGCACTTCAATTAGATAGCTTCAACAAGAAAGGTAGTACGTTAAACATAAAACAAAAGGAATTTAACAACTATATTATAAGATAAAATTTAAATTAAATTAAATTAGGTACCTAAAGTAAATTAGTTTATAACTATGAAGATTCTAAATTACACAATGATGATTTAAATTTATTGAGTACATCCTGAAAAATATATGTTTGAGAGCATACTAAATTATACTTTTTCTTCTTCTAATACCATCTCCTAACGGAGGTCGGCGATCATTAAGGCTATTTTTACTTTAGAGACGGCTGCTCTGAATAGACTATACTTTTTACACATTCTTATTAGTGGACTATGTGGGACATTATTATTACAAGATGGAACACTAATTAGTTACTTATATCCGAATATAAATATTACACTTCTTCAATTCACACATGCATAACTAGGGTAGTCATTCTTCACTGCGACGTAAAAGATTTTTCCGCTAGATACCTAATTCATTGGTCCACTGCACATCTATCTCATTCAATGTTTTTACAGGACAGAGATGATGAAAGCTGTAATTCAGCATTAAAATTGAATTTACCACATTGGTGAAACCGGCACTCACGAGCTAATCATAAATAGCCAAACACCTCTTTGTTTTTTTTTTTTTTATACTACGCCCACAGCGAACGAACGTGTAGTCCACCTGATGGTAAGTGGAGTACAGCCCATGGACATCAACAATCCACAAAATCAGATTATAGATGCGTCGCTGCAGCTGAGGGCTACGGTGGTATGCCTCATGTGCCAGTAATTTCAGGGCCTGATCTCACCACCAAACCGGAACACAGTAATGGAAGCACTACTATTTGGCGGCAGGTTAAAGGTGAGACGGTGGTACTGCCGCCCTCGAGCTCATTCACAAGAGCTCTACCACCAGTATATTACCTGCATTGCTGTTTTTTTGAGACAAAGCACCCTAGCGGTTAAGTACTCAAAACCTATTCAAACAAAAACCTATCAAAAAGATGTAAACTTCTGTTCATGTTGCAAACGTCAATATACTTACATAATATAATTTTAAACAAACATGACCATATTCAATATATCGTAAACATTACAATAACCTTTACGATAACGTCAACGTTGAGATGCTTTGCTTACATTACGGTCCATGTGTCTGAACATCTTTCTTTATCAATTTGTTTTAATAATTTAATACTAGCGAAGATAGGCTTTATCTGAATAGAAATGGACACCTGCGCAAGCGCCGGTAAGTCACTATGTAAAAAACACGACAGAGTACCAACTATCTTCAACTATGTACCAATATAAAAGTTGCCGCATGCTTACTTTTTAAAATATTGTCGTGAACCGTATCTGTTCAATAAGGAACATTATGGACCGTGCTATGAGAGGGATGCTACGCAATTATCACCTTAAGATGCGTAAACTTTCTTGATAGTACTTACTTAGAGCTGTCAGATTCTACCTACTTATTGAGGTGAAATTTAATGTTTTAATGTATCACTCGGACAGACCATATAAAAATTCTTCAGATTAAATCATTAATTAATACATTTTTTTTCCATAACCATGTACTGGTTATGTCCACTATTTTATTAAATAACATCTAGGGTGGACCTTAAACTTGATGCCTTTAATGAAAGGACCTCTATCGCAAAGCTGTGGGCGTTACTTTGCTAGCTAAAACAAGTTCCTTGGACTTACTCTGTACCCACTGCAACTAGATTCTAAGGGATGGTAAGCTCACAAGCTCAGAAAGCCGATAAGTAGATTCAGCCATATCTAGTATTACAGCATCAATCCAGTCTATTTAAAGTCATCCTTCTGGTAAATAATGTTATAACTCCATCGATGTACAATGTCGCGTCACGTCGCCAGTGCGTGTGTAATCTAGACGCAGTCGATTACCCCCGCCGGGAATCGAACCGGCACACGCGCAACCACCCGTTACCTGAAGACAACTAATAACGACACGTAACTAACTTCAAGAGCGCTTCAAATTGTCCATTTTATACGCAATATACAAATTAATAGAATATCTCAATCTTTTATTCTTTGAACGGGTTTTACCACGTGCGGTTCGTCGAATTAAATAACATCGTGTACGGTCATAAAAGAGAATAGTTTCCGTTTAAACAGCATTTTGGACAATGGATACCGGATTTTTGAACAAAATTTTTCCCCTGACATTACTAGACCAGTCTGCCAGGAAACTGGTAAAACAAGGTGCCTTATCATGTATTGTGTCAATTTTACCAAACTTGAACTCAATGTTATGCTCATTTTAATAGGTTTTCGATCTTATTTTTTTTTTTATATTTTTTTTTATTAACAAATACAGTATTTGTATTATTTTAAAGCAAATTTTAGCTTTGCTCTGCCTTTTTATATTTTATATAATATTAAAGTTGAAAAATTATGAATCCAGCAGGACTCGAACCTGCACAGAGTTGAGAAATTTCGAATTACATACGAATCCATAGTTGAATTGGCAAAGCACTTGGGGCGTATACCCAGGGGGTGCAGGTTCGAGTCCTGCTGGATTCATAATTTATCAATTTTAATATTATATAAAATACAGTATTACTTATACTAAGCAGAGTTTCACCAAACAACTTTCGTAGTTTGTCTGTAGGGAAGTAAATTACAATTTAATCTCTCTTTCTCTCTCTTAGTAGTTTTTTAGAACGTATTTTTGCACATTACATTTTTATTGTTGTCGAATATAAAGCGATATTCCGAATTTCCAACAATAGTCAACGGGCGCGAGGATCACAGGTCACGTTAGTTTTAGACAGGTCTAACGATGCCCATTGTCCACGACAGGTTTAATAAACAACAATACAGTAACAGTTGGACACGTTTATTAGTTACGGATACCGAGCTGATGTAGGCAAACAGTTTTTTGGCATGTAACTGTCCTGACAGAAAAGTATTTGTCATTATTTTGTAACAACCTAAGATGCTTTGGTTCTCATTTAAGTGTTCAGTTATCGGTTAATGCTAATATTTATGCTAGAATTTGAAAGAAAATTCAGAATTTAGAATTTTAACCAGGAACTGTATTCCGCATGAGTATGCATCTTTCATGAATGGAATATCACGGCATGTGATTCATGTGTCAAAAGAGACAATTGTATTTGAGCCAAAATACTTTTTAATTTAATATCTAAGAACGGTACCTTGTTTTTTAAGACTTATTTTTTAATAACTTATTTTTTAAGACAATGATGTAAAATACAAAAGAAAATTGAAAGCAAAATCATAAAATCTAAAATAAACAATACTGTATTGACTTTCAGTAAATTGTTGTTACCTTGAAAAGCAAAAACGGAGCAATCGTATAAAGGATCACTTAACCAATATAATTATATTATTTTAACAAAAATACAGTAAATAAACAATTCTGGGATAAAATTATTTTGCCTATTTTTATCTATTGAAATGTATGGGATGATAATAATTATAATTATTTGTAAATTATAATAAAAAAAAATTGCGTTTTTTTACGTAGTGATGATCATCGTAGAACGGAATGCAAATCTGATTGCTTTAATAAGTATGAAATATACCTACATTGTGTGAAGCGCATTATACCCCAATTTAGGCTATTTTCACACTTTTTACTAGCTATAGTTTTTAAATCGACTCTCATTTATGTTTTTGTTAAAGACCCAATTTACAGTTACGGTGGCTGTTTATATCTCCCTTAAACAGAACCACAAAATTACTGCCAATATATACCTGATAATGTCAATATGTCGCCCAATAAAAGTCAACAAGCATCCCAACGCGCTCGTTATACAAAACTGTATAATTGACGACCGGTAAACAGCTGTCGTTTCAGATTATCCACACAAATTACATTTCACTCGACTTTATTTCAATTCATTCGTACCAAAATCGATGATATAAATTATGTGCTGCGGCAATAAAATTTAGGGAATACCATTTTATTTTGGTACACAACTTTTATTCAATTGCGTACATCACTAAATTTACACGGTAACATTTTCCTTTTAAAAGAGAAGAAATTATAAAAAATAAAATGTGACGATTTTACAGCTAAAATTCTATTGCAACAGGTAAATCATGTAAAAAGTAGCCATCATTAATTAGGTGTCTCAGTCTCATATTATTAGACAAAATATTTTATTTTAATGTATGAAACAATGGACTTTGTCTACTATTAACAAATTTAAAGAAAAACTGCTATGTGTCTAGAAAACTGTTATGAAGTATAGCAAATAGTAAAGTGTTACGGATCAACAGTTTTACGGATTGTATCGATGCGATGAATCGACAATTTTAACCAGTTATTTCTTGTAAACTAATAGCGAATTCGAACCAAATGTCACCTCGACCACCCTCGAGATGAGTGTTAGCAGTTGTGAAACTAGAGTAAGCACAAACATTTTTAAGTGTGTACACACTTGTAATTTTAGGGTCGACACACACCAAAAGCGCGTCGAAGCGCAGCGAATCGAAGCGCAGTTTCAGTGTCATATGAATTCCAACTCTATTCTCAGAACCATAATACTCATTATCGCATGAGAAACTCAAACGAGTCGCGCGGATGCCCGCGGCGCCGCGGGAATTCCGGCGAATTCCATAGTAGTAGTAGCGTAGAGTTTCTCATGCGATAATGAGTATTATGTTTGTGAGAATAGTTGGAATTTATATGACACTGAAACTGCGCTTCGATTCGCTGCGCTTCGACGCGCTTTTGGTGTGTGTCGACCCTTACAGAGAACATAATTACACTTTTTGACCTAGTCCGATTAACTCGAAGGTTCTGTGACTTTTCAATTGCGTCTTCAACTTTGAATACGAAACTTATACATTCTCGAGTCAAATATAGAATGTAAGTTTGTATTTAGCCTTTAAAGAACTTTATGAAAGTGCAATTTGCCAATATACTTACTACATAATTAAATTGCGCTTACTTTCGGCCCTTCTGTGGTGAATTGTGTTGAAATGATGTGAATTTAAATCCATTTTCCCCATGCCGATTTACACTTTTGTAAAACCCACTGATTTTCATTTTTAACATGATTTAAAAAAAAAAACCTAATAGAAAAAATATGTTGTCTTTTTTATGCCACCACGAAAATACTGATCATACCTAGTGACATTTTAACAACGTGGTTTAAATGTGATTTTGTTTTTTTTTTGTCTTTCTATGTAAGTAATATCCTTTTTTCTTAGTTACACATACGGTTATATTATAGATAGATAGATACAACTTTATTTGTGCACACAACTTAGGATATATTATTATGAGTACATTTTGAACAAAAGTTTAAATAACATTATATGCACAAGGGGCGGCCTTATCGCTTAACGCGATTTCTTCCAGGCAACCTTTGGATGGACATTAGTGTTAAAGATTTACAGAATGGTAGTTTAAGACAGAAATGAAGAAGGATTTAGCCCTCAATAAATAATAGGTATCATACTAAAATTTAATATACTATTTTTACTATAATATATAAATATATAATAATATAAACAATATAATATAATAATATATATATGTATATAAATGTATACATATACCAATATTAATACTACTTATATACATATAGCCCAGTGCCGATAATTTTTGTTTTAATATATTTAATAATTTATGTTGTTATAAAATTAAATAAGTATCATAGTAACAGTTATAAAACCACTTCGGGCACATCACCGGCAACTCTCTATGATTCTAACGTTATAAACACATTAGGTATTAAAATTAAAACACGTTAATGCGTAGTAAACTAATATTTGCATATTCAATGAGGTATTTATTTAACTTTATGTGAGTAAATACGCACTATTTAGGACATAAATCCATCCAGTAAATTGAATTCTACAATGAGGCATACAACAAAAATAGAATATGAATTTTAATACGCACACAAATGTAAAGTTTACTTAAAATAAGCAATAGGTTAATTTCTCATAATTTTACCGAGCAGACGTTCGGTCTAGTAAGTCATGTGCTGCCTATGTTTATGAAACACAGATAGTCAAATAGTAGTATTTGCTTGTCAAAGATTGTCATGCACCATTACACATGTATGGACTATCCAGTCGAGTTTCGATGAAATGTTTGTTAACCCTGCCAGCACAGTTTTGTGGAAGTTGTCAAGCAGCTAACGTTTAAGAGAGCACTCATTTCTCCGAACTTATGAGTGCGTACTCAAACTCTAGCCACATTTTCGAACACGCATATTTTACAAGCAAAATGTATTCACGGACACGAAAATTCATAAACATTTTCGATATTTTGGTAATAGCAGTTTTTCTTGGTATGAGTTTTACGATAATTTTATGAACATTTTGTACACATAATGTATTGAATTCAATAACTAAAATGACATTGGGCTGTACCTTACTTTGGTGTCGAATACATGTAATATCGTTATCAGATCGATGTAAACTAATTACAGTCCCCTGGCTATACGATATTTGGCGTCTGCGATACGCTGATCCTTTAAATATCAATAAAATGGCGCGGGCTATAAAGTTTATCGACAATATAATGTTCAATGCGGCAAGAAAGGTGGCTGATTGTTTCGGCATTAAAAACCTTGGTCACAGTACTAAAATAATTTGAATCGAGTATTTTGTAACCTAACTCGATATTTGCGCTAAAATGAACTTACTTAGATTTTTTACTCCGAAGTATCTGAACCAATTTTTATTAATTGTTTTCAACAGAAAATAACATTTTGATTGAATATGAAAATTGAATGATTTCATTCACTTTTAACAACCGTATCTGGTTAAAGACAGTAGAAGCAATCTAAGAAGCATAACAATCAATCATAATTATCTTCGCGAAGTCTAATTAAATATGGTTACCAACTAAGAAAGATTTTTGATTTGATTTATCATGCCGAGTAACTTATAATTAAATGTTTCTACTTACCACACATATTTAATACACAAGTGCTGTTGGAGTAATTCATTAATTTGTTAACTTTATTGTGATTGAAATTTCTAAGCCTTCTGTGTAGACCAAATGTATAGAACGCGACAGGTCACACTTACTCACGAATTATTTTTTACCGATATTTTGATCGATTTTTCAAGTAGAGGATGGCCAGAGCAGAGAACCCTCCGGTTCTCTGCTCTGGCCTCCTATTACCGGTGAACGCTAACAGGTGTTCAATGGACAAAACCGAAGAATGGGGCGATTTGCATTTATAACGAATCTTTTTATGATTCGAGTTGACTATTCGTAAATAGTTCTACTAATTAAAGTTAAATAATAAATTAATTTTCTTTTATTTGTACCTAATGTTTATCACATCAAAAGATTTAATTCGATTTGGCGTGAATCACCGGTTTTATTCCGGTCCTCACTGCTCTGTTGCATACTTAATTTAAAGTTTTTTTTTATCTGTCACCGAAAATTAGTCGTGAGCGTGAGCTCTTAAATTCTATAACGCTATTATCTCAGATGTGCGAAATAATTAGAGTGATTTTGGTAATATAATGTATTATTAAAAAGGTCATGAACTTTTGTTATTATTGTTAACAAAACTTAAAATCTTTGTCGACCCCAGTAGCCATCGGCAATTCGCATTCTATAATGTATTGAATCAGTGATGTCAATGTTAAAAAACCGGCCAAGTGCGTGTCGGGCCACGCGCAGTAGGGTTCCATAGAAAAATATTTTTAATTTTACTTTTTAACTAAATGGCGTCCTTCAGAAAGGAAATGTTTGTAGTACACGAAACCAGCTAGCACGTATGGACGAGATGTATAAATGTTGAGGAAGCGAAAGAAGTATGTAAGGAGCGAAGCACATGGCGTTCCATCGTCTCTGCCTACCTCCGTGGGATAAAGGCGTGATTTTATATATGTATTATGTATGTTTATTTATGTTTCAAGAATTTTGAACGAAATATTCTGAGTAACTGCATCTGACATTTCGGACCCCTATTCCTCTTGAACTAATGAAGTGAACTTATCCGCTATAGTTTTCCTTTAAAGTTCATTACATGTACTACCGACACAATTTTTTTCAGATTTTAGGATCCAGTAGTTTAGCTTTTAGAGGGGGGGGGACGCCCTACTCGAACAAAAATTTGCTCTTTAAAGTTAATTATCTCGCAAACGGATCCCTAAATCAAAAAACTGTCTTAGCAACCCCTAAACGTTTTTAAAAGTCCTATCTAACAATACCCCACACTATGGGGTAGGCGACAAAAAAAAAAAACATCCCTACTTTACATGTAGGGGAGCTACCTGAAAAAAAAATATTTTTCCAAATTTTACTCTACGACTTTCTTTGTTTAGTTAACATACATGTTTATGCAAAATTTCAGTTTTCTAGCACCAACGGTTTCGTCGCTATGCCGGACAGACGGACATGGCGAAACTATAAGGGTTCCTTGTAGGTACTACGGAACCCTAAAAAAGGAAAAATGTTAAAATTTCTTAACTGTCAGTTGCGTGTCAATAATTAACTTGTCTAATTCTAGGCTTCTTTCAGAGACCTGAAATGACTATGTATTACTTGGGAATGTCTGTATTATCTCTAAGAGATAGAGTGCGAACAGTTGTACGGAGTTAATTTCATATTGCCGCGACAATTTTTTTTATGTTACTTTTGCTAATGTATAATAATCGATAAACATAAATGAGCGGTACGGTCATAATATTGTATACTTTGTGTGTGTGAAATGTATGTTTTGGCAGGAGTTATTCCTTGTAAGAGCGTCGTTATTCTTGAAAGAAAGTATAAAAGCAAGTAAAATATAAAAAAAAAAAAGTTTTTTTTTTTTATTAAGTTATTAGAATATTTAAATGTACATAATATTTTTGTTGTAATAAAATATTTATTTAAGTAAAATATTATGCTTAACATTTTGCGACTTAAAAAACTTAAGAGTTACTAGCTAAGACAAGTAAAAAAGGTGTCTCCTAGGAATTTACTGTCGTAAATTTTAGTCTGCCGAACTTTCTTAACAGTTATATCTTAACAAAAACTTTAATTATACAAACAATCACTGTCAGATCGTCTAGTTATTATTTCTGTCAAAGTATGCGAAGTTGTTACCGTGTGAACGTTGGAGTCGTGTGACGTCAGAGCAATTGTCGATGGTCTGTTAGTGTTGTACCCGCGGCGCGACGCCGCGCCGTTCCCATGGAAACGTTTTCGCATATACACGTCACTTTGTACTCTTTCTATTATTACCGATACATTCCTCGCAATTATAACATCTAATCAGCTTGTGGAGATTGTATGTAATTAAGTTCTGCTAGGTACGGTGGCTTCGATCGATGTTGTTAGTGGGATAGAAACAGATAAGTATAGATTCTATAGTTATGTTAGCCTCACAACCACCTCTGAGAGGCATTATGAGTTATACGAGATATATTTTGTCGCGTTTTGTCAAATTTCTGATTGGGAAACACGACGACAATGCGACAAAATCTATCTCGCACTCGTTTTGCTAGCCCAACTGGTGTATTCATAAAATAACTTTAATTATTTAAACTACGTAGGCACTGAGTACATAATTGACAGAAGCATGTTTTAATGGTCAATATTTGTCCACCTGGGCGAGTTAAATGAGGACCAATCTAACTGTTGTAAGAGCACTGGAGGACTTAAACATCTGCATGCGAAATACTGTCTGTAAACCTGGCTATAGCTACTTCATGGGAATTTGTATTTTCCTAAATAAAGATATTAATGGATTTGAAAAATGTACAATTGCACATTATGGTTACACATCAAACAAGAACTAAGTAAATTACCAATATGTATAAGATATATGGTCTCGCATTGTATTGTATAGCAATTGCTATTGATTATACCTTATAAGTTGTAAGACTAAACATGGTTATTTTCTTACTTCTTCTTCGTCGTGTCGATGGCTGAGTCAAATTTTATTTCGACTTGCCATCGTGGTGAAAGGATTAGCCAATTCACTTTTAAGAACTCGCGAATTGCCCAGGATGCGCCGGACGTAGGGAATCGTTGTGTACGTCACTCGGGGAGGCTCCTTTCATGCGTCCCCTTTTTCTTTCTAAATATAAGATATAACAGGACCATGTATATTTGTTGTTGAGATGACATCGGGAGTGTCGCGTGTCGTGATCGAGTTTGTACGAGTGCTGCATAATAGCACAGTATAAATATGTACATATTTATACTGTGATAATAGTGTATAATAATGACCCGTCGCGTAGGTAGTAAAAGAGTGCAGAAGAGGGTAGATCGGTTCGTCTGCCAATAAAACTATTTTCACATTACCCGCAAAGTCTAGTGTTTAAGTTTTAGTTTTATCGCTCGCTACAACAAATATACATAGTAAATAGCCCGTTATATCTAATGCCCGTTATATCTAATATTCAGATTATATCTACTGGAAATGAGGTACTGGCATATACGGGGTGGATGCGACATAGCGACATTTATTGAAACCACACCTTCTATACATGGTAAGTATCAATTTCCACCGTATAAAAATTCTCTGGCGAAAAAAAAAAATCAAGTTCTCCGAACAATTTGAACATTGCGATCGTGCAATTTGTTCGGAAGACGTGGATTTTTTTTTTCGCCAGAGAATTTTTTATCCGGTGGAAATGCATACTGGCCATGTATAGAAGCTGTGGTTTCAATAAATGTCGCTATGTCGCATCCACCCTGTATATCATAGAATAATATACAAGAGCGATAAAGATTATGCCATGGTTCGTTCGACAGAAGTCTATCATGTTAATATTTCTTTTGTCTACCTCTGAGAGACCGACAACAGTACTGTGGATGACGATCTGTCTCGAGAGTACTAAAGGACCTCCTTGGCTACGGCTAGCTGAATACTGTTTATGAACTTAACTGTATTTCAACAATGCGTCTAGGCAAATCTTGATGAAGTTTATTTAAAGATCTATGGATATGGTATCTATTCTAATATTATAAAACTGATGATTTTATCTGTTTGTTTCGTGAACGCAATAATCACAGCAACTCTTATTACGAAATGAGTAGTTCTTCTTGTAAAATAGGATAAAAAAACACCGGCTTAACGCAAGTAAAAAATAGTACGGTTTTATTTACAGATTTATCAAATAAATAAAGAGCCCAAAAGATAAAGAAGGTAGCGAGCGAGTAGTGACGAAGCCTTATCCAGTGGTCAAATATTTGTTCACCTGTTAGTTAACATGGACAGTCCTCTGGTAGGGAATCTTTTTGTTATGAAAACACTTGAAAGACCAGCAATAATGTATTCGTAGGTATAGACTGTGAATCTAGAATTGTGTCATAACACAAAATAACATAACATCTTACCTATATTACCCAGAAGGGTGTGGCAGAGCAGAGGTGTACAATACCCTCATTTCACCTGTTATGTTTAGATCCCATGGGATAGTGGTTTCACTTCCAACTCTGTAGTCTGTACTACTATTGAGTTTTTCTGACGGAAAGTTCACAAATAACACTACTCGAACTCAAGACATTGCAGTGAGAGGTGCATACGATAACCACTAGACCAACGAGGTAGTTTACAAGTTAATTGGGTAAAAGTATTTATATATAATTTATTTACATATTTATTATACAATGATTATTATATAAGCTCACAGTCTTCCACCAAACGCAACATAATGGAAAAACATGAAAAAAAAATATAAATTAAATACAGTAAGAATTTAAAATTAAACTTTCTAAAATTAAATTAAATTAAATAAAAAAATGCAATTATATAAAAGTAACAAATATTATTAAAATAACTTATAGATCCAATATTATATAAAGTATTCAAATAAAGCATAATTCCAATTAAATTATATTATAATTATTATTATTTAACTAACTAATAACTAATAAGGTATACTGCTGCCAATGGATAATGTCTCAATATACCGCGAATTTATAGTATCAAGCTGTTTCAGCATTTCGTTTAAGCATTTCTGGTATAAGATGGTCGCACATTGTATAGGCTTGCCGTGGAATACGAGACCATCTTATATTGGCAATGTATAGCTTGATATGTCGCTTTTTTACGGGATATAATCCCACCCACACGCCCACCACTGTGACTCCTGTGACGCCAGGATCTACAGCGGTAACCAACTGAAAGGCACCGTGCATGACACATGGGCATTCCCAGGAAGAGTTAAATTGTCTTGGAACCCGAAACAAATTTAATCAGAAGTATATAGTTGGAGTTGGAAAGTATGTAATGTTGTATGTATGTTGATAATATCAACATACATACAACTATGTAGCTGTGTACATTATCAATGCTTGTTTATTCTAAAGATGAGATTCGCATGTAGAGTTTCAAACGATCCATGTTCAGCAACCCGTTTCAAAAAGTTCAACTGCATCCGGCGCGGCGTTTATATCTCAATTCAGTTCATAAAGATACAATCAATATCATTATTTGACCCTATCAATCTTCAATCTCAAGGAAATCGCACAATACAATGTTATTAATTAAATACCAATTGGACGCTATCAAAAGGTAATTTACGATATATATCCGGTCTAGAAAATCCGTGACCTATCGGTAAAGTACGGTGCAGATCAGATAGCGGAAAGTAGTGTTGTATGCCATACGAATAAGTAGATACGTATATTCGTATTCGTGGAAAGGGTATCGTGTCTACTTTACAACAACAAAATACTTAGATATTTTATCTTTTATGGATGTCAAAATATTAAATAAGAAAAACAAGAGTTTATGTACCTACATATATTGCAAGTCTTTTAAATAAAATCAACTACATCAGATTAAAGTAATACTAGGAAAGTAAAAAAAATATTAGAAGTTGAAACAGTTCTTGAACCCACGGCTATTGGGTACCGTCCAACCGCTCTGCCACCTAAGCTATCCAACTCTAGCTTTACGTCCACAAATTAGTATTAGGTTGGTAAGCATAAATTAAAAAAGTATTTATTAAAAAATAATACTGTGTGTGCAACAGTCAATCTGATAACGTACTGTTAATATAAATGGGTTAAATATTAAGTTAGTATTAGAAAACACAAATCTTTGTCATCTAAGATAAACTTTCGAATAATATGTGCCATATTACACGTAAATAAGTTAACACTAAGAGCCTATTTTAATAAAGCTGACGGTTTGGAAATGTTGTCAAATTTGAATAAAGAATATGAGTTATTGACTCTTTGACGTCCAAAAAGTGTTAAATTTCTTAGATTGTCACAATTGGCATTCTTAATAGGCCCAGATATTCGCTGCATACAAACTATATGAATCCGTTACATCACTAGTATTACAAGTAACTAGCAGCTACCAAAGAGGTTTATACCCTTGAATCCAATCAAATTATGATTAAATTAGAACATCGTCACCACCTGGGTGGCCAAAGAGATTACCAGTAAATTCTTTTACATGTACATATGGCTACCAATCAACCTATACATTGCCAATATAAACTGGTCTCTCCGCATTGCACGGTAAGCTTATATATACGAGATCATCTTATACTGGAATTGTATAGTTTGATGAGTAGCCATCTGTATACATAGACGTCGATAGCGGCATCCAAGTGATAAATTGCTAATAACATGCTAATATAATGACACTGGTAATTTATCACACCATTAGGGTTTTTGCTGGGCAAAAACTAGTTAGAAGCTGATAACGTTACACGCTAATACAGTTAGTACAGGGTGTGAGGTTGCACGCTATAGAATACATACATATACAGAGTATACATATATTGGACACCGCATACGATAAGTTCGGCCTCAACACAAGATCATTATTCAGAGCAGCCGTCTCTAAAGTAAAAATAGCCTTAATGATCGCCGACCTCCGTTAGGAGATGGCATTTGAAAAAGAAAATACGTTGTAGGTGCAGTGGACAGTCGTAAGGATTCTTATGACATCTATTACTGTTGTCAGAAAGGGAATAAGGACAAGTATTTTATTTGACATCAATTACAGGAAACGCGTATGATTATTATTATTATTTAGAAATAAAGAAAATAATTTTAATTCCAGCACAGATCTTAAAACTAAACATACAAAAAAATAATAACAGAATAAAAAATAAAAAGGGAAAATAAATTATATAAATAATACAGTCAAAAGTTACATCCATCATGAGTATCCGTGCAGGAATCGGGATATCGCTCAGCGTTATCTTTACAGCGCTTGCATTGCTGCAAGACTCCGCAAAGCGCTGGTATTCAGCGATACCCCACGCCGAAACGCCAGACGTTCATCGCAGTTATAAAAAAAAATAAAATAAAAAAAACAAATAAAAAAAAATAAAATAAAAAAACTAATTAAAAAAAAGAATATTCTTAACTCAAAGCGTATTCTAAATATTATAATTATGTACTAATTTTTTTCAAAGAAAAAGGAACCGCCTTCAAAATCTCAAAAGTAAAAAATAAAATATTCGCTAAACTTTGCTTACCTTTATATTAATTTGTTTAAAACAATAAACCCAAATAATTATGTAATACCAATTAATTATATTTTTTTGAAGTCGGCGCCAAATTACAAAATCAAATACCAATTAAAACCGTATTTACCGAATTAATTGTTGAAAAAATCACAAAATCAAATACCAATTAAAACCGTATTTACCGAAATAATTGTTGAAAAATCATAAAATCAAATAACAATTAAAACCGTATATTTGCCGAAATAATTGTTGAAAAAATCACAAAATCAAATACCAATTGAATTGGTATTTGATTTTGTAATTTGGCGCCGACTTCAAAAAATATAATTTATTGGTATTACATAATTATTTGGGTTTATTGTTTTAAACAAATTAATATAAAAGTAAGCAAAGTTTAGCGAATATTTTATTTTTTACTTTTGAGTTTTTGAAGGCGGTTCCTTTTTCTTTGAAAAAAATTAGTACATAATTATAATATTTAGAATACGCTCGAGTTAAGAATATTCTTTTTTTAATTAGTTTTTTTTTTTTATTTTTTTTTTTTTAGTGTCTTAGTTTTTTAGATTTAACGATGGGGTTAGGAAGAAATACTAAGGCATCATTACGCATGAAACACAATAGAAACAATCAAAATAATCAAAAAATTCTTTCTGAGATCTTCATGATCATAAGTTATCACTACGATAATAACAAATGTGCTGAAACGTAAGCCCCGTCCAAACCTAAGCAGAGCTTTCGGTACTTTAAGGGTAGGTAAGTAGGCTGTCTCTGCTTACCCTTCAAAGCATACACAGGCATGATGTTATGTTATGTAGTGGTGAAAACAATACATAGATACACGATTGCACAAAACGTGGTTCATTAGCTATTCGTTTTTGAAGAGTTCCGTTGCCTGTCTCCAAAGATCTTCATCAGATTCTGATAAATTATATACTAAAACCTTCCTTGAAACACAAGGATTAAAATACCGAAAACTGCATTTGAAATCGGATCAGTAGTTTCCGAGAAAATCGCGAACATAAAAAGGTGACATACATACATACATACGGATCGAATACAGAACCTCTTTTTTTTTTGAAGTCGGTTAAAAACATATAATATATAAAACATAATTGAGTCTTCGAGGGTGTTGACGAGCGGTCTTCACTTCTAGTTTTTTAATGATTATTATATTATTACCTGTAAGTAGATTTAACCGTTATTTGGACCAGCCTTTGTGCTAAACTAATCAAACTAAGATGAGGCCGCTTTTTAAAATTCAAGTGACGTCTAGCAGTGTCTATGGCTGGTCGGTGCCGATCAATACCATTATGTATCGATCAAGATCTTTATGACTCAAATGCGCTGACACGCATAAAATAAAATTCACCTTTAATATGAATTAGACTGTTATTAGTGTAGCACAAAAACATTAAGAAAAATATGGTATTTTTGTAACATTTATTTTTCTTCAGGGCAAACAATTAAATTTATAAAAGTAACGCTGTTAAATTAAGCCAATTGAATTAGAACTTATAAAAACAATACTAAGAAACAGTTGAAAAAGATATGGGACCGGCAGGATTTGAACCTGCGACCTTACTGCACACCGGGCAGCCGCTTCAGCTATCCAGCTACGGTCGCCTCTTACCAGAACTTCTTTACAACATTTGTGCTGAATGTAACTTCGCCATGTTGGTTTGTATCCTACTTAAAATAGGAACAAATGGATGAACGTGACGTCACGAAATGACGTATCATACAGTTGAGAAATTTAGGGTTCTGGTAAGAGGCGACCGTAGCTGGATGGCTAAAGCGGCTGCCCGGTGTGCAGTAAGGTCGCAGGTTCATAGTAAGGTCGCCGGTCCCATATCTTTTTCAACTGTTTCTTAGTATAATTTGCTAAGCATAGCTAAATGCTATAAAAATAATCAATCAGAATTTATAAAAACCACTAATCAAAAGGCCTAAACTTGAAAATACAACCAGTTCTTAATGAGTTATAGTTATAGTATCTCTTTTTTTTCACTAAGTTCAACTTCCATATTAAAAACAGATGACTTTAAAAAAAGATATTACCATACGGATACCTGAATTAATTCACTTTAAAATTAATTGATTAGTCTGGTAAGATTCAAAACAGGGCGGAAAAGGAATAACTACTGCAGATTAGTAGAAAAGCATTTCGTTTTATCTAAGGGCTTGCCGACGTGATTCGAATATTATTCATTAACGCAGGACTAACTAACATTCCTGAATAAGAAAGCAGTAGGACGAAGGAGTACGTATAGCCCAGTGCCGATAATTTTTAAAACCAAAAAAAATAATAGTAGGATGAAACCAATTAGAAAAAGAGGAGAATATTATAAAAATTAAAGGAAAAATAATTTACGGACGATCTGAGGTCGGGAAGGGGAAGAGGGGGGGGGGGGTTAAGGGTAAAAAACGGTTTTTCTCGATTTCCGGCAAAACTAAAAGTCCTTAAAGTCGAAAAATAAATATTGTTTGTAAAAGATAAAAATAAACAACCAAAAACTTGGTTTTTTGAATATTTCACATAAATTTTGAGGTTATATGAAAAAAGTGTAGGTAAATACAAAAGTTTTAGATCTTTTATTACCAATAACTTTGCCAGTCGACTTTTTTCCATATGACTTTTAGTTTTGCCGGAAATCGAGAAAAACCGTTTTTACCCTTAAACCCCAGCCCATATATATTAATATACGACCGGATGGCGGAGTGGGTAGTGTACCTGCCTGCGACGCCGAAGTCGTGGGTTTGATTCCCACTTAAGACAAATCTTTGTGTGCATGAACATGGGGGTTTGTCTTAGTCTGTGGGTTTCTATGTATAATATGTATGTATTTACAAAAGAAAAAAAATATATGTATTAGTATCAGTTATTCTAGTACCCATAATACAAGCTCTGCTTAGTTTGGGACTAGATGGCGTTGTGTGTGAGTTGTAAAATATTGATTTAAAAAAAAATATGATATACAATACGTTTTTTTTTGTTAGTTACACTCATTACCTCTACAGCTTACGATTCGCTCATAAATAATCCAATCCTTTTTAACGTCAGCTACGTTAGATATAACATGGGGTTATGGGTAGGCACAAAGGGTTTTGATACACCTACTTTTCAGCAACACAACAATCCTAGTGTTTTGTTAACCGACTTCTAAAAAAGGAGGAGGTTCTCAATTCGATTCGTATATATATGTTGCTTTTTTTTTATGTTTGTTTACGGATATCTCCGTCATTTATGAACTGATTTTGATGATTATTTTTTTTGTTGTCAGCATGTCGTGATCTGATGATGGGATCTTAGAGAAATCGAGGGCAACCATATAGGCATATGTAATGTTTTTAGTGTGTTTTTCAAAGCTACACCAGTATTTACGTATTTTTATGTGGATGAGCTGATGATGGAAGGTCAACTCCTCAATGGTTAGGAGTTAAAGGATAATTCTTTCACTACTGTACACATATTCAGACTGCTAGTTATGATGTCAAGTGAGCTGTTGGAACGGAGATATTTCAAAGGTGGTCCCATTGTCAGCATGTCATGATCTGATGATGGGTATCCCAGAGAAATCAGGGGCAACCCTCATATTTTATTAATCGAGGCCAGGATTTACACTTGGTCGCTATAATTTTATGTGGTTGAGCTGATGATGGAAGGTCAACTCCTCAATAGTTAGGAGTTAAAGGATAATTCTTTCACTACTGTACGCATATTCCTACAGCTAGTTATTGTGTCAAATGAGCTGATGATGGAAGGTCGTGACCCTCAATAGTCAGGAGAAAGGATTTAATTCTTGTTTATTATTAATAAGTTTTCCGTCTCAAGTAACCGTCGTCTCCTCATTCGAGAAACATTCTTGCTCGGTCTACCCATCACTTAAAATCGTAAAATAAAATAATTTTTAACAAAAAAAAACCGACTTCAAAAAGTAGGTAAACTAAAAAGCAAAAAATAAATTTACTTCGCACAAAATAATAATTTTTTTCATTTAGTTAAATAGAAATTATTAAATAATTATTTTATAATTCTGAAGTCGGTGCCAAGTAAACAATTAATAACTCTGTATAGATAATATCAATCGTTCTAACAACATTTTTCTAACTGAATATTAGTTATATTTCTGTGGTAAGTACCAATACTGGGCGACCGCGCACTAGCACAACTACGCCTCCCTTTTTGAGTGAACTGTAAATTGATATTGTAGAAAGGTTGTTTTTACTTGCCACCGACTTTAAAACTGATACAATACCGATAAAATAATTATTTAATAATTTCTATTTATCTAAATGAAAAATCGTATTATTTTGTGCGAACTAAATTTATTTTTTGCTTTTTAGTTTACCTACTTTTTGAAGTCGGTTATTTTTTTCTGATAAAATTTCAGTCCATCAGCAGTTAGAACCCAGTAACAAGCGCTCAGGTCAGAAAATGCCTATGTAGATCTATAATCGCCAGCGTCTAAACGTTCATCAAAGTCAAAGGCATAGCTTATCAATTATAATTCCTAACACAGTAATCATTAATGTTCATGAATTGCTACTAGACATAGCTAAATAATGTTCAACAATTAACCAGTACAACCAGCGTCTATGCCCGGCGCCTAGGGGTTTCCTAGCCAACCACTGTAATTTTTACAACCATACTTGCATGAACAACTCAATTCCCAACCTTAAATATAGTGTCATAAGTCATAAATTGCCAAATCAAGTCAATAATACTTGACCAATATAATTAGAGTACATGGACGTACAGGATACGTTCGTATTTAAGGTCTAATTACATTGGTTGGGGATGTGATGTGTGTACTTAGTCAAATACGAAGGAGTTTGAAGTAATGGCTGTAGGCAGTCGTTATCTTCGTATGAGAAATCAATAGATACATCTGAACACCGCAGCTTCCGGAGGCGGCTCGTAATGCTATCTTATGAAGGGATAAGGTTTAAGAGGAAAATACGGCATTGGGGAGGGTTCCCACTGCCATATTTTCATACTAACGGAGTTTGGTGACATCATAACATAACAGTGTCATCAAAGGTGTGTCAGAGGTGTACAACACCCACATTACCTCTGTTATACTTAGATCCATGGGATAGGGGCTCAGCCTATCGCCATCCACCGGGCACAATTCCAACTCAGTGCTGTTACTGAGAAATTCACTGCCCGACCCAGGATTCGAACCCGAGATCTCGCGGTGAGAGGTGCATAAGCTAACCACTTGACCATCTAGGCAGTAGTTCAGAGAAAAAAATGCATAACTACCAGAATATTATTGAAATCGCTATGCGATCTAAATTGTACTTTGCTGTGGTTGTGAAGAATATAATTGCTATTATTATTTTTTTTTAATAATAAAAATATTTATTTTCTCTATCACAAATTGTTAAAGAAAATACATTGCATGTTGTACAAATAGAGACTGGTGTCTGATTTAGGAGTATTACTACCAGATTTGTCATATTTCGTTAACAAACAAGACAATAATAGTTTAAACTTAAGTAATAATAACAATATTAAGAAATGTTAATGGTAAATCAACGTTTGTGAGTGAGTTTGTGACTATTTATAAAACCGTCATCGCGAAGTGAATCTTCTGTACAAAAACTATGAAGTATTCTGTGTCAATATTAAAAACACACAAGACTCGCACGTGTCTGCACATAAACACAGTATAAAATCGTAGGTATAAATCCAAATGTCATGTTATTCGACGATAATTTCACTTGACTATATCAATCAGGCTCTAGATTCGAGATATTACTGCAATCGGACTTCCAAGTGCGGGCAGTAGATACGGATAAAGTTATTATGAAGGCTTTAAGTATTAGACAGAATATGCAATGACAAAACTGGCAAAACTGTCCGTATTTATTTTTGACTAGCTGACCCTACAGACGCTGTCCTGTGTGAACTATGAATACATCCTGTTTGACGATATTTTGCAACACGCATTCTGTCTATGTTATGTTAAATTCCATAAATAACATTACAAAATTATATTGTCAAAAGCGATAATGATTTGCTAATGTAGTCCACATTAGCAAATGTAGTCCACATTAGCAAATCATTATAAAATTTATTTGTCGCGCAAATTTCTATTATTACCTAGACTAACAACAACAGGGTGGTTTTTTTTTTTTTTTTTTCGTATTACGCCCACAGTGAACGAACGTGTAGTCCACCTGATGGTGAGTGGAATACAGCCCATAGAGATTATAGATGCGTCGCTGCAGCTGAGGACTACGGTGGTATGCCTCATGTGCCAGTAATTTCAGGGCCTGATCTCCCCACCAAACCGGAACACAGTAATGGAAGCACTACTATTTGGCGGCAGGTTAAAGGTGAGACGATGGTGCTGCCGCCCTCGAGCTCATTCACGAGAGCTCTACCACCAGTAGTAGTGGTGGAGGTCCGATGGCTGTCGCTGCACGTAAAATACTGATATTTAGCTTATTCCGATAAACTAGAAATTAACCAAATGTGAGTTAGAAATGGCAAACAACATGTTGTTCGCCTTTGCTCAAACACATGACTGTCATTAATATAGCTCCTCGCGAATTTCTCCGCGTAAAATGAGATAAAAGATATGCCTGCTGTAACTTCCGTTCGTAAAAGTAACTTTAAAAGTGTGCAGCATAGTTTTATGCATTAACGTTAACAGATACTTAAACACAACTCATGACCTCAGTACAACAAAATTCACTATATAATTTCCATTCGTCTTTTAGCCCGTAAAAGCGGTAAGAATAACTGTCACAGCTAAACGCCTGTCTACTCATGTGCCTGTACCATATAATTGAAAAACTTATGCAAATGCCTCAGCTCGTCTTTGACCATATCCAGCTTAGCTATCTGTCACTTCTACAAACCATAGGCTAGCTAGGAACTTCATACTAAGTACCTACGTCAAATAAGCAGTTGAATAATCATGAAGGCATAAATTCCTCTGATGAAGGAATATACTATGGATATGCTGTAAAAAAATGTTAAATGAAAAGTCTAAATCTGAGCTAATAAGGATAGTGTCATCTTTGTCTAGCATATGTTATTAAAGAGAGATAACTATATGATTATCTGTTCTTCTTAGTTGCAATTTCGTCTGTCATTTTATTTGCGTGGTCGATCCGCCATTTTAGTCTGCCGTCGTTGACTGCTATAATTGGACAATTGGTTTGAATGTAGTGTTGTAATCAAACATCTTATCGATGTTTTTTTATAATACTCTTATAAATGTATTTTGTTGTGCACAGATTATCTGAAAACGAAAATAGAAAAAGAATTTGGTTGGAAGCCATAGGACAAGAAAATTTAAGAACAAATGTTTTAGAGAAGATATTGGTTTGGACATTTTAATGAAAGTGCATTTAACAAAACTCTTGAAATCGTAAGACTTAGAGATGATACAGTGCCATGTCTGTTTCAAAGAGTAAGTACCTATCTAGTATATTTTGTAATTCAAAACAAATACATAATGCTTAACAATCCACGCAGCATTACCCTATCATTATCAAGTCATCCGAGAGCTAATACACAAGGCATTGGGTCTCATTCAACAGATATTTATTGATTACATCCAGTTAAGTTTTTCTCTACTTCGTAAACATAATAATTATCATTAGTCAATGTTTCGTCATAATTATAATTTCAGGAACAATCTTCAGATCAGCACCAACCTTCATCGTCAAATAATGCTGAATATTCCTCAGGCAAACAGCATAGTTTGGTATGTGATGTTTCCAATTAATTCAAATATTGCAAGAATATAAAATAATGCTCACAGAATTGATTAAACATAATATGGTTGATATTATTGTTTAGGGCTATGTACTCAAAGTAGTCCCTATGTTACAAGAAAAGTTTCAAGCCAGAAGAAAAAAAATAAATGCCTCAATGAATCTGTCTGTCGACAAAAAATAAAAATGGCAACACTTCAAGAAATCACTAAAGACCTTAAGATGGCAAACAGTTTTCATGTGTAACCATTACACATGAAAACTGTATAGCATTGGAACAATGCAGGTATCTAAAAACAAAGGCTTACCTTTAGAAAGGCAATACAGTGAGGAAGCCATAAATAAGTATTTGTTAATGTAAATGAAAAGTATTGTGCAAACTATGAATTTACATTTCAAATATGTTATAAAAAAAAAATACAGAAATATTGTCTTTTCGAAATTATCATAACAACGTTATTTTATTCCGCAAGGAATGAAAAAATTACAGGCTGTACATGAATATAATTATAATAAAATAAAGACGTTTCCTCTATCTTATTTGGTTTTATTTATAAAATCCTGCATTCCCCCCAAACATCCAGATATCCTAGTAAACGAGCAATTCTTATGCAGGACGACTTATTTATATAGGTCAGTACTGGAAATGTAATTATGAATCATGATCTCTAAAATACCGTTTTGTGGTTTAAATACCGACTGCCCCATACATATCGATTTAAATGACCCACCCTGTATATGCCCGGACGATCTGGAAAACGGCTCAACGATTTTGATGTAGGTTCCAGAAAATGGACATTTTGGACCAAAAATAAGAGTATCCATTTTGACATTATTTCCAGCTTTGACTGTAAAAGCATCAGTATAACCCAGACAATCCGCTGAATATCGTCAATAATTTATTTAGGTTATTGCGTGTGTGCAGCGAGTCTAAGAAACGAATGTCCGCGTCCGTGGCGTCACGCTTACGCATGCGCCGCCGTCCTTGTTCATTTGTCATATCGACAATCGAGGGGTAAAATATACTGTGGTACAACACTAGTCAGCCATTTTACTTGCCGTAGGTATGCACGTTTTTTTTGTAGGTAAGGCAGTTCCATATATTTCCTTGTTCTGAGATAAATTCCATGGCAGAATTTTTTTAATTTTTTTTCCCTTACCATAAACATTTTGTGAACTATTCCTAAAGACTAAAATCAATTGATACAATTTTAAGAAGAGAAATAATATACCGAACCGCAACGAAGAAGCTCAGATATTATATACTATGCACAATTGTACACACGGGCACATATCAAGCTGTACATTACCGGTAGGTATAAAATGGTCAGAAACTGTGCAGTAATTCAAATTCGCTTGCAATGCAAGACCACATAATACTGGTAATGTATACCTTGACGTGTAGCCTTGTATGCCTGTAATCCATCAAGAAAACTTACAGCTAACCTAAGCAGGCCCATAAAACTTACACATCCGGTGTCTAAAGCGAAAACAATGGTTTTCTATTAAATAAGAATAGTTTCCTTGTTATTAAATCTTAGCCATCTCCTATTGTTGCAAAGGTTTGAGTGATTGTTCCCTCGAAGAACGCATTCCATGCCGCAAATTACTGTTTCTTTACTACAATCGGTGTACCGTGTGTCATTGACGAACACTAAAACTGAAATTTAATCATCCTTGAATTGGTTCGTTTTATGTCTTTTGTCTATTGACTGCAGCTTGTGAGTACAATAAAACAAAACTCCGTGGTTTGAAAGGAAATTCTTGAAGAGTATTTATAACAAACAGTTAATATTCAAAGTCCGTTACAAATGTTCAAGTTCTCTCGCCTCGTCCCACCAAAACAATTATCTAAAACGGGCACGCTAAGATTCGCAGCGATTAAGGAAACCTATTAGCGCAGAGGGATGGATCACAACAATAAATCGACATCTGTGAAGGAGATATGAGGCAATATTTCAAACTTCAGTGTTAATATGTTAGGAGCTGTTCTTGGGAATGATTGACTACACGCCAGACACCGGGTTAAATCGACAAGGTGGGTGTCTGCGAGCCCACCGCAGCGCAAGTTTGTCACTGTCATTAGATCGTCTCGTCTTAAGGTGTGGGTTTGAGGGCGACTGCACGCAGCAGCACTACGTATTGCCGCGGTACTACTCGTTTCTATGCATGTCATCGTCATTCGGCTTGTAGTCTAACGGATTCGACTGAATATAAGTATTATCTATACATAGAGCGACAGCAGCTATGTCGTCTAACCCAGTTCGGGCCGATATGCTTTTTGATAGACTAGTTGTTGCACCAAATTGTCATAAATGTTAATTTGACATCCGGGATCGACCATTTCACGACCGACCACACTAAGTTTTGCTTAACTTAATAGATGATGGGTTCGCACGGCTTTGTATTAGCCAGAAACTCCTTGATGTTCATGTATTTTAATGCTTAACCTTCCGCAGCTAGCATCACCTCATCTGCTGCTCAAAAAAGGGGCCGAGCGGTAGACGACATATTCTGTAACTAAACTATCAGAATCAATTAAAACACGGCTGTGTTGCTGCCGTCTGCTGTTAGGTTCGAAATCATGACTGCATATAGTACGTCACATCACCTGCTTGTTGCAAAGTAACCTTGCGTGCACTCGGTTACAAACTCGCACCTTAACATTATCACGTCTTTTCTATTAAATACCGTTTTTTTGAGTTTAAAGTGTGATCTTAACAGTTACGTCAACATTCACCTGCTCATAATACTGTTTCGAACTAGAAGAGTCAATAGTATCGACTCGTGCCAACACTTGGACGGGTGAAATGCACACAGCAGCTTAGGGATTTTTATAAATGTGTGCATTGCTCGATAACTATTCGTTTTGAAAATGTTTATAAATAAGAATTGTACGCTATGGTGCCCATTTCTGCTGCCAGAACAGCGAATTAGTTAAGAAGTAATAGTTGTTGTAGAACTAACTCGCCTCTCACCGTGAGGTCTCGGGTTCGATGCTCGGGTCGAGCAAAGTGTTATTTGTGAACGTTCCGTCAGGAAATTTACAATAGCAGCACGGAGTTAGAAATGTGCGCGTTGGATGGCGATAGGCTCACCCCCATAACAGGTGTTGTACACCTCTGCCACACCCTTCTAATATAGGCGTGATGTTATGTTATTTGTAGTAGTAGTTTATTTAGTAATAGGGTCACAATCCCCTAAAAACCCTGAAAATCAATTTAGAGGCAGAAAATTTCTTGCACTAAACACTTTCGTGTCTAGAGACTTTGTTTTCCCCCTGGTAACGTTCACTCACACTTCACTGGGATGGCAATACAAGTTGTCTTACTTCGTATAAGATACAGCAATAAGTTTTTTTAGAGAAGTATAAAGTAATCTTCACAAATACGTGCAATCATCAACTTTTTATGGACTGTTACACTGTCTTGTTTGGCGATTTTTAACTGTCAATCTTAACACGTATGTGAGATAACTGTGAGTACACAGCCGAAAAACGGACTCCCAAAAAACGGAATCAGGTTACTTTACACATTTTTACACTAAAAACATGAACAAGTTTCTTAAATTTATAAGATAAAAAAAATCTTCACTTTTAAGTAAATAGCAGTTAATATGGACCGTTAACTATGAAGAAACAGTGTTTTATTTCTACAGTTGTAACTCGTTACCGCACCAAATTCTTAAATCATGTTATAGACATCTGTCATCATGTTTTAAATTAAGGCAGTGTTATAACATCAACGGGTCAACATCGATTGTTTTAATATCATTATAATAGATAATAATGAAAGAAGGAAAAACAATTTGATTTATGTGTTAATATAATATTAGAACCCATAAATTTGTCATCATCATCATTTATTTATTTATTTATTTATTTATTAAACTTCATACACACGTGTATATTGGCGGACTTAATGTAATTTAGCCTTTCGTAGTCCACTGCTGGACATAGGCCTCTCTCAATTTGCGCCACAACACCCGGTCCTGCGCCTTCCGCATCCAGTCTCCTCCAGCGACCTTTTTTAAATTTGTCACTTACGTCCATAGAAATATATACTATAGAAATGGCTTGTCCGAACAAATTGCCCTTCAAATTTGACATTATGAATAGCAGGATCAGTAACGCCATCTGCATTGAACTACCATGTGACAATTCATAACAAATACTTTTTTAAATTACCAAAAATATTCTCTTGAACGCCTGCGGCATAGTTCAACTAAGCGCAGTAAGTCATGTCACGCGGATATTCACGATTAAGGAATATGGCGTCGGAACGAAAAATTTTAGCATAAAATTGATAAAATAATGTAAAGAGGTGGATATAATAAGATATTTGTGACTTACCGGTGATATGTAATACCATAATCTTTTTTGTTATGTTTAATTTGGTAGTTCGTACAACTTTTCAGTGCACAATTAGGCATTTTGTCGTGTTTGACCGCTCACGGAGGCAGCCAACCACAGACAATTTCACTACGCGCTTTTTGTAGTCTGATTGACTCCAAAATGGTTCAGTTCATTTATCGCGCGTTAGCCGTGTCCTTACTTTATACGTCAATGCTTACGTCAAAATATATGAGGGCTATCGTTTGTTGTATTACCAGGTGGCGCCACTATAGGGTCAGGTCTGACAAAGTTTTTAACAGTCATTGATTTATCCCAACCCAAATAATTATATTGTGTTTATAGGTTTAGATAAGCACAGTTCTTTGGAGTTTTTTAATATTGTAAAGAAGAACAGATTGTTTCTTCCAATTTCAAGTGGAGACATAATACGTCAATCTCTCTAGCTCTCATACGTGCCTTGTACGGTCCACCCGTACAATGCATTATTATAATGTTTAATATATAGTAAGCAGATTTGTACCGCGTGCGCATTTTACTTAGTTCGCGTTTGGTCATCGCCGCGTGTACTCATCATAATTGTATCATTCTATCAATAACATTATATCAATAAACTTATATCACTTTTATCATCGTATCATTTATAGATGTCCCGTACATGCCTTTTGCACAAGTGCGTTGTCTGTCGCTCGTATAAAGTTTGTCTTTAGAACGCCCTAAAGAGCTGTGCCTATAGACACTTTTACATACCTAATAACCGCACAGCCAACCCGCAAATATTCACATTTGATATTTCGGAGACCTCACGCTCAGTGCCGGATTAGCCATATAGCAAAGAGTAGCAAATGCTACGGGCCCCGCGCTCCAACGCCTGTCTGACCGTAAAAATAATTAAATTTAAATAGTAGCGTAAAATATCTTGCTTGTAAGAATAAATTTGTGTATGTTTTGTAAATACAGACTTGCCCATACTGACCGATATAAATGAGCCAGCTTGTAGAGCATGATTTGCTAAAGAACTAGATATGGAAAACGATATCTAAATTTGCCAACATTAAATAAAAAAAGTTGTTTTATAATTAATTGTTAATAGTTATGTCTTATTTAATGCCATAAACTTTAAAACCTAAAGCAGGCCAAAGGCCCCATTATATATAAAAATTATTGAAGGGCCCCCTGACAGATTTTGCTACAGGCCCCGCGCTGGTTTACTCCGGCACTGCTCACGCTACACTAGCACCCCTAGCAGTGAATCAAACGCTATACCCCTAATCGCGTTCATAATATCAAGTGGGTACAACACTTGCCATACCAATACGATCAAGAGGAAATCATGTGAACTAAGAGAGATTGAATACTGAACATTGAACAATGCAACACAATTTTTGCACCGATGCGCGAGCTTTCACTGCCATCACGTTATATTCATCTAGTTTCAAATTGCTTTCATTTGTCATGTTACTCGTGTTATATGATTTTAAGTTTTGTAATACTTATAAAACAATTTATGTATTAGTTTCGCCATGTGCGATGTAGCGCAACTTGGAGAAATGAATGACGTGTGGAATTGTAAAGTATTGAATTGGTTAGGTATGTTAATGTTGAATGGTCATTGTGGTGGTTTTATGATTTCTGTTAGTATCAAGAGGTATAAGATTAGGTATAGTTAATTAAATCGGATGTTCTTTTTTTAGTTATCTTAATGTATGTAATTAGGGATGAACGGCATCAGTATCAAGCGACTTACGAGCGAGACGCGTGGGATATGCATATCAAACCCTACTAGCGAAACGCTTCAGTTTCAATTACAAAAGTTACGGATTTATAAAGTTTACTTATTTATTACATAGCTATTGTTTGTCGCCAGGTTATCTGCGATGGTGGTGGCGGGCGGGTACGTGTGTGCGGGCGGCGGGGGGTAGCATGGCCGCCACGCTGCTGCTGGTGTTGGCCACGGCCGCGGCCGGCGCGCGCCTCGGGGAGCTCGCGCGCCGAGATACTGGAGACATCTTTACTATAGTTGGTAAGTAATGCCAAGTGCTTTTTTATAATCATCATATTTATTTAAAAAATTACTAAGAACATCCACTATCTCCTGGATTGAAAAGATCGAGGTGACCTAACTATTTACCCGTGATCGTAACGAGATCACCAGTTTATTTAGAAAGAAGTCGTGGAGAACAGTTAACATCATAATAATTATATGTCTCCTATTCATGTTAATTTCAGGCGACAAGTGTAACGCCGCACAATGCGCAGAGCACGGTGCTGGCGCGGGCACCGGCGCGAGCGCACCCGGCGAGTGCGCTTGCGCGTGCCCGCAGCGCGCGCCTCTCTTCAGGGAGGATCGGGAACTGTGCGTCGATGATCTACCAGGTAACCGTAACAATATACTAACGATTTAAAAGGAAAGGCTGTCAAATATACCACGTAACCTCAATTCTATAATTCATTCTATAAGGAACGAGACAACCGGTAACAAAAGAATAAACGGTCTTGTGCAAAAACCACGAACCACATTGATTTCTTCAGAAACGATTAACTTTACCAGTAGCTTAACATTGAAAAGTACAAATATCACCTTTACCATGCATCTCTACATACATCAGCTAGGTTAGACGCTGTTAATTACCTTATGTGTTGCCATCTGTAAACAAGTTTTATGCTAATCAAGATTCAAATCACTATATTATTATCAACCAAGATTCGTTTACATTACACACTCATAATTACAAATGAAGCTAATAGGGTGCGATCAAAAGACATCAACGCGTTCGGCTTTAAAAGCTGCAACCGGTTGAATGCCAAATACCTGAATATCAGTATTTTACGTAAAGCGACTGCCATCACACCTATATAGTCCAATACGCAGTGATACAATACTCTTTGTTAAACTGGTTGTCAGACTTTCTAGCTTCTAACTACTGACCCGTAACGACTGCCACAGATCTTCAAATGGCAACCGGATCCGGCGACATAAAGTACTCTCCGAGGCACGAAGGATAATTCGTTATGTTAAGATCGTCACCCATCCACAGCTGACCGCGGTTGGCATTGCTTAACCTGAAGATCGATCGATCCGCGCGGTTTCGACTTAGCCACGAGCTCTTCTTTACCAGAGATACATGAATTGTAATAAAATTTATATTAAAGAGATTGGAGAGAGGTATTTTGGTAATACACGCGTATTGCGAAATTAATTAAGTTGTCACCTTACCATTGTAGTACCTATTACAACTTTTATAGTCTAAGCACTGAAACTGTATAACAAGTTTCTAAAATACGTATTTTATTATTATTGAAAATAACGTCTTAATTAATAGATATAACTTAGTAATTTACGCTTAGATGGTTTCAAAATCATGATCACTTAATAATGTTCGCAATAAAAATTGAATATCACTGAAACGATAATGCCAGAGATTAAACTGCAAAATCATTGTTAAAGTTGCGTTATCTGACTCTAATACAGATACGGTTATGTGCACATCGCAAAATCTAACACTACTTTCGTGAAGATGATCGACAACTTCAGGCATTTTGAAATGAGCGATTCTGTGAATAATTGATCTTACCTGATAACTATGCAAATTATAACGCGTAATGAAAATCGATGTTTATTTTTTAATTGTATTGCCTCGCACGAGTAATCTAGTATATCCTTTTAAGTATTTAATGTTATTGTAATGGATGGAATACGCACGCGGGCGGCACAGAACATCGTATTGGACATATTGTAATTTTCTGCATGCACTAAAAACGCCTTTGAACTGTAAAATTATGTGCACGACTCCGAGAAAACGAGGAGACACTGGATTGATAACCAAGAAAATGGCATTTTGCTATTATTATTATAAACGTCTTATAATCAAACTGATAAAAGCTCTGTTAATCTCTCTTTTACCGATAATAAATCCCAAATTAGTTCATTAATATTCAATAAAATGCAATTTTACACTACACTGCCTTAAGCGAAACTAAAACTTACAAATTCAGGAATCCGTTTTGCATGTTATTACCTACGAATTCGATGTTGCTTTGGTATTTAAAATTACCATGAAGGTAAGCGTAAAATCTATTATAGTAAAAAAGTAACCAACCATAATAAAGGAAGGTACAATAAAGTAATTCTTCTTCGTCGTGTCGATGGCTGAGTCAAATTTAATTTTGACTTGCCATCGTGGTGAAAGGATTAGCCAATTCGCTTTGGAGAACTCGTGAATTGCCCAGGGTGCGCCGGACGTAGGGGATTGTTGTGTACGTCACTCGGGGAGGCTCCTTTCATGCACCCCAATAAAGTAATTAGGTACACATTAATTAAATCAGTGCCTACATTGTAAAATGCAAGTACCTGATCATTTTCCAATTCATAGACCAATAGTAGATCCCTATCTACCTATAATTTAATAAAAAAATAAAATCGCGTGGGAGATATGCAACTAAGTGCATACACGCGAGTTTCAATAGCAACGTGCGCTTGCGCAGATACCCTCTGTGGGAAATCGCTCATAAAAACAATCGAACAGCTTTCCATTTTCTTTACTTTTTAATTAGATATGAGTACCTAGTGGAAGAACAATTGAAATGAATTGTTGCTAGGTTTCCCGATGCTATCTATTGGTAAAGGAATGCCTATAATTGCAATTGTATTCATTTATAGTTTTTTGTCATCACCTAGTTATTTCCTTCGAAACTATTGCCTGTTTATCACAATCTATGTTTAATTAATGGCAGAGGTATTAATCTCGTACTCGTGAATAGAAACGGGTTACATGCAGAGAGAGATAGCTATAATTTATAACGTCAACCAAATTGCACATCCAGTTTAATTTTCGGGAATAAAAAAGCTAATTTTCGCTAATGAAGAGTATTGATAGACATAATCACACATTTAGATTGAAATCTAAGTAACTTAGCGTCAGTGTCGCGTGATAGTGCCTGCCATATTCAACGCAATTTACGTTTTTAAACCGATAATGAAATTCGCACGGACATATTCGACATAATCCTCTAAAATGGCGCCGTATCACTCTTAATACCTTTACAAATGTGTCGTCCGGCGGATTGTAAGGGATCACATTATGGACAAAATTCTAAAGGACCATATTAAGTACGTAACGAATTTGACAAATATTTGTATTAAAGACTTTTAGCAACGCCGTCGTCGACCTTTTTACAAATTGATTGAAGTGATTTCATTCTTGTACGGTTAGCAAGCTTTTATTTAGCTTGCAATGTGGGTATGTATGTATGTGGGTTACAAATCTTGCAAAGCATTTTTCGACAACTTCTAGTAGCCCGATCAAGCTAAAATTTGGCATACTTGTGTGATACTAGTAAGAATGCAATAATGTGATAGAAAAGGTCTAATGATAGCCAGAAGTGTCTTATCACGAGTGAACTCCGCATCGCTTAAGAGCATAGATATTTAACGTTGCATAATTATTATTCCGTTCTTGTGGCACAACACGAAATAGCGCACAAAAACGCATACACACGCGCACACACATGTAGAAGTTGTTGCAGCTGATGAAAAACATATACCTACTAAAAAGTACAATAAAATAAAAATAAAAAACATACATATACCTCATATCTCCTGCTGTCAAGTAACACGTTTTTAATTTGGTTATAGATTGAACTATTGGTTGGTACCTAAAAGGCTTATTTTTCACCTTTTAAGTGCAATAAAAAAAGAAAGCCAGTTTTTAAAAAGGTTTTTTTTTTAAATTATTGATTTTGTGAGGAAAGGATCGAAATTTTATCAGGGGGTTATATTTTTTTTTTAATGTCAGACATTTATTAATTTTGGAGAGAAACTGCAAACTACACCCATCTACACCTATGTTTTGTTTTACAGAATGTTCCTTGGCTACGTTCGGGACCGGCACCGCGGTGCAACGCATACCATTTGTTTATTTACCACTCAAAGGCCAAATTATACATCCGTCCCGGGAAATCACGTTCAAAAGTGAGTTTAAAATCACTTTCTAAACTTATGACAGTAAAATATAACGTATTTTTAACAGACTGCAAAGATCTCAATTCGATAGTTTTTTATTTTTTTCTTATATTGTTTAGCTTTCTATCCTTCTCAAATATTAAATTGTGCTTTGTATTTCAGATGTCAAAACTCCAATATGTGCGGTATCTGGTGCTCAGTTCCTCACCAGAAAAGGATTTCTTGATTTGCGAAACACTTTGGATGCCGATGTGCCTTTCAATCTCTTCCGTGATGAAGGCAGAACATTTTTGCAGGTGATTTTTATTACATTAATCAATAATATATCTTTATCATTCGTTTTAAAAACCTACTCCATAACTGTAAGACTATAGAGCCATAGATATAGATAGACTTGTCTGCCTACTTCTACTTATTAACTGTAAACAAAACCTATTGTGAAGAGAAAAATAAACGTTTTTATTATTTTATTATATTATATTATTGATTAAAAAATCAAATTGTAGATTACTTATTGTAAACATCGTATTTATTTTTTATTTTTTATATATCACTTGTCACGTGATGTTGCAGCTGAAAATCGACGTTGCCTAATTTTCTGGCCACAATATGTTGAGCTGTGGCCTTTAGGCATAGCAAGTCTGAGACATGAACTCAGTTGTAATTTGTCTATAAAGGCACTGTATTATTATAATTATTCTGTATTTTTTTTAGTTCCTAAATTCGATTTTTATTTCTACCACCACCACGCTCTATTAAAATGGTACTATTACACCCTTCAAGGGCCAGCGCCACTTTTTATCAGAAGTTCAGCTCTTTTTTCTGGATTCTAGTCTCTGTATTTGCATAGCTACATTAAACAAGGTTCGAGGTAGTACTCGTAATAAGCAGTAATAGTTTTTCTTGTCTAATAAACCTGTAACGTTACAGTGGAGCGGCGAGGACGAGGTGCGTGCGAGAATGACCGGCCGCGTGATGGTGGTTCGATTGCTGTGTCGTGATGTCGCAGCCACGCCCACGTCGCCACTTGATTTGCGAGGAGTGTTCACGCCGTGCGTCGCCTTCAGAGTGCAAGGAACTGCACCTAAACCCTACTCAAGTATGTCTTGAAATCGTTTTCAATACAGATCTATGCATGACCGAAAGCTATTACAAAACTACAGTATTTTAGAAATTTAACTTTACATAGACGTTTGTTTAATATGTTAGCATCTGCGATAAAAAAGCTTCAAGGTTTAAATCCTTAATAAGAGAATTAACTAGTAGTCTTGATACTCTTAATTATTTTACAGTGTAGGTATCTACTCCACGCATGCTAAGTCAATATTGTGGATACGGATAGATTTTTTTAACAGAACTTAAGTTTTATTTGTTAAATTAACCATAGCCCAAATATTTATTTTCAGATATTACTGAAGTCCAGTTCGCACCAAACGCTCAGACATCTGAATCTACCCACACTTCTGGTCTCAGTGTCTCCGAGTACGTAGCCATCGGCATCAGCTCCCTACTTCTCGGTCTCGTCTACGTTGCATCTGTATTCCTCTTTCTTCACATCCGAAAACGTCGAAAAGCAATGTCTGATGAAGATGGCAGAAGACTCAAAGGGCTCAAGAAAAAAGATGGATCTATCATAACTGAACGCGATATTGTCAGAGTTAACAATGAAAGGATGCAAAATCTGACAAACGCTATGGGCCAAGATGATGGAGTTGTAAAGAAAAATCCGCTGTTGACTATTGGTGGACGACAGCTTTATCCAAATGATATAAGCAGTAACTTGTCAGACTTGGATGATTTTGCTGATAGTAGTGCACAGAGCGACGACAACTTATATACTGTAAGTTATCGTTACTTAAAAACATATACAAATTGTTAGAAAACAGGATAAATTAAATATGCTATTATATTTTTCAGAGTCAAATAACATCGGCAGTAATACATCAACATCATGGAGATTACAAAACTAAAAACGAAGTTTCAGAAATGAGTCACCGGGATGAGTCTGGCATTGAAAGACTTCCAGATGAGCATGTGTCTATCGTAGAAACAACAGATGATAGAGAAATCGCACGACCGGTTGGGACGACACGAAGGAAATTATACTTCAATCCTGCTTACTTTGAACCTCAATTGATGGCGGTAAGTAATCGATTCAATGTGATGATGTTTATAATACTACACATGAAAGTGATAACAATTACTAAAAGAATGTTTACTAATATTTTTCAGGAACCACCTGCTGCTGCACTAGAGTTCCTAGTCAAAATTAGAGAAGTGATATCAATCGCAAAACACAAAATGACTGCTAAACGCTTTCAACCAATTTTAAATCAGATACCTGAAGAAGAAACTTTCCCTTCAAATGGTAACAGTATAGATGTTTATCAAGGCATGGGCAGCCAGAGAAGTGGAAGTGTAGTCAGTCTGAAGAGAGAAAATAGCAGAAAGACGAATTGTATAGGCTGCCCTGGCTGTAAAGGAGAAAATGGCAGCGAAATGCATCAAATAGCAAAATTCAATGTCTTAGCATGTGTAAACTGTCTCCATAATAAAGGCGATAAGCAAAGCAGTATAAGAAAGTGGCTTGAAAATATTCCAACATTAAAACAACACCCCTCGTACAACGATATGTTGCCAGCCAATCAAAACAATTTAGCTGAGTCTCTTTTGTCGCTCCCTAGTAGTGAAAGTCGGCGAAAAATAAGAAAACAAAATAGTTTTACAAGTTCAAACTCAATGTATTTAACAGATAATACAGGACACAAAAAAACTTCAACCTTATCTGTTAGATCTGAACCTGGAACACGGAATTTTAATCTACCGTTACCAGATTTTGAAAATCTAGATCGTCAACATAGTAATTTAAATTTCTTCTGTCAAACTGTTGCGCGAGTCGAAGATATTCGACCTATTGGGTTTAACGATTACCACTCTGTTGGTGTACAAAATAACTCAGACAATAAAAGAATCACTCCAATATTCGCTAATAAGAATGCTTTACCCGATATGGTGAACGAAGCTATAGCTCTAGATCATTCTACTAAGGCATATAATCAGAATAGCTCAGATGAAGAACGATTTAATAATAAGATTCCTGAAGTCGGGAGCCATTTGTTTTCCAGAAACACTTCAGAAAGTCCTTCCGGCAATGATTATGAAACTGACAGTTTGGAAAGAAATTCAAATAAAAAAGGTATATCTACCCCCACCGATTACCCTGATATACCGTCGTCACAGGCAAGTCCAAGTTTAAGTAGTGCACTGCCTTTAGAAGAAGAATTAACAATGAGAAATGCTGTATATAAAGTACATTCTAGCAGCAATAGCAACACTCCTTCACCACATCGAGATGTGCACGTAGACCAAAATTTGTATGAGATAATTAGTGATGATAAGAAAAATAAATCAGCCGCATTTGAAACACCAAAACCTACGAGTCCAGGGAAGGATTACAGTTTAGTAACTGAAGTATACGTAAACAATTATAATTTTGGAAGTGCACCAACATCACCGAGTGGCTCAGATTGCTCGATGGGCAGCAGAAAACTAGTAACTACAATTAACAAAATTAAAGAAAAGCCAGGTTGTTTAACTATTGAAGTAAAAGATTCTCCTGAAAACTATATAAAAATCCATGAATCTGATGGTTTTGAACCAGATACATTGGATAGAAAACATCCAAAACATCAAATCAAAGAGGCCATAGAAAACATGCAATTCAGTAGAAAAGATATCTTGAAAAATATAGACACAGACGAAAACGTGTCTTGTCCACAACGTATACTACTTAGAAGCAGCGGTACTTTCACAAAGACCAGTGAAAAAGAAGACAATGCATCTAAATTCAACAGCCTTAGAAATGAATATGAGACACGTAAAAATGTTTACGAACGGGCAATATTATCCCCAAATGTTTATAGTGATTCTAAAAGTCTGCCAGATTCTACGGACGAAAATTGGCAAGAAGCTGAAGACTGGGTAACAGAAGAGGGCCGTATTTTAACTCTTGAGTTGAGACATTCAAAACGTCAACGGCAAAGTACGCCTCCAACAATAAAACAACTAAAGAATTTAGCACGGCCTGATGTTTTGCCACCTTTACCACCTAGCGATGAGGATCCCATATACGAACAGCCGATTTACCCACCAAGAAAAGTTGAAATTAATAAAGTGCTGACTAATGAAACGAAGCCAAAAAACTTGTGTGGCAGAAGCCTCAGTCCGAGGTCATATACGAAGAATACGACCAGTGAATCAACAGTAATCGATAGTTCAACTCCCGAACCGAATTACGGTCCTTCCTGCAGTCCTATGAGAGCTTCTGTCCTATCACAATCCTCGGAATATGAAAATATAGAGTCCGTCAGCACAGTTGTGCGAAAACCAGGTGACTTGTTTAGGAATTTTGCAAGAAAGCGTCCAGATAGGGGAGTAAATATAAACACCGATACTTTTGTAAAATCGACAAAGGCTGATGGTCACTCAAAGACCCGGTTTCGTAGAAAAAAAGGTTCTAATGTTCAAGACTCGGGATATTTGAGCAGTGACTCAACGAGTTCAAGAAAAGTGCAGAGAAAATTAGTAGTTGCAAAAATAGCGAGTTGTAGTGAAAGCGACGATACAGAGAACGAAGCGCGAAGTGAATCTGGTGCTGAAAGTGTTGAGACACATTCCGTATATTTCGACAGTTTTAGAAAAATGCAAACGGACATAGAGAACAGTTACAGTTTTAATAGTAAAGGTTCTAGAGAAAATAGTAGAAAATTAAGGCATGACGATTGTTTATAAGCAATTCCTATTAATCTTAATTATGTTAAGTGCAATATTTACAATGAATATATCAGTGTGCAATAACTCGTGCAATAAATTTATAAAAATGTTTTACTCGTAGATAATTATAAAGAATCTCTGTGTATACCATAGAATGATTAAAAACATATTTATACTAAGTTAATTTTAGCTTGTAACCCAAGTTGTTGCTGTAAAGTTAAATAATTATATCTTTGAAGTTTATTTTAAAGTTTAAAACGTGTCTAACACGAATAGGATTTTAACGTATTGTACATAATATTTTACTAAATAAGTACCTCCTACAATCGATTTTATTTATTAAAAAGACATAGATTTAATTAGAGTCTAGGTAAAGGCCGGACGTGCAATGCAAGAATAGAATAAGCAATAATAATATTTTTTTTTTGTATAGTGTACATTTTTTAGTGTTATATAGTAAATTACTGTTGTTTAGCTATAGGTTTATTTAGAGGCAGAGTCAGGCAGCGATGTAAAGCTTCCTAGTACCTGACATTATAAGTGCTCCAGAGAGGGCGATGGAAGTCCTCTCTGTTCGAATCAAGAGCACAAATACTTCGGTTGTGGAATAAGACGTTAGTTGGGCACAATCAATCGTGACGTAACGGGTTGATTTTTTTTCAATATCTCGCATGGGTATTTCATAAATGGAATCAAAAAATTTTGAATTTCTGACAATCAAATATCGACCGTATTTATATGAACGTAAGGATGTACTAATATGGCGCTACCAACAGTTTCCCTTACAGAATCGCACCACCGCTTAATTCTATGGTTTTAGGAAAACATTGCCCCAAATGCCAATACCAGGAGCTTCTCATATGACTTATTGCATAGTAAATTTAGTTTTGCAGCTTTCCTGAACATCAGTCAATAGTCATGCTTAATTTTTATGATCCTTAAAAATGTTTTATTTATTTTTTTATTTGCGAAATCTTCTTTATCCTGTATCCGAAAGTATATAAATAAAAAAATCTTTTGATAAAGAAATATTATGTTGAAGAAATATTAACCCAGCAGTTATATCTTATTAATTAATAAAAATATAAATGAGCGTGTCAGATTGTTTGTTACCAACAGTCAGGGTAATACAGGTTGTGGGTAGATATAAATAATTAAGTATATTAATCTGTTATGATTTCATAACATCCATTCGCAGGTATTTTACCTTTACTTGTTATTATGGATACCACTAATTTCAACAATGTGTTAAACTCATTTTAATGCATAACTAGCATAGCATAGCTCGAGGGCGGCAGCACCACCGTCTCACGTTTAACCTGCCGCCAAATAGTAGTGCTTCCATTACTAAGTTCCGGTTTAGTGGTGAGATCAGGCTCTGAAATTACTGGCACATGAGGCATAACACCGTAGTCCTCAGCTGCAGCGACGCATCTATAATCTGCTTTTGTAGATTGTTGATGTCCATAGCCTGTACTCCACTTACCATCAGGTGGACTACACGTTCGTTCGCTGTGGGCGTAGTATAAAAAAAAAAGAAAACAAAAAACTACCTTTTTTGCTCGACAGTAGAGCTGCCTCAATGGTCAAGTGGCTAGCATAAGCGCCTCTCACCGCGAAGTCTCGGGTTCGATTCCCAGTGTTATTTGTATCAGTGTAAAAGCAGCACGGAGTTGGAACAGTGCCCGGTGGATGGCGATAGACTTACTTATCCTATGGGACCTAAACATAATAGGAAAAGGAAATGTTCGATAATGGTACATTATTACATGTTATTAAATAATAAAATTGATAACTCCTAGCCTTATCACGTTGTGCCTTGTCGGTGCCGAACCAGTACACGCGACTGCGTTCGCGGCGCCTGTTGGCGGTACCTACCCTACAGTACGAAATTTGCCCCCACTAATCAGGCAATTTCGCTCCTGAATGGTCTGACTGGTCATTACTCAGAAGTAGACTTGTTCTGTACCAAATTTAGCCAATTTGTATGTTTATGTTTGTTATTTTTAAGAGATAACCTATAATCTTTGTACCTTATCTGTGTGTAATTTTTCATCTACTTGTGTGGCTCACTGTGCGCATTAGGCAACTGTAAGCACAGTGAACAGCTGAGTGTAAAATAAATGAATAAATAATAAATAACAGGTTACATATGGGTGTTGTACACCTCTGCCACACCATTTTGGGTAATATACGCGTGATGTTATGTTATGTTAGATATGTTAGTTGAGTCCATCAGCTCGTGACCAAGATCTGTGTAACCCGATCGAAACTGTCGAGGAAAAACTATTGCAGCTTTATAAAAAAAAACTCGATAAAGATCCACATAATTTTCGATTCTCCTTTATGAAATTGGCCCTTAGATAAGTTTGCTAAAATCAGGTTAGCCAACCTAACAACCATACGTAAAATACCTGTGAATGGATATAAAAACATTGCTGATGAAATGGTGCTAATAGAATGAAAAAGGTGAAATCGGGTACACTATAAATAGGACTTTTATATAATAGATACATACGTAGTTTTGAATTGTATTTTCAATAAAATTGTTTATACTATTCGTTATAGATAGCACAATTGTATATAATAATGCAATTTTACATTTTTATACTTATATTCAAATAAGAAAATAAGTATTGTTTATAAATTAAAAAGGCTCTCTTTACAGCCAGTATTAGGCTATTATTTGTACATTTTATTTGATATCGCATATTTAATTTGTTATATTGGTAATAATTTAACTGATTTAAGTTTAAATTAAGATTTTATTTAATATCTACTAAGGTATAGTTTAACTAGTTCCAGAGGTCCCTGGTAGCCTATTCGGATGAAAACGTAAAATTTGTATAAGAATTTAAAAAATTAACTAGCACTTAGGTACAGTGGGCCAACGAGATAGGTGTGCAGGGCAAAAAGTTCGAAGTCATCGTAAAGACTTAATACACCAGTTATGGATAAGTGAGTTCAGTATCTAAATTATTAGTGAGTTAAATATATTACACTTTTTTAATATGTAATTCACACATGCATATCTCTTGCAGTCAGTTTTCACTATGGCGTAGATTTTGCCCTGCATACCTAATTGCTTGGCCCACTGTACATATCTGAAACTTTATCAGGAACTGGTTAAACTGGCCCTTAGACCAACATTTAATGCTCTATGGCTTATAGCCTTAAAATAATATTGTATTAGTTAATTTGTTCTCATTAAACGATGAAACTCGAATTAGTGTTTTTATTGCGACACACGCTTTTCTCAATATTTAATACAAATAATAAATAATAATAGCAGCCCTGTATCTAACACATGTCCCACTGCTGGGCTCGCGCCTCTTCTCACGATGAGATAGTCCAATACGCTTGCCAAGTGCGGATTGGTAGACTTCACACGACCTCGAGTACTTTTTAGGCACTCTCAGGCATGCCGGTTTCCTCACGATGTTTTCCTTCACCGTCAGCAAGCGATAATTTATATGATAAATACACACATATATTCGAAAAGACGAATCTTAACGATTTATTGACAGAGGTGTGTGCCGTGGCTTCGAACGCGAGACCCTTGACTTCGCAGTTCTACGGTCTCCGGCTATCGCTTTACTTAATGTAGGTTTAGAAAATTGTTTGCTCCATTTTAATATATTGACTTTTTTATGTATCGCTACATCTGAGAACTTAGTGGTATGCCTCATGCGCTAGTAATATCATGAGTATAATCACCTCTTCTCATGAGTAAATCACCATAAGTAAAATATACCCACCGTAGCCAAAGCAAGGTCATTTGACAGCAGGTTACAGATAAGACGGTTGTACTTTGGCGGTACAAGTTGCCTTGGAACCAGTGATACTTGAATGAAACGCAGTACTACTACTAAGAAACGAAACCATATCGCGATTTAAATCGATCTTAACGCCATCTATCGCGCTATCCGGTAAGTTTTAGACAAAATATGGATTGTTTTGTGCGATAGCGTGGGGATCGAATCAGGCTTGTTACAAATATTTTTACATTGAACAACGGTGATGCCAACTCCGTCGAGCACATTCATAAAAAGTAGTAATTTTAGAATCATTTAACACACCTGCGTACAATTAAACAGGCTCAGCTCCTAACTGTGCATACAAACATACGAATCATTGTTTTTTGTAAAATCAATATATTTATAAAAACTTTTAATGGACGAGATAACTGACATCTCATTCACCAGATTTCGCTCAAATGATACGTCGAAATGGACGGCTCTGGTTGATGAGTCAAAATGTATGGAAATGTTGATTGACATGTAATGTGAGATAATTGTATTTGATAAACGCATCATTTTATCTCAATTAAATTTTTTAATAGAATAAATACTTATAGCAGCTTTGTATCTACTACATGTCCCACTGCTGTGCACGGGCCACTTCTCATGATGGGTTGGGCAATAGTCCACTACGCTGGTCAAATGAGAATTGATGGCACTCAAGCACTTTTTAGGCACTGTTAGGCAGGCAGGTTTTCTCACAATATTTTCCTTCACCGTAAGCAAGCAATAATTTATATGATAAATTCAGATATATCTTCGAAAAGACTAATCTTAACGATTTATTGACAACCTGACAGTCCTACGTTCTTTCACTCGCCTATCGCTGCTCAAATAATATCAAATTTAATTTGACAGTAAACTTCTCCATCAAAATCGTTCAAGATTGTAGGCATAGATAGGGGTTTTATCGATTCATTTGTATGGAAGTATAGCTTCAATCCACACACATTTCATCAGAAATGGTAATCCTCTCAACATCTACTACATCTTCACATATTTTCACGCCAAAAGCCGCTTGTTCCCTCATCTTTTTCTTAAACTCCTGAAAACCAGCATCACCGATCGCAAATATGTCGATTTCACTGCCAATTTTATTTTTCACTACAGGATTCTTTGACTCACTCATTTTAACCATAGAATTGTCTAGATAATCTATGATTAGAGCTGTTCTGTTCAACATAGATGTGGCATAGTTTGATAGACTGTAAGAAGGAGGGACATTGTCTGTGGTTTCGTTGTCAATAGGCAGTATGTTGTTATTCTTTGCGGTAACTTTATATGTAGGCGTTGCGGCGACGATCGTGTACGGTACTGAGTCGTGTAGGTGGTGGATTAATGCCAAGACCTGTGATTGAGATCTGGAAAATAAAAAAATGGGTCATGTTTTCTCGAAAAAGTAGTGTGCGGTATTCCGGTATTCATTTGCCCAAATTTTGCCTGATATGTTATGTTCTCATATGAGCCTAACGCCATCTATCGAGAACAGTTCTAAACACTGTGGGGCTACTGATATTTGTTTAAGGTCCTTCGTCCTTTACGCGACGTCAGTATACAATACTCAGTAACTTTTACGTTCATTGATGTGGCATAGTGTACAAACGTAATGTACGTAAAAACCTAAGTATTCGGTATCATAGTGGACGGGCTTAGTCCGATTAGGCGTTGAAAAATTATACTTAATTCTAAATGTAAGTAAGTATACTAAGCCTCAATTTCACAGGTGTTAGATAAACCTTATTGGCAGGATAAGAATATAACACACATAAATTAAATTGACAGCTATGTTCTTACTTTAAGTGTAGCTTGAGTCACTTTTAAATTTGGTCAGATTATATTTTATGGGTTGGATGACACCATAGAAATCTTAATAATAAGGCAATAGAAATGTCAAAGACGCGTGACCTTGTCGCCGCGCATCTGTCAAGTCAAACACAAGTGCGAGTTGAGGAATTGTCGTCTTAATGTCATCGCAAAAAGAATAATTTTGTTTGCAGGAATACAAGCGCATGAGTCTAATCGAACATAAGTGCGAGTTGAGGAATTGTCGTCTTTATGTCATCGCCAAAAAGAATAATTTTGTTTGCAGGAATACAAAAAGTGGTATTTGAAAAACGGCGACATGCGTCCCAGTGTTAAAAGATAGTCGATAGCATTTCTATTGACTAGTTATTAAGATTTCTATGGATGACACCTCAGAACCAAGCTCTATTTAAAATTATTACCTTGAGTGAACAGTAACAGCTAGTTGATCCACCTTTCCGTGCCTTCTATCCAATATAACCAGTACACCATTTAATACATGATAAGGAGACTTTCTGTACATCACTATATTATCTTCAACCGGATCCATTTTCAAGTATTTACAGAACAGGTCCATAGTTAGAAGATTTTGATCCTCAAATATATCAGTTTGTGTCTCAGGAGATCTTAAATGTCTTAGAATAAGGTTTGTTTTTTCTGTTGATGCTAACACAGCTAGCATGGTGTTGCTATCTGAAATTAAATGAAAAAATAATAATTCTATTATATTATAAATTGGAATAATATAGAATAGAAAATTATCCTGTCTGTTTGTTAATCTGTTATGCTTTCATGTCTAAACACTAAACCAATCTTGATGAAACACTGTAAATCTTTACATCTACAAGTAACTTCAATGTATTGCTATACTGGATAATCATATCTCGTTAGTAACTTCAATACCTCAGTATACACTATAATTTAAATAAAACTCTACAGTCATACTACGTCATAGTAGACGACCGAATGGTGGATGGAGTACCTGCCTGCGAAGCCAAGGTCGCGGGTTAGATGATCGCTTAAGACAATCTTTGTGTATGAACATGGGGGTTTGTCTTAGTCTGGGTGTCTATGTATAAAAATTACATATGTATATACAAAAAGAAAAGTATATATGTATTAGTATCAGTTATTCTAGTACCCATAGTACAAGCTCTGCTTAGTTTGGGACTAGATGGCATTGTGTGTAAGTTGTGAAATATTTAATTATTTTTCTATTTATTTATTCTAGCATTTTATAAATATTTTTAAAGGTTTTATTCCATAAAATTTTGGTATATTGTAACCGACAGCTAGTTCGCTGCTCTTTTGTTACCACATTGCATTAAAAACAAGAACTTATGAATACATACCAATAGGATCACTACACAATACATCAAAGTTTTCCCCCATAGTGTCCAAAGAGGATATATTTACATCATCAATTGGCAGAATACATTCTTTATCCAACATCTTATAGACCATTACTCCATTGAATTCAATTTTGCTTGTAACATTATATTTAATTTGTTCAGTATCTATGACTGCTACGACAGCATACTCTGTATTTGGATTTATGGTTTGTAATTTGGTTTCATGCCAGAAAGGAGCTGCAATGGTTTTTTCAAATATCTTAGTGGTGTATTCAATAGATTCTCTAGTTGTTCCATGGAGAAGTATGTGGACATCCTCTAAGGCTCTGTAATTAAAATAATACTATGATTTATTTTTTATATGTTCATTTATATTAACTAAAGAGTTTTTAACTATGCACTTAGTCAAGCATGTTGAGGCAGCAAAAGATGTATATGCCATTGTATCTGCACATCTTTATCACATGGTGGTCCATGGTATAAGGTTGTGCTATTATGCATGTCTGTCATATTATTATTACTGTAGCGTGCAGCCTCCTCGAGTGACGTACACAACGATTCCCTACGTCCGGCGCACCCTGGGCAATACGTGAATCCTCAAAAGCGAATTGGCTAATCCTTTCACCACAATGGCAATCAAAATAAAATTAGACTCAGCCATCGACACGATAAAGAAGAAGAATTACTGTAGTGTGTTAATAGGACATAAATATGCACAGATAACTTTTGTTCTGTTATAACGTAAAATGTCCAGAGAGGTGGGCCCACAAAGCAACCACCTGGGTGCCACCTGACGGTCGACGGAGACGAGGAACGCACAAACACATAATTATGGCGGGTAGACTTGGATGCATTTCAGAACTATTGGCCGGAGATAGAAAGCCAGCAGCCAGCAGTAAAAAAAATAATGTACATTTGCTTTGCTTTTTTTTGAGTTGGATAAAAATAAATAAATATAGCTTCTGGCATAACTCAATAATTTACTTACATTTCATTCTTATTCCATATTCTAATAACAAAAATCATTTTCTTGTTGCAAGATTTAATTGAAGGCTTCTGGGTGATAATTTTCACTGCACTACCCATCTGAAAGATACCAAATAATTATGTAGAACGCAGACAACTTTTTTCTTTATTTAAAGAGCAACAAGAAGTCAAATCATGATAAGTATCGGGCTAAGTCGAAGCTGTGAGAATTGATCTTACAGGTTAGGCAATGGTAGCCGTGGTCAGCCACGGATGGGTCTTAAACATGACGAGTTACATACACTGACAGCTTATATTCTCAGTGCCTTGGAGAGCATGTAAAGCTGTCAGTCCCTGTTTCTATTTAGAACATCTATGGCAGTCATTACTGGTAGTCAGAGGCCAAAAAGTCTAGAGTATCATAATACATCATATTGGGTTGTGCAGGTCTGACGGCAGTGGCTCTGCATATAATATGGATATTCAGCTAAATCTATAAGACTAGAAGCCCACTGTAATTGAAAAAAGGCTTGGATACCTATGATTGATTGTTATAATAACTTAGTTTAAGTAATGTACTAATTGATTAATATTTTAAGTATTATAAAACCCTCACCATTTTAGGATTGTCCTTAAATACAGAATCATCTAGATTTGGATGCATCTTTTTATACATAGAAAATGCTACTAATTGACGAATATTTACAAATTCTTTAAAAGTATTTTCATTGCATTTAACATTATACTGAGCTTCAGTAACTTTTCTCTTCAAGTGAGTAATTAGAGGCGACATCTCAACTGACAGAGGGGCACCCAATGATGGAGAAAAATCTTGGCAGTCAAAGTTTTCAAAGTTATCATCAGGTACTAAAGGAATAGCATTGTTTTTTGTGACTACTTTTAATAAACCTTGGCCACTACACGTACTATCACTTAATTCGTACTTTTCAACGTCTTGTAGTTGATGGTGTATTTGTAGTTTATCTTTTCTCGATAATATAGTAAGTTCATCACCACAAAACACTAAGTAAAATAGTTCGCAACGACTGTTCCTCAAAATCCTCATATCCCAAGGAGCTGGTCTACGTCCGAGGATTACAGAAGATAGCAGATCTCTTTGGAAGTACTCCCTGACTTCTCCCATCTTAGTCAGCACTGATAAATCAATGTTTTTGTCATCTCGCGGATGGTTGTCGTAGAACACGTAACATACAATCTCGTTGATGATTGAAGCAGGCACCAGCTGGACTAATAGTTGACGAACGTTTTCTGGTATCTGAGCCATATTTTACAGTTTGTAATGATTTATTGTTATTAGATAGCAACTTCAATTTAAAATTTTATTCTACTTCAGATACCAATTTGCCCGGTCTATGGTTGATTTGTAACCAACTGTCAATGTCAAATGTCAAATATATGTCACTGTCGTATTTTTGAAAATAGGGATGCAATCTGTGAACTCCAATCGATACTAAGGTACGAAAGACTCGATAAGATTCATCAATTTGACATTGCATTGCCTCCCAAAACACTTATGCCCTTTCCTTACTAGTCAGCGTGGTATCGGTGCAGTTTGGCGTTCCAGAACGGTACTTTACTGCTTTCATTTCAAATTCAAATTCGAATAATTTATTTGCATAAATCAGGTTTACATGGTTGGTAAGTACAGAGATTAATAAAATAAGTACACTGATTTATTACCCAAGCAGGTGTGCAAATTTCAATTCAATAATAATAAAAAAATAGTGACATTGCATGCAGAAAATTATAATGAAATAATACATAATCATAATTAATAAAATGTCACAGATTCAAAGAGAGTAAAATGTCAAAATCTAAACATAATAAAATAAAATAAGAATTATAACACAATATCATTCAGCAAAATAGTAAGATGCCATTAAGAATGAGGACAAAAAATGAATAATAACAGCAAAGAAGGGGAAATGGGAATATAATACACATACTTTGGTGTATTCTATGGTGTAGGTGCAATAATAAAGATATTTTCACCACTCTAACACGAAAAAGATCGTTTGCTTGCCAGAATTCAGTGAGTAAAAATCGTTTTTACTCACAAGTGAGGAAAATTAATTCAAATTTCGAAACTAAATCCTTGCAATAGAAAAAAAACAAAGCAGCCACCATGTTGGTTAGTGATAAACATTGACATCAATTTTTTTAAAAAACTACAATCGTAACGTATTAATTATTTAAAAGTATATTAATACACGCTTATTTAGTAACTACTTTCATGTTTCTAAATTCGTAATTAACCATTAAAATAACTAAAGTCAGGTACTAAATATTAGACTCTATACATAAATGTTAAGGAACTAACTTCCGAACGCATTCTTAAAAAAAAAAATCTGTGTTCGCGGAAAATTATAAATTCTTTTCAGTTTATGTTTAATTATTGACCGGAACTTTTAACAAAAAAGTAGTGAATCCAGTGATGAAGAACTTTGAGAAACTCCAGAAGTGTTGAGACAACTTGCTTCTAACACAGAAGTTTGCTTTTACCAGAAAAATCACGTGAAAAGTATTTGAAAGCATGCTACATATTCAATAAGCGGCGACTTTGAAAAGACGCTAAAACGCGTTCTGAATCGGTATTATTGACGTATTTAGTTGAGTTTTAGTAGTATTCAGTGACAAAACACAAATTTATATTGGTTTCTGTATTATACCACTTTAAACCTCAGAGATACGGCTCGTGCACCAGCGCGTTAACATTATTTTCCATCAGCGTTCAGAGTTCAGGGTTCAAATATCCCCGTTACGCAGTGAACGTGTTAAGAAACCCTCATTGTATAACAAATGTGTGTTTTACTGAAGTGTTTTTTTTACCGAGCATACCGATCTCACATCGCTCTCGCACTGCATAGTCAGGGTTGCTTATGAATTAATACTATTTTTTGTCCCATTCCATTTGTAAAGTAACGTTACTTTATTGGCAAGATTTTTAGATTTACACCTATAAAGGCCTTTCATCCAATAGGCAACGCAAATCTCCAAATGAGGCACGAACATATTGTAATTTTTCTGTTGAGGAACTTCTTACTGTTCTAATGTAAAATTAGTGTAAAAGCTTAAGTTTAATAATAATAAAAATAGTACTTAGTACTGACGATCGCAGGGCTGTATGGCAGGGTAAGGAACTCCACGGCTGGTTCTACCGGGCCTTACATGGGTCCGATGTAGACTTGTTACCATCCGTGGCCTGGCTACGGTTCGGTGACCTTTTTGGAGAAACCGAGGGTTTTGTCTGTGCGATTGCAGATGAAGTTATCAAGACGAATAACTACCGGCGATATATTATGAGGGACGGTACGGTGGATATTTGCCGTGCGTGCCACCGTCCAGGCGAGTCCCTCAGACATATTATCTCTGGTTGTTCTCGTCTTGCTAACGGCGAGTACTTGCACAGACATAACCTTGTAGCCAGGATTATCCACCAACAACTTGCCCTGAAATACAGACTTGTAGATACTGAGGTGCCATACTACAGGTATGTACCTGAGCCAGTTCTTGAAAATGGCCATGTCATTTTATACTGGGATCGATCCATCATCACAGACAGAACTATTATAGCTAATAGACCTGATATTGTGGTGGTGGACCGATCTGAACGCCTTGCAATAATTGTCGATATCACCATCCCGCATGACGAGAATCTCGTGAAGGCCGAAAAGGACAAACAAATAAAATATTTGGACTTGGCTCATGAGATTGTCGACATGTGGGAGGTGGACTCGGCTATTATTGTACCGATAGTCGTATCCGTAAACGGACTGATAGCAAAGAGTCTCGACAAACATCTAAAGAGACTCGCGTTGGGTGGCTGGATCAAGGGTCTGATGCAGAAGGCGGTACTACTGGACACGGCACGCATTGTGAGGAGGTTCCTCTCTCTGGAGCCCTAACCATCGGTAGTTTGGTCCCTGTATCCGATGCCGGTGGGGTACTATTTTTTATATTTTTAAATATTTTTTTGTACTTATATTTAAAAATGTAGAATTTTATTCTTTTATATTTTTAAATGTACTTTACTTTTATAATTTATATTTAAACATATAAAAAATGAGAAAAAGGATTAAATGAGTGAATAATAATAATAAATATTCTTTATTGTACACCAAAATACAAAAGAAAGATACATAAAACAAACACTTAAAACTAGTTGTACAAGCGGCGGTGTTGCACACAACCTGGCATGGAGAAGAATCATAGGATAAAAATATAGCTATGGTATACGTAAAAAAAAAATAAGATAGGATATAATATTCTTAAGTCTATGTACCACTTCGTACGATTATATACATATCAAAAAATATAAAATATAATATATATACATATATATATATATATATATATGTATATATATACATATATATAACTTAAAAGCAAATGAGAAATAACATTTGATGATAGCTAGACAAACTACGAAAATCGATGTGACTGCAATAAGTAGTGTTCCGGGACATTTTTTTTGAAAATGGGTAAAGTCTTTGCACGTCTCACTTCTAAAGGCTATGTCATTGTATTCCACAGGCGAACTGCTTGAACAGTGAAAGACTTGTCATAGAAGCCTGTTGAATGCGCAGGTGTACTGAGCTTTAAATTTTCCGATGAGCGCAAGAACCTCGAATGAGTATCATGGATAAACTGAAAGCGTTTTTTAAGATATAAAGGAGTGGAAGGATTGAAGAGATTATTTAAAGTAATGAAAGAATATGAGTATTCCGGCGAAGGCGGATAGGTAACCACTTGAGTTTTGTACGAAATTCTGAAACATGGTTTGAAAGTTTCCTATACGTATTTTGATTTAAGTGAATAGTTTTAATGATTAACTGTCTTAAGTGAATTGTTTTGGTGATTGCGCTCCATACAAACTGAGTTTGGTTGTAATTGAAATTTTATAATTAATCGGTACGTATCGATAGTTATATTTTTTTGTATTATTTTCTATTACTCTATATGCATGCTTTAGTCAAAATAATTACAATAATTAGTAGTCATGAATCATATAAAAGCAAAACCAGCAAAATCCACTTTTTTTCAAAAGTAACTTTTTAGTGGCGCCATTTCTTCTGTCAGTTTGGCGAAAAAGTGCAAATACATTAAAGCTTCAAAAACAGCAAAATCACATAGAAAACTGGTCCCAAAAATCACTGTTCATAACAAAAACAGCAACATCCACGTTACTGAAGTGCAAACGTAGCAATATCCGAATCAGCCAATCAGAGCGCGCCTCCCAACTTAAAACTATATGGCGGTTATTAGTTGTGAACTCCCTAAGAGGTCTCGTGTTTTTACACTTTGTTGATGAAATTTAATAGTTTTCAAAGTGAATAAACAATTAACTAGCAAGATGGAGTGTTCCCCTCATCCGGTAGACAGCAGTTCAGCTCGGAAACGTGTTGCTCAACCCGAAAATTGGAAGAGAAATGTGGCTAAAGTTCAGAGGTTTGTACCTATTATGATCGTCTAACTATGCAGTGTTGATACTTTTCACATTTCTTATAAAACACATGACGTTACAATACGTAATAAAAATTTGTTGTGCTTCCTGTATAACTAAACTTCTAAACTAATATTATATTAGTCTTTTTGTTTGTTTGGTGAGGTGATCATGTAAATTTGGTAAGTTTGATACGTAAGGTATTAAATGAATGGATTAGCGCTTGAGTTCGCGTACCACTCGCTGCGAGTCCCTAAGCAGGGGGTGAAACGGCGGCGGGGGGCAGGGCTGTGCATCAGTTTAGGTACCCGCGCAGTATACTTACGTGATCGGTAAAAAGTTCAAATTCAAAATATTTTAAAAGTTCTTTTGATTATCTCATACAACGATATTTTTAGTATAGTGCAAACCCCTTAAGTAGGTGGTGGAACTTTTGCTCTGGGACATTGCCGAAATCGCGGCAACATAATGTGCTGTTTCATTCTTTTTTTCCAAATACATATAAGTAACATATTAAGTCGGATAGGTACATACTATACAATAAAATACAATGCAATAGCTATATCTAAATATTATTCACTTAAATACCTATGCATAATATATGTATATTTAATTTAAATTTTACTTCTATGAAACAGATAACTAATTGAAAATAATTATAATAAAAATAAATATAAATTCTATTCCACTAAAAGATTATCATAAGTATCAACATTATGTGATCCCTATACTACCAAGATTTAAAATGGCGTCTGTTAAAACAAACACAGCAACATCCCTTGTCATTAAGTTCAAATGCAGCACTGTCCAGAAGTCAAGTTCAAAAGCAGCAATATCCGAAGTAATATTTGATCCTATTCTTTAAGTATTAATTTATCAATCGTTTCGAATAATTTATTGGGTTAAGTATTACCTTCCACTCAAATTAAAATACTATTTATAGGGGTAATCTAGGTTGTTATTTCTTTATAAGACTTTTTTTAATTGCCACGATTTGACAAATGTGAATATTGCTAGTTTTGCTAAAGAATATGAGTATTCCGGCGAAGGCGGATAGGTAACCACTTGAGTTTTGTACGAAATTCTGAAACATGGTTTGAAAGTTTCCTATACGTATTTTAATTTAAGTGAATAGTTTTAATGATTAACTGTCTTAAGTGAATTGTTTTGGTGATTGCGCTCCATACAAACTGAGTTTGGTTGTAATTGAAATTTTATAATTAATCGGTAAGTATCGATAGTTATATTTTTTTGTATTATTTTCTATTACTCTATATGCATGCTTTAGTCAAAATAATTACAATAATTAGTAGTCATAATGATTAATAATTAAAACGTTTTTAGCAATATAGTATTTAATGCAGATTGAACGGCTTAAACATAAACCAATTACGATAATTTGTTATGTTGGAAGATCTAGTAATAGTAGAGTTCTTGTGAACGAGCTCGAGGGCGGAAGCACCACTGTCTTACCTTTAACTTGCGGCCAAATAGTAGCTACACTACCATGTTACATATTGGTAGTGCTCGGGAATAACCGGCCCATTTGGCATAACACCGCGTCCTCAAATGAAGCGACGCATCTAAATCCGCTTTTGTAGATTGTTGATGTCCATGGAATATAATTACCACTTACTACCTATTAGACCTACACGTCCTTTTTCTCGTTGGCATAAAATAACCAAAATTTTAAAGATGGCGCGTGCGAAATTCATAGATATAGATACTCTTAACAGATAATGACGAAGGAGAGAATTAGGTTAGTATTGGTTTTGTTTCACATAACGTTAAGTTGCGGTTACACGGAACGGTTAAGCAGAGAGTTGAGTAGGTACTTCCTAAAAAATTACGCTATGTAGAGGTAAACTCACGTGTAAACACCTGAATCCCATGTCGTCTCGTACGTTAAAATATGAATTTAATACATTTATTACATGACATTGTTGCATACATACATAAGTAATTACTTTTCTCTATTCTCTGACTAACTGGCTTATTGGTCTAGCAGCTAGTGGTTAGCATGTACGACTACTGAACGTGCGGTCTCGGGTTTAATTCCCGAGTCTTGCAAAAGTATTATAATCAGGCAATTTTTAGTAGCACATCGCAGATATTGGTATTATGGGACTGAGATATCGAAAACTGTAGCTCAACGTTGTGAACTTGAGTTAAATACGTTTGTGAATTCAGAGCATATATAGTCATTGAACTAATATTTCATGGTTTACGTGCACTGCGGTCGTATCTAATATCTAATTTCTAATTTCATGGAATTTCACATTACGTGGCTAGGTACACAATCGTAATAGGTTTCACATAGGTACTTTTTATTGTTTTCATACATGGCGTGCGATATGAAGTCCCATGAGAAATCATAATTTGAACCATGACAGCTATTTATATTGGGGCACATTATATTTAATTGTTACTGTGTATTTTTAATAGAATGTTTTTCTACCCATTCAATATCTGTCATAATATAATAATTCCATAGAGACTTCCAGTTCATGTAGAAATACATTTATGACTATTTTTATATGTAGTAAAATATTATACGCGCTAACTACGTTATGTCAATTTTTCTTATCCAGAACACGCACGGGTACCATAGTCTTAATAATAAGGCACGGAACTCTTTAACGACAGCTAAAACAAAGGGTGAATTTTGAGCATTATATACATTGATATATTATATACATGGATCTCGGGTCTGCGCTCAAAAGTGTCCGAACTAAAAGCCCGCTAAAACGCTAAAAGACCGCTAACTCTGCGCCAGTCTTCGTTCGACTACTGACGTGACGTTACAATGTCATATTGTTCCGTGAAAACATGCAGAAATTACAGGTCTATATTGAAAAAAGAAGATGGTGTATCGTATTTCTGGTAAGCAAACCTTTGTTTTATCATTTGCAAGTATTATTTTATTTAAAAACAAGGTATTTTATGAATATTTAATCAATAAAAAAAAATCCTCTTGATTTGGAACAAAAATTTTAATAGAGACGACTTGGTTGTTTATTTTTTTTACGTACTGCGTGTTGTTAGTTAGTTATTGCAGTTAGTGTTCGGTTTTATTAGTTTGCGGTTGGCGTTTTATTCGTTATTTAAACCCATTTTAGTTTTCCTCGAGATCCTCTGCGTTGCTCACAGTGGAGAAATATTATAGCGCAATCACGAGAAGATGATGATTTTATGTATGTACGTATGTATGTGTACATAGTTATAGATATTATTTAAAGAGTCTAAAAACAACCTTTAGTTATTAGTTTGAACCTTAGTATAAGTTATTTTATTGTTTCTACTTATCAATTTTTAATATAAATAATTCAACCTAATAAATGTTTCTTCTTAAGGTATTCTGTAAGATTAAAACTATTCCACTGAAGTAACATAGTATTTTAAAACAAGGAACACCGTGAAATGATTAACTCAAATTAAACAAAAAATCCTTACTACTTAACCGTCAATAGCGATGTAACTTCCATTAGTAATATAATTTCATAGTATGCCCGTATTTTATGAAACTTTTTTATTGCAGTGGTTAAATGCCGAATTGTTTAGTCGGTAAGATTTTTCCTCATTTGGTTGGTTTGATTTGATTCCCAGATGCGGCTCGGCGGTATTTCATTAAACTCTTTTATTGCAATTTTATTTTCTTTATAAAATAAAAGAAAGTTTCCATTTACATCCCATTTATAATTATCTTCTTTGTCTATACTTAAAATTAATGTAAAAAAATTTATAAAGTAAAAAAAAATATATTAAAAAAAATAAGGCCTACTCCATTACTCCCATGTTCACGAGTTTTATTTTTGACCGTTATGTCATTTATATTACAGGTTGACGTAAGACCATAGACTTTTTATTTCGGACATTATTTTTGTGCATTTTGTTCTAGTCCCTCTGTCTATGTAATATACTGTCATTGATTATATATTATTTTTTTCTCTGGGCAACTACTAATTACTTTACTACAAATTTTGCCGACTAATTACTATTCCGTAATTAGTCGCCAAAAAAACCAAGAACCTACAATCTCCTCGGAAATTTCATGACATTAAAAAAATGTTTGTCACTCAGGGTCTTAGAATTTATTATGAACTGAATCACTTCTTCTTCTTCGTCGTGTCGATGGCTGAGTCATTTTATTGGTCCAATAAGTGGCCACTGATATGGCGCTCTCGTCAGCGTTCATGAGCGCCTCTCTTGTGCAGGTGGTAGGGCATTTTGGACAGTCAGTAAGGTGGTCAAGGTTTTGACTTGCCATCGTAGTGAAAGGATTAGCCAATTCGCTTTTAAGAACTCGCGAATTGTCCAGGGTGCGCCGGACGTAGGGAATCGTTGTGTACGTACTCGGGGAGGCTCGTTTCATGCACTAGTAAGAGGGTTGGTTATGTAGTATTGAGTTTGTCGCGAACAAACAGAAATGGATGCGGCGGAGGACTTAGTATTATCCTCAGTTAATACTGAGTTGATCGTCCTGTAACTACTGAATCATAAAAGTACTGAACGAATTATCATGAGGTAATGAGTAAAGTAGTACATGAAGAAGCTAGATGTATATAATTTTTCTAGATACCACCCGGTTGGAGCCGTGTGAAGCTAGTATCATCATATTCATCATACATATATTATATAGATCAAATCAAGTTTCAGGGCGAATCGAGTGAACTGCGCAAATGCGCTGTCCCTATTCTTCTCACTTGCTTTACGTACTGCGAGCGCGCTGGAGGTAGACAACGAATTTTCACAGTTTATTGAAACGGCCTACAAACTTGGTTCTACGAACAAATATGCAATTAGAACTATTTATTCGTACACCTCTCGACTCAGTGCAAGGTCGTACAATGTACAATGCAAACCGCATTGCACCATCTCTTGTTATATATACTCGTAGTTCGTGTATGCTGCGCGACCTGCGTGGGTGGGTGTACACAGATGAGAGTTACGATTGATGGGTGTTTGAACAAATTGGTTCCTTTTTAACCAACTTCAAAAAAGGAGGCGGTTCTCAATTCGTCTGTATTTTTTTTATGTTTGTTACCTCGTAACTTTCGACTGGGCGACTATTTTTTTATTTGAAAGCTGGTGCTTTCCTTGTGGTATTTCAATTTGGTCCAGTTCTGACAATGGCACCCATGAGAAAACCATATACATACGTCTAAAATTATTGTAATTGAAGTCTGTTTTTATTTTGGATTTTTTAACAAAATACACAAAGAAAGAGAGTAATGCAGGGTAATACAGGATGAATACGACATAGGGGCATTTGTTAAAAACACAGTATCCAGACGTGGTCATGTTCAATTCATGTTTTCAACAAATTGAACATTCAAAGAAAAACGTATTTTGGTTCAGTGGCAATAAGCAATGACTACGTCGCCGCGTCGTTTAGAATCTGTGTGTGTGTTCTTTATATCCCTATGCAGCATCTATCCTGTACAGTCAGCAACAGAAGTACACACAAACAAACTTTAATAATCGCAATAATTTAATGATTGACTGAATCAAAATTAATAGTTATCGATTATAATTATGTGCATTATTTTGTACAAGGCATATTTTTAATGCGAAAAATGTGAGTAGTATAGAAGTTTGAAATCTTCAGTGTTCAGCTACTTTTGTAGCTGTCTATACCTATGCATCATAATATTAAAAACATACAGGGTGTTTGAATAAATATCGCTGTCGCAGCCAACCTGTATAACTACTGAATAATATTGATTGTCAAGGGCTCTTGGCGATGATCTGTGACGGTATTGACAGCTAATGTCAGTGGCGTTACAGATTGTTCATTCAACGAATGAACGAGTGATAAGATCAATTAATTATTATTCATTATCTAAGTAATGTTACCATGTTAATAAATAATTAATCGATTCGCCAGTCACATAACAATTAATAGTTCCAATGAATACTTTCAACATAGAAATCGATACGATCTGATTAAGAGTTGATGGACGTCCGTTTGCTATTTACGCACACTAAATTAATTTATTTGCCAGCTAGTTGGCCACTTTATAAATGCCAATAATTTAGTAAAAAAAAGTTACAACAATACAACTTCACTACAAAACCTCAATTTCGCCACTTCTTAATAATTGTGATAGCCTATTTGAAACTTTTTTGACAGGTAAAATGTGTCAAATTGGTAAAGAAATCTAAAGTAACTAAACAGCACTTAACTATCCGAAACTATACCAGGAATTGGGGCAATTGGGACGCTTGCAAGATTATAAGGTTGTTGCAGATTGATCAAATTAACGTCTGGTCCTAAACTATTTTTGCATACATCATCATTAAAAGTGAAGGTCATTAAAAATTCGAAGGATACCATGATGCATTATTGCCACTGGTGTTGACAGGTGTTGTTGTTAATGATAAACCCTATTGGCAGGATAAGCAAACCAAACATAAATGAAAGTGATAGCTATGTAATTCTTTCAAGTGAAACTTGTGTCACTTTTAATTCGTACAGGTTATATTTTATTGCTCGGATTAAATCTGAAACTGACCATTTTACATTCGGCGACAAAAATCTAAGAAATATTTCAGGAAAAGCAAGTGCTGGTCGTTGCATTTTTAATAGGGACTATAAGAATATTGTAACATGTTTCTTGCGTCACATGTACGGAATACCTAACGATTTCAATGACAATGATTGTCGCAGGAAATGGCCATTTAAACTATTTTAAACCGTTGGCTCACGGCCGCCGCGTGCGTAGGATCCAGGACTCGGCAGGACTTGGCTAATATTAGAATAAAGGACACAACAATGTTATGTGATGCTCTGGAATATTCCTGGATTACTGATTTAACTGCTACTTGACACGAGGAACGATTTATTTCTAAATCAAGATCATGATTGTTAAAGGTAATCAATGAGAAAATGGACTTGCTTCAGAACTTGAGCATTCGTTTATTGCCTTTTGGCTAATGCGTAAAGATTTTTCATTCTTCAATTCCATTCATATTTTAGCACATGCTTCACGACATATATGGTAAACGAGCATGTAGTCTAAGTGATGGTATGAGGTAACTACATGGTCCATGGTCATAAAAAAACTCAAAAGTATATTATAGATGTGGCGCGTCAGGTGAGGACTACGGTGTTATGTTTATGCCTCATGTGCCAATAATTTCAGAGGCTGATCTCACCACCAAAACAAAACACAGTAATGCTAAACTAACACTCCTATTTGGGCAGGTTTAAGGTGAGATGGTAGTGCTGCGTGCTGACACTTTCAAGCTCGTTCATAAGAGCTCTACCACCATCACCAAATTTGTTTAACAACATCAAAGTGTACATAAGTTTCAATTTAATTTAATTCGCACCATCCGCTTGTTGACAAAGCGGTTATAATTTATATGAGTACCGAATTAGTTATCGAAAAGGCGTTCGACCTTATTTTTAGTTTATTTGCTGTTTTTTTTCAGAAACGCCATTCAACTAAGCCTTCGAAAAAGACGTTACAAAAAAAACTTGTTATGTAACAAATCGCTTTGTCACACGTTTTACAAGCTTTTTTTTTTTTTTTTTTTTTTTTAATGACGTTTCTAAGCAATTAGATACGTCATAAAGATTACAATCTAGTCTAGATATAACATTAGAGACTAATGAGTAATTTAATTTTGACCTAAGCTACTAAATTAATTTATGCTAAGAATGTGTCCATTAACACCTATCTTATTGTCTCTATTATCGAAAATGACACTTTGTTCTTGTGTTCTTTTAAGGTAGCACTAAACCACTTGAATCACTAATTTCACTGAACTAGCTCAAAAGGTTTCGTCCTTTTAAGTCTTCTAACTATGTCTGTGGTGTCAAGGAGCTGGATGGCCTCGACATTCACGTGTTGAAGAAGTCGTCGTTCATGAGCTTCAGCATTTTACAAGCTGTTAAAAGATTTATTTAATTTAGGGAGTTGTATCATGTCGGTTCTCTTTTCGTTTAAACTTTTTCTGGGATAACCATTTTATAAATGGCATGCGATCAATTTTATTTGAGGTTTTTTAGAACACAGATTTATTTAAAACGTGTTGAATGACGTTTTTACAGACTCGTTTAAGCAACGAGATTAAAGAATTTGTGAAGAATATAAGTAAGATCAGACTGCAGCAGCTGACTTCGAAAAGCGATTAAATTGGTTCAACACGTTTTGTGAAATCGACACTAACTAGCTAATTACATTATTTAAAGCTACAATTGATTACTGCATGAAATTAAAAGCTGTTTTTTTTTTGTGTTTGGGAACATAATTATAATTATTACTAGTTTTTGCCTGCGACTTCATCCGCGTGGAATTCGTTGTATTAAGTAGTAGATAGTTGCTCTCGCGCTTTGACCCGCGTTCTACCTGACTGCTCTGCTCCCGTGGAGTTTAGCGTAATATTAAATATCTAAAGACCTTTATTAAGAGTTAGACTATCTTCGTACGAGATTAGCGCTATCAAACAAACAAACTAACTATCTGCCGCGGTTTTGTCTGCGTAGTATATCGATATATAATAGTATGTCGATCTATACAAAATAGCATATGTTACGCGCCTGCGCCATGCATCTAAAATTTTATTAAAATCGTCCAGTTGTGTAGATGATTAGCCGATAAATCAGACAGACAGGCAAAAAATGTAAAGAAAAGATTTCGTGCAAGAAACTATACCAGGTTGAAAAACTTTGTTATTATGACATTAAAAACAGACACATTAATTTTTTTTTTTATGGTGGATAGGCACGCGTTTGACCACGATCTCACCTGATGGTAAGTGAAGATGCGGTCTACGGTGGAGCACGCTTACCTATAAGATACCTATTAACTCTTGCTTTGAAGAGATCCAGATTGTACTCATGCGTAAACACAGACTCGGGCAGGGCGTTCCATTCTTTGGCAGTTCGCATAAGAAATGTAGAAGCGAAACGCTTAGTGCGTATTTGTGGAATGTCTACCGTGAAGCGGTGCCTGAGTGCCGTTTGTCTGGTAGTCCGATGGTGAAACGTTTATTTGTATTGATTTGTGCTTACTTCTGTCTGTCCTATAAGTACCTACCTATCCTTTTGGTTGTCGGAATAGGATCATAGATCGAGGTCACTTGGCTAGTGCCTCGATCAAAGTGACGAGGAACAATCACGACATCGCGACGTATCGAGTCTGGTCTCTATGAAGGTAGTTACTGTTTTCCGTACTTAAATTTTAATACTAAGTCCTTGTTTTAGATGAAAATACCGATACCATAGATATCACTCATAAATGAAAGTGACACCTCTGTTCTTTTTTCAAGTGTAACTTGTGCCACTTTTATATTCGGTCAGGTTATATTTTAAATGAAACTAAGGAGGAGATATATACGGAACCTCTGAAACTAGCCCTTAGTTTCGATTGTTAGACTATGTTTTTAGATATTTAAAACCAAGTTAAAAAGCATTTTTACTAAAATATCATAATGTTACTTTCAGCTCACCATTAAAAGATTTGTTTTATTTTTTTTCAAGTATGTTATATTTATAGCCGAGTGGGAGACCGTAGGACTGCGAAGTTAAAGGTCTCGGGTTCGAACCCACGGCACACACCTCTCGTCTTTTCGAAGATATTTATCATATAAATTATCGCTCGCTAACGGTGAAGGAAAACATCGTGAGGCAACCTACATGCCTGAGAGTGCCTAATAAGTGCTCGAGGGTGTGTGAAGTCTACCAATCCACACTTGGCCAGCGTGGTGGACTATGACCTTACCATTCTCATCATGAGAAGAGGCCCGAGCCCAGCAGTGGGACATGTATTACATACAGGGCTGTTATTATTATTCCTCTTTATTTATCTTTAAACTTATCTTAGATATTTTTAAATATGATTTATAAAAAATACAAAAAAAACATTTAAAAATATAAAAAACAGTGTCCCACCGACATCAGGTGCAGGGACCAAGCTGCCGGTGGTTAGGGCTCCAGAGAGAGGAACCTCCTCACGATGCGTGCCGTGTCCAAAAGGACCGCCTTTTGCATCTGGTTCTTGGTCCAACCGCCTAACGCGAGCCTCTTAAGATGTTGGTCGAGGCTCTTTGCTATCAGTCCATTGACTGATATGACTATCGGTACAATGACGGCCGAATCCACATCCCACATGTCGACAATCTCGTGTGCCAGATCAAGATATTTAATTTGTTTATCTTTCTCGGCTTTCACGAGATTCCCGTCATGGGGGATGGTGATGTCGACAATCACTGCACGGCGCTCCAATCGATCTATCAACACTATATCAGGTCTATTGGCGATAATAGTCCTGTCAGTGATGATAGATCGATCCCAATACAACGTGGCACGGCCATTTTCGAGAACTGGGTCGGGCACATACCTATAGTACGGCACTTCTGCAGCCACAAGTTTGTATTTCAAAGCAATTTGCTGATGGACGATCCTGGCCACTAGGTTGTGTCTGTGCAAATACTCGCCATTGGCAAGACGAGAACAGCCGGAGACTATATGTCTAAGGGATTCCCCGGGACAGTGGCATGCCCGACACACGTCCACCGTACCGTCCTTCAGGATATACCTCCGGTAGTTATTCGTCATAACAACTTCATCCATAATTGCAAAAACAAAACCCTCGGTTTCCCCAAATAGGTCACCGAATCGTAGCCAGGATACCGATGCTAAGGTGTCTACATCGGGCCCGTGTAAAGCCCGATAAAAACGTCCATGCAGCTCCTTACTCTTCCATACATCCTTACGATCACTAGTACTTAGTACTACCGGTTTGCGCCAGTTCTCTTTACCTAGAGCTAGCGGGGTAAAGCCGCTGTCCACCGCCACCACATCACGATGCATACCCGAATTCACAGCGAGAAAATATTCTCTAAGGTTGCACACCTCGCGGTTATGTAGGTCCTTGGTGTGCAATAGGCCACGGCCCCCACATCTCCGCGGAATGTACAACCTCATTACTGATGAACGTGGATGATGCATCCGATGTGCCGTCAGCAAAGAACGCACTCTTCTATCCAGGGCATCAAGTTCAGTTTGGGTCCATCTGAGAATGCCAAAGGAGTACATCAAAACTGGCATGACCCAGCCGTTGCAGGCGCGGATCTTGTTACCACCTGATAAAAGACTATTAAGTACTTTTCCCAGGCGGCCAAAGAAACGCTCACGCAACGACTGTTTCATATCAGCCTCGGATATGCCCAGTGCCTGTGACATTCCCAGATACTTGTAGGTATCAGTTGCAGAGAGAGATCTAAGTTGTGTTGAATCTGAAAGTTGTACTCCTTCAGATTCCACAATCCTGCCTCGCCTTACATGCATGACTGCACACTTGTCAATACCAAATTCCATCCCGATAGAATTACTAAAAGTTTCAGTTACCTTAAGTAACGCTAACAGTTGGGATTTAGTAGAGGCAAATAACTTCAGATCATCCATATAAAGGAGGTGAGATATGACTTGACCATCTCTTCGCAACCGATAACCAAGCTCTGAACCCTCCAGAATGGTACTTAGAGGGTTCAGTGCCAGGCAGAACCACAGAGGACTCAAACTATCACCCTGAAATATACCCCGCTCAATCCTTACAAGATCACCTTCACGGGGAACCTGCCGACACCCCGGATAGCGAAGAACCGTCTTCCATTGCCCCATACACGCCCTCAAGAAAGTGCAAAGAGCTGCATCAAATTTATACAGCTCCAGCACCCTCAAGAGCCACGAATGAGGCACGGAGTCGTAGGCCTTCTTATAATCTATCCAGCATGTCACCAGATCCCTCCGATTACGGCGAACCTGCTGGTTAATGGCTATGTCACAAATAAGGAGCTCCTTAGTACCACGGGCCCCTTTCCTACATCCATTCTGAGAGATCGAAAAGATATTATTATCGATAATGTGGGATGTGATTTTTACTCTCAAAATGGATGTAAGGAGTTTATAAACAGTTGGTAGACATGTAATCGGTCTATAATTCTTGGGGTCCGCGGTATCACCAGACTTATGGAGAAGATGTGTTACACCGATTGTTAAAAAATCTGGGAGCGATCCAGTCTCTAGTGCTAGCTGAAATTGAGATGCCAAGCAATCATGCGAGCTACGAAGCCACTTTAACCAGAAATTGTGCAGTCCGTCTGGTCCAGCTGATTTCCAGTTCGGTAATGAACGGACTGCACAGGCTACATCATGTTTGTCAATATTTAGTGGCTCCATTTGGGTGATTCCCTCACATGACTGCTCGACAGCACCCATCCAGTCACCTTCAGTGTGAACAACAGGCGCCGACCAGATGCCACGCCAGAACGTATGTGTGACGCCATCATCCGGCCGACATCCGCCGTCCACATCTGAGACCGGCCGCTCCCAGTCACGGTAAACCCACCTCTCGTCCCTTTGGAATGCACGGTTCAGTGTGTATCGATCCGATCGCCTACGAAATCTTTTAATGCGATTTGCCCACGCATAGACCTTCTGTTTGAAAAAGTCGATGCGCTCTGTGACTTGTGAAATATATTCATGAGGGCTGATGTTGGTGCCTGAAAATGCCTGAGTCACAAAGCGCATCACTCTCGGGCGTGTATTACCCGATCTGTACGTTATAAGCTTGCCAATGAGCACCCTGGCCCTCGCGATACGCTGCTCAATCCTACATTGCCACGCAGGCTTAGCAAGTTTGGGTCGGGCAGCGGGCTCAATAACTGGAAACTTAACGCCAGCTACCCGACACGTCGCCACAGCCGCACAGTAAAGAATTGAGTGCGTATCAACGAGGTCCCCACTATTCTCTAGATATTCAGGTAATAGCGAGTCCAGGGCACACACCAGTGCTATGTTTCTCCTATGCGTGGGTAAACGCGGTAAACGCGGTCTACTTTCAATAGGTAAGAATCGATACTCACAAACAGCACACTCTAAAGCGCTCCTTAGTTGCTCGTTGCTTAGGGTACTCACGGATAAAACACCGCCATCCTCACCTACATCTAGGACGGAGAGCTGTGCCTGCGTTTCCTCCACATTAGATGTAGGAACAGAATTTACAGGCACGGATTGCGATAAAGGGAGGGCAGCAGTGTAATTCCGTGCGTCAGAGCGTAGCCGCTCAAGCACAGCTTCATCCAACATTCGACAGCGTTGGATGGCCCGTACCTGATCCGACAATCGTTGTGCAGATACGTCGACAGTTGGCTCAAGAACCTGAAACACAGGCAGTATGCGGTCACGATACGCAGAGAGGTTAATTCCCCCCTCTGTAGCCACATAATATGCCCGCATGACGTGTTCGTTCATTTCTTTCGTCCATTTCATGCGGCGCACATCACCACCGACAGCGGGGGCCCTGTTCGAGGCCGGTGGGCCTCGGGGTCCCAAGCAGGAAGGTGGCCGGCCTCTTCCCGCACGGCGTACTGGTGTTGGTGTCGTCGGCGGGGAGAAATACTCGTCGCTCGATGAGGAGCTCGACGCCTCGGCAATGACGGGTATCGCAGTTGCGGGTTCCGACGATTGCAAGGTGGAGCTGAGCGACGGGTCCGGGGGTGAAGAGCGTGCGGCTTTGGCTCTGGCACGTGTCAACATGATCATGATTTTTTATTTATTAAGAAAATTGTATTTTTAAAGGATGTTGAATGAAAATAAATTTTGACACTTGACATTGTCATTCTGTGTTCTTCTATCCTATTATATTTTTGCCAAATATTCTAGATTTTCTTCGAGGATTTTTTATTGTTTCACTGATTTGTTGATATTATACGTAATATAGGATATTTTATTGATTAAAATTTGCAATATTTATGTATATTTATCTAAATAAAATTATGGAAAAAAAATATGACGTGACTGTGACGTGAGTGTTGCCAGTTATTATTATTATTATTATTATTATATTTTATATTTACAGGGTTCTAATATTTATGACATTTCACGCATTGACAACACCAGACCAAGTCAATACCTGCTTTATTCAGGGTGGATGCGACATTGCGAACGTTATCAGATCTCATTTATAGCCAAACTTCTAACTCTACATGCCCTGTATGAAACCTGCGGTAACAATAAAGTCGCATTGTCGCAACTACCGTGTATGTCTATGTTAATATGAATTAATTCAAAGAGTAGTACTTAGAAGTATTTGTAATACTAATAAGTGTATCAAATTCAAGGTGAAATAATAACATTAATGCCAACCAAGCTCGTAGGATTATGTTTAATTTCACAGTATAATCAAATCAGATTAGTTGTCTGCATGGTAGGTACAGTCGGTCAATGAGTTGGGTATGCAGGGCAAAAACTTCTAAGTCATAGTAAAGACTTACGACACCAGTTATGGATAAGTGAGTTATATATCTAAATAGTGGGTATATTATACTTATTAAATATAAAATACAAACTTGCATATCTATTGCAGTCAGTTTTTACTATGGCGTAGAAGTTTTTTCCCTGCATACCCAACTCATTGGCCGACTGTACACTACATAATATGTGGTATTGATAAAGTGATTGACATACCTGATTGGATCTCCCAATAAAAGGCGTAGTATAGGCACACTTCACCTGTAATTTTTTTTTTTTTTATATTTCAAAACTTACACACAACGCCATCTAGTCCCAAACTAAGCAGAGCTTGTACTATGGGTACTAGAATAACTAATACTAATACATATATACTTTTCTTTTGTAAATACATACTTATTATACACAGAAACACCCAGAATAAGACAAACCCCCATGTTCATGCACACAAAGATTTGTCTTAAGTGGGAATCGAACCCACGCACGACCTCGGGGTCGCAGGCAGGTACACTACCCACTCCGATATCCGACTAATATCTAGATCCCATGGGATAGGTGGTGAGCCGATCGCTATCCACCGGGCACAATTCCAACTCCGTGCTGCTTGTTCCAATAACACTATCCGACACGGGATAAAACCCGAGACCTCGCGGTGAGAGGCACATATTCTAACCTCTAGCTAGACCATCGAGACAGTATATAATGTTGAAAAAAGATGGATCTATTGCGTGAAAGATCTGGAAAGGGTACCTATATATCGTCGCCTTAGAGTGAAAACCTCGGGAATACATTTTGGTTCATTTGTTTTTTAAAGCGTTTTAAGAAATAAAACCTCGCAACGCACATGCTTACAGGATCAAACAGTTCTAGATATGAAAACGGTAAATTAATATTTCAACTGCTAAAAAAACACAAAAGACGCCGTACAAAAATTTTACAGCACTAAGTTTTTCTTCCTCCTGAAAAGTTACTTCTTTTATTTATTTACGAGTTTTTCACTCTAAGACGTCGATATGCAAAGATGATAACTGAGTAAAAGTTATGGAAGGATAAAATATATTGCGCCGCCCCCAAGTATTTGGGATAGCGGCAGGCGGATGATAATGATATTAATAATATTGATAATAAGCCTTATTTAAAAATAAATAACATTTTCACCCCAGCAGCTAGAAAAAACGTTCTTTGTTGTATGAAAACAGTGAGCAGAACTCGATTTTCTTCGAGTTTAAAACTAAGTAGAACTTATACTAAGAAACGGTTGAAAAAGATATGGGACCGGCAGGATTTGAGCCTGCGACCTTACTGCACACCGGGATGCCGCTTTAGCCATCCAGCTACGGTCGCCTCTTACCAGAACCCTAAATTTCTCAACTGTATGATACGTCATTTCGTGACGTCACGTTCATCCATTTGTTCCTATCTTAAGTAGGATACAAAGTAGAACTTGTACTATGGTTACTTTCGGGCTGCTGAGGTGAAAAGTGGTATGTGCGACACGAGATCAAAGTTTACATCTCGTGATTTTGAGTCCCTCACTACTTTCAAGATACTAACCTATTATAGAATCTTTCACTTATTCAGGACTTAAACTTAGCACTTAAAGAAAATACGAACTTTGCGCCCTTGTTCTACAAAAATTATTGTATAATAATATAGCTACTTTATTAACAGCTCATTGATATATTAATCATTCACCTATAATAACAGGAAGTTATGTCATATCCACCTTGGGCTAAGGAAACGATGCAGTACTTCGACTATGTGTTTGTCGACTGACTTTAATTTAAGGTTAGCGTTAACGTAATAACAAGAACAATGATAATAATGTCATCTTTATAGCTCTCGAAATGATGCTTATGTGCAATGGGTGGGGGGCGGTAGCATTTATATGGGCAGGCGGAACGGAAGCATATTCCACCTGCGTTGTAGGTATTATATTTTCAAAATTCTTTCAGTTGGCATAAAACAGTACTCACACATAGATCTGTACAAAGTCTTTTATTTTAAATATGATATGAGTACCTATTGTAAGTGATGCTTTAAATAAAAAAAAATGTAATGAATGACTTGAATTAGTAATTAATATTATTTATAAAATGGAAGCCCCTTATAAACCGTTAAGGCGTTCATAATTAGGTATCATCACCAATAATATGTATTATTATGGGTTCGTTATTATTATTTAATAGAATTATTATTAGATGATTATATGTATACAGGGTGGAAGTAGCATCTCCTATGTCATGTCCACCAGTTAAAAAAACTAAATGAAAACTAAAAAAAAGAGTTCTGAACAAATTGAATAATCACAATGTTAAATATTTCAGCAAACATGTTTTTTTTTATTGCTACTAAAACGCGATAATGTAACATTTCTGTATGGCGAATTGTATAAAACTAGATATCATTTGATGTGACATTAACGTCATGATACGAACTCTGTAGTATAGTAAGTAGTTATCTAAAACAATTCATGGTAGAGCTACAGATTATGACATGTCATTTTAAGTTCAGGCACGTATCGCTATGAATCTGTGGCACTGTTTATCGTGCTTGTGGTGCTTGTAATGAATTTTATTTCCATTGCTTGTTTGCCATTAACATTCCTGGCTAATGTAAGTTAAATAAAGCAATGTACGTGAATTGCAGGTCGTACGAGACGAGGTTAATAATACATTGGGTAAGTGTATTTTATGGCGCTGTTGTCTTAGATTTCTTCAGCTATATAGTGTTTTGAATGAAAGTTTTTTTAAAGACTAGCTTATCCCCGCATTTTATCCGCATAAAACGCCGCTCCTGTTGCTTTTGCATGATGTTATACAAGCTTATTTTTACTTTAAAATACGTTTTATTTTTGAATTTTTTCGTAAAAACTAGTAGAATGGATTTGGTTACTGATTCAGTACAAACGATTCTAGGAAGTTTTTCAAATGTTTTCCTTTACTAATTTATTGATTAATTGCTGTCAGTCACCTATCGCGAATATTTGATGCAATTATTCAAGTGCCTATTATACTTCTGGGAATAAGGATAACGAAAAAATAATGGCTAAATAGCTAACTTATTGGAAAGAAAACACTGTTCATTTACTAGGTATTACTTTACATCTAATCTTACTTAAGAGAAAATAATCAAAACAGATTCTTTAACAATAAGATATCAAACTTATCTCATGTGTCAAGATATAAAAGAACAGCAAAGGTCGAATCATTGTTATCAACCAATACTTACTAACGAAAGAAAAGATCTGATGTAGTTTTTGGCTTTCTCTGAAATTAGTGGAAGGTGTAAGTCAGGCTCAAGACCTTTCACTAAGCACATTGAATAGTGCTATCTAAAGACACGGCTCGTGGGATCCATGTGACCTTACTCGACAACCTTGAAAACCACCTAAGTACCTGTTCTTCTTGTCTAAGCTAACTCAAAGGTCAAGAGTGTATACAGCTCTTACGATAGGCGAACTGGTAGACTAAAATATGCGCATTTTATTTGAAAATAATTAGAGTTAGACGGATTCATCTGACGAAAAATGCGTTGAGACAAAAATATAAGAACAAGGTCATTTAATCAGCTGATATCAGCGGGTGGACGCCGGCATCTCTTGTCACGCATGCGTACCATACCTCTCATAGAATTTATTATAAAATACAATAAAATAAATGTAAAAGCCGGTGATAAATGTAACCGCAGAATTCCTCAGCGCGGTCCTTGGAACCGGGTCAGTGGCTCGCGATTCGCATGTCATCGACTAGAGTTGTTGGCACATTTTTGCAAAGAAAAACACAATGTCTGAGCCGTGTTGAGTGTTGGGGTGGTTGCCAGAAATAAAGCTGCAGTGCAGTAGTGAGCTTGCAGCGGCAGACTGCGGTGCTGGCCGCCATTCATTCTCATGGCAGGAGGTCGATACGAGCCAGTGTCGCCGCGCCAGCTGAGATGCGCGGTCGTACCGCCACCCGCTCGCTCGCACCGCTCGTTTGACATTTGTGAGCACTGCGCAACCGACTCATATCTACAGTGAAGCCTTTATTTATAAACAAATTGTAATTACCCGTGCTTTAAAATAATTTTATAACTATACTTTCATTCATGAACTACCGTTTGGATGACCTAAACGAGACTTAAGTGAAATTAAAGATGATAGCGTATTTATTTCAATAATTTTATCGTGAAAGCGCACGTGACGACAGACTATTACATAAATATTTAAATTGTATGGACACAGTTTTAATTAATCAGTAAGTACGCACAGATTATCTTCAATTAGAAGATCATTTTTACTCATTACACAATCACATTTCATCATAATATCTATTAATCGTAATAATATTTGATGACAACTGGCCGTTTTAATAAAGATGCGAGATGTTCGGCAGAAGAGATAATTTCAATGATAAAGTTTGATAAAATAAAAGAAGTAACAGATAAACCGGAAGATGTAGTTGTTTATTTAGTTGTTCTGTAACAAATAACAATTGAGGAATAATGAACCGATGACAGTAATGCAGTAATATACATCAAAACGCCCACAGCGGTAGTTTTAGCGTTGGTGACATACTCTTAAATCAAATTAAGAGGCCGTACAACACAGAGCGGTGACATAAAATAGTTAGAGACAACAGTAACATCAACGTTTAACGATCATAAATCTCAGGAAAAACATTATTAAGAAGATAATATAATATGATATGCAATGTTTACGTTGTAAACCGGTCGAGATTACACAAAACAAACTATTAATTCTTCATCATGTTTATCAAACTATCAATTTATGACTTGAACTTTAGCGAATGAAACATAATTTAATCACATAGATCAATTAGGCATGGTCAGGCAGTAATTAGTGAAGAAAATGAGTTTTTTGAACTTGGCATTATCGTACCGATCTACAAACTTTGAACATTGGCATGCGTACACCAATACAATTGAGTAGTTTTTTTATACGTAGTGAAATAGCAATGATCAGTTCGCGTGACGAAGCTTTTCTGTTGACGACCAGGTGGCGCAGTGGGTAGTGTACCTGCCTGCGACGCCGAGGTCGCGGGTTCGATTCCCGTTTAAGACAAATCTTTGTGTGCATGAACATGGGGGTTTGTCTTAGTCTGGACGTTTCTATGTATAATAAGTATGTACGTATATAAGTATAAGTATCAGTGTGTACAAAAGAAAAGTATCAGTTATTCTAGTACCCATAGTACAAGCTCTGCTTAGTTTGGGACTAGATGGCGTTGTGTGTAAGTTGTGAGATATTTATTCATTTATTATCAGAAATCAGGACTTTCATAGAATATTTTCGTACATTTTCTTGTTTTGGCGTAAATTACATTATCATGACAAAGCCTCACCAGTGATTCAGGGCATAATTCTGAGACTGGCAACTGTAATTTTTCATCGGCAATTACCACAAACAGGAAAATCGGTCTTCGAAAAATTTTACACGTCTTAAGCAAAACGCAAATGTATGTGATATGCTTACGAAATAACTTTTCAGTGATAAAAAACTTAACATGATTTTGAAGCTTGAATTTTTGATCGGATAATTCGAGAAATCAGAAAGATGATCATACTTTTGCAAATGTAAAGGTACTTACATTAGCTACGGTAAAGTTACTTTTCCATAATTTGTCGAAAAGAAGCTAAAATTTTCCTATCAACAATTTAACAAATTTTGCACTCAAGGTCCTCAGAATCAAGTAACTATACTGTGTCCATTTCTTTATTTTCTTTTTGACATATTACATTTAGGGATGCCTTCACACGTTACTGATTCGATTTGAAATCATAATCGATGTTGTCTAAGAAGAACTTTGAATCGATTAATTACATCGAAATGGTATGGTTCATTATTAATTATTCGTTTATTAGTAGTTTTTATTAGATGATATAAATATACAAAATAATAATATAATAATAATGTCACATACTTAGTCTATGACGGTTTCCTAGTTACCTTTGTTTACATTTTCATTTTTTAATTCCAAGATATCGACTTAATTTCTTGCAAATAATTATTCATGGAATCATGATACTATTATTATATTCTTTTTTTTATATAAATACAGACAATACACAAAAAAAAGCCAAATTATTCTTTTTCATAATGATCGATTTATTTCATTTCACGATTTGATTTATAGTCTGTGGTTGTTTGTTACAAACAGTGAACTTCCCTAAAAAGTGCCGCTTGTCAATAAAGTACATTATTATTGTAGTACATTAATCTGACAAAAAGAAACGGTAATTCATAGGCGTGATCTGTCAAAAAGAAAATAAAGGAATGGACAAAGTATAATCACTGGTAAGCGGCTTTGTCGTGATGTCATTTAGATAATTAGGTACACCCTGTATTAACGCAATTAATGGACTCTATTGAGCGTATTGTTTTAGGCTCATAGCTTGAAGAGTGTGGTCTGTATTGATACTCACAATCGAGGTTATTTCTATATTGAAGAAATTAATAATTTGGGTTATATCTTAATCAAAAAACGTCGCGCCGGGGCTCAGGGAACTTACCAGTAACCATTATGCACTTGGATTGTACTTTGCAGCCTTTCGATAAGAGAAAGCTTTTGAGTGAGATAATACCTGAAGAATAAAAAGATTTACATATAAATTACGTGGACAGGAAATGTTGTATTCCTTTTTAGCATATTCAGATTTGGTAAAGCCTACCAGCAGAAAAAGTCCAAAAGAGTCATTGCTATTCGACGAATGTCCGACAAGTTCTACTAATACTTTCATTTGAAAGTTTGTGTGGATGTTTGGATGTTTGGATGTCACGCAAAAATGTCTGTATCGATTTTGATGAAAATTTTCACACATTTATCTTATAGCCTGGGTTCACCTGTAATTGGCTTCTTTTATCGACGTTCTATACGAGCAAAGCCAGGGGTAGATGCTAGTATTTTAGCTACTTAAAGAAAAGAGGAGGTTCTAGGTGTAATTGATCCGTATTTATATACGTATGTAACTTTTATATGTGCGCGATTTTCTCGAAAACTACTGATCCGATTTGATATTTTTGGTGTTTTTTTTTTAATATTAATTTATAAGAATCTGATGAAGATCTTTGGTATACAGGTAATAGAACTCTTCAAAACGAACAGCTAATAAACCGCATTTTATGCAATCGTTTAGTATCTAAGTTAACCACCAGAAAGGGAAAAACAAAATTAAAAAACAATCATGTTGTCTAATCAAAATATCGTATTTTTTACGCTCCTCAAGCCAAACACCACGAAACCTTTTAAAATATTGCGATACTGCAAAGTATTGGATTTCAATTATTAGCCGTAGATTCAATTTCATTTGTTGTTCCATTTTTAAGATCCATTACTGCGGATTATAATATCCTAGCAAATACACAAATGTAAATGTATTAAACTAATTATCTGTACTAATGGATCTCATTTGCCGAATTCTTATTAGCTTATTTGAATAACTTTGAATGAATCATAAGTATTGACGAGGGCGACTCGTCATCGCAAATAATATCTTAAGCCATTACCTTTTGTTGGATACCCAATATTCATGTTAACAGAACATAAAAAATTGTGAATAAAGTTCTAATCGACTATATGAAGGCAAAAACAATCGTTTAGTTAAAGCTGCTTAATTAATAATGTCATGGTTGAAATAAAAAGCCTATATAAGTTCTTAATTCGGAATTAAACAATAATAAATCGGTATCGTAAATCTTAAGCGAAAGTCAACAGTAAAAAAGTCCGGCACAAAATGTACCCAAGGCACAGAGTCTGTGCCCAAGGGTATCGTATATAGCCTCAAACTGAGTTGATAATACAAAACAACAACTTATATACTTCAACAAAATATGACACCATTTACATATTATTATATGGATCGGCTTTCTCTTCAATCTTTTGACTGACCCGCAATTTTGAATTGCGTTGCAAATTTTTAGCTAATTTTGAGTTTGATTTTAACAATTTACTAAAGACAATACATTAGTTTACTAACTTTCGATACATCGATAAAAAGTAGCGATAGCCGAGTGGGAGACCGTAGAACTGCGAAGTCAAAGGTCTCGGGTACGAACCCACGGCACACACCTCTGTCAATAAATCGTTAAGATTCGTCTTTTCTAAGAGACGTGTGTATTTATCATATAAATTATCGCTAACGCTAACGGTGTAGGAAAACATCGTGAGGAAACCTGTATGCCTGAGAGTACCTAAAAAAGATCTCGAGGGTGTGTGAAGACTACCAATCCGAACTTAGTCTGCGTGGTTGACTATGGCCTAACCCTTCTCATCATCAGAGGAGGCCCGAGCCCAACAGTGGGACATGTTATTATAATGGTTGGTAATGTACTAACATCCATCCATACATAGTTACATACGTCCACGCTAACTTTTACATTTCATACAAAAATCTCACCTTCACCAACCTCAACGAGGTCTCCAAACTTATTTAATTCCAATAATATTATATAAGATGACGATTTTATTTCCATTTTAGAATACAAATCCAATTATAGTTACGCAATCGGTATTCGGCTATATATTGTTTTGAATATATTAGCGGAACCGGTGTTTTGTTAACATAATTATTATTAGTAATATTTGATGTGTTATTTTCAATGCGGTGATCAAATCTCAATACATTAATTATTATGAGAATAATCTATGATAGGCTAGTCCTGGCTATAACCTACATTTGTAGCATTTTTTGACGACCGTATGGCGGAGTGGCTAATGTACCTGCCTGTGACGCCGAGGTCGTGGGTTTGATGCCCGCTCAAGACAATTTTTTATGTGCATGAACATGAAGGTTTGTCTTGGTCTGTGTGTTTCAATATATAATAAGTATTTATTTTAAAAAGAAAAGTATATAATTATGTATTAGTATCAGTTATACCAGTACCCATAGTACAAGCTCTGTTTAGTTTGGGACTAGATGGCGATGTGTGTATGTAGTGTGGTATTTATATTTATTTTTAAAGTACATCCTGCAGTTTTTGCTTGAGGAGAACCAAACATACAAATATCCACACAGCATTTTAACATTAATTTATTACTTATTAGAAGTACCACTTACCCATAGAACGCATCGCTCACTACATCAAAGTGCTACGATGTTGTATTATGCCTCGTGTTCCAGTAAAAGCAGGCTCATCACAGCAGTTTTAAGATGATAGCGTTACAAAAATAGATGACCCATTAACTACATTGACAAAAGCTCTATTATCTTTCTTGTGGTAGAAAAATTTATAACACGAATAATAGTCTGCCTATGGTGTTTTGATTTCAACGAATTTCGTAGTACAGTATTGATTTCATACTCACGTTTTTAATAGCACAGAAGCTTTGCCCATGCCCACGCTCCAAAGTGGGTTCAACTTATTGTATTTTGCAACTATTTTTAGATCATTTAACTTTCTTTAACTTGAATTATCACTAAATCGTGGGCTTTGCTGAGTAATACCGTGTCTCCTGTACCCAAGAATATGACGATACATTTTCGGCAACCATTAATCGGTCCATTTATGTTAACTTCCGTCAGAATTATACAGGATGGATGCGACATAGCGACATTTATTGAAACCACAGCTTCTATACATGGTAAGTATCAATTTCCACCGGATAAAAATTTTCTAGCGAAAAAAAAAAATCACGTTCTCCGAACAATTTGAACATTGCGATCGTGCAATTTGTTCGGAAGACGTGGATTTTATTTTTCGCCAGAGAATTTTTTATCCGGTGGAAATGCATACTGGCCATGTATAGAAGCTGTAGTTTCAATAAATGTCGCTATGTCGCATCCACCCCGTATATTGTTCGTATTGTCAGGCGTTTCAGTCATAGGAGACATGACTTGGCGGTCATTGAGTTTATAAAAGTCTATAGAGACACAGTACTTTTGGGTTTTCTGAAGACAAACTTTTAACGAGCGACAGGGAAGGTACTTGTGCCACAGTATAATACAAACAGTACGGAAACTGCCAACAAACGTGCGAAACGGCGCGCACACATAAACATGCACACCGACGAGTCGCCTAAGCGGTTTTCGCGGTGTTCTCAGTAGCGAGTGCCGCTTAGGGGTCTCGTCGGTGTGCATGTTTATGTGTGCGTGCCGTTTCGCACGTTTGTAGGCAGTTTCCGTACTGTTTGTTCATATTTATACTGTGCTTGTGCATAAGACACGTATGAGAGCAAGAGACCCTACTAAAATTTTGAACAAAATAGCCGTAACTTCTTAATGATTTCCTTTTTAAATTTGTTGTAAACTGTTGGTCTTCAAACCGCCGTAAGGAACTGTGCTTGTATAAAAACGTATAAGCTCAATAGTAGGCATAAATCAATATCTGTAAACAAACTTTTTAATGTTTTATTTTATTTATTTATTTGATTCAGGCATCATGGCCCATAGGTCAGGAGGTGTCAAATGACTTAGCATCGATTCCAGAGGCTAAAGAAAGGACACCCGGGTACGCGACCCCGGCCGTTTCCGAGCTTCTGCTGTTTCAGTCCCTTTCCTTCCGAAACAGCAGTATCCTACACCCATTAATATCCCTACCATCATACAATTCTCCTTCTAATCCTATAAATCCAATCCTCTCCTCGATTTTCCCACCCCTCTTCCCAGTAGGAGATGTTGGGCAGCAGCGCTCTCTTACTTAATTACTGCGCTCACCAACCCGCAAATGCCAAGCGTGGTGAGTATGGCAAAAACCACCAATATGAACCACACCAAAAAATACAGACGGCCCCCAGTACCCGGCAGCTCTGCTATTCCTGGTCACGGTAGCGGCCATGGTAACGGCGGGGCAGGGGGTGCTAAGAATCCCCGGCGCGACTTCGGCTACCAACATAAACATCGACGACTCGACCTGGCAACATATAACGTACGCACGTTAAGGGCCGACGAAAAGATACTAGAGCTGGAAGAAGCTATAAGCAAGTTGCACTGGGATATTATAGGATTATCCGAAGTCCGGCGACAGGGACAGGACACGGTTATTCTTAACTCAGGCAACTTGCTATACTACCGGGGGGACGACCATCAGTCCCAGGGTGGTGTCGGGTTTATCGTCCACAAGTCTCTCATCAACAACATTGTCAAGATCGACAGTTTGTCGACCAGGGTAGCGTACCTGATACTCAGAATATCTAAACGATATTCGCTGAAGGTCATCCAGGTTTACGCACCGACCTCGGCACATCCAGACGACGAAGTGGAGGAGGTGTATGAGGATATTTCCAAAGCCATACACTCCTCCAGAACACACTATAACGTCGTGATGGGGGACTTCAACGCAAAACTAGGCACTAGAAGCGATGGAGAGTTGAAAGTGGGAGATTTTGGTGTAGGCCAACGAAATGCCAGGGGGCAAATGCTCGCTGACTTTTTGGAGAAGGAGGACCTCTTTATGATGAACTCTTTCTTCAAAAAGCAGCACCACAGGAAGTGGTCCTGGATGAGCCCGGATGGTCGGACTAAAAACGAAATCGACTTCATCATGTCCACCAAACGGCAAATATTCAACGATGTCTCTGTGATCAACACGGTTAAAACCGGAAGCGATCACCGCATGGTCAGAGGCACGTTGAATCTGAACATTAAGCTGGAGCGGAAAAAACTGATGAAGTCCACGCTCCGACCGTCGGCCTGCCACATCCAAAACCCCGAAAGCTTCCAACTCGAACTTCAAAATCGCTTCGAGTGCCTGGAAGGATGCGCAACAGTGGACGATACCAACAACATGTTAGTGGAAACTGTCCGTACGGTGGGATCTAAGTTCTTTAGAGCCCACCGTGCTAATAGAACCAAAATAGTCTCCGATCATACCCTCAGGTTAATGGAGGAGAGACGAAACCTAAGGCTACAGTCTTCAGCGGACGCATTGTCATATCGGCAGCTCAATAGACAGATCTCTAAGTCACTCACACGCGATCAACGTAACTCTAACGAGAGAAACATCAGAGACACGATAGAGCGGAACAAAGGCTCCAAGGTGTTCGCGAGACATCTGGCTATTGGGCAAAGCCAGCTGGCAAGGCTGAAGACTGACAACGGTAGCACCGTTTCGTCCAAGCCAGAAATTCTGAGGGAGATTGAGAAGTTCTATAGACAGTTATACACGTCGACATCAAGACCCGTTGGCAGTCCGGCCAAAGATCCAAGAGCCAGACTGACTCGACACTATACCGAAGATATCCCGGACGTCAGCTTGTACGAGATTAGTATGGCTCTCAAACAACTTAAAAACAACAAGGCACCGGGTGATGATGGAATCACGGCTGAGCTTCTGAAAGCGGGTGGAAAACCGATACTTATAGTCCTTCAGAAGCTCTTTAATTCCGTCATCATTGAAGGTACAACGCCAGAGGCATGGCACAGGGGCGTGGTTGTGCTCTTCTTCAAAAAAGGCGACAACACTTTATTGAAGAATTATAGACCCATCACGCTGCTGAGCCATGTCTATAAGCTGTTTTCGAGAGTCATTACGAACCGTCTCGCTCGCAAGCTAGACGACTTCCAGCCTCCCGAACAAGCCGGTTTCCGGAAAGGCTACAGTACCATAGACCACATCCATACGCTGCGGCAGGTTATACAGAAGTCCGAAGAGTATAACCGGCCTTTATGCTTAGCGTTTGTGGACTATGAGAAAGCCTTCGATTCGGTGGAAACATGGGCAGTGCTACAGGCTCTCCAGAGGTGCCGAATTGACCATCGGTATATCGAGGTGTTAAGGTGTTTATATGAAAACGCCACTATGTCGGTTCGTCTCCATGACCAGAGCTCGGAATCTATCCAATTGCAGCGGGGAGTGAGGCAGGGTGATGTTATATCCCCGAAACTATTCACTGCTGCATTGGAGGATCTTTTTAAGCTTCTGGATTGGGATGGACTCGGCATCAACATTAATGGCGAGTATATCACCCACCTTCGGTTTGCCGACGATATAGTGGTCATGGCGGAGTCCCTGGAGGACCTAGGCACAATGCTCGGTAATCTCTGTAGAGCTTCTCAACGAGTGGGCTTAAACATGAACATGGACAAGACGAAAATTATGTCGAATGTCCATGTAGTACCCACCCCAATCGCTGTTGGGAACTCTACACTCGAAGTTGTGGACGAATATGTATACCTGGGACAAATTATCCGATTAGGTAGATCCAACTTCGAGAAAGAGGTTAACCGCCGAATCCAACTCGGCTGGGCAGCGTTCGGGAAACTACGTAGTGTCTTTTCGTCCAGTATACCCCAGTGCCTAAAGACAAAAGTCTTTAACCAGTGTGTGTTGCCAGTGATGACTTATGGAACTGAGACGTGGCCGCTCACTATAGGAGTCATCAGACGGCTCAAGGTCGCTCAGCGAGCGATGGAGCGAGCTATGCTCGGGGTTTCACTACGCGATCGAATCAGAAATGACGAGATCCGTAGGCGAACGAAGGTTACCGACATAGCTCAGCGAGTCGCTAAGCTGAAGTGGCAATGGGCCGGACACATAGCTCGGAGGACAGATGGCCGTTGGGGCAAGAAAGTCCTAGAGTGGCGGCCACGAACTGGCAAACGCAGCGTGGGACGTCCTCCCGCTAGATGGACGGACGATCTGATCAAGATCGCGGGGAGTCGTTGGTTTCAGTCGGCCAAAAACCGCACGCTGTGGAAATCGATTGGTGAGGCCTATGTCCTGCAGTGGACGTCCCTAGGCTGATGATGATGATGATGATGATCATGGCCCATATTAAATACACTAATACAATATTAAAATAAAATATAAGTACTATAAATATACTTGATTATAACTTTGACATACCTTACTCTACAGTGGCGCCACGTAGTGAGACAAAAACGATATCGGCCTTCATTGTATTATATTTATTTTAAGAAGATTTTTGTTATTAATTGTTTATGCCAAAAAATGTAAATGTATTTTATATGGGTTGTTTACCTAAAATAAATGATTATTATTATTATTATTTCTGGTTTATGTAACAATATCTCGGGACTACAGAGTCTCGGAACTTTGGTAGGCATGTGTGGGGCCGAAGCTAACAGCACAGAGGCCCGATAAATACTTTACTCTTAATGTATTGAGGCACAAACCGGCGATTATCCCGGTTCACATTATGGTGGGTCCACACTGAGCCAACGAAGGCGAACGAAGGTTTTTTGACGTTGGTAGCAAACGTTCGTTGGCCTTCGGACAAACGTCCAAACACATTTGGTGTTTGACCAAAACATCGTTTGCTCATGATTCCGGATTGCTTTCCATAGACAATACTCGAAAGTGTATTTTGATCATAGCCTAAGGATATCATGTGTCAATGGGGTTGGCAACTGTCTTATGTCCATGATTATTATTTACAAGTCAGCTATTATTCTGTGTTATTAACTACTTAGCTTCAAGATAATGTAATTTACTACGTAGACACATGCTCTGACATTTAAACAGACCGTCGAATGTCAAAATGTCAACCATTCTGTTGACGTTCGTTTGTTGGTGTTTGGCGACCGTCCAAACTGAATTCGGTCCAATGGCGCAAATCCTTTGATGTTACCGCCACGCTACGGATCGCCGGCCAACGTCAACGAACGTTCGTTGGCCATCGCCAATCCGTCCAGACATGGCCAACGAACCCATTCGTTCGCCTTCGTTGGCTCAGTGTGGACCCACCATTATAAAAATGCACCCAAGGACAATCCCCGGTTTGAGCAGACCTATTGCAGAAAATGGAGACTAAAATGATAAGAGCTTTTGTGTTGAGGTGCTAATGGATATTCCGGTTTGTGGAAGATAAAACTGACGCCTGCCCTGAAACACAAGTTGTACACGGAGAATATTATTATTGTAGCTTCCTGCGTTACACCCGGAATAAAAAACATTGATGCTCTGTTTTCAGTAATAAGGAAATGACATATTATATTATGTCCATGATACGTTATTATAAATGTTGTATACAAAGCATTGATATGAGGAATATTGCTCAATCTCCTGGATAAGAGCATCCATGTGTGCTATCCAATTGGAAACTGGGTACGAAATGGTTTAGGGCCAATGGTAACGGTACCTTTTCATAAATCAGTCGGTAAAAATTTTTTGCACCCAGGGTCTTAAAAATAAAATTCAAATTCAAATTCAAATCATTTATTTTCATAGGCCCCAGGAGGCACTTGAACACGTCAAAATATTACAAAAAAATGATATAAAAAATAAATTATAAGTAAAACTAAATTATACTAATTACAATGATTTGAATAACCGGGGCTTAGATTAATTTTAATTCAACTGTTTAGAATCAGATTAAAATCAAACCAAGTACCAGCTCCGATGGGTATTGCACTATGAGAAGAGCTGGTGAGAAACTCATGTGCACCATCTTTTCAAATGAAATGAATAATATATAACAATTATTATACATATTGAAAGACACATAAAAAAGAGCAGTTCATTTCCAAATACTGTTATCATTTATGTAGTCTAAAATACTGTAATAAGCTTTTGAGACAATCTGATTTTAATATATTTCTTAAATTTACCTATCGATAATTCTACTGCGTCTAATGGAAGTTTATTGTAGAAGCGTATACATTGACCTGGAAACGAGTTAAAGATTTTATGGAGCCTAGTAGTGGGCACAGTCAGTTTGTTTTTGTTCCTTAGATTTAATTTATAAAGATCACTATTTTTCTTAAATTTTGTTCGATTCAACAATAAGAACTAATCACTGGCTAAGCGGCTTTTTGGTAAGAGAACCTAATTTTATTGTCCTAAGCACCATTTTCGTATAATCTCTTAATACTTTGTTTGACTTTGTTGTTTAGAGACAAATCATCCAAAACAAAATATTGTATGACTCACGCTTGTTATGGTACACTTTTAACTGTTACAGACAGATAGTTAATCTTTGCATTTCCATCAATTGTCGGCGCGATAGATCGATTGGTAATTGACCTGTGTATACGAACATTATACAGTTATAGTTATTGTTATATTGCTCTACTTTGCCGCTCGTCTTCGTCTGCCCTCCGGCCTCACGGTTTCCTTTCATTTTTCTCATTACGGACCTCTCAATCACTGTTATTCGTTTAATTGAGCACTTTATTGCCTTTATTATTTTAATAATTCAATCTCCAGTTAAATTCCTCATTATCTTTGCTCGTTAAGAATATTGTTTTATGTAAAAGAGTGTTCTGAATTTGATTGTTTTTCTGCGCTATTACCGCTATTTTATTATAGGGGTGACTAATAACTATAAGTAAACGTGATACTAAATATGTAATTACATAGATAAATGAAAATATGAGTCACAGTCGTTTAAGTCGTTGACAAGAGCTTTACCTCCTCAAAGTATATTTTTGTATCAATAATTAGTGTCATAAGAGTCATTAGACATCGTTACAATGTTTTTGTACGAAAAATATTTACGTACTGACTAATAGAAATAGTCGTGAGAACATTGAGCTTATGTTTTGAAGTCAAGTGTTAGTTGCGTAATTTTCTTGTTGTATTTACTTTTCATGTTTTCATATTTTAAAGAAAGAAACATCGACGTAAAATATAGAAAAATACAAGCAACGTAACAATGATTAAATATGAATAAATTAATTTTAGTCTATTACGGTCTTAGTTTTTTGTAGATTTATATAAATATTTAAAAATAACACACTATATTCAATTAATTAATTTTACATTAATTAAATTATAATTCCATGCATGATAAAATCTCGCATTTGTTTTAATATCATAAAAGATTTTACGGCACGCTAAAGCATTTTATTTGCCCGTGAGAAACTGTACACAGTCTACAGTTTACGGAAAATGTTGTGAAAACCATAATAATGCAGATACAATTCGGTTGCGAAAATCAACAACTAGTTGTGAATGGATCCCACGTCGTTGCATGATAACATCATAATAAATTGACACCGTCTTTTGTGTTATGGGGAACGATTGCTTGGCTGTTTTAACAAAAGTAATATGGGTTACACTTTAATATTGTTAAGATTGTATCTATTATTTTAGACAAATCATATTTAAAACACTTAACTTGGCCACGAAAAAACATGTATTTTAGCGTTATACATATGATTAGTTTATAAAAATAGATAAAAAATAATATTAACTTAAACCCATATTACGTTAGTATGAAAACATCGCGCTCAGGAGTCTATTCTTAAGGCCAAATGATTTCGGTCAAGGTGCAGGATAGTAACTATTGGTGGGGACGAACAGGGGGACTAGCTCGCTATCGCTAGATATTGCACAGAGGATCATCTGAAATTTCGGACACACGCGCGAACATCTGGTTTTTTTTAAATCTTGACTGCACGTTGCCATAAGGAGGAACAATTGGCTGGCTGTTTTCTATACAAAAGTAATATGGGTTTAACTTTAATATTGTTAAGTTTGTATCTTTAGACAAATCACATTTCAAACACTAATGTGCAAGTTTGTTGGCAGTTGGCACCAACTTTTTCAAAATTATTATTTATCTTTATTAAAACAATTTTGACAAAATAACCACGAACAATGCATTTTAGTGTTTAAAGGTAATAAGATAAAGATAAAGATTATTTTATTCACACAAAATAGAGTTACAATGGTTCTTAAAATATATAATGTACAGTTCATCTATTTTGCTAGTCTGTGGGCATGCGAATATTAAAATTTAATCATGCGAACATTTAAGCTTGTTTAAGATATGATTTGTTTATAATATGAAAATTATTAATATTAAAATTAAACCCGGTAGTATGAAAACCCGGCGCTCGAGAGTCTCCCCTAAACATGAATATTGCCTGAGTTCACAAAAAAAAATATAGAGCAAATGTGAACCGCACTCGTGTAGGAGGCGATCGTTCGAGAATGGCTTTAATCACTTAAGTACCTAAATCCAATTAATTAATAGATAGGTACCGCTTACATCAATTTACTTTATTGCTTGTGGGAAAATATTTAAGTAATTCGACCATGAGTTACGCAACGTGAAATGTGTGTGAAAACATTTGGCAATTATTGTTCCCTTCAGTAGTTCTGTGGTAAACCTGTAGATGTCAGATGCTAAGAAATCCACAGAAGACATGTCAGACCAGACTGAAACCAGATATTTCTTAGAGCCTTGTGGCCTGCATAATAATATGTATATGCAGCTGCAATTCTTAGAGCGGTACAGGCTAAAGATAAAAGATATCCTGAATTAAAATGGCGAAAAATTAAAAATAAATATCACACAATGCCAACTAGTCCTAAACTAAGCAGAGCTTGTACTATGGGTACTAGAATAACTAATACGAATACATATATACTTCTTTTTGAGAACACATACTTATTATACATAGAAACGCCCAGACTAAGACAAACCTCCATGTTCGAACCCGCGACCTCGGCGTCGCAGGCAGGCACACTACCCACTCCGCCATCCGGTTGTCAAATAGTAGTAAGAAGTATTTTTTGTCCTACAATATTTTAGTTTCTGTAGTGGAATGTATGCAGAAAACTGCAATACCTATCTAATTATGCTTCTATAAATTTAATGTTGGGGTTGCCCTTAAAGTGACCCAAATCTAACCAAATGCAGCTTAATAAAATAATTTAGAATAATTTTGTTAAACGGATTACCGTTTTCTTACGATTATGATTGGATAAAACTAGCAATTCTACTCGATCAGATTCATATTGAGGCGGCCGTGGCGCAATGTTTGGGGTGGGTTCGAATCCTGGACATTACACCACGGACTTGAACTTTCTCTTAACTAACTGCTTGTTCCTAACACGATGCTTAGGCAAGGACCTAGACAAAGGACATTGTAGATTCCTGTAGCCAGAACCAATATTTTAAAATTTTCCCCGGTAGCAAGAGCTGTGGGGATTATAAATAAGGTTGCTGTAGAAATTGATATTTTTACATGTTCATTGGCGAAATTCCAGAGAGTGACACTACACATTTTGTATACATTTTAACATCATTGTCGCAAGGACAATTGTATGTTGTGTAAATAATAAAAAAAATAAAAAACACAAGTGAATTAAGTTTAGCGTGAGGAAGTTAACAAGAATACTAGTAATGTGTAAGTATTGATACTAAACATGGTTACTTTCTTACTAATTGTGATATATAACGTGATATTTATGCACCTACCTTTGTTCGCTCTGCATCACCTTAAGGTTGACTGGTAGAAAATGCCTATGGCATTAAGTCCGCCGTTGTACTATTTTTATGTGCAAAAAGTTGTAAAATAAAATAAAATATTTACCATGTTTATTTGTTGTAGCGAGTTATTTCGATACTTCAGAGATCAATCTCTTTGTTTACGAGGAAACGTTTTGTTTTATTATTTTTATTTTATTTATTTTATTTTACACTCAGCTGCTCACTGTGCTTACAGTTTCCTAATGCGCACAGTGAGCCACTCAAGTAGATGAAATATTACATACAGATTAGGCACATAGGTTATAGATAATCGCTTAAAAATATCAAACATAAACATACAAATTTGCTAAATTTGGTACGGAACAACTACTTCTCTACTTCTGAGTAATTACTGGGCAGAGCATTCAGAAGTTCTTCTTCATCGTGTCGATGGCTGAGTCAAATTTCATTTTGACTTGCCATCGTGGTGAAATGATTAGCCAATACGCTTTGGAGAACTCGCGAATTGCCCAGGATGCGCCGGACGTAGGGAATCGTTGTGTACGTCATTCGGGGAGGCTCCTTTCATGCACCCCAGAAGTGAAATGATTAGTAGGCATCCCGTGATACTTATATTTAGTAGTAATTTGTATTTGCATATTACTAGTAAGCTTTAGAAAAAAAAACTATGTAACTCATCAAATATGTTTAATGCACGTAATTTATAAAGGCAACTGTAACTTAGTATTTAAACGACGTAGCTACGGTAATTTGCGACCGCCATATGCAATTTGTATGCAGTTCTCAGTACTCTACAACTACGTTTTGTTTCGCTGTCATGAATTAGAATTAAATAAGCTAAATGGTAGAATTACGGTAAATAGTTGATAGGATAATAGGTTGTAGATTCAAGACGGTTGTCGTAAACAATATAAGGCGTTTTTCCATCATTTAAGATGCCGGTCGCTGCGCCGCGCCGTCTAGTGGGAAAACGCCCAATGCGATGTTTTTTTTTATCATTGTAGTGGCAAATATTCTTGCGGTCCATGTGACCATAGATGGCATGTGAAACAAGTTTAGCAGTTGTAAATAGATGGTTAACATTGTGTGGTATGGCTTTATTTAATATTTACTCTATGGTGTTTTGCAGTGTTTTGCAATAAAATGAATAAAGTAAATAAAATAAAAAAATAAATAATAACTTTTATTTCAGACCAAGTAAGATCCATAGTGGGTTAATATTTATATAATAAATAAACAATAATCTTAAATGTATGTTAACAAACGTGGGTATTTATTTCATTACAAGTTTATTCTGGGAGATACTTATAATGCAATGCACTATCGGTGAATCATATCTCCCAGCTATCACCTTCAGGATGGAGTTGGAGCTCGCTCGTAGTCTATGGAGCAATGAGGCAGATTTTTGTCTATATGTATAATACTAGTAGGAGTATTATTTTATAAACCATTTGACCTTTAGATGCGCAGTAATATTCGTAACCTTGTTTGTCTTTGCATAACCGGTAAAAGACACGACAAATTATCTAAACAAACCTGCTATATTATATCAGTAACTTGTTTATTATGAACCTGCCCAAACACAAGGTGTGGAGACAAGAATGGGAGATACGATATGAGATTACGGCTTGCGATGTAAAGAAAATATTATTTACTAGCTTTTACCTGCGACTTCATTCGCGTGGAGTTAGTTATATTATGTAGTTGCTGCTCCCGCGCTTTGACCCGCGTTAAACGTTACTGCCTCGCTTCCATAGAGTTCAGCGTAATGTTGAATATCAAAAAACTATTTTTTTTTTTATGGTTGATAGGCTCGCGTTTGACCACGATCTCACCTGATGGTAAGTGATGATGCGGTCTACGGTGGAGCACCCTTACCTATGTATGAGATACCTATTGACTCTTGCTTTGAAGAGATCCAAGTTGTACTCATGCGGAAACACAGACTCGGGCAAGGCGTTCCACTCTTTGGCAGTAAGCATAAGAAATGTAGAAGCAAAACGCTTAGTGCGTAATGGTGGAATATCTACCGTGAAGCGATGCCTGAGTGCCGTTTGTCTGGTAGTCCGATGGTAAAACGGGGACGGAGGGATAAGGTTGTGTATTAAATAGGAAAGTTTAACTATTAAATACAAAAAGAGTTTTAATAGTTTAACTATCAAGAGAGAATCTAATCAAAAAGAGAATTAGTTTCCGAGATTAGCGCTGACTACTGATACTAATAATTAAGAAGTTAAGAAATTAAAATAATAGATAATATTTATAGGATAACGCACTCTGTGGTCCATCTAATGACAAGCAGAAACTTTAGTTCCTACAGCAACATCCATAAAAGATACGTCTTTATATCAAAAACAAAATGTAAATTAAAATATCATATAGCTAAATTTATTCTTCATTTGAGTTGGTCATGTTAAAAGCTAACAAAAAAAGTCGCTTTTTATCTCTTACATCTAACACACATGTACAACGATAAAAGCATTAAAACGAAAATAAAAGAATCAACGATTAGGGCAATCAATACGACAGAGTAACAAAATATAATACAGGGTGGAACACTTCCAACAACCTTGGATCGCTGCCAAACGATGTATTCCCCAGCGCCAATCGTTGCCATTGACAATTCAATTATTATAGCTTTCCGCACTATATAAAATATTTATGGTCATCGTATTTTCGAAATTTCGTCTAGGGTTGTAGTGGAAAGAAACGGAAAGCAATTTTGTTTTATACAGTAGCTCTCATAAACAGCTGAATTAGATAATTAAAAAAAATCCAAAAAAGAAACCTACCACAATTACAATAATTTTAGACTTATGTATATGGTTTTCTCATAGGTGCCATTTTCAGAACTGGAACAAATTAAAATGGGACCACACGGGAAGTACCAGCATTCAATAAAAAAAAAAAACATTAAAATAACTTCCCCCAGTCGAAAGTCATGATAAATATATAAAAAACGGACCTAGAAATTAATATACACAAAAATAATCTTGTCAACTAATGTAATCAAAGAGTAACGAATATTAAATTACTTATTTAATAAAAAAATACATTGACTCGTATATTTAATGCTATTTATTAATAATTATTTGAATGAAGGAACTGCAAAGTCTGTGGAAACACGTTTTTATTTTATTTACTGACAACTTTTTGGCCTCCGCCCCGTATGTATACATTACTTTTCGGATAGGAAAATTTCGTCAAGGTCTAATAACTTAGACTTCGTTTATTAAGAAATACGCCGTTTTTGACCTGAATTGTTTAAGTAAATATTTATTAATGCAATAGTTTCTTAATACTCGTCGCAGATATGAGAACAGACTTATGTACTAACTCTTGCAAAAACTACATAGCACTACTACTTACATTAAAAACTAAAAAAACTTCTATAATTTTTTAACTGCTTCTCAGTATAATTTGCTAAGCATAGCTGAATTCTATAAAAAATCTTTACAACATTTGTTTACTGCATTTGCTGAATGTAGCTTCGCCATGTTCGTTTGTATCCTACTTATGATAGGAAACAAATGGATGAACGTGACGTCACGAAATGACGTAACATACAGTTGTGACATTTGGGGTTCTGGCAAGAGGCGATTGCAGGTGGTTGGTTAAAGCGGCTGCCCGGTTTTAATGCTGCGATCCCATAATATTTTCAACTGTTTATTACTATTATTTATAGAATTTGTCAAGTTGGTTTTTAAAACTGTTTAAGCTGGGTTACACGATTGCCGCTGCTACTACACGATTCGGCAATAAGTGTCTCAGCGGGTTTCCTTTGTGTGGTTCTGTACACAGTTTAAGTAAATGTCCTCTGAGGACTAGAATATAAAAGATTAGTATAAAAAAAAACTTTTTCCATCATATTATTATATTGATTGTCTTTATGCTCGTTTAATTAGTTTATATTTAGTAAAGATTGAACATGGTGTGATTATGACTAAAAGTGAAAAAAATATTCATAGTAGCATAAACAAAAACGACCATTACAGATTTTTGTACACATTATTTTTATAATCACATTCATAATATACTTAAGTCTACTATTATATGTCATAACGATTAAAATAGCTAGTAAAAGCATCAATTGCGAGTACACGCTAATTAGTAAGATTGTAAACAAACTGATTACTTATTCAACTTGGTTAAGATAATAAAATATGCACTTTATTCTCTGTTTATAAATAAAATGTGTTTTAATCAACACCTATTTTCCAGAATGGTTAGGCGATGTACAACGCCCACACTTCACCATTTAAGTTGAAGTCTCATTATACCTAATAGGGGGTGGGCAGAACTCTTGCCCGATCCGAATCCAATCCTAATTGAACCCAAAACTAAATGTTCTGACAGTGTAATTCATAGCATTAAATAATAGTAAATAGCACATAATCATCAATACAAGTAAATAAAATTGAAGTGTCTGTTTTTAATGTCAAAATAACAATGTTTTTAACACGCTTATATTAGCTTCATCTGTATGTATGTATGTATGTACCCGACTCCTTTGGGCTCGATTTTGACCCACTTTAAACGGACAGATTTCATTCAAATTTTGCACACCTGTCAAAGATCGATTACAATGCAATAACTCGATAAAAAAAGTAAAAAAAAATCCTAATATAAGCTGAAAATGGTAATGAACAAAAAAAACTAGTATTATTGTGAAAAAGCGTAGGGCGCTCTGTGTCATATTTTTCGTCTATCGGGGCAACCCACGCTTTTTCACAATAATATTTTTTATTCATTACCATTTTCAGCTTATATTAGGAATTTATTTTCACTTTTTAGTTAGAAGTACTTTAAAAGCGTGTTTTTTAGTTTTTTTAAACTATTATTTTATTATCTACTTTTTATTTTGTTTTTTTCAAGTATTAGTTGTTTGTACAATACCAATGCCTAAAATACAGTTTTTTAAATTTTTGTCTGCTGGCTGCATGTATGTATCGGCTTATCTTCTAAACGGCTAGACTGGTTTTAATAAAATTTTATATGCAGGTAACTGACTACAAGGTGCGTATCAAAGGCTACTTTTTATTAATGTACCTGCGACGCAGACGAAACCGCGGGCGAAAGTTAGCTTGTTTGTTTGTTTGCGCTAATCTCGGGAACTAACAATTTGATTTAAAAAAAAAAATTGTGTTTGATAGTGTAACTATCCATTTAGGTTTTTTTAGGGGTCAAAGCACGGGAGCAGCTACTACTATTATAATGAATTCCACGCGGACGAAATCGCAGGCAAAAGCTAGTACCTAATATTACTGGCAGTAATATAGTTAAATAGCTTGTAAAACAAATAAGATCGAATATCGATTCAATAACCATCTATTGGATCAGTAAAACTCGTTTCGGTAATCGAATTGGATCGTCTCGCTTCTTCATCCAGAGACTAATCATGACATTATGTTGCAAATTAACTGAACAACGTAATAAACCCCGAGTGTCGCACGCGAGCATATCGCACCTTAATAAAATAATAAGGGGTTGGCTGACTACTTTATTACAGCATACGATGATATTGATATAGAATTTGTGTGACATTTAGTTTGTGAAGAGAATTTTATTTGCAATATTTTAAAGCAAATTTTAGCTTTGCTATGCCTTTTTTGTATTTTATGCAATATTAAAGTTAACTTATCTTAGTTACAAAGTGACTTATCACTCATCGCATAGGTGGCGCTAAAACCAAGTAAGGATCGTCTAGCTAAGATATATTATATACCTATGCCGCTGGCACAATAGAGTTAAGAAATTTCGAGTCTAGCAGCATACGAATCCATAGCAGAATTGGCAAAGCACTTGGGGCGTATACCTAGGGGGTGCAGGTTCGAGTCCTGCTGGATTCTTAATTTTTCAACTATAATATTATATTAAGTATTTTATTATTCTATGTGTAATAATATTATTGTAAAAGTAGGGTTTGTTTTGTTGAAAGCGCGACCTTAGGATATTTATTTATTTATTTATTAATAAGCACAACCAACAGTATAATTACAGACACATTACATTAACATTTTAAAGCTTATATTAGGTGTAATTATGCCAATAACAGGTGTGCATAACGTTTAAATTTTAGCATTTGATAGAGATTACAAACGAGATTTAAATATAACTAAATTAAAACTAAACTAAAGTAAAATAAGGCTAGATGGAACTTAGATTATTCAATTGAACCAGGAGGTGCCTGTAGGCACAATATGTCGTAGAAAAGATATCTATTTCCAAGGTTTCAGCTTTTTCGTTGTATAGGCGGGCCATGCGCGCCAGAGGGCTGTTATAGCTGGAGTTAATCGTGCAGGTGGGCACTTCGAAAGTACGTGGATATCGCTTTCCGCGATGGTTAATTCGGAAGTTAAAGTGGTCAATTAGTGGTGCGTCTATGGTTCCCGTAACAATTTTATATAATGCCAGTAAGTCAGTGACCTCTCGCCTGTCCTTTAAACTTAACATGTTGTAGGTCACTAATCTGTCTCTATAGTCCGGAATAGATTGACGAATACCATTCTTTATAGTCAAGTGTCTCACAAAACGTTGTTGAATCGATTCTACACGATCGACATAAATACAATAAGAAGGAGACCAGACAGTAGAGCAATACTCCAGCGTACTCCTTACCAACGCATTATATAGCAACATGAGACTACCACTGCAACGAAACGGTTTGGTCAAACGGAGAATGAAGCCAAGCATTTTATTAGCTTTTAGAGCTATTTTATCTACATGATAGCGAAAAGACAGTGACGTGTCATAATGTACCCCTAGGTCGCGCACAACTGAGACTCTAGTTAAGCATACATCATCTATTTTATATTGGAAGTCTATACATTTTGATTTATTTGTGAACGTTAAATACTGACATTTTTTTATATTAAGCGACATATTGTTATCCAAGCACCATTGCTGCAGGGTGTTTATATACTGATGATGAGTGCACGGTTGGCGTATTGGTGAAAGCGGTTGCCTCGCCGTTTTCAAATGCGCTGGTGCTGTGGGTTCGATCCCCACATGGGACAAATCTTTGTGTGAACCGCAAAGATTTGTTCTGACTCAGGGTGTGCTTTGTGTGTGAAATTTATGTTTATGAACACCACCGCAACACAGGAGTTATTCCTAGTGCGGACATAAAAAAACATTACGCCGCCCTGCCTGTTTACTCCTGGGAGTCTTGTCCCACGGGAGTGGAGCACTTACATTGCTCTCGTGTGAAACCACGAAGAACAGATAGTGTTTCATAAAATTTGAAGTTTAACAAGGTTTTTCTGAATATCTATCTCTAAAGTACAACTATTGCATAGATACTTGCTCTAATAGTCAAACTAAGAGGCGTTTCAATTATATTATTTAATATTAAAAGGCAAATAAGTATTCAAAATAAACCGAGGAAGAAAAATTGCCTTTTTCTCACTTGATGTCACATTAAAGAACAAAATTGGCATTGACAAATTTGTTTTGACCGTTGAAAAATAACGTGTCGTTTAGCAATAGGCCCTCGTCAACATTAACGGGCTATTTTGAGATTTGACTGATAGGCGGAGACAAGGGGAAATCCAATTAGTTTTTTATTTTGCCTTTTTGAAATAATTTATTTGTGTGGGTGAATGACCTAGTTAACAAGTTTAAGTAATAGGTATTGTCAGCGTATATACACAGCGTATGTACCCACCTACTCTATTTCATATTAATATCGTATTATAAATACTATGAATGAAAATCTGGGGCCACGTTAATGGCCCCGGCAAGACTAAGTGAACCGAAGGGCACTAGCTACCTTTTCTTTAAGTGTTTTGTCGATTTTTGAGCATACATTTGGGTTTGGATTATACCAGATATACACAATGTTCAGGATATGATACCAGGAAAGGACTTTTTAAATATACAAAGTTTAAATTGAATATCTCTTTACTTTAGATTCAATTGATATCTAAAAACCCCCGATTCCGTCACTGACTCACTGCTGTTTATCAAAGTTTATGTTCAAGTTCAGGGTACTTCCCTAACTCCTAGAAAGCTAAAATTTGGTATTTATGCTAGTATATAAACGAATAACAGAAAAGTAACACAAAAGTGGAACGTTTACTTCACAAACTCTATTCTTTAGTCAAAATATTTGGCTTGACCATTTCGATAACGTTTGTACTTGGGTGCAATAAAGATAAAAAAATATAACTTTTCTGTTATTACAGTAGTTTTTATAGTAACAAAACAGCCAGGCCACATATTTTAACTAAAGTGTAAAGTTTGTGAAGTTAACGTTCCAGTTTTGAGTGACAAACTTGACTCTACATTTGATCTGATAATTTTTTGACACTGTACGCCGTATTATGGCCTCGTCTTGGCAACATTTTACATGAAAATGTTTTTAGTGGTATAACTTTGTTTTGAAAACAAATAACTAACTTACAACGAAGTAGTTTTGAACATAAATTAAATATCACGCAGGATATAATAGGATACAAAAAAACTACGCCCTATGCAATAGGTAGTAGTAGCCTAATATAAACCTTCTTTAATAAAATATTTATTATTTATTTCTCATTAGAACTTATGCACACGACTTACTTAGGACTCAAGTGCGCATAAACGACTGAGTATTCTGAACTTTACAACTTATAACTGCGACACTTAGAGTTAGTTTACTTAACAAGTTAACAAGCTATAGCAAAAAGTTAAGGAAGCCTTGCCAGCGACCTCCGAGTTAAATTTTTTTTTTTTTTTTTTTTTTTTAATATCACGTATAGATGCATGTTTACATAAAGTGTTTCATGGCGGTAGAGGTTTAGCTATCGGACCCGTCGGAAAGGCCTATATCATAGCTTGAGGCAATGTACGGAAATAATATAGAAGATTTAAAAATTTGAGATTCTCCTTCGATTTCTCTAAATCCCATCATGACCTGATGGAAATAGGATCACATGACAAATATACTTTTCTAGACTCAAAAAATAATCTCTCAAAGTCGGTCCAGGTGACTTCGAGTTATCGGCAAACAAACATAAAAAAAATACTATCGAATTGAGAACCTTTCCTTTTGTTTGAAGTCGTGCGCACATAATTATAATGTCGAAGGAATTAAAACTGAAAACAACTTACATAACTCTACATATATTATAACAATGACAGATTGTATTGCATCCTCTAATAATTTGAAATAAGAGGAAACAAGATAAACTGCAGCATGTAAATGAGCGTCCTTCCGGTCATGTGTTATGAGTACTGGGTGGGACTGACAGTAAACTTTAGTTATGCACAACTAAAATTACTGTGAGCATTTAGTTTAGCATTTAGTTGGTAATAAACTAACCTAAATCTAGGTTTATTAGAGACGTCAACGTCAAACGGCCAAATATTATTTACGTATAGGCATTCAATATATTAATAAACGTGAGCTGCATGAGAACTAAGCAAATAAATAAAAACTATATTTGTGCTGAATTCACGGTATTAAAAAATAAAAAACTTGATAATTTAGGTACAGCTTCCAAAATAGTCCAGACACGAAAACATTTTTTTGCTTGCTGGCAAACTGTCAAAGTAATGACATTGCATCTAAACAAAGTTTCACAATTGGTTTACGATTTAAGAAAAATCAAATTGTTTTTGGGCTGATTGGTTGATTTGTAATTTTGTTGCATTCGTATGTTATTGTTATTTGAGGAAAGCTCAATTGTGTACATTTTTTTTTTAATTGCATGCCAAACCAGTTTTTTGTGGAGTCATTGTTGTGACTTTCTGTTTACCAATTATAACATATTCCTCATACAAAATTTTGCAAGTATTTACTACTTTTTATTAGGTTCCGTTCGGACATAACATAGTAAAAAATAAATAAATGACAATTTGAAAAAAAAATTCCAAACATACGGTCGAATAAAAATATGCCGCATACCGAATACTAAACGAATATTTGGCGCATCTCTATATTAGCTCTTTTTTTAATTTACGTAATCAATTCTTAAATTTAAACGTAATTAAGCACTCAATATGTAGCTTTAGCTTATAGCCCAAATAATATATGTATTAGCTAATTCTTATCGACGTAACACGCGGTTGGAGCCGCGGCCAGAAAGCTAGTATATAAATAATATATAATTATGCCTATATGGTTAATATTCTACGTTATATAATATTTAAAAAAATACCTGCGAGTTGCAATCTTGAAACAAAACAATAGAATTTTGGGTCGCAGTGCAGATGTGAAGTAAATTGGAATGAATTCTCGAAGAACCAATTTTCCCGGCACAGCGGTGGATAATCTCTTAAAAATTAAATTGCTTATTCTACAGCCTCTTAGGGCTATGTTCGGAATTTTTTAGAAGATTAGATAGGTATTTCGAGAGCGTAAACATTTACGTTTTTCTTTTCTTATTGCTCTCTGCAGTAATTGGGTACAACTCAAGGATATTTGTTAGGAATTCCTGAAGCTGTCGGGTGTTTTTTTAAGAATGGCGCTTTATGGACACTAGCTGCAAATCTTTGTAGACTTTCTCCGTCAGCTATTCCAGGGTTAAATTAACTCTTAAATGAAAACTACCATTTCCCTTTTATTTATTATCTGATGGATTTTATCACCGTCTCAATCACTTTAATCTTAAGCTGTCTCAAAAAATCACACATGTGAATACTAACCTCCAATCATACATGCATAAAATAAGCGAATAAACTTATATCTACTTATATATTATTTCTATCGGCACATTCGACAGACCTTTGACATTAAGTAAAAACTTCTTGGTACTAATTTAAACCAGCTTTGATAAAATATACACAAAAACTTAGATCATTATATAAGTAGGTGTTTTTGTATCGTCAATCATCCCGATCCTGTTATGCTCTTAACGATTTTTTTTTACTTTTTGTTCAACAATGTCACTTTGAATTTAGTTTAAGACGTGTCGTTTGTATTGTGATATTTTAATTATAATACAGCTAAATGATAGAGTTTTTTACTAGTATCTATTTACTTTCAGTTTGTTGTATTAGTTTTTCGTATTTTGTGTTATGAGCCAACGGCTCACGCACGACCGATAATTTGTACGCGAAAAAATCGTTCAGAAAAGTATGAAATGACGCACGGCCCAATTATTGGCTTCACAAAAATCTCAGCCGTGGCGTGGGCGTGCTGTTAAGCTTCGTAGTAAATAGCGTAAAAAGTATGTTCAAAGATCCATATTTAAAAAAAATACAGTCCTGTATGAGTAAGATTATGGTCTCTTGGTCCATTAATACATAGTTGTCAAATGTTTACAAATGTTACAAATAAAGATCGTTAAAAAATGCTAGATAGATAGATATACTTTAGGGTACAAAGGCCCCAGGCAGGGCATGAATTGCCTGGTTTTTGTTCTCAACGTTTTTTGTCGTACAAAGTTTGCCTTCAACCGATATCATCGGTCCGTATCGACGATCGACGAACAAAGGTACTGCTTGGTCATCCTCCATTATGGAAACAAAGTTAGGCTTGAGGCCAACTGAGTATTGTTAAAGTTGGCTTTGTGGGTTCGTCCTTCGACAATAAATAATTATATGAGTTACAAGCTTCCGTCCTCGGTTCCGCTCGCGTGGTACGTCGATAAACCGTATAATAGATAAATAAGCTTATAAACCTACTTTGTACCAAATTTCACCAAAATCCGTTCAGTCGTTTTTGCGTGAAAGAAACATCCGTACATTCTCACAGCTATGGAATTTATAATATTTTGTATTTTTTTTATGACGTTTGACCACGATCTCACTTGATGATAGGCAATTATGTGGTCTACGGTGGAGCACACTTGCTTTGAACACACCAACATTGAGTTCATGCGGAAACACAGTCTCAAGCGGAGCATTCCTATGGCAGCTCGAGAAGGAATGCTGAAGCGAAACGTATTTTGCATGCAGTTGGAAATGTTTGTAACAATTTAATTCGTTGCTTTAATGACGATGATGAACCTAAAACTTATAAGTAGGTCCATGCTGAAGCCACATTGTGCTAAAATTTGCAACTGACCATGAGGCCGATGAGGTCAGTCAAAAAATTCGGTCAATTAGGCCCATTGTCACAATGTTTGTTACACACAATGATATAAAGTTGTAAATTTCTTTTCAACCTTGTATTTAGCAAATGACTAGATGGATTAAAACAAGTAAATATTATTATTTGATTATAAAAGAAGAGTTAAAAATCAAGTTACTGAGTCATTTTCATGGGAGCCTGAAATTCAAAACACTATCCTCCGAGTAAATTCTAATATGGTCTAATCAAAATCGCTATATGATGCTGTATAAAGTTATTCAAAGAGTGCATTATTAGCATTGCCACGAAAATTACTACGAGAATCGTGCAAAAGAGAATTACCCAGGTACTGTAGATATTCTATTAGCTAATGTCCACGGTAAATACAATAATAGTACCTATTATATATTATACTACTCCAAGTATGTATTACAGAATAGTCGCACACGCAAATAAAAATGACCAGGTATTCCATTGTCGGCAATCAGCTAAATTGGATAAATCAGAGTGAATCACTATAATTCATTGTCACTATTATAGCTGATGGTAACAATGCGACCACTGGCAGAGTAATAATATAATGAATGCTACCGTACCCAATGACCAACATCCGGTAGGATTATTACCTATCTAAATATAGCACTACTAACTATTTTATTTTCCTGTGACGTTTTGTTTTATCGGCGACATCAAATACTTATTTTATTATAACACGGTAAAAAATTTATATTTGGTTGTAGCATGATATTTTGGGTCCTGGGGCGGTTCGCATCGAATCTCCCAAGGACTTTTTGAATGGGTTGGTTCGCACCACGGTGTGACACAAATTTGACGATTTTCCGCATCGAAAACAATTGAAGATTCCAATTTCAAATCGCATTTGAGTGTCAAAATGGTACCGCCCATATTGAAAAAAACTTTAAAAATGTATTTTTCGAACACGGTAGGACAATTTAGTTTATTTGCTAAAATTTTCTTTGCTTCATCTTAGTTTCCATCCATCATTCTGATAGAAATTGTCTCTCATGGATATTAGACTTATCAATATCTTGTCGACCTGTATCTCGCTTAAACATGTTAATAATGTTGTCAACGTAGTGCCTGAAGTACCAAAATATTAATATCTTTTGAATTGTTACCCATCAACAAAACCCATAGATCTTTTAGTAGACTTAACAAGCTACAATTTCAAATATCACCGTAAGGCATAAAATGTTAGTTTGCTTGAATATATTATGTATGTAGGTATACATGTTTATTAGATATAGGGGCGTTGAAATATAGCTTCCGTTACAAGCAAGCCACGTTACTTGACTCGTGAATACGATCGATAGGAATACATGGAGGTGATGGTCTGATATACAAATATTGTATCACTAGTTTTTCCTTTCATAGCGTCGATGTTTTGAGAAATATTTTTAGCACCAAGATAAGGAAGAAGATATAATTTGTAATAGGAGGCAAGTTTTTTGTCATCTACAAGATGAGCGCAGTGGGGGACTTAAAAGCGCGTAAATAAATAACTTTGATATCGTGTTGAACATACAACTTTTCACCTCAGCAGTTTGAAAAGGCGAGCAGGGAGCAAAAATTAACTATTAATAAAATTAATAAATAATAAACTAAAAACATATCATACTAAAAAAATAAACTACGACTTTGCTTTGAGCGTGAGAAAAACTCGAAGCAAAATCGAATTTTGCTCATTGTTATCATTATCACACAACAAAGAACACCTTTTCGAGCTGCTCTGGTGAAAACGTTATTTATTACCCGACTCAAATACTAAATCCTATCTGCAGTTGTATCATGACAGCAAAGTAACGAAAAAGGCCCCCGATATTTATTTATTTATAAATCCTATAAAGGTACGGTACGGTTTAAAAGTAAAATAAACGCAGAAGCCATTCTTAACCATACAAAATAATTAAATACATCTGAAAAAAAAAATGTCGTTATCGTCACTTGAGTTTTCTTCTATCTAATATAAACAGCTTATCAAACAATATTTTTTTTAATATCATTCCTTTCAATTTTTTACAGGAGATGTCTTAAAGAAGAAAACGGAAGCAAATGTGTGTGATTTCAACATTAAACAAGTGTTAAAATGGTAGTCGGTCGAAGAAACGTGAGCATGATGCGGCTAGGAAGGTGCCTAGCATTCCTGGCTGCAGCAGCCTTCCTCCTGCCATTCACCATCCTGCTGATGGTAGCAGATCAGCAGTACAACCTCACCTATAGCTCCAAGCGAGTATTCTACCAAGAGGTCAGTACTTCATTCATTAATAGTTGAAAGCACGAGTGTCTGCACAAACTAACAATATAACCCCAAACACCGAGATGAAACACTAACTAGTAACTATAGAGGTAATGAAGTAAAGTTAAAGTGTCACCAATCGCTTTATTCAACGTGTAACGACGACGGAGGTTGAATCGCTATCAGTTAATATCAATCAATCAAGTTAACTGGTAATGAGTTTAGAAACTCGTTAATGTCAACAAGAGATATCTTAACGGCTTTAAAGACAAAAGTCTTTCATTTTAAAGTTGATTCTTCATGTTCTTGTGTCATTTCTCATTAAATAATCCTAAAAGTGATTCTCTTAAGTTGACAATCTGGTATAACAGTATATGAAGTCGTATGGTATTATCTCAGATTGAGATAAAATTGCCAGGTAAAACATAAAATAAACGACATTATCCGTTTAAACTGGCCACAAATCCGCATATTAACGACGCATATCGAAAGCTGTAAATGTTCCACGAGAGAAATCTGAATGGAGTACGACAATGACCCGAAATGTTCCAACCAAAATTGAACCCAGGCATTCAGGTCAAATTTCTTCTTTTCCAGAGTGACTTCTATAAAATTAATGGAACATATTACGCGCCCGCATTCACGATAACGACACCTACTATGTTAAGGACACAGGTAACAGAGTTGTCGACTTACACCAAGCTAAGGGCCAAGGCGCACAGCAGGAAAAGGCTGACTTTATCGAGAGATGATGTTTTCGAGCGAACAGTTTACTCGAATAGTGTGCTTTTGTCGCTTGGAATCTGAAATAGATACTGCAAAGGTTCTTCGTGACGTCATACTGTTTCAAAGTGAATTGCCAGTGACGAAAGTTAATCTCTCCTTGATATTGTGCTACCTGCTGTGTGACAAAGCTTTAACACCGCACTCCACGCTTACTAACGAATTAAAAAAACATTAAAAGGTCTAAGGACGGCTGTGCACGACTAAAAAAATAACCATTTAACCTATCCCTCCAAGGAGAGACACTGAGCACCTGTAGACGTGTTTGTGGACAATAATTTATTGTGGAACGATTTGTACTTGTGATTTTTATTCTTGGAGATAATATTTACTCACTAACTGGACTAAGATAAACAAACGTGACATGAAACAGACTTGAAAATGAAAACCAGATTCGAAGTAAAAAATATCTTCAATGAATTTCGAAATAGAAATGTGATTCATATATTTTTTCGAAGTTGTGACGTTGATGCCACAGGACGTTTTCATCCGTTCTTTCAACGATAATCATAGTATCCATATTATAGGTAAAAGGTTTACCTAATAATAAATTGTCAAAGATTATGCCTCGCTTATTCACAACACGCGAGCTTTTTCCTTCTCCCGGCTGTTGTCCAAAATCCATCTACAGTCGATGGACAATACTCCAACAATGATATGCATCAATGTTCCTAGAATACGTAATTGGTTTTTGATTGGCTTTTTATTTAAGTGGACTTTCGGTAAGTTGTATACAACCTTAACTGTTTGATGTGTGAATGTGTGTGTTTTAACGGTACTCTAGGTGTCTACAAAGAAAAATTTGCATTCATCACCACGTTAAAAACTGTTTACAGTTTACACACGGTTATTGGGTCACAAAGAAAATCGATTTAGAGATGTTATATTAGGAGGTATCGGGTTTGATTCTCGGGTCGAGCAAAATGTTATTTGTGAACTTTCCGTCAGGAAATTCACAATAGCAGCACGGAGTTGAATTGTGCCCGGTGGATGACGATAGGCTCACCCCCTATCTCATGGAACCTAAACATGTTAGAAGAAATGTGGGTTATGTGCACCTCTGCCACACCCTTATGTGTAATATAGGCGTGATGTTATGTTATTTGTTTCTAATGAGCACATTTTGAACTATGTGTTTGTTCAAATTAATCAGCCAATCACCACGCCAGCAAGCTTTGGACATACTTTATAATTTTAGAACTTAAACATTACGTTTTTAATAAGAATTATTTTATTTACAATAACTTACTTACATGAAAACATTCATTAATACTAATCACTGTAACCGAATTTCTATTTAATTTAAACAACTTGCATACATATTTATTTCATTTACAAATTTCAGAAAAGTTCTAGGGAAGCTAAAATCTCAATTTAGGTTTTAGTTTTAAGTTACGAGTATAATCAAAACCGAGTTCTTTAAATTCAATAACTACAATAACTACATTTTTTAAGCTCATTATAACATAATTACTTACAGAAGAATATAGCAAGTCATATGGTAACAAAGTAACTGTACTGATTTTAAAACATATTTGAGTGTTCACGAACTGAAATGAACCGGTAAATTGCTCGTTCAATGCTTATTATCTTTTTATTACGGGATATTACTTAAAATGTACCGTGTAATGTACTTTATTCGTTTATGGCAAAAACACACATGGAAATAATATAAATTGTGTTTGGCCTTTTTTATATTTATCTTACTGCCTGTCTACTAAGTTTATTACCGTAGTTTTCAAAAAGTTTATAATAGGCACATTTTGTATTATATATGTTACGGTAAATGTGATAAATTGGAAAATCATGAATAATTACGATAATTTTTAATTCTTACGTCACTGTGATAAAAATATATTTTTTTTACTTTTACCGGTAGTTTATTTTGTCAATCAAGTCTTTGGCAAGCATTTTGATTCTAGTCACAATCAAACCTGACCTACTTATAGGATCAAAATTTAAAAACCTTTACCTCTTCTCTATTGTTCGATTAATAAGAAAGACGCATAGCGTACGTTATTTTTGAAAATGTATATTAATAAAATATTAAATGGTACTGTGGTTAACTTTTTATAATCACCGCTAAAGACACGAAGTGATTAATTTACTTTACCTAGCCTTTTGGTAATTATTAATAATCACCGGTAATTATCAATAATTTATCACATTCATCGTAACATACATATTACTGTTTTCTGAAATGTTCAAACAATATAACCTTAAACAAAACCGATAGATTGCCAGCATCCAGATAATTTTATTATATTTCTTTTATTGACTGCAACTAGAAATAAATTTAAAATAAGGCTTTCTCTCCTAAATTTACTTTCCGGAATATCTGTCTGCACGTGTAGTGTAGTGGTTTAAGCGGTCGCCTCGCCGCTCTCCACTGCACTGGTGTTGTGGGTTCGATCCCCGCATGGGACAAATCTTTGTGTAATTCGCAAAGATTTGTTCTGAGACTGGGTGTGCTTGAGTGAGTGAATGTGTGTATTTGGCCTTGTCATTGGGACCATTGGATAGTGTAATTGCTTCTGGCGTTCTATCTAATGTAAAAATCCAAATTTATCTTTATCTTTATCTTTATCAGATATGTATCTCCGTTTAAATAACTGTTTCGACATAATTATCATATTTTAAAGGATGTAGGACGGATATAACACCTTATAAGAATTTACATCACGATCAAAGTAAAATTACGGTAAATTCTTGTTATATTGAATTTACCGTAAAACTGTATTATTTTACTTTAAATGCCGTGGAAAATATGTAAATAATTAAGATTCTTCAAATTGAGAAGTAGAAGTACTTTTATGAACGAACATAATACGCAAGCACAAGCTAGTTGAGTATGCGGAATGCAGGACCTTAAAAGGCTGAAGATGCAGGATGCGGAACCTTAAAAGTAAAAATTTCATCAAAATCCAAGCACATTTTTTTACGTGAATACATAATAATCATAAAACATACTTACAAAAATAAAATAAATAAATAAATAATAATAATAAATACATGGATGTGCTTGTGCGAGTGAATGTGTGTATTTGGCCTTTTCATTGGGACCATTGGATAGTGTAATTGCTTCTGACGTTCTATCTAATCCAAAAAAAAAAAAAAATACCTCGCGACTGGTGACAATTTTTGCGTTAAACTGGTCGAATCTGCTTTATTGAACAGAGAATTGTAATGACATATTGATATATAAGTATTTATAGAATTGTACGATGAATGGTGCATTTCCATATTGGATAGTTAAGTTACACATACATACGCATATATTTTAATTTGTTGTTAATTGTTGTAATGTTTTTTTAGAATTTAAGTTTAACCAAACCGTCGAAGTGGTGTTAGCCTTTAATTGATTGTTACGCTAAGCATGATACAACTTTAATATTTTTTTCTTGTAATATGGCTAGTGTAAGCAATATTTGGCTGACCTAAATAAATAAATACGCGATCAAAATGAGCTGTCAAAGTTACATGTTTTGTGTTATTTTTTTACTTTGTTGGTTCCTACTTTACCCTCATTTATGTTTGTAATTTAATCGACAGGCTGACAAGTGTCACCGACATAATTATGTCGGAAATAATTGGACTGTGATTTTTCGATATATGCCAAATTTTATTAAACGGGTTTTCAGATGAACGGTTTTTTAGGTGTCAAGAAATCACCTGTAAATTTTTGAATTATTTGTCAAGTTTATTAACAGTATCAGCGTATCGATTTTCAAATTTGACACCTTTTGACATATTTGTTGACTTGTCAGGTTTGACGCATCCAAAAGCGAACGTGCGTTAAATTTTTATTTAAACTGTACAATTTAATGACGTCCATAACTTAAGTTCGGTATAATGTTATGTATATTAAATAACAGTGCATTGACATTATTCATACAGCATAGTATACCTACAATGAATGGTCAATGAAGGATGGTAAAACAATTAGATTCGTATGCAAGTGGTAGCCTCGAGCGGCCTGCCATAACGGATCGCCAGTTTGATCTCTTCGAAGACAATACACAAGGAAAAAATGACATTGGTCTATTTTCAGACCAAAATCAAGTTCAGCGGTCACTCATTTACGCGAACGGTTGCTTGGTATAAAAACTAACGATGTTATGTAATTGTTACGGCTTTTTATATTGTCACATTTTTTAAGTCACCATGGCCGTCTCTTCGTTTGTATTGTCTATTTACGAAGCTCGTCTGACCTAAACGTCAAAACATCGCTGAAAAATCATAAAAATAATGTATTTTTACAAAAATAACTGATGATATTTAAGTACTTCCATGTCGTGGTTAGGTGTAAATACTTGTTTTCGCAAACATTTTCGATTTCAGCGCCCATGACGGCCAAAAATAGAATTTAGAAATCGTAAATGCAAGAACAGATGACGGAGCCCGTCATCTGTTCTTGCATTTACACTAGCTAGACATAAATAACTACAACTTTATTGTTCTAAAAATATGCACTCCAATATTTTGTCAAGAGAAAATTATGCATCGAACGAAAAAATGCTTTCTTGAGATTTACATTTATTATGAGATATATACATTAGCTTAGTGATAACGATGAGAAAGCGTAACACAGCACACGAACCGACAGACAAACAGAGTTACTATAGCATTTAAAATATTAATGTATAAAGATAAGTAAGTTTACTTCAGTCTTAAAGAGTTACCGGTGCGTCACCTCTGAGTGTCATTTAGCACGTGTGCGTGCAAATTTTGCCCGTGACTTTCTTTAATTCTTTATTGTAAAAATGAAAAATAATACAATAATATTAGGTACAATTTTAAATTTATGTACCTACAAAGGCGAGCAGTTGTGCCCGTGACTTTCAACTTTTATACTCGAAAAAACATCAAGTAATGCAGAGAAGGAAGTCACTGCTGTGCTTTGTAAAGTACATCTTGGAACTATATTAAACTACACAAATTCAAGTAAGTATCATTCTTAAAAATCATTTCAATGAAAATGATTTTCAAGAATAATACTTGAATTTTTGTAGCAATTGGAAACTTTTTGGTTACAGGCTATTTTCTGGTTCAAAAAAATTGTGATAGCTATTATTTCTAGTTTTGATAATGTGTAGCATGCAATGCATGAATCTAAAGCTGTATTCTGGTAGTAGGGCTTTTAAGAGACTAAACAATCCTTATACACCTGACCTTCCCTTACCTTAAATAAAACGACTAATATTTGTCCTATAATTTTCCATAGCCAATGAGAATCGTGTCGAATCTAAAGACTGTAATTAGTAATAAAAAATAATAAAAAAATAAAATAAAAATAAAATGCATTTATTTCAGACTTTTTCAATTGTCCTTATAATGTTAGTAACAAAGGTCTTAAATAGCTATGTTAGTATTGTAATAACGATTACATCACAGAATAAAACGTGCTCGCGATTATTTCCGACTACAACAATCACAGATAATATTAATTTCTCACGGTGCAAAATCGTGACCTCGTGTTAATCTCGTTTACCACAACATTGCATTTTTTTTTTGCTTCCAAAGAAATGTAAGAAGGCATTTGTTCGCACGTTTTATATTATTCTATCATAATTTAAAGGGTATGACGTTGTTTTCATGGCAGATAGGTAGGCCTTTGGTGTGGGACGCAACCTGAGTCGATACCCTTGCGCCATCTCATCTTCCTAGCACAGTAGTTTGTGCTGAAGCAGCGGCCACTTCTGCAGAGAACCTCAAACGGCGCAAATATAATAACCTCGTCGGTGATCATATAATTTGAGCCGTTTGGTGTCGAATCCTTAGGGCCATGGGGTCCGGGCGCCCGGCTGTTTTTTAAAGATATATCAAAAAGACTTCTCGATGCAACGCGTGGCCAGAAGGCTGGTTTTTATTTCGCTCAAAGAATAAGCATTGCTATACAACGTGGCAATGCTGCCAGCCTTCTGGCCACGATGGCGCCCTTTGCCATCGATGCGGAGGAGTTTTTTGATGCTCTATATACATAGTTTTGTAAATATCATATTGTAAGTTATTGTAGGTGTGTATATTATTGTATTATATAAATATATAATAAAAGAAAAAAACTTGACTTAGTTTGAAGTTATATCAAAAAATCGAAAAGAACAAATGCAAGTATTTTAATTATAATCAATCAATTAACAATTTTATCAAAATGCGACAAAGCAGATTTGAGTTTTTAATATTTTATACATATATTTTTTTTATACTTAATAAATAAAAATCCATCCAACAAAACATGTACGAAACGCGGTAAAATGTGATTCATGCTTGTCCGTCATCCTCTTGGAATTTGCGATAAAAAAGCAAGAAGCAGGCGTCCAAACTTGATTTTACCGAAATACGAAGACGAAATGCCGTAGGCTGTATTAGTATAAAATTATAGGGCTTACAGGCCATGAATCGTATGATATAACTGTATATTATACGCGGTGTAATTAATTCATTTGTTCGACCAAAATATACGTTGACCTAAAGTTAAGTAAAAAATACAATGAGAAGATTTTTTTTCAATGTAATACAATTTTTTTCAAAGGTTTTTCGATATATCAAATGTAAAATGCTGAATTGTAAATGTTGAATCAAGGAAAATAATGTACCTTTAATGGTAGATATACATTGCGGTATTAATTACCACAATGTATTTAGGGTAACTTAAACCGCTTTTTACATAATACGTACTAATTAACTGTTAATTGGATTTAGGGTATCGATTATACATACTTGACAAACCTTACCCATTTGGGTACATTTGGGCATAATTTTTAAAAACTACTCACACGTCAAATTTTACTAGCATTTTATTGAAAAATGAGCAATGGCTCAAGTCTCTATTCTGTTTTTTTCTTATTACCAAACAACCGTGATGCAAAATTTGCCGGATGTTAGTGGTTGGTCATTAACATGTGACCATTGATGCCATTGGCGTTTATTTTAACAAATTTTAAAAACAAATTTGGACGGTGGTTCAACTCGCCCACCTGGTCAAATCTCCTGGCCTCGAGATCTATAAATAATACATAATAGTCACGGTTATTCAAAAATACCAAATAAAAGTGTTATAGGTACGAACGAAAGAAAAGGCATACTAGGGTATACAAGCGCGAGTTTATTTCTACGAATCAACAAATTCTCTTTTCAGTACGAACATGAGTCATGACCATAACAAATTCCATTACAGAAAGCTTCGCAGTGAAGTAAATAATGTGTTTGTAATTTCCTACCCTCAATTACTTTATCGATCGAAGTATACGAGGTCATTTTACCCCTGTTCACTTTTGATGTACTTAAATATTACTTAGGAAAACTTCAGTTGTTACGATTGATTGCTTATCTATCAGCGGTGTTTCCAACGTATAGCCATGCCGACAAATTACTGGGTTATTTCATTAATTTATTTACTTATTTACTGGTGAGTGACAAACTCTATTAAAAACACTGTTTACAGTAAAATTAAAGAGACTAGACACTGTTACCTACAGATAGAGGAGATCACTTTAATGCAGTGATCTTCTCCTGCTAAGTATTCATTGTTATTTTTTATTTGATAATTTTACTTTTAAAAAGCATAGTGAGCCTGTCGTGGAGTTAGAACAGTCGCCCGTAAAATAGCATCCCCTCTAGCAGCAGACACTGTAACAACAGAGCCCAATGGCTAATATGTCGCACTTTAACTAATTTTTATCAAAGCAGATAGTATTGTAGGTGTGCGAGTAGCCATTCAATTATTACTTCATTTCCGCACAATTAAAGGTGATAAAAATCGAGACGCCACCTACATACAGATCTTTTATCTTAATCTCATATTCTTAACGGGTGTTTGAAGTCCATTAATTATATCATCAACATTAATCAGTGGTAGAGTATACCTTACTAATCCTGATCATCTTGACAAACATTGACTCATATACAGCTGTTTCAATTAATAACTACACATAACGTGGCTATATTTAGCTATTCAGATATATGTAGCTATTCAGATATAATATGTAGCTATTTAGATATATGTAGCTATTCTAAATATTTGCCATAGAGACTGTTTCTGTTCCACTTGGCATACGCTTCTGGCACTAGAACTAACTGTATTTTTACTGAGTGACAATACGCTCATAAATATTTAGTAAAAACAAAACATAAAATGCGGCCAAGTGCAAGTAAAAACGTTGCGTAATGATTCTGAATAGACTTTCTTTTTGTTTAAAACACGTACGTAAAAAGACAGCATTAATATAAAAGAAATCAACATCAAGGCATTGCCTCGATGATCTAGTGATTAGGGTATGCGCCTCTTAACGCGACGTCTCGGGTTCGATTCCTGGATCGGCCAAAGTGTTATTTCTAATAGTAACTGTAGTGTTACTAAAAGTAACTTTACGTCAGAAAATCACAATAGCAGCACGGAGTTGAAATTGTACCCGTTGGATTGCGATAGGCTCACCCCCTATCCCGTGGGACTTAAACATAACAGGTGAAGTGTGGGTGTTGTACACCTCAGTCACATCCTTCTGGGTAATATATGCCTGATATTACGTTATGAGTAAGTTATCATTAAAATGGTCATTCATGATAGAACTCTTTTCGAAAGAACAAAATCGTTGTATTTCAAACTAGCAAAGTATCTGCATTTTTTGCGGATGTTCGAATGTTTATAATTATTATCTACAAAGTAAGAGTAAGTAAGCGTTACAACAAACTACAAATTCACTATAGCCTAATTGGGAGTTGGCAGTATTTGGAAAGGGTCGTTCCAAATAATGCAGTAAAAAAATCCTTATCGACTAATTTTTTAACAAAACGAACTAACAAAATTCGCAGAAATTTACAAAACTAGCGACATTAATTCAATTTTTAACCGACTTCAAAAAAAAAAAAGAGGTTCTGTATTCGATCCGTATGTATGTATGTATGTCACCTTTTTATGTTCGCGATTTTCTCGGAAACTACTGATCCGATTTGAATGCGGTTTTCGGTATTTTAATCCTTGTGTTTCAAGGAAGGTTTTAGTATATAATTTATCAGAATCTGATGAAGATCTTTGGAGACAGGCAACGGAACTCTTCAAAAACGAATAGCTAATGAACCACGTTTTGTGCAATCGTGTATCTATGTATTGTTTTCACCACTACATAACATAACATCATGCCTGTGTATGCTTTGAAGGGTAAGCAGAGACAGCCTACTTACCTACCCTTAAAGTACCGAAAGCTCTGCTTAGGTTTGGACGGGGCTTACGTTTCAGCACATTTGTTATTATCGTAGTGATTACTTATGATCATGAAGATCTCAGAAAGAATTTTTTGATTATTTTGATTGTTTCTATTGTGTTTCATGCGTAATGATGCCTTAGTATTTCTTCCTAACCCCATCGTTAAATCTAAAAAACTAAGACACTAAAAAGCTTGAAATAAAAAAATAAAATAAAAAAAAATAAAATAAAAAAACTAATTAAAAAAAGAATATTCTTAACTCGAGCGTATTCTAAATATTATAATTATGTACTAATTTTTTTCAAAGAAAAAGGAACCGCCTTCAAAAACTCAAAAGTAAAAAATAAAATATTCGCTAAACTTTGCTTACTTTTATATTAATTTGTTTAAAACAATAAACCCAAATAATTATGTAATACCAATAAATTATATTTTTTTGAAGTCGGCGCCAAATTACAAAATCAAATACCAATTCAATTGGTATTTGATTTTGTGATTTTTTCAACAATTATTTCGGTAAATACGGTTTTAATTGGTATTTGATTTTGTGATTTTTTCAACAATTAATTCGGTAAATACGGTTTTAATTGGTATTTGATTTTGTAATTTGGCGCCGACTTCAAAAAAATATAATTAATTGGTATTACGTAATTATTTGGGTTTATTGTTTTAAACAAATTAATATAAAGGTAAGCAAAGTTTAGCGAATATTTTATTTTTTACTTTTGAGTTTTTGAAGGCGGTTCCTTATTCTTTGAAAAAAATTAGTACATAATTATAATATTTAGAATACGCTCGAGTTAAGAATATTCTTTTTTTTAATTAGTTTTTTTATTTTATTTTTTTATTTCACCCAGATTATTCAGATATATGTGAACTTAGCACGCGAAGTGATTAAGGCGTGTCCACACTATAGCGAATGTTTGCGTTTTATTTATTGTTTTCGCACGTAGATTTAATGGCTTTTATTCACGATAAATTGTTGTGGTCGCATGGTTTAAGTTTTATATATTTCTTGTGCCCCTAAATCTGCATAAGTATGCTAATGTAAGTAATAGTTTTACGAGCAAAATAAAAAATGAACAAAGCAATTTAATAAGCGTTTAGAAATGCAAATACTTGAAAGTATACCTACCATAGGTATACTTTATATATTAAAAGAACTATTGTGAACCATTTCGTAGAAGGAAGCAGCAGTCAGCACTGCCCTTTAAAGTCAAAGTCAAATAATTTATTTTCATAAACCCCAAGGGGCGCTTAAACACGTCAACAAATATTATAATTACAAAGCAAATAATCATAATCTAAAGAATTAAATATATTAAAATTGATGTATATAAATTACCGAAGCTTAGATCAATTTTAATAAATCTAAGTACCAGCTCCAATGGGTATTGCATCATTGAGAGGAACTGGTGAGCAACTTATGTGCTCCATCTTTTTAAATAATAAATCATACAATTTTGTTTGTTTTCGACAATATTTCAGGTAAGTGTAAGCTGTCCACTCCTTCCATTAAACTGTCAGCAAATAATAGGTATCTTAAACTATAAGTTGTGTACAAATTTGTTGGTTAGATTAACATTAGAATCTGAAGAGAAATTACAGACATTTACACATCGTCACCTTCATGGCAAACTTACGAGCCTGCAGAATCGATGTTGTGATGAAAAACTGTACATAATGTGAAAACTTTACATTGCGTGTGTATAGTCTTTGTCTGCACGTGTGGTGTAGTGGTTTAAGCGGTCGCCTCGTCGCTCTCCACTGCACTGGTGTTGTGGGTTCGATCCCCACATGGGACAAATCTTTGTGTAATTCGCAAATATTTGTTCTGAGACTGGGTGTGCTTGAGTGAGTGGATGTGTGTATTTGGCCTTGTCATTGGGACCATTGGATAGTGTAATAGCTTCTGGCGTTCTAACTAATGTAAAAAAAAAATTAAAAAAAATAGTGTTGAGATTCTTAGAAACTAACCAAATTTATATCAGAACTGCCAAAAAAAAAGATTATTTTTTTTGCAACTTTGTAAGTTTGCCATGGAGGTGACGATATATTATTGTGAGGTAAATAATAATTTCATCTCCGTCCTCCATATTAAGCAATAATATAAAAATACTTTATATAAATTGTAACGGATTTCGTGTCTACGTCGCTACAGTAGATAGGAGTAAAAAAATAATTAACAATAACTTGTGGTAGTTGGCCATTTAGTTTTGCGTGCAGGTACTAATATGCAGAATATGCAGATACGTAGAATAGCATCGTGTTTGTGGAACGAGTCACATTACTTTCTTTTGTTCAGGTTTCATTTCACTTCTATGGGTATACTCCCGAGTGCCATGTTTTCATACTTACGAAATATGGGTTTAACATTAATATTATTTCGTTTTTATCTATTTTTTTGACAAATTATTTGTCTTCTCTCTATCTTCTTCACTATCTACTACTACTTCTATCTTAAACACTAAAAAACATGTTTTTTTCGTGGCCATTTTGTCAAAATTGTTCTAATTATTTATTCAGTTACATAAGAAATGGCATCCAACAAACATACGTTTTGGTGTTTTATATATGATTTGTACATAAAATTAAATAAAATCTTTTTAATATTAAAATTATACCCATATTACTTTTGTATGGCAAACAGCCCAGCAATTGTTTCCTTTTAAAAGAATATAATACGCATGAAGAACAATTAAATTAATATTGTTACTTTGTCTGTAACATTTTGACAGCTAAAACTTTGGGCCTGGAAAAAGGCATAAGCTACTTGTTATCAACATTCACATTTTTATCAACATATCAACATCACAAAGAAGAGATAACTAACAAAGATGAGTTCGCCAAAGCGATTTTTATTATGGTTTACCTCATGATAATAGGCATTAAAAACCAGAAATTTAAAAAAAAATATAATAATTATTATTATAATTCGACAGACTAGTACACGATTATTATTATAATCCGGTAGACTAGACCAAATGTCACACATCTAGTGCATCGCTAACAAGAAATCCAGTGTTGTTACACAAATGATGGCACCATAAAGTGTAATGGTGGGAAGTATCGAACACCGTGAGTAATGGGACCGTAAGCAAACTGTGTAAAGAAGTGGTGGTGCGCTACTTGCTACATAAATGTTCCTGGCGTCACGCGCGGCACGAACTTAGCGTGCCAATGTACTATCGGTAAAGAAGGCTTAGGGTTGCTACATAAATTACGGCAGCATCTTTGATAAATAATACAACAAGATAAGCGGTCGCAGCACTAAAAACGTCCTGGCAAATATACGCTCACTCCAGATGCGGGTGGATATTTTGTTTAGTTAGGGCCAATCACTGCCAACGCAAAGACGTCTCACGATGCCGCAAATAATAAAGATTTTAACGATCACGACCATGTCTTGGTAATGTTTGGCCAATATAGCCAATACTAGCACAAACATAATGTGTAACAGAACAGTAGAGATGCATGGAGTAGACTTTGAACTTGATATTAGTTATGTTTATTTAATATTTTCGGCAGTTGCCCGCGACTTCGTTCGCGTGGATTTCGTTTATATTTTATATTATATTATATTTTATTATTATTATTAAATATTATATTTTATTTTATATATTTTCATTTTGTTTATATTGTGTACTTTTATCAATTTTAAACGTTAACTATGTTACTTAAATGAGAATAATAAAGTTTTTGAGTTTTAAAACTTCAGTTTTGTTTTTGTCTACATAACCCTCACTGTGCGAATTCGACAAGTGTAAGTATTATTAATTGCAGTCGTGTTATCATCATAAAAAACGCGTGCTATTTTTATTTATATAAATATGTAACGACGACCACCTGGCCAACACAAACATTAATGCAACACGTAAAAACTGAAAATAATAGTTAAATATGTAAATAAAATATAAGTAAATAACTAAACAATAACCACTAAAAACTAATCTTAACCAAGAAAGTAAAGTTCTAAAATGGTACCTAAATTCTTACATTTAAAATAAAAATGCGACTCCATTCCTCCTGAAGCCAAATGCAAAGAAGTTCCCAGAAACGATACAATTCGAAATTCGAATTATGATTTTCCGTTTTTTGTTTCTTTGCTAGTTTTTTATTACGAAAGATCGTAAGTGCAAGTTATTGTTACAGGGATTGCGATTTTATTTGTTAGGTGCTACAGTAATAAATACTTTGTTCTTTAAACGTCTTAAAAACATTGTTTTCCGTTTATTAACATGCAAGTATACGGACAGAATTTTGTTTGAATTTGTAGGCGACAACGAATCTTTTTCTATTATTCATCAAAGGGCAGCATCAATTTTATTGTAATGATGCGAGGTATCGAATTCTTTTATTGGGACCATAAGCAAACTGTCTATACTCTGTACCAAAATCCGAGAGACAAAAATCGAGCTCCAAAATGACAAATTCTCAAATAATTATTCATTATCTTAGATAGCACGAACTTAGAGTGTGAATAACTATCGGTGAGAGGCGCATACCATAACTACTAGCAAGATCAACGAGGCAGTTACGAGGAATTCCCTAAAATATTGTTCAATAAATTGGATACAAGTATTTTAGATTATTTTTATTCAACATGAACAAAAACTTTTTTTCTGACTTTCTTAATTTCAAGCCTTTTTTAGTTTAGGTTCTGACCTATTTAGGTTCTTAGTCAATTAAAACACGCATTTCAATTTTTTTATTTATCTTTAAGAAAAACCTTTTTATATCTGTCGGCGCACCACCTGTTAGATAACAACCTGAACGATTTCAACCTCAACGCCATAATTATTATATCTACATCACATCTTTTAAAAATATAGTACGTGGTATTTTTTTTAATACGGATATTTTTTTTCATTAGAAATAGTTTTCAATTGTAAAAGTGTGTTGTCAGCTTGAAAAAAAGCCTGACTGATAACGAAGTGTAACAAGAGTGTTACAATTTAAATTCATACTGAGTGGACCGCCTGTACTAGTGCTATTGTTAGGTAACGTTTAATTTGTGTTTATGCGAGCTTTACCGCCGTTATCCGTGTCGAATCGGTACTTTTACTACTACTAACTAAACGGTAATGGGACTGTGCCTTTTTGTTCTTCTTGGAAGGCGAACAAGCGTATGGCCCACCTGATGGAAAGCAATTATCGGTATATCAATTGATTCTAGTAAGTAGCAATTAGAACCATGATTTACAACAGTAAGTAAAGTACTAAGTTGACCAAAGTCGATATGAATAAAGTTCTTTTAATTCGAAAGCCGTAACACTTTCATGAACATGAAGGTTTGTCTTAGTCTGGGTGTTTCTATGTATAATAAGTATGTATTTACAAAAGAAAAGTATATAATTATGTATTAGTATCAGTCATTCTAGTACCCATAATACAAGCTCTGCTTAGTTTGGGACTAGATGGCGTTGTGTGTAAGTTTTGAGATATTTATTTATCTTTTATCTTTAAACTGACTACTTATTTTCATATTATCCTTCTGGTGTTATCTTATATTTTATACAATACTATAGCAATGTCCGTAAAAGCATAGTTCGATGGAGAAAATAACAATCTTAGGGTATAATACAGCTAATAGAGGTGATATTTGCAGTCGGCTGAGCGACATAACAAGCGTTTGAATGTCAATGACGCTATTGACATTTCTATTAGCATTAGCATTTTATTTGGCGGACTTTGTGTTTGTATTGCCTAGTTTGTGGTAGGTATTGATAGTGTTCCGCATAGTGCTAACTACCTACTGTAGAAAATGGCACATCCAAGGTTATCAAGCTATAATATAGGATTTAAAAAATATTTATTTATTTATTCATTTGCGAATATGGGTACATAAAGATGGTACAGAGGTTGATTGATTCATCCACATTCAGCCATGTAGCATGCAAATAGTTTTAATTTTATAATAATAATAATTCATGCAATAATTAAGCTTATTAAATTCGATTATTGAAATTGAAATAATAGAAATAATGTCAAATTTAAATTAATGTGATGAATTCAAAATTAAATTAATGATGATTATGACAGTTTCCTTTCAATAACTGGCTTGCTTTCTATGAGAGAGAGAGAGACAGACAGAGAAACACGCGCATGTCGCACGGCTTACAACTGTACCATAAAGTGTCGTTACAACTTTAAGTCTTAATTTTTTTTTTTTTTTTTTTTTTTTTTTGGTGGATAGGCTCGCGTTTGACCACGATCTCACCTGATGGTAAGTGATGATGCGGTCTACGGTGGAGCACGCTTACCTATGAGATACCTATTGACTCTTGCTTTGAAGAGATCCAAGTTGTACTCATGCGGAAACACAGACTCGGGCAAGGCGTTAATTTTTTTAGCCGCTAGTAATTTTTATTAACGAAAAAATTAAGACCAAAAATAAATGATCTTCTGGAATGGACTGCGCGAGTAAAGTCCAATGCGCGAGTAAAGATGAGTATTTTATGTCCACCAGTGGGCATAAAATACTCATCTGTACCAAAAACAGAGAGACTAAAATCAAGACAATCGAGAAGATCGAGCTCCAAAATATCAAATTCGCAATAATTAGCGTGGTGGCGGTCACTAATATAATATCTCCTATCATTTTTTTTCTTTTATATGTATAATGAAATCGCCACACCTTAGGAAGTTATAATGAAATCGCCACACCTTAGGAGTCGGATAATTTTATCTTTAGCAGAAACGATTTAAACCAACTCAGAGAGGTTAGTTTGAAAAGTTTTTATATAATATCTGTGATTCATCCTGGCCGCTAAGAAGTAAGTTTGAGCGAATTGAACATTAATTTAGTTCGGAAAACGTGAGTAATCGACGAAAAAAGCGGAGAAGGTCAAAGGCTCAAGTCATCGAGTATATTTTTTTATTATGTTTTATTTTTTACGTTAGACCACGAATAATTTTTTATTTGGTGGTCTGATTTTGATAATTCTCTTTTTATTCAAGAATAAACCTTGAGAGTAAAAGTGTATACCTTGAGGGTGGTCCCATGGCAAGGATGTCAGGGTCTGATGATGGAATCCTAGGGAAAAGGGAAACCCTCGAATATTTTAGGAAATTAGAGAGATTTTCATATGTTTTCTGAATCTATCTAGACATTTGCTTCTGGCAGCCATCATTTTATATTGCTGAGCTGATGATGGAAGGTACACTCCTTAACGGTTAGGAGGAGGGTGATAATTTTTTTGTCGCTTAATTTTTTTGTTAAAAATAGTTTTATTTTATTATAGCAGTAGAAATTAACCAGTGATCACGTCTAGAATCTGAGTATAAATCAGCTAAGGTTAGATCGCATATCAAGTAATATAAAAGCTTTTAGTAAACACTTATTGTTTACTTACTTTCACATGACTGTAAGCGTACCTTCAAACAGTGATTACTGGTATTATTTGTAAATGTTCCATTATTGTGATAGTATCGCTTCTATCCACATTTAATGTTTGATTTCAAACAATGATAGATCGAGTCGTAGGTAATGTTTGCCTGTTAGCTTCAGGTAAACAATAGCCAGGGCACGTAGTACATGTACAAGTTATAGAACATATTATTGTAGTAGCTAAGCTACTTTGGTTTATAGGAGATGTGTAGTTGGTGAACCATTAAGGTTTAAAATCGCATGATAGACATAAAGTTTTTTGTGTTTGATAGCCAGCGAGCTAGCTAGTGGTAGCTTTGCGACCGCTCAACGGTCTCGGTTTCGATCCCTGGATAGGGAAAAAGCGTTATTTGGGTTTTTTTCTGCCAGGAAATTCTCAATAGTAGCACGGAGTAGGATTTTTACCCGGTGTTTGATAAAAGTCTCATGAACCTGGCATCTGAACGACAGGTGAGGTGAACAATGGGTATTAATCTGTGTATACATATATAACATATATAACATCCTTCATTTAAAAAGGATTTATCTTGTTTTATTCTTCGCCCTACCTCTATGGTTATTTAGTTGTCGTTCTATTTTTTCATATTGTGCTAGAAGCTTTTCATATCACTTCCAAGTAAAATAAGAAATATAGATCTCGTACTAAACTGATACTCTGTGTTTTTAATTAGTAGCCCTTCCTATTTTTAATAAATCTAGTGTTCCCCTGTCGATATCATGCCTACTATACTACCCAGAAGGATGGGCAGACACCTCTGCCTACCCTTCTGGGTAGTGTAAGCGTGATGTTATGTTACGTTGACAATAAGGAGGTCGTTAATTTAGTAATTTAATAAGTTAAAAATGAAAAAAAATATTTCTCCTTTGTATAAAGATTTTAACTTATCCTCGGTATTAAATATTTACTAGTTATCTTAATTATAAAAGGAAGTCACTTATCATGCGTCTTAACGAGTTGAGATAAGAATTTCGTTAAGTAAATCTCATGATATTATTCAGGTCACCAGTTTTTAGATTTTTAATATTTTGTGACCCAATTTTGTAATAATCATTTAAAAATAGTTTAATAAGTATATTTTAATATACTTAGGTATTTTCCAACTAGGTACCGGTGGCAAAGTTTGTTGCTGAAATGAATCCTTATCCAAAACTTTTATCTTATATAACTTTTTTATTTTTAACATTACAACATAACATAACATAACATCATGCCTATATTACCCAGAAAGGTGTGGCAGAGGTTCAACACTCACACTTCACCTGTTATGTTTAGGTCACATTGGATAGGGGTTAAGCCTATCGCCATCCCTGGGCACAATTTCAACTTCGTGCTAATATTGAAAATTGCCTGACGGAAAGTTTACAAACAACACATTGACCGTCCCGGGATTCAAACCTGAGACCTCGCTGTTAGAGGCGCATACGCTAACCATCGAGGCAGTTGGCAGACAAAATGGCTTAAATATAAATATAATAATTTTGATGGTTTAGATATGATATTATGTTTATGAAAATAGAAACATACTTTTTTTCAAGTTAGGGTTACAACCCGGTTACGGAAGTACTGGTAACATGATACCAATTCTTTCCCTCAAGAGGGATATACGAAGCAGTACCTAATACGCGTGCTTGATTATTAAATCCTATTTACTGTGACGCATTGAAATAGACAAATAACTTGATTATTCACTAACATTCAAAAACGTTACACTTTCTTCTCAAAGTATATATTTATTAAGTATCGATGTTTTGTCTGTATAGACACCGAGCAGTGCAAAATTGGCGGGACGTATGCCGCAATGCGTCACCACACTCACCATATTATTATTCACTGCATAATACCATTAGAACTGGAAGAAAATATAAATATAATCAGCCTTTGTCATACTTTTACTTCGATATGTAATATATAAGATAATATGGGTAGGTATATTATTCGTTATGAACTTAGTCAGAAACCTAAAAAAGATAGCATCTTGAATTCAAAATAGGATCATTGTATTATTTGAATAATTGACAGAAAACAAAAAAAGAAATACCTATATTGTTTGGCAAAGGTCTCCCCCAAAGACTTCCATTCATAAATTAAATTAAATAATTAATATTAAATTACGCCTGAAAAATTAATATTTTAGATATTGAGCTGAGGTTTATCCAACCTCGAATTAATAGGCATTACTCTACCATTATCACTGATCTAACTTACCATAATCCGTGAAATAAAACAACTTGAAAAAAACTACTAACCATATTTAAGATAAAAATAAAGCGGCTTTTTGTGAGATAAGTAAAAAGACGAGCTGGATTACCTAATACCTACCACAAATAAAGCTGAAATCTCACTGCTGAAGATTAGTTTGCAGTTTTGCCACTGGCTGTGGTCATAGTCACAACACAGCCAGTGGCAAAACTGACAAACCGCCGTTAAACCAAAATCAAATTATATTAAGTAGCTCAGTATCATCGCTTCAATCCCCACTCTGTTTATTTATATGCCCCATTGAATTTTATGTTTCAATCAAATAAACAAATTCCAATCACGAAAAAAAAATAAAGCCATCAAATTTCTTTTATTCGTATCCGTAAAAGCCTATAGAGGCAAATCGAGTGCTAAAATGCGCAGTTTGCATCTAAATCTGATTTAATAAAACTGAACCCCGCGGCACAGGAGTTATTCTATGTGCAGGCATTGATTTTCAAAAGAAAATAAAACAAAATGTACGTTTTATAGCACGCCTGTTTCTAAAATAACTGTATTGGTAAAACAAAATGGACGCAAAAAGCAATTACTATATGCATTTACTTTATTTATTTGTATAACAAAATAATCCAGATAGGTAAGAGTATTTTTTTAACTTAATAAGAAATACCTTTGTTTAGCGATTTATCCGATGAATATTGTAATGAAGAAAACTTAAAAATGTAGTATAATATTTATTATCCCAAAATCCGCCTCTTGTTTAGACATTTAACAATATCTTGTTAATTTACATCTGATGTTTGTTTAGTTACGACAAACAAGCTATATGGCTACCTCGTTTACAGCAAATTATCATCCACTTGCTAAATAATTTATAGAACTATTTATCTATTGTGGTCGTTTTTCGTATAATTCTACAAAGTAGATTAGTAGATGAATACCGAGTTTCTCGGCAATATAACATAATGTTAATGTCGTTCAAATATTCTTAAGTGCGTTCGAGACATCTTATTACAGAAATGTTAATGCAATTATTAATATTATTTTTTTTAAATCAACGTTAACGACGCCAGAGTCTTTACTATGACATCTTATTGCAACGAATTGCTTTACTATTTAATTGCTTTTCTCAGAATGCTGGTATTTATTTTGGTCAGAAGTTGAGCATTGCCATACAACGTGGCAATGCTGCCAGCATTTTGGGAACGTTGCCCACTGGTAGTGGTTTTTTAGTTTAGGTTTGTACATAGATTTAGCTTTTAGTTTAAAAAAACAAAATTTCTACTAATCTAAAAATAAATGTTTTTAGATTAGTAGAAATTTTGTTTTTTTTTATTTTTAATTAAATTTCTTTAAAGCCAGTATTTGCAAAATATTATTAAGTCAAATTTAACATTTTACCGTACAAAAACAAAATACGATCTACTTTTTAATAGCAGTTGAGTGACAAAAATTCAGGTGATGGTTCGGTCGTAAAAACGCAAAATATATTATACCGTTTTAAATTTTAACTGAATGGAAAAACGAGAGCGTTCTTCGTCATGCGTATATATTAGTGAAAGTATAAAAGGTACAAGACATAATAATAATTACCTAAGTGCGTTCTTGAAGCAGCCAAATGTATTGTCATGGTGTAAAATCGTGTTGTTAAAACATCATTAAGGTTGTACAAGTCTTTCTACATTATTCTAAAGTTAGTTGCTGCCTGGTTGTATTAAAATTAACTTACTGTTCGTGTTGGTATAGTGAATTATATTTATATTAATAATTTTGATGGCAAAGACCTAATGTATGCGCATTTGCGCTATGCTGATTTTTCAAGAAACTTAAAAAATTGAAGAAGCCTCTCTGAATAGTATAAAGTTTCTTGGTGCTATAAGATATATGTGCGTGTTACATATGTAGTTAGTATTTTTTTTCATTCAATACTATTCCGTCAAAAGCATAAACATAAAATAAGAGTCAAGTTCAATATTACGCCTACATATGAATTGCTATCTATATGGGTGCCAAGTTAATAAATAAATAAATAAATAAATAAATATTCCACAACTCACACACAACGCCATCTAGTCCCAATCTAAGCAGAGCTTGTACTATGGGTACTAGAATAACTGATACTAATACATATATACTTTTCTTTTGTAAATACATACTTATTATACATACTTATTCTTGAATGACGTGTAAATCAATTATGAATAAATGAGTTTTATGAGTTTTATGAGAAACACCCAGACTAAGTCTTTGTGTGCATGAACATAGGGGTTTCCCTATGTTCATGCACACAAAGATTTGTCTTAAGTGGGAATCGAACCCACGACCTCGGCGTCGCAGGCAGGTACACTACCCACTCCGCCATCCGGTCGTCAAAATAAATCCAAACTGGGCGTGTATTAGCCCTAAATTGCCTTTTTTATGACGTAAAACCAAATGATGACTTATTAGGCTTCTTCATTCTCAAATTCTAAGAATATTCTTGTTGGTATTTTTTATATAGCTTCTAAAAGAAGAGGTTTTTTTTTTCTAAAAAAGAAATCATTATTAATAAAATTCATGTTCTGAAAATACATGATAAATGGCAAATAAAATTATTCCCTGATAGTCATACATGTCCGTCTGTCAATTTAATGCGTCGACGCTTCTTGGCTATCGCAAACGAGATGCGTGTCGTATTACACGAGAAATGTGTGAATCTAGTCTATCTAATCTGAACTACAGATTCATTATCGAGTATCAATTTAAAAGATAGCCGTTTTCACAATAGTTTTGCGTATTGACTATTCAAAGCAGTATATAAACTAGTTAATACGTGAAATGTCGATAATAATATTGCGTGTATGGCTAGCCGATAATTCCTTTCAGAGTCAAAAGAAACCCATATAAAGAATCGATTTTCAATGGCGTTTTAGTAGCAAAAAGTTGGTATATATCCCAGTTGACCACATTGAACTGTGTGCTATTACACGTTTTCAAACAAATAGAAATGATGACAACCACTTAATGAGGTTTTTATAACCGACCGATATCCCACCACTAAATGTGTTTATGAAATGTATCCGGCATTACTACGTTAATAGACGCGCTGCCACAAATTATTATTGTAATCATTGTGCCTGGCTAATGTGCGATCTAGTTTGTTATAATATTATTTGTTTATATGTTTATATCCATAGTGTGTCCATAGTTAAATAAATAAATAAATATCTCACAACTTACACACAACGCCATCCAGTCCCAAACTAAGCAGAGCTTGTACTATGGGTACTAGAATAACTAATACTAATACATATATACTTTTCTTTTGTAAAAACATACTTATTATACATAGAAACACCATGTTCATGCACACAAAGATTAGTCTTAAACAGGAATCGAACCCGCGACTTCGGCGTTGTTGGCAGGTACACTACCCACTCCGCCATGCGGTTGATTATAATATATAGTTAGATGAGATTGTCATGAATAGCGGTCATAAGAAGCTTTTGATAATATATATTTTCTTTCAAACAAACTTGTAAATTCTAATCATTAGTAGAACTAAATGCTTAACGTGGGTCTAGGTTTAAATCTTCGGGTTGGACCAAAGTGCTATTTTTATTTTATTTTATTTATTCGGAATAACAAACAATTACACAATAAGTAATACAAGTTTTTAAAGCAAACTAAACTAAAATAATAAAAACAGAATACCTACAATTTCGTAATCGACGACGTTATCCACAAAATACATATTTAAACATAATTTTAAAGCCGTACATAAGCTATTTTTTTTAAATAAATCTATGTAATTAACCATACTATAAATATATTATGATATTATGTCTAAAGAAAAAAAAACAAAAAAATAGTAAAACCATAAACATAAACACAAAGAAATTAACGAAAACACTATAATTACTGCAATGCTATGGAATAATCCTTAATTGCCTTCAATATTTGCACTCTAAATTGTCCGGGAGTCATACAAAATACATCGAAATCTGAAAGCACTTCATTATAATTAGTGATTTGCATTTTATTCGATGCTGTACTCATATAGGCGTACGTACGTGATTCCTTCCAAATCTTGCAATGTGTATAGAACTGAAACTCATCGTGTCAGTCAAACTTCGACCTACTAACTCTATCGGTAAACCATAAATTCAGTTTATATTAGCTGAAATTAACATAATTTGGAGAAATACTGATTGCGTGTTCAGCCTAAGGCAGAGCTTACACGATTGGTAACACCGTGCACCAAGTACGAAACTTTAACGTCACGTAAACAAACGAATAACATTATAATTATGAAGTATCTGTTTGTAGGTAATGTTAGAACAACAGATTCTGATCACAAATATAGATCTACATAGATAACGCAGATGCATGTACTTCGCGTGTCTCAACCCCGACCAAGCGTCGAGGTTGGTCGCCTCTAACTTCAGTCCACGCGCGTCTTTTGTCAGAGAAAATCATAGCGGTCGGCTCCAGTTGAACGTACTGGGCGGATTGGCATCGGCGGCATCGGTGTCTTTGAATTGGTTTGGATTTCCCGTCACTAAATTTCGGCTGTGACGTCACAAAAGGTATTAAAAAGTCGGCACGCTTGGTTTCAATACAAATCGTGATACTTGCGTTATCTATGTAGATCTATATCTGTGATTCTGATACTAAGAAACAGTTGAAAAAGATATGGGACCGGCAGGATTTGAACCTGCGACCTTACTGCACACCGGGCAGCCGCTTTAGCCATCCAGCTACGGTCGCCTCTTACCAGTACCCTAAATTTCTCAACTGTATGTGACCTAACCATAACAGGTGAAATGTGAGTGTTGTACACCTCTGCCACACCATTTTGGGTAAAATAGGCGTGATGTTATGCTGTGTTAACGAGATTGCATTGTTTCGAAAAAAATGTAACCAACGTCAGATCTAGTTCATTTTACCTCTTAAACGGTTTACAACAGGCAATCCCGTTTTGCCCTACTTTTAAAGGGGGGTAATGCGTTGTCATGTCATGCTTTTCTTTGTTGACGGTACTTTGTATTTTTACTAAACATCTTTATTTATGTGCAGATGGAAACGTTGCAGAGAGAAATTAGAGAAATAAAGATAGCGTTATAAATCTTACATGAATAAAGTACCTACATCATTATTAGTAGTAGAGAATATTTGCTATCAGCTATGTATTATTTTTAGTATATTTTGCTATGCATAGCTTTTGTATTGTACTTAAGATTGGTACAAATGAATGAACTTGACGTCACGTAATGAGAGAGATGAGAGTTGAGAAATTTAGGGTCCTGGCGACAGGCGACCGTAGCTGAGTGGTTAAGGCGGCTGCCCGGTATACAGAGGTCGCAGGTTTAAATCCTGCTGGTCCTATATATTTTTCATTTGTTTCTAGGTATAATCAGCTTGGTAGATTAGGGTTATTATCAGTTTACTGGCTATGGTGTTATGCCTTATGTGAAATATATTTAAGGGCCTGATCTCACCACCTACCCGGCAGCTCTAATATTTGGCGGCAGGTTAAAGACAGTGGTATTTCAACTCTCGAACACATTCATAAGAGCTCACCACATGATAACCATACCATCAATACCAATCAGTAGCCGTACAGCGTTGCAATGTTTATTTAACCCATGAATAAATTGATATGAATAAATACCAGGGTTCATCCAAAGAAAGGCACAGTTACACTTGACCTTTCTCTGGCACAAAGTGTGTGACATAACAATAGCACAAACAGTACTGTTACCGTCAGTTACCAGAGCATAACGGAAAAAAAATATACAGAAGAATCACTTTGAAACGCGCTTGAAATGGTTATATATGCTTGCTGCATCGGGCACTACGACTGTACCGTACGTAGGCTGACGTTCCGTATATATAGGGACAGGCACATAGTGTAAACGTTGATTGCATCAGGCTTACTTGAAACATTTTTTTATGATTTTTGTGGTTGTTGTAAATTCAAGATTTAATAACGAATACGCAACATAACCAATTTTATCACTAACATCCACAAGGCCATAATATCTTGTATATAAGTACATACGAGGGAGTTTCAATGGTTTTTGCTTGCGTGTGCCTCATAGAAATCTTAATAATAAGGCAATAGAAATGTCAAAGACGCGTGACCTTGTCGCCGCGCATCTGTCTAGTCAAACACAAGTGCGAGTTGAGGAATTGTCGTCTTAATGTCATCGCAAAAAGAATAATTTTGTTTGCAGGAATACAAGCGCATGAGTCTAATCGAACACAAGTGCGAGTTGAGGAATTATCGTCTTAATGTCATCGCCAAAAAGAATAATTTTGTTTGCAGGAATACAAAAAGTGGTATTTGAAAAACGGCGACATGCGTCCCAGTGTTAAAAGATAGTCGATAGCATTTCTATTGACTAGTTATTAAGATTTCTATGGTGTGCCTCCACCTTTTGCGTGACTGAGTTATATCTTGTAGATAACAAACCTCATTAAAAGATTATGGGTTTCCACCTGAATTTTGTATCAATGGGGTTTATTATTAGCCCTCCTCAATGATTACTTAATCACTAGTTTTTCTATTGATATGTTATGAACTTATGATGATTGAATTAATTAATACATTCTTATGATGTGGTTATTTTTTATTGTAACCACTATATTGCAATATGTATATCTTCATATAAGATAAGGTATAGAGGTATGTATTTTAATTAGAGATTGCCTGATGATAAGTATTCATTACAGTTAAAAAAATAAAATCAACCAGATACTTTGCTGCACGCAAGCAAATATAAAGGTACAGTATCCACTCGGCACTGTTATTTAGTAGGTACTGTTTAGTAAAAATATAGTAAACAAGTTTTTTTTCCGCGACTTAGACCGCTTAGAATTCGTTGTCGTAGGTAGTATCACTGCCGTGCTTTGACCCACGTTCAATCGTACTGCTCCACTCTCGTGGAGTTTAGTGTGGTGTTATACATGAAAAGTCCTTTATTGCGAGTTAGACTATCAGGCAAAGAAAGAACAATCATGATTCTACAAGTTGTTCTTGAGGTAAGTGCTATCAAACAAACAAACTATTTTTGATTTCATCTGCGTGGTAGGTACATCGATAAAAAGTTGCCTATGTTACGCGCTTGGCAGTCAGTTACCTGCATCTAAAAAATATCAAAATCGGTCTAGCCGGTTAGAAGATTAGCCGATTTAGCTGTATTTTAGGCGTATGCTACCTACGCCTAAAATACAGCTAAATCGGCTAATCTTCTGGCTATCAACTGTACAAAAGAAAACATTGTTATATTGACATTAATAACAGACCCCTCAAATTTTTATTTATTGGAATTGATTATTTTTCAAACCCCAACTAATGGTAAAAGAGGAAGTCTGTTACCGCCAAAACGTTCAATTCAATTCCTTACAGATTAAATCATATTGGAGCGAAACTTCTGTATATTCTGTACTGTATGTGTCACATCCCAGTTGGCAGTGGACGAGGTGCGGTTCCTTCCTTTTGTTGTACTGTGACCCAGTTAGGTAGTTATGTAACATTCGACACACCGAGCGTTCCGCAGCAAAGCCCTGCAGTTATTGGTACATTCTGAACTGCAAAATAATTACAGTCTGCAACAATGTTAAAACAGTTTCACTTTTTTACTGTAGAGAACCTCCACCTGGCTCTGTTCACGTGCTATCTAAATAAAGTATAGCAAATGTAACGTAGAAATAATCTAGCTTTCTTATAGTGAACAATTTTTGAAATCGGTCGAGTAGTTCTATAGTTAAATCGTTATAAACAAACTAAAAATATGATCTTGAAGTATTGCAAGGCAACCCTCTTGCCATCTCTAGATTGGTGACGACTGAAGACCCCTTTTCAGGCTTTAACTAATATTAAATCCCTAAAAAGGTACTCTTTTGCTAAAAGTGCCATACGACTCTATAGCCAAAGCTTTCCTCAAGTTTGAAGCACTATTCCGTACAAAACATTGTGTCTAGATTATAGGCCACTTTGTAGGATTTCAATAATATCGAAATCTCTAAAAGAAGTACCTATACTATTGCTGAAAGTGCCATACGACTCTATTCTAAAGCGTTCTTCAAGTTTTTAGCACTATTCCGTGAAAAAAAATGTTTTATCCGTTAGTAATATCCGTTCTACTGTTACTTTAAAATATGCATTATAAATATACCAAACACTATTATTTGGACAGCATATTGTGTTTTTAATTAGTAGCTTGCATTTAATTGGGGCAATGTTTTCCGGTAGAGTCGGTACAATAAATACATACACATACATGAATGACACCTTATACTATGCTGTCATTCCATATTTATTTTCATGTATGTAAATCTACAGTAAACATCAGCAATTTAGTGGGCGAAAATACACGTGGAGCTGAATTGCTTATTTCATTCAATCATATTCTATTGTTTGCTGTGCATGGCATTATTTTTAGTAAAGTTGTTATTGTTTGAACAAGAATATCTATTAAAAGATAAGGGCCACAACTTTTTACCACCTTTTGTACATAGAGGTTAATCTGTTACCAAAGCATTAGATTTTGATCTACTCAAAAGTAGATTAGAATTAAAAAGTCGTCAAAGGATAAAGGTAAAAAATGCTGGAATAACATAACTTCTAATAAAATCTAGAATTGTTACTACTTTAACTTAAACTTTTTACAGTCTGACCTTATTTTATCTACGGACAGCAGTTACATACAACACGTGAAATAAGTGCATACGTTCACAACGCCATAAAAAAACAAATTCTCTCCCGACCCGAGATACCAAGGATTGAATTAGCTTTTCCCCTCTGGTAAAATGCCATTTACCCAGAAAGTGCCTGTTACAACCACATTGCATTTTTTATCTTTCATGAATACAGAACAGCCGTCAGTTTGTCGCGGGAAGTATTCATTTTGTATTCCATTTACATAATTATTGTAAAAAGAGTTTGCGGAATTTTCATGTAGGTTAATTTAGTTAAACACTCCGCTATAGTGTAAAAACATTCATAAACAATACATATAAAATACAATAGTTCGAAGAATAGTATTAATATGTGTTCATAACATATTATTTTAGTAATTGAAACTCGACAAACAAAATATTGTTTGTGTAATGTTCAAGCAATTAAAATGTGTACGTTTTGCAAATTGTTTGAATAGTTAAATAAAGAACAGGTACTTATTATGTGCGTCAGTCATATTTAACAACAGACAAGGTGGATTTTTTTATTTTTTTTAACCTAGTGACTAGCTTTCGACCACGGCTACATCCGCGTCGATTGTCGATGTTATTAACACAAAAAATATGGAGTGGGGACTCTGTCAATATTTTTGTTTGTATGTATTACTAGCCTTCCCAAGTTAGCACAGTTTACCCACCTGGGTTAGGCAGCATTAAGGTAAATGTGTTATTCTTGATTACAAGTTTGCTATAATCAAAATCCATTCAGCAGTTGCCGCGTAGTAGAGTAAGAAACATCGACACCAATTTTCATACATATTTATAATATTAGTAGTATGATCTACGCAATATATACTTTGCCTAACATCTTGTCCTCAACACTCAAGATTCAATAAACGCAATTGAACCTGTCTCATATGACAATAATGTTGTGTAAAATCTATTGATTTATGGATGTGTTAACGACCGCAGTTAAATGTGTAATTTATAGCTGTAATGGGTACAGGGCATTTTATTAATATTTTCGTGGGTATGTGTGAAACCAAAAAAACGGACGAAGAAATTGATTATCAATACAAATAAATAAAATTGAAGTTCTAATTGCTTATTTTTATAGCATTTAGCTATGCTTAGCAAATTATACTAAGAAACAGTTGAAAAAGATATGGGACACGCAGACGAAACCGCGGTACAAATATAGTTTATTTGCTTAATAGTGCTAATCTCGAGAACTATTCGAATTTTGATTATTCTTTTTGTATTTGATAGTCTTAATCTCAAAAAATATCATTAAATATTTAACATTACACTAAAATCTCTCCATCGAATCGTTCTTGTATCGAGAGAATTCAAATCCATACTAAATTCTACTCAAATACGGCATTGAAGCAGTTTATCTCGAAAGAACGACACTCTTGGGTGAAAGACGACTATTCTTAGGACTGCATTCGTTTGTAGAGTGTTCAGAAAATAGACGCGGCCTTGCGAAGATATCTATATTTACTTTGGTATGCAAAAGTGCGGTTTTCAGACAAGTTTTATTGTTTTATTCTTACAGCAAGCATTTACTAATATTTTAGAGGCGAAATTGTTTGTTTGTTTGAGTATTCACTGGATCCACCGAACTGATTCGGCAAATTTTCCTGAAAGCAAATACTTACATTGGTAATTGTCAACAGGCTGACTGGGAAAATTAGTTCCCAAAAATCAGAATAAAATATTTTTTGACCATGAATAAAGTAAGTATAAAAAATACAGATAAGTGTATGTCTGAAAATCATACAATGTTGGGTCCAAAAACTTACAATAACGAAAGTTATAATATAATGAGATTGCAATTTCCCTTATTAAGGGAACTTGGCAATCTGAGAGAAGAAGAAGAAATTTACACATTGTAATTTTAGTATATCTATTTTTGAGGGAAAAAATGTTTCACAAGGCAACCGTTTTATTTTAAGCTCGATGTATATTTCCTATTATTTAATCACCTGCGTATATGTGCAGTTTCATTTAAATAAACTCTGTGATATGAACTAGCCAATCAAGAATGGTATACTGGACCTAGCTTTCTACTTAATGAGAAAACGATAACTCGATCGAATCGATTAATCGTCAAGTTTCATCAGCCGATAGCCGATTGCCGATAGACGATAGCCGTCAGCGATAGCCTTTCAATTTTCACAACCTACTTACCTATACTACCGATTACTTTATCATTGCCATACTTATTGTAGATGGACTTTTTCGGACATTTCTTTTCTTTACTTTTATTAGTTATTGTAGATGGACTTTTTCGGACGTATATTACCTTCTTCCATATAGGTTAGATTGTTAAATGCGTTTATTATTTAGACAATTAGGTACTACGAGAATGTAACTTAAATTATATTGATATCAGTAGCTCATATACCCTCAAAACTTTCCGTCTTTTCATTGAAGCAGAAAAACAGAATTATCTTAAACTAGCTGACCCGGCGAACTTCGTTCCGCCTTAGCGTAAATTTGATGCACTACTTTATTTTGTATAGCTGACCTATCTTATGTATGCGTACCTATTCAATTTGAACTGGAATCTATAATATCCCCCATATAAAAATGAATACTTTTTTTTTTTTTGCCGTAACAACCTTGTACAGAGTATTAGAAAACTACAAAAAAAAATATCAGCCAAATCGGTCAAGCCGTTTTCATGCCAAGTTGTGACAACGGAAAACGGGTTTCATTTTTATATATATAGATATATTATGCCATACAAAAAGAAAGAAAGAAAGTATTTTAATTTCGCATCAAGGTTAGTAAAAAAAAAGTTCTCAAAACTTGAAAATATATGTTAGTATCAGTGTGAAAATAATGATGACCACTCGGTTACAATGTCTATCTATATTTATATATCTTCTTGGTTTTCTAGTGTCGTCATCACATTTCCATTTGTAAAACATTGATCGTACCAGCCGTACCAGGGAATAATCCTTATGTAGGAGGTATTACGAGCATCGCATCACGGATACAAAGTACACACGGCTACGGATCAACCTATACATTTGCAGTATAAGATGGTCTCTCTTATATAGTATATAAAGATAAAGATAAAGATAAATTTGTATTTTTTACATTAGATAGAACGCCAGAAGCAATTACACTATCCAATGGTCCCAATGACAAGGCCAAATACACACATTCACTCACTCAAGCACACCCAGTCTCAGAACAAATCTTTGCGAATTACACAAAGATTTGTCCCATGTGGGGATCGAACCCACAACACCAGTGCAGTGGAGAGCGAGGCGACCGCGATGTCAGACCAGCCTATACTGGATGTTTAGGTTGAACGGTAGCCGTCCGTACATCCACGTATTGAATTGGAATGCCTTCAGCGCATCAGTGTGCGTTATTCGATCCAATCGGGAATTCCGAATCGCAAATGGTTGCTATGAAGATTTGTCAGCAAATTCCGAAATGAAGCGTGTGTGATTTCTATGTGAAGTGCATCGACAATTTAATAAATACTTAGTGTTTTATGGATTCCATAAGATGCAAAATCTCTTACATGTTATGCTTTAACAATATAATATTACTTAACAGCACGCCCATAGTACTTAAGAGGGTATGGCAGAGGTGATTTATCACTTCACTTACAATTTACGATCACATGGGCCGCAAGACAGTTTTGACACGCAACATGCTAATCAGCCCACTAAATATCAGAGAGTATTGTACTTATCTCTGTGTCTAGTTTTATTGTGAATTAGTTCTAACAAAGCATAAAATTTGCATTGTCAATAAAACTATATAAAAGCTCTACATTAGGAATCTATTTATTTATTATTTTTATTATTTATAATAGGTGTTTATAAGCTGGACACAAACAGACGTACCTAGCTAGTACTAAATAGAAATTAAATATGTTAATGACCTAAAAACTCAAATGATATAGCAGTTTTTATGTCACGAGAACATAATTTGCGTTCATTGTAGATAACCTTTGACAGTTTTAGTATAAACAATTTAAAACTGAAATAAGGTTATATACTGACTATAAAGCTGCTGTTTTTTTTTCCATGAAGGCCGCAACTAAGCTTATGGCCCGACGGATTTTAAGCAGTTACCGCCTATAGACAACCCCAAGGGGGTTTTACAAACCTGTTTCCACTCTGTTATAGCCGCTTTATTATATAATATAGTATTTAATCGATGCCTATGTCATAGTAGTTAACCAGTTGGTGACATAAAAGATGCAAGCAGGCGTATATCAAACACAAATGACGAATCGAACCAATGAGTAGTGCTAATGAGAGTCGAGGGGATTCTGTTTTATTTCGATTTATAGGTCACTTATCTGAATGAATGCATCTGTTAGTTCCACATGACGATCATTTATTAATCTGAATAATAACGTAAGTACAATGTGGGTACGACATACCGAATAAGCACTACATTATGGCTGTGGATGGAGTCCATCTCAGGTAAAAGTATCTTACTTTTATTTCTATACATATTTCTTTGATTGTTACCCTGTACACCGCTGTATTAAGTAAGTTTTATTTTTACTCGAATGAATACGTTTTTCTCTCTTTTTTTCTATTTACAAAATTGAAACGACAATTTCTAGACACAATCCTATGGTCTCCCACTCGGCTATCGCTTCTTGTCGACTCGTGGCAATTGACTGAAGTAAGAACTATTATGAAATTTCAATATTCTAGAAGGTACATATATGAAAAGTATTAGATAAAGCTTTTAGATACATCTTTAATTACTTATACACAACAGAATAAAAAACAATACATACAGAAATAGTCTGCTCTATTTATATTCTCGCCCGGAAACCACACGGTCAAGTTTAACAACTAATGAGAATATAGAGAAATGATTTCTGTAGTTTATTTCAGTTCTGTCGCGTCAGAATAAAACCCTCAATCCCCATCTATCAATAGGCAGCCGGATGTCCTTCGTATTTCTAAAGAAATGAAAAAATGTCTCTGTACCTTTAAATAAGAATTCGCTCCGTGCGCGACTCTAGCGCCGCCTGTTGGCCACAACTTTTGGGATTCCGAAACTTAACAATTTATCGCGAATATTTTAAAGATCTTAAACTATTTTTTAATTCACTGTAATTGAGTAAAAAAATTGTCAATAAATTTTTGATAATTTAAATTAAATGCGGTAAGTAACATTAAGTCAAATTTCTATTTTATTATGGTTTGTCAGTTGGTTACTGAATTTTTATTAAAGTTGTACGGTGCAACAATAAGATAAAGCTACTTAAATGGTTTTATTTCACAAAATATGAAATTATTCTTAAATTACTAATAATAAATTAAATATCGTTTTTGGATGTAAATGAGTATTATTCTCGAAAGCGTTGGCAAAATTTATGCCGAACGCGCGCGCTTACTTTTGAAATATCTGTTATCTGATATTCCTGTTAATGATAAAGGAGAATTTTGATCCATATCAAATACTTGTCGTATTTAAGCGGTAATAACATTAATCAATCTGATGGAAATAAATAACGAAACCTGTATGGTCATTCAGAAATAACTATTGATTTTTGGTCCTTGTACAAGACTATACCGTTCCGTTCTCCAGAGGGGCAAGCGTAATGAGCGCAAGATAGATTTTGTCATAATTATATTGTTTGGGTAAACTGGACAAAAACGCGACAAATCTATAATCTGTCTCCCACTCGTTTTGCTTACCCGTCAGGGGTCTGGAAGTAATTTGCTCGTATAGCCATCTCAAATACAAGAGCGTGTTGCTGTTCCCGTGTAATGAATTTCAGAGAGATGACAAGGCTCGGCTTGGCTCCCGTAAGCACTCATTGTGTTGGACAACGCCCAGCTATTCTGTTTGTCATACCTAAGCGTGTTTTGTGTGCCATGTGTATTAGGCAATTTATAGTTTACGTAAATAAAGTGAAATATTTAGGCTGATATAGAGTGCACCGAAATTAAGCGTGATGAGCATGCCGGGTTTTCTTGTGTCATTAAATTGTATTTGGTTTTTGGCTTACGTGTTCGGTGTACTGTTTTGTATTTGCCTTTGTTCAGTAATCTGAGATGCAGGTATCGTAAGGCGTCCAAAATGCTGAAAACAGCGAAATTACAAGCATAACAAATTGTTTAGCTAGTCACTCTAGTACAGACAATGTGGTACCAAAAATGATTATGTAGGTATTCTGTTCTATGGCTATTATAAAACACCGGTTACTCTTTCATGCCTGTAAAGAATAGCTTCTATTGAATCTAGTATAAATATAATGACTATGTAAATACGCAGATATTGACAGGCCAGTGTTTGAAGATAGAATCGCGTGCATTCCGATACTTAGCTGTTACTGTAATCGCAAGAGGAGTAGTTAAAAAGAAAAAACAAATAAAATACCGAACTTATTCGACGACACGTGTCTTCGTGAACATGAAACGAGCAGCATGCAATCATCGACATGCAAGCCATTGTACATTGTATAGTACTATCAACAGAGCAGATTCATGATCCACCTTAATACTATTGTTGTAGACATTTCAAAACACTAAGTCTAAATAAGCTTATTCTATCAACAAATGTCTACCTTATCAACTTTAACAATTTCAATCGAAATATTTGTCAAATGGGTCATAAGGCTTAATCATCTTTACTGATTCATAATAGTCACGATATGTAGGTACAGAAATGTCAATGGACGAAAAATCAGAACGTTACATTTTTTGTTGATATGCCTGTTGTCTTTGGTTTCGATTTGAAATTGGAATAGTGAGTTCGGTACTTGAACTTTATTTGGAGTGATTAGGAAGTCTACCTAAAGTTAAGTGGCTACATCCACCATAAATGATTTTACTGGTGGTAGAGCTCTTGTGAACGAGCTGGAGGGCGTCAGTACCACCGTCTGATCCTTAACCTGCCACCAAATGGTAGTGTTTGCATTAATGTGTTACGGTTTGGTGGTAAAATCAGGCCTTGAAATTACTGGCAATTATGAGACAAAACACCGTAGCCCTCACTGCAGCGACGCATCTTCAATCTGCTTGTGTACTCCACCTACCAAAAGGTGGACTACAACTTTGTTCGCCGCATTAGTAGTAGGTAATGTAGATATATATCGCTACATCAAACAATTAACCTTTAGGTCCAAGATTTTATCTCATTACAAAACCGGAACATAGCAGTTCTTATATAAAATATGGCGGCCAACTGAGAAGTGTGCACTTCGAAACTGTTTCAGAAAAGTCTACCTTAAAGTGTCTTTATCTTTTATCGTTTTAATTTATCATAGCATGTGTAACCCATCCTTTAATTAAATAAAAATTCTAATAAGTTTTCATAATGCAGAATGACAATTTTATTAAAAAGGTTTTTGTCATTGATGGAATGACAACACAATGTAAGTGAAAATAAATTAAATACGAATACCTTCACTTTCATTACTACTATCTACCTATTAATTAAACTTGCACTTTCTAGGAAAACATGACGTCATAACTAATTACTCGAACAGCTATGACACTCCCACGTGTCATTTACTTTTTAATTACCCAACTGTCAAAGAAGGGTTATTTTATGCATGAAGGTTGAAAAATATGGCTCGAATATTTTGCAATTGACGTTTCCAGAAACAAAACTTATTGTTAAACTTTTCCTAAGCTTTGAATGTAAAAGCTTACTTGTAATTTGCAAATATAAATGACTAGTATTCTTGTTAACCCCCTCCAGCTAATAAGCTTAGCATATTTATTTATTTATTTATTTAACTTCTCGCACAGATACATGTGACGAAGGCGGACTTAATGCCAAAGGCATTATCTACCAGTCAACCTTAAGGTGGTGCAGAGATATGTTCGGGTAGGTGCATAAAGTATCCACAATTCAAATTGTTTTTAAATAAAACTTACTCAAGACTACAAATTAAAAAGAAAAAAAATACTATAATGCATAAATAATAAAATTAATTAATTATAAGTAAATATAATTATAAAATAAATATATTTAATATTTACAAAAATAAAATATATTATAATAATATATTTAAATATATACATACAAAATAAATATATATATGATTCCGCCAAATAATTATTGTATAGCCGCCGTACACTGGTTCGAAAAGCGTCGCGGCTAGTTGTTATCCTGATATTGAGAAGAAGCGCATTCCATAAGAGAACGGATTTAACAGAGAAAGAAGAATGAACAAGAATGAACGAGATAGAATATTCGCTTGTGTTACGAAGAAGTCACGTGAGTTCACGTCCGTAGTGTTTTGCCTGAAATCGAACCCACGACCTCTCAATCGTAAGACCGAAGCCTTATCCATTGCGCCACGGCCACTTAATGTCTTTGAACTACAAAGAAATATTTCAGTATTCCATAAATAGTCGCAGTACATTACTGCAACGGAACTAATAATTTAGTTTTATTTTCCATTTCATTTCTTCAGTCTTCAGCTCGATCAAAGGCACGGAAACCATTAGGATGACTTTCTTATGCCTCGTTAGAGCTATTCTGAACTACAAGTTGACAGCTACGTATTTAAGCCCTGATTTTACAAAATATTTTAATTTACGGTTTATTTCAAACACGTATTTGCATCTTTCTCTATCATTCAATATTTGTAAGGGATAAAGAGATCGCTCCAGCTTGGCGTTGATCTTTAGATTAACACGTTGGTGAAGTCGGGACTAATTCTCAGAAGACACAATCCTTAATACACAAACATAAACTGGGTGGATCAGGTGAATGTAGCTATACTAGAGCGTTTCCTCTATTAGTTTAAAGACTTTAGAAGTGGATTTTCACGACGGGCATTCCGTTGAAACGTTACGTAATGGACTTGATTTTAATATTTCACTAAAGAGTATTTTCCTCGTAGGTGGATATGATTTGATAAGAATTAAGAATCTTCATACGATACTCCAATGGGCCAATAGATTATTAAAATTATGAAATACGGGTGTTACTCACGTAATGTTGGTCTATTTAGTCGACCGCGGTTTCGCCTATATGTCTAGGCGTTATCAAGAGAGTGCGATACGTCGCGCCTGAGTCGCAGCCAGTCTTGTACTGCTACACCCGTATTTCATAATTTTAATAATGTTACAAACTCACGTCAGTTTTAATTAAAATAAGGCCAATAGATGTTCGATCCATATAAGTAAAATATCGGATTCTTTATCATAATATTAGGTAAACATAAACCAAATGCAGGATTTTTTTATTTCATTTCATAATCATTCAAAGTTTTATAGGCGGGTCCATTTTTAAAGGACGAAATTATTAAAAAATAATGATACCATTAAATTACCTATACAATTTACAGCAACTTTTGTTCATTCATAACTTCATATACAAAATTCATAAGCGTGACGTCACGCTTTGTTTGGAGCGTTTGGGCGAGTCTATTATTATTGTGAATAGTATAATCTCAGGCAGTTTACATGTTAACAAAGTAATTATTTTAACGATGTTTCTAATATTGAGAGGTAGGTATTTCCATTACACACAAAAATGAAAACTATTCATCAAGCCCATCAGGAAATACCGTACCTACCTATTAGACCAGGGTCGATAATTTTTAAAACCAAAAAAAAAAATAGTAGGATGAAAACCATTAGAAAAGGAGGATAATTATTATTTATGTGAAAAATTCAAAAAACCAAGTTAAGATAAAAATAAAAAACCAAAAACTTGGTTTTTTGAATTTTTCCCATAAATTTTGAGATCTTTTTATTACCAACAACTTTGCCATTTGGCTTTTTTCCATAGGACTTTTAGTTTTGCCGGCAATCGAGAAAAACCGTTTTTTACCCTTAAAAACTCACCCCCATCCCCTTCCCGACCTTAGATCGCCCGTAAATTATTTTTCTTTTTCTTTTTATAATATTCTCCTCCATTTCTAATGGGTTTCATCCTACTATATTTTTTTTCACTTTTTATTATTTTTAAAGGCTTCTACCCTGGTCTATATAGAAAATGGGACAAAAGACTCATAAAATGGTTTCAATCTGTTTTACATAACATACAATTGTATCGAGCCACCCCGTTCGTGCAAGTGAATGCATCCATTAAATTGCTTTCCATCAATGGAGAGAGTTCATTTTACCGTCGCTCAAAGTTATTGGATTTGCATATAATGGCGTGGAAGCACGCAAGTTTCAGCGATATCGGGAAAGCCCGTTTACTACGTAGCTATAGCTACTTATATGCTTTGGATGGGAAACAGTGCCAAAACACGATACCGGAGGAGGCAAGCGTACGAGCGCGAGAGAGATTTAGTAACGTTTTTGTCTGTTTTTTATATGAGGAACATGTTAAAAACGTGACAAAATCTGTCTGCTTGCCCGACTGCTCTCTCTTTGAGCGTTCGTAAAGCAAACAAAAGCATAAGGAAAACGTATCCTAATTGCCGACTATCCAGTGCACCGCACCGTTATGTTAAAGTTCCATTTCGATGCTCTCACATCTAAGCTACTTGTACTAGTCCGTGAATCCTTAACTTTTTAACCGTCCCGACTTTATTAAAAAAATTCAACTGTTTCTAAAAATTAACAAAGCATAGCTAAATGCTATGAAATAATCAGTACAATTGAATTCTGCGTAGTTGATTTGTGTCTTTTGAGACCGACATTCAGTGGGATGAACTGTCTCGATAGTCTTGTGGTTAGCATATGCGCCTCACACCGCGAGGTCGCAGGTTCGATTCCTGGGTCGGGCAAGTGTTATAAATAAATAAATAAATAAATAATAAATATCTCACAACTCACACACAACGCCATCTAGTCCCAAACTAAGCAGAGCTTGTACTATGGGTACTAGAATAACTGATACTAATACATATATATTTTTCTTTTGTAAATACATACTTATTATACATAGAAACACCCAGACTAAGACAAACCCCCATGTTCATGCACACAAAGATTTGTCTTAAGTGGGAATCGAACCCACGACCTCGGCGTCGCAGGCAGGTACACTACCCACTCCGCCATCCGGTCGTTATTCGTGACTTGCCGTCAGGAAATTCACAATAGAAGCACGGAGTTAGAATTGTGCTTGGTAGATGGCAGAGGCTCACCCCCTATACCATGAGAACTAAACAGGTGAAGTGTGGGTTGTGTACCGCTCTGCCAACTCCCTTATTTATTTATTTATTTTAAACTTTATGCACATCAATAAGTACAATGGCGGACTTAATGCCTAAGGCATTCTCTACCAGTCAACCATGAGGAGGTGCAGAGACAATAATGGTAGATGCTTTAGAATTAAAAAAAAAAGAAAGTACAATCTATAAATTTACAATCCTAATTTAATGTTTATTCTAATAATTATATTTTAAACAGGATAATATATAATATAATATATTAAATACATATAATCAGGTAATATACATAATTTAAACGTATATATATAATATAATATATAGGTACACAATATCATTAAATTTTTTAATGACTCTGCTGATGATTCTTTGAACAGAAGATTCCGTACTCTAGCTTTGAATGCGTCCCGTGTAGTCGACATCCTGATCTCGAGAGGGAGTGCATTCCAGATAAGGATAGACTGAATATAGAAGGAAGAATGTACTAAACTAGAAGTATGAGAAGGACACAAGAGAAGGAGATTATTAGAAGATCTGAGATTCTTATCATGGCTAGAACAGAGATATTGAAAGTGTGGTTTTAAATAAGTAGGAGAATGAGGCGAGTTAAGAATAGAGTAAAGTGTAGTTAACGTACGCAGATTTCGACGCTGTCGAATAGGCAACCATCTTAACTGAGAACGATAGGAGGAGATGTGATCGTATTTACGAAGATTGAATATGAATCGAATGCAATTGTTGAGAAGTCGGTCAAGTTTGTTGAGCAGATCAGCATTCAGGTCGAGATAGCACACATCACCATAATCGATGATTGGAAAGATCAAGGTCTGCACAAGCATAGCTTTTGTTTTGAATGGGAGGAAATTCTTCAGGCGATAGAGGACGCGCAGGCAACCGTTAACCTTCCGGCTTACGTTAGCTACCTGTGTTTGCCAGTCAAGTGTTGAGTCAATATAAAGACCGAGATCTTTGACGTTTTTGCTAATAGGTATTATATTACCGTTAAATATAATTGGCTTGACGATGGTTTTATTGATTTTACCCATTGTGCGGGTACTACCTACAATAAGGGCCTGACACTTAGCCGGATTCACGCTCAAACCGAACCGATCAGACCAGTTTTGTATCGTTGTAAGGTCTTTGTTCAAAGCGTCGATTGCAGTTGAAAGATTCTCAGTGTCAGCTTGTGTATATAGCTGCAGGTCATCGGCGTACAAGTGATCCCTTCTGAGTAATATAGGGGTGAAGTTATATTATGTTATGATAAGATCAGCTATATGACAAAAATAGGTATCTATAATCATGATAATTAATATCTTTATGCATTTATATTCTTTCCCTATTCTTAATCCTCTCTAGTACACCTTAAACTTCCCTTTCGTGTCTCTTTCTTACTCTCCATCCAATGGTTGTCTGTAAGAGATTGCCTTAGTTGCGATAAGACCGCCATATTTTGTACTATAAATTTTCTTTTTTTCTGTATTTATTTTTCCTTGGTGTGCAATAAAGCTTTTTATTATTATTAAAAATGTGGTCTAAAAAAGCTTCCGATAAGGTACTCAAAACGTAACATTAACTAATTCAAAACAAACAATTATATCGTGCAAGTGAATGCATTTGATTAAATTGTTTTCCATCAATGAGGCGAGCTCGTTTTATCGTTGCTCAAAGTTATTGGATTTACGGATAATGGTGCGGAGGCACGCAAGTTTCAAAGGAAATAGACAGCCTGTAAACTTTTCATTGTGTACGAACAGTTCACATGTGTGTATGGAAGATAAAAGTTACGTTAAATTTTCTAACGTTCTATGTGAGGTTAATAAAGTTAACCTTTTTTCAGTTTACCGCATCATTGATTATTTCTAGAGATATGTTGATTAGTTGGCTATACTATAATATAACATAACATCACGCCCATATTACCCAGAAGGGTGTAGCAGAGGTATACAATACCCACATTTCATCTGTTATGTTTTTAGGTCCCATAGGATAGGGGGTGAGCCTATCGCCATCCACCAGGCACGATTCCAACTCTATATTTCTATTGAGAATTTCCTGACGGAAAGTTCACAAATAACACTATGCCCGACCCGGGAATCAAACTCGAGTCCTCGCGGTGAGAGGCGCATACGCTCATATATATAAATGGAAATAATTAAGTATAAGTAGTGCTACATAACTTGTGCCTCGTTGAAATTAACTGCATGTAATGGTGCGACAAACAATACAAAATAAATCCGTCTTTATATGCATTTTATTTACCTAAAACGATGATCGTCCTGGCCTCTCGGCCAAACACATAGTCCCATCTTTAATTATTTAATTTTCACAATCGACAGAAATAAAAGAAACATTTTAGCGGGAATAGCAACCTTATTTTAACGTTAAAAGAGACAGACATGCTTTTAGGCAAAAACAATCACAGGTAAAACGGACATAACAGAAAATTAACTATAATTATCTACTTTGTTCCTAAATCAAAGACCGAGTACCCGAATAAAAATGAAAAAAAACTTTATTTTATTTTTAAAAACAATTTAAACTACATTTCATACATTTTTGAAAATATTATGTTTACTCAACCGGTAATCTTGCTCGATTTTTGTCTCTCTGATTTAGAAACATAGTATACGACCTACTTTTATATGAACTTCATACGAGTTCAATACAGATTTTCTTAATAATTTTAAAAACTTATAGCTACGATTCCCAGCTATTATTTGAGGAGTACCAGTTGTAGGAATGTTTTATATTTCAGATTTCCAGTACCATTTCATCCACAATATGAATTTTATTTTGATGTATTGATGAAAATAAATAAAGAAAGAAAAGAAAGAAAGAAAAATCATTTATCCAGGCATAATAGAAAAATAAAAATAAAGTACATAATAAAGCGTCTAAAACGAAATAATTTAAAATATCATTATTAATGCCAGAAATGGTACGCATCTCAGCACAATACTGCAGTGCTAAAAAGCACCGCAGCGCTGATAATTCTGATGCAATAAACGATTAAAAAGTAGTGTGACAATAGAAAAAAAAAAATAATAACATGTTACAATTTTTGTGTTACAATCAAATAATATTTTGAAGGCGAAATAACTAAATTAAATTAATATGATACAACCACAACTAGACCTATACAATTATAAAGCATTAAATTATCAAAACTCATTTTCATGACAAATATATTATTAAATGCAATTTGGCAAAGAGCGGAGTTCTCAAAAACACGTCCAAGCCATACATATACTTTTTTTGTTGAATTAAATAAATTAAAAAAATAATAAAAATATTTAAAAACAATGTGCGTGTCTTCCGTATTATCTGTATAGTGTAAATAGTTTAAAAATGCATGTAGACCGTGCTTTTATAGTGTGTGTGACAGTGTGATTTGTGTAGAATAGAATTGTTGTTTTTCACAAGTATTTGATTGGGAGAAGTAATATTGTGTACTATAACGAGAAGAATTTCATTGAGATAACTTAATGCACATACGTGCAAACCACAGGTAATTATTTATCTTACTTACTTTGTTGTTTTGCGAGTAAATGTTTAAAATAACAATACAAAGAAAATATGTAAAAACAGCTATTTCAAAAACGTTTGTCAGTTCCAATCAGTTACTGCAATTAAAAGTGTAAGTGAGTTTAATTGGCGGTTCATCCAAGCTGAACAAAACGGTAGTGCTAAATTTGCACTTATGTTCCGGTTAGATGGTCAGCTCTCTATAATTACTGGCCAGTATGGAAGCGTCTTTGTGAATTAGTTTCTGGAAAGTAACACTTACCAAATTTAAAACCATTTCTTCGACATTTTTTAGAGCATCAGCTCTAAAAAATGTCGTAGGAAAATCTATAATGATTAGCAGCACCTTTTCAGATTCCCGCAATTTGTGGAAACGTAAAATAATCCACCTCTACATGACCAAAGGTGGACTTTTAGGTCCTTGAAATAAAAAAACACAATTTACTATCACATAATATATCATCCTATAAAAAATGTCCGTTCGCTAAATTCAAATAAAAAATGTTACTGTTAAAAATTGCTGTCTGTCGAGTATACATTGAGAACCCATTAAGGCAGACACAAATAGATTTCAAAAATATTATATTTTAATAGGAACTGGAAATAGTTAAAATATAACTCGGAAGTTTGGCATGCTTCCAAAATGGCTGACAATTTGCATCCTATGCATGCCGTGAATTTGAATTTGCTGTAGAGACGACTTGGCAGACTAACAGTCGCTCCACAAGCTTTTATATTTAATAAAAGCAGTTACGATGAAATGATTTTAAATGCCGGCTGCAGCTCAAATTCGTCGTAGTTATGTCTAGTCAGCTACAAAAATCATGGCGTATGTGAAAATGAATTTAATGTAGACCTACATACATACATAAAATCACACCTTGATCCCATGGGGGTAGGCAAAGACGAAGGAACGCCATGTGCTTCGCTCCTTAAATACTTTTTTGCTTCCTCAACATTCATACATCTAGTCATACATATGCTCGCCGGTTTCGTGTACTAAGTACATATTCTTTCTGAAGGACGTCATTTATCTGGTCCCTATATGTCTTTCGCACGACCTCTTCAAATATTCCCAGCCACATCTGTATTGTATATATTTCAATAATCTACTTTCATTCATTCTTTCAACATGACCAAACCACCTTAGCATACCCTTCTCAACCCTAGTCACTATATCATCTTTCCAACCACAACGATTTCTTATCACACTATTTCTTATCCTGTCATACAGCATTCATTTTTCCTTTATGCTTACTCTGCCATACACCACCTAATTTAAAAGAAATAGAAATCGAAATATTTATTTGCTAAAACATGGTAACAAAAAGATGGTACAATTAAATAAGAGGATACAACATATTTCACCGGATAATTGGTCTGCAAAATATATGTACTAAACTAACATTATATTAAAGTTAAAACACTAAACTTATTTAAAAAAAAGAAATGTATATGTAAAAATGTAAAGTACTAGTCGATTCTTCCTATCACCAAATTAAATTTATCGAAAGATGTACAGGTCAATTATCCCAAGGAAAATGACTGCAAAAAAATGTCGATTGTAAGGACCTACAAAAGAGAGTGCTGGACGATCAATGATAAAGTGTAAAGCTATTTTCTATACCATTATAAGTGCAACAAGTACATATTTTCTAGTAGCGTCAAATTACTATAGGTTCGAGTAATTGTCAGTACTTCATTAAAGTCAATGCGGTCTACCACACAATCACATAATATCGGGTACAATGTTAATGTAACTATGTGACTTACTTACTTTAGTTTCTTGTGGTTTCACTCTGAGAACCAACGGGGCTTCTATTAGTGTTAGACTAATTAAGTTAAGGCTATCTAGGTTCTAGGTACTAAGCACATAGTTAAATACCTTGTAGTTAGGTTTAATTTGCAACCACTAGTGAACTTTCACAAAATATTTGTGGTTTTCCTGATATAAGCAATAGCATTATACTTTAAAAACTTTAAATACCTACATGTTTTGGAGGACAAAGAGAAGTGTTATTCTTTAACTAAGTGTTATTCTTTAACTTTAAGTTAAACTAGAATTTCTATCTTCTGAAAGAAATGCTAGTTTATATCTAGCTGTATAATTACAAGGCTATTTAAATAGTTAATTTCACGGCCTCAAAAGATAATTATACAAGGGCTGTCCAATGTTTTAGTAACTATGAAAGTCTATTTAATTTTAAACAGTTTTGGTTATTTTATCTGATAAATCTATATTATTTTTGCTATGGCCTAGATTAAAAAATAAAGAAAAATAAAATAAAATTTATTAAGTGCCATGTATACATTTTCTTTACATTCTAAATATATTAGTATAAATGACAGGTCTTTGTAATGTAAATGTGAACTTTACGGTATTTTTAACATTATTATCATCTAAAAATTTAATCTGATATATGTTTATGTTTGTTATATGTTTGCAAGACTTCCACTTAGAAACTTACGAGGCAATGTATACCGAATTGAAAATATCTACTTAATACTTACCTCGATGGTCTAGTGGTTAACGTATGCGCCTCTCACTGCGAGCTCTCGGGTTCGATTCCCGAGTCGGACAAAGTGTTATTCGTGAACTTTCTATCAGGAAATTATAAACGGCAACACGGAGTTGGAATTGTGCCCGGTGGATGGCATAGGCTCACCCCCTACTTCATCGGACTTAAACATAACAGGTGAAATGTGAGTGTTGTACACCTCTGCCACACCCTTCTGGGTAATATAGGCGTGATGTTAAGCTATGGTACTTATAATAAAACCTAAGAAAGCTCTTGAATACGAACATACTCTCCTAGTTGCAAATGTTGCATGAATCTTTTTGTCTTACACATTAAGGTTGCGAGGGAGAGCATGCATCCGTTGTATTGGGAAAGTACAAGTGAAAGTTTAGTACCTACAAGAAGACCTATAGTATATCTACATGCATGTGTACTTTGTATGTAGCTGTGAGATAACACGTATAGAAAGTGTTATGGAAATCTGCAGGTCGATTTCTGATTCACGGAGATACGTACCTATAAGGAGAGATGATTTCTTGCTTGTCCTTCTCAAAGTCCATACAATTACATATATAATTTTAGAATTATATAAAAGGTAATTAAGGCCTATGTCCAACAGTGGCCTTTGGGCTGATATGATGATGATGATGATAAAAGGTAATTAAGATTTTGTTAACGAGTTCGAAAGTAGGAAGCAACAATGTCTCACTTTTAACCTGCAGCTAAATAGTAGTACTTTCGCTACTGTATTCCAGTTCGGTGGTGAGATCAGGCCCTGAAATTACTGGCACATTAGGACTATCGTAATGCGTTATGTATGTTGAATAAAGAAAATATGTGTGACTTACAGTTGTAGACTGAAGAAAATAAATAGTAATAACACAATTTGATCTGCCTCATTGATCTAGCGGTATAATTTGTGTATCGCTCATCGCGGGGTCTCGGGTTCGATTCCCGGGTCGGTGAAATGTGTTATTTGTGAACTTTTTGTTAGGAACTTCTCAATAGCAGCACGTAGTTTAAATTGTGCCCGGTGGGACCAAAACATAACAGCTGAAGTGTGGGATTTTTAGACCTCTGCCACACCCTACTGGATAATATAGGCGTGATATTATATTATTATGTTATGTAACATGCTTTTTATTTTATTTAAAAAAAAAAACGACGCGAGGAATTGCTTGGTTACATTTAACACACACAAGCACACTCGAGAGTAAGAACAAATCTTTGCGAAGCACACAAAGATATGTGTGGGGATCGAACCCACAATACCAGCGCAGTTTTAAACAGCGAAGCGACCGTTTTAACCACTACGCCAACCGTGCACTCAACTCAAAATTCAAGTTGATTATTATTTTATTTTATAAATGTCAACAACCACTGTGTGACCAGTTGTAATTATGAAATGACGAATGTCCCATTAGACTACTAACTACTAATGGCGATAGTATCTATAATAGTTTTAATTGCTATATCGTTTATCCACTTTTGTACCACATGTATTCATTAAGCAATGTTAATTAATTATACCATAAATATTGTACGATTGTCAAATGCCACAGCATGACGATAAAGGTTAGTTACCTACTCATTTGTAGGAATTATAATTGCCAGTTAGTTTGATACACGTATTTAATGATTTTATTTAATAATAGCAGCCCTGTATCCAATACATGTCCCACTGCTGGGCTCTCATGATGAGAAGGATTAGGCAATAGTCCACCACTCTGGCGAAGTGCGGATTGGTAGACTTCACACACCATCGAGCACTTTTTAGGCACTCTCAGGCATACAGGTTCCTCACGATGTTTTCCTTCACCGTTAGCGGGCGATAATTTATTATGGTAAATAGACACATATCTTCGAATAGACGAATCTTAACGATTTCTCGACTGAGGTGTGCCGTGGCTTTGAACCCGACACCTTTGAATTCGCAGTCCTATGGTCTCGCACTCTGCTATCGCTGCTTATATTTACTGAAGTAGTAAAGGATTTTATTTATAACCTACTTTAAGCTATAACTTCAGGTTTCGCTGACAATATTGAATGGTGGTAGAGCTCTAGTGAATGAGCTCGAGGGCTAGCACCACCGTCTCACCTTTAACCTGCCACCAAATATTATGATTGCATCTGTGTTCCGGTTTGGTGGTGAGATCAGGTCCTCAAATTAAGCGACTCATACAATCTGCTTTTGTGATTTGTTGATGTCTATAGGCGGCAGTAATCATTAACCATCAGCTAGAGTACACGTCCGTTCGCTACATAAGTCGAACAAAATGTCTAGATAGAATAGACTTCAAACCCACCCTGTTGTCTGTCTTATTGTCACAAGGAAAGGACTTATAGTATAGAATTGTATTATTTAAAAACACATTTAGCTACCCAAAGCAAAGGGGTTGTTTATAACTCTTTTACAACTAGAGAGGTAAAAATATCGAGAAAGCATAATAAAATTTTTGCATCTATCAATGTCAAAATTCACCGATCAATGTCAAAAATGTACAAATGAAAGTCAAAAATGCATACATCATTTCTGTATTTAATTTTATGGTGAAGACACGCTGACGTTTCATAAAAAAATAGACAACTAAGCCCTCAGAACAAGGAAATATTATATGGAACTGCCTTACCTACAAAAAAAACGTGCATACCTACGGCAACTAAAATGGCTGACTAGTGTTGTACCACAGTATATTTTACCCCTCGATTGTCGATATGACAAATGAACAAGGACGGCGGCGCATGCGTAAGCGTGACGCCACGCACGCGGACAAAATGTCTAGATAGAATAGACATTCGTTTCTTAGACTCGCTGCACACACGCAATAACCTAAATAAATTATTGACGATATTCAGCGGATTGTCTGGGTTATACTGATGCTTTTACAGTCAAAGCTGGAAATAATGTCAAAATGGATACTCTTATTTTTGGTCCAAAATGTCCATTTTCTGGAACCTACATCAAAATCGTTAAGCCGTTTTCCAGATCGTCCGGGCATATACAGGGTGGGTCATTTAAATCGATATGTATGGGGCAGTCGGTATTTAAACCACAAAACGGTATTTTAGAGATCATGATTCATAATTACATTTCCAGTACTGACCTATATAAATAAGTCGTCCTGCATAAGAATTGCTCGTTTACTAGGATATCTGGATGTTTGGGGGGAATGCAGGATTTTATAAATAAAACCAAATAAGATAGAGGAAACGTCTTTATTTTATTATAATTATATTCATGTACAGCCTGTAATTTTTTCATTCCTTGCGGAATAAAATAATGTGTTATGATAATTTCGAAAAGACAATTTCTCTGTATTTTTTTTTTTACAACATATTTGAAATGTAAATTCATATAAGTTTGCACAATACTTTTCATTAACATTAACAAATACTTATTTATGGCTTCCTCACTGTATTGCCTTTCTAAAGGTAAGCCTTTGTTTTTAGATACCTGCATTGTTCCAATGCTATACAGTTTTCATGTGTAATGGTTACACATGAAAACTGTTTGCCATCTTAAGGTCTTTAGTGATTTCTTGAAGTGTTGCCATTTTTATTTTTTGTCGACAGACAGATTCATTGAGGCATTTATTTTTTTTCTTCTGGCTTGAAACTTTTTTTTGTAACATAGGGACTACTTTGAGTACATAGCCCTAAAACAATAATATCAACCATATTAGGTATGTTTAATCAATTCTGTGAGCATTATTTTATATTCTTGCAATATTTGAATTAATTGGAAACATCACATACCAAACTATGCTGTTTGCCTGAGGAATATTCAGCATTATTTGACGATGAAGGTTGGTGCTGATCTGAAGATTGTTCCTGAAATTATAATTATGACGAAACATTGACTAATGATAATTATTATGTTTACGAAGTAGAGAAAAACTTAACTGGATGTAATCAATAAATATCTGTTGAATGGGACCCAATGCCTTGTGTATTAGCTCTCGGATGACTTGATAATGATAGGGTAATGCTGCGTGGATTGTTAAGCATTATGTATTTGTTTTGAATTACAAAATATACTAGATAGGTACTTACTCTTTGAAACAGACATGGCACTATATCATCTCTAAGTCATACGATTTCAAGAGTTTTGTTAAATGCACTTTCATTAAAATGTCCAAACCAATATCTTCTCTAAAACATTTGTTCTTAAATTTTCTTGTCCTATGGCTTCCAACCAAATTCTTTTTCTATTTTCGTTTTCAGATAATCTGTGTACAACAAAATACATTTATAAGAGTATTATAAAAAACATCGATAAGATGTTTGATTACAACACTACATTCAAACCAATTGTCCAATTATAGCAGTCAACGACGGCAGACTAAAATGGCGGATCGACCACGCAAATAAAATGACAGACGAAATTGCAACTAAGAAGAACAGATAATCATATAGTTATCTCTCTTTAATAACATATGCTAGACAAAGATGACACTATCCTTATTAGCTCAGATTTAGACTTTTCATTTAACATTTTTTTACAGCATATCCATAGTATTCCTTCATCAGAGATTAAGCCTACTAAGTAGAAGTAGATAGAACCTACGTCTACTTTTTTCTGGGACTATCATTAACTGCTATGTCCTTACCATATCATTAGATACGGCAACTCTTTTACCGGGCTGATATGGTGGCCAACGATGTTGTAAAAAATGTTTTTGCATACCGATAACGGTTGCATTATTTGCATGTACAGTCAGCAATAAAAGTAGCTGAACGCTTAAACATTTTTAAACTATCATGCAACTAAAATATGATTTTCAGATATAAGTGACTTTGAAAAATTTGATCACGTGTAGCTACTTCTGTTACTGTATGTACCTACCCATTATGGTACCCTTTTACTGATAGTTCTTTTCATACTTTGTACTGCCTTCTTACAAACGATATCAAAATACAAACCTTTTCGCAACGCGCGATAAGGAACTTCGTTCTAAAAGAAAAAAGGGCAATGTTGTATCCTCTTGTTTGTCTTGTCTCTGTAAATAATCACTGACATACAGGCGATTGATAAACTGAGCAATGAGTTTTATTGATAGTAAAGTAAGCAAGCAAATTAGTTGATCGCGTGTCAAGCCAGTGCACGATACCAACGTACACTATTTATCAAGTCGATTGTTTCAACTAAACGGGCAGTAAGTGCTTTCTAAACTACTTGAAATTATCCATTAGACGGAAGACAAGGAATAGTTTATTCAAAAAACATACATAAAGATAAAGATAAATAATTGTTTAAATTAGATAGAACGCCAGAAGCAATTACACTATCCGATGGTCCCAATGACAAGGCCAAATGCACACATTCACTCACTCAAGCACACACAGTCTCAGAACAAATATTTGCGAATTACACATAGATTTGTCCCATGTGGGGATCGAACCCACAACACCAGTGCAATGGAGAGTGCAGACACTACAATACACGTTCAGACAAAATATTTATCAAGTCGATTGTTTCAACTAAACGGGCAGTAAGTGCTTTTTTAAACGACTTTAAATTATCCATTAGACGCAAGACAAGGAATATTTAATTGAAACGAGATTATATTGAGACGTGATTATATGTATGTTTTTTCAATTAAATATTCCTTGTCTTGCGTCTAATGGATAATTTAGATTTAGGCATATACGATAGAATGACTAGTGCTCCTTATTTACTCTATCGTTGCTCAACATTTATACATACAATTAGATACTTCTGATTAAATTCGTTGCGGGTTCCAAGACAATTTTAACTCTCCCTGGGATTGCCCGTGTGTCATGCACGGTGCCTTTCAGTTGGTTACCGCTGTAGATCCTGGCGTCACAGGAGTCACAGTGGTGGGCGTGTGGGTGGGATTATATCCCGTTAAAAAAGAAATATCATGATTAGACAATAATATAAAGGCTTGCTATTTATTATGAATAAAGTTTACAAACAATATATTTGTACCATTTATTTATAAGATATAGTTTTAATGGGATAAAATAATGTATCGAATTGAGTACAGCCGTACAGATTGAAGATTGGTTTACTCTTTTTAATGACTTCAAAAAATAGTAGAAGTTCCTCAATTTAATTGTATTTTCTTTTTGTTTATGTTTGTTCCCCGATTACTCGAAGACGCCTGTCTACCGCCTTGAGATTTTTTTTTTTTCTGAAAGAATATACTTGTCATGTGGTTCTATTTTTATCAGGTCACGATCTGATGAATCAAATTGTTTTTCATATATTACTTAAAGCTACTCGGTTTACTATATTTGCGTCTAGCAGTGAGCATTTCATGTTTCTGAGCTGATGCTGAAACTCCTCAACGTTTAGGAGTACGGGGATAATTCTTTAAATATAGGCACCTGCCTGTTTACTGTAATCTTTCAAGTTATACACAGATGGGGCGAGACGTTGAATATTACTTAAGTATTTCTTACTATTAATTCATTGAAGAATCTAACCACTGCATGTTGAACTGTAATTAAAATATCTAATAATGAGTGCTAGCCTACATTGAAAGCCAGAGTAACTAATCGTCTAGTTTAACGAGTCGCCGGGCAACAGTTTATCTCTCACTATGTTAGTATAATTAAGACGTGTTTTTCTGGATTACCCAGTCGTATATTTTATATACCGGATCCCTGCTATAGCCGTTATGTGAACCAGAATACTTGTTTTTGCGGAAAGTTAATTTGTTTCAGAATATAGTAAAAATATACGCTAATTTTGTTTTAGTTTATGACTTGCATGTTTTAATGTTATATGTTGTCATAAAACAAAATACAAGGCATTTTAATCTCTGACCACTAAAAACTTCCATCTGTTTCTTTCCGACATGTCTATCCAAAGGTTGCCCTTTGTACATTGTTGTATTTTATATGTATGCTTAGATGTAAAAAAATCCTTTAGATGATGTACAAAGAAAGTTTTTATCTATCTATCTACGATGTGATAATTATTTAATGATAAAGCTTACAAAGCTGAATAATATAGAGATACGTCCTTCAATAATCATATCACATTTCTTGTCTGATAACGGGCACATTCAAAGATTTTGCAGTTATAGTCTTTTACAAGGGAATATCTTTTCGAAAATGATGACAGTTTGCAGCCGCGTGGTATATCTAATGCAGAAAAACTGATGACTTTTCACACTATAGGTAGTTTTAGAAGGCATGCCATTTACAGGGCACTGTTTTCCTGACAAATAGGGACATATTGGGACATGTCCCTATTTGTCAGAACGGAGAACAGAACTCGTTTTGAATAACTTACTGACTCACATTTGGGAATATTTATTCTGTGATCTATGCGATTAGGAAGAAGACTATAACAGAATGAATGCCAGATGAAAAAACTAATTAGCATTTTATTGTTCCAGTATATTTTTGAGAATAGTTCGCACGATGGTCTCCTCACCCGGGACAAGTTCATTGAGGTGCACGCGCGGATGGAGGCCAGAAGAGACTATTTGAAGACAGAGTGCTCAAGGCTTGGTCTTGATAGTTCCAGTCAGAAGTCCAACGCTTGGGAATACCTGATACAGAGGCAGTACCACGTTATATGGTAAGAAAATTAACTGAGATTGTATTGATTGCCTAGAATTTACATATTTTGGTGCCGGCTGTGGTTTTTACCAGTTGAATAAGTTGTTTGTCACTGTACTGCACAGCATTGAACCACTAAAGAAGCATCTAAAATATGCATTTTGCAAAGAGTTTTGAATTTGTTACATACCGGTGGTACATCGTAATATTTGCTTTGTACTGTTCTAGGTATATAAATTCATCAATGTTTTATTCTAGGTGCAACGTATTCAAAGCTGCGTCAACATCATGGATGTACAACTTTAACCTAATGGCAAACTACTCAGCAGCATTCTTGAACAAGACCAAAGAGGTTCCTCTAGAACTTGCCAGAAGGAAATACGCAAGGCCAACATCAGAAATGATCAGAAAAGCTCAAGCGGATTCAATCACATTCCTCATTGTTAGACATCCTTTGGAGAGACTGGCTTCAGCGTATAATGACAAGATAGTACACGCATGGCCTAAGTCATTCCATGACAAAATGGGGCAGAGGATTATGAAGAAATACAGAAAGGTAAGCACAGCCCAACTCAACTGATCATAGATTTCATACTCTTTCGAAAATAATGATAATTATTTAACTCCCTGGATAAAAACAAATTACTAATTAGATACGAAATACCAGCCTAATGGCTATCGTCAGCACCGTCAGGTGAATAGTAACATCTTTAATATACCCAGAGTGAAAACTTAATGCTCACGAAAGTCGATCTTAATATCTGAAACCTAAGTATTAATATGATAACCTAAAAAGTAGCATAGCATTGCATTGCGTAGCGTTGCATTAATATGCAACTCACCTCCCTCTACGAATCTTTAATGACTAGCCTGATGTCATCATGTTTTTTTTTAGGCTGGAGGCAGCCAACCAGTTCCAACAGAGAAGTATCCAGTGTTCGAGGAGTTCGTCACGTACGTGTTAGACGAGGTCAAAATGAAGAGGACACTGGATATGCACTGGACGCCATATTCCACCTTTTGTACACCCTGCAAGTTCAGCTTCGATGTTATTCTCAAGTTCGAGACGTTGGATGTAAGTTTAGACAAAATGTTTCTAATTTTTCAAAGCATTGTGTAAAAAACTTTAGGTGGTACAGAACTTTATATTAAAATAAAATACATTTAAAATTATCATAAATTATTTCATACGAAATCTCAAGTTGTGTGATGTGATTTGAGAAATAACTAATACATCTTTGCACATTTTAATGAACTGTGAGAGACAAATGATCTGATGACAGGAATACAGTTCTGTTATGCATATCTAGATAGAGTTGATTAAGTCAACAGAATTAAAAAGTTACTTGTTTCAGACGATTAGATTAGAATCTAACTAATCATTAAATCAATAGATCCAAGAAGTTTTATTAACGAACCACAATCTGGTCTACTATTAAATAGTTATGTTACATCATAACATTCTAATATTGTGTTAGAGAAAACTACTAATACAATCCTGATTTCATTAGTTGAAATAATTTAAAGTATCCCAATAAAAAGCTTTGTACAAAAATGTTTCAACAAGCTGTACTCCTCTCACATTGTTTAAGTGCCTACAAATAAATCTGCATCTGTTTTGAAACTTCAGTGAGATCCGTTTGAAATATGTTTTACAAATAGTATACGTTTAAATTCAGTAAAAACAATAAAAGAGCACGTAAAGGAACCAGTCGAGACGCCGAAATGGCGAAATGTAAACTTCCTACCCTTTGAAGTCGGTTTAAAAATACATTCACCATTTCCAGATTCTCGACTGCAGATATTCGCGAAAAATTGGCATCCTATTGCAGAGAGACCTATTTGGCATGAATCACAGTAAACTTAGTCATTCATTCGGCATAATGCCAACGTTTGAAGTGATCCAAATCAATTCATATAAAGTATATCTAGATGAACTGGTAACGAACTCTTTAAAGATAAAATGGCCACTTTTGGAATAAACTCAATTTTATCCCACGTTCCAAAGTTTTAAGTGAGCGTGAAATGGAGCGGGCAGTGGTCTGTGGTATCGTTTAAATAAGGACGTTCCCGAACAGCTTTTACCGTTCATGGTTTTACAGCTGATGCGGTCTCGCAACTATTTGCATTAACGAGTTGACCGCTATGTGTTAATGAGATACGGGTGCATAACAGAACCAACTTTCGGCTTCTGGTTTATGAGAAAGATTGATGCAGATTTGTTGGTCCATAAACATTTTATAAGAGCTTTCCTAGTTGTCTTATTCAATAGAGCTTCACTTAGTTGCAAAGGTTCAGTTAACATTTTGTTTTAAGGGTAAAAACGACTAAATACCTCTGCCTGCTCTGCGTCAAAAAAAGTCTAAATCTTTTATAACCTGTATTGAGCGATATCAGTCAATTCTAAAAGAAGTTGGCCGATCTTAGGTTACTATTGGTTGCAGGCGTCACACATTAATTAACTTGTTGAAATGCTATAATGATGAGTTAATAGCAGATGTCAACTGAAGCCGAGCTGAAGATGTGTTTTACATTAGATTAATGTTTATATTTGTTCAACAGGAGGACCAACGGTACCTAATCCAGCTGGCTCGGCTGCAGGAGGTGATCAAGCCGGAGTGGCGAAACAGTGGCAAGGGCACCAACACTCTCCACAACATCAGCCATCTCTACTCGCGGCTCAAGAAGAGCCAGCTTGATGGACTTTACAAGCTATATAGGTAACTAACAACTGCTCAAATGTCCTAACTACTTGAATGAATAACGCGATACGCTACTTTAATAACTTATAAGACGTTGTCCTACGTGAGCGACATAACGCTCCAAATGAACGCACTGTCAAAACGTAACATCCATAGCCTGTTTGTATGAATTCCATCGCGTAGTGTAGCTCTTGTTGCGTTACGTCACTCATGCAGGACAACGGGAAAGACATTTGAAGTGGTAACTGCCCTATTTTGCCCTCGATTAATCAATCAATTAGTAATGGTATTTAATTTTAAAAGTCAAGTAAATATAGAAAGTATTAAATAAAAAATCCTTCCCTATGAATCTTAGACACACACAATAATATTGACAATATGATCAGCTTTAACTGGTAAAAGCATGAGAAAAACCAGCCAATCCGCGAAATAGTGACAATAATATTGTGTATGTTCAAAACATATTTGGATTAACAAATAATTCTGAATTATTTAGTTTGCTCTGAAAATAAAGCTTAAACAATCTTTCGTTTCAGGGCCGACTTCCAGCTATTCAACTACACAATAGACAATTACTATGAGATAGTATTAGCAGACGAGACCAGCAACCACGGATGAGCTCTCTCATCAGATTGAGCGTATCACCACACTTCATCAAATCGCTGAGCAATAAGCATTGAATGTTGATGAATGACGTCATTCATCAATGGAAAGACTGACAGTAATGATTGATGGTTTATTGATACTTGATACAGCGGCCGGGTGCCTTCAGCGTCAATTGCCAAATTTGTTGTCGCAATTTTTTAAGTTGATTGCAAATTAGATGAGGGTCGATCATGTATATTGAAACATTTTGGTAAAATTAAGAGCATATAAATGTAAATACTTGAAACCTTTTCAAAAGATAAATGTACCTACCTACTAATATACCACTCATACTCATCAAGTAACCTTGGGAATCCGCAAAATGACAGTAAAAATATACTTCAAGGAAAAAGAGAACAAAAAAGCTTCAATGACTAAGTTGTTATTTAACAGGATGTGGTTTCACGTATACCTACAATTTTTATTACTTTGAAGTAGCTTATTATTACGCGCCTAGAAGTATCTGTCCTTGAAATATCCTCATCTAATGTGGAAAAAGCTTATAAACCGATAACGCGTTTGAGTTGAAATATTTAGTTGATAAGACCTTAGTCGATGACATTAGGAACTTAGTTTCGTTTCTTTTCACCATGAGATTTTAAGTTTAAATGAATTTATTATAATATAAATCAATAGAACAAGAGCTCTTTACCGCCAGATTTTCGGCATGTTACTACCAAAGCTGAAAGTTTCTCAGCGACTGCTCTCATCTACACGAAGGCATAGTGGCTGTTCATTTGTCTGCCGGTGGCGGTGAAACTTTTGACATTTATAAAATGACAAAAATCTAGCAGTCATAGACTCTTGGTCTATAAAAACGTAAGACTCAATTGGTTACCTTTCTAGCGCTGATTCATTCATCGCAGTAGAATAGTTTAGATTTAATAAGAGAACAAAATTACGAACTGTTGAGCTATGAAATTGTTTAAATGCTACTAAATTGAGTTGGCATTGACGCATAGGACAAGTGTAAATATGTTTTAGTTTTATAATGCAAACAAAATTCCTTAGTGCTTCCATAAATTATAGAATTATGGAAATTGATTATATGTATGGATCCAAAGTCACTTAGTTTAGTATTACGGTGTCGCATTTAAATTGATAAGAGTCGCTTTGATTAAGTGTTTTTATAACTTAAAGCAAATAAGAAATTGACAGAAAGTAAGACCTTTTTTTTGTAATATTAATGTCTGGCAAATTGATCAAATACTTGTGTATCCGGCTTCGAAGGACCATAAAAATTTTCTTTAGAATATCCGTAAAATAAGTATGGATTTTCTAGGCATATTATTATGCATTATTTCATATAGCATGAAACGAAATCTCTTTTCGAATAATGTGCATCCTTTTTCCTACTATCATTTTTTTTCTTCCAGTTTGGCAAACGATACGAAGTTATCGATCAACTGACGACTTGATACTTATATTAAAAGTTAATGTATTCCATTGCGCCATTGACTAGCTCCAATGAACAAAACGTTAGGCTCCGAAATCACATACGGTTTTATCATTGGAGTATGGAGTAAAATCATCGAGAACATTCACACATTCAGAGCGAAGGAATATTCATTTGTTTTCCAACGAGCCTCACGGTCCATACGATAGGTATTATCGAGTAAATCCGTATGTGAGAACTAATCTAAATGATTAATTTTGTTGTTATCCTTGCATTCACTGCATTTGTAGATGTTAGGTCAAACTGTTTTGTAATGTTTTTGTGTGAAGCGTTATTGTACCTAATTTAGGTAATTATACTTTTGTTGTTTGAGATTTAAAAGTTGGATGATATCCTGATCAATTATGAGTGCGCTGAGTGGTTAGTATTGAATATTGAACAACGCACGCGTTGTTAAGACAACTAGGTGAGTGACGAACGAGACGCAATCCGTACAAAACATGTGACGAACGCGATGGTAATAGAGGCATTTGTATGCAGTCGCGCCGCGTCGCGTTCGTCACCCACTTAGGACAACGGGTAAAGTGACGTAAAATTATGTTGTTATATTAAAGTGATTAATAGAATCAGGACATCTATAAACAGATATCATGTTGTTTTAGATAAGTCAAGTAAGTTGTAAATGTTGCGTTATTCCGTTATAGAGTATTATAGTTTTAACAGGTGCCTATAAATGCTTATTTAGGTAAAATCATATATGATGTATTATATTGAAGATTCTGCTAAGCCCGCAACGTTATCCCAAAGGAACCTCATTGAAAACCGAGATAAGTTTGTCAAACTAGAAATGAGATGAAGATTACAAAAAAGTACACATGTGAAATATAGAACCTACTCATTTTTTAAGTCGGTTAAATACATATTACTTTTTCGAAAATAAAGCGACAATCGAGCGATAAAATCACACCCATGTGAGAGTGTCTCTGATAAAATTAATTATAATAATTAAGAACAAATTAAATTCAAGATTAATGTAACTCAAACACCAATAAAAAGTTCAATTTTCCTCGAGTTTTGTAAATAAATTAAATTATTACATAAGAATATTTATTTAGATAAGTACCTACAAATATTTATAAGCATAAAAATATTGTTTAGTTGAAGTTGTAGTTGTTGTAAGTCTAAAGAGGAGCGTCCACTAGCCAGAAAACTTGCAGGAAATGTCTATGGTAAGTCACTTGCACGACACGATGTAAACAAAACACTCATAGCAAGTTATTTGTACAGGTTTGAGGAGCTTGCGGCAATGACAGTTTTCTGAAATGACGTCCAATACACATCACTTAAATACCAAGTCTAGAAACCTGTCAAAAGTGTCAGATCGCCACATTTTATTAAAACTTCTTGCACAATTTGTGCAGTGGCAGACTTAATGTCAAAGGCATTCTCTACCAGTCAACCTTGGGTGGTGCAGAGATTTTACATGGTAGGTGCACTTGTGATGTTAGACTATACATTTTCATACATGCAGGACGCATGCGCGCATTTTACATAAGCATGCAGCGTGATGCGCACTGCGCATTATTGGCTGACCAATAATGCGCAGTGCGCATCACGAGTTTTAACACCAATACTGATATTGGTGTTAAAACTCTTACCAAAGTGACAACAACTAGTGGCATAAATTTTCGCAAAAACTCTAATTACTGCAAGTTGAAATCTATTTGCCATAAGCTGACTTCTGCAAGTTTTATCGCCAGTGGACACTCGGCTTAATGTATAGTTTTCCATGTTCATATTGTAATGTTCCACAAGTAATACCCAAGTTACCATAATTATGAATTTTAATAACTTTATAATTCGGCCACGGTCAGTTAAGTAGGATGTAATTTATTACGTAGGTACCTGGTTATTGAATATAATATTAACATCGAAGTATGCCTTTATCCTTATAAATTGTTCTCAAGATTAAAGTATCGAGGAATCTGGTGTAAGGTCAATTTGATTAAAATATTGGCAAAAGTATGGTTAGTAGAATACTGAGTATCTGCCTAAACATACCTGATTCAGACCTGATAGTTCTAAAATTGCTTTGCAGCTGTACTCAATGAGAAAGCGCCTTTTGAGAAGCCCAAAAAGACACATTATAATAGTTTGTTCGCGTTAAGAATGCCGTGAGTCATCATTGTCCACCGGCTAAGCCCCGCCCCTTAACCAATCAAATCTTTTCAAATTACAAAGTGAAATTCACAGTAACCAGTTGAAGTAGAGTTGCCCAACTATCGATATTTTCCCTATCGGTAGTTGACCTCGAAAACTAGTAACAATATCGATAGTGCTATCGATATTATCGATAATATCGATACTATCGATTCTATCGATATCACAAATAAACAAATACTATTGATTAGAAGTAACAGTATCGATAGGATTGATACTATTACATAATAATACTATCGATAGTATCGACAATATCGATATATTTTAAGTAATACTATCGATACTATCGATATTATCGATAGTATCATTGTATTAAATAATAAAAACTATCGATACTATTGATAGTTTGTAACACTATCGATAGTATTACGCCATCGATAGTTTAATAACCGCCGATAGTATCGTTTCTTGAATTAAATATACTAGCTATGTACTTAAATATTGGAAGGCAATACTATCGCGGTTTATTAAATTATCGATAGTGTGAGCTATCGATACTATCGATAGTATTGCTTTAGGAGCAATACTGGCCTTCGATAGTATCGATACTATTTTTGTATATCAATACTATTGCCCATCTCACACTAATGATAGAATCGATACTATCGATAGTATCGATAATATCGATAGGCTATCGATACTATTGATATGACGTCATCTATCGATAGACTATCGATAGTTTAGCAATAGTCGACTATTGATGTGCAACACTAAGTTGAAGGCATTGCTTCAAACATAATGCTTGTGTCCTGCCATTTGTGTTAAAAAATTAAATTTAAAATTTTAACTCAGTGCGTTATAACGCCAACCAACTATAGGGCCTTCAGTTTGGCAAAGCAAGGGTTTTGACTCTACAAATGCTTATTTCCTAAACCTGATGCAATTTAATAGAGCTGCCTTACTTCTTATCTGTCTAGGTGCATGGTTGACAGATTTTTACTTACTTATAAATTCACGAAACGAAAATGAAATCTTCCGTTTGTTTTTGAAACCTATTTAATAGGCTTCGAGAGTTAATATAAAGCTGTAGCCCCGAAGGCTTTGACGAAGATATGTTTGGACAGAACCTCAATTTATAATATTTTGTACAAGAGGACTCATAACGCTAGATTTAAAATTAGCAGCAATTATATTAGATTCTTGGAAATTTCTGTGAAAGGCATCCATCGAATTACTTTGTTAAGTACAATTTTATTTTATTGGCATCTAAAACTTTCTACAATCTACATAGGTGCCGAGCACCGATTCGAGAGATTAATTGATAAAAGATTCACCCTCCGAAAAAAAATTCTGCTATAATACGAAGCCCAATTTAACAGGTGTTAGATAAACCTTATTGGCAGGATAAGCGTAAAAAACAAATGAATGAAAGTGACAGCTGTGTACTTTTTTCAAATGTAACTTGTGTTACTTTAAAAATTCGGTCAGGTTATATTTTATGGGTCGGATTAGATCTATTCGGAACCTCTGAAACTGGCCCTTAATGAGGTAAAATCTGCCTATAATGAAATCGGTAACATTCCAAACGCACTTCATATCCAGAAGACAAAGCAACTGATACATAAATTACCAACCTTTTATCGTATGGATGCCTCATTAATTTGTAGTATCAACTAAGTTTACTAGTCGTAGATAATTCAGCTTAATAAAATTGACTCTAACGCCAATTTTTAAGAACTTTTCCACTTAGTCTCGTAATTATTTGCTCTTAGAGGAGTTTATGCTATAGTAAGTGCTATCTTGGTTTACCTACCAAAGGATGAAAAAGAATTCGCGAAGGTATCTCACAGGGCTAAAAATAAATTTCATAATTTGTCCTTTTCTAATGAGGTAAGACAGAGAGAGATGCATTGAACTTAAATTTAGCTCAGTTGTGGCACAACAGAATTAGGACCAGCTACTAGTTATAATAATAAAGTATCTAACTAATCTGTTTACTGCAAATAATTGTATGGATTTACTAAAATTTAAAACACAGTATGGAAACAGATGCCGCCATGAAGACATTTATTGAAACCACACACTATACGTGGTCAATGTTAGTTTGACCGGTAAAAAAAAAATACAAAAACATATATGCCGAAATAATTAAACATTGAGATCATTTGAAGTGTATCCACTCTGTATGTTGCCAATATAAGATTACCTACACTGTGTCCAATTGATTGATATATAACATTTAGCCGTACTTAGCAAGCTAATACCAAAGACGATCTAAATTACTAGATCGTCTTTGCTAATACTAAGAACAGTCGAGAATGTTGGATTTGAATCTGCGACTATAGGATTCCAGCCTATCAATATACCACTCAGCCATCCAAGCCGTAAAGAAAGACGATGCATACAGTCAAAAGATTCGTGGATTTGCAGCTGTCGGCAGTCCATCATTTTTTGGACTGTTCTTAGTAACCTACACTGTCTCACCAAAGCGTCCATCCCTCAGGTAAAAGATAGCACATACTAAGCTATAATAGATTAGTGATAAAATAGTTTTAATGGAATGAATTAGACCAAAAAGTAATGGCCTATGAAAGTAATTGTAATGGTGCTATAGTCCTATAGATTTTGATCTCATATCAGAATGTGAGACGCGATGCATGCACAATCGTAGTTATACAGTAAGGAGATAGATCCAACGGTCAGTGAGTCGGTTGTGTTTATAATAATGTTGAAAAATTATTCTTAGTACTTATAGAAAAATAAATTGATTATTTAATATTTTTGTGTTTTATTATATGAAGTACCTACATTACCTACATACATACATATGGATGGGAAAACATAGGCAGATAACATAACATAACATCACGCCACGTTTCACCTGTTATGTTTAGGGCCCATGGGATAGGGAGGTGAGCCTATCGCCATCCAAAAGTTCAAATTCAAAACTTTATTGCATTCCACAAAGTATTATTAGGTGGTAAGGTTTAACATTAATATGAGTCATTTTGGACCCTGTCGGGCACAGCAAAATAGAAGAGAGAGTGATAGTCTTATTATTTAACAATTATTATGATTACCTGTGACGACCTAATAACTTAATCATTCATGTATTCGTTTATGGAGTAGTAGCATTTTTGTACTAAAAAATGTTTTAATTTAATTATAAATGCAGATGCCGTTTCTTGTGATTTTATTTCTTCCGGAAGATGGTTGTATATTTTGATTGACATGACTTGAGGGCTGTTCGAGTGCATGTGTAACTTAGAGGTTGGCAGCTTCAGCGGGTTTCGTGGACGAAGGGCGTATTTGGATTGCTGTTCGTCTCTTTTTGAATAATCACAATTCACACTTTGCTCGACCCGGGAATGAACCGCTCGCGGTGAGAAGCGCATACGCTTCTCTAGCTAGACCATTGAAGCAGTTAACATAGAAAGATATTCAACAGAAATAAAACGTCAATGATTTAACGAACTTTTGCATAAAATATCAGTATGGTGACTGCTGGCGCCGCCGGCTCGAGCACACCGGCAACGTTAAGTTTCGCAACCAATAATGCTAAAATTCTATGACACAGACTGCTTGACGTGTCGCTGCCGAACCAGCGTGAGTCGACGCTTACATGACTAAAGCCTATTGTATAAAACTACTGTTCCATAACCTTTCTAATTATTATCCTCAAATTAAATTAGAATTGACTCGACAACTTTCTAAACGAGAAATTTTCTTCTTAAACTTGATGTAGTCAGTTTTTAACCTTTGAAAGTTGCACTTTGAAAAAATAATAGAAATATATTTTTTATATAAATTATTATTTATTAATAAAAATAACAATACTAACTTATGTGGTAGTTTGAACTAAATGCATTGGAAATTGAGGTAGGTATTCCCTCTTCTCTGGCACTTTGGTTTTGTTCCTGCAACAAAATAAACATTTTCTTACTATTGGACCGAGAAAACACAAGAGATAATAATTTGAATATAGACCAGGGTAGAAAAAAAAATATAAAAAGTGAAAAAAAATAATAGTAGGATGAAACCCATTCGAAAAGGAGGAGAATATTATAAAAATTAAAGGAAAAATAATTTACGGGCGATCTGAGGTCGGGAAGGAGAAGAGGGGGGAGTTTTAGGTAAGGTAAGGTTTCACCAAATTTCGTGAAAAAAAATAATTGTTTGTAAAAGATAAAAATAAAAAACCAAAAACTTTTCACATAAATTTTGAGGTTATATGAAAAAAGTGTAAATACAAAAGTTTTAGATCTTTTTATTACCAACAACTTTGCAATTCAATTTTTTTCCATAGGACTTTTAGTTTTGCCGGCAATCGAGAAAAACCGTTTTTTACCCTTAAACCCAAAATTCTGCTAAATGCTTTAGACTAGAAGCTGACCCAATGTAATTGGGAAAAGGGTGAGAAGATTTAAGATTGATTCATATTAATTTAAAAAAAAAATCAGCTACTTACTCTGTCTTCCTTTTCCTCTTAGGAACATCAACAATATCAATAGGATCAGTGGTGATAATGACAGGTCGCACTGATCCAAAGAAGTCTGTGATGGGCACTCGGTTTGGATCACGCTTGAATAGATCTCGACGAACACCCACGGTAGATAGACAGGCGCTCTTCGGACATACTGCCAGCTGAAATCAGATGAATAATTATTTTAAGTACGAAATAAGTTCAGATTGGTTTTAATACAGACTGACAGAAAATCTACACAAAGGTGCCCAAACTATGCACCGTACAAACAAGGTGCAATTTTTGTCTATGAACCATGAGGTAGTCATACATTTTTTTTACCTAAGTGCGAAGCGACAACGCCATAGCAAATCTATAATTTAAAATATTACAAGTATTTGATAAAAATGCGTCATCACTCGACACTATCGAGTTGATCTAAATCCAAACATACTGTGTGTGACTAGGTGACTTATCACTCATGAAGTCATGACACAGGTGGTGCTGAAACCAAGTTAGGTTTGTCTAGATAAGGTATTTACCTATAACGCTCAAAGGGTTGAGAAATTTCGAATCTAGCAGCATACAAATCCATGGCTAAATTGGCAAATCACGTGGGGCGTTTACCCGGGGGGTGCAGGTTCAAATCCCACTGGATTCTTAATTTTTCAACCTTAATATTGAATAAAATTATTATTTTCAAGAAGAAAGTTTGACTTAAGGTCTTTCTTTCGACAAATATCGATTATTGTGAGTGGTGAGTTTGTATAACGTTAATTTACAGTAGCTATTCAAGTTGCCCATTTTACCATTCCGTTTCATGTTTGAGCTATTCTTAGTCACAAAATAAGACGTGGAAGTTTCTCTAAAACAGTTAAAGGATATAAGTTCAATGAATGATGTATGTATGTAACGAAGCAGTTTTTAGAATTAGAACTATAAATTACCAAGTAACTTATAAATAAGTTTATAAAATTAGGACTATTGTTTTTATTTTATACACTTCTTGAAATGACAAATTAAATAAAAAAAAAAAATTGTCTCTTCTCTAATATTGGTTCATACTTACAAATTCTGACATGGTCCTTTTGCTGTTGGGATGAACATTCTCCAGGAACTCCAGTACATAGTAAGTGTATCTATCTATGATGTAAACACCTATTGCTGAATCCACATGGTGCTGTAATTAAAAAAAAAGCAATATAATAGAAATCGAAATAGTTTTCACATAAAAGAGGTCTGAAAGCTCTAGTATTTATTTTATCCAGATCTAGAGATACTATACAAATATTTTGTACTACTAATGGTTTGCCTTTATTTTTTTTTTAACTACATTTTGTCACATGAAATTCAAATCATTTATTTTCATAGGCCCCAGGAGGCGCTTGAACACGTCAAAATATTACAAACAAAAGATATAAAAATAAATTATAAGTATAACTAAATTATACTAATTACAATGATTTGGGGCTTAGATTAATTTTAATCCAACTGTTTAGAATCAGATTAAAATCATGAAACTTAACATTGCCAGACCTGTGCCTGGCAGAGGTGTACAACACCCACATTTCACCTGTCATGTCCCATTGGATAGGGAGTGAGCCTATCGCCATCCACCAGCCACAATTCCAACTCTAAAATTTGAAATTTCCTGACAAAAAGTTCACAAATAACAATTTGTCCAACCCGGGCATCGAACCTGAGAGCTTGCGGTGAGGGGCACATATGCTAACCACTAGACCATTGAGGCAGTCACATCAATATATTTACAATATAGGATACTACTATATAAGGATTCTTTAGAACACTATAAACAAAAAAATTAAACCATAAACTGCCCATTTTCATCATCAAAGTCCAGTGGGCCAATGAGTTAGCTATGCAGGGCAAAAACTTTCACGCCATACTGAAAACTGACTGCAATAGATATGCATGTGTGAAATTCATATTTAATAAGTGTAATATACCCACTATTTAGATATGTATCTCACATATCCATAACTGGTGTAGTAAGTCTTTATTATGACATAGAAGTTTTTGCCCTGCATAGCTAACTCATTGGCCCACTGTACACATCAAACTAAAAACTACAAGTACTTACAGAGAGTGAATCTTCTCCTACTAAACTGGAAGCTGTGGCCAATATGTTTGGAGAGTAGAACTTCTCATACATGGAGGAAGCCTGGCATGTATCTATTATGAAGAAAATCTCATTGTACCTGCAATTAGAGAATTTAGTAAGTAATTTTTGAAGCTTGATGTATGTATACGTTCTACTGAAATCAGGAATCAGCAAAACCACTAACAATATTGACAGTATATAGATCATACTAAGAAACAGTTGAAAAAGATATGGGACTGGCAGGATTTGAACCTGCGACCTTACTGCACACCGGGCAGCCGCTCTTAGCCATCCAGCTTTGTATCTTACTTAAGATAGGAACAAATGGATGAATGTGACGTCACGAAATGACGTATCATACAGTTAAGAAATTTAGGGTGCCGGTAAGAGGCGTCCGTAGCTGTATGGCTAAGAGCGGCTGCCCGGTGTGCAGTAAGGTCGCAGGTTCAAATCCTGCCGGTCCCATATCTTTTTCAACTGTTTCTTAGTATAATTTGCTAACCATAGCTAAATGCTATAAAAATAATCAAAGTAGATAGATCTTCGAAAGAGGAACTGGTTTTCTAATAATTGTCATATTAAACTGCAATATAAATGCAAGACAAAGATCAAACCTTCTCTTCTGCCACATCTGTTCCATAGCATCTGCTAACTCTTGACTAGTAATCTCTTCAGAATCCTGGAACTTGAGGAAGCCATCACCACCATGGCCTGTCAGGTAGATCAGGATATTGCTGCCTTCATCCGTGAGCAGCCTTTTTGATTGTGGAGTGTCAGGCGGCACCCTGCCTGTTAGCAGGCGAACAAAGTTCTCCACTGACACCTGATATTTGCACAAACATTTAAAATTATTTTAAAACAGTATAAAATAAAATATGATATATACCCCCAGCCCTTTGTCTATCACTCATTTATCAACTTTGAAGGCCCATTTAAATGATGCAAGCATTGTAAGGCAATTCTAATGATAGCTTTGTTTATCCGACTTATAATTAACATAACAATGTAATTGTGAAAATGAATGTTAAATCTTACAAAACAAAATTGCCAGTACTATTCACTCATTTATGCTTTTTCTAATTTTTTACATATTTAAATATTAATTATAAAAGTAAAGTATGTATATTTAAAAATATAAAAAATAGTACCCCACCGGTATCAGATGGAGGGACCAAGCTATATTATTAAGAAATCATGTTTAATTATTTGTTATTAAATGAAAACATAGTGTAAATATTTAATAATGGGATTATGAAGAATTCGTCTTAAGAGAGCCCAAAAGTAAAAAAATGGAAATAATTTCAATTCTAACCTCATAGCCTCTATAATCCACTTCTACATCATCTCCATACACATTAATTTGTTCGTGCGCATTATTGAATATAGTAGCAGGACGAGGGTTCCGAGGATTACACGCCATATCGTCCGATATCATCAGAATAATCTGACTGTCAGGAATCCCCAACCGCTTAACACTTCGGTAAATAGATAACACATTTGCTACATGCCGATAGTTGAACCAGAACCGCGAAGTGTCTACCAATACTGCCCAGTTGTTAGAATGGTTGGATTTCTGGAACTCTTCAGGTATCTAAGAAAAAAGAGATAAGTAAAAAGGTGTGTTGTTGTTTCTATGAATGGAAAGAATCGATCGGTATACCTCTATCCCGTAACATAATGGAAAACTTATCACAATAATAAGTAAAACACGACGTAATGTACTAGAAATGTACATTTTTAAATCATTGCTCTATTGGCTAAATTAGGAATTAAATTAATTAAAATTTTTAACAACAAACGAATCTTCAACTGATAGCACTTGTCACTATTGCTGTCAACAACAAAGTCAACTTGACATAAGTATCACAGCATTTACACTTTCATTCTGAGCTTAAATCTAAAATATTTCAATGAGACTGATGAGAATAAATGCCATGCATTGAGCAGGATCAAAAGCAGGACGCTATTTTAGTCTCAAAAGCTTAGTATTCAAACGCAGCTTAAAAAACTAAATGTCAAAAAAGAAAATGGTTGTCAGTAAAATGTCAATTTATGAGTCGCTTAGACAAGGTAAACATTAACTTTATTGAACGTTTAATTAAATTTAAATCATGAGCAGCCGCAATCCAAATACACTTATGAGTGTACCTGACGAACAATTTGACTATTTGTTCAAAATTGTATTGATCGGTGACTGTGGGACTGGAAAAACATGCATTGTGCAGCGGCTGAAGTCTGGTAATTTTATAGAAAGACACGGAAATACAATAGGCGTAGACTTTTCAATGAAAACATTGATAGTTGATGGGAAGAAAGTCAAGGTTAGTCTATTTATATATCCAAATACTATAATTGAATTGAATTACGGTGGAACAAGCAGTGACTCTAGTGTTATTTCAGCTGCAAATATGGGATACGGCAGGACAGGAGAGGTTCAGGACTATCACTCAGAGCTATTACCGCTCGGCGAACGGTGTAATTATTGGTAGGTATGCACTTTACGCCCACTCGCATGTAATTTAAATTCCCCCTGATAAGCAGTTCTCCTTTGCATTATTACATGATTCATCAAAATTCTGAAGCAATATCTGTATATTAAATTACGCGTAGTTATCGTATTTGGATACTGCATAATATTTTTACTTTTTTAACACAGTCATTATAAATCTAAAACAATTTTATAATAAATCTTTAGCCATTTAAATGAGGCAATTACGTCCATGGATGTAATTATATTTAAAATCCTCTTGTACACATACAACATATAATTATTTTTACAAACAATGAGGTATGATATGATAAAAACAATTAAATAATAATCTCTGTACCATTTAGTACAATTATGATTAAAAATTAACTACCTAGTTATATTTTATTTTTATTGCAGTGTATGACATTACAAAGCGGTCAACATTTTTGTCATTACAAAAATGGATTGAAGAAGTAAGAAGATATACTTCGTCAAATGTGATTGTGTCTCTGATTGGAAACAAATGTGACTTGACTGAACAGAGAGAAGTGGAGCCCGATGAACCTCAGTCATTCTGCCGTTATGTTCCTGAGATCATGTTTGTGATGGAGACCTCTGCTAAGGACAATACCAATGTTGAAGACACATTCCGCAGTTTGGCTACAGAATTAAAGGTAACGATTAAGCTATTTAACAAGACAAAGCTATTTAGAAACTCCTGTTCTATATTGACGCACTCATCATGGGGTTAGCCTCTAGTCTAATGGATTTATTTTACATAGAGCAACTGCCATCTGACCTCCAAAAACCAAAATGAGGTAATACAATACTCTTTGCTAGATTAGTTGTCAGACTTTCTGGCGTCTGACTACTTGTAACAACTGCCATAAATGATCAAATGGCAACTGGGACCAACAGCTTAACCTGCTCTCCAAGGCACAAAGGAAAACTTGTTATGTTAATAATGTGTGAATCTGTGAAACTATAAACCTTCTTAAACATCCCATACATTTCTGTATCCAAGTGCATTGCAATAACCAGCATTATTATACCCAGGGGTGCTGCTAATAAATATCAGCGCCAACAGCATTATTATACCCAGCATTACTATGCGCCAAAAACAAAAAATATTGTGTACCCCTGTACTGGGCTAATTACTACAATTTCTAGCTGAACAAATATGTAAAATACCACCCAATAACCACCTCATTATGAGCTCTGCAATTAGTCTGGGTTGAAACCTAGCAATTTTAAACTCATTCCACAAGACCATTCTATTTTTAATGTATTGATCTGTGTTAAGTATTGTCTATGTTAAAAGAGCTATGAACTTCAGTGTTTTATGGAGGTCATGAGTAATTTTATTTATGAACCCATGGCAGAATTTTTTTTTTCTTTATAAAGTTTAAATTCACATCCAATGGTTAACTATGAGTTTTATTTCTTTATGTTGACTTATAGATCATTCACTTGCAAATCTGTATCATTTGGCCTTAGTTTTCCAGAACTCTTCCACCACACCTCTACCACATTGCCGATTCAATGGCAAAATAGCAAAAGCAACAGGGTTAAAGCTAATGTTTAGAAACCCCTGCAGCCCTGGTATAAAAAGACAGGTATGGGCAAAAATAGAAAATTAACTTTTTATTAAAAAAAAATATTAAAAATACATATAAAAAAAAAGGTTCTTAGTAGTAATTTTCATTTATAAATTCAAATCAAATCAAATCACTTATTTCCATGGGCCCCAAGGGGCGCTTGAACACGTCAAAACAAACATCATAATACATTAATCAAAATACAATAAATAAATTATAATACTTATGTCAATAAAATGATTTGACACCGGAGCTTAGATTGACTTTAATACAACTTAGAAATTTGAATTACTCTGAACAACTACTATTGTCATTTTCATGCTTGGACAGCACTTTGGCAACAGCATTGTCTGAAATTACAATTGTATACAATCACAGGATTATTGCCTGTATTAAAAATAGAGGAAATTTTGTAAGCTAGAATAAATAATGAAAATTTCTTGAATTTCAAAAGGCATCTGTAGGTATGTAGCCATTGTCTCTTCCAACCAGCATATTGCAGTGCTGTTTCCTACATTGAAGATCTAATATCATAAATGGTTAAAATCTGAAACTACTAACTCAAGAACCAGTAATTTCAGAGTTAAATCTTTCAAAACACACCATACACCCATATACCAGGTGTGGCAATTCTGAATCGTATGTCTTACCCATACGCTTATTCACTTCTGATTTGAAATCAATTACTTTCCAGAGACAACATGACAACAGCGAAGGTCCCCCAGCAGACTCCGACGCAGTAGTCCTCGGTGAGAGCCACGCAGTGACTCGGTGTCAACCTTGCCGGTCCTCCTAGATCTAATATACCAGTCATTTTCTAATCACCTTGTGTCCTTTACGGCTCATGCAGGCTGGCTACTTTTTGTTTAAATGTTTTCAGAACATGTTAACATGTTAAACGACCGATATTTGAACAATATCATTCAATTCTAACGGAAGTGTGGCAGAATCAAGTATTTTGATTGGCTATTCAAATGTTTTGTTCAAGTAAACACCTTGCAGGAGACACGGATTTAGGTTATCCTGCCGCCACTAACAATTATTTGTGGTGTCATGTATAAGGAAAAAAGTACATAATGTACGTTATTATGCTACTTCCTTAGGATGTATTCTAAAGTTCAATTATATTTTATAATGTGGACAATTAAAAAAAAACACCTTTATGAATCTCATACAATAAGTAGCGGGTCCATAGGTCTTATTTGGTGCTTTAGCGCCAACCTTTTTGGTGTCTATTATTTTGCCATGAATTTAGAGCTATATTTTCTTGTCACAAGTTTTTTTTTATTTATTAAAGTCTGACTGGCCGTTAGCAACACTGTGTGCGGTGATGCGATAAATGCTTTCATGCAATTGTAATTCGATTGTAGGAAGTAAAATGGTATCGTGATATAAAAAAACACGTGACGGACGCACGCGATGTAGCGATTCTCACATCAATTTAGTATAATTTCTTTATTGACTTACTTTGATAGTGGAAACGATGAAGTTAGTTGCTGTAATATTTAGTTTCCCCGAAAGAGAACACGAATTAGTAATGTAAAGTTAATATTACATTTCAAGAATTAAACCCCAACTGAAGTGATAGGTGTTTTATATTTCGACAAGATATTTTTTTTGTATATCATACTTATGCCTATAAAATATCCAAGATCAAAGTACTCTTGTCGAAAGTTTTCTGATAAGTAATAATGCGAAGAGTTATAACTAAAGTAAAAACTTCTTAATGTAAAATGCAAAAGCAAAATTAAAATTGACTTTCATCTTTTTTCGTGTTAAAACTATTAGCTACAGAAACCAGCTTCGTTGTTCATACAAAATGTTAAATGTTTGTGATTCATGTCTTGGCCTAATAAGCCCTAATGTGATATTCTAATTTAATATCTAGTAATTCTATCAATTAAGTTGACATATCCTAGACCAATGTTAAATGTTGACCTTCAGTTACTTGGCTAAGCCGGGTACACATTGGTGCAATGTAACATGTAATGCAACATGCAATGCAAGAATTTGACGTCCACATTGCTGCAATGTATCATGTAATGTAACAGAATTCCCATAGTGTGGACGCCTCGCGCGCACGAACTGCGCCTGGGTCGCGCACGAACAGATTGTTGCAACTCTTGCGCGTAGCGACCCGAGATTTGTCGGTTTTTGGTACGAACACAAAGGGGCGCGCAGTATGCGCGGAGCGTCAGTGTGGACAGGTTGTGTGGTGTGTACGGCTAGACGCGCGCGAACATGGAACAAGACTACGCTACTGCGATCCGTTCGCGCGCATCTCGGAAACAGATGTGAGTAGGTACATGCGCGGTTCGTGCGCACGTTGTGCGCGCCCCGCGTCTACACTGATGCAATGCTCGTTTTGTGTTGCATTGCATGTTGCGTTGCAGCAGTCTGTACCCGCCTCAAGACTTCTATTTTTTTTTATAGAGATATGTATATTTTTCTTTCGGACATTTTAGTTCGAAGTAATTGGTGTATGAAATTATTAATTAATAATAATGATAGAAAAATATACATAAATGTTTATGTAAAAAATAATTTAGATATGAATATGGCTTTAAGTTTTATATTTAAGAAGTAAAATGTAAGTAATTCTCTGATTTATTTTTTAGTATAAAAACTAGAGCGATCAGTTTCGATATTGTAAATGTAATTGTAACCACCTCTCGGGACTGATTTGAGCCATAATTAGTATTGAATGTTCTAGCACTGATCATAGATTTTATCTGTATGTTGTATGTTATCAAATTTTGAATATACAGGGTGTAAGTAACAATTTTGTAATTTGTATGCAATTATTTGGCAACTTAATAGGTGACTGCTGCAACATTGTTGTTGTAAATTTAACCAAAAGATAAAAAGATACACACAGGGAAGTCTATCGAGCCCATCATAGTAAAAAGATTTTTCATCGAAAAATATCAACAAAAATGGCTTTCACATACTTCAGCCAAGCAAAAAGTATAACATAATAATGTTACTTTTGCTGCTTTAATCGTTAATAATCAAAGCGAAGAGCGTCAACAAGACTGTCGCAGCGACCGGCTTGGAGATTCGACTATTAAAATTTAGTGTTTTTGAAGTTAATAGAAAATTACACCTTGTATAAAATTTTATAAGCACCTGTCCGTATTTTAATTTGTGCCTATATCGGAATTGTAGAACGTGACGTCCAATGAATTCTAATTAATTAATTAATACTCATATATTGTAGTGTTGATTTAAATATCGAGCAATGTAAAAAATAATTGATGATAAAATATGTAATTTAAATCAACACAGTTACGTAGTTAAACATTAGTATATATTATAGTATTATGAAGGAAATTGTTCATTCGTATATGATATCTCAGTTGTAGATTTGATAACAGAATTATTTCTTTGAAACGCAAAGATACACATTTATATGTAGACATAATTATATATCTCTAACTAAACTGTTCATTATATTATTAGAAAGAAGGTGAACAAAGTTGAACAAAAAACCTATAAATAACATTTCATCACGCCTATATTACACAGAAGAGTGTGTCACAGGAGTATTTTGATATCTTTTTACCTGCCAGGCTAGCATAAAGAATGCGAGATAGACTTTAGGGCGCGTCCATAAATTACGTAAGATGTTTTTTAAATTTTCTCCCCCCCTGGTGAGATGTCGTGAGATTTTATTAAACCAAAATCTCACGTGAGATTTTTCAAAATGTGAGTTTCTTACGTAAACGCGTTGGATTGTTATTGTAAAAAGAAAAAACAAATTTGTTTCGTACTTTTATTTCGAACTAGTTAAGACTAGTAATCAATATTGCTGAGAGTTTTTTTTTTTGTTTCAATCAGAAAAAAAATTGCGTGATATTTGCCGAGACCCAACGTAAGATTAGATGAGATTTGACTCGACCCCCTCCTCCCTTAAACACCTCACGAATTTATGGACGTCCCCTTATCACGGTGTTGTCATTTTTCCTCATACGAAAATATGTCAAAAGCGCGACAAAACCTTTCTCGCGCCCATGCTAGGCTCCCAGTCGGGCAAGCATACATAGAGACATACAAGATTTTGTCGCGTTTTTGTCATGTTTCAACATACAACAATATGACAAAAACGCGACAAAACCTTTCTGGCGCTCATGCTAGCCTTCCTGGTATGTTTAAACCAATACGTATCAGTTTTTATTAAATCTGACCAATTAGATACTATACTAGTCTAAGGAACAATATCGAAACAGAAACAAATCCATTAAAAGTTTCGGCGATAATATTCAAATACTATTTTTATATTTTTTTACAGCAATTTTTGGATATCTTTTTTTAGTTTTGTCTTTATTTTTGATATTATTTGGATTGTAAAATTAAATGACTTAATAGCATTCCATATCAAAAGTTTTCAACAGCTAAGTAAATGATAGGACCTGTTTTTAATATAGTTTAAGTTTAAAACACTTTGTATAATGATATGAAGCTTCACCTTTTTTCTAATATTATAATGAATGAAGTATATTAATATGATAATAACATTATTACCTTGCGTTTTTAAAAACATAAATAATATTGGAGTTGATAACAAGATAAGGGATTTATTTGTGGACTTGGATATGTGTCATAATGGTAATGTCAACATTTTTAATTTCGTATTATATACAAAAATATGTTAAAAAATGACGTACATAATAAAACAATAATTTTATTTAATAACTAATCTCAGTGCTATATCTCGATCTATTTTAATTTAGTTGAAATATTATGTTCTACACTAAAATGAATTGTTATAATTTTAATACATCTGTTAAAAAAAGTTCACGCTGTGGTTTTTGCTATCGCTTATGATTATGTCCAATTGTTTAGTGACATGTATGCCTGAAATCCAACCGAACTTTCCTGGCTGCGTTCCGAAACCTCCAAAAACTCTGACAAGTTGCCCGGATTGTTTGAAGACCTGTACTCTGCAATTTCCTGAGTCTCCAACTAAGATATATCCTAAGGGGTCTACAGTTAGTACTTCAGGTGTTCTGAATTGTCCTTTCCTTTGTCCTGTAGATCCGAATTCAGTGATTTTGGTTCTATCTTGTTTGTTATAGACCTTTACTCGTCTATTCCCGCTATCGAGGACGATCACCCGGTCGTTGGTGACGGCTACACTGGTGGGATTATTCAGTTCAGTGCAGGTTACCTCTTTCCTTTCCCATATGTTTGACGCGTGTGAAGCCAACGGTTTGACAGCCACGCCGAGCTGGTCCACGAATTTGCCGTCTGGTTGCATTATCTGAATTGAGGAGTGGATTAATTATTTGATAACATAATTTTGTGAAGATTAGACGTCAAAGATGGCTGACAGAAAGGCATACCAGCAATGAAGACAGAAGGTAGAGCTAGCACATAACTTAAATAATGTCATTAGATATCATGGTCTGTTATGATGATAGGGTGCGCAAATTTTCTATAGCGCGTGATTATAATACTGGCGGAAATGTTTATAAGGTCTTTGCGATTGGCTAGTCGGTTTCTTGCGCTGCAGCACGTCTCGATGCTGGTTCCTGTTCCGCACGAAACGCCCCTCGCTTCGTGCGGAACAGGACGATCGCCAGGGACCTGCGCATGGAAAGCTTGGACGATTTCGTGGGTCGCCTGAGTACCAATTTGTTCGTGCGCGCCGATCGGTCGCAAGCCCGCCACTTGCGGGAGCTTGCGCCCTACCACCGGCGCCCACCGGACAAATTTGCCCTGCCACGTGACCTTGTCTCAGTGGCAACCGACAGTGACGCCGCCTCCAGTGATGGCTGACGGGCGCTCCTCAGGTGCATTGCCCCCGGGGAGCTCGACCTCGCCATACACAGGAGGACTACCGGATATGACCCATGCGCTGCTAGTATGCGTGCCGCCCGCAGCGATTCACGCCCGCGGGCTCATCATACCTAGTCGCGCCTCCCACCGGACTTGATGTCCCGGACTGACCAGCGGGCCCACCCGGACCCCACCCAGCGACCCGGCTGTCTTAGCAGCCGGCGGTGATACCATCAAGACAGGCCAATGCCTGGAATGATTACCCCGAGACCCCTATGGAGTCTACGAGAAGAACCTCACTACTACCTATGGCATTAAGTCCGCTTTGTATAAAAATTATGTATATGAAGTTTAAATAAATGAATATGTACCTGTACTCTATCATTGCCAGTGTCTACAACGTAGATGTGTTGGTTGCCGTTATCAGTGGCGATTCCTTCAGGAGATCTGAACATTCCTACCCGGCTGCCTTTCTGACCAATGGAGCGTAAGTACTCGCCGTCTTTGGAAAACACGTGCACGCAGTGCTTCCATTTGTCTGAAATTTGAGGAGAATTTTTAATGACAATGCTTAAATTATATGATGCAGATTTTGGAAAATTATTAAGGGCTATTGAGATGTTCCATCATTATATTATTAAGAGTTAAGAGATATTACAATTTTATTATCCCACGTACCAAAATAAAATACTTATTACTTTTTTTAAATACCTACTGTTGAATATTCTTTTTAGATAGAATATACTTTTTTCTTGTAAATAAAGTTGGGTAACCTGTCAACGAAGCCTGAAGAAGCGATAGCCGAGTGGGAGACCGCAGGACTTCGAAGATATGTGTGTATTTATCAAATAAATTATCGCTCGCTAACGGTGAAGGAAACTACATGCCTGAGGAAGTCTACCAATCCGCACTTGGCCAGCGTGGTGGACTATGGCCTTACCCTTCTCATCATGAGAAGAGGCCCGAGCCTAGCAATGGGACATGTAATAGATACATGACTGCAATTATTAACCTGTCAACGAGGTAAGTGGTTACTGAATAAATATGACATCGTTACCTGTGATGTAAACCTCTCCCAAGCTCTTCATGAAAGCCACATGTACAGGACACAGCATCTCTTCACTGGACAGTCTGCTAACAATCTTGACCTGTGTTCTTTCCACTATCATGACACTATGACTGTCCATTCCACACACGTAGAGGTGGTTACTCCATGGACTTACGCCCACGCCGCAAGGGCGGGACGTTTTCTTCCAAATGAAATGCGGGACAAAGTTACGGGATCTAGGAAGTAAAATTGAATATTTTTAGGACAACAAGGGTACAAGCGTTTATACCAGCGGATTAAAACTGTTTTGATTATGAACGATAATGACAATGGTGGCATCAGACGGGGGAGGAGGTGGTATCCTACAAAAGACTCGGGACGTTGACCCAAGGTTACGCGAAGCAATCTTTGGGAACTGCTGGTTTATACACTAATTAGGTATATATTTATTAAATAATATATAGTTAGGTTTCTTATTTACCAGGGTAAGGTGTACGCAGATACAGTAATTCAGTTTGAACAGCCTAGCAGTTCCACGGCCTACATAGGTACCTATTAATTAATTAGCACAAAATACTGTCTCTTAATTAACTTAAAGAAAACCAACTATAACTTTAAAACGTCAAAACCAAACATAATAATTAAAACGGGAATTCGTGTGAAATTTTCGATAATTAATTTTCATAAAAATCACACTCAGGCGACCGGCGACCGCTCTCCAAACACGCGAATGAAGCGCATTTTTTCGTTGGATTTTCATCAGTCGTGGTGAGTATGTAATATTGTTTAATTTTATTGTTTTTTTCATAATTATATCTTGCTGTGTCTCGTGTGACCCAAACATCTGACAAAACATTTTAGCTACCAATCAAATTGCTCGATTTCCGTTAACCATCGAAAAATGGATCGCAGCTGCCTCTTTGCACGGTTTTATTTGGTTACTAGGTTTATTTTTTCGTTTATTTGATCGGGTTACAATAATTATTTGTATTAGTCTACTTAACTATCCATTTACGTTTTTTGATGTTTGACATTACGCCAAACTCCATATAAGCGGGGCAGTAACGGCTAAATTAACGTGGGTCAAAGCGCGGGAGTAGAAACTACTTAATATAATGATACTAGTATCTAATAATATAAATATTTGACATAATAATATATATACCAATAAGATGCTATACTTTTGCCATAATAATAATATAACTCACCTATAATGCATAGCCAAGTTCTCTTCACTCTCAAGCGGGTCATTTTGTTTGTGGGTTTCTAACACCGGGTCATCAGATTCAGCATCTATCGTAGTTTCTGAGTCCATCTCAATGCGGAAGTTCTCTTTATCGAAGACCAACCGCTCTGTGTCCCATTTTGAAACGTCTGACAGTAGCTGTACTGCGTTCTGGTGAAGGTTTACGAATGTAGCTACCTGAAAAAACAAACATAACATAACATTTAACCTGTAACGATTAGGCATAGGTATGTGATAGATAAGGGGTGCTATCGCCATCCACCGAGCACAATTTCAACTTTGTGCTGCTATTGAAACAACCCATGGACATCAACAATCCACAAAAGCAGATTATAGATGCGTCGCTGCAGCTGAGGACGACGGTGTTATGCCTCATGTGCCAGTAATTTCAGGGCCTGATCTCACCACCAAACCGGAACACAGTAATGGAAGCACTACTATTTGGCGGCAGGTTAAAGGTGAGACGGTGGTCCTGCCACCCTCGAGCTCATTCACAAGAACTCTACCACCAGTAAACCACCACCAGTAAACCACCACCAGTCGTGTTGCTATTGAAAATTAACTTACGGAAATATCCCAAATAACGGTTTTACTCGACACGGGCATCGAACCCGAGACATCGTTTTTGAGACGCTGTTTTCTGCTCGTTATATTAAAAGTCACGCGGGGGAAGTCGCGGATAACAGCTAGTAATAAAATATGATAACACCTTAAAAATGCCACTGAATCTTAGCTTTAAACGGAAGATAAAATGTGTACTTATCAATGGTAAAGTTCTTATCGCCATTTTGACTAATCCGAAGTAATCAAGAAATTCGCAGAATATTGCCACTAATTTTGTGATATTTGTTTACCAATTAGAAGTCAAAGAAATGAATTATCATACATTGTATAACTATTAAGACTTATGATGATAAATCATTACATTATATCAAATAATTCGCGACGCATTTGGTGATTCAATTATGCAGATTAAATGATAGATTCTATGAAAACATTCTAATCAAATCATTACGTAGCCTAAAATATTTCTTACGTCAGGTTGTTTTGAATAAGCTGAGATATTAGTACATAGTGTCATTGGTGTCATTACATACATGCCCGATCTGTGTCATCAACAGCTTCACTCCAGGACATAGCTTTAGCAGTGACATGCCGCGCCTCTCTCAAGGAAGTCTGCAGCGCCAGCGCTGACATATCGGCACACTTCTGCAGACTCGCTGCTTCGCTCAACATGCTGTCTTTTGCGTCCATAATTTCGATAAGATACAGTGTCATTACATACCCGATCCTTGTCATCAACAGCATCACTCGAGGACATAGCTTTAGCAGTGACATGCCGCGCGCGCCTCTCTCAAGTAAGTCTGCAGCGCCAGCGCTGACATATCGGCACACTTCTGCAGACTCGCTGCTTCGCTCAACATGCTGTCTTTTGCGTACATAATTACGATAAAATACAGTGTAATTACATACCCGATCCTTGTCATTAACAGCATCAACCGTGGACATAGCTTTAGCAGTGACTTGTCGTGCCTCTTTCAAGGAAGTCTGCAGCGCCAGTGCTGACATATCGGCACTCTTCTGCAGGCTCGCTGCTTCGCTTAGCATAGTGTCTTTTGCTTCGATTATGACTGATATCTTGTCGGCCGCAGCCATGTTTATTTGCTCTGCTATTCGTTCACTGCGGTCCTGTCAAAATAAAACATTTATATTGTAGACTTTATTTTGTTTCCTAAGGATCATCATTAAAGTTGAGGACCAGTAAACAGATTTATTCTCATTCTATTTGCTTATCTATCTAGAACTAATAATATAATATGAAACAGAAGGTTTTTGGAGAGTTACTTGGATTTTTTGAGGCCCAATGAGGAAATACGTAGATACAAATTTGAAGTAGGTATTCATAGTATCTACTACTTTATTTGGCATTATATCCTCGTTATTTCGGAAACAAACAAGTTTTAAAACCTTACCATTCCAGTCACGTACCTTATAATGTTCAATTTTGTGTTCAAGATGACTAGTGGCGGTGTCCAGTTGTTTCAAGATTGATGTAAGTTGTATCCGCATGTCGTCCAAATGCTGCGACCAACATACTCCGCAGAATTTCTACAAAAAAATTCAAGTTTCTAAAAAATGCAGTTTCAATTTTGTCAAGTTTTAGGATTTAAAGTTTTAGCCATTACTATTCCTCCATAAATTTCTTGAGGTTTTTTCATCTTGAGATTGGCAATATAAAGTCACAAGTATGGCTCGGACTTTTGACTTGGGAGCTGTGACTACCGTTTATTGCGTCCGATCCGACCAAGCACGACTGGTAAGGCACCTTCTCGGCTGGTGTTCGTAGCCCGGTCTAGGCGCCACACTTGTTGCCACGGCTCCTGAGCCAGTCTGGACCTGGCTAAAGACATTGTGCTCGGTGAATTGCCATAGGCTCACTGACCTCATTCCTTCTCACCTACAAACCATTACTTTACTGGATGCAACTATGCATGTCCCTCTGAGGCGTGATGTTATATTAATCAGATAAGAAGTTTGAGTTAATACTTACCAATTTACAATGATCGCAGGTCGTTACATCTCCATGATCGCAAACTGTTTTGCAATGCACACATCTAGTACCACCAGCAAATAGGTCTACGGTCTGCGGAGGGTTTATCGTAGTAGGGGTAGTTGGAGGCGTCCCTCCCCCCATAACCCGGGAGCCGGTGTCCCCATTCATATTTTTGTTAGCACCCACAAGTGTCAGCAAGGTGTCTATGTACAAATTCGACGGTAAATTCTCGATGAAATTCTGACCGTGAACTTGAATTCGCGTCCTGCATATTGGACAGTCGAATATGATTAAATCTGAAACAAAAAGTGGTGGTCTTTTTATGGCGTAAAGGAAAATTTGGCGCTGTGGCGGTACCCGCACTAATGATGGCGGATGGCATTGACAACGTTAAGAACTGACACTCTAGTCACAAATGTCAAAGAGCGCTGAATCGCGATAACGAAATGTTCACAGCAAGTATATATAAATACTACTTTGACAGCTGTCAGCCAGGCATTACCACCGGGCCTGGTCGGAAGAAACCCCCCTATGTGGTGGAGGAACATATCACACCCCGTACCATAGAGTACATTTTTTTATGTAGTCTATGCCCCGTACCTCTACAGGCGCGTTTTCAAGTTCAAATTTTGATGAATAATATACGACATAAAATATCAAAGTTACTATCCTCCGTTCATACTTTCAACTCATAATATCTTGGTCAGCGATTTCAAACGTAAAATTGGCTCTTTCTTTTGAGTCAGGCACTCTGATGGCCTGCTTTATTACGATAGCCAATGAATGACGTTGGGCGACACCTGGATGGATCCGGCAGATGTCTGTGTATATTTTTTTAAGGTAAAGATTAAGTAACCTTTTTGCGTTGTTTTCTATACGAATAGTGGAAAACTAATTGGAATCGAAAAATAGAGGATTTAAAATTATCGCTAGCGAAAATCCGAGGATTGAAGATCTAGCTCTCTATCAGTAAAATATCTCTGTATCAGTAAAGTCGATGAAAGTATTTTTAAATCAGTTAATGAATGTAGAGATTACAAACTCAAACAAGCAATTCTTTATAATAAATAAATAAATATTACACAACGTCATCTAGTCCCAAGCTAAGCAAAACTTGTACCTACTATGGGTACTAGAATAATTAATATTAGTATAGTTCGTTTCTTCATAAGGAAATTCTCAATCGCAGTACGGAGTTGGAAATGTATTCGGTGGATGGCAAGACTCACCTCCTATCACATGGTACCTATACGTATTACAGGTGAAATAGCGGCTGAGGCATGGATAAAGCCTTGGGATCGAGAGGTCATTGGTTCGAATCCTGCCCATTACTTTATTTCTTATTCTGGGCCATAATACTACGGACGTGAACTTCCTCCTAACACAAGAATTAATAATAACATTAATTCAATTCAATAAGCAATTCACTACCATAGATCCGATTATTTAGTCTCCATTATTCTGCAATAGTTCTACACAAACCTGGGACTGTCCTTGGGTGCATTTATATAGTGTGAACAGGGATAGTCGTCGGTTTGTGTCTCATTTCACATTTAGATTGAAATGTTTATCAGGCCTCTGCGCTGTTGGCTTCGGCCCCACGCATGCCTTCCAAAGTACCGGGACTCCATAGTCCCGTGTTATGGAAACATAAACTACATAATAATAATAATAATAATTTATTTATTAAGACAACATAGGTCCATAATTCTTCATACATCGAAAAAAACATAAATAATAATAATCATAATTAAAAACACAAAACAAACATTCAATAACTTCATGCCATTCATTAAATTACAATACAATTAATACAATTAAGCTTAGATGGAGGGAGTTACAATAATACTGATCATTTGTACTTGTAAATTACTAGTAAGGTTTTTCTTTTAAATAAATGTGTGGGTGTTTTACACCAATGCCACACCTTTCAGAGTAATATAGGCGTGATGTTATGTTATGTAGTATTAGTTCTTACCTTCAATGTGAACGTAGAGACAGGCCATACAGAAGGTGTGCTGGCACGGCAGCATCTTCGGATTGTGCAGGACTTCTAGACAGAGCGCGCATTGTACCAAGTTTTTGATACCGCCTGCCGATAACCTGTTTGTAACATTTGAGCTAAAAATATATTATAAATATATTCAGTTCTATTCACATAGTTTATTTGTTAATTTGTACAATTATATAAGTTTTGAGACTAAATATGATTATTTCCTTTCTAAATATTAGATACAACGTGATATTTACCATGTATATTTGTAGTAGCGAGTTATTTCGATATTTTAGAGATGTTGCAATCTCTTTGATCATGAAAATGAAATTGTAATATCTCTGAAATATCGAAATAGCTCGCAACAACAAATTAACATGGTAAATAGCCCGCTATATTTAATATTTGTTCAATTATATTTAGACTTTGGAATAGTAGGGGGACTAAGGTGCGTGAAGTAATGTATCCTACAAAAACATTTTCATGTAAAATGTTGCCAAGACGACGGACTGGCTCTCAGGGTCAAAAAGTTATCAGATCTCATGTAGACCAAGCTTCTAACTCTACACTACCTAACTTCACAAATTTTATACTTTAAGTGTTCTACCACAGTGCAATGTCGTCACTCTTACGACTGACCAATAGAAAGAAGAATATATTGTCTATTCTTCAACCTTATTGGTCGGAAGACGTGTATTTTTGACATCTGCGGGTGATTGCCACCCACCCACCCAATACTTTAGAGAAGTAGAAGAAAAGTAGAAGGAGTTCATAGTTACTGAGAAAATGCATTAAGAAACTCTCAGCTTTTATAAAATTACGAAGGTATGGCATCCACGTGCTGTCAGTCAAGAGTACCTATCCACTTAGGGGCACGTGAATAGGTTCACTTTACATTCTATCGATAATATTATAGTTAGGCTAATCTCTTAAATTACTGATCGGATTGCTTGCTGAAGGAAAATCAAAAATATCTTTATTTTATTAATTCTTTCTTTTTGTATATTTTTATGTTTCCATTTTTTTATTATGGTTTAATTAATTTATTCCTTATGCTTTTATGATATATTTAAATTTTAATTAAGTGTTTATTTATTTAGGTACTATAGATAAAAAAATAAAATTGTAGTGGATATAAGTATTGTATATATATGCTCTAAAAAATAAATTATTTATATATCATTATATCGATTCGATTAGGTATAATTCGATTTGATCTGATACAGTCCGAAGACAGACTGATAGAGAAACCTTTCAACGGCTACTAAAACGTTAATCTATTTAACTTAGGTATTTATAGTAGGTACAGTGGGCCAAGCAGTTAGGTATGCAGGGCAAAAACTTCAAGGTGTTAGTGAAGACTGATTACACGAGTTATAGATATGAGAGTTACATACCTAAAAGTGTGTATTTTACACTTCTTAAATATGATACTCACACATGCTTATTTAGTATAGTCAGTCGTCATTGTAACCTGAAAGTTGTTGCCCTGCATACCTAACTAGTTGGCCCACTGTACATTATTTTCATTACATTTCTATGTTTTGTTGTACGTATTTTGATAGTTTTGTAAACAGTGGACACAGTTTCTGCTATTTGAATCTTGAATAGAGTATAGAATCGATAGAATAATAAAAGATGGCAAATTTCTAAGCACTACAGTGCAAGCTATTTTATGACTATGTGTGTTGTGTTGTAAATTTGGAACTGTCGCAAATTACCGAAATTATCTGTCTGAATCTATTTCAATAATCACTCAAACTAACACACTGCGTATGAGCAAGTAATATGTTGATTAACACTATAATTTGCAAATTTTACATGCATGTGGTGGACGTGGTAGCGCGACGAACAATTCATAATAAAACGGTGTTTAAATGCATCTAATTTCACCGATACTAATGATCGGACAAGTCGGCCGTTCGAGCGTTGGCTATTCGGCCAAACCCATAGTCAGACCATCGCTAATTTATACCCTATGGGCCTAAAGCATAATCTTTCGAACTAAATCTAAACCTACTAATCAAGCTTAGTTAGTACGACGTACCACTTAGTAAAACAGTGCAAAAGAACAAGCCATAACAAGATCAATGAATATAATTAGTGTCTACGATTTAAGTGGTAGGTACTTACTTTCTAGACATAGATTCTGAGATGGCATTGACTGTCCTAGTTACTGCTGGGGTATGTGACCTGTAGACGTTTGTGCCCTGCACTGGCGGCGATGTGGGCGTCAAGGGCGAGCGCGGCCCATGGTCCATCTTTTGACTTTGCCACCTTTTCAAAGTAAAGAACGGCGGTTTCTTTTTATCCTTTTCAGCCATCACTACACTTGTCGACACGTAATAATATACTAAACGCTGACGATTAATCGATTGATAATTCCATCGCTATCTTCTGATGGCGGTGGAGTGATTTGTGATTGACGAGGCGATTAGCAAAAGTACTTCGAGTATGCTTCTTGTATTTCAATTAATTCATCAACTTTTTAGCACTTCCATGAACAATATAAGATACCTTAGGTATCTTATATAGGTATCATACCTAATTTAAATAAGATACTTGTCCAACTACTCCAAAGATAACTATGTAAGCATATATTTGGCATTATCAACGACGTTACAGAAAACTTATTCCGATCAATGATATTTGTAATTAATGCTATCTAAGATTTTAAATTGATTAACTATCGACGTATTTAAGGCTGATAAGACACGAGTATATTTTTGTAACAAAATAAATAATTTCAATTTTCATTAACATTCTATGTTCTGCGAAATCGAAACTGCAGGTCGAGATACGTTTCATTTTCTCTTGTGATAAATATGGATATAATGGCTATGGATCCTCTTCAATACTTTACAGATGAGAAAGTTATAAATGTAGGATTTTAGGTTGGCATATTTTAGGGGGGTCGATGTATTGTAACGGTGAAAACAGGTGAAGTGACATCGCGCCTGGGGCCACCAGAATAAAGGGGCTCCTTGCCGAATTTGGTAACTTAATGCGAACCAGTCTGTGTATTCTTTATTCGTTCCTATTTTATTGTTGTGTTCTTTTCGCGGGGTGGGTAGCGAAGACTGGTTTGCGTATTTTCACTCTCGAACTAGCGAAATGGGTTAAGAGGTCGAATCTCACGTGACGGAGGTAATGTCGGATGAGTAATGATAAAGGAAACGAAAAAAGATAAGTGAGACCAACACACGCTGATTTCAAGTCTACATTGTTTACATGTGTTTCACTTGACACTTGCTTTCTTAATGTTACCTATAAAACAATACCTACTATAGATACATCTCGGATGCAGTATTATTTTGCGAATCTGATTCTAAATATTTTTGAACTTAGGTGGACATGGGCGGAAAACCATTATCAGACGGTAGGGAAAACGGAAAAGCTAGTTGTCTATTTTATATGAAACGTTAGCGTGTCTCCACCCACACTTATAAATATAGATGTTTGCATTTTTGACATTTAAAATATATAGTGCATTTTTGAGATTAATAGGTAAATATTGACATTTAAAGGTGCAAAAAATTTTACTACGCTTTCGTGATATTTATGCCTCTCTAGTTGTAAAAGAGTTATTAACAACCTCTTTGTATGTATCCATACAAAATAAGATCACGAGAATACTGAATAGGTACCATCCATCTGTTCCTATCTATTTAATCAATGAATTGTGTAGTATTGTATGTAAATAGTCATTTTCTTGCTAATTCATGTAAAACCCTTTTCTCTGTTTTATTAAACACTGAAAGTAATTGATTGTAATTAGGTACTTTATAAATAAAAAAAGTGGTAAAGGTCGTTTGCGGTAAAAGCGAATGAGGTGTCCAAATATCTATATTCATGACTAAGTCGGATACAAACTGTTTGTTTCTTGAATTATTTTATGTACGAACCTCGAGTTAGTTTCAAGCCAAGAGAAGACTTAGATAGCAAGACAGAGGTTAAAAATTAGTTCCTCCCTCCATAAAACCCCTGGGGTGCATGAAAGGAGCCTCTCCGAGCGACGTACACAGTCAACCCCTACGTCCGGCGCACCCTGGGCAGTCTGCAAATTTCCACCAAGCAGACTGGCGAATCCTTTCACCACGATGGCAAGTCAACACCATGAGAATATAACTGCAGCCATAGACACGAGAGAAGAAGATTAAACCCCTAATTTATTCTATACTTAGTTGTGCTCTTCAATTAGATTTTTTTTCGAGCTTGTGCTTTATGTATCACTAGCTTTTTCTCGCGACTTCGTCCGCGTTGAGTTCATTATATTAAGTAGTAGCTGCTACCGCGCTTTGACCTACGTTAAACCTCATTGCTCCACACGCGTGAAGTTTAGCGTAATATTAAATGTCAAAAAACTTCAATTAATAGTTCGAATATCAAACACAAAAAGAGTTAATACAATCTGATTAGTAGTTTTTGAGATTCGCGCTATAAAACAAACTAACTTCGCGGTTTTGTCTGCGTAGTGCGTAGGTAGTAAAAAAGTAGCCTATGTTTATCTTGGTATCTTTAAAGATCTCCACACCAATTTTTATAAAGATCGCTCCAGCCGATTTGGAGTCAAAGCGATAGAAATAAACATACTTAAATAACTTTCCTCTTTTTAATAGACATAATAGTAAAGATTGTTGTACATTCTACTATTTGTGCATTGTTGTTGTCTGTTGTAAATTATTCTCTACACATATAAGGTGCTACTAACATAAGATTGCCTGGCTGACTCTACAAGAAAGTACCAATGCCTAAGTCCATTTATTTTAACTAGTCGCCACTACTACTTAGTCACAGCCATATGCATAATAAACAAGTATTGAATATTAGGGATATGAGCACCCGTAACCGTGTCACGGGGCCCATCGGACAGATTACGGTGAGCAGCTTTGCGTTTGCGCTTCCAATTATATCGGCGTATGGTCCTACTGTGTATGATATACACGATGTTATAGTGCGTCCTTTAAAATTTGCCTTTGCTATCTTTGTCTGCGGTACTAAACTACAGTGCACGGTAGTGGTGCACTGCGCTGGTGTTGTGGGTTCACTCCCCAGACGGGACAAAACTTTGTGTGATCCGCAAAGATTTGTTCTGACTCTAGGTGTGCTTTGCGTGTGTGAAATGTATGTTTGTGAACACCCCTGCGACACAGGAGTTATTCCAAGTGCAGAAGTAGTTTTAATATATAAAAAAAAAAATTAGGGTTGCCACTTCATCAATTCTGTGCCAAAAACATTCTGGACATGTTCTTAGAAGCCTATATTACTCTAAAGGTCGTGGCAGAGATGTCACACCCACACTTCACCTGTTATGATTAGGTCCCATGTGATAGGGGGTAAGCTCATCGCCATCCACCGGAAACGATTAGATTAAACAAAATAGATGCAGTTCTATACGATTTGCCTTCATATCGCAATAACACTATATAGGGTCAGTTTTACCGGATGCTAATATTTTTTGTTAATTAACTGCCGGTTAACTTTAATCAAACATGCAGGTTTAAATCCTGTCATTTTATCTGTAGAATAGGCTGCGAATAGACTTATCTGGGACTGATTAGGAATTGGTGAAACTGCACCTTTTTACTATGGATTGGATCAACTAATTTTATTGTCCTTATGTAAAAGTTATCGATAAAATAAATAATCACAAAATGTCTTGCCAGATAACATTAATTGATTAAAACTTGATACCGGTATCAACAACAAATAAAATGACGAAGCTGGTAAAATTAAGTAAATTACCATTATGAAATGACTGCCTCGTAGGATAGTCGTTAGCATATTCGGCCTGAGATGCCGCGCGGTCTCGAGTTCGATGCCCGGGTGGGACAAAAGTGGCTCGGGAAGCACGTTAAGCCGTCGCGCGGTCCCGGTTGCTATTTTAAAATGTATTGCTGTCTTTAGTCAGAGGCCAGAAATGCTGACTAGTCCAACAAAGAGTATCGTATCACCGTACTGGGTTATGGAGGTCTGATGGCAGTCACTCCACGTAAAATACTGATATAGGTACAGCTAAATCTGTAAGACTAGAAGCCGACCGCAATGTAATTGGAAAAAGGCTCGAAAGAATGTAATAAAATTGATAGTTTTCTTTCCTACTGGCAGTTTCTTCTTATAAATTATGTAGCTCATGCAAGTTTCCGCTGAGGACGCTAATTTTAAATATGGAACGGAATTGAAAACTGCAGGTATTGATGAATAACAAAACGGATTACGTACACTACCGATCAACCTATACACACATTTTACAGTAGGTATAAGCTTAAAACAATAGGGCCTTGGGGCCGACGAGTTGTCAGCACGTCTAACTGAGGCAACTCATTCTCGAAATAATAGCCCTGTATCTAATACATGTCCCACTGTTGGGCTTGGGCTTCTTCTCATGATGAGAAGGGTTAGGCCATAGTTCATAACGCTTACCAAAAGCGGATTGGTAGACTTCACACAACCTCGAGCACTTTTTAGGCACTCTCAGGCATGCAGGTTTCCTCACGATGTTTTCCTTCACCGTTAGCGAGCGATAATTTATATGATAAATACACACATATCCTCGAAAAGACGAATCTAAGCGATTTATTTAGAGAGGTGTGTACCGTGGGTTTTAACTCGAGACCTTTGACATCGCAGTCCTACGGTCTTCCACTGGGCTATCGCTACTCTTAATTCTCGAAATGCTGAATTATATTTCGGCCAGCGACTTTGTATCGCAATACAACGCGGTAATGTTGCCAGCATTTTGGGCACGAGGCTTTCTGACAGTGAATTATTAAGTTTAGATTAAGTTATTAGACCAGTTTAATTTAAGATCCAATATGTATATTTTTCTGTTAATAAAGATTGTATAAGCTGATCTCACATTGCACGGAAAACCTATGTTGTGCGAGACCATGTCATACTGGATATTCATAGAATGTGAAGCCGTCTGCGCAGTTAGCAACATTAAATTAAGTCTATCAAAGTATTGGTTAACTACCTCTTACTTGTCAATATAAGTATCTGGTCTACCTAATTCTAGGATCCAAAGTAATAATATCAAAACCACCGAACCAGATTTAGTATTCCCGTAAAATACAACTATAAAAAGTAAAATAAACAATCTACGCACTCTCTTCTCTCATGTGAATTTTAAAGCTTGCACTTGCAAACGACATCCCTTGGCAATATTCATAGCTTCATATCGATACAAATAAATAAAATTGAAGTGTCTGTTTTTAATGTCAAAATAAATGTTTTCAAGATGGTTAGTTGTTAAAATTTGACTGTCTATCTGTTTGTATCGGCTAATCTTCTTAACTGAGATTTAAATAAAAGTTTAGATGCAGGTAACTGACTACAAGGAGCGTGACATAGGTTACTGCTTATCGATGTGTGTTTGTTTGTTTGATAGCGCGTAGAGAACTACTGGTCGCATCTTGATAATTATTTTTGTGTTTGATAGTTTAACTTCAAATAAAGGTCTTTAGATATTTAACATTACGCTAAACTCCACGGGAGCGGAGCAGAAAGCTTGAACGCGGGTCAAAGCGGAGCAGCTACTACTTAAAATAACAAATTCAACGCGGACGAAAACGCGGGCAAAGGTTAGTGAGTAAAATATACGTCGCAGTAAGCTGTACCTTTAAATTAAATACCTATACTGCACTACAATGCTTCCTTTATTCACATATAAAGAAGAAAAATTGTTCAGTAGAATATTTTCTCAATTTCTTTTACTTGTATTAAAATACCAATTTTATTCGTACGCAGAGGCAATTAATTTGCCAACCCATCCTGCTCTACCTTGTTCTACATCCAAGCCAAGTAAATATCAAGTTCTTAATGAGTGAACATTTTATGATTGAGAAAGAGACTAGCTTCACCAGAAATAAAATTATTAGAAGAAGGTCAATAGTAACAACAGTGAGTCAGTTTTTATCCATTTCCATCTTACGTAAAATTCAAGTATACCTTCTGTGTAAACCTAAGTGGGCTAACGTGGACAGTGATTATGTTCTTCTGACAAGTAAATAACAGCAATTCGATAAACTCAGGTTTTAATACTATGTTTATGAAACTTGGTTTTGCTTTTACTAAAATCGCTTTGCCACTAAACAAACAGGTAAATTATCTTACATTTAAGTAAGGTACTGTTGACTTAATTTTAAACTATAAATCATAATGAAAAGTCGTTTTATCCTTTAATAGTTACTTGTGCAACAAGGGAGCTTAGTTCGTATTGTCTTTGAGTGCTAATTTTGAGCCCCGAATAAGCGAAAGAATAGTTTAGAACTTGAGATTCTTGAGCGTAGTGAGGGACTTAAAAGCACAAGATGTAAATAACTTTAATCTCGTGTCGCACATACCACTTTTCACCTCGGCAGCTCGAAATAGTACCCATAGTACAATTTCTGCTTAGTTTAGGACTGGATGACGTGTTGATGGTGTAAACTTATGTGACATAAAAAAGGCGAGCAGTGAGCTAAACTTGAGTTAGCTTCAAGCGTCAGCAAAACACGAAGCAAAATCGTGTTTTGCTCAATGAAATGACTCGATGCAAAATTAAGTTCTGCTCACTGTTTTTTTATTTAACAAAGAACCTCTTATCAAGCTGCTGAGGTGAAAACTAAATTGCCGGTAATCATACCAGACTTATGCGGCTATACAGTTTCTTTTTAACTCTTTCGTTAAAGCTTATTGCCCATAATACATCTGGTAGTAATAAAATTGTTAACCTCTACGTGTGCCCGTGAAGACCTGTTGGCTGGAAGTAGAAGTTACTACCTACTGGCAAAAACAATATAAATAAAAAATTATAAACCTTATTGACACGTAAGAAGAAGTATTAAAATAATGTTAATAGACAACAGTGTCAACAGTGGTCGAAATCGAAAGTATGAATCCACAGAAATAATCAGGTAATCTGAAACTGTTTTGCTAATCGCTGGGCTATTGCCAACTTGTCTGATGAAATCGCTTACTAGCCTTACCACTTTGCAGGACGTGACCTAGGTAATTCATTTGGTATCTTATCTTAATGCCCTTATCGCATATGAGGATCTGATTCGCCAATTTAATTTATATTCTCTTAGCAAGCACCCAACTAAATGACATTGATTTTCCTTATTTTATCGCGAAATAGTGAAACGATTCATTTTGCCAAAATATTGTTATTAAGAACCCTGCTCATTCAGACTAGCATGACAAGCGTGAGATAAATTTTGTCGCGTTTTTGTCATGTTTTAAAAAAACTATCTCGCGCTTCTTATGCTTGCCCCTATCGTAATTATCACACCTTACAACATGCCCGCGATTTCATAACGTATTATATATTTGGCATATACACTGTCTGTTCTTGTCATGAGGTAAAATTCAAATTAATTTCATCAGAAAGAAAGTATTCAATTATACCTTGGGCTACCACGAAGATGTTTACAAGTAGGTAGCATTTTGCTGGACCGTAAGAGGCAACATTAATTTTTAAGTAGGTATATCTAGAAAGTCCTTGTGGCACATTGAAACAGGAAATAAGTAGGCAGATGTCTTCTTTCTACTCTCATTCATAGTAGGTACATAAATGACGCTTAAGTATTAACTTCAAATTGGCGGAAAGCCAAATCTAAGTTTCATCTGTACGTGGTATGAATTTGTTATTAAAATTCAAAATATAAAAATATTCTCTATTCGGTTGTCTTATTGTAAGATAGATACTATTCAAAGCAAAATACGTATTCGAATCTCCTTTCTTACCCTTATCCCATATGAGGATAGGAGCATGCAAAATGGTTCGATTCCAGTAATGAAAAAAATAATTCTCATTGAACTTGATTCTTAGTTTACCGACATCATAGTTAGGGTTGCCAACTTTTTTCAGAAGAAAAAGAGTATATCTGATTTCAAAGGAGATAAAAAAGAGTATGGACTTAAAAAATAGAGTATCATTTATGTTAAATTTTTAAAAAGGTATTTTCTTGTACTTTTTGCAGCGCATACCAATTTTTCATCATTACGAATGTGGTTGGAGGAAAAATTTTTGGGGGTACCAACATAAATGAACAGTAAATAATTGATTTTTTGGTTTTGATTATGGGTTTTTGCATACGATTATATGACAAGTAAGAATGTGTAAAAAGAGTATTTTAGCGTACTCTATTAGTGTTATAGATTATAGAGTACGCTTACATGATATAGTCGATATAGAGTACAATACTCTATTTTAGAGTACGGTTGGCAACCCTAATCATAGTGCCTATAAATTATCGCTCGCTAACGATGAAGGAAAACATCGTGAGGAAAACTGCATGCCTGAGAATGCCTAAAAAGTACTCAAGGGTGTGTAAAGTTTGCCAATCCGCACTTTTGGCCAGCGTGGTGGACTATGGCCTAACCCTTCTCATCATGAGTAGAGGCCCGAGCCCAGCAGTGGGACATGTATTAGATACAGGGTTGCTATTATAGTGCCTATGTCTAATTAACTTCTAAAGTACTAAAAGACTTGAAGTTACTGTCATATTTTTATGGTTGGAACATTTTATTAATATTTTATTACAACCAGGAAAACATAACCTGTCAATGAAAGAGAAAACAGTGTCAACTTTTGCTTGGGGATAATTCTGGTCGTGACCTCAGCCTTGTGTGGGCGCCATGAGCCCCAGTGCCCATAAATAAGTCATGATAAATCGAACTTACAAAGCATATAAAACAGAGTTTAATTCACAAGTTACAGGTAATTGTGACAGCAGCGATAGCCGAGTTGTAGACCGTAGGACTGCTAAGTCAAAGGTCTCGGGTTCGATCCCACGGCACACACCTCTGTCAATAAATCGTTAAGATTTGTCTTTTCGAAGATATGTGTGTATTTATCATATAAATTATCGCTCGCTTACGGTGAAGGAAAACATCGTGAGGAAACCTGCATGTCTGAGAGTGCCTAAAAGTGCTCGACGGGTGTGTGAAGTCTACCAATCCGCACTTGGCCAGCGTGGTGGACTATGCCTAACCCTTCTCATCATGAGAAGAGGCCCGTACCCAGCAGTGGGGCATGTATTAGATACAGGGCTGATATAAGTAATTGTCGCTAAAGCTTTGATCGAAGTTTAAGTATGCTAGGTCTATATCTCTGTGTTACATACCAACATAGGAACAAGTTTGTACCGGTTATAAGAAACCTGAAATTCCTGAAAAATGCGTCGACTTTTCAACGTTTTGTTACCGGTATTCGCATTAGTCGGACTGAGATCAGGCTCTCGTTCTAGGTAGATTATGTTGCGATAAATCTGCGGCATCAGATTACACGGAAGCTTGAAGAGATAAATACGGGGAAAGCCCAAGCAAAGGTCGTTCCAGATGCTGATATTTTGTTACAAAATAAAACAACATAAATACAGACTTCTTTTTTTTTAACACTACTCCCGCACTAGAAATAAATTCTGAGTCGCGGGGATGTTCACAAACATACTTTTTACAAACACATTTTTGCTTTCTTGTTTATTAATAATGTACTGTCAATATTTGCATGGTTCAATTACTAATCGCGTATCTTCTCAATTTTCTTCTATTATTTATTACCTAACCTAATCGAAACTTTTATTTCCTTATTCTAAACTTTTCAATTATACTTATTTAGTTAGTTGATTGGTAAACAATGTTACTTATTGCTTAGAAAAGATGATATTAATTGTAACATAGAATAGAATAGTATAGAATATAATTTATTTCTAAGTATATGGTATTACTTTACATTTTATAAAAAAAGCATTTGAATAAATTTAAGATGTTATTATATTAATGTTTGTTCTACTTTTAATAAACATTATAATTTAAAATCCATAAAATCTTGAACAGAGTAGAATCATTTGTCCAAAAGCCAAGAAAACATTGCATGTCTAAACTTATTTATAGGTAACTGTCGGATCTGTGGTGGAAGCTTATTAAAAATTGTAATTGCCATGCAGGGAGCATTACGACTATATAATTAAAGCCTCTGGGTTGGTACAGGTAATTAGTTTGGATTTTTATCAAGAATCCTTTTGGAAACATGTTCATGTATTGGAAATAGATGGGGATATTTTTTTACAAACAAACAAATCTCAGAAATATAGAGACATGGCAATGGAAGAATTTTATTTTTTTTAAATAATGGCTTACAGTTATTAGGTTAAGTAAACTTAATTTTAGACTAATGGTAACATGAAATTAACTTCATTGACGTTCAATACGACCATAAAACTTAATAAGTTTTTTAATAAAATCTATCATTCAAGAGATAATAATAATAATAATAAGGACTAGGACTATTTCAAATAAATGATTTGAATTTTGAATTTCAATACAAAACCTTTCGTTACTAACAACAGTTTCCGTAGAACAATACCTCAAGTTAACAACCGTTTTGACTAATAAGCTTACAACTAATTAGAATACAGTGACAGGCAAAACAATGACTTGAAGTCAGTTTCAAGAGACCCGTTTCCTATTAAAATGGCCATACATCATGAAAGATGGTTGCGGAAATATGAGTATGTCATGAACAAATGTCCCGGTCACTTGGTCACTTCGCATACAAATCCTATAGCTTACCAACTTTCGGATTTTCGCCCTGGACATGTAACTGGGCCAAATTAATTACCATGACAATGCTCTGTAAAATACATTATTTATACTCGCAGGGGTGCGAGTTTCTACCTACATTTGTGTACATTATCGGCAGGTTGATTTATAAACAATAGATGTATCTATTGTTAAAAATACATTTGGTTTGAGCCAACGGTATTTGTAGAGAAGTGTGGTCGTATGGGAGCTAAATCATGTACGTATATTGTTATTAGACGTTGATTTTCTTGTATTGTTTTACGGAAGTGTGAATTGAATGGAACATGAGATCAGTCAAATGGGGACCAAATGCTGTCATGGCTAAACCACACACTACATATAAAATTTGGTATAAAGATAATCTCAGTATCAAAATTGGCAATATTTTATCGAATCGTCACGATCACGAGCGAAGTTGAAGAGGCAAACTAAAGATTTAAGACAGTGGTTTTTTTTTCAGGAGTACGAAATAGATGAAACAACTATTTTATTTTTTTTCTTATAACCTTATTATAGAAGATACGAGTATTTGTATTTTTTGTTTGCTGTCCGGATATACTATTGAGATGGGAATCTTTTAACGATTTTATTATAAGAATATCCTGTGATATAGTCGTTTGTCTAACCTAAAAGATTGCAATTTCAATGTAATAAAGACTAATCTTTACTAATAGGGCATAAAGGTAAATTTTTGTAAATAATTATTTGTTTCAAAATCAAAATTAATGAGGTCATTGATTTACAAGACAATTTAAATTTTAAATAACATGCTAGCTGTCTACACGTATATAATGGCACATATAATTTTGTACGTATTTTGAATATAATAACAATAAATGCTACATACGTGGAGTCCGATATTATGTAGGTATATCGCCTGGCTCTATAATTTCAGACTACCCACACTTTTCCGTCTAATAGGCACTCATATAAACGGACACTGCCATCACAAAATTGGTAGTGTTTGTCTACCAAATTGTACTAATTCTGCAGTGTTTAGGTTTGATTCTTAGGTCAGGTTAGACCCTGAAATGACTGACATATAAGGCTTGGGGGCATAACTTCATATGATCTAGTGGATCAAAGAATTTACTTTCTATGAGATGGACTGCAGGTTTTGTGACAAAATTCGTGAAAAAGTGACGATTCTTCGAATTCAATCACGGTAGCTTTATGTCGTTTATAGTACACCTATTAATGAGGAATGATTTTTTTGTTTGTTTGTAATAAATAGGCTCTGAATCTACTTGACCGATTTGATAAAAATTGATGTGGAGATAGATAAAGATGTTATGGAGATATTTCGACGTATTTTTTGCAGGCTGTTATAATAGCCCCTAAATGTTCTGCCGAAATGCAGTAGTTTTTTAGGTATTTGCTGAAATATCCCATTATTAGCAATAAAAAAAAAATATTGTAAGAAAATATGAACTGCTAATGTCTTAAAATTTATATTTTACTGCAGCTAACCAACTTTATCTATTTAAATGGTTTAAAGTTTACGATAAACATAGGGATAGGAAACTAATTAACTAATATATTATTTTGAGATTTCATTTTTACGTCATCGAAAACGTGGTGTAGCATAAAAAAATATAATAGATACTATAAATGTGTAAATAATAACAATAATATACATATATATTTTATAAGCTTTTTAAAAATGTATAAATATCGGTACATTCTCATAAAAAAATAAAATTACAGGGCCTATTATATAACACCCTGCAACCCATTTCAATGAGATATATAACAAATTTTAGGTATTTTTACCCGACTGCGTCTGAAGGAGGGTTATGTTTTTCGAGCGTATGTATGTATGTATGTATGTATGTATGTCTATTTCTTTGGCACGCCCTACAGCCCAAACGGCTAGACGGATTTTGACAAATGAGGTGTCGTTGAATTCGTCGAAACAGTGATAGCGACATAGGCTATATAAATTTTAAAAATGGCGCCGGCAAATGAAAAAAAAAAGGGGGGGAGGTATGGATTTTCTTTTCATCATAGTAATATGGGTATCAAATAAAAGGCCATGAAAAGACCATTTCAAAAATATATACTTCTTATCACATTTATATTACTGATTAAACACAATTTACCAATTTATATATCGCCCGAAGTGGGTGGAAGTTAGTTTGTATGTTCGCTCACGCTAATCTTGGAAACTGCCGGTCGAATTTGAATAATTGTTTTTGCATTTGATAGCTTAACTCACGATTAAGGCTCATTGATCTCAAAGAGATTTGATTTCTACAAATTAATAGATATAAAAAAACATGTCGGTTAAAAGAACTGAAAAGAGTGAAATAAAAAATAATTATTAAAAAAACAAAAAACCTGACTGCTTAAAAAAAATAACTGAAAAGATAATAAAAAAGGACTGAAAAGATAAAGCATTATCTACATTAAATTCATTAACAACAAATGAAATATGTCAAACTAAATTCTTTATGATGTTGCAGGCGGTGACAAACGAAGTTATATAGTAGTAACAAAGTATTGAATTTAATGTAGATAATGCTATACTTGTTTTTGTCTTTTCAGTTTTTTTTATTATCTTTTCAGTTCTTTTTTTTAAGCAGTCGGGTTTTTTGTTTTTTGTCGCTTAGTAACTTTTGCCTTTCAAGCGTCGATAATATATTAATTATTTTTAACGTTGGTTGTTTGTTATATTGTAAACGATGGCGGTGAAGGTATGTTATGTAGTACAATTGTCGGAAAGGCTGCCTAACAGGCGTATAATTGTGGCATTGGGCAACTTACATAATTTGTGTAATACAAGTATAACCAGCGCACGATGCGTATGGCCCAATTCGGTTAGTATACATTGTGCCACTGAATTATACCATAATTATAATAAAGATTGCCATTGTTTTTACTTTCATTGTTCGCTGTTAATCGCGCGTAATCAAATATTTTGAAAGATAATGTAGTCAAATGTAGTTTGGTTGGGCAAGCTCTAAGTAGAGAAGTTAGTTAGATAACTTTGCTTAAAAGAACGTGGATTTCATCAAATCTTTTACGATAAGAGTTGTTAGATGTTTTTCTTCAATAAATTAAGTTTAAATTAAGTAATTTCTGGATTATATTACAGTGGATTTATTTATTTATTTACATTATCTACAATATTTGAATGGGCCTTAGATTTACAATTCCATCCTCACTTATTGCATTGCACATCAGACGTGAACTTACTCCCTAATGATATGCCTACTTTAGTTGACAAGAATGTATTTTATTTGCACACAAATTATTGAAAAAGAAAAGGCTGCTTTTTTCCAGTGATGAATATTTCATTCATTTTCTTGATTCAAGACACGAATTATAACATCAGATAAATATATTTTGACTCCACGGCCTTCACAACAGCTGTTTCGCATCAGATTCACTTATGTGTGTTACCCATTAAGAAACGAAGCAGGAAAAGGAACACCGCTAACCCAGTGGCCAACTGGCAAGGCGACGTCGAACGATTACACCCGCTCAAGCCTCCATTCCGTACCGGTATCGCCGTGCCTACGCTCGCAACCAGATACTTAAGTCTGTCATTACTCCGACCCGACTACACCGACCTATACCATGCCATAAACGATGAGCCTCGACCACCTGTCACCCCGGGGTGCTACGGTCCATTGTTTGACAATGCGGAAAGCGAGGAACGCGCGCCGCATCACAATTAGAGAAGAGAGTTTCGGCGACATGTGAATACAAAGTCGTCGTATATTGTCGCACTCAAACAAATTACATACGGCGAAGGACTCCAGGACGAACGTGACGGCTACCACATCAATTTTCAAGTATAGATACGAAAAGAAATTCGCGGATTATTGGGGACAGCTTTTTGTGGAATAGTGTTTGTTATTCGTGGGCGAGGCGAAATTTTGGCAACGATACAGACGCACGTGCGGTTCTCCAAACAACCAATATATCCTGTGATAGCTCTCCTTCAAACTGTGTGCAGTGCAGTGCAATTCAACAAGGACATCTTCCGTGGTGCTTATCAGATTTATTCCTAACTGTTGTGATATTGAGGTAAGTCTAATATACATAGGTATTTTAGAATAGTTCCACATTACCACATTAGAATCACAGTTTGTACTTGTGTTATCATTGTAATAATTTAAATGCGGCCTCGATAAAAGCCTGTTTGAAGTGTCACGACAAGTACGGCTTACTCGTCCTGGTTTATAATTATGATCTATTACTTTTTTTACTTCACAAGTTTGCACTCAGTAATCCAATACACATTTCGCAGTAATGTTTTTTATCGGACACACTCACATAAATTAATGCAAACATTTTGTAAATATTATAATTGACAGCAGGCAAATTTAAGTAGGCTATTCTTAACAGCTATTTGGACAAATTACTAAGTGGATTCTTAAAAATAATGACCGAAATAACTAGCTGCGAATATGAACGAAACAGATCTAGATTTTTTATTCAGTTTTTTACAATCTAATTAATTTGTTGAAAATCGCGCGTGCCAAGGCGAAATAATAAGGTAATATAAACAGTTCATTCAACTTTATCTACATGAACGCTGAACAGAGAAGAATTTAAAGAAATAAAGTAAACCGCTAATTATTTGGACGCCGCGCCGCCTCATGAATCAGTGATGCAATCTCTTAATTAGCGGATTAAAATTATGCATAATCGATGAAATGGTTTGATATCGGATGAAATAATCCGATCGAAATGCGTCGATAATTATTTGATTATTTAATTACTGTATTTAAAAAAAAGTAAAAACGAATACTTAATATATGTTTTCATTATAACAGCGAAGAATACTCAGCAAACAAGAATACAGTCCTCGTGATGATAAGCATCTACTGGGGATTTATGTATTATAATAATATGTGATCCATAATATAATTATTTAAGTAGTTTGTGGTTGAACCAATATAAGTATTTCAAGTAGGCGCATTGACACAAACCGCTGGCTTTACTTAATGTTTGCTGATAAAATAAAATCGAATTATTTCGAGCTTCCCTAAGCACGGTGACGCTAACTATACTATTAAACACCCATCCCAAGGCTGACCGCGTCAACATTAAACATTTGCGGATTGTTAACCGACTGTAACGAGTTGGTAACTTACAAATTAAAGTTCAATTTAAATAAATTTTGGTAAGGGTAATTTTCACCAATCCCTAAATTAAGTTTCGGATAACTAAATTTCGTTATTAAAGATATATTTCTGATATCTTTATTTACATAAAAATATACAGATAGGATATTAAATTAAATTAGTCTAATAACTTAATCTAAAATTAATAAGTCACTGTCAGAAGGACCCGTTCCCAAAATGCTGGTCAGTCAATTTAAGTAATTTCATTTGTCAAAATAGTTTTGTTATAATACGCCTAAATATTTCTAAATCTTATAACACCAAACATGGATGATGTTCTTGTCACATGGTCTCGGGTTCGAACCCACGGCACACACCTCTGAACCCACGGCACACACCTCTGTCAGTAAATCGTTAAGATTCGTCTTTTCGAAGATATGTGTGTTTATCATATAAATTGTCCCTCGCTAACGGTGAAGGAAAACATCGTGAGGAAACATGTTGAGAGTGCCTAAAAAGTGCTTGAGGGAGTGTGAGTCTACGAATCCGCACTTGGCCAGCATTTTGGACTATAGCCTGACCCTTCTCATCATGAGAAGAGGCCCGAGTCCAGCAGTAGGACAAGTATTAGATACAGGGCTGCTATTATTAGCAAAGCTTATTTTAACTCAAAAGCCATTTTAATTATGAACGTATAAAAATTGATCAAAATCGTCACTTTATATCAAAGGATAGCGTAATACAAACGTTTTCCCATCGAATTGTGATTCTGCATAAAGTGGGGCATCGGTGCATGTGAGGGCAAACCACAAAGCTTTAAATAAGGTCAAGCCGTACGTCATATATACAAATAAATTAAACTGTCTGTTTGGAAGTACAAAATAACATCGAATATAATTTATTTTAATATAAGAAATAATTTGTATGTCTACCTATTTGTAGGTAAACGTATGCCCGAGTGTTTGTCCAAGTAGATCTCCGAAACGGCGATACCGATTTAGACAGGATTTACAAAGACTAAAATTTGCTGCATTTGTTTTTTTAACTGCCTCGATGGCCTAGTGGTTATGCGCCTCTAACCTCAAAGTCTCGGGTTCGATTCCCGGGTCGTGTAAAGTGTTATTCTCTCTTCCGGGCACAATTTCAACTCCGTGCTGCTTTAGTGAATTGCCAGACGTAAAGTGCATAACGTAAAGTGCACGGAGTTGGATTGGCGATAGGATCGCCCTATAGGACCTAAACATAACAGGTGAAATGTGGTTTTTGTAAACCTCTGCCACACCCTTGTGGGTAATATAGGTGTGATAATAATAAATATTTCACAACTCACACACAACGCCATCTAGTCCCAAACTAAGCAGAGCTTGTACTTTGGGTACTAGAATAACTGATACTAATACATATATACTTTTCTTTAGTAATTACATACTTATTATTATACATAGAAACACCCAGACTAAGACAAACCCCCATGTTCATGCACACAAAGATTTGTCTTGAGTGGGAATCGAACCCACGACCTCGGTGTCGCAGGCAGGTACACTACCATCCGGTCGTCAAATGATGTTATGTTATAGCATTTTTTTTCAAGGTTCCGAAAAAATATACGCGGTCAAATTCGCAGGCATCAGCTAGTTTGTGTATAAGAATCATGCCGGTGCTATAAAGCGGCCCACAAGTTAAAACAATAACACATTTGGTGGAGATGAAATGTGGTGATTTGGACCACAACGAGCTTCGTCGCTTCAAAACAAAGCTACACTGTCTAACTAGATATTATTTATTCGTTAGGTCATCCTTTTATATGCAAACGTTTTTAGTTTTCACTACTGGCGTTAACTAATTCTTCAGAATACATTTCGCCAACAGGTTTTTGAAAAGCCTATTTAAAAAAAAAAAAAAGTATGTATCTTTACTTTGGAGGGAAGTAAAGATACATACTTTCCAACTCCAACAATATACTTCTGATTAAATTCGTTGCGGGTTCCAAGACAATTTTAACTCTCCCAGGGATTGCCCGTGTGTCATGCACGGTGCCTTTCAGTTGGTTACCGCTGTAGATCCTGGCGTCACAGGAGTCACAGTGGTGGGCGTGTGGGTGTGATTTTATACCGTTATTTAGCTTATTTTTCTGAAAATTATGAGTATGGTAACGCTTACGGCTTTGTTATTGATGAAAATGTTCCCAGACTTCATAAAATAACATAACATAACATAACATCACGCCTATATTACTCAGAAGGGTGTGGCAAAGGTGTCCAACACCCACATTTTACCTGTTATGTTTAGGTTTTATTGGATAGGGGGTGAGCCTAGCGCCATGCACCGGGTACCAACTCCGTGCTAAAATAACATAACATAACGCCTATAATTTCCAGAAGAGTTAAGCAGAGGAGTACAAAACGCACCTTTCACCTGTAATGATTAGGTTCCATGGGATATGCAATGAGCCTATCGCTATGCACTGGGCACAATTCCAACTCCGCGCTTCTATTGTGAATTTTCTGATGGAAACTTACCTAAACCTAGAAGAGAGGCGCATATGCTAACCACTGGACCGAGGCAGCTTAATTTAATAAAATTTCATCAAATGATATTTAAATTAGTAATGCGCTAATTAAGAGTATGCTAATAGAATCAATGATGTAAGAGTTTACAAGAATGAGCTCGTTGCAGTCAGGATCCTTGCCTCTGTGTTAGGTTTCTGTCTCCAACTACTTCTAAATTAATTGACCTGAAATTAGCTTACAAATCACAGTACTATAGCCAGGCCTTTGCGTAGTTGTCTGTAAGTAGCACTTATCATCAGAAAAATACCAAACTTGTTTGTTTTTTTTTTTTTTTTATACTACGCCTACAGCGAACGAACGTGTAGTCCACCTGACGGTAAGTGGAGTACAGCCCATGGACATCAACAATCCACAAAAGCAGATTATAGATGCGTCGCTGCAGCTGAGGACTACGGTGTTATGCCTCATGTGCCAGTAATTTCATGGCCTGATCTCACCACCAAACCGGAACACAGTAATGCAAGCACTACTATTTGGCGGCAGGTTAAAGGTGAGACGGTGGTGCTGCCGCCCTCGAGCTCATTCACAAGAGCTCTACCACCAGTGTATCACCAGGTGAAAAGTTTATATGACAGGATTGTTTCAAATATCAATACAAATAAATAAAATTGAAGTGTCTGTTATTAATGTCAAAATAACAAAGTTTTTACCAGTTGACATAGTTATTTGCACGATACCTATGCCTTGAAAACAGTTTAAAAAAAATTGTCTGTCTGTCTGTTTGTATCGGCTAATCTTCTAAACGGCTACACCGATTTCGATAAAATTGTATATGCAGGTAATTGACTACAAGGCGCGTAACAAAGGCTTTTTTTTTTGGTGTACCTACCACGCGGACAAAGTCGCGGGCAAAATCTAGTAAAAAATATAAGACTGGCATTTGCTCGTAGCTCGCGTAGTATATCGAAAAGTAGCCTATGTTCTTTTCCAGACCAACTACCTCTATAAATTATCAAGATCAATTCAGTGGTTGCGCTGTGAAAGCGTAACAAACAAACAAACTCACTTTTACATTTATAATATTAGTTCTTAGGCATTCATGAATCAATATTTTTTCTTCTTCCAAAGCCTCTTATTGGCAGCATAAGCATTGTAACACACATAAATAAAAATCACAGCTATGTTCTAATTTCAAGTGTAACATGTGTCACTTTTAAATTCGGTCAGGTTATATTTTATGGATCGGAAAAGATATATCCGGAACCTCTGAAACTGGCCCTTAGCCCCAATTTCACAGGTAATAAATAAAAAAACAAAAAAAAATACATCATATTGGCAGCATAATATGCCGGAAACTAAACAAAAGGAACAAACACATGACGAAAACAGAAAATCTGCAGCGGTAGAAAATTCAAAGAATAACACCAAGAAAACAAAAAAGGTGTAATAAAGATGATGATACAAAAATATGTAAAGAAACACGAAAAAGCAGTGAAAGCCAGCAGAAAGACAGGAAAAGCTGTAGAAAAGACAGTAGAAAAGCCAAAAAGAAACAGAAGAAGAAAAATTTGGAAAAAGAGTGAAGAAAAATACGAAAAAGAAAAATAAACTACATGTTTTCTTATGTTAATTTCGTAAAATGTTATAATTTTATGTTCCAACTTAATCAAAAAGTGATTGTTTTAGTAATTATACTATACTTTGTGTATAAAAGTAAGAAACAGAAGTAAAAACATAACCCTCCTTCTGACGCAGTCGGGTAAAAATAAGGAGTTTATTTTTGTTTATTAAATAATTGTGATTTATTATTACACTTTGATACTCGATGATAAGTGTTATCTAAAATAGGTAATTAAAGTAATTATGATTAAATTTATGAGTAAATTTAGTGTTTTTCTAAAAAGAACAAACCTTTTTTATAATTAAACGTGTTTCTGATTATAATTAAAACATGTTGTACCTTTTAATCTGTTTTTTTAATTACTTACTACCTTGCCGCTGTTTATCTTAAATCAATGGGTTAATTTAATATTTAACCTTAATAAAAGTGAATAAGTGTGAAAATGCATTAGCAAATTGATTAAAACGTAAGTCAACTTTTCTAAAACTGTGCGCCTTACTTTAATATTTCTTAGATATTTTGTGACATACATTAAACTGCCAACTGTTTTTCAAATTATATCCGTAAATCAACTAGCGTAACTACATATTTTTGCAAAAAAAATGATGTAACCGCCAAGCTATTTTCCAAACTATAAATAGCTATCTTATTTTGAACCAGTTCCTCTATAAGATCTCACAAAAATAGGATAATGGTGAAAAACACACCGAAATTGGACAAATAAATAAAAAGTTATAACACTTTTTCTGATTTGTAAAACAGTTTTTCGCTTCCCCTGTAATATCGTCATTTGGCGGTTACAGCAATTCATATTACAATCGACGATATTTTCTTGATGTTTTTAATTCCGTCAATTTACATCTGGTAGTCGCTAATTATACAGTTTTTGCAGAGAATAATTTGGGTAATAAATGAGACTTACATCAATGATATTTTTCAACGTTGCTCATTACATTAATGCGCAATTACAATTTGATCGTTACGTTAACCTAATAACATGAGATTTTACAAAAACGGCCCATAACTTAATGAAAGTCATGTGAATTGAAAAAACGGTTAAGTTGCGGTTAACGTACTCGACATTTTTTTAAAGATATCAACATTTTAACAACACCAATCGATCCGGATTTAAATTTGCAGTCGAACTACATATATAACTCATTTTCAACATTTTGGCGGTTACATCAATTCATATTACAACCGACGATATTTTGAGAAAACAATAATTTTTCTTAGACATACAATATTAAGGTTGAAAAATTGAGAATCTAGTGGGACATGTGGTGTGGTATCTTAGACATATTTCTATTTCTGCGCCATCTTAACAACTGTAAATGCAGCATGTTTAAGGAACTCAACAGATTAGTGTCAGATGACAAGTCTTGTTAACATTACTGACTCCATAAAACAGGTTGTTAGGCAAATTAATAGGTAACTTTCTAGACATGATTATTAGCTAAACAAACGCAACTATAAATGGTAGAACTTTTGTAAACGAGTCGGGCGAGAGTGCTTACAATGTTAGTAGAACCGAGGAGAGTTTACGTACTAAGGGAACAAAAAAATTACCCGTAGTACCACTCTCAAAGACCCTCTTCTATTACTTGTGAACAATTTTCATTATATTTCATGCTTGTTTTGCACTGTTCAACCGGGTCAATATTTATAATTCATAGTAGCTTCCAGTCGCGGCTCCACCCGCGGTGATATGTCGATAAAAAGTATCCGACACACAAGAAAATGTACAAATCGATCAAGCCGTTTCGAAAGAGATTGTTAATTAACACTGTGACACGAGATTTTTAATATGAGAACTGCAGATTAGATTTTAAATCATAGGAAGAATAAAGTATCAAAGCCTGAGGTTAAACTAACCATCTACTTTACACTTTTAATGGCTTGGCAATATCGCTGCGCTTCAGGCCATACACAAATTCAATAATGTGTTTAAATCGCAAGGTGGTTATTTTAGCAGGTGCTTAATGCAATAACATTTCTTGCAGTCATATAAATCTGATGTCTTTGAGTTGTTTAGTTTTATTTTTGAAAGGAACCGGTCTGAGCGATTTTTGACAATATTACGTTCATTACATACACGACAACGTAGATCGTACAGGTTGTAAATGTCGTAAACGAGTCTAATTTGATCAATGACGGGATACTTAACGGACTAAAGCATGAATTAAATACGACTTATTTAAGGCTATGGCCCATAGCCTTAAATAAGTCGTATTTTATTCATGCTTTAGTCAATCCCATAGACTAACTTGCATGCTCAGAAATCTTCATGCTTCTTCTTTAACATCACCATTCTTTTAGCCCAGTGGTAGGAAGTGAAATCATTAGTATTTTTATTATAAGAAATTGTATTTAAAATTAATGTCTTTAATATGTTTTTATTAAAGTTAAAATGTATATGCAAATATTTTATTTATTACTGCAATTAACGTTTGGCGTCACCGCGTGAGATATCGCAGAATACCAGCGCTTTGCGGTGTCTTGCAGCAATGCAAGCGCTGTAAAGCATAACACTGAGCGATATCCCGATTCCAGCACGGATACTCGTGACGGATGTAACTTTTGACTTTGTTATTTATATTTTGTTTATAATCATTTTTAAATCTGCATTTTTTTTAAATGAATTTTTCGGTGTGCTTAGTTTATTCTGTGCTGGAATTAAAATTATTTTCTTTCTTTCTTTTTTTCTTTCTTTCACAACTACCAAATAACTTTTAATTCGTTTACATGCAAAAATACTGAGAAACAACTTGCTATTATTTATTGTAGATGTAGCCAATCATAGCCATTGTGCACATTCCTTGTCCAATTATGATATAATCTACTACATAACCGTAAGACTACATACAATGTCATTATGGATGGAGTAATCTTGCTAGCGGTGTCTCGATCTAAGTGACTATAAGCATCGTTAAGTATATTAAATGTCAATAACAATTTTATAACGTGTAGTTGAGCTTATAATACAACACTTCAGATTTAGATTTGATAGGCTATTCGCCAATTATCAGACAGAAAACTTGACAAATTTGTATAGGTAAAGTTAAACATTCTGAAGTTTGGGAAACTAAATAAAATAAATAAATAAATAAAAATAAATAAAAAAGAAAACTGGGGATTAATGTCTTTAAAACTAATGCGAGACCCGTTTTATTGAGTTACTTCTTTTTAAATAAAATATTAAGTCCTAAATCCGCTTTAGATTACAGCATGTTTGGCAACGTTATGCGTCACCCGGTTTCAAGTTAGTATGTGGTAAATTAAAACAATATCTCCATCGGCATAGACTCCTAATTACCACCCTATTACTGTGATAGGTACCAGAAATTATGATTCAAGTGGTCATGGGAAAATCACATAAAGGTCTAACTCTCTACTTACAGGTACTAAAAAGGCTGCTTTGTAGATTTATTTGGTAGATATTAATAGTGCCCGGTGGATGGCGATAGGCTCACACCTTATCGCATGGGACCTTAACATAACAGGTGAAGTGTGAGTGTTATACACACCTCTGCCACAGCCTTCTGGGTAATATAGGCGTGATGTTGTTATGAACTTTGAGTGCACGGTTGGCGTAGTGGTTAAACGCTGAAGTTGTGGGTTCGATCCCCACACGGGACAAAAAGATTTGTACTGACTCTAAGTGTGCTTTGTGTGTGCGAAATGTATGGTTGTGAACCACCCCAGCGATACAGGAGTCCTAGTGCGGGTATCCTTTTTTTTAATGCAAAAAAAAACTACCTACTAAAATGTATGTAATACTGTTTAAAATAAACAAATGACAGAATTCCGGTTTCTCGTAACTATGAACTAATCAAATGCCACCCAAGAAAGCCATTGCCAGGGTCAAAGGAGATAACATCGTGTTCAATGCTGACCTAGCGGAGCCTAACGCTCAGTCCTGTCTTTCCATAATCTTTTACTTCCTTGTTATATGATCAAACTCGTGAAGTCGTGACCACTCGGGAAATTTATTTTGTGTGTTACTTAGATTCGTGTATACATCTATAAAAGTTTTTAAGTTTCACGTGGCCTTATTTTAATTAAAAAAAATATTTTATTACAAAATGAACAAATATCTCAAGAATTCAATTACTTAGTTAACTCAACAATCGTTGTCCAGCCTCAGTGTTCTCCTCTTAAGTATAATAATCAAAAATGTAAGTGTTTGCTGTGTGTTTTAAATTGAAAGATATTTTCGTCATCGAAGGTGACGGGAAAGTATCGAAATGGCTGGTGAATCGTTGATGGAAATCAACTCGAACTCCTCAGGCGACAATCAAACACCAATATGTTAACACGTATCGTGAATAACAATAAACTGAGGACGATGAAAAAGGCAATCGATTAGAAAATATCGAACGTGAACGAAGCTCTACTTTTAATACTTCTAATATAGAACGCGATAGAGAAAAGACAGAAAAGAAAACTAAACATAAGACAATATTACTTCCATTTGAATCCCAAAAAGGATCATTTACATTTCATATATTTTTTAATATAACACTTTTGCCCGAGAATAAGCCAGCCAATCCCAAAGCTAGACCAACGATAGAATCCTAAATTGACCAGCAGTTTTGTTAATAAATAGTTCCTATTAAGCGTCAGCCGTGAGATTGTTTGCAGAATTAATTAAAACCTGAAACAGTTATGGACATGCAATGCATTTTTGACTCTCCAGGCATTGAGATAATTACCATTTATCACGCTCGAAATGTATGAAAAATGTTCGAGTTTCAGTTGCTAGTTGAGCTTCTTTTCGCCTACTTTTATATTATATTGCCTTTTCTTTTTTTTTCTTATTTAGAGCATTAGTTGTCAAGGTTTTAGTTTAAGTCATTGGTATCAATTTTATGATTAAAATCAGGCAGTCAGACAGGCAAAAGCTCAGGCAGTCGAAAAATACGGATTTTAATAACAAATCATGAAACCTAACCTTTTGAAATGTACTCAACAAAAAACTGTATCCGCAAAGTGCGAAAATGTATTACATCGTTCTCATCATAAGGGCTATAAAAGTCCAAAAGCAATCGATACAATCGAAGATATCGCTGATTTATAATCGATTGTCGCATCGAAACGGCTCTTGTGACCTGCAGATCAGGTCTGGGATATTATGCGGGTTCAAGCAATCGGCTCACCTGACCTGTATTACATACCTAGACTAGTTGGACGAGGCAACAGGTTTAATCCTTTCACACATTACTAATGGCTCGAGAAGTTTATGTTAGTGGAAATAAAATCTCATCCGGTGTCCAGGACTATAATATTAAGCTAAAATATATACATCCGAGATGGTTATCAATAAGACAAAACGAATTAAGAATAATTTATTAAAACTGAGAGATTTCGCTACACAAATCACTTTGTCTAAAATATTTTTGGTTATAAACTTTTTTGAACTCCGCTGCACAAGGAACGATTATTTCGTAATAAATGGGAGGGACATTTTCGTACACATCTTTATCACCGACAATAATTATTTTGAATGTAAAATGAACAAAATCCTGTATTTGTGTGCAAGACAAATGGCCCCGGGAAAAAAAGCTGACTTCGAATGTTACATTAGATTCAGTTGGAAGTAAAGTTTTTATCGGCTTCACGGAAATAATTTTCTGCATTTTCGTAGTCAATTTGATGTGTACGGTAACCGGATACACCTTATGAGTATTTGTGATTACAAAGTGTCCTTGACAATAACCGAATGAGATTGGCGATTGGGACATATCTAGAATTAAGGGTGCAATTTGAATTGGGTGAGGCATAACTTCAGCGAATACTCTTAAACTTTTCTTTATAGCTACTGTATTTGACTTTGGATCGATAAGTTCAAGATCATATAAGCCATTATGGTAACCGATATGGTCAGCTTTAGTTAAGAATATAGGAATTGTTGTTCTTGATTGAGGACGAAGGAACAAGTACCTGCGCTCAAATACCAAAGCTTCAAGAGCGACGTTCAGTATTTCTTCAACTATTGTAGCAATTAATTTATGTTCAATTTCTTTTTCTAAATTTTGTTCTATTTCGTTGCTTTGGCCAATGTCACCAATCTTATTCACAAAACTTTGATGTTGGACAAAACTATCGCGATCTTTCAAGCTTTCAATATCCGGTGGAATTGGCTGTATAGATACACTTTGCTCAGATTCGCTTGATAAATCAACGACTCGTTTTAGTACACGTACATGATACGAATAGGGGTCGTTGACAGATATTTTTAAGAATCCACTCGGATACACAAGGCCCCTTTTTATTTGCCAAGAATAAACTGAGGGTATTGTCACGATATCTGATATATTTACGACTCGCTTTATGTGCAAATTACTAACAAATGGAATGTAAAATGCTTCTGTAGGTGCATTAATATAAACATCACGGCCTATTCTGAAGTATAAACTTGTATTAAATTCTTCTTCATTTCGAAGTTTAAATGTAAGTTTAAATACGACAGGTATACCAGGATATAGTCGCTTTGGGACAACAGGTAATATCTTTGTTTTCTTAAACGGGGAATGATCTGTGACGTATTTAAATCTCAAATGCAAATATTCTGTAGTGCAGTTGGTAATAGAGAACGTGACTGATTGTTCTTTTGATTGCGCTGACGTAATTTCCAATATGTTTGGATTACATACAACTGCCGATGTCGATGGTGACCATTCAATTGAATTAGTCTCTTTTAATTGCTCTGTTTGGTGTCCAGAATGAAAGCTGAGAGGACTAAAGTTAGACTCGAGAGGAGATAGTACCTTATGGCTATTTGTACAAATCATGACAGGTGCGTTAGGAGGTAAGTTACGTGATACGGTAGCTTCCTTTTCCAATTCTGTGTTCGGTGAATGAGGTTCATGAGTACTCTGTAAATCTGTTATAGTGTTTGCCGTATTGGGAGGACCTGTATCAAGGTTTTCATGAACTTCTTCTTCTTCTTCAGGTGCTTGCACTTCATATGAAAGTTCGGGCATAAGTTGTGTTTTAAGTTCTTTGACTTTACTTTCTAGACGATGCCATTTCTTTGCTGTTCTGGCTAATGAATCAGTAAGCTGAAACGGTGATGGTCTATTGAACTGCGTGTATAACTTGTCGATGATTATACTTTTTTGGAGTTCTGCATGTTTTATTTTATATTTGAAGTCAGTCTGCCGTTTAAATAATTGTTTTATTATGCCTTGCCATTGTGGTAGATTTCGAAAATCAATTTTATATTTTCGTTCAATTGATTTTATAAAGGCTTCTACATTGAAATTGTTATCATAATTCCTAACACGAATATGGGTTTTGTTTGTAATGTGTGTTTTCTGCATTATAGTTGGTAAAATAAATAAAAATCACAGATGCGATACTCAGAATAATGACTTCGGCTAAACATGTTTTGACGTTTTTAATCTACATGACATATTATGACTTATAACAGCACATCAAAGAATCGCCAATCAAATTAACGTACGAAATTCCTACATACTAACTTTTTGGTTTTAATTAATTTTGTGGACTATTGTGGAGTAAAATTGTATCATTTACTGCGCATATTTTATTATTTCTAATTCATGCATAACGATCTCAAATCTCATATAGGAGTGTACTTTATTTATAAAGATTTTACATGCTAGAATTGCTCATCATTACTTTATTTAACAATTTTAATATCGCGGAGTTAAAAATGCTTATTTTGATTTAAACCGAGCCTGGCCAGAAAATCCTTCCTTTGTATTGGAAGGACAACATACCCCATTCCTCCTCATCATAAATAACTATTATAACTATGGTATATTGAGCTGTCTATTTTCTAAAATCTGGTATTTCCTTGCAGATAGGCGATGGATGCAAGAGTTCCCCGTGTGTTATTAAGCATAGCGTTAGCTGCTATGCTGCCGATGGCTTCGCTGGACCAGCAAGACGGAGTGGCAAAGGAAAACGTGCCACACTCCCGACAGAAAAGGTTGCTATGGATCACGAACGATGGCAGACTGGCGTTGCCACCTGGTACTACCATGACCATCACACCTTCACTGTCGCTACCATTTGTGAGACATCCTCCAGCAGGATTCCTGTCAAATATGACAGTGGCCTTTCCTTTCAGCAGTAAGTGATTATTTTTTTGTGTTTCCTTGATTTAGTTTCTTTAGTGTGATTTCTCAGCTGTACCGAAAGTACAAATTACATAAAATGTCGCCATGACCCAAAAGGGTATAGTAGTGGTGTATAGCACCCACACTTCACTTGTTATGTTTAGGTCCCATGTGATAAAGGGTGAGCTTTTTGCCATCCATCGGGAACAATTCTAGACTCCGTGCCTCTACTGAGAATTTCCCCACGGAAAACTGGTCTATTATGAAATGACATGAACCAATTTCAGACACAATGGAGTATTTTGTGGAGTTTGAAAGTCAGTAAAAATGGGGTAAAATGGGGGGTATAGCATTTAAAGTAAAACAGTACACTCTCTACTGTTTAAGTCAGAGAGCATGCATTTAACTAGAGAGAACTATATGTTTTAAATGACAATTTTTACACTGCGCTAGCATTCCAGATAAAATTTACGACTAAGTTTAGACATGTATGGGTTTAGACATTTTTTACCCGGCCCGGGGAAAATTTTCTATGAAATTTGACAGTCCAATTGCAAAAGTATGACCGTAAATTTTCTTCATGTTTCATCTTGATGACTATTTTCTCTGGTTTAAGATTACTGTTTATGACTTGTGAAGAAAGTAGTTTTAGAAATAAATAGGCAGTTGGTTTTTATTTTTTGATTTTAAAGATTTTTCCACATTTTCTGGAGATCATTTACAAGTGTCCAAAAATAAGCCTATGTGTTGAACTAAATAAATAAACATTGACCAAATTTCATCAGAATTAGTTGATTATACATAAAGAACAACAAACATTGATATATCTTCATACTTCCGCATTTATAGTTGTAAGATTAATTTACAATACCAACATACCAGATAAGTTTGCAATACCAACATTATCATATTGTAACGATTTTCAGGCACGATGAAGTATTCAGTGGATTTCAAAAGTCAGTAAAATCAGGTCTACTAGCAGTTGAAGTAAAACTGTAGATTGCAGAAGTAGATAGTAGATAATGTAGGAAAATAGATTGTATTTCTTATTTTGTGTAGTTGTAGTGATTGTATTGACGGATAATACATCGTAGAAATATAATCTTAAGTATCTGATTGTAGAAAGTATAAAGTTATAGTAATACTCCGACTCACAGATTCAGCTTTTCCATGATAAAGTCTAGCCTAAAAGTCCATTTTTTAAACTACCTGAGTAGTTAATATAATTATTTATAGTAGACACGGGTCTTAATCGCGTAAATATTTTTTAACAAATTAATACCTTTTTGCTTGACAGTTTCGATCGAATCACACCGATTGTGGTAACGAGCCGACTGTTTTCGATCAGAAGATCGAAATACAATATACAATAAAATTATGAGTACAAATCGCCAAAGTTTAAAATACCTTATTAATAGTTCAAACTTTTTGTCATTGATAAATCGGTGCCGGCAAGGCACAGTAAAATATTCTAAAGGAAACATAAGGCGCTCAATACCGATACAAAAACCGCTCGCTTATTTTCTATGAGAATATTTCCTCCACTGCTCCCGCACCGGTTAATCAGAATAAAGTCCATAAGACTGATGCGGCTTACTTACTTCCAGTTTCTTGATTCGCTGTTCCAGGGACTTCAGAAATATGAAAACCATCAAAATACTGTATTGTTCCTATGTACGAAGTCACCTGGAATATGCTTCTCAGATCTGGAACCCACGATATGCTTGCTACTCGAATGATATCGAGATGATTCAAAGAAAATTCATTCGATACTTAGGTTTTAAATTTAAATTGTTCCATCTAACTGATCTCACCTATGAGCAGCGTTGTGTTAAATTGCATATTCTTCCTTTGCATGAAAGACGAAACATTTCGGACATAACTTTTCTTCTCAATATTGCCCAGGGTATGATTGACTGTCCTGAGCATCTCTCAAAGATTAAGTTGCGAATACCACAAAGAAATTTACGCAAAAATCTCTTGTTATACAGACCTCCGAGCCGCTCAAACTTTAGAATAAATAGCTTTATGCCTAGAGTGTCTTGTGAATTTAACAAATTGAATGTTGACAGTCATTTTGATCTCTTTACTACTAGTAAACATTCTGCTAGAACCCATCTAACGAATTACTTTGTTAAAAATGTATAGATTTGTTATTACTAAATTTAATTTTAGATACTGTTGTGTGTATTTTTTTGTAGGCATGTGAAACCTTTTTTTCATTTTTTTTTTTTTAATATTAAGTTTTAAGGTGTCAGTTGGGTACTCTTTTCTTTTAACAAATAGTGATTTAATTTAAAATTTTGTAATGTTACCATTATGTTGCTGACTGTATGTGGAAGCTTGTAATTGGCGTTTGCTGACCTATTTTGTTCAATTATTTGTGTGTGGCTGTTAGCTCCCCTAATAAAATAAAATAAAATAAAATAGTTTATGAATCGGAGTATTACGGTACCTATAGCCTGTACTATAACTGTACTTATGTAGTTTACTTTTAGATACTATATTTTATATAACATAACACGTAAAACAAAAATCTGAAACAAATATTTAAAAAGCATAGTAAATGATACCTACCTCTAATTGAGCCATCAAACTGGATCGAGTAACATATCTTATGTATTATTAATTTTATTTTCCACAAAAGGTTACTTGATCCAATTTTATGGCTCAATTAGAGGTAGAATTTTTTTACTTTCAAATATTCAAAAAAATATAAATATTTTTGGCGCAGGGTTTTTTTGTTTAAATCTTTTAAACTTAGTTTAGTTTTGTTTACGATTGTGAGCAATTTTGTAATTTACACTCGTTGTTCTTTTGATATCCCACTGGGGTATATTCAAAAATATTCGATGGTTCATCCCCTCCTTTCCCCCCCCATTTCTTGTAAATTAATTAACATTCACAACATACAGACAAACAGACTTCGACGTCAAACTTATAACAAATATTGTAACTAGGAGAACGGCTTAGTAAAACATAACTGTTTCATTCTTAAAATATAATTTATTGTAAACTAAGTGAAACAGTTAGCTAATTAGCGAATATGTTGGCGTAGATTTCTTGATGTACATTTTAGCTATGTTAATACTAAAATAAAAATCTTTTTACGAAACTACTCATGATACTATTAATTATTTTTATAAACTTGCAGTTGACTTCGATAAGCTCGGTTTAACGGACAATGAGAATCCATTTGGAGATTTTCCGACGATATTGTCCCGATCTATGGGCCGAGCTGCTGTTTCCGTGATGGCGGACTATGTAGGACAATATTTAAATAGAAGAAGAGGCAAGCGGTCAACAATAACAGTCACTCCTGAACAAGAGAAGGCAGTACTAGACAAATTACATGGAGGCGAAAGGTAGATATACAAATTAGATGATGATAGATTGCGGAAAGTGAAGTTCTTGTATTATGAAAAATATGTGACCGTCTTTAGTGATGCAAATTTAGAGGAAGACAATGAACCAATTAGAGGTGAATAGGTTTCTTAAAAGGATGAAATGGAAAGGGTAATAGGAGACCACATACAATAGCTATTAGCACGTAGAGCAGTAGCAAAGGCTCCACGTGGACATAAGTAATGGTAGCAGTTAAGTTATTGGTCGTCACTTTCACCTTCAATGAATGCATCGCTAATTCTACTCACGAAGGACAGGCGACCGACGCAGGAAGTTTACATCCAAAGCCAAAGGTGTTTGGAATTCTTTCTGTGATTCGAAAACCGATTATGTAAGGTTGAGGAATTTGAACTGTACAGCCAGACAGCCCTCCATTTACCTATACGTCGATTTACATTTCTCTGCCTTGTTTTCAGAATGACCATTGATTTCGAGTCTACTGATAATATCGTTATTAAATCTAGAGCATCGCCGTAAATGTTTTTTGTTTAGCCAGTCATTCTATAACAAAGATTCTTTAACCTGAACAGATTCTAGATTTGAGATAATTTCGTACCAAATACCTCTCTAAATGTCTGACAAAAAGCTGTTGTTTTCAGAGCCATATTATACGGATTGGCTGAGGATTTGTTAGCCAACTTTGGGCTATCAGGAAAGGAATGTCTCCTGAGAGCAATTTGTGAAATACAAACTCATCCACTAACAAACTTTGGTTTTATTGGAGAAATCATGAAGCTATTCTTTACGTAAGTATTCAACAAGCAAATTACTTTAGTATATGATCCGATGAACCGATGACAAAACTGGCTCTGGTCTCGTATAATCGATCTTTGAAGAGATCAGTATTAGTAAACCCTGATTCTCGCCATGTCTACTTAACTGATACATTGATTACAAACGACCAAGAAACCTATAAAATAAGATAGAGAATTATCTCGGATACAGGTTATTAATTAATTATAACCCAATACGTCCATTCAAGTTCTTGTACTTCAAGTTGACCGCTGTTATAGAAAAGATATACAATATGATATATTTTAAATATTTCAGGCCAAGTAAGTCGCCGTACGCGAGTCTCATGGACGAATACGTAGCGGCTCAGAAGGCCGGCGAGGCGGGAGGCGAGTGTTGGCCCTACTACAGGCTATGTCCCAAGAGTATATTCCAATCTTCCAACAAGTACTCGTAAGTTATTATTTATTAGTTAATTTATTTATCAAGGACAACAAAAATTACAGCTACTGTTCCTATTAGATTAGTTATTTTTCTTTCAATTCTTTCAATCTATAGTTAAGTTACAAAGCAATAAGTTACCCTCAGCTACATTTCTTCAACATATTTTTTCCGGTATGGTCCGATCCGGAGTAGTCGTAGAAAATCTTGTGAGATAGCTTACGCACTACATCCGATTTCCATCATCCTATTTTTCATACTAATAGTTCGCGCCCTATATATAGATAAAAAGTATAGAATTTCAAGAGCAGAATACTTTTACAGGCAAGACGCAGAAGACATCCACAGGCGGCAAGAGCTCGATAACATTGACGAGAACAAAATAGAAGGTGTACAGGCAATGTAGAATTGTAGACCAATTTAGTGACGTCATAGGTTCGTGAGGACCAACCAATCCCAAATGTAGTGGTAGTTAGTTCCGACCAAAGCTGTTGTTATTAGACAAGTACTCAAATTTATTTATTTTTTACACCTAAGTGCCATTCTTTAAATAATTTAAGTTCATTATTTTCGAATTCTTTCGAAAAGTTTTTAGTTAAATTCTCATTTATTCTTAACCTATTTTTAATGTTATTTTGTCTTTGTTGTCACTGTTTTTATTAAGTTAAGGAACACGTGAGTCTTACGTAGCTAGTGATTTTGTAAATTATATTTTAGTTGTTGTTAAGTAATTTAATATATTTTATTAATCAACATTTGTGTTTGAATTATATTTATCAATGTAAGCACTGTAGCCTTTTAAATAAATCAGTTTACGAAAGGTTATAAAAAGTTAGTGGTAACAACAGAAAGATGCTTCAAATAAACGGGAAAATTACTTAGAAGCTCAGTTACGCGATTGCTGCAAACAAAGCATCACACAAAAGCTCTCTATCAAAAGAATCAAAAAGGTTCCATGTTTTAAAAATAAACATGAAAAGACTTCGATACAGGTGAGAGAGACAAAGAATTCAACGATACCTAGCCCGTGACTACACGAACAAATAAAAATACCGATAGGGCACGTGCGAACCGTCACAACCCTATAAAAGCTACCCTAAAAGCTCCGACAGGGGGCGTGGAAACAAAACGTTACGCGGCCCGATCATTTTCTATTTTTGGACCAAAATCCTGCTATGATTAAGGTAAGATCGACCACTGGACGTGAACAACCCTTGTGTGTGTTTATAAAACGTGTTTGTGTGTATTGTGTACGTATATATTACACGTTTCAGGCGCAATATGTAATGTTCGCGTTAGTACTTATGTTGAGTGCAATGCTCGAGACTGCCTCGATTAGCAAGCGAAGCTACTCGGATCAATCCGTCAGGGGATATATCACAGAGGTATGGTACTAATCTAGATTATATAACGTTATCTAGATGATGATATAAGAGCACTAATTGAACCTAAATCAATCAAATCTGTTGTAGAGAACATGCTGGTGGAACGAAGTGTGTAAAGAAGAATTTCAAATACTGTTTCGGTGTAAATGTCCATCATGGTCGTATTGCCGTAGCCCAGGCAGGTATTACAACGCAGTATGCTCCATGACAGAGACTGGCTACATCTGGGACCAGCCCAACTCCGAATGGCGCGGACAATAGCAACCATAAATAAATGACAAAGAAAAACACCCCACAATATTATTGTAACTTAACATTCTAGCTTGTCACTGTAGATGATAAGTCTCTACAAAAATCTGCAAATGTGCCAAATTCTTACAACGATTCTAATTTGAGACTGATTCAGTATAAAATGAAATCAAATTTCGTCTTCTATTTTCATATTTAGCCTAAGATTTATGCACCTCTATTCGGTTGTTTCATTACGTTTTAAAGAAGTCGTGTCGAAATGTCGAAATCGATTCGTTTTAATGTTGAGCAATTTTGTTGAATACACTTGTTAGAGTTATGTGAAAAATAAATCTACATTTATTCGAGGTTGATGGATTTTATTTGTTTCCTTAACGATGACCTTGAGAATATGTGAGGGAAGCCATTGCTGAATCACGCATGCGCCATGTCGTGTCGGACAGCCAGTAATCAATAGTGGGTGTACTGAGCCTGACAATAGCAGACCACAACAAATATCTTAGTTCGACAAAATGCTGTCGTTCCTGTTACTAGTTTTCGCTTTCAATGGAATTCATTGTGAACCAGAAACAGTGCGGGAGAATTTCGATTACTTCAGTTATGGAGGCAACGAAGACATCCTTAAGAATTTGGATCTGCATCCGGTACGTGGCGTTCGTGAATATTATATGTGTACTCAGTTCAAGATGATGTAATAGAATTTGAACATTATTTTCTTAAACACATTAAGAATCTCAATAAATAGCTTTAATTTTTTTACAGGCAAAAGATGAAATTGTTCTTAGACCTCAAGAAGTTAAAGATTGGCCGCAGCAGTCCCTAAATGTAGGACAAATAACTGCTGTGTCCATCAACTCTCTTGGACAACCTGTGATATTCCACAGAGCTGAACGAGTATGGGAAGAAAGGTAAGTAAAGCAACCTAAGGATCTTCCTTAAGTGTAGCAATCAATCTTGTCAACTCAAATGTCTTGAAATAACGTTTCTTTCAAACGATCTTTTTATTTATACCCTTTTGAATTCTCACCAAGATTTCTTTAATTTTTAGCGCTTTTAACGAGTCTAACGTGTACCAGAACTTGGACAAAGGCCCGATTATTGAAGACACAATTCTAGTACTGGATCCTCACACAGGATCTGTGCTGCACAGTTGGGGAGCGTATGCATTTTATATGCCACATGGACTTACTGTGGACCATCATGACAACGTTTGGGTGACTGACGTCGCTAAACATCAAGTTTTTAAGGTGAGAACGTCTCAAAAAGTTTTTATGTCTAAGTTCCTCAGTACAAGCTAACAATCCAAAACTGAAATCCAGTAACGAAAAGTAAAGGTCAAACATGTGGAGTTGAGTGCGTGATTATTTTATTGATTTCATAAACTGGCCATTGAAGCTACTTGAAATTCGACAGAGAGCTATTAAACATTTTGGGAAATAATCTTTAACATTCTGTTTACAGTACATTCCAAATAACCACAAATACCCAACTTTAACCATCGGAGAGCCTTTCACTGCAGGGTATCCGTCCAGACGTCGCGTTCTGTTATGCATGCCTACCTCAGTGGCCGTAGCGACCACGGCAGAAATATTCGTAGCAGACGGGTATTGCAACAACCAAATACTGAAATTCAACGCTGCTGGCAAACTTTTATTGACCATCCCTACTTCGGATAGCCTGACCTTGAACCTGCCGCACAGCGTAGCCTTGCTGGAACATTTAGATGTAGTTTGCGTGGCCGATAGGGAAAACATGAGAATTGTATGCCCCAAGGCTGGGTTGAAGAGCTACATGAAAATTTTCGAGCCAGCTTTGGTGGTTGAAGACCCTACCTTGGGCAGAGTGTTTGCGGTGGCAACTCATGGTGATACGATCTATGCTGTCAATGGACCAACGTCTCAGAATATTGCTGTTAGGGGTTTCACTGTAAATGCTGTTAATGGAAACATTTTGGATACTTGGGAACCAAGTACCGTGAGTATGAATCTCAGATAATAATTTTGTATGGGCAATTGTGACTGTGCTTTTATTTTTACAAATACATTTGAATATCTATGATTGCTGGTCGTTTTAAATATGCAGCAGGGTGAAGTTTATTTAATTTGTCTATTAACCAATTGCAATATTAAGACTGATAAATGTAATTTGCCCGTAGGGATTTCGTCAACAGCGTATCAGTTTAATCTAAACGATAGCTAGACTGATTAGAATATCTACAGATTTAAAGATAATAACAAAAATGTTCTTTTTTCAGGGCTTTACAAATCCTCATTCTGTGGCAGTTACTCGAAACGGCTCACACCTATACGTCACAGAAATTGGCCCCAACAAGATCTGGAAGTTCGAGCTGACTGACGTATACGACAAAAAGTAGACCGGTATATTAGAATAAATGCATATAGAGCTATATTTATTACTTCAAAGTATAATAGCGAAACGCTTGAGGCGAATCAAATTCGCCAAATTATAAGGATGTCGACCAGGAATGTATTTGATTGTACTTAATAATAGTGGAAGCTCAAGATGTTTATAGATGTATAATACAAATGGCATATTTACCAACGAAGTCAGGTAGTTCTAGTCATACGTGTTCTTTGATGCTTCAATAGTTCTATTGTACCGTGTTTTTATAGAGAGAAATAAGCTTTATCCTACTTAAATAATGGCTGCTGCGGCATTTATTACAAATTTAGTTTATTTAAATCGATAATTTAATGTTCCCTGTAGGCTAACTAGTTTAACAAGACGGCATACAAGTGAAAATACGACGTATGTTCTTTAATGAAACCTTGTAAGTATTGAGACAATTTCAAGTTTATTATTTGATTGCGAAACGCGTATTTTTTTCTTATATGGGAGAGAGTGGTTATATTTAATTTCGATGCAATTTTTTCACTAACATTTTTTGCAGAACAATGTTTAATTTGGGACAAGATTGCGTTGTGTGAATGTCAATGATTTTTTTCATTTTTTTCATTTGCAGCAGTCACTCTTTCACGCAAATATATAATAATATACTAGTAGTGTACAAACAAATACTTGAATATTTAATGTTCCTGCCATATTGGCGATATGTAACAACAAATAAATATATTATATTAATAGTATTGTAAATGAATTGTTTAATATTGGAACCACAGGTTCAATAAAACACGCACAGATAACTAAATAAAAAAGCCTAATGATTTCAGTAGTAACTGGCACTTAGCAGTATTTCGTAAATTTGACATTTTCTTATTGTTAAAAAATCGGCTTCAAATCTTGTTTCACAGTATTTTGAATTAAATTATCTTAAAATATCGAATACGGACCAAATTGGCATTTTTCTTAAAGATAGTAAAAATAAAATTGAATGTTTTGATGACAAAAATATGAAAATTTTATTTAAAATAAAATGTAATTAGGTACTTAGTACATTATAAATAGACAAAGAAAGTATTACAGTAGTGAGTTGTTTATTTTATATCCAGAAATACGAATAAATACTCCACAACTATAGGAATGACAAAATATACAAGAATATCTTAAATAAATATGTACATAAACTTAGAAATCTACACTATATAATGACTTTCATACACCTTCCGCTTCTCCTGTATCTCCGAGTATTCAATACATACCTTACAATTCAAATTTTCTTTTTTTCATAACCTTCATGAAGAGCACCATATCTGTGAAAAAAGAAAAAATATTAGAAAAATCACCAAATTACATCGTTTTGATTTCATGATTACATAAGGAAAAAGGGGAATTCTATTGCACATTCACAACGCCCCATTTATTTGCACTAAACTTAAGGTCAATTTCATAGAAAGATAAATCTCTCTCAGTACTAGATAGATCTATTTGCCCCAAAAAATATAACCTGACGGAATATATAAATGACACAAATCTGATTCTTATCAGAGTCCGGTCATCTCAATTGATAAGAGATTCTGTCCAAATCGCATATCGATTATTTATTATGACGAATAAGAATCAGATGTAAAGCCATTGAGTTAAGAAGTGAATAGAAGAACAGTTACTTAGGGCGTTTTTGAGACCAACCTTTTGCAAGCGACAGAGAACGCATAATGCACTTATGAGCACGAGAGACTGATTTTACCCCAGTAGTGTCCTCACTAGGAACCAGAGTACTATAGGTGAATCTAGTGTTCACCTGTCGATATCATGCCTTATTATAAACACCCTTCTGGGTATTCCATTTAACAAAAAATCCTTAAGGAATGTTGCTCTATAAATAATGTGCTCTTTGCAGTGCCAAGCAGTCTTACACTATAGTTTAAAGGTATCGTAACTAAGCCATTTAAATGAAAAAAAAACCTTAAGCTTGCAGTTGGAAGCAAGCACCAGCGTTAACACCCGATGTATGTTTACATATTTTCATACAAAAGTCAACAAGTTTTCATACAAGTTAGGTCCCATGGGATAGGGGATGAGCCTATCGCCATTATTTTCATAATTAAAAAATAACTTACTTATAAATATAACCATGACCACAGCAAGCATGATCCACAGCCAGCATTTCCAAGCGCTTCGACTGTGCTCTTGTAACCTTTCTGATTCTACCTTCAGTGATGATAGGTTTCTGTCTGTGAGATCTGAAGAGTTTTTCAATGCCTGAAATATTAAACAATTTATTATAATGTATTCACATTCAGTATTATATTATTATTACATCTAAGTCAATCGAAGGACGAACAGCGCAGTGGTGCGCTTATATTCGTACTTTTTAAAATCAAATGCATCAATCAAGGTCAATTAATTTATATGGGGCCGTTCAAATATTACGTAAGCAGAATAATTACAATTATTTACCCCCCCATCCCCATTGTCAGCAAAAGTAAGCAAAGCTTTTACCCCCTCCCCCCATGCTTACGTAAACATTTTCGAAGTTTCGATTTCGAATCAACGGTAACACAAATGTTAAGTTGCTTTGCTATGCTTACAACACGTACGTCTACTCGCTATAGTATCCAAACAAAACAATACACTGACGAGAAGAAATTTAGACAAGTGAACAGCGCGCGGTAATTCCCCGAATCGGTTCTAAAGCTAGTGCCTAAACGTATGCGTGCGGGAATCCCCAAAAATGCGTTTCGTTTTCAAGCATAGACAATGTGAGAGTTGCCATTCGTGTAAAAAAGTCAATAACTACTGATGACGTAATCATCATAGACTCCCCTACCCCCCATGTCATCCAATATAAGCAAAACAAAGACCCCCCACCCCCCCATAGTGCTTACGTAATACTTGAATGGCCCCTATGTAATAATATAACACCCTAACATATAGAAAGTATAGACAGAGACTACTATAATGTGAAAGACAACACTTGTATCCCATTCCTTAAAGCCTAGCGCCATCTACTGGGCACAACATATTCCTAACGTGAAAACAATAATCTAACAATGTCACTAGACTAACAAGGCAGTAAGAAAGCTTTTATTTAAAAGCTTTTCCATGTCATGGAAAAAATAGCTTCAAGCAATAAGACCTCTATTCATTATTATTATTATTATATATGAAGCACACTAGCAGCTAATAAGCTGATGCGTGTGAGTCTTGTGATTTGCAGAATTTGTTCAGTCTATTTTTGAATGTATTCACTGTGGGTGCCATAACAACGTTTTCTAGTAGTCTGTTCCATTTCATGGCAACTCTATTTGGTAGAAAGTGTTTCAAAGGATTTAGTTTTGATAGTGTCTGACAAATTCTTAAAGAATGGTCTCGTAAGTGTTTGTTTTGGTTTCTTACATAAATGTCTTTAATTGTATTAACATCATAGTAGCTGTTTAATATTTTATAGGTTTCAATCAAACTTCCTCTCAGTCTGCGGTTTTCAAGAGATGTAAGGTCAAGGTCTGTAAGGCGTTCATCATAAGTCTTGTTTTTCAATACTGCTACCATTTTAGTTGCTCTTCTCTGGACATTTTCAAGGAGTGCCACATCTTTCTTAAAGTAAGGATCCCATATGACATATGCATACTCCAGCATTGGTCTTATGTATGTTTTATAGAGTTTCAAAAATGTTTTTGACATGCAAGCAGTAAGTGTTTGTTATTTTAAAGTGTCTTTTTTTTGTATTAAAAGATTTCATTTTCAACTATATTATTATATATGAAATACTAACCTCAGTATCTCCTTTAATAATAGTGCTGGCAATCTGCGATTGTTCCTTCAGACTTTTGGTGAGCATGACCATGTTTTCCGCCACCTTTTCTTGCATATTTTGGTGGTATTTGAGCAGAGAGTCAATGTCTTCCTGACTGCTACTGTTGCTTGTGAAGTTAACTGCCTTTATTATGTTGCGCTTCCTTAAAGCGTCATCTTTATCATCTGCAATTTAAAAAATGACATGAAATTAAATTAAATAAAATAAGTTGATTTGTCTGAATATGGGTATACATTATGCGTGCAAGCCATATTCTACCATTATTTGGCGTACACATTTTTAATTTATAATTTATTTGATGTACATGCTGACAGTAAGTAGTGCATTGTGGTAATAAAAATGGATACCATGAAATCTAAACCATTTGGGTCCGTTCAAGCAGACTGGGTTGGAGTGTTTGTATGAGTCTTGGTTCATTGAAGTAAGTGGGATTTTACACCAACAAATAACATCAATTGTGAGTGTGCATTCCCTACACAAAATATGGCTCACCTGCTATCATGCCTATTGTCTCCTGCCATGTGTTTGTGTCAAGATCTAATGCAAGCAACTAAAAAAGGAGTGGATGTTGCTGTTTTTTGGGTGAAAACTGTATAACATAAAAAGCCATTGACACAAAAGAAGATGAAGTAAGGTTGACACTGAGACACATTTTAGCATTCATAGCATTCTCTTTTAAATGATAAGTCGAAAGGTTCAAATCAACCTTACTCCAGCGCCAAACTCATTTTAAACATAAAATATTCATTGTTCTCTGAGCCAGCATTTGTGAAAGAATTTATAAGGTAGATAACTATTTTGAGCATGAGCTCAGTAGCAGCAAATTGATCATAATGAGAATGTTTAGTAAGTTATAACCTACAAGATACTAACCAAGTCCAAAGAGTTCAGATCTCAGCTCCCCTCCATACTTGACAACCGTCTTTTGATGTATTTCCTGTGCTGAGGCATCAGCTGACATCGTAGCTGCTCCATGGGATAGCAGCTGTACTGCCTCCAACTGAAATTATTTATGTTATTTTAAATACATATTATGGTATCCTATCGGTTAACATTATTTATGCAGCTATACTATGATGGAATACAGAATTTCAACCTAGACACCTAAGAATGCCTCTAATCTGTTTCTACTAATTATGATTTTTGAAGCATCCTTATTGATTTATTATTCTGTAAATAAATGTTTATTTAAACCTACTTTTTCAATAGGACTGTTCAATGTAGCTGTTTGAACAACACCCTTTAGAAAAGCTGCTCTCTTTGTATACTCTGCTAACACATCCTTGGCAGGCTTGCTGAAAACAAATATAAATATGTTAGAATAATATAGTATTCAAAGATAGGAAACATCATAACATAACATCACACCTATATTAACCAGAAGGGTGTGTCTGAGGTGTTCAACTCCCACATTTCACCTTTTATGTTAAGGTCTCATGGGATATGGGGTGAGCCTATCGCCATCTACTAAGCACAATTCCAACTCTGTGCTGCTATTGTGAATTGCCCAACCGAAAGTACACAAATAACACTTAGCCTGACCCGGGAATAGAACCCCAGACCTTGCAGTATCGGATGCATATGCTTACCGGTAGACAATTAAAGCAGTTTATAAATATGATAGAATAATTTTGTATTCAAAGATAGAACAAGAAACAATTTTAAATTAATTTATTATAGAATGATTGAAATTTGTGTCATTTTAGAATAAAATTAAATAAAAATACTGATGTGAAAAGACACAAAATTTATTGTTCAACAAAAACACATAAACAACATCTCTTTTAGATAAACTTGATGCAGGTTAACAATATACAGTAACTGTGCTAAAAATCCATGTAATATCAAATATTTTCCGTCAGTTATCTACGGTGGAAACCAAAAATAACAAGCAAAACAGAAACTTACTCAGGTCCAGTCTTGAGTTCTGTTATCATTTCGCTCAAAGATTCCACATACTGCTTCAGTCTCCAATTGCTGTCTATGGACTCCTGCTTAGCTATCAGCTCACACTTGTTCAACAGCTGCCGAACATTCATCTCTAAACGCGATTTCTTCGGCACAGTTACCGTTGAAAGTTTTGGCCGTTCTATGGCCATTTTTTGTGGTGGTGGATTCAGTTTTAGTAATTTAAATTAATTATTTGAATATAAAGAACTTCGGCACTTATTGCTTGCCACTGTTTTAGAGATTTATTAGGCAAAATAAATGTTTTAATGTTTTTAATTTATTTTAGTTTCGATCTTTTCTCCTGTCAAAAACGAGTAGTGCAGCCATTGACAGATTTTTGTATTAATATGCATGTTAATCGATTACTGATTTATTTAATCGAGTAGATTGTTTTTGTTAATTGAGCGTTTTTCAAAAAAATTGACCCATGTGCAATCGTCATGTCCAAGGATTACAAACTTCAGTAATTACATTTTTACATTTGTTAATGCCACATGTGCTATGTCAAAAGATAAAATATTGAAATAGAAGTATATTCTAATACATAAATATATTGAAAATGTACAGAATTTTAATAATTTAAGCAAATGTGACGTGGGACCCCCTATTTTTACGATGTCCCATGCATTTGATGCATTGCATACCTTGCTAGCTTTGAATTGGTCTACCATAAAATGTATTCGTCAAAATCGTCGAAAAAATATTTTATTTATTTTTATAGGTATTTGTTAACATATTAATTAACAGTTTTAATTCGACTTTAGAACAAAATTATACAGATATTTTAATTTTAAACTTGTCCACGGATTCCCGGTATACCGGAATTCCCATTACGTAACGGTAATTTTTAACACTTTACGAAAAAAAATACTAAATTACAGAGCATTTTCTTGGTCTAGCAACCCTTTTTTGACAGTTTCAAATCATTTTCGGTGCCAGTTTAAGTACCTACGGTTGTTGAAATTGTTACTTTCTGTTGCGACGTGACCTCGGACCAAAATTGTGTTCCCGTAAGTACTGTACTTTTTATATGTTAAAATGTTATTTCGAAATGAAAACTTCTTATTTTCCATTGCACGAAGTATTTTAAGAATACTTTAGACAACAAGATTTAACGAATGTTAAGTTTTAAATAAGTTTTGTTGTTAATAAATGTGATTTCGTTACGTCATGTTCATAACGTTATATAGTACATTGCTTTCGAAATTGATCTTCCGGTTGCGTAACGGGCCATTTTCTTGAAAAGCGCTCAATTACTACTATTTGCGCAGGTTATCTTTTTTATCTAAGACTTAGCTTAGAAAACGTTATCCTCTTAGTATTTTTTGTTATGTAGTTGTTCGAACGTTTAACGAAGTTCAAGACTTTTATCATTTTTTTTTTTCAAATATAACTTTTTCAATCTGTTTACTTAAGTTATCATCGAGTAATGTTACTTCATGTGAAAAAAATGGACTATTTTTCCAGGCTAAATATATCTTCAAATAATATGTTGGAAACTTTGATGAATAATAGAAAAAGATTCGTTGTCACCTACAAATTCAAACAAAATTCTGTCCGTACACTTGCATGTTAATAAACGGAGAACAATGTTTTTAAGCCGTTTAAAGAACAAAGTATTTACTACTGTAGCACCTAAAAAATAAAATCGTAATCCCTGTAACAATAACTTGCACTTACGATCTTTCGTAATAAAAAACTAGCAAAGAAACAAAACACGGAAAATCATAATTCGAATTTCGAATTGTATCGTTTCTGGGAACTTCTTTGCATTTGGCTACAGGAGGAATGGAGTCGCATTTAATTTTAAATGTAAGAATTTAGGTACCATTTTAGAACTTTACTTTCTTGGTTAAGATTAGTTTTTAGTGGTTATTGTTTAGGTATTTACTTATATTTTATTTACATATTTAACTATTATTTTCAGTTTTTACGTTTTTTTTTTACTACGCCCACAGCGAACGAACGTGTAGTCCACCTGATGGTAAGTGGAGTACAGCCCATGGACATCAACAATCCACAAAAACAGATTATAGATGCGTCGCTGCAGCTGAGGACTACGGTGGTATGCCTCATGTGCCAGTAATTTCAGGGCCTGATCTCACCACCAAACCGGAACACAGTAATGGAAGCACTACTATTTGGCGGCAGGTTAAAGGTGAGACGGTGGTGCTGCCGCCCTCGAGCTCATTCACAAGAGCTCTACCACCTGTAAATTTTACGTGTTGCATTAATGTTTGTGTTGCCCAGGTGGTCGTCGTTACATATTGATATAAATAAAAATATCACGCGTTCTTTATGATGATAACACGACTGCAATTAATAATACTTACACTTGTCGAATTCGCACAGTGAGGGTTATGTAGACAAAAACAAAACGATAAAGTTTTAAAACTCAAAAACTTTATTATTCTCATTTAAGTAACATAGTTAACGTTTAAAATTGACAAAAGTACACAATATAAACAAAATGAAAATATATGAAATAGAATATATATATAATAAAATATAATAATAATAATATATAATATAATAAGGTTGGTTAAAATGCGTCATCTCTCGACAGTAATGAGTTGATCTTAATTCAAACGTACTGTATGCGATTATGTGAATAAGTAACGCATAGATGGCGCTAAAACCAAGTAATGGTTCGTCTAGCTTCGGCTGGCACAAAAGAGTTGAGAAATTTCGAGTCCGGCAGCATGCGAATCCATAGCTGAATTGGCAAAGCACTTGGGGCGTATACCCAAGAGGTGCAGGTTCGAGTCCTGCTGGATTCTTAATTTTTCAACTTTAATATTACATAAAAAAAAAAAAAAAAATGCATAGCAAAGGTAAAATTTGCTTTAAATATTACAAGTATTGATAAAAATGCGTCATCTCTCGACAGTAATGAGTTGATCTTAATTCAAACGTACTGTATGCGATTATGTGAATAAGTAACGCATAGATGGCGCTAAAACCAAGTAATGGTTCGTCTAGCTTCGGCTGGCACAAAAGAGTTGAGAAATTTCGAGTCCGGCAGCATGCGAATCCATAGCTGAATTGGCAAAGCACTTGGGGCGTATACCCAAGAGGTGCAGGTTCGAGTCCTGCTGGATTCTTAATTTTTCAACTTTAATATTACATAAAAAAAAAAAAAAAATGCATAGCAAAGGTAAAATTTGCTTTAAATATTACAAGTATTGATAAAAATGCGTCATCTCTCGACAGTAATGAGTTGATCTTAATTCAAACGTACTGTATGCGATTATGTGAATAAGTAACGCATAGATGGCGCTAAAACCAAGTAATGGTTCGTCTAGCTTCGGCTGGCACAAAAGAGTTGAGAAATTTCGAGTCCGGCAGCATGCGAATCCATAGCTGAATTGGCAAAGCACTTGGGGCGTATACCCAAGAGGTGCAGGTTCGAGTCCTGCTGGATTCTTAATTTTTCAACTTTAATATTACATAAAAATAAATGCATAGCAAAGGTAAAATTTGCTTTAAATATTACAAGTATAATAAGGTTGTCTATGGTCAATAAGGTTGTCTTTCTTGGTATAACGTTAGACTCTAAATTACAATGGGGCCCACATATAGAAACGTTGTCTGGTAGACTCAGCTCAGCAGCTTACGCCGTAAAAACAATTCGTCAACTGACCGATGTTGACACTGCGCGTTTAGTTTATTTTAGCTATTTTCACAGTATAATGTCATATGGTTTATTGCTTTGGGGTAGTGCCGCGGATATAGATTCAATATTTGTGCTCCAGAAACGAGCTATTCGAGCTATCTATATGATGAGTCCCAAGGAGACACTAAGAAATAAATTTAAAGAGATACATATTATGACGTTACATTCTCAATACATTTACGAAAATTTAATGTACGTTCACAAAAACCAAACGAAATTTAAGAAAAATAGTGATCTCCATAAATTAAATCTAAGGAACAAAAACAAACTCGCTGTGCCCACTACTAGGCTCCATAAAATCTCTAACTCGTTTCCAGGTCAATGTATACGCTTTTACAATAAACTTCCTTTAGACGCAATAGAATTATCAATAGGTAAATTTAAAAAATATGTTAAATCTAAATTATGTCAAAAAGCTTACTATAGTATTTCAGACTACATAAATGATAATAGTATTTGGAAATGAATTGCTCTTCTTATGTGATTTTTTTTATGTACTTTTATATTGTTATATTTTTCATTTTAAAAGATGGTGCACATGAGTTTCTCACCAGCTCTTCTCATAATGCAATACCCATCGGAGCTGGTACTTGGATTGATTTTAATTCGATTCCAAACAGTTTGATTAAAATTAATCTGAGCCCCGGTTATTCAAATCATTGTAATTAGTATAATTTAGTATTATTTATTATTTACTTTTATATCATTTTTTGTAATGTTTTGACGTGTTCAAACGCCTCCTGGGGCCTATGAAAATAAATGATTTGAATTTGAATTTGAATTTGAATTTAATATAAAATATAAACGAAATCCACGCGAACGAAGTCGCGGGCAAATGCCGAAAATATTAAATAAACATAACTAATATCAAGTTCAAAGTCTACTCCATGCATCTCTACTGTTCTGTTACACATTATGTTTGTGCTAGTATTAGCTATATTGGCCAAACATTACCAAGTCATGATCGTGATCGTTAAAATCATTATTATTTATTAGTTTTCAGGTTTAAATTATTAACTAATTCTACATTTACTTACCAAAAATAGGATACTCCGTCCAAAAACTTCTTCTTTCGTTCATTATTTTTACAATATCTAAGCACGCATTGCGGCATCGTGAGACGTCTTTGCGTTGGCTGTGATTGGCCCAATATATTAGTATACTCTTTGGATTGGCCCGAACTAAACAAAATATCCATCCGCATCTGGAGTGAGCGTATATTTGTCAGGAGGTTTTTAGTGCCGCGACCGCTTATCTTGTTGTATTATTTATCAAAGGTTGGAAAGAAACAATAAAATTTTAAGACGTCATATCACCGAAAGCACTAAGATAATATTATGTTATGTTTCTATTGAGGAGAGGGGAGAGGGGGCATGATACCGTACGTTTGCGTCCAGTGCCTTTTCAATAAAATTGAAATTTGTGAGTGTAGCATCGATTTAAAATTAATTTATTCCAATTAATTATTAACGCAGAGACAATATCAAGATGTAACGTAAAGAAAATTTAAAATTTTAGATTTTACTTTTGCAACAATTAGACTGTCAAATTTCATAGAAAATTTTCCCCGCACCGGATAAAATCTTTCAAAATTCATACATTTTTAACTTTGACGTGAATTTTATCAGGAACCAGATTGTGACGTTTGGAGGTTGACAGCTATTATTTTAATGCAAAGAAATAATAACTTTTTATACCACTAGATGGCGTAAATTGGACAGAAGACAGAACCAAGGGATAAAGAGGAAAAGAAGGATTTATTAGAATATTAGTAAAATAAATATCGACGTAATGTCGTCAGTGCAATTCAGCTCGCCTTAAAACGGAGCATCTTTATGCTTAACTGACTACAGAAATCCATAGCAAGCAAATTTTTTTTTTTTTTATTTCTCTGGATTGCGATTAAAATACTCGCTAAATTACGTATTGTTATTAGAGCATAACCATAACGTTAAAAGCTAGCATATTTAACGTCAAATCTTTTACTAGATACTCTGAGACTAGAATCAATTAGAATTGATTCTTTGTCATCACTATGATACACTTCAAACATAATTATGAATATTGCTATTTCTTTTACACTTTAACAATTTTATTGTTGTATGAAGAGATACGAAGTGTGATAGAAAATTTTAAAAAATATAAACTGGTAATTACGGAACGCAACTATTAGAGTGTTGCCAGTTAAGAAGATTTTACCAAAACAACTGTGGAAATGAGGTTATAGAAGCAATTACTTTGAAACAACAAATTCGACACAAACTATAACATTAAATCGACCGTATTATTGATCCTAAGTTATTTTAAATCTCCTTATTAACGGAGTACGAAAAGCTTAAAAGTAAATATTAATGTTTCATGTGAGAGGTAATTACAAATATCTATGGGCAGCACTTAACTGTCAAATTTGTCACTGTCATCTTCGGCTAATCCCGTCCGGCAAACTTGCATTTCATCCTAATATCAGCAAATATTATAATTAACGGCATTCATTGAGTGATATTTACAAAAAATAGTATTAACTATCACCTATAATGGTAAGTTAAGATTTGGTTTATTGAAATGTTAATATAAGTAACTCAAACTTAGGTTAGCAATCTTGCTTGGTCATTCAGATTCATAACAATTTCCAACATCTTTACAGGCGCGTCGTTATGATACACGTACGACCATTTTCTCGCCGGAAGGTAATTATTTCTATTTACTTAAATACTAACATGCTTACATAGTCCAGACAAGTAATTTCTACTTTTTTTTTAGGCCGACTGTACCAAGTCGAATATGCTATGGAAGCTATCAGTCATGCCGGTACCTGCCTTGGCATTTTGGCTCAGGATGGAATCTTATTAGCTGCTGAGCGCAGGAACACGAACAAACTCCTTGATGAAGTATTTTTTTCTGAAAAGATCTACAAGCTGAATGATGACATGGTTTGTTCTGTGGCTGGTATCACTTCAGACGCTAACGTGTTAACGAATGAACTAAGACTGATAGCTCAGAGATATCTGCTTCAGTATGGTGAATCTATCCCTTGTGAACAGCTTGTATCTTGGTTGTGTGACGTCAAGCAAGCTTATACACAGTATGGAGGTAAGATGATCATAATGAATCCTTTTGTCATTAAGCTCATTCTTTAGATTCCTTAGTTTGAAGATATTAACAGTAGCTAATGTCTTTTAACTAGCTTGCTTGATTTTCTAGGTTTATAGTTGATGTTGTTAGCCGGTAGATATATAAATTTTTTATGTTCATCAATATCTATTGCAATACATGGAGCGCATCTGTGAAGGATTTGGGACTACACATAGATTCCAAGTTAGACTGGCAAACACAAATCACGAATGTTGGCCAAAGAGTGACCGGGATCCTTCGTGCTGTGTATCGCTTGAAATATTTCTTACTGTGTAGGACCAAAGCAATGCTTGTACAAACTCTGGTGCTTCCCATAATAGACTATGGTGACGTATGTTGTTTCGACCTGAATGCAGACCTCCTCAACAAATTAGACCGTCTTTTTAATAACTGCATTCGATTTATTTTTAACCTCCGGAAATATGATCATGTGTCTAGCTTTCGTCAGGAACTAAAATGGTTACCCATTCGCCAGCGCCGTAATTTACGTGCATTAACTACTGTCTTTTCTATCCTCAACTCTCCTTCGCCACCATCTTATTTAACTCCTTATTTCCAGTATCTCTGTTCCAACCATGATCTTAACCTTCGCTCCTCTAATAATCTTCTCCTTTTGTGCCCCTCGCATACCTCTGGTTTCGTTAATTCATCTTTCATCGTTCAGTCAGTCCATCTTTGGAATTCGCTCCCCTTAGAAATCAGGATGTCCACCAACCGTTATGTGTTTAAAACTAAAGTGCGTGATCACCTCTTTAATGAATTGGCAAAGTTAACTCAAACATAGTTAAAACAACGTCTTTATAATATATATATATTTATATATTTATAATATTTATAAATATTTAGGTATGATTGTATTTGTGTATATTAGAATCGTGTATTTATAGATCTATATATTATTTAAATATTCTAAATAGTTTATGTTATGTATTTTGTATTGCAATATGATTTTAATGTAGTAGATTGAATTATTTTAATGGTTCTAGTTTCCAACCAACTCTCAGCTCTTGCACCTACCACTTGTCGTCTCTGCATCACCTAAAGGTTGACTGGTAGATAATGCCTACGGCATTAAGTCCGCCCATGTACCAATTTTTGTGCATAAAGTTTTTAAATAAAATAAATAAATACAAGTGCTTAGTTAATACTAGTTAAACCAACAAGTAAAAGTTATCAATTCTACTATAGTTTAGGTTTGGAATGTCAACTTAAGCTTATAATAATAAATCATATTTTTGAGTAAATAATTCAATGTAATTGTAACGGTATGAACAATAAATATACAGGGTTATTGGGTAAGTCGACCTAGATCCGTTAAGAGGTGGTAGTTCCCATCATTTCTGACTGATCTGACTATGAAACACCCCACCCTAAACCTAACCGTTTTCGAGATATTGGACTTAGAAGGTTTTTTTAAAAAATATCCCGATTTCTTAACTATAGCCTATTTTTTTTGTATCCTATGCCTTTTATTTTTTTTTAATTCTGATTTTTGTGTGCCAGATAAGTTTGTTTATAATTCTCAACCCAAAAAGTGCAAGTATCTGAACCAATGGGATCGTAGTAGACGATTGATACCGTAAAAAAGTAATTAATTTGAAAAAAAAAATTGTTTCTTTTAGTAATATTTAAAAAAAAATCTATGGCGTTAGTTCTGCAGATATTTTAAATAATATCTACGTTCCATTAGCTATCCAACAAGGTATCACAAGCTAGGGTCTTATCACAATTCATAGAAAAAAAATCGATAAAAGGCTCCCAGGTAGTAAAAAAAAACAATGGTACTTAAGATTAAACTTCTCTTTTGGGCCAGGAAACGAAATAAAACAATACAAATAATTATTAAACAACATTTATTTAAATTTATAAATCTTGTTCTACATGGCCGCCTCTGTTTCGCACACACACTCTCATTCGGTGTCTTAGTCCGCTTTTAACTACTACAGTCGTTAAGTCTCTTCGAATTTCGTCAGCAGCCTCAATAATCTTCTGTCTTAATATGTCAATAGTTTCAATTGGATTATTCTCATTGTAGACTAATGTCTTCATGTGTCCCCACACATAAAAATCCATGGGAGTCAGGTCAGGACTTCTTGCTGGCCACGGTATGGGTCCACCTCTTCCGATCCACCTATTAGGATACTCGTTGTCTAGCCATTCCCTGACCCCTCTTCTGTAATGTGCAGGGCAACCGTCGTGTTGGAACTTCATGTTTCTAATCAGATTTAGGGGTAAATCCTCTAATAAATTTGGTAACTCTTCTCTTAGAAAATGTTCGTAAAATTCTCCGTTTAAATTATCAGGTAGAAAGAAGGGCCCAATTAATTTGTTTGCTATGATTCCCATCCAGACATTTAAACTAAATCTTCTTTGTGCGGCTTTTGTCCTCTTCTGGTTAGGATTTTTTTGCGCTTTTGGGGCCCAATAATGAGCGTTGTGGTAATTTGTAATTCCATCTTTATCAAATTTTGATTCATCTGTCCACAAGATTTGTTTTAAAAATGCTGGGTCTTCTAAATCTCCATGAAGCATAAATCTACAAAAGTCTAACCTCCTCACTGGATCTCCCTCTTCGATAACATGTACTGGCGTGTAGTGATAGGGGTAGAGGCCTGCAGTATTCACCGTAAACCACACTTTCCACTGCGAGAGTCCAAGTTCTCGGACAACAGCATTAGTTGAAGTAGTTGGATCCGCTCTAAACCGTTGAACTATTTGATTATCTTCATCTTCATCATCAACAATGATCCGTGGTCGGCCTAGGTCTGCTCGACGCCTTAAAACAGAGCCAGTCTCTCTGAGTCGCCGGTAAGCGCCGTCAAAGACAGTGACATCCGGTATTCGGCGGCCGGGATAACGTGCAATGTATTCGTCACGAGCTCGTGCAGAAACACCATTGCAGTACCCATAACAAAGTAGAATATCCGCGTATTCCTCGTTCGTGAAGGTTGCCATCTTCAACAGTTCCAATTCAGAAGCACAATTCAAAGTCCAGTTAACAAGCACAGTCACAATTTGTAGGAAACAGTCCAGAAATACAAGCCAAGTCGGGTAAGAAATGAAGAGCACTAAATATCGCATCTACTACGGACGAATCACGGAAGCAGACTAAAACGAAACAATAACAACAAATTGGCCGGGATTATTTTATCTCGCTTGCACCTGGTCAGTTTGTCCCGCTCGCACGCACCACAGCTCCGTGGAAGAACAATAGGACCAAAGAACCCAAATTTGTACTGCTACCTGAGAGCCTTTTATCGATTTTTTTTCTATGAATTGTGATAAGACCCTAGCTTGTGATACCTTGTTGGATAGCTAATGGAACGTAGATATTATTTAAAACATCTGCAGAACTAACGCCATAGATTTTTTTTTAAATATTACTAAAAGAAACAATTTTTTTTTTCAAATTAATTACTTTTTTACGGTATCAATCGTCTACTACGATCCCATTGGTTCAGATACTTGCACTTTTTGGGTTGAGAATTATAAACAAACTTATCTGGCACACAAAAATCAGAATTAAAAAAAAATAAAAGGCATAGGATACAAAAAAAATAGGCTATAGTTAAGAAATCGGGATATTTTTTAAAAAAACCTTCTAAGTCCAATATCTCGAAAACGGTTAGGTTTAGGGTGGGGTGTTTCATAGTCAGATCAGTCAGAAATGATGGGAACTACCACCTCTTAACGGATCTAGGTCGACTTACCCAATAACCCTGTATAATAATATCAAATTGTAGATTATAAGCTGTCATTGTAGCATAATGTGGAATTGTCAATTGTACTCAATTATTTTGCTTGAATCTCCAGGTAAGCGACCATTTGGTGTGTCCATCTTATACATGGGCTGGGACAAGCACTATGGCTACCAGCTGTACCAGTCAGATCCCAGTGGTAACTACGGTGGATGGAAAGCAACTTGCATTGGAAACAACAGTGCTGTAAGTTGGACACACATTTTTTTTAAATTCATAAGGTGTAGTTATTACTTATGGGCTTGACATACTGCTTGATGCTGCAGCTGCTGCCTCAATGGTCTAATGGTTAGGTCTCAGTTTCGATTACCGGGTTGGGCAAAGTGTTATTGATTAACTTACCGTCAGGGCTCATCCCCTTCCCCATGGGACCTAAACATAACAGGTGAAGTGTGGGTGTTGTACACCTCCCACACCCTTCTGGGTAATATAGGTGCAATGTTGTTTTATGTATGTTTTGTAGAACTAGCTACAAAACATACATAAAACAGACACTGACCGGATGACGGAGTGTGTAGTGTACCTACCTGCGACGCCAAGGTCGCGGGTTCGATTCCCGCTTAAGACAAATCTTTGAGTGCATGAATATGGGGGTTTGTCTTAGTCTGGGTGTTTCTATGTATCATAAGTATGTATTTACAAAAGAAAAGTATATGTGTATTAGTATCAGTTATTCTAGTACCCATATTACAAGCTCTGCTTAGTTTGGGACTAGATGGCGTTGTGTGTAAGTTGTGAGATATTTATTTATTTATTTTACTATTTACGCACATGGTTAACTTATAACCATTTTCTGACTTTTTATTTCATTTCATAAACAATATTACATTGTGTTGAAAATATGATACAAATTATCTTAATCTATGTCTGAAATTAAATTCCTCTCAAGCTCTCTTAAACTTCCTCTCTTCCTCACTGAATCAAGGTTCCGTAAACAAATTTAGTACAATTACTTTCTTTATTCTGTTATTTCAGGCTGCAGTCTCAAGTTTGAAACAGGAATACAAAGAAAATGAGACCACCCTTGCTGAAGCCCAGGCTTTGGCCGTCAAAGTTCTAAGCAAGACCCTGGACATGACCAAGCTGACGCCCGAAAAAGGTAAGGTTTATTAAGTTACTAAACAACTAATGTGCATTGATTATTTATTTTTTTAAGTAATAGCTATACTAAAAGTGAAATTCATTAAAATTTTGCGATTTTGCGTTTGTCAGACTTTGGGTTATTCAGCCATATTAATTTTACCAGACATATTTATTTTATGTGCTTAGAATTGTGAATAGCATTGTTTCCAGCAATTTTAATGATGGATATCGCGATCGAATTAAGTCCCATGGTAACCCGAAAACCAATAAACTCCTGATTTTATTGTAGGGTGCAACAATAATAATCAACAATTAATGTTGCACCCTGCAATAAAATCAGGAGTTTATGGCAAACAAAATTAAACACTGGCTGTTACTCCTAATTAAGGGCGTGGCTATATTATAAAGATAAAGACCATGTTTGACCATAACTTATTACTAGAGACCGGATAATATGCATTTGCATATTTGCATATGCATTTGCATATTTAAGCGATTTTCAAGGCTAATAGCATATTTTTACTAATATCTAGTGATGATGCATATTATTGCTATAATTTACAGTAGGTAGGTATTTTTCGAGCGTAGCGCACTCGGCAGCCGCGCGTATTTTGTTTTGGTAGGTACTCAAAAAATGAAAGAGACAAATGATCGCGCCGCCGCGCGCTCGCCTACCGCGCTACTCCCACCTATTATGCATGTCATTATTACTTTGATTGTTGACACGCTCGTGCTCGGATAATTCACCTGCAGTTAAAAGTTTTTGTGTGTGTACAATGCCTCCCGAAAAAAGTGTGTCTTTGTGGATAGTTTTCTATAAATGTATGCTGATTTTTTAATAAAAAATATAAAACTTAATAGTTTTTTTATTTTATCAAATAACAATAAATTAAAAAGATACATACATAATAAAGTAAAACATAAATAAGACAAGTATTTACTAACAAAATACTTAAATCTAAAGGAATAATATTTACAAAACAAAAAAAACTCATTTAATGTTGCATATTCTGTCAGTTTTCGTGCATATTTTAGGCATTTTTCATGCATATTTGCATGCATATTTCAAGCTTTTTAAGTTGCATATTATCCGGTCTCTACTTATTACCAATAGCGAAATTATTATTTTTCTCATTAATTAATGAATGCTTTCTTATTCCAGTGGAGATGGCTACTCTGACCCGTAAAGACAACAAGACAATCATCCGAGTTCTATCTAGCACTGAGGTGGAGAAGCTGATTACAGCTTTCGAGAAGAGCGAGGCTGAAGCCGAGGCCGCCAAGAAGCAGCCCCCCAAGTCGTAATTTTTTTACTTCTCTTAAGTGTTCTCATATTGGTACATTAAATATTTTACAGTAAATTGTGTTTTAATTTACACAGGATTGTATGATAGGTTGCAAAAAAAGTAACTGTCTTTTCCGACTAGTAGTTAGTCCGTAGTTTCTTCGATAAGTCTTTTCTAACCCCTGACTTGGGTAAGGGCTACTGAGGCGTAGATGCGTATATGACATAAAATAATAATATTATTATTAAAATTTACAATTTTAATAGTACTTTGTTCCGTTTCCACGAATGATTTATTTCGGCACATCGGAATGACCTTTTCGGGTTTCTAGACTTGAATTGATTTGTAGTAACAGCCAGGCTTCAATATTTATATGCTTACATAATATCGAGGGGTGAAAGGCTATTTGGTTTAAGCGACATTTTTGCAACTTTACAGGAGAGCCATTTAAAGTTTGAAATTTTGAAAAAAAAATCATAACAAAAAATCTTCTTCAGTTATTTGAACGGGGTAAACTTGATTGAAATTCAATTAATAATATCGAGTTTTTGATGCTAATAGTAAATAAAAAGGGCCTTTAATTTAAAAGATAAATGTCGCTTAATACGAACTGCCACTTTTCAGAGACTGGAAAAAAGATTGAAGTGCCTTCATAACTACAATTGGCTACAAGGGAAAACAATTAAGCGACGACGCATTATATTTTCAGAGTAAGCCAAAAAGTATGAAGTGACGAAGCCCAAAATTAATAGTAGCAAGCTACTTATCTCAACTACCCATTTAGACTAAAATGACTGACAGGCTAATTTACTTATGTGACATATAACATTGAAATTGTAACGTTTGATGTTACATTTATTTACATCTAAGACTATCAATGGCTGATAAAACAACCTGGATATATCGCAATCACCGAAAATCTCAGGTGCTTACACTGAATAAATAAATAAATACACAAAACACAACATCTTGTAAAGTATTTATTTAAAATAATTATTATACAACAATCTCAATAGGAACATGAGTTATATTTATTTACTATTTAGTCATAATCAACAACACCAGTTAAAGTATTAATATTTTGTATAATACTTATGTAAAATCAGTCGCAATGTAGGAACATCAACTTTAACTATATATTATTTATTCAGTATTACTTGAGATTGGTTTTCATTAAACTTCCTAAAAGTAAAATTAATCACAATCAACAATTTTTACATTTTTCAAAAATTAGACAACGGGTCTGAATCGCGTAATAAAATTATTATAAAGGTAAATAAATACCTATGCTCGACGTTTCGAATGACTTGCATCATTCTTGGTCACGAGCCGACTGGTGAAGCTCAGCGTCGTCTCCGTGAAGCGCGGATATTGTCCACTACCCTCACTTGGTCGCAGTGTTCGGCGAACAAATGTTACGCGTAAACCATCTGATACCGTTAGTATTGTGTGTCGAACTACCGACGGTTCCGAACTAAATAAAAATAAAAATTGTGACGACCAAGTGAGGGTAGTGGACAATATCCGCGCTTCACGGAGACGACGGCGACGCTGAGCTTCATCAGTCGACTCGTGACCAAAAATGATGCAAGTCATTCGAAACGTTGAGCATAGGTATTTATTTACGTTTATAATAATTACGCGATTCAGACCCGTAGTCTAATTTTTAAAAAATGTTCTCCAATCGCGAAAGTTTAAAAACAATTTTTGATTAGAAACATAAACTAATAAAAACAAATAAAATATCAAATCAACAAAGAAAACTTCTAGTAATTATTAAACAGCTATAATAATCACAATGCAATAAAAAAGAACGTATTTACTTATCATTTTCATCGACTGTATCTGTATTAGTCTTAATCAACAACATCAGTTAAAGTATTAATATTTTGTATAATACTTAATTAAAATCAGTCTCAATGTAGGAACATTAACTTTAACTATTTATTATTGATTTTAAAGTATTTTAAGTAATTATAAGTATCACGTCATTCCTCCATGCACTCTGGAGTTTGACTGAAGCGCCCGCGCGCGGTAATCCGGGTGAATGATCACGTTTTTTAACACCCGGGAGATGAAATAAACATGGTATCATATGACATTGAAGGAATGATACATTTTAAAATTTAATGATTTAAAGACCAACTCGTATTTTTATTATTACTGGCAAAATGTTTCAATATTCATCATTCATTTTATCGCCTGTATTAAACGACATGCATTTAAAAAAAAAATAGGACTAACTGGTTTAACGACTAAGCAAAATATTTGAAACAAAACGACTACTTGGTTTAAGTAACACCCTGCGTGGAAAAAAGATGCAGCCAAAGGAGCTTAAGCGACGACCCTTGTCATATTTGGGTGACGGACAAATGTTTTAAGTGACATCACACCGTGTAATGGGTGGAAGTCAAAATGATTCATATTACTTCTTAATAAAAAATAGAAACAGGTAAAACGCTTTAACTCCTATTGACTTATTTATCTGAGACAGGGTAACTGGTTCATGTCTCTATTTTTAATATGATTGTATGGTTCAAATGCGTAATTTAAAAAAAAATGCAAAATCTACGTCGTTTAATACACTGCCATTTTGGAAACAACCCAAAAATAGTATTGTTTCAAACGCCAAAAAAGTGCTCTGATTTTAATGAATCCGGCATCATTCGACGGAGAAAAATTTGCTGATTCCAAATATATATATAACTCAATATCACCCTAGATGTCGCTTAAACCAAATAGCCTTTCACCCCTCGATATTATAAAACAAAGTCCATTTCCGTCTATGCGAGCTTATGCTGTTTGTTCATAATGAATCCAAAAAAAAAGGTATGGAATTGAGAACGGAATCTAAAAATGGACCTGAAAGTCATTGTCGTTAATACTGAGTCCTACTGTATATGAGTTAAGCCACTGGAAAGCCAAGTAAGACAGGCTAGAGAAGGGGGCCGCCGCCGCCGATGCATTAAGGCATGGACAATCTGACGTGATCATGCGATTTGTATTTTCAAACATTTAACTGGCCACACGTTTTCGGCTGCCTTTTATTCCGTGGCCTAAAGGACTCTGATACCAAGCCGAAAAAAGCTTTCGTCCCGAACGTCAGTGCATTCGGAAAAACCTGAAAACCTGTCATTGAATCCGGAAAAAAAACTGTCATTGCGTTCGAAATTTACAGAATTCAGAGTGAAACGTTTGAAAAGTCAGATGATTATGAATCGTAATAAACAGACAGATTTTTCATACATTTTAAAAGCTATATGCAGTAACTACATATCACTCAGGACTTAAAGTGTATAATAGAAAATTGTAAACCAAGGGATGAAAGTAGTCGATTTCATTGAGTGTGTAGTTTGATACACCCGAAAGAAATTAATTTTTGATTGAATGATATATTATTGATTTAAACGACATGGGGCAAAGGAAATGAAACAGAAATATATAAAAAAAGGTTTATTACTTTAATAACACTCATACATGCATGTATTAGGCTATTTATACTTCATATTATTATACAAAATAACAATATAAGTAGCAAATAACTGAAAAAATAAAATAAAATAACTTAAACATAAGTCTTAAAATAATAACAAGCTAAATTGGTAGGTATTTTCCTATTTGTTACCGCAGTTTCAAAAGAAAGTTAATGACAAAATGAAAATAATGATAAAATAATGGATTAAAGATTATTAATATTTTTTTATAATAAACCAAACTTATTTTTACGGGATTTTTTATGCGTAACTTTTGGTATTACGCATAAAAATCTGTTTCAGGAATCATTCGTCATTTTCTCACACATATTGTTAACTTTTTTAAATTTTTAGAAAATTTTATCTTATTTCTCAGTGCAGCATTATTTGATTAAATATCAAGATATTTATTTGCTTATTTAACGGGTACGTATTTACAGTATTTATCATACTATTACTTACTATAATTACTTTTTTTTTATGCCGTGCTGTCGCCATCTGTTGACCCGTGGACTTGGACTAGTCACATTTCCTTTTTAGTGCTCGAAATGATGTCGTAAATCGGTTGAATCAGGACGTATAATAGAATCATCATTACAAATACTATGAGGGCAGTCGACAGGGTACCTTGTGTAGCAGCGAAGTAGTCCATATGGAATCCCATTGCCATCGTAATAAGACCCATGGCGACGGCAAATAGGCCTAGAGCCATGTGAAGGATCTTGATGGGTCCATCCTTGACCATCAGACGTACTTTCGACGAGAATAGTGCGACGATGCCAGTGATAAAACTGATCATGGTGAATGATAACGCAATCACACCTGGAAATAATAATCATCAATTAGATACGGAAAGCAAAAAAACATTGTTTAATATAACAAGACCTAATCTCGAATGACTGCCTTGTTTGTCTAGTGGTTCGCGTATACCTACACTTCTCTCCGCGAGGTCCCGGGTTCGATGCGCAGGTCGTAAAAAGTGTTATTTGAGATTCTTCCGTCAGGGAATTGTAAAATAGAAGTACGGGTTTGGATTTTAGCCCGCCTAGCGCCTGCCCTGTTGTTGGCGATAGGCACCCCTCTATCATGGTTGTCTGTTGTTTGCCCGAAGAATATTTGCCATAATATTCATATGCCCGAATTTCATTTACCCGAATTTCATTTGCCCGAATGTTTTGTTTACCATAAAAGACATGTGACATACTGTTATTTGCCCGAACATTAGATTTCATAATGATTCGAATGCCATACGTATTGTTTGCCATACTTTCAATTGCAATAATATTATTTGCCTGAACATTTGATTACATAATGATTCGAATGCCATACGTATTGTTATCCATACTTTTAATTGCAATAATATTATGCAACAGAATTTTCAAACGCCATACTAAATTAATTTCCAATCTATCTAAGGTATGTATTTGCTCATGAAATTCTAACAGGCGCTCTAAAATTATTTAAAAACTTATGTAATTACAAATTAGTGGGTAGGAAAAATATTTGTAGGCGATATTTATTGACAAGAGTATAACTGGATATAAATAAAGTATGATTATAGTATTAAAATTGATTTATTTCTAATACCCACTTATCAGTCAGTCACTATAATCAGTCTAAGTCGCTTCCGTACAAATTTAACCTAACGCCTTTGTCCTAAAAAGCGATTGTTTCTAACCTAACCTACCTATTAATTTTAATAATTATTTTAAACTTTTTTACAAGCAATTTTGGTGGGAAATGATGTTATGGTATATGATAATTACGGCTTACAATGATTATACTGGCACTTCGCCGGCCGCTGCCGCGGCACGCTCGCTTCGCTCGCTCGGCTCGTGCGTTGTCTTTCATGTTTCTAACCTAACCTACCTATTATTTTTTATAATTATTTTAACCTATTTTACAAGCAATTTTGGTCGGAATATAATAATGTTATGGCATATGATAATTACGGCTTATAATGATTATAACAAATGATCTTATGGAAATTGATTTTATGGGAAACAATGATTATAACAAATGATGTTATGGCAATTAACTTTATGGCATACAAAGTTTCTAGCACGTGACTAATATAGTGAACAATGAATATGACAAATAAAATTATGAGAAACAATAATATGTCAGGTGAGTATTATAGCAAATAAAATTCGGGCAAATGAAATTCTGGCAAACGGCGGTACACCCTCTATCATACTTATGGGCATTTAACATAACAGTTGAAATATGGGTGTCATACACCTCGGCCTTTTAGGTTATATAGGTGAGATGTTAAAAAACCTCGAAATATTAATTCGGATCAAGGAAAATGTAGCACTTTTACAATTAATTGGGGTGCATGAAAGGAGCCTCCCCGAGTGACGTACACAACGATTCCCTACGTCCGGCGCACCCTGGACAATTCGCGAGTTCACCAAAGCGAATTGGCTAATCCTTTCACCACGATGGCAAGTCAAAATAAAATTAGACTCAGCCATCGACACGACGAAGAAGAAGAAGACAATTAATTAAAATTAATAAACGCAACATGAAATTTCGCTGTATTTTTGTAAGCTTTAGAAAGTTCTCGTCGATACCCGTGGCTCTAAAAATGATTCAAAAATACATAATGTTATTAAAAAATATAATTAAATAGATAAGTAATATATATAAATATTAATATTTTAAAGAAAATTATCGCTTTGCTATGCCTTTTTGTATTTTAAACGTATTGTGTGTGACTAAGTGCCTTTTATCTTATCCATCACACAGGTTACGCTAAAACCAAGTAAGGTTCGTCTAGCTAAGGTATTTAGCTATGCTGGCACAAAGGGTTGAGAAATATTGAATCTAGCAGCATACGAATCCATGGCTGAATTGGCAAAGAACCTGGGGTGTTTACCCAGAGGATGCAAGTTCGAACTTTAATATTATATTAAATGCCCAAAAGCATTGTATTAAAATATTACTTAAATAAATAGCTCCGCAATTTAAACGAGGTAGAAGAAAAGAAGAATAAAAGAGCATTTTCACTCTCAACTGTAATAATATATGTTTATGTATTTATCTATAAAAATATATATATATTTTATTTTTATGTATATTGTATTAAATATCTGTGTATGATTTTATATTTAATAGTATGTACCGTTTATGCAGGTCTATATAATTGTATACATTAGTATACAATCAGTTTTGAATAGGCATGATATTATATGTAAGTAGTCATAGGTAGTTTATTTTCTTCTGTATAATTATCAATTTATTGTACATTTCCATTTACCCTCAAAAGTATCTTTTTCCTCTAGCACTCTAAGGTTTGCTGGAAGTAAACCCATTTTAGTGGTTAAGCTCGCCTTTGTACATAAATTTAAAATTGTATTTTATATTATTGCATTGTTTTTTTATTTGTACAATAAAGAATTAAAGAGGTAACTTTGTTTTTTTTCCTACCATTTTTATTTATTACTTAGTCATCAGTTTACTATTATAACTTTTGGCTGGTATTTCCAAATGCCGTCATCTCATAGTAGATATGTGATAAAGCAAGTATTTCAAGTGGTTCTGTATCGCAAGATAACTCCAATATTTGGAAACTCGGAACATTAACTATCTCGGTACTTTATTACATTACACAGTTAGGCATTAGTAAAGTCACTCTATAATCAAGTAGGTTCAATACCATACCTATTTTATTTTCTTAATTATTATCTATCCTTATTATGAGTTTTGCCATAGTCTCAGGCTAATAAATATGCACTTGCTTGACTATTTATTTTGGTTCTAAATAGTTAGAAGAACATTATCTATACCAAAATCGCATAGTAATTCGACAGCATCTCACGTACTTTCTTTTATGCATACCTATTTGTATTTAAAAACTTTTACAAAAGTTAAAAACACCTATGACATAAACACTTGGCATAAAGATGATTTGTATTACCCTCATCGAGAATTTAAATGTTAAACCAAAGCCCCTATATACCACACTAAAAATATTCGAAAACGGTGGTGAAAGTTTGTTTGTCTGTTTGATAGCGCTAATCTCAAGAACGCCTGCTTGAATTTTGATCTTTCTCTTTGTGTTTGAGAAATATAGTAAGTATAGTAATTAAATATATAGTAGTGTATATGTCCACTTAGTATGCACAAAAATATATTTGACATTTGAATAAGTATTGACTCTTATTAAAATATAAGGTAGTATTTCCCATAAAAAATATACATAATAATATAAGATTAAAATAATAACTGCCAACATATCTCACCACAGATGCCGTGAGCAGTGTTGACCTCCATATTGATATGAGCCAGCCCCAGAAAGGTGCCGGCCATGACAAACACAGAACCGATGAGCTGCAGGCACCCGTGGACGATCCGCTTGGCGTCTCTGGACATTTGGAAAGACCAGGAGTTGTGCTTGTGGAGTGTCAGGATTGCTTCTACTAGGAAGAGTTGGTACTGGAAGAATAAATATTGTTTATAAATGATAAAAAAATAGCATTTGGGCGTTGTACACTTGTAAACAAACATTTTTTATATGTTTGGTAATAAATACACAATTAACAACACATACATCATAGCTACACACACACACACCTACTCACTCACGCACATACACCATAATATAATAAACTCAACACACACTTACACATTCAATTACACATCATCACTACATATCACACACACTTTGCTGATTTATTTCTTTCTTTTATTATTCATTATTATTTTTTCATTACTTTCTGTTTTCTTTTTATCTTTTAAATTTAAATTTAAATTTTTTGTCATTACCTTAGTTAACCTTAGTGATTAGGCTAACCAAAAAACAGGAAAACCTAGTTTGGTAGCCACTGTCTAAAATTATGTACTTGATCTATCTCTTGGTAATAAAGTTTTTATTATTAATATTTTTTTTATTATTTAATTAATGCTATTTTTATTTAAGTGAATATTGTATTCTTATCAGAATAAAGTGTCTTAAAAACCTCAAATATTTTGTTTTCTACTATCTACTAACTATCTCGATGATCTAGATGTTATCGTAAGCGCCTCTCTCCGCGGTCTCGGGTTCGATTCCCGGGTCGGACAAAGTGTTATATGTGAACTTTCCATCAGGCAATTCTCAATAGCAGCGCGAAGTTGAAATTGTGCCCAGTGGATGGCAATAGGCTCACCCTCTATCCCATGGGACCTAAACACAACAGGTGAAATGTGGATGTCATCTCTACCACACCCTTCTGGGTAATATAGGCGTGATGATATGTTATGTTACTAAATATTAAATATAGCTGAAAAAGTTAGTTCCAGAATCTTTCAACCTCTTTGCATGAAGAAATAGATGATTCTATACCGAATAAACTGGCAAGATTGGTACCACTTATTTGTTAAGTAACGACAGGACATCTACGAAAGCTTTAGGTACCAGCATTGTTGTTATCAGAAAGGAAAGAAGGATAAACACTACGGACAACAATTGGACTTTCCACTTCAAATTGACTGCTTGACAATATTCTATGCAGATGCAGACTAAATTATAGGTCTACTAGTAGGTATGACATATATAGTTTACTGATTGAGCATTATTATGAATTAGCTCATGTGCTCTGAAGTAACGCAAGAATTTCCCAGCAACTACTATAAGTGTGTTATTCTAGCACAGAAGATAATATCGGCGTTTGTTGAAGTTAATTTAGAGGATTCGTGTTTTATCTGTCGTTAACAATGCGGCAGATAATATTTACCAATCAGGTAACTTGGTGATATCACACTGAATGCTTAAGCTTTAATATAAGCACGCAGTAGTCAATAATTTTCTATTAGGCAAACGTGCAGTTAACAAGAGTGCCTAACAAGGTGTTTAATAACACATTCAAATCATTTTTACTATGTTCAAATCGTAATTGAAGAAAAATTATCTCAATTTTATTTTAAACACAGGGGCCTGGGGCAAATTGCACCACCTAATATGTTATGGACTTCTGACTTGATAATGGTACATGTAATCTTGTAACATGCGGCAACGATAATAATAACTATGTTAAAGAGTCTTAAAATGTAATAACTGAAAGTGTTTTACCACTTTCTTTCAACATTGCTTCACACTTGTAGAGCCATACAAGAATGCACCTACCTCTTATAGTATTGTTTAATTTTTTTTAACGACCCCCGTCCTAAGAATGACTCTTGTGTCGCGGGGGTATTCACAAACATACATTTCACACACAAAGCACACCCACAGTCAAAACAAATCTTTGCAGATCACACAAAGATGTGTCCTGTGTGGGGATCTAATCCACAACACCAACACAAGTCTGTGTAATCACTAGTCAGGGTGCAGTGATGAAATTTTCTACGGTCATAGATATTGATGATCAACAATATTGACCAGAAACTATCAAATCGTTAATGAAAAGTACTTTTATTGATTATTGTACGATAAGGGTTACTTAGATAAGCCTGGATGAATGTTGTAAGCGGAAGTCTTAACCGATTGATGCTACAAAGGAAAAGTTTACTTACGCCAGTTCCAGCAAATATGATATGGAGCTCCATATTACTGATAGCTCCATTAGCTGCCGAGTTCAACGCAAAGTGCCACACACAATACACCACGATTGCAATCTGCATGTGATGTAGCAAATTGAAGAGCTGGCAGATTGCACGCCAAGCCGACTCCCACGAGGAGTCGTACATCTGCCCGCTCTCCTCATCATAAGCCGTCGGAGCTCTGGTCAGCTCTGCTTGGTACGGCACGTGTTCCCGAACCTCGTAGACTTCCACCTTATCCACCGAATGCTGGCTGGTACTCGGTCTATCCATCTTATCCTGACACTACACCCACAACTAAATGGCCCAACTACGTTACACCAGACACGCGGTCACAAGGAGACCCGTCGACTTCAGCACTAAGTCATCAATACTTGAAGATAGCGATACCCTTATTTGAGATAACAAAAGAAAATTCGATTGATAGTTCAGCTATCGCAGATGAATTGACAGTTGATATTAAGACCTTGCGTAACGTAGCGATAATACGAGATGATATTAGTGGTATTCGCAAGATTAGATTCTTTTATCGCGTTCGGTCTTTAAGGCATGTCGAAATTCTGTAAACTTCTGTAGGAGTGCTTGAACAAAATAGCATTACAGTTGACCTACTTTTGTTCTTTTCATGTGATGGTCCCTAATGTACCTGGTCTACACAAATAAATGAATCAAATACAGCTTTATTAGTGGTCGTGCATTTGATTTGAACTGATATTACGGTGGGAATTATTTGATAAATGAACGAAAGTGAATACTTAGATACTCTGCTACTATTTCTTAAGGAGAAAAACTGCCAGCGGAGCTGCATATTATTAGATATTTTGAAAGTTCTAGCAAAGTGCCATCAGGCTACAATTAATACATCAATATTATTTACTATTTTTACCGCGGCGATTATTTACTATATCTAAATTATCTAGATGCCGCCTTTAAGAGTCTGGCGAAGGGATCGCGTTTTTATCATACGAAACACGTGCAAAAATGAGACGAAGTACGCTAATAAAATTTATCTAGGCTTCCAAAATATATCAATTGAAACTTTATATTTTCCTTTTCTCTTTTTGTTAATCCCAAACTAGACAAATAAACTATGTTTCTGTTCAGAAAAAGAATACAGGTAAATTTATAATACAGAACAAATATGATTAAAATCTGACGTTTACGCTGTAATAAAATAATGCTTACTTTTTAATATTTTTATTCCTTAAATTTAATTTTACAATCAAATTATTGTGATTTATTTAAGCTCCGCTAATTTAGAATATTTTTTTTATATGACGATTATAAGTACTTTGTGAAGTCTAAGGAATAAATAATTATGTATTCATTTCTTTTATGTTTCTTTTAACAAATATAAATTACTCTCTTAATGTAAAAAATCTGCCTGACTTTAGTGTAATTTTTATTCAGTGTAATTTTTAATAAGTAATTCAGTGTAATTTTTATTCACATAGAAACAAGTGAGACTGTGTGCGTAAGTTGGTGCGAATTGTCGCGCTATAGTCATCACAACATTTACTACAGCATCTAGTTATCATAATATCCTAACTCTTGCACCCAATTGATAAGATTACAAACTGGCTTATATAGATGATCGTGTACAACCCGCGTTCATATTTTTGTCACCTTTGTTTTAATTTGAGCGGTAGTAGAATAAAGTATGATTTATTAGCTTACATTATAGTTTATTTGCAACATAAAACTTACGTCCTTAGTACTGCTACTGGCCGCTAGATGGAAGTGTGCTTCAAGCTTAATTATAAAGTAACAGATGGCGCTGCTAGTCTTTAAATTCAACAGTTCAAATCAATTAATGATTTTAAACTATCACGATTTGTACACATAATTATATATTATAGACACGGGTCTTAATCGCGTAAATATTCTTAAGGTATATATGTAATCGAGCGCAACGGATTCAGGAGCGTCGTGAAACGTCCAAAGAGAAAAGAACGTCAGCCCGGGGTAAACAGAGCGCCAGCTTTCATGCCATACCTAAAAGGAGTGACGGACAAAATTGGAACAGTACTTAACAGGTACTCCATCAAGACTGTATATAGTCCGCTCTCCAAAGTAGCGAATCACCTGCGAACCCCGAAAGATGTCATTCCTCTACAGACACCCGGTGTGTATAAAGTGGATTGCAGTTGTGGTAGCTCCTATATCGGACAGACCAAAAGAACAATCGCAGAACGGGTCAAGGAGCATATCACGGCTGTTAAAAACCGTCAGATCCACAAGTCGGCTATTGCGGAACATTTGTTGGAGTCAGGGACCAACCACTGGATCGAACTACATAAACCACAGGTTCTATCTACTGAGCGTCACTATTACTCCAGAATAGTACGTGAAGCGGTTGAAATCAAAAAATACAAAAATTTCAACCGCGAAGATGGATACCGACTCTCCACAGCCTGGAACCCTGTCATCGCCAAATGCAATCGTTGCCGTAATGATACGCATCAGTCTAAAGACGTCGTCAGTGTTGTGTGCAGAAATACCGACAATGTGGACAAAAATAAAAATTGTGACGACCAAGTGAACCCTCACTTGGTCGTCACAATTTTTATTTTTGTCCACATTGTCGGTATTTCTGCACACAACACTGACGACGAACAAAAGTGAACAAAACCCTCGCTTCACGGAGACGACGCTGAGCCTTCACCAGTTAGCTCGTGACCACGATCGGTGTGACTCGATCGAAACAGTCGAGCAAGGAGGTATTTATACCTTAAAAAAGAGTTCAAATCAACCTTTTTAGGGTTCCGTAGTACCTACAAGGAACCCTTATAGTTTCGCCATGTCCGTCTGTCCACGGCATAGCGACGAAACCGTTGGTGCTAGAAAACTGAAATTTTGCATAAACATGTATGTTAACTAAACAAAGAAAGTCGTAGAGTAAAATTTGGAAAAATATTTTTTTTTCAGGTAGCTCCCCTACATGTAAAGTAGGGATGTTTTTTTTTTTGTCGCCTACCCCATAGTGTGGGGTATTGTTAGATAGGTCTTTTAAAAACGTTTAGGGGTTGCTAACAGCTAGCTAGCTAACAGCTAGCTAAAGCTAAACAGAAGAGGAATAGGGGTCCGAAATGTCAGATGCAGTTACTCAGAATATTTCGATCAAAATTCTTGAAACATAAATAAACATACATAATACATATATAAAATCACGCCTTTATCCCACGGGGGTAGGCGGAGACGATGGAACGCCATGTGCTTCGCTCCTTACATACTTCTTTCGCTTCCTCAACATTCATACATCTCGTCATACGTGCTAGCTGGTTTCGTGTACTACAAACATTTCCTTTCTGAAGGACGCCATTTATCTGGTCCCTATATGTCTTTCGAGGATAAAATAAATAATAAAATAAATAATTTCGAGGATAACATAAATAAAATAAATTAAAAATAATCATTACATATCTAGGTCATACATAAGATCACGATTTTTATCTCAAGACGAACTACTAGAACAGGTTGAGTGAAAAATATAAATTATTTTACAAAAGGACTCGATAGATGGCGTTGTACTCGTTCTCTGAATCGCGCTATGGTTTTGTTACGAGCTATGGTATAAAAGGAAAGTTATTTTCAATACTTCTTGTACAACAGTTACTTAGAATAATTCGTGCAAATTACAAAAACCTTTTAATACCTTGTTTAATACAGATAGTAAATCCCTTTTAAGTCGAAATATGTTGTTACGACTAGCTACGGAACCCTACTGCGCGTGGCCCGACACGCACTTGGCCGGTTTATTTCTTCTAATGAGTAAACGACAGCTTGACTAAAATATAAACTTCAAATCAGTTAGCCTATCGTCCCTTACAAGAATTAATTAGGGTAAAATGGTTAAATACGCCCCACTTTTTTTATTCGTTGATTAAAACACATTAATAAGCAAATTATGTTTATTTATTATGAACCATCTGTTACATAAACTAATCAGCCTCATATTATTTTGTCAATCAACTTGCCATTTTAATTATTTAATGACTTACATGGTTTTTTTTAAAACAATAGAAAAGGGCGTTTTCCCCTAAAGGACAGGGTAAAATGCCCTATACTAAAAATATCAATAAAAATAATAATAATTAAACAGAATCAACTTATCATTGCCAAAAAAACCCAAAAATTGTATTTGTATTTGTAAAAAAATTGTTAAGGTGTTAGTTTATTTTCATTCAGTTTAGTTTTTCTTGGCTATAAACTCAGATGATGTAAATACTGTTGTTTTTTGTTTTCTGCTTGTGGCTTGGTATTGGGGTATTTTAGGGATAGGTCGAATGTATATTTTAACACCTCTGATGGCGTTTCTTTTTTTTCAGCAGCCGACGTAGATGTAGCTTGTATTTTAGGATTAGACAACAATTTAAAGGTCATAACAAATTGGAGCCTATTTCACCAGTAAAATCGAGGCGTATTTTAAAAACTGAAGGCAATTACGCCCCGGCCCTAAGTACCTACAACTAGTATAAACTTGCAGAAAATTCCGTTGAAATTATGAAGGTTATGTCTCCACTAATAACTCAAAACGTTATCACTCATTCAAAATTATTACTTCAATAAGTTAAAAATACTTAACAATACTCACTCACGCAAGTCGTGTAACAATGCAAATAGTTTTTTATAAGATTTTGAATATTGTCTACGGGTTATTGGGTAAGTCGACCTAGATCCGTTAAGAGGTGGTAGTTCCCATCATTTCTGACTGATCTGACTATGAAACACCCCACCCTAAACCTAACCGTTTTCGAGATATTGGACTTAGAAGGTTTTTTTAAAAAATATCCCGATTTCTTAACTATAGCCTATTTTTTTTGTATCCTATGCCTTTTATTTTTTTTTAATTCTGATTTTTGTGTGCCAGATAAGTTTGTTTATAATTCTCAACCCAAAAAGTGCAAGTATCTGAACCAATGGGATCGTAGTAGACGATTGATACCGTAAAAAAGTAATTAATTTGAAAAAAAAAATTGTTTCTTTTAGTAATATTTAAAAAAAAATCTATGGCGTTAGTTCTGCAGATGTTTTAAATAATATCTACGTTCCATTAGCTATCCAACAAGGTATCACAAGCTAGGGTCTTATCACAATTCATAGAAAAAAAATCGATAAAAGGCTCCCAGGTAGTAAAAAAAAACAATGGTACTTAAGATTAAACTTCTCTTTTGGGCCAGGAAACGAAATAAAACAATACAAATAATTATTAAACAACATTTATTTAAATTTATAAATCTTGTTCTACATGGCCGCCTCTGTTTCGCACACACACTCTCATTCGGTGTCTTAGTCCGCTTTTAACTACTACAGTCGTTAAGTCTCTTCGAATTTCGTCAGCAGCCTCAATAATCTTCTGTCTTAATATGTCAATAGTTTCAATTGGATTATTCTCATTGTAGACTAATGTCTTCATGTGTCCCCACACATAAAAATCCATGGGAGTCAGGTCAGGACTTCTTGCTGGCCACGGTATGGGTCCACCTCTTCCGATCCACCTATTAGGATACTCGTTGTCTAGCCATTCCCTGACCCCTCTTCTGTAATGTGCAGGGCAACCGTCGTGTTGGAACTTCATGTTTCTAATCAGATTTAGGGGTAAATCCTCTAATAAATTTGGTAACTCTTCTCTTAGAAAATGTTCGTAAAATTCTCCGTTTAAATTATCAGGTAGAAAGAAGGGCCCAATTAATTTGTTTGCTATGATTCCCATCCAGACATTTAAACTAAATCTTCTTTGTGCGGCTTTTGTCCTCTTCTGGTTAGGATTTTTTTGCGCTTTTGGGGCCCAATAATGAGCGTTGTGGTAATTTGTAATTCCATCTTTATCAAATTTTGATTCATCTGTCCACAAGATTTGTTTTAAAAATGCTGGGTCTTCTAAATCTCCATGAAGCATAAATCTACAAAAGTCTAACCTCCTCACTGGATCTCCCTCTTCGATAACATGTACTGGCGTGTAGTGATAGGGGTAGAGGCCTGCAGTATTCACCGTAAACCACACTTTCCACTGCGAGAGTCCAAGTTCTCGGGCAACAGCATTAGTTGAAGTAGTTGGATCCGCTCTAAACCGTTGAACTATTTGATTATCTTCATCTTCATCATCAACAATGATCCGTGGTCGGCCTAGGTCTGCTCGACGCCTTAAAACAGAGCCAGTCTCTCTGAGTCGCCGGTAAGCGCCGTCAAAGACAGTGACATCCGGTATTCGGCGGCCGGGATAACGTGCAATGTATTCGTCACGAGCTCGTGCAGAAACACCATTGCAGTACCCATAACAAAGTAGAATATCCGCGTATTCCTCGTTCGTGAAGGTTGCCATCTTCAACAGTTCCAATTCAGAAGCACAATTCAAAGTCCAGTTAACAAGCACAGTCACAATTTGTAGGAAACAGTCCAGAAATACAAGCCAAGTCGGGTAAGAAATGAAGAGCACTAAATATCGCATCTACTACGGACGAATCACGGAAGCAGACTAAAACGAAACAATAACAACAAATTGGCCGGGATTATTTTATCTCGCTTGCACCTGGTCAGTTTGTCCCGCTCGCACGCACCACAGCTCCGTGGAAGAACAATAGGACCAAAGAACCCAAATTTGTACTGCTACCTGAGAGCCTTTTATCGATTTTTTTTCTATGAATTGTGATAAGACCCTAGCTTGTGATACCTTGTTGGATAGCTAATGGAACGTAGATATTATTTAAAACATCTGCAGAACTAACGCCATAGATTTTTTTTTAAATATTACTAAAAGAAACAATTTTTTTTTTCAAATTAATTACTTTTTTACGGTATCAATCGTCTACTACGATCCCATTAGTTCAGATACTTGCACTTTTTGGGTTGAGAATTATAAACAAACTTATCTGGCACACAAAAATCAGAATTAAAAAAAAATAAAAGGCATAGGATACAAAAAAAATTGGCTATAGTTAAGAAATCGGGATATTTTTTAAAAAAACCTTCTAAGTCCAATATCTCGAAAACGGTTAGGTTTAGGGTGGGTGTTTCATAGTCAGATCAGTCAGAAATGATGGGAACTACCACCTCTTAACGGATCTAGGTCGACTTACCCAATAACCCTGTATAACAACAAACGAAGCGCAGCCGCTTGTCTCTGCGAATTTGAGTAGTACTGCCATCTGTCAATTAGCACTCAAACTACTTCATAACATAGTAAGGTGTGCTTCCCAGAGCAAGTGGGGCATATTTGCTTATAGGGCGTTTTACACCATTTTCCTATTCTACGATAGCTGGATACCTTTAACTTTGCCATAATATGCCAGACATTTGAAAATTGGGTTTTCCACGTGCCCCTAATTGAGTTGCGGATGGCTGAGAGGTCAACTGCACCTGCTCCGCTCGGTAATCACTTGCACTATTAAATTATAGCGGATTCCATTTATTCATACGAAAATACGAAATAGACACCTATGCTGTGGTATATGAAATAAATTGGAATATGGATGAAGTTTATATTATTTTTAAAACCGACGTGAGGTGAAGACATTATTATTGAGAATACGGGCTACTCACGTCATTTTAACCGGGATATGCCGACTAGTTTCGAATCTAGTACTTAGATTCATCAACTGGGCGGTAACCCGAATTCTCAATAATAATTTATATTATTTGTTGTATACAAAAAACAAATGTTTAATTATTAAAATTATGAAATACGGGTGTTACTCACGTAATGTTGGTCTATTTAGTCGACCGCGGTTTCGCCTATATGTCTAGGCATTATCAAGAGAGTGCGATACGTCGCGCCTGAGTCGCAGCCAGTCAACATTACGTGAGTAACACCCGTATTTCATAATTTTAATAATGTTACAAACTCACGTCAGTTTTAATAAAAATGTTTAATTGTAAAAAAATAATGTACGTTGACCCGTTTATCTTTTATTATGCAGTTAGGACCACACGGTACCATGTTATTTTGTACCGTAATAGCCTCTAGGAGTCTATCCAATTAACAAAAACAAAATTCCTACATCCTAATAAATATTACGGAGAAAATAGTCGACACCGAAATAAAAAAAAAAACAATATAAGGCTAGAAGAGAATAAAGTATTCAAAGGAGCCGTGTGTTATTAGGGAGGCGTAAGGCCCGCCTATCAATTAATTAAGGACTAATGAATTCTTACCTGAGGCCTATTGCCGAGGCGTAGCCATTTGTCAACACAACACATGATAACGAGGGGTCAATCCGCCTTTTTAGACAACCGCGGGGAGCATTGACCTGGGTGATGTGCCTTTTTGACGAAAATGTACCGGATCAAGAAGAGTTATTTGTTAGACTGATACTAAAACAGATTGCATAAACAAGCTCCAAAAATGAAGCCTTGCGTATGGGTGTCTTGAAGTGATGGTGGAAAAAAAATGAGCGTTACTTAAGTTTAATATTAGATTATTAAAAACAATGCATTTGAGTCTCAATTTCTAAACTTAATACAAGAAAAGCCAGCGTAATTTAAGCAGTTTCTGCAGCGGCTACTAATTAAATAAAGGAGAAACACAAAGCAAAAATAATTTCTGCAAGATGCTGTTTGTTTTGTCTGCGTTAAGCAATGCTATTTTATTATTCTTTCATTAAAAAACGGGTGCTCTGGTTGTTTGAGCATTATTTATAATCAACATTATTAATAATCTAGTTTTATTTTTTAAACTTTCAGTAAAATCTCATTTTATTTTTAAAGAACTAATTCCTAGATTAACTTTTTTAATAAGCTGCTTGAATCAGCAAAATTACTTGCCATGTTTTTGAAACTAAATTTTCTATCCGTTATTTCATCGGGAACTCAATATTGCCCGTTTTACTTCGAACAAGTTTTAGTTAGCAAGTTTAATCAGTAAGGCAGTTCCAAAAAGCAATAGGTAAGACAACTTGCTACCTTATTAAGAAAACCGTTTATTGTTGTTTTTGGTTATAGTGTTTATAATTTCTGACCTATACTTATACTATTATTATTGCTTGAATAAAATGATAAGAAAACTGTGTGATTTAAATAATTATTTACCTTAAGATGTTTTAGTTTACATATTACTTGTTTTCTACAAATTGTATGGGTATCTTAATAAGCAGTATAAGGATGAAGGAAGGATTAAATTACTTTATGAATTAAATGAAGGATTCATTTACGTCATTGTACAAATCGGTATGATGAAGTATGACTGCGGTTGGATGGTGTGGAAGTCTTAAGTCATCACAATCTAACGTTATGGTTGTGTATCGATGAATGGATGGTTTGTTATCTGAAGAGTGAGTTTAATAGGTGTTCCAGGAGGAAAGCAAGTTTTTATTTCAATAAAAAGCTCAGATATTCTTTAAATTTATTTTTTGAATATTTAATGAATCCAATTTATGTAAAGTATATTAATGAAAATGTTATAAAGCATTACCCCATCGAGTAATCGGCCTCCCAATTGATGATAATTTGAGTTTGGCTTTATTTGGTTGATGAAGACTTTATTTAGTACTTGCCGTTATAAACAATTTAATTTCAAATCTTTATTTTTATTTTATTTTATTTTTATTTTTCTGAAGTACCTATATTTATGCTGGCAAGCTTACAAGCATTTCGTTTCCTCAAATATTGAATGCACTCATAAATATGGTGTATTTATTATGGTATGGTGTATTGCACGTCTCCGTCATTCCCATGATGGTTAATTATTATAAATGGATGGGATGCAGTGCTCGCGAGTGCATTCGATTATTATCATTAGATTTATCGTTGGTAACAGGCCGACGACGCACGAGTATAAAAGATCATGCTTCATAAGGATCATCAATGATCCAAGACTTCAGGAGTACCTAGTTTTATTTATTATTAATTTCAATAAATAATAGTTTTAAAAAAAACTAAACAAAAAATACTACCTATAATAGTATTAAATATTGTGAAAAAGCGTGGGGCGCTCTGTGCCATATTTTTCGTCTATCGAGCAACCCACGCTTTTTCACAATAATACTAGTATTTTTTGTTCATTACCATTTTCAGCTTATATTAGGAATTATTTTTCACTTTTTAGTTAGAAGTACTTTAAAAGCGTGTTTTTTGGTTTTTTTAAACTATTATTTATTTTCTACTTTTTAGTTTGGTTTATTTATAAGAGCGTATTTTTATTTTATTTTTTTTTATCGAATTATTACATTTTCATCGATCTTTGACAGGTGTGCAAAATTTTAATGAAATCTGTCCGTTTAAAGTGGGTCAAAATCGAGCCCAAAGGAGTCGGTTACATACATACATACATACAGGTGAAGCTAATATAAGCGTGTTAATAAGAAATAAGGAGACACTATTTTTCTCTCAAATTAAACTGTCCAACTCTTCTGCAATTAAATACATTTCCAGCTTTCTCGTCATCTTCATCTCTAACCCTTGCCAACCATTTATTATGGTAAAGAATTCAGGTCATCACGTCACCACGTCCTAGGTCTGCCCCGTTGAAGCTGTCCATTTTGGAGCTTCCATTGTGTGGCAATCTGTGCTCACTACTCTGGACGCATAGCTACGTAAAACAAAACAATGAATTATTGTGAGAAAATTCAAAAATGTAGCCGTAACTCCGTGTAAGTATGTAGAAGGTTAACATTTCAAGATAATAGTGAATTATAGAAAACATGACTTATTGAAAGTAACCAAAGTGGATCGAAAGTGCATCATATCAGAAATCCATTTCGTTCCGAATATTTTTATTTTTTTTTATTTATAATTTATTGACACTTTGTCGTTTGAGAATTTATGACTATTTGGAAATAGCTGGCCCTAAACTGAATTAATAAACGTTTTTTTATAGGTTTGTATATCGATACCTCATATCTGATGCATTAAAATAAGGGAGAGTTCATAATTTTTATGGCGTATCTCAGATGTCTTTTCTTGATTCATTTTTTTGATAAGATGGTCTAGTTGCATTTAGAATAGGTGTTATATTTTTCTACGACTTTTTTTAATTAATGCGCTGAGATATTACAGATATTTACTGGCTGATTAAATAATGAAATTTTGCAATGTACGAGTGCATTCTTAAGTAATTAAATTATGTAGCCTGCATTTAAGGCACTTTGCAGATAAAACAACTATTGCAGCAACTGGCAACAAGCAACTAGCAACTAGGTTGCCGCAGCTAAGTTGCTTAGTCGACGAATCCCCTTACCTAGTATTTAATTATGATAAGACCACTAACTAAACCAATACTCCTGTTATAATTTTTTTATAAACGTTAAAACCCATAGCTATATAGACATACAAATGTCCTCTTGCAAACGTTACCCAGCAACAGCAACATTGAATTCAAATCATAATCATTAAGTAGTAACTCAACCGATCGTGCCATTAATATAACGTTTGCGACCGGTAGTTAATATCTTAATAAGAAAGCAATAGAGATTATACAGACGGCGACACATCAACCTATACATTACCAGTGAAAGAAGGTCTCGCGTTGTATAAACTTCTTATGCAATTCCAGACCAGTTTATACTGGAAATGTATAGGTTGATCGGTAGCTGTGTGAACAACCATGGTAGTATGGGGGTGGGCTGTAATACCGAAGTATAGTAATAGTGGTCGCTATGTGTGGTCCCGTCGGACTTCGGATGTGGCGATAAATCCACCGTGGACCTCGGCCGCAGTTAGTGCAGAATAATACATAAATAACTACCTACAAATGCGTTTTATAACTGATGTGCCTGTAATTAAATACGGCAATGGATACGTGGTAATCTTTAGGATTAACCTGAATACTACGTAAAATTAATTATATTATTCCGTTAAAATTACCTTGCCATTTAATAGCAGTTGTCACGTGACGCAAATCGTCATAATTATGTCTATTGACATTAATAGCAAAAAAATGGATTGTTAGAAGATTGTCGTTTATTAAATGTCTCGTATATTATTTGACCTATTTATCTTCAGTGATTTTGGCTCTGTATTAATGATTCAAAAGCGTTGAAGTCGAGACGAGACATTTAAATCGATTGTCTAATAAAATTTGTAATTTGTTACTTATTTTATAATAAAAATACAGGTCTTTTTTACTTGTAGCTAATTTCACATAGCATATTCTTTTTGAATGAATATGTTACGTATAGCAATAATTATAACTATAATATAAGGTAGGTAATATTAGGTACAAGCGTTGTAAGCACATGGCGCTTAGTAATATTCTTGTCTATATAAGGATCTCTATTATTTTCAATGCCCTCGTTATCTGAATTAAGATGGAGCCATTAAGATCGCAATTATACAAATTGATTGTTTTAATTAGAGAGTTAGATCGTTTCATGGCTCTTCGCGAATCAAATAAAACGTACTTTTAGTATGTATTCAGATAAATTTGTGCTTATTTATGTAATTAAACATCTATACTATCTATACGAATATTATAAAACTGAAGAGTTTGTTTGTTTGCTTAAACGCGCTGATCTCAGGAACTACTGGTCCGATTTCAAAAATTCTTTCAGTGTCATATAGCCCATTTATCGAGAAAGGCTATAGGCTATATATCATCAAGCTAAAACTAATATGAGCGGAGCACCAATAAATAATGTTTCAAAATCGGGGGATTTTTTTCTATTGAGAACTTCCGCTGCGTGCGAAGTTAGAACTCGCGGGCGGAAGCTAGTAGTAGATATATTAGCTAATGGAGCACACTGGATAGAACTGAAATCGTGACCCTGACGAATCCCTGACTCGACAAAGGGGTTAAACTTCTATAAATCTGTCGAAAAAAATCGTAAAGAATCGAAATATGGAACATTTTTGCTGACTCTGAATCACTGATAAGCGACTACGTCACAATGTCTTTTATACTCGGTAAACTGCCCTATCTAGAAAAAAATAAAAGGTAGCCTATACCCGGTTGGAAATGATGAAGCACCAGATTCACCGCGATCTACTGCGCTTCGCTTGGTGAGGTCTATCCCTAATTGTTTTTCGTGACCCACATGTGCCGAGCATGGGCAATTTCTGGCCTAGCACGACCACTGTTTGCGAAGCGTTTTGCTTAAGTGTTCTATAAGTAATAGTAATAAGAGGGTAGAAAGAGATAAGTATGATCGTTTCATACGACTGCACGGGTGGCGTAGCGTCGCCTCGCTATTATACTAATGTTCCGCGCGTGTTGCAGGTTCGATGTTCGCGTTGAGGTAAACTTGTGTGATCTGTAATGATGTAATCTTTGTTCTGTGTTGGTGATTATGATTTCTATATTCTCTTGTGGAATGTGAAGCTATACCAATAGGTACTTTGGATATTCATGATTATTTTCTGAAATTGTATCGGAATTATTGTTTGGTGCTACACACAGGCCGGTTTTAATGTAACGGCCTGAATATTATGAGTATAGAAACACTTAGTCAAAAAGATCTATGATATATTTTATATAAAAGATAAATCAGTCTCTTTTTAACCGACTTCAAAAAAAGGAGGAGGTACTCAATTCGATTATATATATTTTTTTTTTATATTTATGTGTTTGCCAATTTTTAAAGACGCCTGGACCGATTTGAGAAATATTTTTTTTGTCTAAGAAGTGTACTTGTCATGTGGTCCCATTTTTCATCAGGACACGATCTGATCTCAGAGAAATCGAGGTTAATCCTCAAACTTTAAAGGCTTTAATATTTGTTTTTAAACTTTCGCGATTTGAGAACATTTTTCAAAAATTAGACAACGATTTTATTTACCTTTATAATAATTACGCGATTCAGACCCGTTGTCTAATTTTATTTTAAATATTGTTTTTCGTTTATTACCTTAAGCACTCGGATATTTGCATCTAGCAGTCAGCATTTCATGTTGCTAAGCTAATGCTGGAAGGTACAACTCCTCAACGGTTAGGAGTACGGGGATAGGAGGCGAGATGTTTAATATAACTTATGTCTTTCTTACTTTTAAAGACGTTTTTTTGGAAAATTATTGACTAAGTGTTGCTAAGTTTGACTAAGGGTGTAGAACGATATTGTACGTAATTGGTTTAGCAATGTTTACTTGAGTACCTAAATTTCATAGCTATAGACATATAACTATTAATTTCTGAGAGAAGACTTTGCAAAAACATTAATATTATTTTAGTATTGCATTTCTATCTCTGAGCTATTTCATCAAAGATGTACCCTTAAATTACATACAATTTTCGAACCTAATCTCATACTATATATTTAATAACACTGCAATTTCCTAGTACACAGTTTTAATAGTGCAAATGGCAGACGGTCTAGAGTGGCGGCGTGTCGAATGAGTAAACGCCATAACGCTATGGAACCCACAGTACCCATGGGAACACCAAGCGATTTTTGACGAGACACCCTCTCCTTAAATTGCTGTGATAAATCACCTAAGATTGCTTAGAAATAACCAGTTATTAAATTGTTATTGAATTTCTTTTGTTTTAAGTTGCCGGGATAAGGTGATGATTTGAAGATTGTTATTGAATTAGTGTTTGATGGACGATGGAAGAATGGAATTCTGTTTTTATAAGGAAATGCTTAAATAAGTTCCCAGTGCATTGCCATATCAATATTGAGAAAATTATCTTTTCGGTCCGGTATGTCGCAGGTAGGTACTATGCCTGGTCAATTCTGGCTGAATACTATGTAAGTATTATTTTGCGACAGACAAATATTAAAGGCACATTTACACGATGCAATTTTCGCAAGGCAATCCTTATTCTTGCTTTTTTTGTCGTGTTTTAAAGACAGAGATGAAGAGATAATTAATTTCAAAAACGTGCATCGTGTTTAGGAATCTCGATTCATTTTATTTGCTTCAGCTTACTCATTTTTATCCACATCTAGAACCAATCGTACCAGTCTAATAATTAAAAAACAAACAACTTTCTTTTATTTATTTCATGTTCCCAACTATTTCCCACAACCGCACCGTTTCCAACTTGTCTCCATTAAACACCATGAAATAATTATTACGCCTATTACGTACCTTCTAGGCTACCTCGCACGTTTTATATTTCCGCACCACATTACTCCAATGTTTCACACTGTCATAATTACGGGGACTTTTACTCGCATTTTTGCTGTCGAGTGTAAGTTGTTAAGCCCTTTTCCAAACAGTCGAAAGCTGTAGCCCGCGCCAGAAGGGACGCATCTGCGCTTGCGCACGCTTCTCGAGAAAATCCTGCTGTTAAGAAAATTTTGATTTATTGAGACGAATTAGAATTCTAACATAACTATTTTTAGTATAGGTTTCAGTTTAGTTTTGTGTGCGAAATCAGTGCTATATTTTTTAAAGTGACTTGGAGATTTGCGGTAAGATTGTTTTTTTTTATTGTTGTCCTTTTTTACAGGCTGGGAATTGGGGAACGGTGGAATATATTCGTTGATAATGATGACAACTTTAGACCAACTTTTTACTAATATGGTTAGGTTTCTTAATAATATGCAGACAATTTAATTGTTTATTTTGAGACTTTTCATAAAAGTTACTGTTTTACTTTAGCTTAGTAGTTAAGTATGAAAATTATTAGTTTTTTGTGATTAGACTAAAAAAGTGACAGTGTAGATAGAGTAAAAACTTTGTTTACTCTCTATTTATAAATAACTTAATTAAGCAGTAACCTTTATCACAATCTTAGGCTGCTGCCATTTCCAAAACTCAATACAAACCTGTGCCACTAATCACATAACTGAATAATAGTTCCCTCCGTAATAAAGATGTCAATATTAATCGCGTGCTATTGACGTGCTTACCGTTACTAGAGGTAATTAACTCAATATTGTCTAGTAAGTACACACTGGTACAAATCAAGCTATACATTTCCAATTTAAGATGGTCTGGCTTAACGTGCAATGTGAAACCAGCTTATTTAGCAGCCCTGTATCTAATACATGTCCCACTGCTGGGCACGGGCCCCTTCTCATGATGAGAAGGGTTAGGCCATAGTTCACCACGCTGGCCAAGTGCGGATTGGTATTATACTTCACACATTCTTGAGAAATTTTTAGGCACTCTCGGACACGCAGGTTTACTCACGATGTTTTCCTTCAACGTAAACGAACGATAATTTGTACGATAAATACACACTTTTTTTCAAAAAGACGAATCTTAACGATTTATTGATAGAGGTTTGTGCCGTGGGTTCGAAGCTCAGACCTTTGACTTTGCAGTCCTACGGTGTCCCACTCGGCTATCGCTGCTTCTTATTTAGCTTATTGAGATCAGCTTATACTGGATAAATATAGCTTGATGTGTTGCCAGGAGTACAAAGGGTTCACGTGTCAGCGATCTCTTTTCATTCTGTCGAGTCGGAAGCGTGAATTTGCACGTGTCGGTACGGAATTCACTATTGAACTGTGGCGGTACTTATTAGATGCTATAGAATGCTTTCGTAGTATTTATTTACTGGGTTCTTCTTCGTCGTATCAATATTTTTTTATTGAGTTGATTTATTTTAATTATAGCACAGATCTTAAAACAAATTAAAAGCAGAATAAAAAAATAAAAAAAATAATAATCGATGAGTATCCATGCAGGAATCGGGATATCGCTCAGCGTTACAGCGCTTGCATTGCTGCAAGACACCGCAAAGCGCTGGTATTCTACGATACCCCACACACAAATGACAGAGGAGAGCTTATTCTTAATTTTAATTTATGTAATCGTCTTGTAAGCGTCGTCTAAGTATAGAAATTATTTACTTTGATATGTTTACCCGGTACCCAAGTTGATTGAAGTAAGGAAAATTTAATTAAATGGGGGTTCAACAACCTTTTAATTAAATTTATGTATTTCTGCGATATAGACACCTACATTTCAGTAGTGACGAGGACCGGTTGGTATATGTTCGTCTGGTATTTTGAGCTCCGCGATTACATGACAAGGAGCATGTTCTGTGGTTTGAATACATTGTCAGGACGGCTAGGGTGATGGCGCAAACATAATTCAGTATGATGTACCCCTACCTATGTAGTATATTATATACCTACGATACAGAAGGATCTTTAGAGCCAAATGCTGGCAAATATCAGTCTGGGAGTGCGTAAACTTCAACCGTAAATTCCTTAACACGTTTCTGAATATAGAGATAGACGATAGATAGAGATAGATACGAAATTTATTTCCAAATGTTTACAAAAAAAATTGCTTCGATTAACGATTTTGGGCAGTGTCCCCGCCAAGTCAAGTAATAAAGCACCACCTTTCTCAAAGCTATATTCGAGCCACTTCGGCCCTCCTGATACTACGTCGTGAAACTAGAAGCCAAAAAAAACCAAGTTACTTACAGTTTAAATGAAGTATTGCTTTTCATTGCCACTATATTCTCACTTTATTTTCCATTTAACAAGACTGTCCACGAGTTAGGAACTGACCTCCCAATAACGGAAGTTAATAGTAGTGATTCGCGAACGTTAACTGAAAGTGCTAACCTGTTTATTCCCATTAACTTCCCATGTGTTTATCGCATAGTGCAATGGGTACATCCACGGTGCAGTCTTGCGACTGGCTACATTTTAATACATCCGTACATCATCTTTGGTACAAGACGTGTAAATTGTAGATGCAGAAGGTTCACTGTAAAATTCTATCATAATCAGATACTTTTTCATTGCGCGCATTGAGGCTTAAGATGATTTGAAGGGGAATATAGAAGGGTGGCGAATAAAGATACGTCAGGGGGGCCTCTTCTTATTTACTACATCTTAATTCTTTGAATTTTTTGACACCAGCATAGCTGCGTCATATATATTTAATTATTCAATGTAATTAGCCTCATGAAATCTCTCAAGACGATACATTTTTAAATACAAAATAGACCTTCTGTAACTTCCTGCGATAAATTGTGTGCCGGTCGGTGGTCGTGTCGTGCTCGTGTCGGTTGGAGCGCGCCGGCACTGGCACTGTTTGCACTGTGATGCACACCACGTGCACGATAAAAGGTTATTCAGCCTTAGTACTCGATTATAGTGACGAGCGAAGCGATTTTGTGAGTGATCTATTTTACGTAACAATGATACTTAGTTTGGGATCAACTCAACAATTTATTCCGTAGTTTAATAACTTTTTCTTAACTTCTTCTTTTTATTTGTTTTAGTACCAATTTTTGTGCTTATCTGCAATCAGTTTCGAACTATAATCAGATTTGCTCTGTGTCGATTGTCATGTAAAAGGAGCTCCTCAGCAGGAAACACCTCATCCTTCACCATCTGTCACCAAGATTCTGAATGTCATGGCGTTTCAGTCGTTTGGTGTAGTAGTATTAACTTGTCGGTAAATTCTGTCTGCAAAATGCTTTGGGTAAGTAGTAAGTGGTTCAGTAAGCCTGTTATCTACCGCCACATAATGTAGTAAGCCAAATTCTCGAGAAAATCCAACCCGTTGCGGTTTCAACGCTATGCTAATTTCGACAAAGTTCTTGTTGGTACGTTAAACCTACAATTACAACTAAATCGTGGCAACCAGACAAATGGCACAGATTATCTCAACTGCTGAGATACGGCTAATTGCTTAAATGCACACCGCAAATATCTTAATTCGTGACATAAACCTACATCAGAGTTTGCACCATTCTCTATGTCAAAAGGAAAGAGGAAATTTGAATAGAAAAGCCTCAAGTATGTATGGGACTTAAATTATTATCTTAAATCTTACGTAATCTGCGTAAATGTTATAAAATGTGAATTTTCTGGTAAAGGAAAAAAAATAAAATACCTATCTCTCTCCACGGCCTTGCCTGCGTGGAATCGGTAAGAAGTGGCCTTTGTCATCCATGATGACTCTTACTTCTTATCAGTGAAGGAATTACAAGAAATTTGAATTTCTGTCAATCAAATATCAACCGTATTTGATACACTGAATTGGCACCACCTACAGTTTACCTTACAGATTAGCGCCACGGATCGGATGTAGGTGTCCTAAGTTTATTAGCTCAAACACATAATTTAAAGCCGTTACATTATGTTTGATCTTGGTATTATTTATAAAAAAACCTAACAATGACCCACTCTAATACGACACTTAAGAATTTAAGATCTTGATCAGTCCACGAATGAACCAATACGGTGGTCGCTCACATTTGCATACTCCTCGGATCGCACACTTGTGAGTAAACCACCGTTGCGATGCATGGGATGATAGCAGCACAGTTACACCATGCGCCATGCACCATGCACTATGTGTTGAATGGATGCACCACCGAGTGTTTGAATAAACAAAATGTGCTCTGAACACAAGCGTGGGATTGTCTGTAAAAGGCTGTGACTGCTTTTATGTTTGGAGACGAAAACTAACTATGAACGTGTTTTTATTTATAAGATGTATCGGGCGCAAATCTAGAAAAGCCACAATCGATTTAAGCAGATTGTATATTCATCGATAAATGCTGTAAAATTCCAACTAAAAGGCTCTATAAATCGGCAAAGAAGATGACAGTCAATCGACGAATCAACCAATAAATGAACAAATAAAATAAGAAAAATGGTTATTAGCACAATTGCACCATGCGCCATGCACCAGCCCCATGCACCATGTATATGAATGGATGCACCGAGTGTTTAAATAAACAAGATGTGCTCTAAACACACACCGAACACTGTAAAAGGCTGTGGCCGCGTTTTTTGCACAGAATCAAATCACCCACCGTTTGATTTATTAGTATTACTCAAAAGATACCTATTCATTTCAGTTTTGTCTCATATACGTAACCGCAGTCAGAAGTGCTATAATCCGCTCACCGCTGACTGCTAATAAGTAAACGTAGTTTATTTTTTTCTCAAGTTTAATATTATCAGTTACTCTAAAAGATTGGGATGTGACTAGAAGATAGGATGATTAGTATATATTAGAGATCAATAAAAATAGGGTTTTCGATCTACCTGATGTACCTTAAGGACACCATAGTCTCCTAACACAGGTGAAGTGTGAGAGTTAACTCTACCACACCCATTTGGATAATATAGGCGTGATGTATATATGTTATGTAATCTATCTTGTCGGCATTTGCTTCCTATAACATACTTACATCCTGTGAACACGTCACTTTATGTCCGCCCTAAATGGGCTCTCAATAATGGGCCCTAAATCTATCATTAATACGACAAGGTTTAGCAATTTAAGATTTTTATCTTGATACAGTTGTTTGTTGATAACAACGATTACAACAACCGGTATCGAGTGATTGAATTATTTGAAGTTGTGTAGTCATTGCGCGGTATTTTAAGATGTAATAACAATAAATACACTGCTTATCTGGATCTTTCTCGTGTTATATGAATTAAGTAATAAGTTTGTAAATAGCTATGCTGAACAATAAATAAATTTATTCAAAAATGCCAGTATTAATGCTATCATGCCTCTGAATTCTGAGTGTTCTGACACTTCACAACTGAAAAGCTACTTGCGAAATGCATTTGAAGTCTACAATGTAGACTTGCTAGGATAATTATAACTAGCCGCAATCTTGAAGACTAGACATGGGAAAATTAAACTTATTATGGATCATTTTATGAGTAGATATCGATAGGTGTTTTGTTACAGACAAACGGCTTAGATTTTATTAATAAACAGGACACAACAGATCAATTGGCTAATGAGGGCTATCGCGTGTATTAATTTGCCACTAGGGTTGCTTGTATAGCGTGAGGTCGCCGATATTTGACATTTGGCAAGTCAAATGGCTATGCATTGAGATTATAGTGTTTAAAGAGGCATAGTTCTTTAGGGCGTTCTGAAGACAAACTTTTTACTAGCGACAGAGAACGCACTTGTGGGAATTGGCACTTCCTGTACTTCTTAATATTTTTTGTTCCAAAATGTTTGTCTTCAAATCGCCCTAAATAATAGTGCCTCTATAAAAATGCATAAACTCAATGGTTGGAATAAATCAATGCTAGTTAACAAACTTTGACAGACCTTGTGAGTGTGAGACAAAAAACGATCATTGAAACATTTTGTAAAAAATCCTTGATCACATAACAACCGACAATGTAGTATAAAACAAGAAACACGATATTTTTACAGTATTTATAACATTATTAATAACTCTTATGTGTCGTCCGTCCGGCTCAAAACGGCATCAGAGCTTACTACATCCTGCGTGCAAGATGTGATCGTCTTTACTCATTACATAATTATGGATTACTTTAAGAAATCGACATTTTATGCAGTGCTTGAGGATAATGTAATTAATAGGAGAGAAATATGTAATGAACGTTATTATGGATTATGAGCATCGACAGCTAAGTGTAATGCGTTTTATGTAGAGCGAATGTAGCAAACTTGTTTTATGTCTTTCAGATGTTAAGTGATAAGAACATATGATTGAGATGCCTTTTTGAACATTGATACAATTTTAATTTACCTCTCGAATCCCCGGGCATCAATAGTTATATTGTTTTTGGCGGTAGATAAGGAGTTGATGCTTAACATGAGCTTGTTCACAAAAGTTGTCACTAATAGAAGATGTCATCTAATATTAAGTTGCCGCCTTAGTTTATACCTTTACTCAACCATTATTTCTTCTTTGTCGAAATATTTAGATACTTTTTTAAAATTGAGTACATAAGACATCAGTCAAGGTTGTTATTAGTTTATTTTAAGGTCGTGTTATCTAAATATTTATTCCTGTTCCGGCGGTTCCGCGTAAAAAATAGATTGGACTGTGCAGTTTATGACTTTGGCCGAACGACACTGTTAAAATATGATAACGCTGAATAAATATTACTGTAATTTTATGGCCCACGTAGAATATTTACGAGAGTCGTGATGAATACATTTATGTTTTTACACGTCATTTCTTTTAATTTAGGGAGGAAGTACCACCGTCTTTGTGATAGTACCTTTAGTTTGAGGTTAACAAATATCAATACAATATTGTTTTTTTTTTTGAACTTGAAGCCTACTTAGATCTAGGTACAACAGATTACGCGAGGCGTCCGGAAAGACGCATCGTCTGTATACAGTCAAAAGATTCATGGATTTGAACAAGGCTTGGATAGCTGAAGGGTAAAGCAATAGGCTGGCATCCTATGGTCACGGGTTCTGTCCAGCGCATCTTTTACAACAGTGAGAATTTGGAGGAGGACGAGTCTTTAACGTGCTCGGTCCATCTCGTTGGTGAACGACCGCGCGATCTTTTGCCTTCGGTGTTGCAGACAATCAATTATTCCAAATTCTCGCCACCTCTGCACATTATGTTGCCAAAATGTGTTGATGGCATATGGTGGACAGGCGAGGTACTCTTAACTATGCCTCCAGCACCAAATTTCAAATGCATCAATTCTTTGCTTTTCTTGAGACAGAATTTTATTGTAACTTAACTCCATACAGAAAGATAGGGAAAACCAACGCTCTTACCAATCTGATATTGGTTATGATACCAATGCCTCTTTTCTTCCTAATATTATTTAAATGGATCATAGCATTTTTTGCCGTACAGATTCGCCTTTTTATCTCGGGTAGGTACTGAGCTGCCGCTATTGCATGGTAATTTGTTCTGCGGATATTTATAAGACGTAAATATTAAAGTTCTCACGAGATTATAAAGCATACCATAGACAAGGATTATTATTTTTTCACATAAATATAATACGATTAAGTGTGCGGGCGCAAGCGGCACGGGCAGGAAGCGAACCCGACACCGGCTTGCTAATGGCACGCTAGACGACGGCGGCCACCTCGCTACATCTCCATCGGATTGTGTTACCGCAGACAATGTTCGTAGACAATACTATATTGCAAGTTCATATTTAGAATAGATTTTATGTATTTTTTTATGAATTTTGATCAATTTAACATAATTGTAATATTTTAAAGCAAATTTTAGCTTTGCCTTTTTGTATTTTATATAATATTAAAGTTAAAAATTAAGAATCTAGCAGGACTCGAACCTGCAACCCCTGGGTATATGCCCCAAGTGCGCTCGAGACGCTGGCACAAAAAGAGTTGAGATATTTCGAGTCTAGCAGCATACGAATCCATGGCTGAATTGGCAAAGCACTTGGGGCGTATACCCAGGGTGTGCAGGTTCGTGTCTTGCTGGATTCTTAATTTTTCAATGTTAATATTATATAATTTAACATTCATGCGAGGCAAACACTGGCAATCTCTAGTTTAAATAAATTCTTGGTATGTATTGTAAATTGCTGTGTCTATTCTAATGAAATTGCAGGGAAGTGTCAAGCCAATAATGCACATCTTCATGTCACATTGTGTGCTAAGTAACACATTTCACTCAATTGATTCGCAGAACTTGATCGCATAATAAATTGTAATAGACAGGCGTTTCTTGACATTTCTTATTATTGATTGTTTCGCTTTTCTACGAGCTGATTCTTAGATTTTTAAACCTTTACGTTACAGTTTTTTGTTTAGAAGGTAGATCTATAATAGAGCTTTCCATATTATAGTTATGTCAAGTACCTATACTATATTATTTAAGATGAATAAATTTTTCGTGCCGTTTCGTGTGAACTGGCACCAAATAACACATATCAGACCAAATTCGACTTCTAAAAATCTACAGTACAATTAAAGCTCAGCACTAGACGAATCAATCAGCTGCGACAAACTCAGTTTCTTTTTTCAGTATTTTCACTGAAGTAGTTCTCGAACGAGTTTTGTGTATTTGCGGACGTTCGTTAGTCTGTACAAACAGAGTACAAAGCTACCGCATAGTGCTGGTGTAATCGAGCGCGCGAGTATGAGTATGTGCGTCTGTGAGTATCGAGTGAGAACCGGTGATGCCGGTCATTGTGACTTGAGCATAGAGTATAGAGATGTTGATACCAAAATATTTGTTTTTTTCGCGGTTTAGGTTGACAGTATTATTAAGGGTCAGTAGATATATACTCTACTCCCACATTGAGTTTCTGTAATCTCACTTGTGATTTTATTTCGCGTTTCAAACTTGGGTGCAGAGAAAATAATTTTGTAAAAAGCAGATCAAACACAGCAGTTATTTCATTACATCTTTGCACATAAATCGTCAGGAGACCATTATATTCTCATCGTCTATGCATAATAATAGCAGCCAAAACATGACCCACTGCAGGGCTTGGCCCTCTTCTCATGATGAGAAGGGTCATAGTCCACCAGACTAACCAATTGCAAATTGGTAGACTTTACACTACCCTATAGCACTTTAATGACACTTTCAGGCATGCAGGTTTCCTCACGTCACGATGTTTCCATCACCGTTAGCGAGCAATAATTAATATGAGAAATACGCACATACCTTCAAAAAGACGAATCTGAAAGATTTATTGGTGTACTTATGTTTAAAATAATGCATAAATAAATTATAACTCACAAAATAACGAAAACAGCACTATATAAATCCAAACTCGATGGCCCTAACCCTGTCAGTCGATTAACCGGCGACGCCATGTAAAATTAAATTTATTTACGTACAGATACGATAGTTGAGTGATTCCGGGTCTGGTACCATAAACTCACAAAGTACTTGGCATTCCAGTTGATACACTCAATAATTTAATTATTTACTGGATAATGTTGCCAGGCTGTGATTAAAAAAGTATAAAAAGTATTCAGAAAAATATTACATTGATACAACTTGGAGCATTAATTTTATGTTGTAGATTGATATAGTAAGTTGGAAGGAGAAAATGTAGTGAATGGACACTTCGATTATGATATTGGTTTATGATGAGAAAAGCTCTTGGCTAAGTTACTGCCTTACAGACCAACCGACGAGTTAATCTAAGGGTGAATAAATTTATTTAATAAATCAAGACTGAAGTAATAAATAATGAGATTCAGGTTCTACAAAAATCTTTGACAGTTACAGGTAGTCAGAAGTCCGGAAACATATTAGGATTGATTAGCTAGAATTACTAAAGCATTTAAATTGATTTAGTATAAACTGTTTTATTTACTTTTGTATTGGTTAAAAGTCCTTTGACCCAAACATAATTTAAAAAACCTTTAAACAGTGGTTACATTATACCAAGAAACAGTTGAAAAATTTACGGGACAGGCAAGATTTGAACCTGCGACCTTCTGCTCACCGGGCAGTTGCTTAAACCACTCTGTTACGGTCGCCTCCAGCCAGGACGGCTGGAGGCGACCGTAACAGAGTGGTTGACGTCATTATTTTAACTGTTTCTTAGTATAATTTGCTAAGCATAGCTAAATGCTATAAAAATAATCAATAAGAAGTGTTTACTTTGTCATAAAAAAGTAAGTATGACCGGTAATTATTTCAAACAAAAAGTTTACATCAACATTTTAACACGCTTATATTAGCTTCACCTGTATGTATGTATATAACACGGACAGATTTCACAAAATTTTTGGACACCTGCCAAAGATCGATGACAATTCAATAATTCGATAAAAAAAAAAAAAAAAAAACAAAAAACGCTCTTATAAATAAACCAAACTAAATAGTGAAAAATAAATAATAGTTTAAAAAAACTAAAAAACACGCTTTTAAAGTACTTCTAACTAAAAAGTGAAAAATAATTGTGAAAAGTGAAAAAAGCGTGGGGCGCTCTGTGCCATATTTTTCGTCTATCGAGCAACCCACGCTTTTTTCAGCTTATATTAGGAATTATTTTTCACTTTTTAGTTAGAAGTATTTTAAAAGTGTGTTTTTAGTTTTTTTTGACTATTATTTATTAAAATACCGGATTATTTGTAGATATCGCTTTAAAGTCGATTAAGACATCAATAAAAGAGAAGTCCAATCATTACTATAAAGAGAAATCTTCGTAAAACCGACATTACACGACCAATGCAATGGATTACATGTGGATAACTGTCTTTTAAATATTTCTTATAGTTACTTAAAATCAATGACGCAGGTGTCTTTAATCCCTCGTGTCACCGATTTATTAGATACTAGAGATTGTGCTAGCGTCCATGCGCGAGCGATACCTGGCACCCCGGTCATATCACGTTGACGGAACACACTGGGTTTTAGTCCGTGCAACTCGGACAAAACCAGCGAGTCTACCCGGGTTGAAGGTATCAGGTCAGGCATTGCCCAGTTAAAAAAAAAAGATACTGGAGATTGGGCGACTATGATTTTTCCGACTCGTCGCCGAAGTCGATCTAATGACTCGGATGAAATTAAATACATTTACAACTGTTACATTTTGTATTGTACGTTGTAACACTACATGGAGTATATCGGCTAGGTTATGTAGCACATCATATTCTAGATAATTGGCATTTGTAGTAAAGACGATTAGTCGGCACATGTCTAATTCTTTATAAAATACAAATTTTATAAAATACTATTATGACTGTGTTGCCCAGAAGGTTGAGGTGTAATTCGCACACACCTCACTTGATTAGGTACCATGCGATAGGGGCTCAGCCAATCGCCATCTACTGAGCACAATTCCAGACACTTTACAACTGAGAAACTTTAAAACAACACGCTTGCCGGACCCGGGAACCGAACCCAAAACCTTACCGTCAGCAGTTGCATACACTAAACACTAAACCGATGAGGCGTTTAAAACAGACTTACAATACAAACATTTTCTATACCATGTTAATATCCATACCTTTTGTCATCAAGGAAGTCATTAAAACACCACAAAAGATGCATTTTGTTCAAATATCTCGCAATTAAACGCATTTGAAACTGTAATCGGATTGTTCAATGAGGCTTAATATTTTATAAACAAGAATTATTACAATGGATGTTACAGTAATTTATAAAGGGAGCGAATACACGTTTTTATTGTCGACACTCTATCCAATTTCCATATTAAATTGAGGTTTTGTTAGCACAGTGCATTTGTTAGCGCGGTCACGGAATGGCCCAATCTCGTCATATAAAACGATTGCTATGGGGCGCATACCATTGGCTTTACATTTTATGGTTACACATTGAAAAAAAGGTTTAAACGCTAATAATATTTACCCTTGACATAGCAATGCCAAAAATGTGTTACTTAAAAAGCTCGCAAAAGTTCCAATGACATTGCAGAGTGATATTTTGTTTATATTTTTTTTTTAATGGAACGTATATAGGTATATTTTCTTGTGGCAATACCTTATAATATTAATCTACTTTACTATACTCATTATACAGACTACATAGCAGCGATAGCCGAATGGGAGATCGTAGGACTGCGAGGTCAAAGGTCTCCGGTTAAAATCCGGGGCACACACCTCTGTCAATAAATCGTTAAGATTCATCTTTTCGAAGATATGTGTCTTAATTTATCATATAAATTTTCGCTCGCTAACGGTGAAGGAAAACATCGCGAGGAAACCTGCGTGCTTGAGCGCCTGAGAGTGCCTAAAAAGTACTCGAGGTGGTTTGAAGTCTACCAATCTGCACTTGGCCAGCTTGGTGGACTATGGCCTAACCTTCTCATCATGAGTAAAGACCCAAGCCTGGTGGTGGAACATGGATTAGATACAGGGCTACTATAATTATTACTAGACAAACCTAAAATAATAGGTTACCTCTGAGTCAACGTCACGGTAAAAAAAAAACATTGATGCTCCATGCTCTTTGTCAAACATTGAAACGATTATATTAAATATACAGCTCTTGTTAAATGTCGAAAATGCACTAAATACTTTAAGCGTTAACTTGACGATAACCAATATAGTAAGGTTTAGAACAATTTTATAGCATTGCATCACACCACGTGACTCGTGACTTAGCGAGTGAGAAAATTTATGGTTTCTACAATAAAAATTCCTCACATATTGCGGCGATCTAATGAAAATCAAATAGAAATGCTGATCAATAAAGTAATGTCGCTCAATAGCTTTTCAATATTTATTTTAGAGTTCTATTATGCCTTTGATATATATACAAAAATACCTAATACTGAGCTTCATATTTTAGTCGATGGTTTTATAGGCAAAATAAAACATCTAGGCGGTAGTGAAGTTGGGCACCGTCCTCGAGCGTGCCGTCTAGATGTTTCATTTTATTTATAACTAAAAAGGCTTATTTACGTTTTTTAAGCAAATGCCATATTTATTGTTATAGACTTACAGAGTAGAACAAGCAACTAATTCAAAATATATTTTTTTAGAACACAAATATAAACTTTTTCAATGACATTACTGAATGACAACGTATTTTGTGTCTCCTTAATTTATTGGTAAATTAAAAAGACGCGAATATGCATAGGGTTCTTTTGCTTTTTATTTAATTAATTTATATGAATTGTTTGAAATCTACATTATTTAACTTACAATAGGTTGATGAACTTAAGGCAGAAATTATAATGTCCACAAATGAAATTTCTCTGTTATAAAAATTTCAAATACATAGTTTAAACAACAAAGCTTTACGAGCAGTCCCAAAGCAAATTTATTTTGTTTGTAACAAACATAAAAATAAATGTTTTCTCTTTTTTTGTGAATTAATATTGATTTTGTTGATTATAATAGGTACTGATTTTCAATGACGATTAATTTATGGAATATCTATTAAAACCAGAAATCATTGAAAATTATTTTATAATAGAACCTTCGGGATCAGCTTATCTAATCTTCTTCTTCGTCGAATCGATGGCTGAGTCAAATTTAATTTTGACCAGCCATCGTGGTGAAAGCTTATCTAATAAAAAAGCATTACTATTAACTTTGTTTGTCTAATACTGTCATTTCTAGGTCAGAAACCAGGAGCTAGCATAGAAATAATTAGAACAGAAATTCAGGTAATTTTCCAAAGCAATTCAATTCCACATACAAATCTCGCCACTGTTACCATAGCAACGAAATTTTGTTGAAAATCGTCGGACTTATCAAACGACGGATCCGAGTAAATGCACCGTTTATACTCTGTCAATTCCTTTATTTTCTTTTTGTCAGATTAATGTACTACAATAATAATGTACTTTATTGACAAGCGACACTTTTTAGGGAAGTTTACTGTTTGTAACAAACAACACAGACTATAAATCAAAAAAAGAATAATTTGACTTTTTTTATGTGTATTGTCTGTATTTTTTTATAAAAAAGAGAATATAATAATAGTATCATGATTCCATGAATAATTATTTGCAAGAAATTAAGTCGAAATCTTGGAATGACATATCAAAATGTAAACAAAGGTAACTAGGAAACCGTCATAGACTAAGTATGTGACATTCATAGACAAAGCATCACTCGCTCCGCTCGTTGACTAGACGTGACATCGTAGACAGAGAATAGTATAGACGACTGATAGCTTCGATCTCCCTCACACAAGACAAAGATAAACTTACGCCAATTTTGTGTAAAAAAACAAGACAGGTGATAAGATTTTTTGTTTCGCCATGCGTGTCGGGTTTTTGAGCAAACCTTGAGGTTAGCTCAAAACTTTATCAATCAAACTTGACATATTTGACAACGCTGGCAAAATAATTTGGTATTTTTAAATTTTAGTTAGTTTAAAGCTATAAAAGTTACGTGAAACCTGAAAAATATTAGCAATTTTTTAACAATAGTGTCTTTATTAAGTATTATTGTAGGAAATATGGTGCGGTGTAGTGTTTTAGGATGTAAAAGTGATAGTAGAAGAAAACTGCCTGAATTATCGTTCCACTCGTAAGTATAACACATTTTGGCCTTTGAATCATATGCCAGGTTGTATTTTCAATGATTTTATCTTGTGTGAACTATGTTTGTTTATAATTTGATCGACAAAATCATCTAAAATATGAAATTTTAGTATTCTTAACCTACTATAAAATATTGTTAGATGTTGTCAAGACTTCCATATTTTTTTCCCCAAAATTGTGGGTAAAATTTTATGTTGCATTTCTTATGATAAATATATAATGTAGTATTTTAGTCAGTTTCAATATCTTAATTGCATAACAGTTTCCCGGAAAATATTGATTTAAATCCGAAGTGGATTGAAGCTACAGGACGAACAAATTGGGCTCCGAGTAAATTCTCTTATGTTTGTAGCAGACATTTTGGACGACATGAATTATTAAAAAAAGAGAGTAACTCTTTTGTTAATGAATGCTGTGCCACACAGTAAATTAATATTTAACCTGTACAGCGTGTATATATAATATTAATTATTATTTGAGTATTTTCAGTTGAGTATTATAGGGGGCTATTTATTTATATATATTACAATATTTGGATATAGTCAAGTTGAGATACTTTGAATTGATGCGCAACACTGAAAGGAAATCTACGTTTTTTACGGTCCTAAGGATTTTACGTGCAATATAGACTTGAATATTTGATTTCGTTTTAATAAAACTAGCTATAGTCTGTGACTTTTGCTCTGTGGGATTCGTTGATCCTCACGTTTTTACCTGTGGCAGCCGTAACTAAGCGTCCCCGTGCGTGAGTTAGAAAGTATGTTAAACGCCATCTATTTAAACTTTTGCGTAAAGTTACTATTAAAAATTTTACAGTTTCAGGCAAAAGAAGCAGTGGATGAGCTAGCATAGTAATGCCGTCAACGAGTAGCCAAGAGTATGTGTCTACTAAACTCAATACTATGATGCCAACAGTGACTGTTCAAAAACACGCAGCTGAAACGCCAGATGTGAAACTTCCAACATATTGGTTGATTGACTTAAATTCAGTCATTACCTATGCAGTATTAACATAACAGTACATCACGCAATATGTTCAATAAACCGAACAATTGTTCTTTATATCTGTTTTATTTTCATAAAATAAATACATTTTTCATTTTGGAATTAGTAAATAATATACTTAATATTTTGGCAAATTTATCCAAAAACTGGGGTAATTTAATTTGCACTGTCGCCACACTGTGCCGAGATTCTCTGTCTCGCTGTTGACCACGCCATTCCCTTATCCAGTACTATCCTTCATCCAAGCGTGACATAAACTTTTTAGTCCTACCAATTCCTACTGCGCGTAAAAAGCTGCGCGTGCCAGATAATTTGACGTCTTAAACGACAAAGAACCTGCCCGGTTCTTATTTCGCTTGGTGTTTTTTTAAAATTAAACCAACAAAATCTCTTCCAAAAAGTAAAATACCCTGTAGGATACAATGGGATGGTGTACAGTACCCGGCTGCGAAAGCAAAACGGGGGATATGACGCCGAATAACGTTAAAATTTCTTTCCATCGGTAAGTCGATTTTAATGCTAAAAACTAAAAATATTCAGTTTACTAAGTAGTGTTGTGAAAGTATCGATAAAAGTCTCATGTCACAATGTTAGATCTCAAATGCTACGAAATGGCATTTGAGGCCAATTTGATGTGTGCGTACGCCCAGCGGAATGTTGTTGAATTTAAAGATATTAAGTGTATGACGTCGTGTAATTGTGTATGGTAAAAAAAAATTGCCGCTTTTTTGTAGCCATCCGAACTTGGTCGGGTTATGTAGGTTTTCGATGCTTCGTCAGTTTTTTAATTGTTTTTCTTTTTTTACTGAATTTAATGACATGAAATTTTACATGTGCATAGTTGAATGAATACACTAATTATTGGCATACATTTTACCATGCAATTCCAACGTCGTGATATTTGACTGCTTTGTAAACAGTGATCTATTCATGGTAAATTGTCCTACAACTCTTTAATTACTAACGGAACATCATTGATACTTAGCAACATGTTGCAGACACTTACAAGGTTTGTATAAACGTGAAAATCTAGACCACAAAGTACATACTCAAAGAACTAAGACCTAATAAGCGTATTTTACGTTTATATTTTTATCTTTAAAACCCTTATTTTTTTTCTAAATCTGTTTTTTAAACAAATATAAACAAATTCATAACAACGTATGTAAAAATCTACAGCTCTCTATGTAAGCGCTTTATATGAAAACTAGCTAATGGCCAAACGTTCGCGCAGAGGAAACTTGAATTTCGCCGAAGTTTATGCATGCACTAATTTTATTCATACATACACAATTACACACAAATACACACTAATTTTTGGACACATCTTTTTTCTTCTAAAGTCGATGGATTAAAAAAAGTTCCGCCAGGACAACGTTCGCCCAGCGGAATCAGTTTTTGGTGAATTTCTCCACAATGGCTGCATGCACAATTTTTTTTTTACCATACACAATTACACGACGTCATACACTAAATATCTGCATACTTAAAATCTTTAAATTCAACAACATTCCGCTGGGCGTACGCACACCAATTTGATTTTACGTTAATGCATTAGTGATCATATTTGTAGTATTGTATTTTCTAATTTCTTGTGTAATAAATAAATGTATTCCATGTTATCTATTTCTTGTTTTTTTTAATGCAACAGCGTCTTCACAATCTTCTTTAGGAACACGAATTCCCTGAATATTAAAATATCTTATATTATATTGACATAGTATGCAATGCAATCTTTCGATATCGATGGGCACATCGATAATGAAGGCCATCACTATAGCAGTGACAATAAATTTTTTGCAAATGTGTTACTGTCAAATTGCCTTTATATTTCTTCTTTGACATCTATGTTCTCTGGTGACATTATTATTATATTATTATTTTGTATATTTATTTCATCAAATAAAAACTACTTATAAACGAATAATTAATGAACTAAAACCATTTCGATGTAATTAATCGATTGAAAGTTCTTCTTAGACAACATCGATTATGATTTCAAATCGAATCAGTAACGTGTGAAGGCATCCCTAAATGTAATCTGTCAAAAAGAAAATAAACGAATCGACAGAGTATAGTAACAACTGAAAATCAACACATATTTTCACTCACACATTTATATATAACCATACCTTTATATGTGTGCGATTGTATGTCCTTAAAGTACGTGCAATTTATTTTAGCATAGACTGATTAAGTAATTCAACGGCAATTTTAAAGAAGAATACGTATCTTTATAGAATACTATTGTAGTCTATTTTGTACTAAAGTAAGTTCACGTTCAATTGCCCCGAATTATTAACTAGCTATTTCAGGACTTGCTATTTGTATGTCCAAATACTGAATCCATCTGAGTGTAATAAAACTTCTTATAAACGCTGTTCTCATTATTTTTTTAGTTTATTTACAACAAAATGTGATAGAAATAAAAATACATAACACAACGCTTATATTACCCAGAAGGGTGTGGCAGAGGTGTACAACACCCACATTTCACCTGCTATGCTTAGGTCACATAAGATAGGGGGTGAGCCGATCACCATTCACCGGGCACAATTCCAACTCCGTACTGCTTAAGAATTTCCCCGGGAATCGAACCCGAGACCTCGCGGTGAGAGGCGCATACGCTAACCACTAGGCCAACGACTACGTCATTAGGAAATTAAAAAGTATACAAACATACATGCGCATGTTTGTTACTGTAATGACATCATGGCAACACTATAAAATTAGGGAATATTAATTTGTGTAACAAGAGAACATGGTTCCTATTTGCTTCGGAGTGCTAATTTTGAGGCAAGAATATTTGAAAGATTCTATAGTAGAATCACGAGCATAGCGAGCGATTCTAGGTAAGAAACTTTAGCGTAGTGAGAGACTCAAAAGCACGAGATATAAATAACTTTGATCTCGGGTCGCACAACAAACTTTTCACTTCAGCAGCAGTTCGAAATAGTACCCATTGTAGAAGTTCTGCTTAGTTAGGGACTGGATGACGTGGTGTGAAAGTTGTTTGACATTAAAAAAAAACAATAAAAAAGGCGAGCACTGAGCAAAACTCAAGTTTGCTTCAAGCGGAGCAAAGCTTGATATTGCTTCGAGTTTTGATCACTGTAATGACTCAAAGCAAAATTGAGTTTTTCTCACTGTTTCATACAACAAATAAAAACTTATCGAGTTGCGGAGGTGAAAAAATACTACATTTTCAGCATCTCTTTCGATTTTTTAAATTCTTCCCCGTTGCAAATTATTGCTCTTTTTCAAACAATGGGAAAACCTAACCAATAAAAAAAATCTGGAACATGTTCAGCTGTTACTGTACATTTTTGTATTATTTTATGCCTTCTTCTGTCAGTTGCTAGTTTTTGAAGTAATTTCAACATTCTGAAACTGTAACACTCTATAATGCCGTATATTTATAACCGTTTAGATCACATTCACAGCCATTGAAACGTATCTATGTGTGTGGGGTGTCATTGACCCGCTGAAATCACGGGTGTCCCGCAGTTATATCATTATGTCCAATAGTTGGCCGTCGTTGTCGCCTGTTGACCTCCCGATCCTATCAAGTAGCCAGTTCTATCTATTTATCGGCCACTTCAATTATTTCCTTTGTTTTGTCCTTGAGAATCGGCACGTATGTCGTAAAGCTATGAACTGTATTGATTGACATCACATGGCGTGGTGTTAAATGGAAAACATTTAAATGTCTCTGAAATGTAGTGTAAGGAATTTGGATAGGTACTTATTAATATATGATATCAGATTGTGTGTGACACTCTTATGATATTTATAATTTTCTTTAGTTGTAAAATTTTGGAGATATATTTTTAACACGCTTATATTAGCTTCACCTGTATGTATGTATGTAGGTATAAAAGCGTGGGTTGCTCGATAGAAGAAAAATATAGCACAGAGCGCCCCACGCTTTTTCACAATAATACTAGTACTTTTTGTTCATTACCATTTTCAGCTTATATTAGGAATTATTTTTCACTTTTTAGTTAGAAGTACTTTAAAAGCGTGTTTTTTAGTTTTTTAAACTATTATTATTTTACTAACAAATACTAAGCTCCGGTCGCCCCCTGCCAGTACCCTAATTTCCCAACTGTATGTTACGTTTTTATTTCAAGCATAGCTCAATGCTACAAAAATATTCATTATGAAGTTGAAATATATTTTTTTATCTTTCATATGGGTGTATCTTTAGGCATATGGAAACTTCCAATCTCTTGGGCTGTATTGTATTAGGTATATGCGACAATAGTTAAGAGAATGCCGAATGAAACATTTATTTATTTATTTATTTATTTATTTAAACTTTTGCACATATTATAAAGTACAGAGGCGGACTTAATGCCTAGTGGCATTCTCTAACAGTCAACCTTGGGTGGTGCAGAGAAAAGCAAGGGTAGGTGCAATATGAGAAAAGAACTGAAGTGTTTACAGTGTTGAATATAATATATCAAATCAATACATAAAATACATACAATAGGTACATAGATATACAAAATGCTATAAAATAAATAATGTAATATACTTATTAGACTTATTACATACGTGAATAAATACAGTAATATAATACATAAATAAGAAATATATCGTCGTTGTCAAACCAAAATCTGCTATGTGAACTTTTGTAAGATTTCTACTTTAAACCTCTGCATATAGTTCGCTGCTATATCCTACCATATAAAAAACTGTCATGTGCTTATGACCATTATATGACGATCTACGACCTCTTATTGACGACCTCTTACCTACAATCCCTTTAATGCAGGAGACCTTTTTTTGTCAATTTCTCAAAACTATGATTTCTGCACATAGCAGATTTTGGTTTGACAACGACGATATATAGAAGATGATAAAAGCTAAATTTAACACTTTATGATGATTCTGCCAATTGATCGGTAAGTAGTTTGCGCACTTTAAGTTTGAAAGTGAACCGTGTTGCCGCCATCCTGATCTCCTGAGGTAGCGCATTCCAAAGAAGGACGGATTGGACAAAGAAGGAAGAATGAACATAGCCAGTCGAGTGTGAAGGACACAAAAGAAGTCTATTATTTGATGACCGTAGATCCCTATCATGGTTAGAGCTCAAATACTGGAGGTAAGGTGTTAAGTAGGAGGGAGGAGTAGGAGAGTTAAGAAAGGAAAAAAGGGTAGTGAGAGCACGCAAGCTACGGCGTGATTTATATAAATCAAGTCGAAAACACAACCGACAAAGCCAAATCTGTGATTTTAAAGTAGCTAGTCGACCGTTTCCAAGTACGCTGAAAAACTGAAAACAACAATTCGCGGACTACCGTTAGTATTTTTCTAGCCGGCTAAGCCAAATGGACTGGATTTACGTCGATAGTGGAAAAGATGGAATTGGAAACGACGACCTCTGTGCACGTTTCGAGCTTTATCTAATTCATGCTTCGCTAGGCTCTATCAACAATATTACCATAATATTAATACCAAACTGATTAAATCGTAATAATCAGAGCTTATTCCTGCTTATTTTGCTCAAAGCCTGTAAGCTATTTAGATATGCGGCATTAGACTGCTATACTGATAGAAAAAGTTAGTATTTGCACGTCGCTAGGGGTTATTTCAAAGTAAACAGAGCTCGCGGAACATTCCCGATTAATGGCGGTAGATTAGGTATAGCGCCTTGAGTGCGGCTTTTTGTATGGCTCACTTGCAGTTACCGGGTTTAAGATAACTTCACAATGGAGGGAAATGCATATTTCAACATTATGTGCATATTTTAAGTAAATCTAGCGTAATTTAAATTTAAAGGAAGCTAAAGAAATCGAGGTAGTTATTTGGACTGCGAAAATTGAATCCATGCTTATAAAATATTTGTTTGTGCTCTGTGTGTGAAATATATGTTTGTGAACACCCCCGCGACATACGAGTCATTCCTATTTGGCCGTCGCCGTCGTGTTTTTTTAAAAGAAAAAATATACTGCCTACACTAAGACTGGATTAACTTAGGCACTATAAAAGTTACTAAGTTTGCGGTTTGGAGTATTCGTTATTTAAAAAAGTGAACAAAATTTGCAAATATTCTTAAGTAATTTTAACTTGAAGAACTTATTGAATTTAGTAACTGGCGTAATTTTTGTTATTGTTTTCGTGATACTTACCTTTATTTATAAATTATTTCCACATGCGTACAAAGCAGCGGGCAACTACTATGATGTAAATATTGATATACGTATGAGCTGTGAAATTGTCGACAATGTGACTAGATAGACGATAAATCTTTACTCTACGAGCTATTGTGAATAAGCTCATATTCATATCGTATTATTTAGCATACATTTTAAATATTTATTAGTATCTGTTATCTAGATTGCAGAAGTAAGTTAGTTTTGATCTGTAAATCCATATCCACGATTGATTCATAAAGAGTACGGACTTAGTAAGGTAAAAAACTAAAGTAAAAAATTTAAAAAACTTTCGTTCAGAGTTAAAACACTAAAAAGGCCGAGGTTTTGTAGTTATCCGTAATCAATATCGGCCTCCAGATTTAAACTTCCGAGTTTTAATCTGGAGGCAGATATTGGTTACGACCATTTCTTAGTTAAAAAGTAAAGCTAGCTAGTTTATGTTAGTATCTAAGTCGACTATGCTTACTAAATCTCGTCAAAATTCTATACCTTGTCCTTTTTGATAACGGATATAAAGATAATTATGTACAGCAAGGTGCCATTCAATTTAGTCCAGGCGCTCTGGGCAGAATTGAGTTTGCACTAATCTGAGGACCGCGGTCTGTTAATTGTTTTAGGTTCAGAGAAGCTTGCAGATTACTAATCTGGATGTTGCTAGAAATTTACCTGGTGCAATCTTCAAGGTCTTTTAAGGAGGAACAAAGGGTTCTTTTTTTAAAAATGCGCAAATAGCAGACCGTTGTATCGGAATAAGAAATTTTTTGATAAGGTATCAAAAATTATATATTTAAACTTCTGAACTAAGCTATAAGGGGATTTGTTAACCGGTAGAATTATACAATGGTTTCTTTAAATACCGCCTTATGTTAGAAAGCCGTCACGAAACGTAACACCTAAATAAAGGAGAGACAAAATGACAAAGGCATTTCACAAGCACTTGCGGTCGCACTTTTACCTAAAACCGCTGCGAAAACGAACATGTGTCAGTAGCTTTAGCCACTTGTAGCTGATATGCGGTTTCTGGTATAACTTATGCTTGCGATTACTCTATTGGCTATGTCAGTATTGACGTAAGAAAAAAGTGGTAGTAATTCCGTATCTACTCGCATTTATGTGAACTGTTCATCCTGTTCCTGCCCCATTTTCTACGATGCTTCTAGAAATAAGAAGAGTTAAAGAAGGGGGAAGAAGGCAGAAACTTATATTGTATATTTTTTAATAATTAAGGAAATAAAAATAGTTTTAATTCATTATGCTCCATTCATAATAATAGCATGATTAAAATACATTACATTTGGTTTGTTTATTACCTTTTTTCTGAAAAATACGTTGCACATTCTTAAATTAAATCCATTAACATTTTAACCTTGGATTTCTTTTTCATGAAAAACTGCCAGTTTGTTTTTACTAACCAGCTAAACTCTTGGTAAACAAAATACAATAAGACTGGCAAAAAAGATTGCTTAAAAAATTACCTTGTATGTGAAGAACAAATACAAAAAAAAAAACATTTTTCGAGCACCGATTTTGTACGCCTAATTGCAGCCATTCGATTTGCTTTTTACTGTCAATTTTGTTAGCGGTCGTGTTTATCTTTAACGGCCCTTAAGCTTTATGTAGGCTATATTCTAAATGTCAAAAGAAAGCAAGAAACTGACACAGAAGCAATAAAATATAACAATAAGGTGCTCACGGCGGGTAATGCGAAGTAGGGCAGTGTATCGATAGACCGTGTATGAGGTCAAAGGTTCTTGCCCTATAGGAAATAGAATACCGGAATTTTACGTTACTGTCTTTACGGTATGATACGAGTTTTAACTTTATTATTATGTTATCGTTAGTTTTATACATTATATAATTATTATTATTTACCCAAAAAAAAAACAACTTCAATTAGGTACAAAGAATGCACTAAAAATAAGAAGTACTTAAGAAATTTTCAACGTCTCGCCTCATCTGTGTGTAACTTGAAAGAATACAGTAAACGGCCTTTAGGTACTTATATTTAAAGAATTATCCCCGAACTCCGAACCGTTGAGGAGTTGTACCTTTAAGCATCGACTAAGCTTCATGAAATGTAAAACAGGTAATATACGAAAAACTAGAAGCCTATAAAATTTGAGGGTTGCTTTCAATTTCTCTAGGATCCCATCATCAGAACGTGACTTAATAAAACTATCAAATTCAAAAACAATTATTCAAATTCGACCGGCAGTTTTCAAGATTAGCGTGAGCGAACATACAAACTAACTTCCACCCACTTCGGACGCGCGAGCGTGCCGATATATAAATTGGTAAATTGTGTTTAATCAGTAATATAAATGTGATAAGAAGTATATATTTTTGAAATGGTCTTTTCATGGCCTTTTATTTGATACCCATATTACTATGATGAAAAGAAAATCCATACCTCCCCCCCCTTTTTTTTTCATTTGCCGGCGCCATTTTGAAAATTTATATAGCCTATGTCACTATCACTGTTTCGACGAATTCAACGACACCTCATTTGTCAAAATCCGTCTAGCCGTTTGGGCTGTAGGGCGTGCCAAAGAAATAGACATACATACATACATACATACATACATACATACATACATACATACATACATACATACATACATACGCTCGAAAAACATAACCCTCCTTCTGACGCAGTCGGGTAATAATAAAAAAGGGACCACATGACAAGTATATCCGTTCAGACAAAACAAGAATTTCTCAAAGAAACTAACATAAAAAAGCAATCGAAATGAGAACCTCCTTCTTTTTTTGGAAGTCGGTTAAAAATTGATTTTAACATCATGACCAAATTAAAACCATTTTGCTGTTAGACGTGAAATATTTAATTAGGGGTCGAATAAATATGCCTTTTTAGTTAAGTTTTATGGGCTTTCGTATTATCAATGAAATGATGTTTGATATATTTTTCTGTTAGTCTTGTAAGCTGATATGTATTGGAGCGACCATAAATTACTCGTTGGCGTAGTGGTTAAAGTGGTCGCCTCGTTGCTTTCAACTGCGCTGGTGTTGTGGGTTTGATCACCACACGGGACAAATCTTTGTGTGATTCGCAAAGATTTGTTCTGACTCTGGGTGTGCTTTGTGAATGAAATGTATGTTTGTGTACATCTCCGCGACAAAGGAGTTATTCCTAGTGTTTTAAAAAAATAATAATAAAATATATATATATATATATATATATATATTAGACTAGAATATGTAGTTTGAGAGATTATGAATTACAAAGTTTGAACTAAAATTGTCAGATTGGTGCTTCATCTTTTCTTTCATTATTCATCGTCCAGAAACTTTTCAGTTTTGATAAACAAGGTTAATGTTAAGGTTAAAGTACCGGTAAAAACGTCGGTCAAGAACCATAACCCAAAAATAACAGTTCCTTCCTAAATGTAAACTCGCTAACAGGTGGTAATTGCCCTTAACTTGTACCACTGTGTTTCTTATTGGAATTATTGGCATAAAGTGTTATAAATCATCACCAATGATATTATAGAACTATAGATATGTTACGTTCATAGAAATTACGATTTAAATCCGTTCCGAGCTATTCCAAATTGCACACATTGACAAATGTCCGCAGCGCACGCATCCTTATCGCTCTAACGTCAAAACAATATCGCTTTCTCTTTCTTAACTTGAACATGGCGCATGGCGTCTGGCACGTGACTGCGCTCGACGCAGGCCACACGCAAACTAAACACAAGACGTCCCAATTGGGACGTATTTGAGTATTCACAGCGCGAGCGCTTATAACATATCTGCTTTTGTTTTTATATAATATCATTGATCATCACAGATAATGTCGCAATAGATAACATAATTCTTAATTTAAATTAGTCTAGATCAGATTCTAGACTGCCTGGTTTGTCTGGCTGGTGGTATTGTATCAAAGTTTCAAGTGTAACTACTGGGAAATTTATTTTTATTTTAAAACTATGCAATTTTTTTTTTAAATTTACATTGCAAAGGTAATTTAAATTAGTCTAGATCAGATTCAAGACTGCCTGGTTTGTCTAGTGTTATTGTATAAAAGGTTTCAAGTGTAACTACTGGGAATTTTTTATTTTATTTTAAACTTTTGCAATTTTTTTTTAAATTTACATTGCAAAGGCGGTTTTTAGTTCACATTGGTAGATGGCAATGGTTTTCCCAACCATATAACCAATACCTCACAACTATCCTCGTAACTTAATAAAAAGTGTAATGTAGCTGTTGCTAAAACTAATCTCGGTCTACAATCACCAATTAATAGAATTGTTGCTGAATATCACTGTTTTGCCTCTAGTATACCAGACTTGGACGTGTTTCATGACAAATTCAGTAATTTTAAAATGAAAATTAGAGAGCATCTTGAGGGCGCATCCTTGGAGGAATCACTCGGTTAATTTAATCTTATCCTTCAGTCAGACTTGTTGATTTTTGTTTTGATAGTTTGTATTCTGTAACTTTATTTAATTTTAATTTTAATTTGAAATTCTTCAAATTTTTTCATCTTTTTAAGCTTTTTTTTTAATGTTTCCTAACTTTTTTCCCTTACGGTGAGAATTGAGGATTTATAGCCGTCGTTTCTGACAATCATAATTATAATTGTTATGTACATCAGAAATTGTGTTTCTAAGTATAATTTGTATGGTGATGTTTGATGTTTGTGATGTGGCTGTACTTTAAAAATAAATAAATAAATAAAAAATAAATAAACCATATAATAATATGACTGAAACGTAACCCACATTTCACCTCAACCACACCCTTCTTAGTAAAAAGATGTGATCTAATCTTCATCAGCTTCTTCTTTAGTTTATTTCACCGAACAACTCCATGATAAATGAATACACAATATATTTTATACCAAGATAATTGTGCCTATTTATCAGAAAGTCGGCAACAATTCAGATAGTAAAAGACAATTTGAAGTGTCGTGCTTGAATCATGAGGACGTACTTCAAATTAATTACAAATATCCGAGAAGCGTAAACTTTCATTCAAGTCAGCTTTCTCTAGCATATTGAATAACTGAAATAAATCATAATTACAATGGAAATCATTTACAATCGTAATCGTTATGGCAAGACATGTAAGGGACAAGATAAGTAATAGTCAGATTGAGTACTTTTAACTAAGTGTCAAGCAGTTTCGTCATGTATCTATTATGTTTTTATTATCGAGTAACACTCTTATTATCACTCAATCTCATTAGAATCAGCATTGAAATCTCATTTGGTGAACTTGGCGACCTTTTAAAGACTTAGTAATCCACCTAACTCTTAACTACATGGCATGACCATTTACAAAAGCTTGCAGACGAGGAATACGTTGCTTTACTTGAAAATTCACGTGTCAGTAATTTAAGGGGTTAATGTCAACACTAAATTGACACATGCTTTGGTAGTAAAAAGTTAAATTAAATTTTTTTAGGCTAGGTACGTAACGTAATAATTTTTCTAAAAAAATACACTAAAAGTAAGAAATACTTAAGTAATATTCAACGTCTCGCTTTATGTGTGTATAACTTGAAATAATACTGTGCCTCTATTTAAAGAATTATCCCCGTACTCCTAAACATTGAAGAGTTCTACCTAAGTTCTTCATCAGCTAAGCAACATGAAATGCTTACTGCTAGATGCAAATATCCGAGTAGTTTTAGGTAATATACGAAAAACAATATACCTTTAAAATATGCGGATTGCCATAGATTTATCTATGATCCCATCGTAATATCGTGACCTGATGAAAATCGAATGGGACCACATGACAATTGTACTCTATAAGACAAAAAAGAATTTCTCAAATCGGTCTAGTCGAGTAATCGGGGAACAAACATAAAAAAGTAGTATCGAATTCAGAACCTCCTTCTTTTATTTGAAGTCGGTTAATAATGCTCCTTCTAAAACCTCGTTACGTTGCTCCCTAAAAGCCTTTATATGAGTATTCAATATCGTCTTTACAATAATAAATCTCTTTATTAAGTACTCAACACATTAAAGTAAAGAACAAATACTTTGTTGTATATTTATGCGTTCCGTAATGGAATAACAAAGTGACATGGAAGGACAATAAAAGTTATCACTGGCCCGTTAAAGACGTCATTGTTTGGTAATGAAATGTATGAGTGTTAGTAGACCACCTGGTAGGCCTTTTACTTGGTGTTGCTAGCATCATATAGTTAAAAATCTCACAAAAGGACAAAAATCAATCAAAAATGTACACATTAAAATGCGATTCCGTTGAAAATCTTCATCGGAAGCATCAAGATTGTAATAAAGATTTTTGCGTATAATATAATTAATTGATACCTAATTAATATTTGATATCATTGTAATTTTTATTTGATCGACTTTTTATAAAAATAATAATATTTTTTTATAGCCCCATCACAATTTTGCCTGACATTATTTAAACAGTGAATTGGTATGACTCTGGTAAATTATGATGCCTGGCAACACTACTCACTTCTTATTAACAAATGGCAGCTTTACGGAAATTTTATGGCATTCTGAACGATTTTACTCGGTATCAATGGAATTTGTTAAGGAGAAACATTCGAATTAACACCCACGGGTAGGTTAAGTGCTTTTTCGGAGGAATCAGGGTTTTTTATTGTTTTTTTTTGCCGTCGTTTAGTTCTATGCTAATCTTGAGATAGTTATTTTAATTAATTGCAAATTCTTTAATACAATAGTTTTTTGTAACAATTTATTGTTAATGGTATTACTTGATTTAATTTTATGGATGAATAGAAAATCAGTTAATTATTAAATGTTTTCACGTCACTAATTAGCAACGAAAATACAGTTACTTTGTACACAACCTAACGCTATTACCTTAGCCAAGGTGAAACAAGCTGCTGGTCTTTTGTGAGAAATCAATGAAAACTTTTTTAACTTAGCCTTAACCATAAAATGTAGTTGATAAAATAAATGCAGGTGAATGTGATACGGTGCACGCATTAACTACGTAAACAGATTTACGTTGTTTATAGCGTTCCCGGTCATTTCCATTACACAACGTGCTCAAAATACCTATCCGTTACGTCACCGATACATTATACTATCAATGAATACGCTAAATACTTAATGTAGTGTCAAAAGCCACCAAATTGAGATTTATTAACTATTTATGAAAATATATTTAGTATAAAATTAAGTTTACGCATTAGAACTTGTATGTTAAATATTTTTAGAAAGAAGAAATATTATAGCACTTATATACCCACGCATAGAACTCAACGCCTAATTCTTTTATTATTTATTAGTAGTGTCGACCGAAGTTTCGGTTTCGGTTTCCGCCACAAATACGGCTGAACTTTTCGGTAGGCCGAAATTTATAAGTAGCTTCCTTAAAATTATAATATTGCCTTACAAAATATTTTAAACATTGTTTTCCCTACTTTTCTTTCTTGATTAGTAATTTTTATTAACCTTAAAGAATTAAACCAAAAGGACTAACCATTGTCAGGTGTCCTTCGCTGCCAAATGTGACAGAGCGCCGCTCTTGCAAGTCATATAAAACTAGTTGACAAATAATAGATGCGCGGAACAATCCTCTTTTGCTCCCCTGCATTTTACAGACATTTTTTAGGATATTTAATTTAATTTTCTCTCCATATTGAATAAGTGTACTTTGTTATTAACTAGTTAACTGGTGGTAGAGCTCTTGTGAATGGGCTCGAGGGCGGCAGCACCACCGTCTCACCTTTAACCTGCCGCCAAATAGTAGTGCTTCCATTACTGTGTTCCGGTTTGGTGGTGAGATCAGGCCCTGAAATTACTGGCACATGAGGCATAACACCGTAGTCCTCAGCTGCAGCGACGCATCTATAATCTGCTTTTGTAGATTGTTGAAGTCCATGGGCTGTACTCCACTTACCATCAGGTGGACTACACGTTCGTTCGCTGTAGTATAAAAAAAAAAAGTTAAACCACCTTTTTACATAGGTGCTTAACATTACTGGTGAAATGTGGGTGTTATTCACCTCTATGCGATAATAGTGGTGATTTTGTGTTATGTGAATGACATAAATTGTTTAGCTGCCACTTTAGATATAGAGTATTTGGATTCTACGCCACTATTATTTTTAATCTTTCCATTGAATTTAAAGGGTCTGGGTTCAAACAATCAAGAATATTTTAAAGTATTAAATATAACTACGGTATGCTTATATCATTTTAGCATGATAATATAACTGGCATATTTTAGGTGATCTCGAGGTAATAAGTATAAAAGAATAAAGGTACTGACATAAAAGGAATTATAACTTAGACTTTATATATGTACCAATCTATTGCAAATACTCATGGACTGTAGTTACCATTTACCATCAAGTAGGTACAGCATTCGCCGCTAGTAATATAAAAAATATCATGTCTCGGTTTGGTTAGTAACCGCAAAAATTAGCTTCGGCCTAGGTACATAACAACAATACTCGATTGATGCCGACATTAATGCCCGCTTAACAATTGAATGATAAACGACATATTATGATTGCAATGCGAATAACCAGAGATTGATTCTCGATTCGGTTCACGAACTCGTATTTTATTGCCAATCAAAATTTTGTCTATTATTGCAGAGCTAATGCGTCATATCACATACCTACCGCATTATTGTAAAAGTTAAATTGTAATAAATAAAAATTAGCACGTTCAACATTTCGCGGACACATTCCAATCTAATAAAAAATAGGTTCTGCTTGATCACTGCGTAAATTAATTGAGTCTGTTAATATATTGCTAGGCGTCGGCAAGGGCCAGGAATTATTTCCCTGTACATCCAAGTACTCTCCATACCACTTTGGAAGTCACGGATGCGTTCAACGTCCAGTCTGCTAAAAGCAACTAACACGCGCGTACGGTGCGTATGCGCACGGGATACCGCCCTTTACACGCGCCGACTTTTAAATTGTCAACAATCAAAACGTGACTGGAATCAAAACATTTTTAATTTAGTAATAATTGGTTTTAAATATTTTGACAGTGAATTTACTCTGAAATTTGGAAGTAGGCGTAGAAGTTGGCGAAATAACTATAAAATAGGTGAGTTTTCTTATAAATATTAATGAGAATTTTCATTACTTTTGAATATTAACTTGTTAGTCATAAAGGATTCTTAAGTATTTATATGGTATAATTTATTAGCTGGTGTAATAAAATAAAGTTGGTCTTTATTGGAAAATCTGTGGATGTATAACGTCTTAATTTTGAGACTTAAGAGCGGAGCGTTTTGACCCAATTAACAGTTATTTACCTTAGCAACGGATCAGTAAAACTTTCGTGAATAATGCTCATTGAACTATTCTAGAACGTACAAATTGTTTCAGTAGAATGATACAGATCTAATTATACCTAGATGGTTGCATTTTGAAAATTGAACGTTTTGTTTTCCAATCATTTAGACTTTTGAGTACTTTAGAATTCTAGATAATAGGCTAGTAGGTAATTGAGTATGGGATATGTTTAGTGTTTTTATTTATTGATGATGATGGCAAGTGCAAGTTCGATTTACAAATTGAAGAAATCGGCAAAGGGGCGTTTATTAACGACAGATGCTAAATTGGTCAGTGTACATTTCCACTGGAAATTTTTCCTGGTAATATTTTTTACGAAAAATAGACGCATTTCTGAACAAATTAAATGATCCTAATGTGCAATTTATTGGTGAATCGTTAATACATTTTTTCATCTTGTATTTTCAATCTTCAAAAAAGGCACAGTTTTCAAAGAAACCAAACATGTAAAAGGTAAAACTGTAAAGGTAAAAATGTAACATGTAAAAGTTGTAGATACGCTTTAATAGTCATAAATTAAACAAGACCAACTGCGACTGTCTAAAGTTAAACAAAAGAAATTCAATCTCTCTATTTGCCTAGCCATACTCTAGCAAACAAATTAAGAGTTCATTGAAAACTGCACTTCAGCTAAACAAAGGTGTTCAGGTAACAGCTACCGATCAACATTACCTTTCCAGTATAAAGATGGCCTTGCGTTGTATAGATATCCCGGGCAATTCGAGACCAGCTTGTACTGGAAATGTATAGGTAGATGTGAAGCTCTACATGTGTGTCACCTGTTCCACAAGTTAATTTTCTTTTGTGTCTGTTTGCTTTCTTGATAACAAGTTGTCTGGTAACACACTGACATAGTGCAGTGTGTCGTAACATTTTGTAACACCATCACAATATTTGTCTTCTTATTGACTTTGTAGAGATAAGCTCGAGAGGTATCAAATATGTCAATGCTCCGCTTTTGTCGCAGAAAAGTGTGTAAGAAAATGTTATTTATTTATTTATTTATTTATTTACTTTAAGGAAAACATACAGCATTATTAGTACAGGTAGTATAGTGACATAAATTGAAACAGAAAGCCAACAAAGTTTTCACAATAACATTATACATAGTGTGAACAAATCGAAAAGAAAGAAAGAACATATCATTTTATATAATTACTAATATTACAAGAAATGTTAAAATATGTATATATATATTTTAGATTTAAAGTTTCAACATTACATAAATACTATTTACAAAAATTATGAATGGGATGAACATGCGATTGCTTTTACAGAGTTGATATAAGTTACTTGCTTTTTGCTGAAAACATCTATGTGGTTGTACGAATTGTTATGCTTGAGACAAGCTCTAGCAATAAAACGGTTTTTACAGTAGTTAGTTCTACAGGTAGGGGTGAAAAATGTAGGTCTGTGACGGGCATTAATACGCGGGCAATTGAAATGGATACTACTTAAAAGATAAGGGGAGTCAATTAGGTCATTTATAATTTTATTTGGAGAAAAATATTAAATATACCGTATTTTTTATAATTTTTGTAGAATTAATTGCCATTCCCTCGCATTTTTTAAGCCAACAGCTTAAAGTGATTAATTACCTTTTTGATGGTTAAAAAAACTTCAATGTGAAAATAATGGACTTATCAAACTAAATTGCCTTCGTAGTTTTGGTCTATACAAATACTGATATTCCATTAAGGCAGCTTTTACTTGTTATAAAAATATGTGGTAAAGATTCCTTAATTTATGAATGCACACACAGAGTAATAAAAACTTGGTAAATAACATAAACCTATCTAAAAACAAAACGAACCGAGCCCAATTAAGGCTGAGTTTTTCACACATCCGTACCCGCGCGCGGCGTAACCCCATTCCTTAATTTTAAATGAGTCAGTGTTCCCCATACCGTTGTTTGCACCTTATCTTAGTACTGCTTCTGTTTCCCAGCTTCGTAACTCTGGTTACACTGTGAAAATCGAGATTATTGCCCTAAATATGCGTAATTCGGGTCTATTTTGCCCTAAATGTGGGTAACACAGGTGTTAGAGGCTTATTCCCGCTAATTTATGTTGTTAAGGAAATGTAACACGTTAAGTCTACTTAGATTATCTTGTTAGACTTGTGGCGGTTGCAGATTGTAAATGACCAAACCTAAGACGAGCTCAACTCCTTATGGTTAATGGTTTCTATTAGAAATTGTCCGAATGAACTTGAAGTCTAAGTCTTAGTCTACCTGCTCTCTTAGTACGGCTTGCTTCTTTTGACATTTAGATTTAACTATGACGTAGTTAGTTGTCACATATAAACGTCAAAATACAAAAGAAATTGACGTTTCTATGTTGTCAACTACGTCATAATCGGATCTAAATGTCAAGGGTAGGCCTGTGCTAAATGTCAGCGTCTATGCGCGAGCGATACCTGGCACCTCGGCAAATTCTTGTTGACGGAACACACTGGGTTTTAGTCCGTGCAACTCGGACATAACCACTAACTCTGCCCTAATCAGTGGTATGTGGTCATTTCCCAGTATAAAAAAAGGCCTGTGCTAAAAGGGCAGACTGGTACAAACGAGATGTTCAGTAGCTTAACAGTTCATAAATACACGCTTATATTGTATATCTGCATTGATAATTGGGTACGACGCCAGGACGACAGCTGCGGTTACATTGTGCAAATCGAGATTAGGGTCGATTTTGCCCTAAATAAGAAAGAAAGAAAGAAGAAGAAAGAAAATAAATTTATTTAGTGCAAACAAACAAATGGGACACAGAAAGTTAACAATATTAAAATACACAACATTAAGTTATAAATATGCCCCATGGTTGCACTAAATAGGTCCTGATTCAGCATATTGTCAGACTCAGGTCTGACGCTGATTTTCAATCAGGCCTAAGTGACAACACGGATATCAATAATGCTTCTTAATAATAAAACACATCAAAACAACAAAATATACAGCAGATACATAGAATAGTGGGCGGTAATAAAAGAAAAATAAACATCAAAAGAACAGAACAAAAGATATAAAAAGACTTAAGCAAGTAACATAACACAATAAATTAAAAAGGCTATGTGATGCGTATAAAAAAAAGAGTAAACAAATGCAGAACTAGTATTTAGTTTAGTAGGTGTAATATAAACAGATAAACAATATTCTTCTATGAGTACTTACTTTTTAAATGAGCTTTACATCTTATGATCTAAATTACAAAATTAAAAAAAAAAAAAAATATATTAAAAATATATCAGATAAACGACATGTTAATATCGGCCATGCCCAACTGTTGTTGAGCATTCATCAGGTATTGACGTAAATGCATTCTAAAGGTGTTTACTGTGTTAATTTGCCTAATGGGAGGAGGAATATTATTCCAAATTTTAGATGCCGCGTATCGAAAAGTACCTGTAAAAGCAGATGTTTTGTGCGGTTGTAAGGACAGCACAGCTGAACATTGCCTACCCCCAGACTCGAGTCTTTGAGACAAAAATTTAAGCTTGTCATATAGGTACGCCGGTTCCTGGTACTTTACGATACCAAACATGAGACATGCTAGATGAAGTTTACGCCTAGTCTTCATTTTTATAATAAGATGTTCATTTAAGAAAGGAGTGACATGGCTTCGAGGTGAGATGTTAAAACAAAAACGGGCGCACGCGTTCTGCACTCTCTGAATTAGCCTATCGGTACGCGATAGCAATCGCGGGCCGACTACGGTGTCGGCGTAATTAAGTTTAGATAACACAAGTGACTCAACCAGGCGGACTCGCATTTCTTCCGAAATGTAGGGCCTCATCCTATATAAAATTCCAAGCCGGTAGAAGGAATTCCGCACCGACTGAGCCACATGTTTCTCGTACCTGAGATGCGAGTCCATGCATAAGCCTAAATTGCGACACTCGTCCACTTTCTCTATTGATTGTCCCATAAGAGTTACGTTTAGTGTAGGCAGTTGTTTTAATTGATGTTTTGTACCAAAATAAGGGTAAAACAGGTGTAAGATCGAGGCGAGGCTTATTCAAAGTAACGTAGGCTATGAATAATGTAGTGGGGGAAATGGTAAACGTTAAGTCCACTAACATTACCTAGACTAATCACTAGGATTTTACAGGTGTAGATTGTAAATCGTCTAAACTGAAATAAGTTTTAAAATCTATCTCGCGTTCGTTATGCTAGCCACTCTGGACGATAAATACATGATGTCGTGTAGCACATTCATACAATAATATTTGTAATGATAACTTTTTAGGTACGATGATTAGCTATTAAAGTGCATAATATAACTAAGAAATACGCAGAAACTCTTAAAGTACTACAGTATTTTTCGAAATAATCTAAACCAAAAAACGCTTAACTTGAGGTTAATAATGGTAATAACCCGCAACCTTTAACTATTATAGTCTAAAGTATTTATGTATGACGTCTTCATCTCCTAATCTCTTGCAGGTGACATTACAAATAGGTGTAAAATTAACTTCCTTTTATTGTTACAGGCGACACAAGAAACCATGAAATGGGACCATACGGAGCCTCGATCACCTTCGGAGTGACGTGACATGTCATGTGCCCACAAATGACCCATATATCAATCTTTTTCTAAACATAATCATTAAGCTGTCCTTAATACAATGAAAAGAGACAAGAATACGTTTATAAGCAATAAAAAAATCCAGTGACGTCGTAAAATGGAGAAGAAAAGATATTTCCTCTGTGAAAAGTTATTATGGTAAGTATTTATACTCTTTATATTGCGTTTCTTGTGTTTGAAATGCTTCTGAAAGCTGTACCAGTCGAATAAAATCTTTGAGCACAAACAAAGATACATTTAGTGTTTAGAGATGAAGTGTCTATAAAAATAGATAAAGACTTATCTAATAATATTAAGGTTACAAACCAATTACGGAAGTACGAACGACGAGTACGAATACGCTATCGCATGTTTCCGCTAAAATACAAGAAATAAAACATAAATAAAAATAAGGAATAGGAATCGGTAGCTTTTTTTCAAAGTTCAAAAAGTTCAGTACTTGAATAGCAAACTTTTATTTAACGGCCCCTCTTGGTAGTTGGTCTAAAGGTCAACGATAGTTTGAAACTACGTACTTTTCTTTAAAGAAATGTTTTTAGAATTTTTCGTTGAAGTTTCTATATTTATGTTTTTTTTATTTATAAAAGCTTACTAGTCTTCTTCTTCGTCGTGTCGATGGCTGAGTAAAATTTTATTTTGACTAGCCATCGTGGTGAAAGGATAAGCCAACTCGCGAATTGCCCAGGGTGCGCCGGACGTAAGGAATCGTTGTGTACGTCACTCGGGGAGGCTCCTTTCGTGCATCCCACTACTACCTACTAGTAATTTGTATTTACAAATTACTAGTAAGCAAAACACTAGTATTCATTTATAATTAAATAAATATAAATAGTAAATTTTTTTTTTACTATTGTTTATTCATCTCCACAAATCACAACATGTTTTAAACATGACAAATTCTAAAACTAAGCCGAAGCCTGTAGTATAGATCTCCAGGCCCAATAAACAGGTGATATTCTTTCATTGGGTAAAACAATCATAGGATTATTATACCAGGTGACATTAGTTTTTGATTAAATGTGATCATTCTGAACTGAATAACTTATTCTCATTATATTTAGTGATCTTGCAATTAATCTGTTAGTAGCTTTTAAGTGACAAATTGCATTCTGATTGAATATGAAAATAACTCATATCTCTCAATAGACATTAAATAAATACATATCTCACAACTTACACACAACGCCATCTAATACCAAACTAAGCAGAACTTGTATTATGGGTACCAGAATAACTGATACTTTTACATATATATAATTTTATTTTATAAATACATACTTATTAAACATAGAAACACCCAGACTAAGACAAACCTCCGTGTTCATGCACACAATGATTTGTCTTATGCGGGTATTTGATACGTAAATTGTTTTAGGGTCGACACACACCAAAAGCGCGTCGAAGCGCAGCGAAGCGAAGCGCAGTTTCAGTGTCATATGAATTTTAACTTTATTTTCATTACTATAATACTTATTATCGCATGAGAAACTCTACGCTACTACTACTATGGAATTCGCCGGAATTCCCGCGGCGCCGCGGGCATCCGCGCGACTCGTTTGAGTTTCTCATGCGATAATAAGTATTATAGTTATGAAAATAAAGTTAAAATTCACATGACATTGAAACTGCGCCAAAGAATAAAGAGGGAAAGAAGGATTACTTAGCAAAAGTATTTAAAGAAAAAACGACTTTATATCGTAAGCAATATGGTGCAATTTAGGTCACCTCAAAGTAAAGCTTACTTTTCTTTAGTTGCCTACAAAATTCATTGCAAGCAAATTACAACTTTATTTGTTTGTATTACGATTCAAAATACTCTAAACCTATGCAGCTCACGATGCAGCTCTGAATTGGTAGGGTTGACGGCCACTAGAAACTACTATCACCAGCGGCACGTAACGTAGACTCGGTCGTGTTAAATTTTATTAATAAGAAATTATTTTCTCAAAAAAAAATACAAATTATAAATATTTCTATATTTAATTTTTAGCACACAATCTTGTGCTTCAGTTGAGTAGGTATTGGCCGTATTGGGTCATTAAGAATTAAAAATTCAATTCAGTTTTTTATAATCAAATTTTTATTTTATGGAAAAAAACAATATTATGCAACCTATAAATGCCTAACCTTGACATATTTCTTGATTTCTTTCTTAGAAGCTTTAAAATTACGGTTATTAAATTTACGTAGTTTCTATTTAATACGTAGCCGGACAAATAATTTTATAAGATATTCAACTAGATTTTCGAAGCGTAAGTATTGAATTGCGCGGGAAACGTGCGGTGCGAGCGCTCAGCCGCTCAGGCGGGCGTGCGATAGCCCTCTGTCGTTTGTATCGTCGACTATACACCAAGCGGTAGGCATTTAGCGCGTAACCTTGAGCGAGTGACACAGGCCTGACTGCGCTTGGCTTCGACGCGCTTTTGGTGTGTGTCGACCCTTAGTCACTAAAGAATTTGATCTGATAGACCATCTTTCTAAAATAAATTAACTTACCACTGTTTAAGGTCATTTAAGAGCCTTCAAAATAATCTTGTCGTAAGATACTAAATCTGAAACTATTATACAAACTCAATGCATAATAAATCAGCCTATACGGTACGTTTACGAGTACACACACATGCATATTGACCATGACTATCAGCGATTCTCAACCTTTGGCCCACCAGGAATAGCAATCGAGCCCGTTTTTTAACTAAGGGGATTTAATATTATGGATTTATTCTGCAGCCGGAATACCAATATTTATATATTATCCAATATTGAATCAGTATTGAACTTCCGGCGAAAGAATAAATCCATATTACATACTGCGCTGGAGTTGTGTGTTCGATTTCTGTATGGAACAAATCTTTGTGTTATCCACAAATATTTGTTTTGAGACTGGGTGTGCTTGTGTGAGTGAATGTGATGTCATTGGGACCATTAGATAATGTTATTTTATCTGGTATTCTATCTAATAATAATAAAAAAAAAAAACAAAATAAAACTGTCACCTTAAAATGCCGACTACCAATGTCACATTTAACATAGTCTAGTATCACTATTTACGTATTGTTGCGGCTTCGTCTTGAGATGGCAGGATTACTTGGTTTTGAATTAAACAGCTGGCTTTTGGTACATTAGCAGATATATTTTCTTGTATTACAGGATGATGATGCGTATTTGAACGAGTAGCGATAGAGAATGCATAGAGTGATTAGCACAATTTTGACATTAATTTGAATTTTACTTTAACTGACATATTATAATAGACTGACAAATTGACATAGACTGACAAGGGTGACATTAAGACACTGACACTTGACACGATCCGTAACATGCCCCCGGCCTTGGAAGCTCCAGGTTCCGAAACTGGTTATGCGTCTTCTTCGCTGAGCAGAGGACAGATCTTGGCGAAAGCGCGCCTGATGACGCCCGATTTTGTTTTGATGTCAGCGATGCGGGAGATGCCATCCTTGCCTGGCAGGGTCTTGATCACGCGCCCCAGATGCCACCGTAGCGGTGGAAGAATGCGGTGGTAGCGGTTGAGCGTTCTGGTATTGGTGTCATCTCTCATATCTTGATAGACTGGTGCTGTGAGAGGTCGACCAACCAGGAAATGTCCAGGACTGAGTGGGAGAAGGTCATCAGGATTGGATGAAAGAGGAGAGAGGGGACGGGAATTTAATATGGCTTCGACTTGAGCCAAGACTGTGGTAAATTCCTCAAATGTGAGGTGAGCATTACCTATGGTGCGTAGTAAATGTTTTTTGCATGATTTTACTCCGGACTCCCACCCTCCACCTAGATGAGGACTGTAGGCTGCTATGAATTTAAATTTGATGGACTGACTAGCTGCATATTCAGCTATATCTGATGAGCAGTTAGTTAAATATTTTGAGAACTCGCCCATGGCGCCTACAAAATTCCTTCCGTTATCGGAATGGATTTCATCAGGCTTTCCACGGCGTGATATAAAACGCTTGAGCGCTAGAATGTATGCTTCAGACGAGAGGTCGCTTACTAGCTCAAGGTGTACAGCGCGCGTTAAAAAACAGATAAATAAGGCAATATAAACTTTTACAGTTCTAGCTCCCCTCCCCTTACGATTCAAGATGAGCAATGGTCCCGCGTAATCAACTCCGCAGTAAGTAAAAGGATGCGCAGGCGTTAGTCTTTGTGGAGGTAAGTTACCCATTAAGGGGGTAAGGGTTCTGCCCTTTAACCGTTTACACGATACACACTCGTGCACAATTTTACGAGCGAGATTCCTGCCAGCAATAGGCCACCACTGCTGACGGATATCATAGAGAAGTGTCTGAGGGGCTGCGTGAAATAATCGCCTATGCTCGTGTCTGAACAGCAGTACAGTGAATCTGTGATGTGCGCAAAGTAGTATGGGATGCTTCTTATCATAGTTGAAATTGGTAGACGCTTCAATTCTACCACCAACTCTAATAATATTTTTATCGTCGATAAATAAATTAAGTTTAGATAAACTACGGTTACTATTAAGCGACGCATTCTTTTTTATTAGTTTATATTCGACAGCGAATGAATACGACTGAGCAAACCTAGCTAAACCTAACTCAGATTCCCTCAATTCGTTCACCGTGAGCTTGCCATACTGACGTTTTATTTTATTACTGCGCGAGTTATGTACAAAACGTAGCACGTAATATGCGAATGCGCGTCTCGTACGGTCGAACTGGGAGAACCGAGAGAATGAAAAAATAAAAATAATATAGAAACCTGATTTTAAGACATTAAAAGTGTTTTCGCATAATTTTAATAATTGTTGTGTTAATTTTAAATATTGAATACCTAACAGGTCACCTTGAATAGCAGGACCGACGCGTTGGAGATCATTTAGCGATTGACCTGAATTTGAGTGAAAACTCGCATCAAATACAACACGTAGCTTGGTTGTAGTACTGTGTTTGCGATAAATTCCATGATGAGGCATGAAATAATTTCGAGTCCCGCAAGTATCGATACGCGACATGTGACCCAAATCTTCATATTCATGAATAAACTCGTTATACATTTTTTTATAATCAGGCATACGTTGTAGCCGTCTTTCTAAAGCGAAAAAGCGGTTCTGGGCTTGATTAAATGTATCGCCCAAGTTATCTGGTGAGGATTTGAATGGAATGTTGACGATAAATCTTCCATCACTATTGCGTTTAAATGTATTAACGAAATGATTTTCGCATTCCTTCTCCTCCTCTGTGCGCGTATCAGATAACTTGGGTAACTCTTCAAGTTCCCAGAACCGCCGCACTTGTTCTTCTATTGCGTGTGTGAAGTTACACTGGATATGGCGAGTAGGTACTGCGCGTATTGATATGTACGGGACCTGAAATTATCCAGCCTAAGTGCGTGTTTTGTACAAACGGCCCATTCGGTAATCGTATTTTACCGTCGCTTAATAAATCCCAGAACTTATCAGCACCGATTAAAATGTCAATACGTTGAGATTCATTAAAGTATGGATCCGCTAATTGAATGTGTGCCGGCAGTCTAAACTGCGCGTGTTGTTTAGGTATAACCGGCATCGTTGAAGTTATTTGCGGTAGAACGAAACATTGCATACACATAGTGAAGTCGTTGGTTCGCGATTTTATTTCAATATCACAGATTTGCGTGGACTGTGTTATTGAATTACCAACGCCGTGTATTTCCCTAGTGGACTGTATTGTTGGACATTGTATTGAGTCGCATAACGTTTGTGTAACGATGCATCTTTCGCTTCCTGAGTCTAAAAGAGCACGCGCTAAATGATAATCGTTTTTATTATCTCTTACTTCCACTAAAGCCGTCGATAATAGAACAGGTTGCATACAAGGATACTGAGCATCTAATAATATATCCACGTTAGAGTGTGTGTGTCCATCATCTGTACCTGCGCGGGGCAAGTGCGACGCGAGGGACGCTTGCATTACCGCGACCGGTTTGCTATCGCCCGGCGCGGTTGCCAGTGCAGACGTTCCGCTCCCATGCAAAGCTACATTATCCTTGTGAATTAACGAATTATGTTTTTTATCACATTTACGACACGGGCCGAACTTACAATGCGAAACAGTATGACCGGGACGCAAACAGTTCTCACACAAGTTGTAATCTTTGATGCATTTTATCCGGGACTCAATCGTGTGGTTTAGAAACGTTTGGCATGCATAAAGTGGATGATTATCTTTACAAAGTAAACAAGATCTTTTACTCTGGGGCGCGCGCGGCTTGTTATTGGAAACATTGCAGTGAACCTTACTACTACCGGTGTGCGTAATTGTGTTCGGTTTACCGTGGTTAACGTAGTTCGGTTTAGTGCTAGTGTGAGACACTTGCAGTGTTTCCAGCATGTCTGCCCTATCTTTTAGAAACGAAAGCACTGTTTCGACCTTCATACGTGACTTGGAATCACCAGATATTGTTAACGAGTTCGATTTAAATTGTTCCCATGCGCGTTCTGTGATTTTATCGAGTTTTGTAACAATGATGTAAATAATAAGTGTATCCCAACTATCAACGGGCTCACCTAGGATTTTTAGTGCTCGTAAATTCTTCATAATGGTATCAATTAAATTACGTAGTAAGTCTGGTGATTCTTTTGTCAATGTTTGAATATTGAACAGCGCTCGAATATGATTTTGAATTAGAAGTCGGCTATTATTATATCGATTTAATAGTAAGTCCCACGCAACAGTGTAGTTGCTTTCAGAAAATTCCAAAGAATCAATGACTAGGGCTGCGCTTCCTTTTAGTGACGATTTTAAATAATGGAATTTTTGAATACTGCTGATTTGAACGGAGTTATGTACTAACGACAGAAAGGTATCCCTGAACTCTAACCAATGCTCACTTGAACCGTCAAAGGTAGGTACGGATATAGTAGGTAGCTTTACTGAGCCGTTATTACATTTATTTGAACACGTAGGTACCTCTTTAGTGCTTAACATACATTCTACTTGAGCCAGGGTGCTGTAGTAGCTATCCTCAAACAAATCGCGTTGTTGTAATTGATTTTCTAAATCAGCTTCTGAGACACATTCCTCTAATTTTGTTTGAAGATCGCTAAATTCAGCAAACAGACTAGCAGCTCCTTGCATTCTTAATTTAAGATCTGCTCGCGTTTGAGCTGACAATATGTTCTCACTGCTAAGAGAATTAATGTGGGTATTAAATCTAGTTAACCGACTTTTGACAATCGCTCGCTTTTTAACTAGATCGCGAATTGTCTGATTTTTAGCATCATCCTGAGATATAGCAATCTTAGGGGATTTAGGCCTAGCAACAGAAGGAATAGCTAGGGGGGCTAAAGAGTCCTTGCCATCAGTGCTCATCTTGGTGGGTAGTGAAAGGTGGAGTACTCACGATTAACAGTGGCAGCTTATGCTTGCTCTGGCACGTTGCTGACGACCACTGGAATGATGTTACTCGCCGCGTCTCAATCACACTTTGCGTGCGTTTTGGAAGAACGTAGATCTTCTCATGTAGTACAGGACCTGCTACAGCTGATATTTCAGATGAATCCTCGGTCTCTTGAAGACTGCCTCGGTTGCGCGTAACGGTCGTTAGGTGCTCGAAGTTCTTGCATCCGGCTCGAAGGACCAAATGTTGCGGCTTCGTCTTGAGATGGCAGGATTACTTGGTTTTGAATTAAACAGCTGGCTTTTGGTACATTAGCAGATATATTTTCTTGTATTACAGGATGATGATGCGTATTTGAACGAGTAGCGATAGAGAATGCATAGAGTGATTAGCACAATTTTGACATTAATTTGAATTTTACTTTAACTGACATATTATAATAGACTGACAAATTGACATAGACTGACAAGGGTGACATTAAGACACTGACACTTGACACGATCCGTAACACGTATTTAATATAACCACGACTCTAACTGTGTTACCGAGATCAGTTCGCACTGCGTAGAGTACTGATAATTATTACATTTATTAGGAGGACCCCCGTTAAATAAAATGAGGTAGTGCAGCTCCAATATAATGACATCTTTGGGGTCCTCGTAAAAAAAGGTTGAGTATCGCTGATGGCTACCATACCATACTACCTCATTTTGACGGCACCGCTCGTTAGTGTACATTGAATGTTTAAGGTGCTGCTGATTTCAGAGAAATATTAAATTATTTAGTTACCTTCTAGGAACGCTTTGTACTTTGTATACTATTACGTTATTCGTAGATATTTACAGTTTAGTTGATGTCCGGCCGAACATAGTTTTGCGGAACACAAGTTTAAAAAAAACTACTTAAGAGTAGTATTATTTGCTCATAACTGCAAAAGTAAAAACAGTAAGAGTAAATTTAAAGTAAAAACAGTTATTTACTTTTTTGATATAATGGTTACATAATAAAATGAATATATTGTTGCTTTTGTAAATAAAATAAAATGCACTTACTTGCGAGAGTTAATACAATTTTATGTATTTTTTCGTTTATTACTACAAGCAATCAAAATATTTGATTCATTCCTTTGTAGTGTCATACTACAAATGAATGAATTTGACACTGAAGGTTTTGCAACGGGTTTTGCTGGAAATCAAAATATCCGAACCTTTGGTCGGACTCTATGTAACTACACCTCCGTAGACAGTTTGTAAATATGCAAGCGCCTACGTTCCCAAAGTATACATGTACTTTTTATCAAACAATGTGATAAACCTACTTTGCTGTTTGAAAAACGGTTCAAATCTGAGATCTCGCCACGGAACGAGCTTATTATGGAGCTTACCGCCCAGCTTGCGGCCTAATGTGGCATTAATGTATGGCTGGTGTGAGGCATGAGTTCCCATGTCAATTTCTGTGTACTACGAACAATATATTGTTACTGATTAGATGAAAATGTCATGTAAGGCTTAATGTTTGTACACTCTTTCTTCAAACATAAGGTCACGGCCTCTACCGTTTGGTATTACATAAAACGCGTGTGAACTAAGCTTACAATGCGTCAACTAAATACATTCACAATGTCCGTTATAGAAACATTTGTCCATCATAAATATTTTGGTACGTGTTCAAACGGTAAACTTTTTATGATCACTTCTTGAGGGTCCTTTTGAGAGTAAAAGTAAACATAAATTATACGGCCCATTCACTGCGCGGGCGCACGCGCTGCGTCAGGATTAAAAAAAATAGGGTCAAGTGTGGGACCCGAGGATTTAAGATTGTCCTCTACACAGTGCGGCTGCTTACCTGAAGATTTAGAAACTTGTTTAAGTGGGCGTTGAATGGTACCTCCTATTTTGATTATGATTGAGCTGTCACGTCAGTTCATCTTCAATTAAAAGACACATTTTGAAGTTGACACAGCTTGTGAACAGAACTGTCCTGACCGAGTATTTGGTACGTGTTACCAAAGCATAAGAATAGTTTTTTACTCGTTCAAAGATGTTTGTAATTACAATAAAAATACAATCAATGAATCAATGAGAGCTCCTCCTTTCATACTAACGTAATATGGGTTTAATTTTAATATTATTAAGCTCTTATCTATTTTTATAAACCAATCATATCTTAAACACCATAATGCATGTTTGTTCGTGCCCATTTTGTCAAAAATATTTAAATCATTAATTGAGTTACATAAAAACTTACAAATTTAAAAAATTGTTTTGAATAAGTTTGCATGCATTTTAGTGTTTTAGATATGATTTGTCTATAATAATATACTAAGATTTTATAATTACAAAGTTAAAAACATATTACTTTTGTATGAAAAACAAGCAAATCTTCCTCCTTAAGACTTGATTAAATGGATAAATATTTCTGCCATAAATTCTCAGTGAGAGTAAATGCGACAAACTATGAATGTTTGTGATGATAGCTCACGTCAAAATATAGAAGTTTTATTACCATTTTATAAGACGTATAAAGGCTACCTTGTAGAGAGATACGACTTATTTCTACAGGTAGGTACTTTAACCATAACCACCGGTATCCTAGGGCAGGGAACTCCATATAACTGTTTATAGCAGTGTTGAATTGTATCTATTTGTATCTGTGTAGATGCAATTATTCTAAGATAACTGTGTATCGAGTACAAAGTACTAGCGATTTAAACACCCAGTTTTACGAGTGGTACTTACAGACAAGACAACAGCAATAAAAGTTAAATGACAAGTTTTTATTTGAGATTAAATGATAGTAAACACTTCATGATATAATACGGGTGATAATCGAGATACTAAAGCCATGGCTTGATGTGAAAAGTAAGTGTGAAAGATTCTGCTTTGATATACAATAAACAGTGGGACCGACAGGATTTGAACCTGCGACCTTCTGCACACTGGGCAGCCGCTTTAACCAACCAGATACGGTCGCCTGTTGCGTGATTTCATGACGTCACGTTCATCCATTTGTTCCTATATGTTTTTTTTCTACTGTTTCTTGGTATTATTTGCTTAGCATAGCTAAGTGACATAAAATAATCAATTAGAAATCCTGCTTTGACTGATGAATCATATTTAAGAGTCATATAATTATATTATTCTAAAAATATTACTAAAATACCAATTAGAGCGCGGTGCGAACTAGAAAACAAAATCAAAAGAGAAGTTATGCTGTGGAATCGTGATCAAATAAATACATATTTTTGTTCACGAAATTTTAAACGTTTTTTTCTGCAATCAGAGGATTATGCCCAGAATCAGCTCTTACTTCTTTTATATTTTTAAATTTACAAGATTTAAAGCTTTCAGTCACTGCCTCGATGGTTTAGTGGATAGCGTATGCGAGATCTCGGGTTCGATGCCCGGGTCGGGTAAAGTGTTATTTGTAAACTTTCCTGAAGGAAATTAACAATAGCATTAGGTTCATCCTCTATCCCATAGAACCTAAGCGTAACAGGTGAAATGTGGGTGTTGTACACCTCTGCTACACCCTTTTGGGTAATATAGGCGTGATGTTATGTTATGATGTTATGTATGCTTTCAGCTCCTTGGCTTCTAACATCTTCACAAGAATTTTGACTAGATAGAAACCAACTAATCACAATTTAACATTCTATGATTAAGAGTCGACACTTACCTTAGTGAGCTTCTTCTATTAACTAAATACATTTTCCCTGTTTATAGATATGTTCATGTAAATTCTAAAACATTTAGTGGCACTGAAGCATTGGTTGTGCGTACGTGAAGACGGCTCTAACGATCTCATAATTCCTTGTAGGTTCACTTGTTTATTTTCGAATGTGTTCATCACCTTATAAAGCGATATTTCCTTGCGAGTGGTTCCGTTCAATTGCCGCGGCCTACCGCCCGCCGCCGGCGGTTGCTACGGCGTAAATCCAATTAGTACTATTGACATGTTTATATTTATTTTACTAGAAAGCCATTAGTAAATGTAGTTATCATTGTTAATTTTGATTTGTATCTATGTTTGCGTAGCTCATGCACATTTAATTGCTTATGATCGTGTGCCAAGTGGATCAATCAACTAGATTAAATCATCAACCACATTCATATTCAAACATTTAAATACTTGATTAGCCTTGTTATACAACGAAACATGGCGTCAAAATATTTAGCTTCGAGGCATAAAACTAATTAGTCAATTAAAAATACAGCCATAAATCTATTGTACCTATCAGAGTAATTTGAAATGTTTATTATTAATGACCATAAACTTGCAAATAGTTTCGTGCCATTAGAATTTCGTCACTGAGAGACACTTCAAAAAAGTAATCATTTCACATGTGGTAGTGGAAGTGATTTTAACATAAAAATAACGGCGATCGGCACTTAATAAACCACTTAAGAGGTTCATTAGGGCGTTTTACTGAGTCGTTTGATCGATTTAATGTGGAGTGCGATGCGTCGCGGGTGCATTCGAGCCCGGGCGATGCTTCTCGCTCCAGCCTCAGACGTCTAATGGAGTTGTCAGATTGCGCAACGCGGTGAGAACTGCGTGGGCGCAGGCGCAGGGCTGTCCGCAACCTATCACCGATGACCCGATGACTTACATTATTGATGCTCCAAGACATTAATATTATTTTAACGTGTATACGTTAGTTTGGAGGTGTTTACTCCACAAAACTAGGACACAATATTTATAAGTGATTTATTGCAAAAATACAAACGGTGTTGCAGCCATTCATCTAAATGTGTAGTATCCAAAGTGCTACTAAAACAATATGGTTGATGTTAACATTACTCTGTTAGCGTGTTGGCAGCCCTATTAGTACGATCAAATCGGGAAACTTGTATTATACAAAGTGATTCCATGTCATTACGATCACCCACCGATTTAGGCCAGAGTACAAGCTTACTTGTTTAGCGATAGACAATCGTGTAAGTGGATGTTGTTAGTTCTCATTACCCTGCGTTTATCCGTGTCAGGGGACTGTGTGAAGTATGGTTGGACTGACAAATTGTTTGCACTGAGGAATAATTGACCTCACGTCGTTACCTCCTAGCGCTTTTCACAAAGTGCTCATTAAATTGTCGCGGCGGACTGGGATTACTCGCAAATTATAATTTATTGCAGAATAGGCGGTGAATTCCCCAGTCCTTTGTCTAAGCCCCGACTAGCTTTTAGTTTAAAGCAAAAGATTGACCAAGTATAATGACGACGGCTTTCACGATACCTTATAGTTTAATCTGGTTCCCATAGAGTGAAACTATCACTTTTATGACCCATTATGCATTTCAGTTTGAACTTTGATTTCATGGAATTAATGTGTTTGATGTACAACGATATTAATAATTTATTTGTTTATTTTCAGGGTTTCCGTAATAGTACAAATTGCTATGTTATCGTCTGCTACAAATCTCACAACAACTGAAGCACCGCCTCAGGTAAGACTGATAACTTTTAATATTAATCAAACCAGAAAGATAAAAAATTAAAACGCAAAGACGTCTATTTGTTCATGTATTTTTTATACGACATAAGGGGGTTTCCATAAATCTTGTTATGTCGCGTCCGACAAAACGACGCTTATGGAAATCACTGATTCCAGACGTGAGGTTCTAGACGTAACCATTGCCACAGCCCGAAAAACAAATTTTCACGTTTTCCGATCTAATTAAACATGGAGATTATTTCAATATTTTTTGGCTACTATGAAGCATGTTTTATCGTAATTTTATTTTTAATCGATGAAATGAAAACTGATCACGTCAAGATTCTGTGTTTTTAATACATTACTTCATTGCATCCCATCTTGTTGAAATTGCGCAGAGAACTGTGACATTTTCAACCGACGAAAAACACGGAAGAGGTTTTCAGTCAACGTGTATCTTTTTTTGTGACGACTATAGCCTGAAAAATGAAAAGTGAAATCTGTAATTTAAGTCTTTACTAGCCTAGCATTTCTTTTCAACACATTACAAATACAGAACAGTAAGTCATTTTAGGCAATGCAAATGATAAGAAACTATGAACTAAAATAAATATTGATGAATAAAAAAATGTCGTTTGATCGCTTTGCTTAGAAGATAACTATTAAACTTATAATTTTCTTATATTTTCAGGCGATAGAGCCAGAGGTGGCAGAGGAAAGAGACATGGGTGGATACGCGTGGAGTGCATGGAGCAGTTGGAGTCCTTGCTCCAAGAGCTGTGGAGGTGGAGTGTCGGTGCAGGAGCGACAATGCCTGCCCAGGTGTGGAGTCAAGATACTATATTATTTACTATCTTCCGTCCGCGAATTTACCCACGTGTTAGGTTGATAAAAACTATCCATTGCCATTCTCTTGGGCTTGAATTTTGAACTATCTTCTTCTCTCCTTACCAATATTTATCAAGATGGCTGCAGTGGTTAAGCTTTGAAAGCGTGAAAAATAGACAGAGTTACTTTTGCATCACTACATAGTACAAAACAAAGTCGCTTCCCGCGCCGGTCTACATCGCCGTATGCGACAAATTTTGAAAAAAAAAATATACTAAGAATAATAACATAACGAAGGTTTTTTATGTATAAAACATGCATATATATACAGTTACCGTATAGTATAGTTACAGTATAGTATTATTTACATCGAAATTCGATTGTTTTTATCGTTTTCTACTTTCATCTTAGAATCAGAATAAATCGCACGACATGTCAATTACATGGTTAAACAATCGTTTAATAACACTTGTCTAATGTCCATCGATATAATCATATTAATCACTCCAGTACCTGTTATTTATTTGTAAACAATTTACCAAGTGTGTGTACGTATAAATATTTTTCTTTAACGAATAGCCGATGAGTGGATTACAAATTACTGAACAAGGCGGCACCGACAACGTGCTTGAGGCGTACTTAATATCTTCTAAGTACAGCATATAAAATCAAAAATTGTAAACATCGACCTTTTATGCGCCTATTAAAGTAATTCGTTTAAAGTCCCTGCACACCTGTTTGAGAAACTTGTTTTGAAAAATTTAATGGAGTTTTGTAAAATAAAATAGAGATATCTACATAATTAGTGCAATACATAAATTAACCACAAGAAGTATTGATATTTTAGGAAAATAGTAGGTATATAGAGTAGATTTCTAATGTCGTCGGTGAAAACTTAAAAAAATCACAACACATAATTTACACACTATTGCTTACAGGAACCCGATATCCGTACCAAAAAAAAAATACCTATTAAATCACATTATAGATTTGTATCAGTTTATTAGAGTCAGGTAAAACAGCTAGTTTATTTGAGTGAGGGTGGCCAGGGAGTTGACTTTTGGAGATAAAATACATAGTATATAGTTAATTTTTTAATCCCGGGTACTAATTTGACAGCAAGAACAATAGATTAATGACAGCTGGGCATTGTACGTGCAGTCTCTGGAATTAAAAAAAATAACTATAGCGTCCGTGCAATTAGCGACACTTCAATAATCATGCAAAATAACAACAGCATTAATGTTAAATTGAATCAGACATTCTAAATCATAGGCGCCACATTATTTGTTTTTTATTAGCACAATCACTTAATTAATATAATGCTTGTTATTTCTGTCGTCGACTTCGGTGGCATTCGGCTGTCACTGTTGATTACATCTCGTTCATTTGCGTCTATCAAACTGTTGACATTGCAATTTAGTAATCTGACGGCGTTTGATCCTGCTAGTTCACTGGTCGCAATGATTTCATTAGCTTCGGATGTTGGTGGTCTTGGATAATAGGTTTTGTCTCATTGAGCAGATGAGTTAGAATCGGTTATATCTGGCATCTTGACGGCCTTGAAGTTTGCTGCAGATGGCAGCTTAACCAATCGACGAGCAACGTACTCGAACATGGCCAATATCGACTGAATAACTTTAAAACCGCCAAAATCCCAGATTTTACCTATAATCGGCGTGTTCCCGCATTATCATTCGCTGTATTTAATATCAAAATAAATAACGGTCTACTTGCGAAAAATAACCTCAACGAAATTAGCACTGAATGACAAAACTCTTCTGTTAACAGAAATTAATACTGATAAACTCTGTGTGATGACAAAAATCTGTGTCTGTCAAATGTTCTCCAAAGCCTATAAATATTTGCCTACATATTTCGATGTCAATGTCAATAACTTAGAAAGTTTACTCTCGATAGAAATACAAAATATTCGCCAGTGTAAAAGCTCGTAACGTGCGCTTGGGCCAAAGGTTAAACATGCCCTACGACCTGGCTCGTACGGTTTTTATCGACTAAATTAAGGTAATGGAAACCCCGTAGCGTCGGTTGTAACAAGCTCTTATTGTAGTTGCAGCATTGATTGCTTGCACTCACGTCTTGATTGACACGCATCGCGTCGATACAGCCGGTAATGAGCTCGCGATTACCGCCTATTTTACAAAGAAGACAAACTTCATTTTGTCTACATACCTGTAGTTACCACTAATGAGGGATTGGGTTTTTAACGCGTGGTAATTGACGTCAGCTTTGAATGCAGTAGTGTTTGTTCGTTCTTTCCCATGCGATGCTATGCACAGGTGAGATTGTGCCGTGACTTTGCTGAGCGCTGGTCAAGGGTCATTGTGACAAGACATAGAATTTCATGCGGGATTCATGGTTAAATATGCTACGTTTTGAAGAGACTTTGTAATAAACTCTGATCAAAATTGTAGAGGCAAATTATTCAGTTACTGGTGTAGTATAAAGTGCTATGAGTACACAGTATTAGTGGTGTTGTTTTGTCTCTTTTTCATTAACCCTTTCTTGTTTAGTGTAAGAATATAGATTTTGGACTAAGTACTAAAGTACTAATATTTTTAAGTAGCATTTTTTTCTTTATAAAGAATTATAATTATGTAATTCTTTTCATAATAGTGGTACGTGTATATAAGGTGCTGGCGCCGCGACGATAGTCTGTTTTTAATTATCTCTATTCTTTAACAAAGCGCCATATTAATGACACTGGCTTGCTCCATATTTCAAGATTCCGATCACAGTATTATGTTAATTAAAACCTACAAGAGTCGGTGCGGTTATAATTAATAACCCAGACAAAGTAATCATCCAAACCGTTATTGGTAAACGGGTCAGACTATTTAAGTACAAATGAATGCGCGCGACCCAAGATAATTGTACCGAGTAGAGGATCCAGGATTAATACGACCAGATAGGGAGTCCTGTTAGATAGATAAGTAGGTAATCAAAATACCGTCACTCTTAATTAGAGTGGGTGCCGCCGGCGGCGCCGAGCTTTAACGGGCTTGACTACATTAAATATCTGTAACATAGTCTACGAAGTACAGAGTTGCAAGTTGGAAAGCTCATTTGGGAGAAAAAGGATCAACAAATTTGTTAGCCAGCACTGTTGGAGTTCGCATAATCGCAGTAAATGTTTATTGTTATACATAAAGCTTGTCAAAAAAGAGAAGAAAACAATAGGGATGACCTTGTGCTATTCGTATGAAAACAAAATTACGAATCAATCAATCACACCAACCCAATTTTATTTCTTCGTTATTGTGATCGCGAAGCTTTGATTAGAAGTTTGACGTCAACTTTTACAGCTAACAAAAAAAGTTTACCTGTTAAGACTATTTTGGCTGGCTATTCTGCTGGTTCTCCGTTATAATTATTTGAAAAGATGGTGCACATGAGTTTCTCACCAGCTCTTAAATTCTCATGATGCAATACCCATCGGAGCTGGTACTTGGATTGATTTTAATTCAATTCTCTAAGTTGAATTAAAGTCAATCTAAGCTCCGGTGTCAAATCATTTTATTACAATAAGTATTATAATTAAGTTAGCTATGTTTTATTTTAATTTTATATTTTTTGTGTTTTGATGTTTGTTTTGACGTGTTCAAGCGCCCCTTGGGGCCCATGGAAATAAATGATTTGATTTGATTTGATTTGATTGCTAAACAATTAAAGTCACATGTAGCTTGGGTCTGCACTTATGCACTCTGAAGGAAGCCGTAGGTCTTTTGTTATCCTCTATCACATTCACAATAGATCTTTTCCTTTATACTGGTTTCTATTTTCTCGATATATCTGTCCATTGGATGGAAGGTCAAGGTTCTATGAGTACATTCCAGAGCCTCTGGAATTTGATCAGAATTTCATCTAAGTGTGTGTCCAATCCATTTCCACTAACGGCTCTTGATCTGGTTGATCAAAACTTCGTTGATATCTTTAATAGATAGAGATAAGAGATTTTTAAAGGCCAGTTAATGCTGAAAATTCATTAAGCAATGGTTATTGAAGACCATGGGTCGTTCGATCATCCTTTTTGGTTTGTTTTTTATGCGTTCAAACTATAGACCGACCGTTTAACGCGCGTATCGCCTGTGACGTAAGAAGTGAGCGGGGGTAGGTAACGGACTACTACGGCTACACACGGAGTCATTGATCTAAAGATTTATCTCGAGATAGACATTGTAGGCAAAGTAAAAAATATAATTGTAGTATCTGTATTTTTATAGAAAAGATTAACATTTTAAGAAAAAATTAACTAATTAAAAAAAAATAACATTATCAAAATTTTACAATTATTATTATTATTTCTCTTTATTTATTTCTTAACTTATTTTATATATTTTTAAATATGAGGAACCTCCTCACGATGCGTGCCGTGTCCAAAAGTCCGTGTCCCTCTGTAAAACCGTCTACTTATTTTTTTCTTTCGGATTTGTTTATTTTTTGTTGGTGATTTAAACTTTACTTGACTTTGTTCATCTCTCAGTTCATTTCCTTCTTTTACTATTTTACTTATGGTAGTCACCGAGAGTCCTGTAGCTTCAGCAACAAGTTTGTTTACGTTTACGTCTTGAAGATACTCCGTAGAACTATGATCTTGTTTTCTGGCTTTAAAAAAGGAATACATATTATATGCTATTTGTTTAACTTGCTTGTTGATTTTTTATTGCAAAACAGGAAGAGTGATTCATCTTGGGATTAATCTTGGCAAACCGTTTACCTTGTGCGTTAATGTCCAAGCGTCCGTAACAAAAATACCAACCGTGCGCTGCGAGCACTGCCAGCGCACCAAAGATAATGTAATACTACCACTGCCGTGTTTGACGTGAGCTCTTTGCACCGCGCACCCCTCTCATCCACCCGCTAACATCTCGCCCCGCCCCCTTCTCACCGCGCGGGCGATACGCGAGTTAAACGGTCAGCCTATAGTCAACTTTAACCCAGAAATGATCGTATACGATGTCATAGTTTCGTTCTTTTATATAGAACTAAATGCAATTATTTTTTATCATTTCGTTAAACATGGCTGCATATTCTTCAAGTCTTCAAGTAATATAGTGAAAGTTAATAAGTATAAAAAAAAACATTTTGTTTTTATTTCTACAAACACTATCAACGAGCAGAGACTTCGTTCATTGCACGCATTTATTCCTACCAGTACTCCTCGACACCAAATTAAACAGATTACTTTCTCAATATTCCTTCGAGATAGAAACGTTAGAGTTATAAATTCCTTCATTATAGGCGGATAGTATCCTGCTGATATTCCTCGTATAACACACTCGACAAATTAGGATGGACATCGTTTGTCATCCAACACGTACCCGCTACACATTTCATTAGGGAAGCGATAAACCTCAAATGAAATATTGCCCTCAATATATCGTTGGACATGAAAATTTTAGTTTGTTTGTCGATATATCAATGCAATGTTATTTTCTATCGAATAATTGGAGTAGGTACTTTGCTTTATTCGGTGTCAAAAATGTACAATGTATCCATTTGTTTTGTGAATAAAGTGCTAACATTATTTTGGAAGTTCATCAGTTATGAATTGCCTTTTTAGTAATGTTACGTACGATAGCTGCCTTGAGCAAACTTGACCGTGAGATTTCTTGGTAATTAAAATATCAGTACCTTAAATCGGAAAATTATGACGTTTTAGCCTGGGAAATTATGCAAAGCTCTTAATAAGTCTTGTGTCTGATTTCTCTGCGGTCGAATCAAGTAAGATTGCCATGTTATTGTACTACGGCAGATGAGGAGAGGAGCGCACGCTCCTAAGTAAATAATAGCTCTTTGGTTGTTGGCTAATTTAGTGACGAGTAACGACCGGATAGGTAGATAGTCCTTTCAGCTATATCAGAAGGTAATCAAAATACTGTCACACTTGATTAGAATGGATTGACATGAAGAAATATTCAAATCATATGCTTCCAAATTGCTAAGTAGTCTAAGAACTTTTCTAAGCCCTCACTAATAAAAAAAACAGTATACGAGTACCTAAAATCGTGACGTACCTCATCAATTTAAATATCATGGAATTAGCTATAATTTGTACCGTAAAGTTGCAGTCTAACTCTGTAGAATGTACTTTAACCAGCCGCTTTTCATTTAACGTCTTCTACACGCAATCTTCAGGTGTCATCTCTTTAATGGCGCCAAGGAACCTGTGATGTTGTACTTATCTTTTTAAACACTTTTAGATAAATGTAAGTACCCAACGGAACTAATCTTTCACTTCGTGATCATGAATATTCAAATTGGTGGGTGAGTTTACATTAAATTAATGTTCGAGTCCTGTTATAAGGATGAAACATTTGTAAACTTGGGATGTACTAATATGTGGAACGGGCGCGGGCGATGCATCACAACTTTTTATTTTAATAACTTTCAAATTAGATTAACGTGTTTGTAGCCATTTGTTAGCTGCTCCGTTGATTTCATTATAGAGCTTTGTGTTGACGCCGCTCCTACGTTTTGTTCTATTTGCCTTATAAAATATTAACGCAATTATGATTACGATTTATCACTTTTAATTAATATCGACGTACTCAGTTTGATTTATGTTGAGGTAACTAGATCTAGATATAAATTGTGCGATGACATTTTGAAACTACTATACTTGTCTTTTTCAACATTAGTTTTGAGTGTAATTTATTGCTTAATTTGATTTATTTATTGTTTTAAAGTCATAAGCTTAAAAAAAATCAATATTACCTACCTAATATTTTTTATTTAGCAAACTCTGTACCGATATATTCGGTCAGACTAGGAGTTTCTGAATTCCTCTGATTTCCTTTAGTAATGGTGTAGGTAAAATAAATATGTTGGTTATTGATTCTTGCATCTAGTTTTTCAAATGCTTTCATTGTTCCAGGGTTCGATCCACGACCGACAACAGCAGTATAGCACCGCCAATCATGACGGTGAGAGTGACGAGGCAGGTCCACGAAGACTGCCAGGGAGTGGATAAAAGATACCACGAGTGTAATAGTAAAGTAAGTTTTTTTATGGTCTCTGTCACGTAACATTAAGGATAGGAGCTCGTGGCTGCGTCGAAGCCGCGTGGACTGATCGATCTTGCAGGTTAAGAAATGCTAACCGCGGTTGGCCGTGGATGGGTGACCATTTTTAATATAACGAATTTTCCTCCGTGCCTCAAAGAGCACGTCGTCAGTCCCGGTTGCTATTGAAACATCTATGACAGTCGTTACGGGTAGTCAGAGGCCAGAAAGTCTGACAATAGCCTAACAAAGAGTATCGTATTACCTCGTACTGGGTTGTGGAGTTCTAATGGCAGTCGCTTTACGTAAAATACTGATATTTAGCTAAATTCGTTAGACTAAAAGCTTACTCCAATGTTGCTGGAAAAAGGTTCAGAAGATTGATATTGTTACGTACCTTAAAGTCCATGTGATGGCAATTTACAACATACTCCACAAAAGTGCACGGTTGGCGTAGCGGTTAAAGCGGTCGCCTCGCCGCTTTCAACTACGCTGGTGTTGTGGGTTCGATCCCCACATGGGACAAATCTTTGTGTGATTCGCAAAGATTTTTTCTGACTCTGGGTGTGCTTTGTGTGTGTGAAATGTATGTTTGTGAACACCCCCGCGACACAAGAGTTATTCCTAGTGCGGGCGACGTTTTCAAAAAAAAAAAAAAAAATTCTTGAGTATTCTGTATGTGATTTTATGAATTTTGTTTGATAGCCTTATGAAAATAGATTATAGTAAATTACAAGTTGCTATACATTGTGGGGGTAATTGTTTTTTATTTTTTTTTATTTCGTACTTTAACAATGGACTCGCCCATGAAACTTTGATGATACTAAAATGAGTTAGGTATATTTATAGTATGTAACCAAAAAAATCGCATTTGGTTAATGTTTACCTTTTAAGGTATCCTATATTTTACTATCTATGGATCAGTCCCCATTGTAACTATAGATAAGAGAAATAAACAAAGCAGCAGAATTTTTAAGTTCTAATACTATTTCTTCTTGCCAATATCACTATATTTGTTGTACGTCAGGTCCAAACATTGGGAACTCGTCTAGTAATTGTATTTATTACCTACATGGAACGTTCTTAGATTCGCAAATTCTTTTAACCAATTGAATCAGTTCCTGAGCGAGTACAAGCTGACTGTCTAAATTATTTAGATCTTGTTAGTACTTTTAGGTTTTCTAGTTAACTTTTAAAGTTGTAACTAAAGTTAATTAATGTATACAGGGTGTAAATGACATCGTGACAAAGCTACTTCCTTGTGCAATATCTGGGTGCAACTTTTCCATATATTTTTTTTAACAAAGCGGCAATTTGGTAGGCAATATAAAATAATTATAGAGAGTGATTGGAGAAAGTTTCACATTTACATGAGCAACATGATGAATACTTTCATATTCATTACGTAGGAACGTAGACATTTTTAACAGAACCCAAACATACTACGTTTTACATAAAATTCCTCTGAGAGTTTAAAAAAAATGTTATTTATATATAAAGCTCGTATTTAATATTGACGGAACTTTAAACCTATTTTTGTAAAAAAAAACGTGTATAATAATAAAAAAATTATGGAACTGAGTTAATAGACAAAACAAGTCCTAATTATATTTATTAGGCTGCGGCATTTTCACAAGCTTTTATTTGATTTCACCTGTCCCGTAGTTTGTCTGTAATCAATTTACGCAAGTTTTTTTTTCACTTCCCGGCTTTCGGTTAAGCTGAAATTTGGCATACTTAATATGAATGAGGCCGTATGTGTATTTATTTTTTTATTTATTTAATACACAAAACACATTACAATCAATAAAAACAATACATAATAAAATACAATGTTCAAATCTGGATCAGAGCGCAACAATATGTGCATGCAGCTAAACTATAATAACTAAAATAATTTAAAACTAGAACTCTGGAATACCTACAGAAAACTTAATATATATTGTGTCATTTATCAGATCAGGATGTCTCAAGCGCCTCTTATGGTTTCTAAGGCGTCCAAATTCGAGCTGATGTGGAGGATGTCTTTTAAGTTAGTAGTAAATCTGTTCATGTTGCTATCTTCTTCGTCGTGTCGATAGCTGAGTCAAATTTTATTTTGAATTGCCATCGTGGTGAAAGGATTAGCCAATTCGCTTTGGAGAACTCGCGAATTGCCCAGGGTGCGCCGGACGGAGGAAATCGTTGTGTACGTCACTCGGGGAGGCTCCTTTCATGCACATGTTGCTATTAAATATGTATTGCCATTTTATTAAGATCATGTTTCAAATAATTAATGAGCCCTTCGTTTAATCAGTACATGTGCTAAGTTTCCCACGTTAAATCTCAATAAATGTATGACTCACAGCCATTTGTCCGATGCCCGCTGTAAGGGCTTTTAAGTATTAAAACTCTATCGGCCACATTAAAAGTGAATAATATTGATTTACTGCTTGTACGTCGTAAATGCCGTGATTAGTATTGTTTCATTCAATTTGCTTTACTGTGTTTGTTTATGACGGTGACTGGTACTCGATTCTGTATGACATTGGAAAACGTAACGTGCTGTGTTGTGTTTGATATCCGTATGAAATCCGTATTCAAACACTATGTGATGAATGACTCTTGTTTAGACACTGGGCGATTATTTGGGCAGTTTAACAATAGGTTCCCATTTTAGGTAATGGTAAAAATACATTTTTGGTCCGGCTAAAAGGCATGTGACAAACGCAAAACAGCAATGAACTAAAATTAAATAATATATTAGTCGATGTACCTAAAATTAAAATAATAGGATATTTTATTATATAACTCTAAAAATGTCTGTCGGTAAGCCTCTCACAATTGATCCACGGAATTAATCTCGGTTTCAATATGGAGATCGAAGCATTTTTTTAACGAAATAATGCGCGGCCAAAACTATAAAGCAGTGCATGACAATCGTTCATTAAATTATTTTATTTATTTTAGTTAGTTTTTTATTTATTTAGTTGTGATTAAAGTTCATAACGTAACGCAATGTATTACGTTTATCTTTATTCAATGAATCAGGCGCCTCATGCGTTGAATTGCGTTGCGTAATATCAAAGGACTGTCGCTTACCCTATCTGGAAGGACCGTCGTAAATTCGGGTAAAATATATTTTATATTTGTATTGGTTTTATGTGCTGTGATAGAAGAGATACATCTATGAATAATAAAAGTGCCGACATCCTTTATCGATAAAGCCCTAAGTAAATACTTCATATAAATCCATTCGGGGAATCTCATATGAATCTGTTTGCGAGCGAATTCAGATAATATCGGGCTGTACTCGTATTCACAAACCAAATGTTGCGGTTACTAGAATTTTATTTGCAATTTTGGATTGATTCTAACTAAACTAAACTCTAATAACGGAGCTATTTATATTAATATTATTTTATATTAAGGACTTTCTAAAAAAACATGTAAACAATATTAGGTTAGCTGTTAATCTAAGCTTGACAACTCTATTTTATATAGCATTTATACTCTGTCCATTCCTTTATTTTCTTTTTGACAGATCACGCCTATGAATTACCGTTTTTTTTGTCAGATTAATGTACTACAATAATAATGTACTTTATTGACAAGCGACACTTTTTAGGGCAGTTCACTGTTTGTAACAAACAACCACAGACTATAAATCAAATCGTGAAATGAAATAAATCGATCATTATGAAAAAGAATAATTTGACTTTTTTTTTGTGTATTGTCTGTATATTTTATAAAAAAAAGAAAATAATAATAGTATCATGATTTTATTGAATGTGACGTGAGTTGATAACATTTTAACTATTAAACAACGGGTATTACTCACGTATTATTATGTCTACTAAGGCGACTGGCAGTTTCACTCGATTTAGACGTCAGGCCGGTTCCGGAACCGGCCTGGGACGCGTCTCTTTTCGCACCAGTGCGAAAAGAGACGCGTCCCAGGCCGGTTCGCGTCGCTCCGTACTCATGGCCTGACGAAGCTCGTCTAAATCGAGTGAAACTGCCAGTCGCCTTAGTAGACATAATAATACGTGAGTAATACCCGTTGTTTAATAGTTAAAAAGTATCATGATTCCATGAATAATTATTTGCAAGAAATTAAGTCGAAATATTGGAATTAAAAATTAAAAATTAATTAAATAAATTAAAATTGACATTATTATTATATTATCATTTTGTATATTTATTTCATCTAATAAAAACTACTAATAAACGAATAATTAATAATGAACTAAAACCATTTCGATGTAATTAATCGATTGAAAGTTCTTCTTAGACAACATCGATTATGATATCAAATCGAATCAGTAACGTGTGAAGGCATCCCTAAATGTAATCTGTCAAAAAGAAAATAAAGGAATGGACAGAGTATAGCCATACTTGCAATGTAATACTAAGAAACATGCAAAAAAAAATTGGACTTGAGGCGGGGCTTGAGCCCTGCTACACTGTGATAGACTGTCTTCCAACATTTGTTGGAACAGTTGGAAAACATTTAATACTACTTGTGCGGACGTAAACAAATCATCATCACGCCTATATCACTCGAAAGGGTATGGGTGTATTTCACCCACACTTTATCTGTTATAATTTATAATTTGGATTTTTTTATATTAGATAGAATGCCAGAAGCAATAATAATAATAATAATACACTATCCAATGGTCCCAATGACAAGGCCAAATACACACATTTACTCACACAATCACACCCAGTCTCAGAACAAATCTTTGCGAATCACACAAAGATTTGTCCCATGTGGGGATCGATCCCACAACACCAGTGCAGTGGCGAGCGGCGAGGCGACCGCTTAAACCACTACACCACACGTGCAGACAATGTGTTATGGCCCCCTGTGCATAAATTGTACTCCGTGCTGCTATTTAGAATAACCTGACGGAAAAAATAATACTTTTACCGACCTGGGAATGAAACCTGGGACCTCGCGGTGATGCGCGCGTATCGCTAACTATTAACCCACCGGAGAAATTCTTTATAAGATAAATTTATTGTTTGTTTTGTCATAGCCCTGTCCTGGTGGTGTCAGGAACTCCAGAGCTGAGCAATGCGCCGCGTATGATAGAAGACCGTTTCGAGGAAGATTCTACACATGGGTTCCTTACATAGATGGTGAGTAGTATTATTACGTAACTTATCCAGATTTTTCAATAAAAATGTGAATAAATTTAGAGCTGAGGTTTATTATGGAAATCAAAAATTACAAGCTGCAATTAGACTTACCTCAAATCAAATAATTATATCTTCATCCTCCCTCAAAACAACATTTATACATTTTGTAATTGATTATTTTTATAGCATTTAGCTATGCTTAGCAAAATATACTAAGAAACAGTTGAAAAAGATATGGGACCGGCAGGATTTGAACCTGCGACCTTACTGCACACCGGGCAGCCGCTTTAGCTATCCAGCTACGGTCGCCTTTTACCGTATCATACAGTTGAGAAATTTAGGGTTCTGGTAAGAGGCGACCGTAGCTGGATGGCTAAAGCGGCTGTCCGATGTGCAGTAAGGTCGCAGGTTCAAATCCAGCCGGTTTCTTAGTTATACATACAATACATAGCATCACGCCTATATTACCCAAAAGGGTGTGGCTTAGTTATACAACACCCACACTTCACCTGTTATGTTTAGGTCCCATGGGATGGGAGCTGATCACCGTCCACCGGGCACAATTCCAACTCCGTGCTGCTATTACGAATTGCCTGACGGAATGTTCACAAATAACTCTTTGCCCGACCTGAGAATCGAACCCAAGACCACGCAGTGATAGGCGCATACGCTAACCACTAGACCATCGAGACATTCATAACAGTTGCAACAATTACATGTCATGTACCTTCAGACATACAAGCCCAAGATTATATCGATGTTTTCCTGCCCAATTAATCTAATAATATCGAATCACATGACAGCCGCGACCGCCCGCGTAACATTTCTTCCAACTAGGAAGTCTGTACTAATCAGTGGTTATGTTCATGTTCCTGAGCTGACAGCGTTACTTAATCAGCTGGATCGATCAATCCACTGCGATCGAGATATTTAATGATAAGTAGCTCTCCCCACGTGCATCTATTGCTGATTTGCAGGCAATGTGTGTAATTATTTTGGATTGGGCTCATCATATTAGCCAATTAATGTCTCATTGCAGGCGGCCTGGTCTTTGCTGGCAAAATATCTGGTTTATAATGTCTGTGCTTGAGTCCTTTAATTAAATGAATGCGGCTATATATGCCAGGTTGTGTGGAAGAAATTGCTATAAGCAATAACACCGCCGTTTGTGCAACTAGTTTTAAGTGTTTGTTTTTTTTGTACCTCTCTTTTGTTTCTTTGGTGTACAATAAAGAGTATTTATTATTATTATTATTATATGTGGATAAGGCATCGGCCCTACGGTCGAGAAGCCTTAGGTTCGAATCCTGGCCATTACACCACAGACGTGGTTTAACAAGAATATAGTAATTTGTATTTGAAAATTACCAGCTTTAATGAGAAAATGTTATCAGTGGTTATACAGTTATTAATATTACAATTATAAGGATTATAAGTATTTGCGAGTACTGCCAGTCATCACTCGAAAATTATAAATAGTATGATATCATGGTTCGTATTTAAATACAAACTATGACACACTAAAATTAATTTACATATTATACTATTGCATTGTTACTACAAAATCGAGAGAAAAGGCTATGAATGCATCTTTTTTCTATTGATTTGCCAATCAGCACTAATCTTCCTAGCTTTTTAGAAGAGTCTTTTCAATTACGTTGGAGTCGGCTTCTAGTCTAATGGATTTAGCTGAACATTTTACGTAGAGCGACTGGCATCAGACCTATACAACACAGTACCAGATACGATACTCTTTGTTAGACTAGATGTCAGAATTTCTGGCCTCTGACTACCTGTAACGACTGCCATAGATTTCCAAATAGCAACCGGGACCGATGACTTAACGTGCTTTCCGAGGCACGGAGGGTAACTTGTTATGTTAAAGATAGTCACCCATCCACGGCCGACGGTGGTTAGTGTTGCTTAACCCGCAAGATCGCTCGGTCTGCACGGCTTCGTCTTAGCCACGATCTTCTTTTATTAATACCATACATAAAATATAATTGACGACCGGATGGCGGAGTGGGTAGTGTACCTGCCTGCGACGCCGAGGTCGCGGGTTCGATTCCCGCTTAAGACAAGTCTTTGTGTGCATGAACATGGGTTTTGTCTTAGTCTGGGTGTTTCTATGTATCATAAGTATGTATTTACAAAAGAAAAATACATGATATGTATTGGTATCAATTATTCTAGTACCCATATTACAAGCTCTGCTTAGTTTGGGACTAGATGGCGTTGTGTGTAAGTTGGTAGATATTTATTTATTTATTTATTCATATTGATGGCATAAAAATATTATTTTGGCACTTACCGCTATTTAAATGAATTTTGGGCTTTCGGACATTTGTCATGACTGTTAGCTGAAAAGGTTTCGGCTAATGGTTTTCGGTAAGTTCCTAATCCGATTTCTAAATCATAACGTGCGTAAATTAATGGGGGTCCGCGTAATTAATGTCACAAACTTTTCGGATTTGTTCTTGGAATTAGAACATTGCTTTGACGTCAAACGTTTTGTAAGGCTTTGTACGTGGAATAAGTGACATTATGTAATGCTTATTAAGGTCATATCTTTTATTTAACTGATTGAAAAATTATAAATAAAGGACGAGTAATAAACTAATCTATTTAAAAATAATACTTTGAACTGCAATCACAATCAGAAGTTAATTCAGTTTGAAGCTATGATGCCACATTTATATAAACAGTTTCCGTTCTATTGTCGTTGGTTCGGTTAAGGTTAACTTAAATCTGATGATTCCATTGATTTTCCAAAACATTACCACATTTTTAACCCAAAAAATTCAACAGTATATTTTTTATAAGACAAATCAACTCTCGAAGATCCACAACGATATTAATTTCTCTCTAATTACTCAAAATAAAGTAAACAAATACTTTGAACTGTAATCACAATCAGAAGTTAATTCACTCTGGAGTTATGATGCCACATTTATATAAACAGTTTTCGTTTTGTTTTTTCAAAACATTATCATATTGTTTCAAGCCAAAATCAACAGTATATACTTTTTTTCACCACACCAGCACGAAAAAGATCGTTTGCGTGCGAGAATTCAGTGAGTAAAAACCGTTTTTACTCACTAGTGAGGCAAAGTGATTCAAATTTCGAAACACAAAATCCTTTCAATGAATAGGCACTGAAAAAAAAACAAAGCAGCCACCATGTAGGTTAGTAATAAACATTGACATAAATTTTATTATATAACTACATACGATACGTTTTAATTATTTTAAATTATATAAATACGCACTTATTTAGTATTTTAATGGTTTTATATTCGTGATTGACCATTATATTAATTAAAATCTGGTACTTAATATTAGACTCTAAATAAAATTTACGGAACGAATTTCCGAACGCACGATTTAAAAAAAAAAGTCTGTGTCTGTGTCAGTCATCGCGGGCAACTATAAATTCTTTTCAGTTTATGTTTAATTGTTTACTGGAACTTTTTAACAAAAAATAGTAAATCCAGTGATGAAGAACTTTGTGGAACTCTAAAAGAGTTGCGACAACTGGCTTCTAACACAGAAGTTTGCTTTTTTACCAGAATACACGTGAAAAGTATGTGAAAGCGTACGACATATTTAATTAGTGGCGACTTACAAAAGGCCCTAAATCGCAATCTGAATTGGTATTACTGTCGTATTTTATGGAATTATTTCAGGTTAGGCAATCGAGTAGGTACGAGTTTATTTAAATCTTAATATTTTCTCACTGAAAGAGGTGAAAAGTTTTGTATTGTAACGCGTGAGAAAATATTTATTTCCAGTTCGTGACCTCTTAAAATCTTTCGCTTGCGAAGTAGTTTTTATTAGAATCACTCGCTACGCTCGTGATTCAATTTAAGGCTACTTCGCAAGCTCAAGATTTAAAATTGGCACTCACAACAGAAATATAAACTTCTTCTACTAAAATTTTTCTCACTTGTACCATAAATAACTATTAAATAAATAAACTCTCGAAATTCCACAACGATATTTCTCTCTAATTACTCAAAATAAAGTTATCACCAAGTAATAAAGTAGTTAAATCACCATGTTGCCAGGACAAAAAAAACAAACAGGACGATATAATTTGTATGTCGACAGCTAATCTACGTTATTAGAACGGTTGTCTGCGCATTGGATACGGTTGTTAGGACAATTTGTGCGCCAATAATCTGTCACTCTTTCAGTGTACCCACTTTATGTATCAGCGATAAAATTGAATATAGTATGACGGCTAATAAATTGGGTTCGTTATTTTATTGATTTATATTCGTTGTATTGTATATACGGGGTGGTTGCGACATAGCGACATTTATTGAAACCACAGCTTCTATACATGGTAAGTATCAATTTCCACCGGATAAAAATTCTCTGGCGAAAAAAAAAATATCACGTTCTCCGAACAATTTGAACATTGCGATCGTGCAATTTGTTCGGAAGACGTGGATTTTTTTTTTCGCCAGAGAATTTTTTATCCGGTGGAAATGCATACTGGCCATGTATAGAAGCTGTGGTTTCAATAAATGTCGCTATGTCGCATCCACCCTGTATAGGCAACGTTAGGGTCCTAGATTATTTTTCACTTATATCGTAGATAAACAAAGACAGGCAGTTAACAACCCATCGATTTATTAGAAAAAATATTATAGTCTTCTTCTTCGTCGTGTCGATGGCTAAGTCAAATTTTATTGGTCCAATAATTGGCCACTGTTATGGCGCTCTCGTCGGCGTTAGTGAGCGCCTCTCTTGTGCAGGTGGTAGGGCAGGTGCAGGTTAATATTATAGTAATATTTGGACATAGCAATGAGCTTGAATTTATGAAAAAAATCTATGAAAAAAAGTGAGTGCTTTGACTGCTCATCAATCTATATGTATATCTCGGCTTGACAACACAATACTTGATTGGTAAAATAGTACTTGGTGCCAGGTAATGTGTACAAATATAGCAGGTACTTCCAAGATCGCTCTTTAATTGAGTGCACGGTTGACGTAGTGGTTAAAACGGTCGCCTCGCCGCTTTCAACTGAGCTGGTTTTGTGGGTTCGATCCTCACACGGGACAAACCTTTGTGTGATTCGCAAAGATTTGTTCTGACTCTGGGTGTACTTTGTGTTTGTAAAATGTACGTTTGTAGACACCCTCGAGACAAAGGAGTTATTAAAAGTGCAGGATTCGTTAAAAAAATATCTTCCAGCCGGTACCTATCCGAAATAATGGTTTCTCTGCTAATCTCTAAATATTCATCTAATCTCGACCTCATTTCTTTTATTGTAACGAAAACATAACCAAATAAAGCTTAAAAATACCAAAGTGATGATAAGAAGCAGTTTTCTCTGTTAGATTTTCGCGGCGGAGAAAAGGCTCCGATTTACAGAGACGGTATGATTAATGGCATTCGATCATCGTATCGGATGATAAATCACTAGATAATCGTATTTCGTCTGCATATACGAGTATGTAGATCCAAAGGAGTATAACTTGCAAAATAACTTCCCATATGAATTTCAAACAAGAGTCTGAAATTACCGAATACGCGTTTGAGTTAGCTGGAATAGGAAATGGATAAGCAAAGAATAATTTCTCACCAGCTCTTCTCATAATGGAATACCCATCGGAGCTGTTACTTGGATTGATTTTAATTTGATTCTAAACAGTTTGATTAAAATTAATCTAAGCCCCGATTATTCAAATCATTGTAATTATTATAATTTAGTATTATTTATGATTTATTTTTATATAATTTTTTATAATGTTTTAACGTGTTCAAGCGCCTCCAGGGGCCTATGAAAATAAATAATTTTAATTTAAATTTAAAAAGATGCTACTAATATTACCTAGGTAGTTAATTGAAATTTAAATTCAAATTTCTAAGTTGAATTAAAGTTAACCTAAGCTCCGGTGTCAAATCATTTTATTGCAATAAGTAGGTATTATAATTGAATTAGCTAAGTTTTGTTTTAATTTTGTATTTTGATGTTTGTTTTGAAGTGTTTAAGCGCCCCTTGGGGCCCATGGAAATAAATGATTTGATTTGATTTGATTTAAAAAATAGTTTCGGAAAATATTCAAATAATTATGAGTTTTCAATCGTCATCTCAACCATTAAATTCATAAATACTATTAATGTAATTTATTGCTTCATATTGCTTTTCAATCATTTAGGTTACTCAATACAATTTATACTGAGAATTCATAAAGTGCAATGTAATCTATAACTATACATGGTACAAAATCTCTTTTTTCTATTCTTAACTATCATATAACATACATCATTATGATATTATGAAGTTTTTAAAATATAATTATAAAGATACCTATATTATTGTAAAAATTGTATATTTTCCTACAGGTAATTTACCATGCATGTTGAACTGTCGCCCGCTGGGGCAACAGTTCTATGCATCGTTGGCGCTGGTCACCGACGGCACGCCTTGCACAAGAGAGGGTGCTCGTGCCATATGTGTACAAGGCACTTGCAGGGTAAGTGGTCTTCTTACTATTGAATTTAATACACGGATATTAATCAATGGGACTCTACAAAAGATATACATAGCTGTGTATAAATAAAGCATGCTGAACTGCCATCTGCTGGAGCGGAGCTTCTGTACATCACTAGCGCTGGTGTGCAAGGCACTTACAGGTTGAGGGAACTTTACAATATTGATTATTTAATACCAATAGGACTTCATAGCTGTCATACATATTTGAAGATAGACCTGGCTATAAATACCTAAATAATCATCAATTTGCCGATATGTGGCAATTTCCTATAACAAAATTTCAGACCATGATTTCCTAAATCATTGTGCTGAAAAGCGGCTTTACTACGATTTAGATAGATAGAGAGATAGAAAATACTTTATTTCTACATAATTTCACATGAAAAACTTAAGAGCTGACAACAAAAAGAAAATAACAGAAAATATTTATTACTTGTATATTACCGTAAAGTTAGGACAGCACTCTCACAGGACAGCACAATAGAGAGTGTTGGAAGTACTTAAAGTTTATGTAAACTACTTGTTTTCCTGTTGACTAATGAATTTATTACATAAATACATTAGGCTCAAGAGGACTAAGCATATTTATCTGTAGAGATTCAGGTGTTTTATATGTATATATGATGTCCAACAACAATACGTTAACTTTAAACTTCTTAACTAGAATAGAATGACGTAATACGATAGAGAAACAGTTTCTCCACAAGATGACAGCATGATATAACACTACAATAATGTTGTTTCAACATCGCGTATATCCAAACAGAGACGTGAATCACAATTGTGTTGAAGTAGGTTGCAGGCTTTGTTCTACGTGCATCATAATTGTCTAATTTTCTCGGAAACCATTCTTGCTATTGCAGGTGATAGTAATCGTAGTTTCTCTTTGTAACGAGCTTAAAGTAGAAATTAAAGTCTGCAGGTAAATTAAAGGACCAAATTTGTTTCCAAACAGAAACAAGTCAGTTTAATGCCGCAGAAATATAAAATAGGAAGAAATTCATACAACTTGTGTACGGGCATCGCCACATAATATCAATAGTTTAACTTTTTACCACATTAAGCAAATTTACGCTTATCAAACGTACATCCATAAAAACAAGGGCTCGTCTAATGTTCACAGAAAATTAGACCGTTTTTTAGCTTGCTTTTGCATTCTTATTTTTATCCTCGTTCTAGAACTTAACTTTAATTATGGACAGTAATTTTTTCGAGAACTTTCTATTTCGCTCTCATCATTTTCCGAGCCTTTACTCAGTTATATAAGGGTGGCCTTCTAGTTCAAAAGATTTCACTGGATATCAGTGTTAGAATTAGTGGTGGTAGAGCTCTTGTGAACGAGGGCTACAGCACCACTGTCTCACCTTTACATTACGCCAAATAGTAGCGATTGTTATCTACAATAAGTTTTTGTGGATTGTTAATGTTAATGGGCTTGGCACTTACCACCAGATGGACAACAAGTTCGTTGCAAGCGAAGGAAGTAAAAAACGCTCTAAGACTCTATATTTACATAGCTAAATTAGCGACTTTCCTGAAAGAGAATAGGCATTAAACTTAGTTAATTTTAAACCTCTAGAGCTTACATTAATGCAAATTGTAGACCAATTTACCAGTATTCATGACACTATTGACAGGCAGACCACGTCGCAGCAAAATGTCTACTTAGTTCAAGACAACTGCCCTATTCCCTACACAGCTATCAACTTGCGCTATTAGATCTTGTTTTCTGAACGCGCGACACATTTCTTTGACGATCATCGTCTCAAAACGGGCTACGGTCAGGGCCAGACTATAATTAGTTAGACTATTTAGTGTGACGTCACTAAACAGTGTTCAGTTTGTTTTGTTCTGCTCGGTTTAGCTTTGGGAATCTCGACGGCTGTAAACGGGGCATTGTAGCTGCGGTTATAACTTTACTGTGTTGTGGTGGAAAGCACAAAATACGTAAGTGCAGAAGGTTTATCCAAATTTCGTGCCTGAAATGCCGCAAATTTCATGCATTTTAGATGCATCTGATAAACATTCCGTAGTATAACCACCTCGTTGGTCTAGTGGTTAGCGTATGTGTTTTTCACCGCGAGGTGTCGGTTTGATTCCCGGGTCGGGCAAAATGTTATTAGTGAACTTTCCGTCAGGTAATTCACAATAGCAGCACGGAGTTGTGCCCGGTGAGTGCCGATAGGCTCACCCACTATCCCCTAGGACCTTAACATAACAGGTGAAATGTGGGTGTGCAAACCTCTGCCATTCCCTTCTGGGTAATATAGGCGTGATGTTATGATATGTTATATTTCTTTTTACTTTTTGCATCTATTTTTTGTTAAGATTAATCTCATATACATCAAGAATGTAATGATGTATGTTAAGGATATCAAATTGAGTTGTTGTATAATACTACAAACAACTAAGTAGTGGCGTAGTTTGTAGCTAAAACGAAGTATTTGATGTTGTAGTACCCTTTTAAGTATGAAGTGACTCACAAATAACTTTCAAACTTTAACGACAGAAAACGAAGTCGAATATTTAATTACATGCTTTAATCTCTGGCACTACTGGTTGGGTTTAAATAATATTACTGCATGTCATTGTCTTAGTCTAAACAAAAGCCATAAACTACCTAATATTACGCTACAACACACAGGGGCTGAGCAGTATCGTTTTAGGTTTAGGTTTAAAAATCTTTATTCTCAATAAAAACATAAGTCATTTACTGAAGAACAATGAATTTATATAAAATTAAGTTTTAAATTCATCGATTAGACATTTACGATTTACCCACAATATATTAAATATCTAAAATGTATTGCGTTAGGTTATTTTTCAATGCATTAAATGAGTGTTCATTTTTAATGTGTGGGGGCAATTTGTTATACAGTGGGCTCCTTCAAAGGTTAGCTTTGATTTTCCATAGTTGGTTCTAATTTTAGGTAATACTATAAAATATGCTCGGCGAGTGCTACGTTGGGTTATATTTTTTATTTTTGTGAATGTAAAATCTGTCTGATTTTTTTTGTCGAGAACTTTGCGAATAAATAAACGGTTTTACTCGGGTAAAACCGCGGGAACAACTAGTGTGAAACACTAACAACTTTCGTCACACTCAACATTACTCGTGCTTGCAATAAAGCTAGTTGATTGTCTATTGAGTATTGAGCGTCCGTCGCTGCTCTATAAAGTAGTCAATATTGCAACATTGTGGTGGCAAGGACGCTCTCCTCGTAAATTATTTAGTATGCTTTATTACGTGGTAATGATTCCTGCGACGATGTTCGTTGGCTTTTGCGGTCAGTAATTCAGTACTTTGCTCCTCAGTTGCTGTGACGAAAATAACTTGTATTGTAATGAGAGCTATATATCTAAAATAAATTGCAAACAAGCTATATTTAAATATTTAAAAACTTTAAAGTATGATGCTACTGAGTCATTTCTTGATACCTCAAAAATCATTTGTTTAGATCTAATTTTATTTTTATTTGTTTCTGTATTCTAAAAAGATTGTACAAACGTTTCTTCATCCTCATCATTATCAGCCCATAGACGTCCACTGCAGGACATAGGCCTCACCATACGATTTCCACAGCGTGCGGTTCTGTGCCGACCGAAACCAACGACTCCCCACGATCTTGACAAGATCGTCCGTCCATCTAGCGGGGGGCCGTCCCACGTGGCCGCCACTTAAGGACTTTTTTGCCCCAACGGCCATCTGTCCTTCGAGCTATGTGGCCAGCCCATTGCCACTTCAGTTTAGCGACTCGTTGAGCTATGTCGGTAACCTTAGTTCGCCTACGGATCTCGTCATTTCTGATTCGATCGCGTAGTGAAACCCCGAGCATAGCTCGCTCCATCGCTCGCTGAGCGACCTTGAGCCTTTTGATATCTTTATATAAACGTTTCTTAATATCAATATATTTCTTACCATCTCCACATATTTTTGTAAGATAAAATATTATTATAACTGATGAACAGTTACCTTCTGAGATACAGTCTCAACTAGTTCAGAGGGTACGAAACAAAATAGTTATAACAGCCTTGGTTTTAAGTAAATATGTATGTACATGTAAATTTCATGCACTCTGTATTTAATTTTAAGGTTACTTTGGTAAATAAAGAATTTGAATATATAGTGTATGAATTAACCGCTAGGGGCGCTTGTGTAGCGTGCGGTCTCTGAAATGTCAAATGCCACTGTTTGCAGGGTGGCTAACCGGTTTATTTTTATTTATGTTACTGGTGGTAGAGCTCTTGTGAATGAGCTCGAGGGCGGCAGCACCACCGTCTCACCTTTAACCTACCGCCAAATAGTAGTGCTTCCATTACTGTGTTCCGGTTTGGTGGTGAGATCAGACCCTGAAATTACTGGCACATGAGGCATAACACCGTAGTCCTCAGCTGCAGCGACGCATCTATAATCTGCTTTTGTGGATTGTTGATGTCCATGGGCTGTACTCCACTTACCATCAGGTGGACTACACGTTCGTTCGCTGTGGGCGTAGTATAAAAAAAAAAAATGTTGTGGATATTTAGCAAAGCAGTAAATTATTTGTGGCAAATATACGTCACGGGTCAATGAATGTGTTCTGAGACAGTTATATATATTTCGGCAACTTATATCCGCCCTTTTATCTTAGCAAAATGGGACTTTGCAACACTGTGACATGGCCAATACGTTTACTCTCTTATATTATATTAAATATGATTTAATTGTAACTTTTTGTTTTGGCACCCGTAATAACAAACTTTGAAAGCAGTACTCTATAGGACTCTACTCTACAGTGGCGCCACCCGGTGAGACAAAAAACGATAGCCCTCATTGAAGCTGAAAGTTGTTAGATACGAGGTATATACTCTTAGTCCTTAAATGAAATGACGCATTTGCAAACTCTTGTTGATGTACGGATCCTCAGAAATTATGTAAATAAATACTTGAACGTAGGAAAATTTTAAATCTATAAAGAGTCATTTTGGCAACTACGGTGAATTATTCACTTAATATTTTCTTCAAAAGCAATAATATAATTAGCATACTTTTGTTACTTCTTGAGGAATAATTTTCACGACGAAAAAAAATAGCGGGCTTTTATATTTTCTTTTAAAATCGTTGACTTCTACTACAAAGAGGTTCTTAATATTACCGACGCACAGTCGTGCCGCAAACAATATTACCATGTCAAAGTTACGAGCCAATAAAATATAAAGGGAGGCTGTATAAATACTATTAACACCTCGAGCAGCTTGATCGGAACCTAAAGTTTAACTTTAGTAATTACTTAGACACCCATTAATGCAGAATTGCCTTTGAGCTAAATAAATCTCGTAAAGTAGGAGATCAATTGCCAACATTAAATGATATGAAATAGTTTATTTATTTTATCTAATAGGTATTTAAAATCTTAAAAATTTAATAATACAAAACAAAATCATACCTAACTATGTACAACTGGAAGAGAAATAGAAAAAAAAATGAAATTAATCATCTTGTCAGTCTTGAACAAACAAACAAACAAACACACTATTTCAAATTTTAGGAATTACCAAACTAAGTCTATTAAAAATATGCCTTTTGATAAAGCGTTTCGTTATAAAAACTCACTAATAACTATCACAGAATAAAGAATGTTAACAAGTTAAGTGACACAGCTATACTAGCAACGGTGCCGGCGGCGTGAGGCGCAGCTGGTATGCGCGCGAGATCAACGATTACTTCCATTCAGTGCTCCAGGCATTCAAACAAATAGCACAAATGCACTAAATGTTGAATGAAAATAAGACAATATATTAAGACTTTTGCAAGTTAAAATTTTTGGACTGATTTCGAAGTGTCCCTAGATTTTTTTCTACTTTTACACTAGACTTTTGGAAATTTTGAGTTTCTATCCTACACTTTGGTTAATCTAAAATTAATAGTATATGAGGCATAACACCTTACTCCTTAGCTGCAACGACGTATCTACAATCTGCTTATGTGGATTGTTGATATCAATGGGCAATACTCCACTTAACATCAGACGTACTACACGTTGGTTCGCAGCAGGAGTACGTATAGGTATAGTATTATACTACAGGTAGATATAAACAAAAAAATAACTTTTTCTGTGAAACTGACCGAATTTCACCTCAAATAGCCATTAAAATTCCGATTCAATAAACTATGAAAATTCGCCAATAAATATCTCGTTTAAATACACGCATGACGTATATCGGCTACCTTTTGTGTGAGCAATAGCAACAATAGTCTTCCGGACGATTGCATTCAGCGCTTGAAAATTAATAATGTTCGCGATAATGCTGTTATTTATAGTAATGGAGATAAAAGCTTTACAAACTACCTCAAACAGATTACTGCGAATGTAACGAACTATTGATACACCTACACCAAAACAATGTAATATGACTTCATACAATACAATGCCATATGAAATAGGAAGAGGATTTTAACCTTTTGTATTATCATAATGTTTCGAACTCTCGATAGAGCAGTAGCCAGTATCGATTCGCAGTCTATAACTTTTTTGTCTCTCAGAACTACAGTCATGATACATGGTAAAAGTTACCGTCACCAATTGGCGCTTTCAATACCAGGAGCCCTAAACAAGCGGCAGCGGCAGTACAGCGTTTAGTAGAAATAGATTACGTAACTCTAGCGTGGTGATAGATTACTCAGCGACGTGAGAGAGAGCGAGAGAGAGAGAGAGAGAGTTAAGACCTCTCACTCGCACCCAGCGTTGTGTTATCTATTCGAACGAAACCACAAAAGGGTAGAAGTGTTACAATGACAGATAGTGTTTGTTACTAACCCTTTAAAAATGTAATGTGTGTTAATGAAGATCCATGCTGTTAAGTATGAGGAAAACTCTAGGAAAAAAATTAATAACTTCTTATTCCACAACTTGGGAAACAAGCATCCTCAATTAAACTAGTTCAATATTATCCTGAAAATATCTGGACATAGTGGACATACTCATGGATATTAATGGCTTTCGAATGTCAAAAGGAAAGCTACGAAAACTAAGCAAGGATTCCCTAAAGCAATAAATCACGTATTCTCCGTCAGTTTTAGGTCATATCCTTTGAAAACATTTCACGAGGCATTTTAGTTCGAAGCCACCAACGTTGAAGTAAATGTTACAATTTCCTGAGCATTTATGTAGAAAGCTTACCGATGATTTGTGACAGTTTAACATGACTGCCTACAGCTTACTGAATGCTAAAGGCTAATTAGTCCTAGAACGCATTACTTTGACACCTAGTATGACTACTTTTCTATAGAATACAGTTTAATTACTAGTTAGTAGTGGCTACCCGTCAATCAACCAGTATTTAGCCTCTAGGTATTGTCTGTAATAGATATTTAATAGCAGCTAAACCGACATATATTTTGAGCGTTCTAGCACATCTACCCTGTTATTATACTCGTAAACAAACAGTAAGTAAAATAGTAAGTAATCATAAATTAATTTGTTTATTTTGCTAGTTAATGAGTTTTTTAAACAGTGTGTTTATTAAATGTTTTATGTACGAGGTAAGTTATTTAATAATTTAAGCGATGGAATTATTATTTTTAATTATGAGTTTTTACCAGCTCTTCTCATGATGCAATACCCATCGGAACTGGTACTTCGATTGATTTAAATTTAAATTTCTAAGTTGAATTAAAGTCAATCTAAGCTCCGCGCTCCGGTGTCAAGTCATTTTATTGCGATACGTATTATAATTTAATTAGTTAAGTTTTATTTTTATTTTATTTTTTTTGGATTTTGATGTTTGTTTTGACTTGTTCAAGCGCTCCTTGGGCTGATGGAAATAAATGATTTGATTTGATTTGATTTGAAAATGACGGTCTAAAGAAAGCAAGAGAAGAGGCCTTGACCCAGCTGAGGTACATCAAAAGAGGCTAGGTAAATGAAACGTTTTCCAGTTTAATACCAATAAGTTTATTTTAAACTTTAGCGTATATAAGTTTAAATACTGTACTTATGTTGTTAACACACTAACAATGACAATAAAATTATTACGCATGTACGACTTGCACTTGGCCGAGTTTCTTCTATGCTGAAGACATGCGTATAAATAAACAACTATAAAATATATTCTATTGAACCACTAAAGCCAAATCCATGTCAATGACTAGATTAGACATTTTATGATTCAATATAAATAATATAATATTTTGTTTGTACACTCACAATATTTACAGTAGCCATTTGTTTTTCTTCGTTACTTTATGTATGACTCAATTCTGACGTTCACAGAATTTGTAGATTTAGATTTGTAAGAATCCTTGCAGTAATTTTACAATTAATATGTATGTGTCAGAGGACACCAAATCTAATGGAACATTCGCGGAACCCATAGGATTAGAATTGACTGACGCATGATAAGTAGTTGTTACTTAGCTAACCCTTTTTTTTTTTTTTTTTTTTTTTATTCTGGGAAAAATCCGACCTTATGGATACCACCGGTCCGGGGGGAGCGGTGGTTATGTGGGGCTCTCCGCCGAAGGGCGGCCTACCCACTAAAAACCCAGAGTGTTCCTCATCACCAACTAAAGACGGGGGGCACGGGACCACTTGCGCATACTCCGCAGCCCCCATCGGTGTCGCTGCCCGCCTTGCGGCTGGCTCATCTCATGGGAGGCCTTAACATGGCCTCCCTACCACGTGTGATGCCCCGGAACACAGAAGGGGCATCTTCACCTCTCGAGGACCCATTGTTAGGAGCTGCCGGGTGCCCCCGCACCCGACACCCTAGGTCCTCGGAGCGGAGACGGGGTGCGGTCTCGATTTGCCCGTCCTCGTGGCCGCGCCCTCCGGAGCGGTAAAGCGAGGGGATCTCTCTCCCTCTCCCGCTCCTCTTCCTCCCTCTGCGAGATGATCGCCTCGCAAAAGGAGGCCATCGCCTCCCATGACCTCTGCTCTTCGACCATCTTATAAATGACGGCCGATAGAGAGAGATCAGTCCCCACGACCGCGACTAATGATTGCCACGGTCTAGCTCCTCCCGGGCAGGCCTCCAGCGCATGCTGGGCCGTGTCCTCCACGTGTCCGCATTGGTGACAAGCCGGGGAGTCCTCCCTCCGGGTCACTCGGTGAACTTAGCTAACCCTAATACCATAATACCGTGTAATGCATTATCTTGAAGACTTCATTATTTTTATTAAAACTGACGTGAGTTAATAATATTATTTAAATTATTAAATACGGGTGTTACTCACGTAATGTTGGTCTATTTAGTCGACCGCGGTTTCACCTACACTTGTAGGCATTTTCAAGAGAGTGCGACACGTCTTGCACTGTGCAGTGGAAGACTTCATTATTCTCAATCTTCCGATGAGAAGAGTCACAACCTTAGTTTTGTGCGTAATAGACGTTACATGAATAAAATAAAGAAAGAGGTTTTGTTTTGCCAATAAATTAATCTGAATTTTATCTGAAAAGATTTATCTAAAAAATTTGTATTGCTTAATTGACTATTTTGGTATTTTATTACATAAATCTATAAAGCTATCAAAACAGTAAAACACAATGAAAAACTGATTCATCGCATTTTTATGTAACTCCAAATAGAAAATTTGGAATGTCCGAAAAAGGATCCCTCGTTTATGGCGGTCACCGTCACCTTTGTTTTTTTGAAAAGGTCCCTTTTAAATGATAATGAGATAGCTTCTGTGGTAATTGTAATACTTTGAGATCGTGTCAAATGAAGTCTTGAACCATGATTTTATTTGACAATAGACAAGGGTGTAAAACTTCTTAGCGGTCTATGCATACACACGTAAATCATTCTTAGGTGACATGGTATTAAATTGAACAATACCTTTACTCCGTTGGAGTTTAACGGCATTTTGACTTAGTGAACTGATTTGTGAATGTAATTATGACCTTTTGATTTATTTTATAGACACATTACGTTCAGGTAAATTGTGATACCTTAACTTGGTCGTTCAGTGAAAACATGCATAATTGCTGAATATCAGATATATTAGATTAATCTTTTGATATTAAGGATATAATTGTGATGCGGATCAATGTTTATATTTTGCCTTATTATTGGTCCTCTAAAATTTGATATACAAATTCAAATAGTTTATTTTTTTTAACAAATTTACAACATTGATTATTTTTATAGCATTTAGCTATGCTTAGCAAATTATACTTAGATTATAGAATTTTCAACTGTTTCTAAGTAAAATTTACAACAATTAGTTTGTGATTGGAGCCTTCTTTTAAGCAAATGTGCCTGTATTAAAATACTCCGGTCTTCCATAACAAAATTATAAATATATAATATATCCTTCGACACGAAGAAGAAGAAGATATAGATTTTTCCCAAGTGACAAGTGATAGTATTTTTCAGTATTTTTGTATTTTTGATGTAATAGCAGAATAGAATTCACGAGACCGATACTGATCAATTGAATAAATCATTACGATTGGCGATAGCTTTACGAAATTGAATCTTGGAACGTGCTATGACGTCCGATGCATTAGTGTTGAGTCAGTGACACAACGAGAGATGAAAATATATAGTTTTTTATTTGAGTAACAAATGTTACAAAAAATTATACGTATACATCATTAAGAACGATTAAACTGCCAATAAGTCTCTTCTTCGAAAACTTCATGAAATTTTTGTCCAATCAAAAAAACTGAACCGTTTCAGATTTACTTTTTATAAATTGCAATAAATCTAAAAGACAGTAAAAATGCGGGCGGCTTAAGTCAAGATGAGTTACCCTTAATTTATGTGACAAGAAATGATTGTGAATTTTCTTTTTGTAGTACACGGAGGAGCATTTATCATGGGTGTGTCGCATAAAGCCGTTGTTGTTCTACAGGGAGCATTACTGACCATGTATCACGTCGGAGCAGTTCGGTATGACACACGTGTTGACGTAGCGTTGTTCTCGGTATGCGCCGGGGCGTCCGCGCTGTCAGTTGTCGGTTGTCCACATATGAATGCGCGGGAGCAGCGTGCTTTACGCGCCAGTAGTGCACACCATCGCGGCTCGACGCGCTACCCGCGACACATACGTGCAGTACGACGGGAAAACTTGCATATTAACGAAACTTATATCAGAAAGGTGTCTTCTAAAAATCTGTAAAGTGAAAATATTTAATTGAAAAGTGCGTAATTATCAATCGTTATCGGTAATTGTTGTCGGTTGGTGCAACAGAATGCATTATTTTTAATGACAGTTTGGTTTACTTAAATATATTCATATGCTAATTAGTGCATTGAAACAAAATGTTATCGGTATAATAAAAAGTGACGTGTTTACCGCCATGCAGGGGGCTTTCACGTAATCATTGGTCCGTATTAGCGTTCCTTTCAAGCGAATAATTTAATTTCCGTTAAGAAGCTCTTATCTACAATTAAACTCCCCGTTAAGTGATGTAACCAGCGGGCAATGACAATCTGATGTTAATTTGATGGCTGTCAAATCTTTGAGTGCAAGAAGTCCCGTAATTCCGGATGCTTACTACAATCTTATCGGTATCTGTAATAATCTGTAACAGATGAGTTTAAAAGGAAAAGATTAATGAATGTTAAGTACACTTTTATAAATAGCAGCTTAAGGTTGACTAAGAGAATCCTTCGCGGCAGGCAGTTAATTTTCTTCGCCACGCACGGTATGTTTGTTGAAACGTGAAACTGCACTAAATGCAACGTATCTTTATTTACGTCTTCCTGTTTTTACAACTTTGTGTAATTTCTTAATTTGGGTTAATTTATTCGGTCTTTGATTTTTGTAGAGCTTTGAATAAACGTCTTTTGATATTTAATTATTGATATGATGCAATTTTAATGATTAAAGATTAAACAAAAAGTTATTAAATAATTTCAACGGAGTTAGGGCTAGTAAAAACTACCTGTAATCCCAGTACCTACCTGTAGTCAAATGCACCAAAGGTCAATTATATTGGCGTAGTCTCTTATGGACTTATTTACTTTTACTAAAGGTCTGATAGTGCAATAATCTATACAATACTATACATATACAGAATGAATGCGATATAGCGATTTATTGCAACCACAGCTTATTCATTTTTACCGGTTAAAAATTCTGACGTGATTTTTTTTATTTTAAATGTTTATTTTTTTTGGAAAACAGGTTTTTTTTTTAATGGATTGAAATAATTGTTTATTTATTGTAAACTAGTGAAATCATATCTTATATGTTAATAGAAATTTAAAAATTTTTAAGGGCGTTAATAAATCTAAAAATAAATATTTTTAGAAATCGACAACTGTCTATGTCAAATTAAAATAAAACTTCAAGTAATAAACAGAATATTGCAATTTTCTTTAGGCCTAATGAAAAAAGTACCTAGAAGAAGTGTTTTCGATCGATCGATCGAATCGAACATGACAAACTGATCTATTACTTCTGCCAAGAAAGTCAATGTACGTATTTAGTTTCGCGGATTTCCGTAGGAACGGCCGTAATTGTCACAACTAATTTATATCAGTCAGGCTTTGTAAACATCACATCACCACCATGCTGCAGAAAGTAATTATGTAATTAATATTACTACTACAAGCACTTCTACGTTACCGTATTAAAACTTCGAATTTTCTGTACGATGACAAGAATTTCGAAACCATCAGTTTTAATTACAGAATCTTATCACCGAAAATACTGACATAAATTTAGATATGATTTAAACGGGCATTAACGCGATGAATTTTTACCTTTCGGTGCTTGACGTTTCAAAAAGGTTGCACTTTGGCATGATCGCAGGCAGACTGATTCAGCAGCACCCCGGCTCCGTTCGTGAGGTTGATGAATTTTTGAAAACCACCCTCAATTTTGTTGGTTTCAATTTTATAATATACCTCCGCCACACACTACACTAATCTAAAATTTAAAAGTTATTATAATGACATAAACATGAAATGTTGAGTAGTTCTTAGAACAGAATAAAATGAATTGTTTTCTACAAAAAATGCAAGAACGTTAAAACCAATATACGGGTAACTGTGTATTATTGATGTGAGTAGTTGCACCACTCAGAAAAAGTGTAGGTACATCAATTAAAGTCGGCGTCAATCCGTTGATGTCTGCGTCTGATCGAGCATTTCAGCCGCGTCATCCGCGACACTGCTTGTGTTAATTCTTCATTTAGAAATTAAATACCACTATAAAAGCTTCATATACAGTGATCAACAAATTGGGGTGACTACAAGGTCGATTAACATCTGCTGTAGGGCTGGCATTGTCCTAATACTCGATCGCACTGTGCTAATTAGTGTAATTTATTTTTGAAAGAACTACGTGCCTTAATTAAGATATATATGCGTTTGACGGGTATACTAATAGCTTTCCTATCTTTTTGATGTCCTTTCAGTTATTTGTTGATGTCATCCTTAGCAGGGATGTTATGGATATGAAATTTCGGATACGGGCTGGCTACGGATATAAGATTGATTATTATACCGGACACGGATCCGGCTGCGGATTATCCGTTAGTTTCGGATAATTTCGGTTACGGATGTTAGATTTTTATGGAATTTCAAAAGTGAAATACATAAAGCTAATAAAATGGTTTTATTTATATGTCACCATTAAGTACGAATTACAATCAGTCTTTGAGTAATTATTACAGCTATTTAAAATAAAAATTATTATAAATAAATATTGTGGGTTATCTAATCTACCTACCTATAATGAAAGTGTAATAACAAAAGTATTACTTATACTTATTCAGTAATTTCCGCTCCGCTCCTATCTGATATCATCCGAAACTTTTATTTCGGATTCGGTTACGGAGCTCCCTAACATCCCTGATCCTTAGCATGAATTTGCGTGTCACTTCATAGAACTTTATGGGACAAGACTTGGTGTCAGCCCTAGCGAACATTCTTCCTTCTTCAGAGTACATCTTTATTTCGGACATATTGCCATTCATCATCATTGTTATTCTCTGAAATTTGTAATGGCACAGCTATTAACATGTCAATAGTACTTTGGTTTATGTTCTCTGACCATAATTTACTGTTGACTGTTGGCGATCGTGGACAGATTGTGTTGTTTGCATCATTGCAATTATTTTAGTGTTTTGAGCTTTTGTTTATAATTATGAAGATTTTCTTGATACGAACTTTGAGATAATCGTAGATGATAATCTTGTTCATAAATAAGTAATAAGATATCGCATTTGCATGATAATTTGATTTGCTTGGCCAGTACTTAAATGTAACATGTAGGTGTTAGTGGATGAATAGAGCTACATAAATTACATGTGATATTATTGTAATTGGTTGGTATGAAGTAACATAATTAAGAGCCGTCATGATTATCCTGACTATAGTTAAATGGCCGTGGCGCAATGTATAAGGCATCGGTCTTACGATCGAGAGATCGCGGGTTCGAGTCCTGGCCGTTACACCACGGACGACACACCACCAAGTGAATTAAGCTTAAGCTTATCTAAAGGGGTTATCAAGTTTGTTTTTAAAAGAAAAAGAAAAGTTTCGTTCTGGCACTAGGGCAGTTTCTATAGATAGTTCTTTGTCGTCTATTGTTGTAGTCTATCGTGTGTATATGTGTAAAACACATGCTTACAGGGCAAAATTTTAGTCAACCCCAATTTACTCGTCTCCGAGTTCGTCTTCTAGTCAAATCTTAACACAATACTATATACTTTTTTGGGGCTAACCCACCATATATGATTTTACTAGTTATTTAGTTACTATGATTCCATTAAAAAAGTAAGTAAAAATAACGAACAAAAAATGGTGTAACGGTATTTGAAAGTGCGCCAAATACATTGGCGCCATAATCCTAATTTAGACCAGCAAAAAAAAAAGGATTGTCTCGCCTTCTGACTCATATTTATTTCGTCAAGTTCCTCTTTAGTCTAAGTGCTAGTTACTCGTCCATACATTGTTTTTATTACAGTGGGTCTTCGGAATATTTATTATAAGAAGTAATTTTCTCGGCTCTTCTAAATTTTTAAAAACAAGAGGCTATTTTCTTTACCAGATATTTCTAAAAACTTCAATAGTAAAACTTATATGATGTGACTTGATCGCAATCAGATTTAGCGTATTTGTGTAAGTTTTAATAATAAGTATTTTATGAAGTTAACAGTCAAAGCTGTGCGTGGCATCCTCACAACATTAAATAATATGACAAGTTTTGCAGCATACTAACGATTGTATATAAACCTGCCAAGACAAATGTTCACAACAAACTAAAATATGTATGAAGAGCTTTATGACAGCATACTCTATAGTTTCCTGTTCACTAATGCGTTGAGAGATAAATGCAAGCTATCTGAGCGTGGTGTGATGGCAAATGGCAATAGTCGTCGAATGGCAAGGTGCATTACTTGGCAATTTTAGTGGCTGGACGGCAGCCAGAGGTGACAACGTATAAATGCTCAAATTCTGTTTACATGACTTTAATGAATGTACTGTAAAACTAAATGGGCTGTCATCCTTGTAATACTTTGTGCCAAATCAGAGCTACACTGTTTAAAATATTTTCATACAATAATGGTGAATTTGGCTGAAACACTTTACAGTACGTAATAGTTCCTTGCAGAACTAGAGATCTCTTTAATGGTTAATTGGTGCGATGGCAACCACGCGCATTAGTCACATATTTTCATAAAAAGAAACGCGTGTAGTCTTGCCGATGCACAGACTTAAAGCTGTTTTGTATGTTATTTGCCAATAGAGGTCTAACTTTTATGGCTAAATCAGCCTACAGTAAAATACCGACCTCGTTGACAAAAGTCTAGTTGGACATTCAGTTGCACGTCTGTGTGGCGCCTATGTGTCATAAACATAAAGTAATTATTTTATCTATATTATTGTCATTGCCATTAAAACTACCGTCTTTTAAATTGATGTCGTTAGTATTAATAGGTAAACAATAAAAATAATTATTAGTAGAATAATGCATTCGTATTCATTAATCGTTTGGGTGGGCGTGGTGTTTTCACACAGGTTCCACTCGTGATATAAAGTAACTCGAAATGTAATTGATTACTAATAAATCGATCGTATAACTTAATTTATTGGATTAAGTATAAGCAGATAGCTAGAAATATGGAGAATTTTATGGATGTTTGGTCGTAAAAAAATGATAAATTGACAATTTATGTTCGATAATTATATGGAATATATAGAATTTACAGCTACATGGTTTGAAAAAATGTTTTTTATATTTCATCATTGCAAGGTAAAGGGCTTTTAACCATATAATTTGAAGAATACTACAATCTAATAAGCAAATAGAAATTCTTCTACTAGATTTAGGTTTACAGATACTTTATTCTAATAATTAAAATGTTTAAAACTACAAAACGGATTTTAATGCGGTTTTTAAAATAGATGAAATGATTCATATAGATGGTACTCATATTCTTCGCTCCGGGTACTATGAGTCCTATAATAATGCATTGTATGTTTTATATATTATATAAAACATACAATGCATTATTATAGGACTCATAGTACCCGGAGCGAAGCCAGGGCGGGTCAATTCAATATCTGGGCTTTTAATATTTCACAACAGCTGCGTCAAACCGAAATATCATCGCAACAATAATTGAAATATTTACTGGTGACACGCGACCAAATCGGGGTTAAATAGGGACATTGGTCCTCTAGATTTATGGTCCTAAAACTTGTCATCGACAATAAAAATTTAAACGAATTTTAAATATAAATTTAACCCAATACTAAACTAATTGAAGGGAAGTAATTTCAAAAGAGATTGATGAGTTTAGTTAATAGGATTATATTGGTTTTAAAGTAGTTGTGGTGTGTATCTAATTTAAAACTATGTTATTCAAATAAAATGTATTTTCGGTCACTTATTGCTCATAGATAGAATTGGCAATTGGCAAGACGTGCACAACAGAAAGATACTGATTGAACTTTACTTCAAAGTCCAAGGTAACTCAAGTGCATTATCTATCTTACCAACGTCAGTAACCGTCTTATTGTACACGTTCAAACGGACGTGCTGTCCACCTGATGGTGAGGGACTACTGCATGGCATGAACATTCACAATCAGCAACAGATGTCTACCTACATGTGGTAGTAAATTTACGGTCTTAACTTGCCACCAAAACGGGACAGCAGTGAGAGCACAAATATTTTTAATAGTCATACAGATTTCATCCCTCGTACACATAAAATCTATTTAATATACATAACAAGTCGTTTACGTAACAGTTGCGTGTAATTAATGCTTGCATTGTTAAAGTTGTTGTTCTTCTTCTTCTTCGTCCTGTCGATGGCTGAGTCAAATATTATTTTGACTTGCCATCGTGGTGAAAGGATTAGACAATTCGCTTTGGAGAGCTCGTGAATTGCCCAGGGTGCGCCGGACGTAAGGAATCGTTGTGTACGTCACTCGGGGAGGCTCCTTTCATGCACTCCAAAGTTGTTGTTAACACGGTTAAATTGTAGTGAAATTATTGTTGCGATTATTTAACTAGTTTCATAATAACCCTTTTGTTTATACCTTGTTGGCAACTATGTATTATAGACATTTATGTCTACAATATCAACATTACTGTACAAAATATAACTAACTTTATAGCTAAGAAAACCACAGTTTGCTGCCCGGTGGCAACAACTTTCAACAACAAGCAAATATTTACATCATTTCCTAAAGCCGCACATCAAATTATGGACGGAATCAACAGTTGTCGCGTTTCTGAATGCTGAAGCATAAAGTACAGTAACAACGTAAACAGTGACACATGTTTTGATAGATGACATTGCTGTACCCGTGACCGTGTTGTTTAAATCAAAGATCTTTGATGAAACCTTTCTCTGGAATAGATTAGACATACTGAAGTGAATAACATTATTGTTTGTAAGCATATACAAAAATAATACGTCTAATCCATGTGGTTATTTGATATACCTGTATTTTTATGAACTAAGCGTATAAAAACATTGCAATAGCGTGAGCCATGTTCGGTGTGCAAGCTTCCAACAGGTGATTTGACGCCTAATGAAGCTGGCATTTCCTTAATTAATGAACGAATGTATTATAAAAGTAGGTTTTTGATGTATGACATTTAGTTTATACAATATCTTTGGCCGTGACTGCGTTGTGTAATAGCGTTTAGTACTGAGTGCACGTTGTTTCTAGCTTCATGAATCGCCGTGAAAGCTTGGCGTTTAGCCACCACCTGTTTTATGATCCCTGTGATACAGGTTTAATATGTCGTACCATGTTCTGTATGCAGCCTGAGACACTTTTAAACTCGGTCAATAGCTACTTGGAATAGGTAATTATGTAGCGGAAAAATATAATGCTCGTAACATTATGATTTATATTACAAAGATATTTTTTTATCAAGTTTCAAGAGCGAATGCGGGAGCTTTTGCATGAAAAGAATAATATTTTTGTAAAATATTTCATAACACGTTCATTAAAACCGAGGCAGCGGCGTTTAAATGAGTACGAAAAACTGCATGTGCTGAAAAAGTTAAAACAAAAAAGTTGGGCTTGCAAATTTCGTGTTACATTTAGACTAAAATAATTTAATAAGATGTATCGTTCTGTATGATGTGAAGTGTTTGGTTCTTAAAGAACTCTTAAATGTAACATTTAACAGTTCTTGGATGGGAATATAAAACTTAATAAGTAGGCGTTACGGCCTTTTGTTCAAGCTGGCAAGCTGACAGTAGATCTCATGTGACGACATTAACTTTACGTTTATGATATTATGTTGCAAAAACTACATTACTCCTTGTTTCTTGGAATGTTATTTTCGTTTTAGTACTTGTTAAATTGACTGTGAAACCAGAAAATATTCAAATGATCAAGTCCAATGGTACAAAACTCCATTAAAACGCAGTGAAATTCCAATAATAGCATTTCTAGATTTTCTAGTTTACGAATAAGTATAACTTGCTCTCCAGTAATCGTATTTAGATTGCATCTGTAATAACCTCCTCTTTTAATATAATCTATGCAAAGATCAAAATGGTCCCTATGTTCTTAATGTAAATGTGTGAGAAGTCCATGAATGTAAATTAATGGTAGGCGCCTCGAGTATAATGGAGCGGTGGGTTCGTGAAAATGCATAATCCGACTTATGCAAATTTTAATAGAGGATGCTGGAGTTATGACGAGTGCAAAGCAATAACTTCGAAGTCAGTGCAGAGCAATCGCGGATTTTGTCACAGCCGCCGGTACTCGCGCGATCGTATAAAGATATCAATGTGGATTTGCGTAAGACGCGTTTAAATTCAGTTCAATTCATGTAGTGAGATCAAAGCACCCGTTACTCTCTTGGCAGTGTGTACGACAACAATAAAGAAATCATTACTGCGAACCCCGATCATAATTATTTAATTTAAATATCTTCGCTTTTTGGCTCGTCGCTATAACCTTCACGGTATTCATTTAATTTATGACGCGAATTGTAATGTTCCATTTAATTTACACATGTTTTGGTTTACTAAATGTTGGGATATAGTAAGTGAGTTTGGACCTTTTATGTCGCAACATAAGTAAGATAATTCCGCGTTAATTTGAGCAATAAAGTTTTATATTAAGTACTTTGTACAAGAAGCTTTATTGTCCAGATAATTACGTCTTAAGATTTGATTCACAACACAGCGTTATGAGTTGATAATAAATAGAAACATATTTTATTATTACTACAATAATAAAATATACGGTCATTAATATAATCACTGAGAAATTTCGAAGTAACGCCTGTCCTACAGCCATCTGTCAACTGAAAATAATGCATTAAATCGTCCGTTACCCAGCAAATTAGCGAAGGTTTGAATTTCAACATGTTTCATTGAAAATGATAGACATTCATCAAGTGAGTCTGAAAGATCATCAGCGTGTGAAAAGCCGTGTTATCTAAATAACTTATCTATTGCACACATCGACAACGAAGCGACATGATGTCTACTTCCGGCCTAGTTTTCATTCTCTTCGCCCTAGTAAGTATTGTTTACCTATTGTGTGTACTATAATGTAAAATGTTTATTTATTAGCCGAATGGCACAACCATATATCTTGATGGATCATCCTAATTAATACTGACATGCAGTACAGCTAATACGACAGCACACTAGAAGCCGGAGCCAGTTTGATGTTTATAAATTCATAAATGATACTGTTCAATGAGCAAGCCGAGAAGTCAAGATGTAATCACTGCAGTCCAAGAAAGGAGGTTGTGTATTAATTGATTTATAAGAAGACATTATGGCCAATTAAAGTTTTCTGACCAATTACATGGACAGTTTATAGGCGGGCTGGTTTTATAATGTTAATTGTGAAAGACGTTATTTGACATGTCGCGTTTTGTGACGTTACGTATTTATATTGAGAGAAAAATCAAGATCGTTTCGCCCACGCTTCATTAGTCAAAATACTGAATCCTTTACATTTAGAGCACATTCATTGTAATTAAAGTGTCATTATAGGATTCCAGAGAATGTTATCAGAATTTGGAATATGTTTTTTTTAAATTGGAAGCAGAAGTGGATACATTAGCATTAATAACAATATATGATTATTATTAATGCCAATAAATGGCTGTAGTTGAGTGCTGTGTTTATTTTATTGAAATGTCTTATTGTAGTAAGTGTAGTCAATTATCCGACTGCTAATAGCTATAGGCTAAAAATACATTCACTTTTAGCAGAATCGGGCAAAGACCTCAAGACTTCTAATCAGCTGTAATGAGGCACTGAGTCATCGGTCGACAGATTATAATAATTTCATAGATAGATAACGTACTTACAAAAAAGAAAACGCAGTTAACTTTGGTGCAGGTAACCCTGGGAGAGATAATTAATACGACTATAAAAAGATGAAGGGAGTTTACAGGTCAATTGTTTGTCACAGTTAAGCAACCCGTTCAGTAATCAGCGGGCATAAAACACAGTTCAAAGGCTTGTGCACCCGCGCTCCGACAGGTGATTCGTTAACTCTCGCTTAAGCCTAATTTATGGCCTATTAGCGGACGTTTTCAATTACCACTGCCGCTGATTTATAAATACTACACTAAGTATTCACTGATTAATAGCCATGACAACATTATTGTGATCGGATTAATAATATTCATGATTTAAAATACCATTAATTTCTACACCAATGTTTCTAGAAATTACGATAACATGAGCTGTCTCAATATTGTGGTATGCGGTTTAATTACGATATATTTTGACTTTTATATGTTAAGTTCCTTTTTATTGCGACATAAAACCATGATTTGAATTTGACGTGCCTAAATCCTTATACGGTTTTTCCAAACAATTCGCAAATCGGTAATATATTGCTTTAATGGGAATTCTAATATATTTACATTCGAATAAAGACATTAACAGCAAATAAAACCACAATGGGGCCTTAATGGAGTTCATTGAGTGTCTTAAGAGAAGCGAGCATTTCGTATTGAGATATCTGAACAAAGACTTAGAGGTAATAAACGTCGTTACTTAATGCTGCATAAACATAAATTAGTCGGTGCTCAATTACCTTGCATTTGTTCATGTTTGGGTGCAAGCCAAACGTATAAGATATGGCGTGGGTGGAGCCGATACACCCAATTATTTATTTACTCATCGCTTTTATTAACACTCCTTATTTAGACATGATTGGTGGTACATTACATAAATGTAAACTACGTAATGTACTCGGGGATACTCAGTAATGAGTAAATTAAAAAGTAGCGTACATTTTTAAACAGATGCAAGAGAAATAAGCTCGTATACTTTATGTGTGAAATCATAAATAAAAGACATCGCCACCGAATAATCCTTTTTCGAGATAAAGTGATAAAAAGACTGGCTCATAAGTGGTTTGAGTCATTTAGGAGTGTTGACAACTAAAATTATTGCTCGTATGCATATTTTCTAGAATGCAGTCCAATAAGTAAGACACCTTTTAGCTTTTAAGGTCTTCATTTACTTTTAAATTATGGTCAAGTAGATTACATTACAAAATTAGTATAAAACATTTACCGACTTGTAATAATCTCCTGTTTTTAATACGAATCTCTTGATAAATTGTTTATTATTGTGAGATATCATTCGAATCACATAACAATTTCTAATCTTTATTTCTTCGAATTTAACAAATGATTGAACACTGATATCTCTTGTGGGTAAATTGAAGATTATGAATGAAGTACGTAATTGGTACTTATTTATTGAAACACAGTTTGAAATGAAAGAGATTAATTTATCAATTAGTTTACCCATTTTGGTAAAAGTACATTTCAATTGACCAACAAACTTGTTTGGTGTGATAAGATAGTATCCGTTGGTTACAATATTTTCATCCGGCTTAGACTTTCCAATCGGCTCGTTAGAAATCCTAATCAACATCGTAAATCGTACTTTGTTAGTTTACAATGTAATGGAGAGATTGAGCGTTGGACACATCGACGAACAATAAGTCGTGCGGCGACCCATTACGATCATGAAGCATTATGTTAAGATTGTCGTCAACTCGTATCAGTGGCGTCTTCTAGTCGCCGGACAACCTCTTCTCTAGTAATTTACTTGGTATTACTTTGTTTCTACATGTCTCACTAAACTTATCGAGATTACGCTGCTAAGTATGTTAGGTATATACTGACTTGCTCTTTGATTTTATCTTGGCTCTCTGAAGTTTTGTTTGTTTTACTTTAGTCTGTTAATACAGGCTTGACTGCTTCTCAGTTTGGATTCTGAGCTTATACGGCTGGGGATCGTAAAACTACCAATGCTGAGGCTCCTACGCTACGCCAAACAAAGTTATTGGTATTTTGTCCAGAAGATTTAGTAGCAGCCTGGCGCCAGGAAATCCAAGAGTAGGTATATCGAATGAGTCCGCTGCAACAATTCCATCGGATTAGGCATACATACATATTATTATCTAGACGCGGTAGCAGAACTTAAATCAACTAAAAGTTCGCCATTGTTATCAAAAACATTTGAGTGCTACTACAACCATTCTCGTGTGGTTTTAAGATTAGCCATTGTGTCCGGAATTGGGTCAAATGTATTTTTATTAAATTATCTTTTTCTTTTAACAGGCTGTGGGTCATGAAAGTGTGTTGGCTCTCTCATCGTCTCGTGATTTGCGATGCGGTCGAAGGCTGGTATCAGGTCTATTCTCCCGGCCACGATTGCCACTGGGCTACTCCTACGTCACCACCGTGCCACGTGGCGCCTGCAGGCTCAATATCTCGGAGATCATGCCTAGTGATAACTATATAGGTTTGTATCCTACTAGTAATAAAATATATAAACGTGTTTATAATGTATGTATGAACAGATGTACGAGTTTATTGTATAGTAAATATTGTGACTTTTTGTATAGCTATCAAAGGTTCAAAGGATTTCTTTTCTTAGTGTATCACAAGTTGTGTTTTGTTCGTAGTTGGTTCCTAATAGAATCACAAAGCTGCCTTTAGCTATTGTCTTTCAATAAGCATTTATTGTATCATACTCCGGAACATGAGGAAAAGCACTGAAACTATTGACGGAACTGTTTGTTCTCGTTTATTTGTTAGCTTTTCACTTCATAGCTTTTGTTTATACTTTTCCGCGAATAATCAAGGAAGATATTAATATTGCCTAAAACATTAACTACTAGCTTACGCTTAGCATTACAGTGATTTTTATGTTAGAATTTATTCAGGCAATAAATAAATTTCGAGGCCATTCGGAAAATAAATACTATTGATGAATGGTTATTTGCTATGTGGCTAGACATTTTATTAGTCATTCCACAGTACTTAATGAATAGAATAGTCCTTTGATGGAGGCAAATGAGCCGCAAAAGTGAGGTTGGTCACTTATTAATCAATATTAACATTACATCACTTCTGTTTCTCATCGAACCATCCCATCCTATTCTCCCATTGAGCCAACCACCTGCTGGCACTTATGTATGACCAACATTGATAGGATTGGGTAGGATAATTCAAATCTGTTACGCTTAATTTTTATTCAACATTTTTTTTTACAATGAAACTTTGGTCTTGCATCAATGGGCATATACCTTACCTGAGGTACGGTCAGCCCCAAAATTATTTGACTGTATTCATATTTCCGAAACTGCTGTAACAGCAATAGCATAAGTAAATATTTTCGCAAAATAAACACACTTGAATGAACATAGCAAAAATAAAAATAAAACAAAATTCCTATTAACCTAAAAATAAAAGACTGAATCTAAAACTATGTACAAACCTAGTCTAAAAGAACGCTACCAGTGGGCAACGTTCCCTAAATGCTGGCAGCATTGCCACGTTGTATGGCAATGAAAAAAAAAGCAAAAGTTCAAAATTAGCTGAACATCACTGCTGTGTTTTATGCCACTATTTTTTAAAGTCAGAATACATAAAAGTTAATTCCACTTACTTCCGTTTACAAAATTTCTCCGGCCTTCCACCTCCATATAAGTATAGAGCAAACAGTAAATCATTCAAGATAGTCCAACGCAAACACCCACTAGGCGGTGAATACGATATTGCTACAGCTTTGAATGTGATGCGAAATCCAATTTAAACACTGGTGACAGGTAGTTTACATTAAGTCAAAATTGGTAAATAATGTGTTGTTGTAGTACCACAAATTAAATATTAGACACAGAAAGTTCATCCTGGGGCAACTATCATAAAGTCTTATAGCTACAACATTGTTGTGATGACATTTCTCCGTCGATGAAAGGATAAGCGAAAGATTATTTAGTAGAATCACGAGTGTGTAGCGAGTGTAGCGTAGTGTAGCGAATGAGTTAAAAGTTATTTGAAAGTGTTACTGGACCTTCTGCGTATAATTTAGTAGAAATGAAATGTATGGGGGCATAGATGATCGATACATCGGTTGTCGATCAAATTGTCGATAAATGCTAACTAAACAAATACTTAGTGTGATTAATTATTGACAGCGTTGAAGATATCCAATGCTTCATACATAATGAATGGGGAGTTCGCCGTGAGCACGCCGGGGACGTATGAGGCGGCGGGGGCGAGGTTTATCTACACCAGGCAGGCTGGACAAGACGCCATATACGCTCATGGACCTGTACATCACCCCATAGATATTATGGTAACTACATTTACTCACTACAAAAACCTGTCGTTTTTCGTGTTCTTCTTCTTCGTCGTGTCGATGGCTGAGTCAAATTTTATTTTGACTTGCCATCGTGGTGTAAGGATTAGCCAATTCGCTCTGAAGAACTCGTGAATTGCCCAGGGTGCGCCGGACGTAGGGAATCGTTGTGAACGTCACTCGGGGAGGCTCCTTTCATGCACCCCGTGAGGTTTTTCGTGTTGATTTTGAAGAACTCATGTACTCAGGAAAAAAATTATAGCTTGTCTATATCTCAGCCTTCAAAAAGATACAGTTTTAAAAAACAACAACAAATTATCTTTATTTGCACAAGCACTGTTTTGGTAAGGAGGATTGCTTTCCTCAACGTACTAGAAATTTCACCTGGGTTTATAATAGCATTTTTGTTAATTTCAAAGTAGAATTATTTTGAGTGGTGTTTGATGGATAGATGGGACGGGATGGATAGACACTCTAATTCCTAGACTAAACACTATTTGAATAGACAATAAGAATGAAACGTTTTCGTTTCACACATTAGGGATGATAAAAATATCAGCAGCCTCTGCTTTTAGTAATATAAACAAAATCAAACGTTATTCATAAGCTGTCTTATCACAGACATATTGGAAATAAATTACCTATAAATTGTTTAGAAAATAAATAAACGATATTTTATTTGCAGATTCTTTATACGCAACCAAATCCAAGCATAAAGTATGAGTATTTCACGGAATCTTTACCTGGCGAAATGGAGTCGGAATCTATTACCAAATCTGATTTTGCTGACGCTGCGCCCACATTGCCTTCTAAACACTATCGAAGACATCATAGCTACGATACTATTTTAAGAGGCAGTGGGAAGCATTTAGATTTAGGACGAGACACGGTCAGTGCTGAAGAAGATATAGAAGAAAATGTTGTTGGAGCTAGAAAGTTTGTTTGGAAGATATTGTCTTATACTCAATGCACGAGAAGTTGCGGCGGAGGCATTCAAGTAAGTGGTTCTGGCTTGTCAAGTCAAATCCAACTAGAATTCAAATAGAGCCTAGAAATGTCCATAAAAGACGAGGCACACTAACTTTGGCCTACATGCTGTCAATCGAACAATGAAGCGTCTAGTCGTGGTGACCGATAATATCTAATTGAAGTCAATCTGTGTTTGTGCCAATGTTACGATATGACACAAATAAAGACAATTTCCAAATGCTCATTTACATTAAATTGACCCTTGTTAGCCTTTTGTAAGCAAAATAAAGGTATGTGCTTATTAGGAACCCTTTAACAAAAATATTTTTGGTTTATTACATGATTGATGATATTTTGACTGGATTATATTTCCAACCGTTGGATTTTATTGGCCAAGTCAACTCTAGTCCACTGTAATCGTAATTAGCCTAATTTCATAAAACTTCTTAATCCACGGTTAAATTGACTTTTGATCTGTCTCTTATTTAATGAGCTCGCGCTGAACTCAGCTGGTGGAATCGGGGTTTCATTTAATAGGAGGAGGTTTACAATTATAGTAATATTTCAGTTAGGAAAGTACCGTTGTGTGGAGACGAACGCCGGTGACCGAGAAGTTTCAGCGGTGCACTGTACTGGATCAGCTCCTTCGCCACGTCGAAGACGTTGTGGAGCCATTCCATGTCCTCCAAGATGGCGAGCCGCTGCCTGGTCATCATGCCCTCGATGTGGACCCGCTAGCAGACATAGGATTGTTGGATGTGTGCAAGACCACGCTAGAGGAATCACCAAGGTAAGATAGTAGTCTAGTCTTGGTACAGTTTCTGTTGGGTTGACAGAGATTAGTGATTATTAGTATTGTTATACATAAAGTATAGTAATAATACTATATTTTCAGATAAGCGACCAAAAATGTCCATCACCAAAACCGCCAACAACAGTGGATTGCGATATTCCCGATTGTTCTGAACCAAGCAGTGATACAGTTAGACAGATCACTTCAAAACGAGTTATCAAACCAAGAGAACATACCGACACATTCAGAGCAGGACCAGTGTATAGTGTGGCAGTTAACAGTACTGACTTCGATGTTGGACCCGAATACTCCATCAGTGTAACTGCAGGGTGGCTTTATACTGAATGGTCGGAGGTAAGTATTCAACACTCCTGTCCATTTCAACAGTTATTATTGAAATAGAGATCCTTGAAAAATATGCTTACTATATACCTTATCTGGAAAAAATAAATTAAACGGTCATTATCACAACAAATTGTTATTGACCAAGGAAACAGAAATATTACACCTGAATACTTATTTAGAACTAAAGAAGCATCATACTGAGGCTAGAGCTAAAATATATAGGTAAATCTAAGTAATCAAGTTCTGAAGATATGTTAAAGACTCGCGTACGTAAATACGTCTCAAACGGTAGAATAAAGATGACATTGCACAATAGTAATTTATTGCTTTTTTATATTGGTATCTTGATTATTTTGGTAAAAAGTATGTTTGCTTTCTAAAGGGTTATTTTATAAGATTGTCTTTAACTAATTATAATACTGGTTCCTTTTTAACGCTATTGTTTAATATCCGTAGGTATTCACTTTATCTTTAATTTTAAAATGAAAATGGCTTTAATGCTCAGTTCAATCCTTCTAGTAAATGCAATGAATCAATTCAATTCTAGCAGCGAAAATATTTACAATATTTTAAAAGCATTTTAAATTGCAATCTTGGTAATGCATCCCACACAAACAGAAACACCTGTTGAGACGGTTCGCGAATATTTTCCAATTCCTGCTTTATGGCTAAGTGTTATTGTAACAAGAACATGTTTGAAAATATTGCAACAATGCATTATGTCGATAATGTCCGACGGTCGGACGCAGAATTAGATTTATTGTCGAGATAAAAGCATGTCAGATTTGCTTGTTTTAATGATACCAATGATTTTCCTCGTGAATCATCGCTAGAATAATACATTTTATCATTGTAATGATATTTGCTTGTTTCCATGTTATCCAAATTTATGTTCATATCTTTTCAAGACTCTTTAAGACGAGAACGTCGGCTTTATTTAGTTTAGTAAAAGTTTTAAGAATGTTTAGGTTAGGTTATCAATTTCAAAGTATATTTTTTTTCGAAGGTATCAACATATTTTTTAAAGATGATGGATGATTTTTGATGGACTTCATTAATAAAATTATTAATTAGAAATGTATCTCTTTCAGTGTGTAGGGTGGTGCGTGGGAGGCGGCACTCAGTCTCGAGGTGTACGCTGTGCTGATCCCTCAGGTTGCACGCCAAGAAAAGCGCCAGAGAACTTCCGAACGTGCACTCCTAAGATATCTTGCGAGCCGCTTGAAGGGAACTGGTTTACTGGTAAGATTTTATAAGAAAAATGTAAAAAGTTGAAAGGCTAGGGTAAAATTTTTATATAATTTGGGAGATAAGATAGTTATGTATATTCAAAAATACATGTTACAATATAAAGCTATTTGAATCCACCAGGTGAATGGTCTCCATGTTCCGGTTGTGGTGGCAAGCAAATCCGTGGAGTGCTGTGCATCGGCGGTTCTGGCAGACATTTAAAAGACTCTGCGTGTCGAGCACCAAAACCAGAACACGTCAGAGACTGCCAGATAGAATGTACACCGACCTGGTACCATAGTGATTGGGGACAGGTAAGTAACCTGTATAGTGTTAGTATTACAGTGTCGCATAGACATTTTTATCAATATTTGTTAAGTTATTACCAATGACCGAAAAAAACGTGCCTTTAATTGGGATTTGGTTTTGATGTCTCAATATATATAACTGCGAGATGCCACCGTTTTGTTGTAAAATAAAAATAATAAATCTAATCTATAAAAACCACGCATAATGTTAAAAAATATTTGAACAATATTTTTGCTGCGGACTAGTAATGTATTGAGGATAATTTTACTAGATACTTAATGCTAATATTAGTTTAAATACAAAAAATAAAGTTGTATTAACATACATAAAAACATTGTAAAAACCCATATTCACAAATAAATAAATTGAATTGAATTGAAAAATATTTCTTAGGGTATTTAGACAGTAGCAAATATAAATGATCACTTAAATGAATTCATAAAATATAAAAAATTACCGCTTTCTGGAAGTCTTATTCATATTAATATTGGGGTTTATGAAAAATTGCACGCTGTGTCCGATAACTGGTCATTCCATAAGATCTTCAACCGTTTAAATTGGAAATTATATTCTCTTAAATTCAAAAGAAAATATTTATTAAACTTGTGTTAGCAATTCAGAAGTGTGTTCAAAAGCAAATAAAAAATAAAATTACCACTGCACTAAAAATTAAATTATTATTCTAGGAGAACCTTATTAGACATCCGTAAACAAACAAAACAAAAAACCAACATGAATTGCAAAAACATGAGTTGCAGACAAGAGTCATTATTCAGTAGACCTTGCAAAATTCATTGAGCAGTATTTACAACATGTAAAAGGACACGTTACTTGATTAATTGAACATGAAGGGAGCTTGCGATTGATATTCTAATTAGTACGGACACCAACTATATTGGTTTAGACGGTTCTGCGTATACACTAATGACTTTATTACTTCGACCTTTTCAATTCTCTTCAAAGGATCGTGTTTTACGTAATATTGTTGCACTTTTGGATTATATGATCCTGTCAATTACTCAACAGGCTATTCTTAGCTAGTGACATTTGATCACGATCTTTGTACTTATCTTATTGTTTCGTAGTATTGCAATATTCAATGCACTTTTATCCAGTTAGTAGTTACGTTTTCATTACTTTTAACTGTGAGTGGTCTATGTTTAAAGTTCGTTATCCAGTTCCTTTAATAGTTTTAATAGTGTCTTAAATAAAGTATATAATTATAATCATTTTTATTAAAACTGACGTGAGTTTGTAACATTATTCAAATTATGAAATACGGGTCGGCGCCTGAGTCACACTCTGTTGATAATGCCTAGACGTATAGGCGAAACCGCGGTCGACTAAATAGACCAACATTACGTGAGTAACACCCGTATTTCATAATTTGAATATATATTATAAATCAGTTTTATTGTATTGATCACAGTGCATCAGCAACTGCACATCAAGTTCAACCAAGGGCACTCAACGTCGTTCAGTTGTCTGCGCACGGGGCGATGATGCTCCACCCAGTGACCAATGTGCCTCCACTCCTGCGCCCTCTGCAATACGATCTTGTGATGCGACCTGCGATACTATCGTTGTAACAACTTCATCACCATCCTTCACTATTGGTATGAGTCTCATTTTATCTATTTTATCAATAGATGTTATTTCCGAGGGTCGAATGCTCTTGCTATTTCAACACCGTATGTCATTGCGATTATACCTGTAATGTTGTTTATTTTTCAGTTGATCCTAACGCAATATACTGAGCTATTTTTTTTATTTTGCAGAGTCCCAAAAGGCTTTAGCAGACGAAACACCTTCAACTCAACGAGCCACTACTCAAGCTCTAAGGGAGTATTTCCCGAAAGGTATTATACACACCTTTAGATTATTAAAAAAAAAATCAATTTCACATGAATTTGATCTTATTTTATGAATATTGTGTTTTTTTTTGCATAGGTTGCAAGGACAAGTTGCCTAACTGCGTCTTAGCCGTTCAAGCCCGACTCTGCCACTACAAGTACTACATCCAAAACTGCTGCCACTCTTGCGCAGGCCGATAGATCTTATTCTGCCTTGTACTCGTTAATGAAAGTCACCAGGTCCTGCGTAGGCCTGGTGATTGTATTTGTGTTATTTGTTCACAAGAACTGTGAGTACTGCTCCGCTGCTGGCCAGAGAAGAAAGGAAAGTGAACATTACGACTTTTACGAGCTCTGTGTTGCTGGGGGTAGGAAAATTTTGACAAGTAGTCGTGCCTAATTTTGACAAGATTGTCATCTATTTGATGAATTTGTCTTATCTGCAGCAGACACGGTGCAATTTGTTAGCGTGTACAAGGACTGATGCTGTCATTGTTTTAACATTAACCTCACTAAGTACTGCCAGCTTTTTGTCATTAGCCAAATTCAGTTGAAATACATGTTTTGGAGTAGCATCTCGTTTCAATAGATTTTTGCAGCTCTATTATTTAAGTCTCTTAATGAACTGAATTCTCATTGCCATTTTAATTTACATTTCATAATATCAATAATTTCATAAATGTTTTTTAGAGCTCGAATTGGGATTAAGTAAATAAAATAAATAGATTCAGAAATAGTATTATGCATTAAATATTTTGCTTTTTGGTGTGATATTTAAATTAAGTATATGATTATATATAATTTATGGTACAATCAAATTCATGACTCAACGTAGTACTTAGAATAAATACGGACGCTTTTAAGATAATATTAAATAATTGTATTTGTAGTGTTCATTGTACTTCAGCTTAAGTTATGTTATTAATGATAAGCCAGTGTAAATAGATAGTTATAAATCAAGTGACGAATAGATGAAATTGATACAAACTGCTGTTTTATTTCTCTAGCCTTATACCTATAGAAATGTTACAAAAAGGTGTTTGGTAAGCGTGTTATTTTCTAAAAAACAATTGAGGCCCATAGAGGGTGAAAGGACTCTAGGTCACAAGCTGCCGCGTGCCCATAATCAGCAAATTAATCGATCGGTAAAAGGAAAGGGATAACAAAACCACAGATACGGTGTTCTTATCATTGTAATCACTGTACACTGTAAATTTTACAAAGACTTAATAAACAAGAATAAATAATACCTTATCATTAAAACTTAATAACAAACAAGGAGACATTCAAGCAGCCATTCAAAACTTTGTATTTATCGAAATCAGGAAAAGAATGTGATATATTGAAATACCAGACCTGACGTACCTGCCAGCAATAGTTAATGTAAATAACAAAAAAAACTTATTTCTTCAAAGTGAAGTTAGATTATATAATAAATAATTGTATTAGTAAGTTCATCGATCAAACTGCTACCGCTATAGCAATAATCATGACACTAATTCGTTAGTACAATAAATTTATAACAATATCAATGTATTCATAAAATACGAGATATTGATTAAGACTTTGAACATTTGTTCATTTTACAATACTGTAATCATATAATAGCCGTTTGGATATCTCCGAGTTTAAATTAAAAACTAACAACCCGTACGAGTGACGTAACTGTAAACCGAGCGAGGTTATAAGACATAAAGGGCTTAAACTATGACAAGCATGTAACTACTGGTAAAATCAACCAGGGAGCTTCTTATATGCTTGTCTCGAAGATTAAGCCATGCATGCCATATAGAGCGACGTGCACATTTCCTCGCTAATCTGACTAACTGTATCTGATTTCGGGCTAAACCGACTTAATCATACTGATTTGTAGGATAGGATAGGATAACAAATTCAATTAGTTGTAATATTTTAAAGCAAATTTTAGCTTTGCTATGCCTTTCTTGTAATTTATAAAATATTGAAGTTGAAAAATTAAGAATCCGGCAGCATACGAATCCATAGCTGAATTGGCAAAGCACTTGGGGCGTATACCTAGGGGGTGCAGGTTCGAGTCCTGCTGGATTCTTAATTTTTCAACTTTAATATTTTATAAATTCAATTAGGACTACACGTGCACATTTTGTATCACTCATCATCAGTATCATGAGCTACCCTCACTTATTGGTATCATTCATCCACAAATCGCCCTGTAAAATATGTTTCTAATCAGTTACGCCACTTAATCAGATTAGGATCGATTTAACACCTACAAGTTTCAGCAATCGTATCATTCATAGAAATACCACCTTCAGTCTACTCGTTAAAAATCCGTTTCACGTTTTTCATTACAGCTGTAAGTAACGTTCCTAGTAAAGCGAATGTAGCGAGCACTATTGATATATTAGCATTAGTGTTCCCCACTGATGCTCTGTAGTAATCGTGGAAGGCAAAAATCAAAGCGAGATATGCAATTATGAGAGTGGTGGCTCCAGCACATGAGTGTAAAATCTTCATACACTTTCCATTTATTAGTTGCGGAAAACATAAACCAAGCAGTCCTCCAATTAGACTTATGAACGCCAGTATCATTGCCAGAAAACCTGAAATCAGGACATAACATTTAATTGGATTATATTGTGGATAATAAATATATTAAGCAACAAGATAGACAGAACAGAGTTGAATTTAATATAAAACATAACATAGCATCTTCAAATCAATCTTGTCCTACCAATTACAGGCTTGTTGTTTTTTGTTTTGATAGTTTGTATTATGTACCTAATTTTATTTATTTTCTCATCTTTTTAAGCTTTTTTTTCTAAAGTTTTTCGTAATTTTTATTCCTTAAGACGGTGAGAATTGAGGATTTATAGCCGTTGTTTCGGACAATCATAATTATAAATGTTATGTACGCCGGCATTGTTATGTACATCGGAAATTGTGTTTCTAAGTTTTATTTGTATGGTGATGTTTGATGTATGTGATGTGGCTGTACTTTATAAATAAATAAAATAAATAAATAAATAGCACAACACCCACATTTCTCCTGTTATGTTTAGGTCCCATGGGATGGAGGGTGAGCCTATCGCTAATTTTACTTCTACAGATTTATTATAAGTATAGATTTTACCTAGTGACCGCTAGGCTATTTTATAATTCTGTTAGGTAGGATTAGACAATCGTATAGATATTAGTTTATAGGGATTTTGCTTATTTATTGACTTAAGATAAGTTATTATCAGAAATAGGTATATTTAGGTAGGAAATTTATTTTTCCGTTATTGAGCATTTTTATTGATGTACCTACCACGCAGATGAAACCGCGGGAGATAGTTTGATTGTTTGAAAGCGCTAAGTTCAAAAGCTACTGGACGAATCTTGATAATGACTTTTGAAACTTTTGAGACTTTTAAAGCCAAACCATTCGCTTGGAAAATCTAATTAAAATCATTGTGGTACTAAATATAATTATCTTTCAAGGAACACTATAGCAGTCACTTCAACTTGATTAGTTCAAGAGTTACAAAATTCAGTTACTTATATATATATATTTTTATATAGTTTGCACATAATACAAAAATCTTCGAAAATAATTAATTGTATGAAGTTGTTACTTGTTAAATACAGATAGAAACCCCTTTTAAGTCTAAATATGTTGGCACGAATAACTACGAAAACCCATGCGGCCGTGTTTTATTTTTTAGTTTTGCCGGGATTACGGTGGCATTACAGATAATACTATTAAACTAGCTTCCGTCCGTATAGGCATAGTGCCCTTAACCTGTAGGTAAAGGATAATCCATTAAATATAGGACATCTTGTACATGCATAAATAAATGCCGGTTTCAGTGCTAGAATTCGTGGTACTCGATCGAGTGTACAATGTAAATCAGTCTTTACGTGCGAAGGACAGGGGAAAACTTTCGGGTCAACAAGTTCAGTATGAAATAATACCTACCACATATGCCATGAGCGGTAGTTAGAGTCTTGAATAATGTATCATTAGATGTAGCAATATACATAATGCGTATGATACTCCCGGTTATAGCTAGTATGGCGCCTAGGACTTGCATGCATAAATGGAGGATCCTTTTGCTCTCGTACCTCACGATATTGGCCCAGCCCACGGGACTGAACGCTAGGATCCCTTGGGTCATTAGGATGAAATACTGAAACAAAATGTTTACATAATATTACATAGCGTCACTCCTATATTATATAGTGTTTAGTGTATAACTCCCATACTTCACCTTACCAGCTGTGCTTAGGTCCTGTGTGATAGGGAGTAAGCCTATTATTTTACAACGTGCACAATTCCAATTTATGCTGCTATTGAAAATTTTCAGAGGGAAAGATTTTAATAAAACTTTTGTCCGACTCGACAATTGAACCCGAGCCCTTGTGTTAGAGGCCGCATACATTGGCCACTAAACAAACGAGGCAGCAACAAAATGTTATAACATTTTAAATGTTGTTTTGAGACTTAGTAGTTATGTTTTCACTTTTTACTGTTGCAGTTCTGCAGCAAAAGGTAAGTGTCTATTTAAGGTTGATTCGACATATTTTTACCGAAATATTCATACATAATGCAGAGAAAGGAAATAACCCTTTACATTTTTTATACTACTCATACTATAAATTATACATCCATGTGATAGATTTAATGTTTTTCTTCCATTTCTAATATTCAATTTAAATAAATGAGACTTAGGGCCGATTTCACCAGGTCATTCTAAGGGTTTATAAGATAGTTCTCCCGATAACTTAAAAAAAATACGTTTTAGCAGTTAAAAAAGTGCCGGATATCGGCTTATCAAGGATTTAATCAGGAACTTGTGTACATTTCGGACATGGGACCCACAGACAGTATTTTTTAAGGTTAGATTAAATTAATGATCCAAAATGGTAAATTATTATAAAAAGAAATGCACTCACCCCAAAAGTACACAAAATGATATGCTGCTTTAATGATGCATGTACAACTCCTAAGACTAAATTCGGGATAATCAATGCACTTACAACTACCCCGCCAACACATACTTGGGTAACATTGTGGCTTACATTCATAAAAATTGTTAGTTCTTTTGATTGCGATTGCATATGATTATATCCACCATTTTCTATTTGTGAAGGATGATGCATGGGAGGTGGGGGCGGCATGCGCGGGGGTCCTGGAGGAGGTTGAGATTGCATAATAATATTTTTTAAATATTTAATCACAAATTTTCACTTGATAGGTTCCACACGACAGGGTGTTGCTAGCACTGACACTATGATATATTATATCAGATCACTCTAGATAGGTGATGCCGTTATCTGCCGATTTTTAGATATCTATTGACTGATACGAGTATTTCCTATATCATGGGAGTGATAGTGTAATATTGCGTAGTGCTAAAATAGGTTGAAAATATTGATTCAACATACCTCAACTGCAAAAGGTTCTGCTATTTATTTTTCAAATTAGTTGCAGCCCGTGCAGCTACGGTTTGGCTCGTGCTTATTGTTACTGCTTCATTAATACACTATAATAAAGTCTATCTTAACACCTAAAATAAAAGTAACCTTAATTGGTGAACTAGCTAACTTCATAATGAGATTTTTTTCAGGCCACCGTAATACTATATAAATAATTATTATTTATAAAATGACTTTCCATAATGTATGGACTGTGGCGGATGTCCTTTATAGGTCTATAAACGACATTCGCCACACTCCATACATTTTGAAAACTCATTTTCCTAGCCAGGAATCAAACCATTTAATTGCAAAAAAATCTGTAATATTTCTCCATTCCCTAGTGTCACAAATAAGGAACTGATTCTGGAAAGAATTGGTATAGAAACTAAATGGAGGAGCTCATTATTAAAGAAGGTTTTTTTTAATTCCAAGTACATTCTGTTTTTATTAATAAGAGCTCTTTACTTCGTGATTTCAGAGATTAAACATTCAAACAAACAAACTCTTTGAATTTTTTTTTATAAGACACTAGACTGAATTAAATATATGTATGTTAATTTTTATTGATTAGTGTCTAAAAAAAAACGTGTAATAAAAAAATAATATCATATTTAGATTTGTATGCATGCGGTCAATAGTCCTATTTTGTAGATATTGCCAATCTTTTTATTTGGCAATAGGCTTTGGCAATCACAATGCTGGCAATGTGTTTGATGGACGCAGCTTTCGACGGATGAGTAGTGTTTAATCAAAGTGATAGAGACAAATTGAGATCGATTGTGTCGCATTTAATTTGTTTCTTTTATTTATATTAATTTAAGGAACATTAATTACGGAAAAATTAAAAATTATACATGCAATTTAAAAATGGGCAGGTAATTTTGTAAGACTGGTTTGTTTTGAATGTAGACAATAATTTAGAACATTTTATAATGTAATGATTAAAATATATTTTTTATAATAAAAATTGATATATCGTTAAATTGGGTTAAACGATCATTTTGCGGCCAGAGCCTAGTAAGTATAAAGGCTGAGCTGGAAATGTATCACGGAATTTAAGCGCTTGGAGAGAGAGCTTTTTAAGTTGCTTATTTATACAGAACCTTTATTACTAAACTATTATAGTTTATAATATCGGTAATAATGTTTTCGTGGTATCGGTATTTAAAAAAAAAAAATTCTTATAATTATATTTATGACATAAGACTGTAGTCTATTCCTGTAGTATATAGTATTATATTGTTCGTACAAAATCGTAAATCAGTCTTTAATCTAAATAAAACTGTACCTAGTGTCACTGATATCATAATCTATCTATCCTAATCTATCTATCCTAATCTTTTTATCCAAAATCACATGTCACAATATATTAAAATAGTATTTGTTCAGTATCTATATCTTCTGCCTGCTCTAGCGGTATTTGCGCTAGTTCGATCCCAGAGTCAAGCTAAAGCGGTTTCCCAGTAGCGGTGAAATCAAAATTGTGCCCGGTTCATAGCGATTGACTCATATATATATGTATATATATATATACTGCCGTGGTATAACTAAAATGCCGTTATCTGCTAAAACCATTTTTTTGGATAGCAAATAAAAACCGCGGAAGAAATTTAAACCGTTACATACTTTTCGATGACGGAAAATACGGATAATATTTCTAATGGTTTCAACTAAAACTATAAAAGGTATTAGAATTGTTGGGGTTCCTAATATTAGTGTACAATAAAGATTACTCTATCTATCGATCTATATAAACATTATTCCTTACAGCAATCAGTATCATTACAAATTTACAACCATTACAAATACCGACAATATTATAGAGAAGTTAGCGTTGCCGTTACTAGTAATAGCATTTTAGTAGCAAATAGCAGTATATATAATATTTAAAATTCAGCAAACTTCATGTAAAATGTATCAAAATCTGGATGCTGAGCAATCAGTGTTGATCATTACCAAAGCGTGGTTGGTTGGCCAAATTGTGCAGTGCACGTCCGAACGGGTGCTGTCGCCATGAGACTGATATGACATGACATGATTTTTAATTGCAGTCGATTTTTTAATTACTCTTTATCTTGTTTCAGGTTTGGTCGCAATATTGGCAGCCATATTAACTCTTTTCCATAAGTCCTATGCGGCATTCCTTTAGTGATTATCAAGTCTATTATTCATGTATCAGCAGCGGTACTATCACACTGGCATTTATCTATCTAATTCTTGCTTTTCTTCACAATTAGAAACTTTCTGTTGGAAACGATTATGCTGATTTGGCTATAGCACTCACTGTTATTGCTTTAATTGGCTCGCTTTTTATGGCTTTGTCCAAAAATACTAAAATTAGTGTTAGGTACATAAATGATTAAACGTAAGTATTGTTTTATTTATTGTAATCGTAATGACTACGGTTCAAATATTAGTGACGGCTTATCATCTGTTATCTAATGTAAAGGATTAGTGAAATTTATTGTGTTTAGTATTTTAACTCGTATTTTACCTATTTAGTTTTATATTGTTACCTATTTTCAAATAAATCATCACTTTATTTGAAAACACCAACCATTCTTTTGTAATAGTAATTTTAGGTTCTATTTTTTTACTTAAGAACATAACGTCTGATGGTATAAAATATGTTAGATACCGCAGCTTTTTAATTTAATCGCACACACCACATGCGACATAGTTAAGATAGAAAAGTAAAACCATGTTGAGATATAGGCAAATGTTCGTAATGGTCCGTACTCACATACTGTTCTACTCGATCAAGTCTACAGATTTAGTGCGAAGGCATTCATTTGTTTTCTATCCAAACTCGCGGTCCACACGATAAGTTCTTGTAGTCAAGGAGACGGTCTTATGTAAATGCATAAGACCGTAAGCCGTTAAGAATTTACAATTACAAGTCGCATGTTCGTGCTCAATTAACTGCAGTAATAACTCATTTCCTTTACTTTTCATCCACAATATTATCTTAGGTGGGATAGTTTTGCATATTATAGCTAACTTCCGTTCGCGGACTAACTAACTAATTAGCCAACGTGATATAGAAGGAGTTTGTTTACCTATAAAATAGTATTTAGGATCGCGCCCGAGGTTAACACGGTTAATTACAGTTTTCTTAACTTTATCTTGACTTAGCTTCTTTAACACATAACTTCACATACAAAATATATAAGCGTGGCGTCACGCTTATGTAGCCATTTGTTAGGAGCGTTTTGGGCGAGTCTATTAATGTGAATTTAAAATTATATTATCGCCGAAAGTTTACAAAAATAAAAAAAATATTTACCATGCCTTTTATATAATATTTAGGTTAAAATTAAGAATCCAGCAGGACTCGAACCTGCACCCCCTGGGTATACACCCCAAGTGCTTTGCCAATTCAGCTATGGATTTGTATGCTGCTAGACTCGTTTCTCAACTCAACTTTAATATTATATAAAATACAAAAAGGCATAACAGAGCTAAAAATTGCTTTTTAAGATATTACATTTACCATGCCTATTAATAGAAAGATACACTTTTGCAATGTCACTATCGATAATTATAATAAGTTTAAGGATTTGTTATGTAACATGTGAAGAGCTATCATTATGCAATTACTAGATTTGAAGTGTTTGTCTTTTGTTTCAGTATAGTATAATGTACTCTGTGGTCTTTTGTCTTTCATGAGAACTTATTTTAAATTGAGTAAGGTTATTAAACCAATAAAACAGATTGTTCTTTAATGTCGTAATAACGTAATATCGATAATAATTATACTAAAAGTACTTAATAAGCTGGATTGGACTACTTAAACACGCTATTTGCCAGATTAAGGGCTAGTTTCACCGGTCCTGATATCTGTAGGCGTTAAAATGCCTATTCGAAACTTTATGACGGATAAAATGTCAAATTCGTATTGAATTATCAGGTGTTATTATCCGGGCAAAGTCTTGTAGACGGAACACACTGGGTTTTTATAGGAATATAATAATAATACAGAGCAGCAGTGCTAACTAGGTAGCATAGCAACCAATCAGCAGTTTTGGTCCGTGCAATGTCTCTGTCCGGATCAGTGGTATGCGTCAGGCATTGCCCAGTACCTATATAAAAAAAAGAAAAAAAGGCGTTATTTTCCGAAACCCCTTTGTCCACGTTCATAACCAAGATTTCATAACTGGTTATGTATATGTTTTTTTTTTCAGTTTCATGACCAGTTATTAAACAATACTTTACCTTTTCAGGCACTTCTGGAACTATTGAAATTGGGATCAAATGATCTAAGTATACAGTTTGGAGAGTTCACAAAACAAAAACGGTCAAATTTTGAATTCATATTCACAATTCAGTTTGTTAATAAACCCTTGGGAAATTTATAAGATATTCTTAGCAGTATTGTTACGAAAATTTTATAGGGGTGCTTGAATTTTAAATGGGAGAAAAAGAGGGCGGGGGAGGGGGAGGGAGGAATAAGTGTAAATAACGACAACGACCAGTGTTTAAAGCTTATTATTTTTGTACATTGTTATATGCATCATTAGTACAGACAAATTTAATAAACGGTAGGCAAACTCTAGTTACTTAGCGAAAAACCAATTAATACATACATGATTGTGATGGTACAATGTTTAACTAATACGATCGTATAAATACTTAACAGCCAGTAAGTAAATGCACTATACATATAAAAATAATTATCTATTTACACAATTCGACTCTTTATTAATACAGAAGTGACTCTTTGACAGGAGAATCGGTGTAATAAGTTAACGTGAACGCGTTCGCCACAAGCCCTATCAATCGGATTGAGTCACGTAAGGAACCATATTATTATGCTATTTTTCATTTAGCTTTATTTTCAGAGATTCGTGATTAAACGAGAAGGTGTGCCAAAATAATGTATTTATGTAGAAAAAAAGAAAAATAAAGTAAATAAATGTACTTTTATCAAGAGCATACGAAACTACCGGTCTCATATTAATCCCCGCATGCAGATTAAATATTTGAATAACGTTTTTACGATATAGTTATAAAAAAGATCTTTGATTTTAAACAATTCCTTAGTGACAAAACATTTATAATAACATAAATATGAATGGGCGTGTGAATCTCACATCTAAGTTTCTATAAGTACATACCGTAGAAACTATTACAACAATAAGAAATACTATCTTTCACTTAATCTAAAGCATAGCATACGTCGCTTACAAACGCAACGACACTATTGACATGCCTTATTGTAATTAATCTCCTAAATAATACACAAGTATACGAAATTCGGTAAAATGCTTCCATTACTTGGTTATAGGCAAGTTATAATACTACGCGAAGTGCTCAACTCGATAACATGTCGTGCAATAATAAAGTAAAATAATATATTTTTGAGTTACTCTACATTCACAGATCGACTCCAAACCTCGACTAAACAATCTGGAGATCACAAAACTATCCTAATGAGAACATTTTTAAAAAATTAGACAACGGGTCCAAATGACTTACATTTATTTACCTTTATAATAATTACGCGATTTAGACCCGTTGTCTATTATTTTAAATTGTTCTCAAATCGCGAAAGTTTAAAAACATATATCCTAATACTTACACAACTCGAACATTCACGTGCTCGTTTCGAGCCGCGCGCACACTAACTTAAAAGCGGTTATCGGTACTTTGTAGCTATTCAATCGCTGCCATATGAATCACAAAACACCAACTGAACATGATTTGCCCTTAATATATAATATACTATTCAATCATCAAGATGACGAAATTGTACGTAAAAGGATGTTCCGCTGCTTCTTCGCAAGTTTTCTTTTTATTGCCTCAGATGCGCTGTACAGTCAAAGCAAAAAGTCATAAAAGATAACCGCTCTTAATAAATTACCAAGTATTAATATAAGAATTATATTTTATATTACATTTTAGCATACACTTTATATGAAAATCTATTAAAAATTTTCAACAGTAAGTCCTTGATCAGTAAAGTCCATCCGATACATAATCTTAGTCTGTTTCACTTTGGCTTTGATTCAGACTTAAATACTCGGTTACTTGCTTTCAGAAGAAAGTTTTCCACTTGCATAAGTATTTATAATTAAAGGTCATAACTATGAATAATAATGACACTGTAAGAACGCGTTCACATAAGGCTCGTGCCCGGTCTCCGGCTCATTTGCGTGTCTCCCGATGTGTCCGCGTCGTTGCCAGGATGCAACGCGCATGTGAACGAGCTCTTAGAGCGTGTAATTCCGTGGAAGAAAGCAAAGATATGGTTGCTAGTTATTATGACATTGCAAAATTATATATAATTTAAAATTAATGTTTTTTAAAAAGTATTCATATTATTGCTTTGATCTCTTCTACACTCCATCTTTGCTCTATTCCACTTTTGTGGCGTGTCACACACAAACACACGTCATTGTATTTATGTGTGCATTTTTACATTCGTATAAGTATGTGCGCGGCTTTAGACGCAGTACACTTTATGTAAAACATTACGTATCTCACTATGCGTCCATTTTGTATCACAATACGTATAATGCGCTTTAGTGCGGCTTAGGTACTGCTTTTACCTGTAAACAATGAATTAAATTAGTTAGAATTTACCCAGCAAAGTATGTCTATAAATAAGTTCTAGATCAATTTTAAAAGAGTATGCAAATTACATATTACAAAGCCGCTTACTTAGACACTAAATTACTAAAGAACTCTGTGCAAGAATTTTTCACCGAGACATTCTCGATTTTACTTTTACAATTTATAGGACTAATAAAGGTATAATATGATTACGCCAGCCTATTCAAATCATTTGCTGAATTCCGATGAAGTTGAAATTTGCCGATGCATGGGTTAAATTTTCCAATGAATCATATTCTCACGATAAGTCCCAAAATAATTTTCTGATCCACTGTGAAGCGGTTTGTCGATTTTGTCGAGCCTATAAAATGATACTTGCAATTTACATAAAAACCGGTACCTACTTGCCTCCACGGTACTTTATCGTCCATGGCAGGACTTGCAGCAGTAGTCGGCGTAGTACGGGTAGTGGCAGAGTCGCGCTTGCACCGCCAATGCGCAGTTTGTTAATTTGTCCACGCACGCACCTGCATAACAAAAATTACTACATTTATAATTCTAAAGTCACAATCTTGAAACTGTTGGATATAAAAAATTTCCGGTGTTAGTTAAGTTATATTTTAATTTTATATTTTTTTTGTATTTTGATATTTGTTTTGATGTGTTCAAGCTTGGAGCCCATGGAAATAAATGATTTGATTTGATTTGATTGGATTTGATATAATTTCGAAAGGTAACTAAATTCTTTTGATATTAAATGATTTATGTACTATTTGAGTACAAAATAAACTGGACATTATACTGTGTTTTGGATATGAATGTGTACAACAAATAAACTTTTCTTTGCTATAATAAGCAGCCTTTCATGTACTAAAAGAGTAGGTATTTATAGACGTAAAGGGTGCCCTGAAAATAAATGTTAATATATCGAGGGTTGGTATTTTTACTTCGTTCGTGTTTCGTTACTTTGCTCCGAAGTAACACGGGCCATCTACGACCTAATGTTTGGAACCTCTTTTACGACGATGTGAAAATAATGAGAATAAACATTAATTCAATAAATTGTTGTCATAATCGCTGAAAGGAAAATTTCATGGCATGGAACAGGCTTTTTACTCAAAAAATTTGCTTTTGTAAATTTTATTTTTCGTGTTTTGCCTTTAAAAATATGTTTAATAAACTGCTTCTTAAAGCCATCATTGTTATATCCATAGTTTAATTTATAGGTACAGTGGGCCAACGAGATAGGTATGCAGAGCAAAAACTTCGAAGTCATCGTAAAGCTACACCAGTTATAAATAAGTGAGTTACAAATCTAAATATTGTGTATATTACACTTCTTAAATATGTAGTTCATACATGCATATCTGTTGCAGTCAGTTTTCACTATGGATGGCATAGAAGATTTTGCCCTGCTTACCTAATTGCTTGGCCCACTGTACCTGCCCACATTTTTATAAACACATCGTTAATCTAAAAAATGATTACTATACTCAAAATAGTTGGTCAAATTTTATTTCAAAGTCTCTCCACATAATTCTATGAACTTGAGTTTGTCAAATATAAAATTGAATACATGTGAAAACGTCTTTGGAAGTAGACTTTCTAAGAAGAAACACTCTACATAATTAGTAGAAGATTTAGCTGTACCAACTTGACACGCTTGAAGTTCACGATAAATGTTATAGGGTGGTTTAACTGCAGAAAATGAGGAATATGTAAGTAAATATTTGTTTTGCTTCGTTGGTCTAGTGATTAGCGTATGCAGGTTTTCACCACGAGGCCTCGGGCTTTATTCCTAGGTTAGGCAATCGTGTTATTTTCGAATTTTTTCGTCAGGAAATTCTCAATAGCAGCACTGAGTTGGGATTGTGCTCGGTGGATGGCGATAGGTTCATTGTCCATCATATGGGATTTGAACATGAAAAGTGAAGTATGGGTTTTAAAAGTGTGACAGAGGTCTGTCACACTTTTCTGGGTAGTATAGGCGTGATGTTATGTTATGTGAATATTTGTATAATATCTTACCATCGGCGTATGATCTCTCTCTGACGCTTTGTACGCTATGGCTTTGGTGTCGAGTCACCCGCTGCTGTGGGTCTGAAACTGAAAAAACACCACTCAATTAAACTTGTATTCAGCAATATTTAAATGAAAACTAAAATAGATTTCGATTTCTTTATATGACCATTCATAATTATTTTTAAAGCTGTCAAAATTCTGAAATGTTATCTTACTCAGGTAATAAGGAACACCAACTTATTTAGTTAACTAAATGTTTGGGAAGTTAACAAATCTAGAATGGCTGCTGGAAATGCAAATCAGCCCATGTAAAATTTAAGCATGTCCATCTGAATATAGTTCCGTATGCTCACTTTTTAAAATATTCTCGTTAAACGTAACTGTACAACAAAGAACATTATATATCGCGTTACGAGAACAGTGCTACGCAATTGCCTTAAGGTGGGTGTAAATTTGACTGATAGTATTCACGGCTACCGATCCACTAATAAGCATATACAACGCGAGACCATTTTATGCTGGAAATGTCTAGGTTGATGTGTAACCATCTGTACATCGTAGAGTTAAAAGTATTATACAGCTGACAAACCTGCTGGAGGTTGACTGATAACCGCAGTACCGACTTGTGGTCTGGTAGAGCACCTAGCCGGTACACAGGACTTCTTGGCCGCAGGCCTCACGCCAGTACAGTCAGCGTCCCTGGCTGCGCCACTGGCGCCGCTCGCACCACCCCGGGCGCACCACACCGTGCGCGACTGTACGCCGGCCTCACAAGGACCTTGGCACTAAAGGGAGAAATATGGTTTTATAGAAGTATAAATAATTTATGAAAAGTACGAGCAAGGGCGTTTTTCAGTTCGTTCGTCCGATTTAATCTCGGGGAAAAACGGTCCGGAATAGTCTACTAACTATTTACTAACTCTAACTATTTACTATTTGTACGGTAGTTACGCACTAGATTCACAGATGTCGAAGAGAAATTAAATGACAGCTGGCAGCAGCTGTAACAAAACTTTTTCAAGACGCGAATAATTACCAATTTAATTAAGTTAGATTTGGGTAGGTACTTAGTAAAATACTCAAAACTTCTGAAAAAATTACGATAATGTTTTCAAAGTTAAGGAATGTTTTAACTTTTCAATGTTATATTTAACAAACCTATTTGGAGAGATCGTGGGGCGAGGTAAAGTTCGTATGATTACAACTACGTGGCAACCACTTGTAATAAAGTTTTTATATTTGTTTACCACCAGCGCCAAGTTTTATTAACACAAAATGAGTAAGATTTGGATTAATTAGCCCGTCGCTACACTCGTCTTCATTAGCCATATTAGCGAGGGCGGGCCCAGCAATATTGTACTTCAGACCATTGTGATAACTACTAGCATTCCACTACAAGACCTTGATCTTCAATTTTGATGAAATAGCGGTATTATCCTTCTGTTCATGGAGATAATTTATCATCATGCGTTTGTCAATAATTTTGTGATCGACTTCTGAGACATGATACTCATATTCTGTCACTGCTATACAATATTTTATTTAATCCCAGAACTCCCACTTATCTCAAAAAACGTTTCCATTTCATTAATGATACACATAACAGGTACTTGAGATCATCGGAAAATTTGAAGTTAAGCACACCAATGCATTCAACCACTTTTTACGACAAGTCGTTTACTGTCCAAGCCGTTCGTTTGTGGAATGCTTTACCTATACAAATAAGACGTGCCAAATCCCTACCAGCATTCAAAAAATTAGTTAAGGAGCACTACTTGATTACAAAAGTGATTTAGTAAGTTTGACTCACTAAATATTTATTTATGTATAAGTTTATATTATATTATACTAGCGACCCGCCCCGGCTTCGCACGGGTACAATGCTGATACTAAATACACTACAGAAAAACTGTGAACGTTGTATATAAACACAGCGGCCCGCTCCGGATTCGCACGGGTATATAATAATAATATATTATAGCCTATGTCACTCACTGAAAAAATGATTAAAATCGATCCAGTAGTTTTGATTTATTCTTTACTACCCGTGGCCCGCACGCGTTAAATTAGGAGTAAAACAATTCCCCTTTCCCTATACCATGAAGATTTCCTGCTATCTTTGGAATATTCATACACAACATTTTTACTTATTTACTTTTTACATTTCTCAGCTCTATTTTTATCCCGAAGCTGACTGAGTCGAGCCTCACGCTCTATTGACGATTCTCTGTCCCTCTGAACAGGCTCGCTCCCGCGCCGCCCCGACCGGCCGATACCGCCGCAAACTCTACGTCCCGCAATTTTTAAATCTGTAATATCTTCGAAAATATTCATTTAAATCACATGCTGTAAAGGGCAATTTTGATCTACATGAAATGCACAACGTATCTAAAGTATTTAATTGGATAAGTAATGATACTGTATCGTTTAAAATAGCTTGGTAAATAACCCATATTTCATTCTATTCATTAAAAAAACCGCATCCAAATCCGTTGCGTAGTTTTAAAGATTTAAGCGCACATAGGGATATAGGGACAGAAAAGGCGACTTTGTTTTATACTATGTAGTGATACATAAAAACCTTCCTCTTGAATCACTCTATTCATTAAAAATAACCGCATCAAAATCCGTTGCGTAGTTTTAAAGATTTAAGCGCACATAGGGACAGAAAAAGCTACTTTGTTTTATACTATGTAGTGATTTATTTATGTAATATGTATATAAATATTTTATAAATATATTATTATATATTATATCATGTATCTATAATTATGTATATTTGTACAATGTAGTACAAGTTAGTAGATTTAAGGAGTAAATATCTATTTTTATTGTTTCTCTTTCGTTCTGTATGGTATGCCATGGCTTTAAATTATGTCCTATATTTTTTGTCCATTTAGGTTGTCTGGAAGAAATTGCTATTAGCGATAAGACCGCCGATTGTGCAACATTGTCTTTTGTTATTTTCTTAACTGTATTTTTTTAGTGGTGTACAATAAAGAATATTTATTATTATTATTATGATGGGTGATGAATGATTGGGTGTGCTAATATCGAATCCCGTAATGGCTTAATCCTCGTTAAAATTAACTGTTTTGTTAATAGGATGTCCCACGGTCAAGCAACATGGAGTAGTAGTATCTTGAATATTTTAGATAGATTTTACTAAAAGAGACTTAATTATATTTTTTAAAATTAAAACAATTTAAAGTACATTATTATTTTTTAGCATATGAGCTTCAGCCAAAAAATGCACCCTGTATTTTATGGCAGCAATCAGTAGAGTCAATAATAAAAATCAAATCTCTATAACAAACATGGAAGGTTAATTGCAAGGAAAACTATAAAATCGAATAATTTATAAAATATATATCAGTCAAAATTCCTATGCAATCAGTAAAGTAGCTGAAAATAAGCATAAATACCATTTTAATATTTATCACAGCTAATTATTTAAATTAACTATAATTTAATGACTTAAAATAATAGATTAGGGTAGTCAAATAAATAGTTACGATAGGAACACGTGGCTATTAATTAAGAAAATGAAAATTCATGGTCATTCTATTTCATTTAAATAACCATGTTTGTTTGAGAGATTTTATTTTTATGATTGCAACTATCGATTGATTCTATAAAAATATGAGATGTTATTAGACAAAAACAATTTTTAAAAAATCTGTGAATGCAGTATGAATTGTTTTTTTAAATAAAATAAAGTCTATTTTCAATAAAATCATCCATCTGCCATATTTAAGATACTTCCACTCCATGTGGCATGACCGTGATCCATACCGTATATAGAATTCAAAATTCAAAATTCAAAATATTTTTGCCAAAAAAATGCACCCTGTATTTTATGGCAGCAATCAGTAGAGTCAATAATAAAAATCAAATCTCTATAACAAACATGGAAGGTTAATTGCAAGGAAAACTATAAAATCGAATAATTTATAAAATATATATCAGTCAAAATTCCTATGCAATCAGTAAAGTAGCTGAAAATAAGCATAAATACCATTTTAATATTTATCACAGCTAATTATTTAAATTAACTATAATTTAATGACTTAAAATAATAGATTAGGGTAGTCAAATAAATAGTTACGATAGGAACACGTGGCTATTAATTAAGAAAATGAAAATTCATGGTCATTCTATTTCATTTAAATAACCATGTTTGTTTGAGAGATTTTATTTTTATGATTGCAACTATCGATTGATTCTATAAAAATATGAGATGTTATTAGACAAAAACAATTTTTAAAAAATCTGTGAATGCAGTATGAATTGTTTTTTTAAATAAAATAAAGTCTATTTTCAATAAAATCATCCATCTGCCATATTTAAGATACTTCCACTCCATGTGGCATGACCGTGATCCATACCGTATATAGAATTCAAAATTCAAAATTCAAAATATTTTTATTTCATAGAATACAATTGATTACTTGAAAACGTCAAAATAATAATAAATAACATACATTTAAATTGGATTAAAATAGACACACAAAAAGCGTGAATGTATGAATCCTTTTTTTCTTACATTGAATTTATTGAATATTATTATGATTTTCATATTAGATCCTAATAAATATTAAAATGAAGGCTTGATAAAATATTTTTTTTTAAATCTATAGTTTTGTATGTCAACCATAAATGTAACACCAAAAATCTTGTACCCACACATGTTATAACAAAATAAATAATCTTTAAAATATCTTTGAATTAAAAATATATTTAAAAATATTTGAATGTCAAAATAAATAATCTTTAAAATATCTTTGAATTAAAAATATATTTAAAAATATTTGAATGTAACGTGAGCTTAATTAATGCAGTGCGATTTGGCTACTGGACCTTTCTCAACTTTATTATAATGAACTAGACACAAAGACAACTTAATAAAATGTTAAAGGAGTCTGCTGTTTAGTTGAAGAGCACCATACAAAGGATCTTTGAAACAATATCTTACTACTTCACTTTGAACAAAAGGTGTTTACTTGAATTATTTTATGAAACACAATTATCCTTGTTTCAAATTCTGCAACTTCAACTTAAAAGCTCAACTATTATGTCTAGAAACTGTAAATAACAGACATCACGGTATTGTGCTACCTTGTAGTTAACTGCACCCGTCAATTTAAAAAGAATAATTGCTAACCGCAATAACTGGGCACCCTTCTTGTTTTGCAATCAGTTGCCTTGGCTCTCCGAGTCTAATTTTAGTTCAATAATGGCAGTTTCATAGTTATTACAGTCATGTTCTGTTCACGATCGGAGCATACATAAGTGGCAAGTTTGCTTTCAACTGAAAAGTTTTCGTTGTTCAAAAAAGCATTTGTCTTATTGGTCGCGCCAAAGACACCATAGTATTGCTTATTTTCAACTTCTCAAAGACCATTATAACGAGCAGATTAAATTTCGAAATTGTTGTACTACATACCTACTCACATGGATGTTCTTTCATTAAGCTCAAAACTCAACTTAAATAAGATTTATATAAAGACGCATGTATTTTCTACGTACCTCACTCCAATCACTAAGGTACCAAGAAGGACTGCAGGTACCTCCGCAATCCCTCTTCGCCTCTGGCTTGGCTCCTCTACAAGAGGCATCACGTAATCTTCTACCATTGCCTCCAATACAGATAACTCCTCGCACTTGTTGACCGCCGCACGCCGCGGAACAGGGAGACCATTCATCTGGTAAGACATAACCGAGTATAAGATCAAAGGCAAGATTGTAGATAAAATAAACTTAGACTGGAAACTTAAGTTGGAAACTTTAGATGCAGCGTGTAAAGGGCGTAAAGCCAATGGCCATTCAAATGTTCAATGATAACTACAGCTTACAATGTCTCCCTTTCAATAACTATAAGCCTTGATATACGTACGTAATTGCCAACCTGATGAAATATACTACACGGAGTTTTCAAGCAGTCTGAAATACAAACTAACAAAATTTAAAAATCTTACTGGTAAACCACTGAGCGTCGCATTGTTTTCTTATGGCACAGGTTTGTGATAGCTCCGGTGCGTGATGCGTTGTGCATCCGTTAGGGTTAGCACAGCGTACTCCGCGAGATTGCACCCCTCCTCCCACACACCAGCCTACACACTGAAATACACGCACTTTTCAATCAAAATAAAAAGTAGTTATTGATATTATGCCTCTTGGCATATTGATCGAAAAATTATAAAATTAAATAAGAAACTTTTCTTCTACAAAAAAAACGTATTTGGTACGCATGGATGTTATAATTTACTCCTTAAACTTACCTCCGACCACTCTGTGTAGAGCCATCCTCCTCCAGCACTAAAGCTGTAATGTGGTGCGGGTGTTGTTCCTATATCAGTGTCAGTGTAGTTAGTTGTCAGAGAGATCACAGGACCCTCTCTGAATGTGTCAGTTCGGTCCTTGGGTCGAACCTGACGTCGAGAGTCGAGGCGAGGCACGGCCGTAGTCACAGCAGTGCCGTCGCAGTTCGGAATGTCACACAGTTCACTGCTAGGTGGCATTGGAAGTGGACATTTTTGATCACTTATCTGGAAGAAATATTAGCATTAGCTAAAGAATGGAATTTGAATCAGAGTACTTGAAATAAGTATGAAGTATACCTTAGTTATTCCTCGTGCGTGATCTTGCACACAACCGACAATACGTGTTTTGTGCGCTGGACCACATACAGGACAAGGTCCCCAAGCGGCAGCTCTCCAACGTGGAGGGCATGGAGTACCTCCACATCGACGTCTGCGAGCTGGTGGAGGATTTCCACTGCAATGGAATGAAGACACCTCTTTTTCTCCCCTTTCCGTTACTTCAGCACACTTGAACTTTCCAATTTGAAGTCCGCCACCACAACTCCGCGAGCATTGCGAGAAGTCCATTATTTTCCAAATGTATTTCCTAGTGCCAATCACGTTGCTTTCTACTTGAGATTGACTCTCCAGATTGTGAAAGTCTGGTTTCGATAAGGAGGGATCTGATTTCGTTTCGAGATCTCTCGTGTGTGCTTCCGCGTTATGGTGTCTGTGATGACGTTGCGCCGCGTGGTGCGGGGGTGCAGGATTAGACGTCGGAATATCGTTACTGGTATCGTCTGGATCCAGATCAGTTAAGAATTCGTATTTAATGTTCGGATTTGGTTGCGTGTATAAAATCTAGAACAAAATACATACGTGAACTAAACGTACTCTTCATTAATCATTTTTTCAGTAAATAACGCAGGTATTTATTTATATTTACCATGATGTCGATAGCGTGGTGGATCGGCCCGTGTACAAAAACATGGTCTTGTCCGGCCTTTCTAGTGTAGATGAAGCGAGCGCCGGCTGCCTCATACGTGCCGGCTGCGCTCACCGCGAATTCACCGTTCATAATATACGATCCATTGGTTACTTTCAAAGCTGCAACAATAATAAACATACCTATTGAGTAAGGAAAATTAAACGAAAGTAATTGAATAAACAAGCGTTCAACAATTGTTGAACCCGACTAAATTGCTACTGGCTGCGTCATGCGAATAATTAACCACCAATTGTGCAGACGGCTACCTCCATTTATCTCACAATTTGCGGCGTAGGCGCCTCTATTGAAGAGTAGCGGCGCGGTGCGCATGTGCAATTCCCATTAATCGATTCGACATCGATCTTTGCACTGCCGAACACTTCATCTCTCGATTAAGATGTCTCATTGTGACCCTCTATTAATGATACACGTGATATTTTCAATCAAAAATCGATACTGACGCAATTATGAATAAGGTTATTTAACAAGACCAATGAGTTGTTAGTATGAAGTGACCCACTTTTCGAGGTCATTTCACTAGAGAGACTGAAAGCTACGAGATGACGCTTTGTCTGACTGACCTATGTAGTTATCACTGGCTGTGATTTCTGAGATGTTGAGCCTGCAGGCGCCACGTGGTACAGTGGTGACGTACGAGTAACCCAGTGGCAACCGTGGTCGCGAGAATAGACCAGACACCAGTCGTCGGCCACATCGCAGTTCGCGAGATGATGACGACGCCAGTACGCCCTCGCGTCCTACCACCTGTGAAAAAGAAACAATGATAAGTATTTGCTTTGTGTAATAAAATCAATCATTTTGGCAATTGTAAATTTGGAAACTGTATGTTTCAAATACTACCGACAAACGAAATTAGCATTACTGTTAGGATACAATAACATTATTTTAATAATGTTCATCTTGTCAGAATGATCACCGAAGCTGACATGCTTGTAGAAGATGCATTAGTCATGCAATTTCATATAGAGCACTAAGATGATTTACAGTGTGAATATTAAGTTGTCAGCGCATTACACGGGTGGCGGGTCCGACCTGCCAACCGGGATTACACGGCTTCGTACACCGCGCTTCGATTGACATCGGGAAAGCCAGCCAGTCACCTCTATTTTAGAATTTCACGCCTTCAGATAGATTTGCTGAATAAACATAGATATTAGAGGGACGTCTCTCATACTGATAAATTGAACAGACAATCCAGTAAGCATTGTTAGGTATATTATGATAATACATAATGCAGATAAATATCAATAGTAGTAACGTTCCACATGATATTTACGCGTAATAGTAAAACTATTTAACATAATTCTACGTTGGTTAAGAATAGCTTCACACTTTTTGCTTTTATATAAAAACCATCAGATAGAGGACCTAAATTAAGATAAATTATTAGCACACACTCCTCTTTCTTTCTCTCTCTCTCACTCCTATATTACCCAGAAGGGAGAGGCAGAGGTGTACAAAACTCACACTTCACCTTTTCTTTTATGTCCCAAGGGATAGGGGGTGAGCCTATCGTCATTTACTGGGCACAATTCCAACTCCGTGCTGCTATTGTGAATTTCTGTTGACGGAAAGTTCACAATTAACACTTTGCCCGACCCGGGACTCGCACCTGAGCCCTCGCGGTGAGAAGCTAACCACTAGACCATCGAGACAGGCGATAAATTACTACTACATCTAAAATAGTATTTGACTAAGCCTTCATTCTTCTTAACGAATTAATGAGATCGTAATTACAATTTGCAATTTTATATACCACACTAATTTTATATACCCAACATAGTAAGACATTGCAGCTGTACCATAACAAGCTCCGGTAAATTGTAACATTTAGATGCTTAGAGTCAAGGTGGATTCTTGCATCCACACAGCAGTCTAGTTTGTATAGTAATTGACTCCTTGTCTAATAACAATGTTAACCTATATACCATATTTAACGTTTACGACAACACAGCTTGTTTATCTTAAAGTCTACAATGTTGGCTCGAAGCGATGCTAATCTTCTGTTTTGATATAACTATCTACCTACAAGCATAGACTAAGATTAGAATATTTGTGGTACGCCCGATCTTTGATATACATGTAATCTGTAATTATGGAAAATAATATCTTGCGTTGCGAAGTGATGACAGAAATCTATAGATGTATACCCAAGTAATATTATATTAAGGTAAAATGTTTGTTTCAGTGATGGGAAGTTAGACCCTTTCCAAATGATGTACGTACCTAAGCTACCATTACCAACATATCACGCCACATAACCTATACCTACAATAGGTATACGTTTCTTTTCCCCCATGTTATTTAACAAAACACGTAAACCTATATTGTATATATGTAACACCTTATTTTTTAGTTTGAGGCATAGATAAACAATTTTAAACTAACAATTTTAACAAACAATTTTAATTTATATGAATAAATACGTTCAAATTTAATAATAAATATATAAAATAATATAATTAATTTAATAATATAAAATTATTAATTTAATAATAAAAAAATAGGATTTAGTAATTAATTTTAATATTTCTATTTTTGTAGTCTCCTAAAGAGAAATTGTTTGAATATAATGCATGCCTGTGATTTGTGTAATTACTATATGATTTACCTGTACATTATTATAATAGTTTGTATGGCTCTGTGTAATTATTATACAATTGGTGTGCTTATTAAATAAAATAAAATAAAATAAAAATAGTAATGTGATTTATTTTGTCTTCTAATTTAAAATGTCAATTTCAGATAGGTTATTGATAGCCAGAAAGTAAATAAAGAAGATTTATTTGTATACAAATATTATCTACTGTTTGCACAATCATTGCAGATTATTAAAAATTACATCGGTCCAAGTCGAGCGTGACGTAACTATTAGTTTACAGTAAATTTGCAAGTCAAGGATTAAGTTCATTGAAGTGTTCACGATGTTATTATTGTTTATGTATGTTTATAATGTACTAATGTTATTGTTGTTCCAAGCTTGTTTGATGTTAATTTTATGGCACAATTAACCGCGATTTCTATTATTATCGGTGACAATATTCATTTAGTTAATTTTGGTATAAACATAAACATAATATCTCAATAAAAGGTAGGGTATTCTACTCATAATATGAACATTCAAACTATAGTCTAACACACTATGCAAGTTACGTATTAAGAGACTTTAGACATCTTCTTCATCAAGATTTTCCGTCTTTATTTTAATTAATCAAATTAATTTTCTCTCTTAATTAAATTATGTTACACAAAAACAATATTGTATACCAGCAGGTTTGTCTACCTTTATCATATTTTCCTAAAATATTCCATACAAAACCCTTTCTAAAATATTGTTAATAGAATGGTAAATATTGAAAGATTAAGCGTAAACTATTACGGTATCTAAACAGAGCAAATGGGGACCGCTATAAATAATCCGCTAAGAGGCCATCCTTCATCCAGCTCGACTAATTGACAAATTGTACGATACCAGCATATCGAAGAGTAAATGTTATAATGAAGATGGTAATGTCCATTTCACGACTATCAGACTTTGAATACAGATACTGACACCGTTGAGAACAGGGTCTCAATGATGTTGCGTCATTAAAGCTGCTGTGTAACCTTTAACTAATTTTCTCATGTTACCTTAGCAAATTGTTGTTGCTCTAGTATGTTAAAGTTGAGAAATATACATAAAGAAGCTTGCTTCAGATGGTGTGGTAAATTGGTAACTACAGCAAACAACTAATACCGGCGGCCTTTCGATGACAGTGTAGGTATGGGTTGTTCCCTTACCACAGTGTCTAGTCTTTTAGTGATCTGTCACTCGTCGTTTACTGTATTCTCAGGAATACAGTAAATGTTCTTGAAATGTAAATGATTAAAAATATGAATGAATTGTTACGTTGTCAGACTACCACATGAACTTTTGAGCACTTTCTACCATACCAAAATACCGTATTAGCAACCGCTGTTGACAGCAGACTGTAGTAAAAGCACTTAGTTGCTTATTTCACGAGCTCGTTATAATAAACTCCATTTAATCTAAAAACGGTCCACAATATCGTTCAGTACTGGCGCTTTTATTCCTAAACAATAAACAGAAATGGTGTACGCAACACAGAAAAGGCTCGTTACATTTCATTTGATCGTTTAACCCCGGGTACGAAACTGGATCACAAGGCCGCGAGGTCGCAAGGAATGGCAGTTGTGTACTAAAACACATATGGCCTACGGACTCGAACATTTCGTAATTATTAATGTGACACTAATGCACTTAGAACATTAGCCGCCTCTAATGTGCACTTTTATGGGTCTACTCTATGAGATAAAGACATTTGAGTCCCGTATAGGGTGGAGCGAAGTTCAACCTCAATGCGAAACCTATTTCTTTGATTGAGTATGATGTGATTTCTTTTTAAAAGAATGTAAGAAAGGATCGAATCGACTCGTATTCGCTTGCCGGAATGTTTTTGCTATATGTTGAAGTCCATCTAGCCGCAAAGTGATCGTCGAATGTTAATAACTTTTTAAAAGGATCTTGGTGTCTTTTAATTTATTAATTCATTATTATTTTATATTTGTTAGAATACCCATTTATTAAATAATTGTAATATTGAAGCCGCAGCATTTACTATACTGGGTACGTAGAACCCAGAGGTGTGGGTTCAAGCCCCACTGGAATCATAATTTTTGAATCGTAATATTGTACCAATTTATTAGACAAAAATACAGCCATTTGAGATAAACAAATAAAAAAAGTTGTGATCGTTTAGAAAAACGTTTGACTTTATTAAAATTATGAAATACGGGTGTTACTCACGTAATGTTGGTCTATTTAGTCGACCGCGGTTTCGCCTATACGTTTAGGCATTATCAAGAGAGTGCGATACGTCGCGCCTGAGTCGCAGCCAGTCTTGCGCTCAGTTTGACTTATTGGTGAAAAATATTATTAACTTATGGGAGTTTATTACCAGAGTACCTACCACATGACGCTATTTTGTTTATGATCTTATTTCAATGCACCTAATAATATCTACTTATCAAGACCTTGCAAGACTTTGTAAATAGAGAGTTAATTTATATGAGGTAGTTTATGGAAATAAACAAACTTCCCTTGGTGTGTTGAATCGTGTATGGTTAACGGGAAGAAGGGTGTCGACGTTGATGCATCGGTCCACGAGCAAGTGCTACTGAATCAGTTTTATTGCCAGCAATAATTTACTTAATCTAAAGAGACAGGGCTTGTAGGAGGATACCTAATGAAGTGGAGCTCAATGTAACTTGTAATATACGTGCAGTAATAAAACAAACAGGGAATGTTAGTAGAGCAAACTGATTTAATATGGTTATTGATTAACTTAAATATAGTTGTCTGTCCTGTACATTCTTGCCACGAAATACTTGTCTTGCTCGTTGCACTCGAGAAAGCAAAATAAAGCAAACAAGCTCTTATTCGTGTCCACAATGGTAGCAAAGTCAAGACAGATACTTTTATTTGGAAAATACCTATATGTGTAAAATGTAGGAATATCATATTGGCAATCTAATTAATTGCCTAATAACGGAACGGATATGGAGTCTTTTAAGATAACGAAATTTAAAAGAAAATAGGTTAGGTATCAGCACTATGTCCCATCCATACCGTATTCGTCAATACGGCATGGATGGGACATAGTGACACATATTGAAACCACCATTTTCTAGACACGGTCGGTGTTCATTTACAGCAATATTTAAAATGTGTGGTTTAATTAAATGTCGCAATGTAGCATCCACCCTGAATGTATAGAGGATATGAGATCCTGATTTATTTAAAAGTTAAGTTAATCTCTTGACTCTATATTGCCTGAGAAAATTAAACAAGATTACTAGAAAGAGAACCCAACTGAGTCATAAGGTAATTTTAAAAGGTTTATGTAACAACCAGAAGCTGGGCAAGTATCCATAAAAGTCCACTCATATTGTTTTTGGTCGGCCCAATTAACCACAGAGCAGTTGAAAGTATAAAATGTGACCTTTGTTACACGATCTTGATCAGTCCTTCCACTTGAGTCATTAGCAGTCTGTTCATAAAAATAAGCTACCAATTTAAGCCAGATCAATTAAACTCTTTGACATCACTACCTAATGAGTTTAATTTCAATGAAATAATATTGTAATTTATACAACGCGCGTACTAACAGTTAAGATCGTGTAATAAATAAATAAAGTCAAAGGTCCTTATTGATTATTTTATAGGATTTAGCTATGCTTAGTAAATTATAGTAAGAAACAGTTGAAAAACATCACGTCACGTAATAACGTTACATACAGTTGAGAAATTTAAGGTCCTGGCAAGAGGTAACCGTAGCTGAGTGGTTAAAGCGGCTGCCCGGTATGCAGAGGTCGCTGGTTCAAATCCTGCTGGTCATATAATTTTTTTAACTGTTTCTGAATATGTAGTCAAAGGTGTTTGCTTTAGTTTGTTGTTAACTGATTGTTTTGTTGCCTTTAATCTTAAGCTACGTTTACTTAATTTTACTTATCTTTAGGCAATGACAGATTGACGTAACTTGAAAAAAATCAACTTAGTAATGATTTAATAACTTGGCAGTTGATAGTAACAATTTATGTCATTGGCACCATACGCAAAACAATATAATTATATTAGTCATCACACCTGACAATAAATTATCACATTGTTATTCCATCTTTTATATTATAAGTAGGGCAATTATACTTCAATATGTCCTTTACTTTTCAAACAATAATACTTAACCTTACCAATATTTGAGCATCATGTGTATACATGCGTATTTAATTAAATATTAGGACAAGATCACGTCGTTTATTTTTGATTCAGGTTATGTCCGAAACAACGGCACGAAGGAAAGATTTTCTCTGTGCAATCAGTTGTCTAGTCAACGCATATGTTTCTTTATTACTTTCAATTGTTTGTCGTTTATGGTTCGAGACACACAAGCATGGACAAGGCCGAAACGTTTAGGGCATGCAATTTATCGCAAACAGAAAAATAGGACAGTGAGTTGTTAGACCTGTGCCAAAATAATAAAATAATAAAACTTCATAAAAAAGTATTTTGTTATCCGTTCAAAAAGTAAACAACAATTATAACGGCAAAGAGTTTAAATAACCGTGTTTATATTAATTATTCTAACTGGACCAGACGTTGACTTTCCATTATCATATGCGATGAGATGCGCTCATTGGGAATTATAAATTTATTAACACACTTGTCTCTTTGGTGTTCCACGGAATAATTTCACAGACAGTATCCAGCACACGGCTTCAGTGTTCATTAACGTGTACAATTTTAATGAGGAACAGTACTTCACTCCCAAAAGGCCTGTTTCGCATCCATCCATCGGACTGAATACAGACGAAACGACTCTGCTCGATTTCACCCCTGACAAGTTTATGTTCACTGACTTTGGATTCAAATTAGTTCTGAAAGTTTCATTTGACTGTGATTCAGGCATAAAGGAGCGAAACTTTATTGATATTGTAACCGAGACAATGGGATGCCATCGATATGACGTGAGCACGAAATTTATGAAACCGGAATATTCAGGTCGAATGAACAACGGAATCAGATAAGTGGGATTCTAAATTAGCCATTGAGTCGTAGTCGGTAACTAAGACAAAGGTGGCTAGGGAGTGCGCCCAAGCGACTATGCAAACACCCATCTGTGGTGCACTCGGACAACTAGGTCGCGTCCGCGTATGTTAATCGTGCAACACAATTGTTCTTATTCAGCTTGAATATACACCCCAATGATAATGTAACTAAGTCACATCTAAAATTTAACCTTTAGCATTTGAGATTTTAAGTAACCTATTCTATAAATATTGAATATTTGCCAATAGTTATAAAAATAAGCAAATGAAAACTCGTGACTATTCAGTTTAAAGATTTGCACGACGTTTACGTGATATCCGCTGTCAAAACCAAACAGAGCGTTACGGCATAAATGGCGCTAACATTCCCAGCCTGTATCGTAAGCCTAAGCAAATTAGACATACGGTTTAAGGCATTCGCACAATAATCACCGGCCAATATACCATAAAATACCATAGCTGAGCATTTTGAACGATATGTTGATTTCCTGGCAGTAAAGTTGAATAAACAGTTTCAATGCCAGACTTTACGAGAAGTAAATTAAGCAATGCGAGAAATCTTTCAGAGGAATTTCAAGTTCGTCTTTAATCTGCGAGTATTATTTTAAGAGGCTTATTGCATTGATGTCATACGGGGAACACTATGACAAGGACAAGGACAACATATTTTATCTATTGTTGTTTCAAAAACTGTTATCAGATAGTCAAGATGTTGGTTAACCTTAACAATTTATAAATCAAAGACAAAAGAGTAATGTTGTGAATTGACATACGAGGGACCTAAATTGTCGAATATATATCAGCGTCATCGAAGCAATTTTTCTAATCAAAAGTAGGTGTCCATAATCGTCTGAAATAGAGTGTCTAGACAGCTTTGAAAATGCATCAATTTGAATATTGTAAATTGTTCATTTATTCAAATGGTATTATAGAATCAGAGATCGAGACTCAAATATTGAGAGCCGGAAAATCGTATCATAAAACCAGGTGTGAGATACCCAATGGTTTTCAGTCAGTCATACCGACTGGGAAATGACTTGTTATCAATTAACAATTTAATGAAATACGCAGACCGTAAATGACATTACATAATTATGAAATTAGTTATTTTTAAGGTGGACTAGGTATATACTGTCGAAGAAGGTTGGTTATCGAACTCAGGTAGAAAGCGTAAGAAATTAATCATAGGGATATTTTTTTACAATAGTATAATAGTATGACTTTATTCCTCCGATTATCTACTGCTTTGATGGTTTAGTGGTTAGCGTATGCGTGACGTCTCGGGTTTGATTCCAAGGTCAGGCAAAATGTTATTTGTGCACTTTCCGTTGGGTAATTCACAATAGCAGCACAGAGTTCGAATTGTGCCCGGTGGATGGTGATAGGCTCACCCCTTATCCCATGGGACTTAAACATAACAGGTGAAATGTGGGTGTTGTACAGCTCTGCCACACCCTTCTGGGTAATATAATCGTGATGCAATGTTATGTATGTTATGTTATTTATTTATTCTAATGTTTTTATACTATATACTATACTAGTACTTACCAGGGTGATAGCCAGTATAAACAGCGCTGCATTCGTCATTTTTATAGTTCGCAAACTTATTATCTAACTCACTTATTTCACTTCTTAAACTGGACAAACGTTTATTTGATCAGCAAAGAGTCGTTTAATTCAATAATAACACTATATTTTATCAATTATCGCATTTCATTGATAAACTATGTTAGTAAACTTAAGAGGGAACAATTGGTTGCCTGTTTTCAATACAAAAGTAAAATGGGTTTAACTTAATATAATTAAGTTTTATCTTTTTTTATAGGCCAATCATATCTTAAACATTAAATGCATGTTTGTTAGCGTCCATTTAATTAAATAAATATTATTAACATTTTTCAGTTTGTATGTAACTCAACAACCAAACATGCATTCTAGTGCTTTAGATATGATTTGTGTATTTAATATACGATAAAAACGTTATAATGTTAAAGTAAAGGGCACATAGCTCGCAGAAAAAATGGCCCTTGGGGCCGAAAAGTTCTTGAGTGGCGGCCACGAACCGGCAGGCGCAGCGTGGGTCCTCCTAGCCAGATGGACAGATGATCTGGATAAGATCGCGGGGAGCCATTGGCATCAAGCGGCCCAAAACCGCGCCTTGTGGCGGCAAGTAGGTGAGGCCTATGTCCAACAGTGGACGTCGTTGGGCTGATATGATGATAATGAATGTTAAAGTTAAACCCATATAACGTAAGTATGAAAACACGGCGCTCGGCAGTTTACCCTTAAGTATATACTTAGAACATCTGAATGATTACATCTCTACATAACACGACCATTAAATTGATACAAAATTATGTTAATAACTTTAGTATTGATAACACTGGTTTATGATTAGTTAACAACAGGTGATAACCTACATTTGTATTAGTGTATTTGTTCAGTAACCATTAACATTGGTATTTGTTCCACCTGCCAAAATTACTGTACAGATTTGGTATGCCACACACAAACAAAAATTCGCCATGGATACCAGAGTATGCGTAATTTAACGATACTTTGTATTATCATCAATTAGTTCTGTAATCATTTTGAAAGAATACTTAAGCATTGTGATTTTAATTCAATATGTGTAACGTGTTTATTTACGTCTTTCAAAATTGAGTAAAGGTAATTATATAATAATAGACAAGAAACGGTGATTATGAGCCTAAAGAATGTCACAATAGATCCAAACGGCATTGGCAGATAAAAAGGTCCATGCACCACCTGACAAAACGAGATCATGATCGTGAGTGAATAACTTTACATGCATAATGCACTCGTAACAACTGCATTCAGCAGATATTTTAACTGGACTGACCATGATACGAATCAACAACGATACCAGAACGGCAATGAAGATTACCCCTGAGTTGTAAAAAATACATTCTTTCGTAATTTCATATACAGACACGCTACGTGTTAATAAAACATTGAGCTCGAACAAACAAGTGAAGGCAAGATAACAGGCACACGGAGATACCGACAAGGATCTCTGCGTACATTTTTCGTGTGTTTACGTTCATTCTTATAAGGTTTCATGAACCGGTACACGCCGTCTTTGATTGAAAACCTAAGAGTTATAAGTTAGTCAGTCATTTGTAATACAAAATTATTTTTTTTTCTCCTTATTTCCATAAACGTGTATAGTGGTTTCCATATTCTGTTCATTATATTTGGTTATAGGGAAATTGTAACTACGAGTAAGAGGAAAATGAGATTGTATGGCCGAGTTGATTTATGTAGCAACAAAAAACTATAGAACATGGAGTTCGTCAACTTTTGTGGGTAGTAACTGCAAATTGCATAATGAATAGCAACAAAATGCCTACCTAAATACATAAATAGCGTGGTTTATATACCAAAATAGACAGTACGGGAACGTCAATCATTTTGTGACGTTTTTTATTAGCCACAAATCAAAGGTAGTATTTTTGTAAATGTTATAAATAAAATCGTAAATAATTTACGATTTGAAATGTTTCTGTCGGCGTTAGCTAAACCTTTCCAAGGGCAGGACGCAACAAGCAAACATCTTTTATGTTTCTTAAAATAAACGTTAATATTTATGCCGTTTGCATGAACTTTACGTCACGAAATTATATTTTTAGGTAATTCACACATGTTGATGTCGAAGGCTAAAATAACAGATCGATCCATTTAGCTACTATGATGACTGACTTTTGTATGGCATTAAATCATATACAATAATGTACATAGGTGACTAAACGGTATCAGACTTTGAAATAGTTTTAAATGCATAAAGGTCATTAAGCTAGATCTCCTAGATACAAACTGCACTTAAATTAGCTCAACACTTAGTTCGGCTCCATTAAACTTGTATTGTATTGTTTGTTTAATCTTTATCTAAATTAGTATGTTATTAGATTGCATGTCCCGCGGCGCGTCGTGTGGTTGTTTAGGTCCGTTTACCTCGTGTTTTCTTAGATATACAATCATGGGTTTACGTGTACCGTGAATGACGGCTCTCAATGAGTGCGAAGACCAGTTCTGGCTACCGTCCAACTTTCTGATTACTTTGTTCTCGTAATATTTTACTACGCTTTTACTAATCTCTTTGTATCAGAGTAAATTCTTTCGACAATCTATAAATCAGATTGGTGTTGGCGCGTTAAAATGTTTGTAACTTTTTTTGCGTTGCTAATGGGGGCATCATCATAAAATTATTTTGATGTGGTTGGTGAAAACATCTCAATTTTCTATCAAAATAATAGGTTTGCATTTTATGCGTATTTTATGAAAGATTTACGTCTTATTGTCATGTTTTTATTAATTTATCGTTCAGTTTGTGTTTTCTCTGGATGTGAATATTTTCTTGTTATTACGCTTGTAGCGTTTTTAAAGTGTTAAGAGTCGGCTTTAGAGTAAAGTGGTGATTATCGCGATTGTAAGTGTCGACAGAAGGAGTTAAACACAGTGATTGTTTTCAAATTTTTGTTAAGGCTACAGCTTTCAACATTTTAAATTAAATAAGTATACATATTTTATGATTAATGATGAAGTATATTGCTAGCAATCAGTTGAATTAAGTAACGTTAAAGGTTGAGAACAGATAAATGATTGAGGACATTAATAATATTAATATACAATATAAATTATGTTAAAATAGATATCACAACTTTGTGAGATGTTTAATATTCGGTGGAAATGGCGCCACTGTACCTACCTGCCATTTATTGCTAATATTTCATAAAACCACTACATTCAATCATAAGTATCAAATGCAAAAAATCCCTCCATCTTTTAATACGCTCCTCTATCATGTTATGACATTTATACGACTGCACATCGTACAAAATCTCTTGTAATAATAAAAATTATATGACATAACTATTAAATTCTCCTTTTTATAAGTACACATAATGATCAATTGATATTGGTTATATGTATTTGAAAGGCAAATGGAGAAGCAATTTATATCGTAAATAATTTAGACCAAATAGCGCTAATTAAAAATAAACTTTCAGAAGCTGCCAGTCAGGCTTCGAATAGTTTAATAACACTACCATAAATACCGACCATTACCGTTATTCGGTAGTTTGTGAGGTTACGTTAAGCTTGGCCTTAAGAGTGAGGCGTGTTAATTGCCATGTCGATGAGCTGATACTCGTTTAATGATAATAGCCCCTTGATAGGTGTGGTCCACACCAACTCTTCGCAATTATCTTTAGATTTATTTCTTATAAAATTAACCGATGCGCTACCCTATTTTTAAGCCGTCAATAAAGGAAGCTCTGGTATTATTTTTGATTTTGTCTGATGTTAGACGTTCGTTGGATAGATTGGTCTCATCGATTAGATTAGCGTATCGAAGTTAAAAGTTTTTATACTTATTTAAATCGTGGGTCTAGTGTAGGTTAAGTTGTTCTTGCGCAACTGATTCTCCGTTCGGATTTTGATTTCTTTAAAAATATAAGTTTCTATTTAGGAATATATTTATTTAAGACTAAGAGATGGCGAGTCATCTGACTAACCCACCTTCGATTACACCGATACAATTTACGATCTCATCAAGTAATTTCTAAAACTTATTTTACTTACTCAAACTAATTTAAAATCACATTTATACGTTGTATAACTATTACTTATTTAATTATTATCTGTGTGAAAAATTATCGTTTATTTACCTGGCTGTGAACCATCAAGGCATGCGTCATTGAGACCTATTCATTGATTGAATACAAACATAATTTTTTTAACAATTTTTGTTTACAATTTTAATAGTTTTTATGGAATTTTATTATAATAAGCAGTTAAGCCTATTTGCTACGATATTTTTTTTTATTAATGCATATTTAAGGCAGTACTACCGGTTTGTTCAAAGTCTGATTATGAACTTGTTTAACATGATGAGCTCGTAAACTATTCACAAATGCGGTGATTATGTAAAATTTTATTGGTGTAAGCTAGTTATGTGAGAATGTAAGTGATTTTCTGTATTTTTTTGGTGAATTCTTTTAAAATAGGTTTTTAACATCAGGTTGTAAGCATTTATTTAAGGTTAGGTAAAAATTATGTTTCTCATTACAGGCCGGTATTTTTATACTTTTAATCCATAGTTATCCGTAGTAGAAATATAACGGCCTTCAAAAAAGTTTTAAAAAATTTAGTTAAGGCCGGTGAAATTTAGTAATCTTTTCAACAGACATTTTTAATTAAATGACAGTAATTTTAAGCTGTCAAACTAAGTGTTGGCATTCGTTCGTGTTGAATCAGACAAAGGAATGTTCCTAACAGATTGTTAATTAATGCTTTAAAACCACAAATATGTAACGTACTACGTTCGACAGTTGGCGAATCGTTTTATTTATAAATTAATCTTCTTGTTTTGTGAGGTCTTGGCCCCCTTTTTTTTTTAATAGAATAGTTAAATAACAAGCTCTACATTCTCTTTAAGAACAATATAGTGACAAGCAACAAAACGTTGGAAGAGATTAATTGAACATTATATAAATAATACTCAAATTTCACGGTTTCTGCCTACTGTTTGATAAAAAAATCAATGAGATGCATGATTTGACTCTTTTGATATATTAATGTTGATAGTACCAATTCAAAAATTATTGCTTGATTTTTTGTACGTGAAACAGGACACCATACCAGAAGTTATTAATATAAAAACGATACATATTTGTCTTATGCTAGTGTAAAAATATAGAGAGGAAAAATATAGGCACCACTATTGACTTGTGCACGACACTGGCGCCGCCTGTTAGCCGCTACTTTTTGGGCTCCGACGATTTACATGTCATCGCAGTATTGTGACAAAATATTAATATCTCAAACATCTGATGCCTTGCTCTTTACTGCCCGCCATTTGTACCCGCGACGACCTCATGCACGCAAACAAAGAAGGGGTTGAAGTCGCAACCTACTGGTCTAAGACAGTATAATTAAACATGCTATTGACACGAAAAGAAGAAGAAGAATATCTCAAACTATTTATCAATGTATAATAATAAGATTACTGTAACTAAGTAAACAAAAAGCCGTTAGGTCATTTTTGATCAATAATAATATTAAACGAGGTTAGCTAAATTCTTTAAAAAAGTGTTTTATTTTCTTTGTGTCATATTGGTAACTTAATCTTTAATTCTAATTTTACTATTGTAGTTTTTTATCAATGTTTTATTTTTTAAACTGATACAATTCACCCGAGTTTTGAATACAAAATTATGGTTATAGGTCAAAGTAGTATAGAGAATTAAAAAGCTTTGATAATATAATTAATTAGCTACATGTTACATAATTATAATATCGCTAATCAACTAGTCACTACAAATTATTACTAATCAATCAGACAACGATTAATTAAATCGATCAGATAAGGAGATCAGTTCCGTTTTAGTGAGTTTAATCAAGCATGTTCGTTTATTTATATTAATATTAAGAAAAAGTTTTTTTTGGGAGTATAGCTTATAAGCTCCAAATTAACAGGACTGATTTTAATGAAAATTGTTGTCCAGCAAAAAGCCCAGAAATGGCATGGACTACATCTTTAGATGTAAAACGCGGTAGAAGTCGCGGATGAAATAGCTAGTCACACGCAGCTTTGAAAGGTAGAAATACACAATAAAATTAATTACATGTTTAAGGTACACAAGTAGTAAAGTACTGTAACAAATAAAGCTGAATATGTGAATCACCTTTTTATGAATTAAAAGCCAATGATTTTAATTGTATATCCCGTAGCAAAATAATTATAGTATTGGCTACGATGCCATGTTAACCCAAAGAAAATTTCGTTTAATTTTTAATTAGTATTTTGAAATAATATAACAATCATGAAATACCATGAAAAATATAAATCTTTATGTACACTCAGAAATAATTCGCGTGCTTGCCTTAAGTTGATAATCGCGTAGCATCGCTTTCGTGGAGCGGTGTAATATAATCTCCCTAGATGCACAGATGCGCTTTACAGTAATAATTTAAAAAGTGAGTGAACTTTTCTGTTGTAAGAGATCTACCTTATTCTAATTAAAACTTAAATGAAAGTATTAAAAATGTTAATCCTTAGTTTGGACAGCCAGTGCTACAAAATTTACCGTAGTTTAGGAAAAATAAGGGAATAACACCACGAGGGTTACCTAGGTACTTAAATTTTTGTATTTAAAATATAACCGCAACCAATTGATGAGTACTTCTTATCTTCATAATTTAAATTGAATATTGGTTAAATATATAAATGTATATGCTTTAATAAATATTTTCAACATAAATGTTGACAATGAATCATTACTATTTATATAATTAGAGCCATTGACGCAAACAATTTATTGTTGGCTTTTGTAAATCTGCGTAAAATAAACAGGCACCGCCAGAAGGCAAAGTAAGGAAATTGTGTTAACTATTCATATCTCACGCAAAATTGACATAGCGAGATAATACTGTCCCTTTTTAACCAATTTAGGGCAAGCAAACTGTTATGCTTAGGGCGCCTCGAGGACGATGTAGGTAAACTTTTACAATATTTATTATATTTTGTAATTGGCCCAATTTTGAGGCGTTTTATCTCAACTGTCATAGATTAAATAATAAACGACTCAAGTTGCGACATTGGATGGCAATCTGTTATGTTCTACGCGGTCGGATATTTAAATTAACGGAACGTTGCGGCCTGGGTTGTTATTAAAAAGCCGTCATGTGCAACTGCGCCCTTAATTGGTCATTACTCAAAAATAATTGCGAGCAAATTAAAGCGTAACGAAAATAATAATAATATGTTACCTGTGGAAATGGGCGCCAGGAATTTTCAGCACCTGGCTGGCCTGTTATTTGTAAGTAAAATAAATTTAGTGTGCCAAATTCCGTATTTTATTTGCAATTAACAATCAATGTTAGAACATCTGAACATCTGTCTGAGCGACTAGAAATGTTGTTGGCTTTAAATGACGGAAATACCTTTTAAATAAAAATGTAATTAAGGTTTTTAAAATTATTAAAGTTTAAAACTACACATGTTAATATGGCGCACAATGTAGTTACTACAAAATACACATACAAATTTCCTCATGGATTTTCCGGCTATACGAATAATTGTTAGTTAATGAAAATACCTGAGTGATCTTATTCGGTTTTCCGGTTTCTCTGCCTAATAATAACAATTATTTACATGACTTATCACTTTAAATAATTATCTTATCTACATACAAAGCTTGTGAGTAAATAATAAAAATATGGGTCTCAAGTAAATGCAAGATGTACACGCATCTAGCTCAAGTGACCCAGTTAAGGATATATGGTGATAAGAAAACTTAGACAGATGTAGAGATAACAGGCCTTACCTACGATGACATTGGGGACCAACCTTGGGGACCTACTTCCAAATTTTATGAACCACCGCTTTGTGTGCTCAATTTTTAATGGCAACGTGTAAAATCATTAAACATTTATATTTGGGATTTTTATGGCTACGGTCACGAAAAGAGGAGTCTTTTGTTGTAGGATTGTTTTAAAGATAGTTCCATTTCTTTTTTTAAAATGTTATAAATAATGCATCTTAAAGTCATTAAATGTTAGGTTATAAAAAAAAACTTAAAAACAAACAAAATCTGTTTATACCAAACAGTTTCAAGATTTATTTGTAATTTGATAAGTCTTTATTTAATAAACGTTATCTTTATTATTGAAATACTGAAATTCTATGCTCTACTTTTAGAAATTTAATATTTAGATTTCACATACTTTTGTTACACTTAATTTTTATGCGTATTTAAATACCGTTTAAAACAAATATATTATGTTATCATTTCGTTTCTTTACTCCAAATTGATTGTCATAATAACAATAATTGACTGAATAAATATATTCTGAAATTAAACCCCGTTACAGTTGCCAAAACAAATAAAATAATATATTAACACATAATTAAATCCACATTTGTGAATGACAGCGATCATTTAGCATGAATTTATTTTGATATTAAATAAAAACTATTCTGGCAGATTAAGTACAAACAGCTTTAAAATTTGAGAGATGTTATCATTCAGATTAATCTTATAAATCACAAAAACAGCATCCAAAATTCGTACACTTCACACGAGTAATGTCTTTGACAGTAGAGGATTACGCCGCTGCACGTGAAAAAAAAAGCGCTCAAACGATTTGACAGGTCGTCATTTTCGCGCCAATTTGCCGGATCGCGCGGGAAGCCAGCGGGTGCGGTCGGTGGCGCGGCCGCGCGCTAGTCGAGGACTGTGTCGTCGCCGCTCTGCGCCCCATCTACTACCTTACGAGCGTGACGCAAAAATGGACAAAATTTGTACGCCACCGCACACCACGTGCATCATCTTAGGAATTTTGATTCGATGACGGTGTATAAAGAGCCTATTTATAGGAAGGCATATATTGGTTTTAATTTATATACAACATACAACAAGGATTCATTTTCAATTTTCATATAAATAAATATTCGTTACGACTGTCTGGAGTTCTTTCAATTAGTTAGCCTTAGCTCTAGAATTGTATTTGTTAAATAGTTTGATTTTAAACACATTGAAAACAAATGACTAAAAATATTGGTAGAAAGATTTGTTTAGACAGTGAAAGCAAACATCATACAGGTTCTTAATTCAAGTAATAAAGTACTAAAAAATTAAGTTTGCCGCGGGCCTTTAAACACAACCAAAACAAAAGTGCAGGTATAGTTAAAATCGCAAAGTGTTCGGCTTAAATCCATCATTAAAATGTATTAGATGTAAGTATAAACAAGAATGCTATGTTATGAAAGTCCATCATAGCATAAGTCATAACAATATCCTCTTAAACTTGGCCGCGATTCCGTCAGCTGGCTAAAACATTACGATACGTGCAATTGATCCATTTAGTACAAATTGCTCTTCGGTGCACTACAAACATACGTCCAAGGAACCACGTGTTTAACTTATGAGTTCCGTAGAAATATACTGCTGATTGTTTGTTCAAGGCTGCCCTAGTTTTCTTTATAAAATATGTTAACATTATCTAAAATGTATTTTTCTGGGTTTTCTTTCAGTCGTTATTACTTACCACGTGTTGTTCGCACCTGTGATCATGACGCAGGTTAGATGTGATAAGTGTAACATCTGGATTTACTATTTAGTTCAATGCTTTAATCCCCTGTTAGGCCGGATGTGTTCTCTTTTTTGGGATTCGCATAAGGAAAAATCTAGATTCAATATATACGTTTAGTTATATAACATACTTATTACGTTGTCAAAAGAGTATTGAGTTCAGATTCAAATCAAAAGTTTTCACAAACATACTTACATACATAAAATCACGCCTTTAGCCCACGGGGGTAGACAGAGACGATGGAACATCATGACCTTCGATCCTTACATACTTCTTTCATTCATATGAACATTTATACTTGTCGTCCTACATGTTTCATGCACTACGTACTTGTCCTTTCTAAAAGGACGCCATTTATCTGGTACCTATATGTTTAAAAGTTTTTGATAATTAAAATATTTTGAAATTCAATCAAGTTACTTAAAAAAGACGTACAATTTTTTAATTATAGTTTAAATATTATTTTTGCCCGTGTAAACTTAAGTTATAAAAGGATGAAATGAAATGTGTTTCTTTAATTAAGATTTCGTCGTCAGTTTCTAATTAAAGCCAACTCTATCCGTGCAAGTTTTCCTATTGTGCCAAAGTTCGAAACTTGATCTAACTTAATTAAGACACAATGATGACCAATTTTGTCCGTAACTCGAACAAGACAGGGAAAGTCTTGGCGGAGCAAATTCCTGACTAAGTACCCGGTATCTATTAAACTAGACATAAATCTTGGGCGGTTGCGACAATATCAGATATTTGAATAAATATAGAGCCGTACGTCTTAACTCGGTTACGGGTAAATGCACGATAAAGCTCCGATAGGCAGTATTTGACGGACAGGTGTAATTAGCCACTCTACTCGCTACCGGCAAATGGAAGCGTGATGATAACGGACTCAGAATAAACAACGATGCCCTTCGTGATTACATCTGATGCTTACCTAAGTGGTTAAGTGGGATTGCGAAATGTTCCGATATCGATAATGTCTAAAGCTATTAGTCCACTATGTATATTGCGATATAGAAAGACAAGATTTTAGAATCGACAAGATTATAGAATCGAATTATCTTATATGGGCGTGGTCTAACGCTAATAAAGGATAAATAATTACACCGGAATAAGTGATGTACGGAGGATATCTTCTTGGCAAAATTGCTATCGCTTCATTATAACAAAATGAAAAAATACATTAAGTATTTAATAGAACATTCAGCTGCAATTTATTGTTTCGTTGAATTTGGTAGTTATCAGAAAAGGGTATTAGCACGGTATACTTTTAATTTTGGCATTTGTAGTTTGGACAAAACACTACGCATCCTCGCACATCTTTGGTGGACGCGCAGCTTTATTCCGGTATAGGTTTAGCCGTATTCTATGAATGGACACGGACATGAATGAAGTGGACAGTTATCAATGAATTTATTTCATCAACTGTCTCGAATTGATTAGTTTATTTCTAGTCTTGAACTAATCATTGTAAATTAAACTGTCTTAGTATTTATAACGCTTGAATGGAATTCCGGGGGAATTTCGTGAACTGTTTGAGCATCAATCAGAATTACCAAAATGACCACGTCGTTTGAAGATGACATCATAAATTGTTACTAAGCATACAATGAAAAGTAGGCCCCTTCCGATTTTGTTATGACCATAAGACTATGGAAGGACGTAGGATGGTTATACATAATAGATAAGTTTGCTGAAGTAGCTCCTGAGGCATGTGGTTTTGCCAAAATGTATTATTACTATTCGTATATTATGGCTCAATCGAATATGTCTATAAGGAGACCGATGAACAACAAGAATTAATTTAATTTTTTTAGGAGATTACTTTTTAATTATGATTATTTTTACACCCATATATTATTTGGAACCATTACATACGCTTTGAATCGTGGCTGTTATTTAAATATGAACTTTCTAGTAATATAGTTAAGGTCAATCTTTTCTTTTCTTTTTTAATCATTATGGAGGAGATAAGAGAACAACTATCAATATGATTGTTGGTAGTTGTTCTCTTTCTTGCAATGTGTAGCTACTAATGACATATATGTACTACTATTATCTCATCTGTTTATACTATCTCATCGATTATTACTTGAGTAATTTAAGTTAGGTTACCCTATGGTATAAGGATTCAACTGAATACCGTTATGTATTTTAAAAACAAATAAACGTATTCTTATTCTTTACGTCATAATTAAATTTATGCGTTTTAACTACCGAATGCTTCTTCTACAAAGATTGTCGCAAAAATTGCTATATATTGAGAATATTTTTAGATACTCTTATTACATTTCCGGACAACCTCATCGATCGTAGAAATAGATACGAATCAACGTTACAATCGTATCAGATTACATGCAATACAACTCAAATAAAATACAATATATCAATATCACAGCTGTCTATATAAATCTGCTTACTGGACAATAGATGGGTCTACGATGTGTACAAACACACCTTATACATCATATTATTTCAAAGTCCCCCGCGCAGGCACCTGTACGAATTCTATCATACAACACATCACATGCCAGCGTGAAATTATAAGGCATCATTCATATAGAAAATCGCGAGTTCGCGGCGAGGGGTTGGGATTTTGGCTTAATACACTCGAGCTTGGTAAATAGTAGTTATTTCACAACATATGTGCTGCTGCTTGTTGTTTTTAAGAAATAAAAATCCACATAGTTGTATTATAAATCACGTGTACTTGTCCACACCACAGTCTCAATGAAAGAAAGGCTGAGGAAGAATATGGGATCTCTCTTATTGAAATGCTATACGTTCTGAGTTATGAGATTAATTTAAATGTATGATACTTGTAGGATAGGCTATACATAAAACAAAGCTGCAGAATATATATTAGACTCAACACATCATTGCAATGTGAATTGAGCCTTAAAATATGTTCAAGTTGACACAACAATTTGGCATCTGTTGTCAACTATCCGTAGCTGCTGTATTTGCAGTAGTAAATTGTTTATGTAACTGTATGGTGTCATTCAATGCTGATTTGGCGAAAATCAAGGTCAATTTATATACGAGTTACATCATTTTATACGTGCACACAAATTTCGAACGGTCATGTTAATAGTTTTACACTTATCTGTACTAATATTAAAGAAATGAAGAGTTTAATTTTTGGTTTGTTTTGTTAAACGCGCTAATCTCTGGTCCAAATAAAAAAAAAACTTTATGTTGGATAGTCTATTTATTTAGGAAGGTTATAGGCTATTAGTTTATTATTAATTAAAACATCATGCTTCAAGCGATGAGAGTGAAAGAGTAAAGACTAAGGCGGGTAAAGCCACGAGTGTCAGCTAGTTATTTTACATAAGTTTAACCGAATTCATAGAATAAAAACACTTTATTGAATAACTATTAAACTTGAATATACGTCATCATGAATTGTCCAACATGTTTCAAATACCTTAGAGCGAAATGATGTTGCTTACGTCATGGTGTAATGTACGATATGGCGAATATTAGCAAAATATTATTATGCAATTGTTTAGCTATCTGATAATAATGTTAGCTTAGTGCATTCCCCACGTCGCTGTAAGTAATTAATGTCATTAGCTTGTGCCAAAGTAATATATTATTATGTTGCTTGTCAACAAGTGTAAAATATAAGACATCGCATGTTACTTTTTAAAGATTCGATAAAAAACTTAAACATTTTATTTGCCGGTTAACAGATTATAAAAAGTCAGTTTTAAGCAAAAAATTTACATTTGGGTCAGAGGATCACTTCAAAGTTGCTCTGTTTGGATGATTGTAGTTGGTCATAAAAAAAAGTCAACATCATTAATCATAACCTCATGTTGATCAAATTAAAAAATAAGATAACGCGCTCGGAAAAGATATAGCACCAATAAATCTATGATGCTGAACTAAACGGTACAAAATGATTCATGTTCCTTTTGTACTCATTTTTCATTACGTGAAATGGTATCGAACTCTGTACAGAATTGACAAAAAATAAATTGTAATTTACCATGACATGAATCACGTCTGGTAGGCCAAACCATATGCGTACATAATTCATGTTTTTCATCAAAGTTTATTGATACCGGGCTAGTGTCGCGGTGACAACAAAGCAAAGATTTGCCATAAAAGGTTGAGTAAACAGTCGGCTGATTCGCTCATAAATCATCTGTGTGTACTCGTGTAACGTAATGCCACGTTTTTACAAAACCCTCGACCTAAGGCTAATCTGGAAGTGGAATTTTTGACGTCTCCACACATACGCACACTAACGTCTTTTCATAATCTAAGATTCATGAGATCACTGACTGCTGAAGCGTGCTATGATTGTTTTACATTCGATTGTTTTTTTTTATATCTTCATCAAGATGTTTTTATTGCAATGTAGCTTCAAACTAATTAAATGTAAAATTTATGGCTTTGCTGATCTCGTGATGATGGGTTTTTATTATTATTATTATCGTTTTTGTAAAATAATGATTCATTATCGATAATCTCATAATGTAAGATGTTGCGTAATGTTAATTTTGGAGATGTCACCCTGATGATGATTGATAACTAGTACATTATGTAAATGACTGAACTCATAATTGGGCTACCTACCGCGGATTATAAGCAATTTAATATTGTTTGCACTGTAATAGATTCACAAACATCTACGTTATTTACGATTTGTGATGGATGAGTGGAAATCTATGATGTTTAAAAACATTTGCAGTAGCGTAGATAAATGGCCGAAATACATTTTTATATCTGGTTTAAATTATAGACACTTTGTCTATATTTGGCATTACTCAGTCTCCCGCTTTGCTTTGGAGGGAAGTAAAGATACATACTTCCCAACTCCAACTATATACTTCTGATTAAATTCGTTGCGGGTTCCAAGACAATTTTAACTCTCCCTGGGATTGCCCGTGTGTCATGCACGGTGCCTTTCAGTTGGTTACCGCTGTAGATCCTGGCGTCACAGGAGTCACAGTGGTGGGCGTGTGGGTGGGATTATATCCCGTATCTGGTTTAAAAAAAATAGTACAAAATGGCACAGAGTATATAGTAAAATACAAGCAAGTTTGCTAAACCTGTAAACTGATTCAGAAACGAGATATGACATGAAATTATGTCAATGAAACAGATGTCACGCCCTTGAGGACTAATCTGGTTGCACATTTGTTATTAGATTATTATTGACCGATTTGTACAACATATTGCACAATAGAAGTTCATTGAACGAGTACTCGACATAATCTGCAATAGAATTGACATCGCGTGTAAGCCATTTTTATCCTGAAAGTAATCTACCGTTAGTGTTCCTGACTATTTCCACTTTCATTTCCTTTCGTTTCATCGTCGGGCAATGCTGCTAACATAAGTAATAGATGAAGTAAGAAGAGAAGAATAGATAAAGGCTTGTAAGTAGTACACTGCCTCGGTGGTCTCGGTTTCGATTCCCGGGTCGCGCAAAGTGTTATTTGTGAACTTTCCGTCAGGAAATGCACAATAGTAGCACGGAGTTGGAACTGTGCCCAGTGGATGGTGATAGGCTCACCTCTTATCTAATGGGATCTAAACATAACAGGTGAAGTGTGGGTGTTGTACACCTCTGCCACTCCCATCTGGGTAATATAGGCGCGATGTTATGTATATAAGTACGTAGTTGAATTCCCTATGGTTCCTCTAGTAATATCTCTATGTGTAATATACATGTACAATGTCTACAATGTGTATTCCCACCGAACCCTATACGGCGATCAGTGAACCCAAAGACCTTGCTCAAAAATAGCCTAACGAATTTAACCAAATTTACCCGCGACGAACACAAATTTGTTGAGCTTATCTTGCCGTCTGCAGAACACAATAGCACATTTTTTCCTTCTACTCACGTTGATTGAAAAGCTTCCCATACTCGGACGTAGTAGGTAGGTACCAAGGATGTTATGAATATGTAATTTCGGATACGGATATAAGATTGATTATTATACCGGATACGGATTCGGATGCGGCTATTAATTTATTTCGGATTATCTGTTAGTTTCGGTTACGGATGTTAGATTTTTAAGGAATATAAAAGTGAAATACATATAGCTAATAAAATGGTTTTATTTATATGTTACCATTTGGTACGAATTACGGCCGGCCGATCAAAACAACTTGTAATAACGTGTCTCAATTAGGCTCCGCCCCTATCCGATATTATCTGAAACATTTATTTCGATCGTTACGGTTTCGGATATTTTTTTATATCGGATATCCGATAGTTTCGGTTACGGTTACGGAGCTCCCTAACATCCCTGGTAGGTACTACTAGGTAACAACCGACAATGCGTATAATTGTTTAATTTTTTTTTCTTCACGTCATTTACTTGCGTAAGTGAATAGATTTTTTGTAGGACGTTGATGTATTGATTTCCATTTTCGGATGAATGGATATCAGTACGTACATTGATGACATATTTGTGATAGTTTATTATAGTATAAGATCCCTTAAACAACGACCTTCACCGAGATGTTTATTTGATGAAACGTATTTTATATTTAATTTAATATGTCAATAGATATATTGCATATGGGTTGCCTAACAAATTTCAGTCCATAATATGATTAATTAATAATTGAAAAAAATATTTTTTTAAATCATTTCACCGGTTTGATAATTAGACAAATTCTATACCAATCGAAAGTCTGAAGCCTATAGAATATGCAAACGTTGGGTTGCCTATTCTTTTCCGGTCACAACAACAAAATGGTATATCGATTTACCTGTTTATACCTGGCTACCCAAGAGGTGTGACCGGAAAAGAATAGGCAACCCAACGTTTGCAAATTCTATAGGCTTCAGACTTTCGATTGGTATAGAATTTGTCTAATTATCAAACCGGTGAAATGATTTAAAAAAAAATTTTTTTCAATTATTTATTAATCATATTATGGACTGAAATTTGTTAGGCAACCCATATGCAATATATCTATTGACATATTAAATTAAATATAAAATACGTTTCATCAAATAAACATCTCGGTGAAGGTCGTTGTTTAAGGGATCTTATACTATTATAATGTTATGTAACATCTGTATGATAAAAAATTACTTACAGCCACATAGTAAAAAAGAGAACTATTTAAAAAAAATGCAATAACTTCACATTTTATGAAAAAGTGTTTATTAATACAACATAATTTTTAAACCAGGAATCAATCATCATTTTAAAAAAGCGGATAATATCGTCCACTGAAAAAAAATATCAGCAAGAATACGAAGACAGGGCTATTATTTTCCAATTATAAATAGCAAATGAAAGTGATCGTATGAAACCTTAGGACAAGAAAATAATACAAATAGGTTAATGATATTTCAATAAAACTTCTTGACACAGTTCCGTTCATCCGTTTCTTCAAACAGAAATGATTCAATCTGTATCTCCTGCAATATTTTTGCGTTTGATTTACTCATAAGTATATCTCACTGGTGAAAATAGAGCATGTCAATTATAATAAACTCACTTTTATAAATAGAGTCATAGTGATACTATGACGGTTGCGTCTTAAAAATAGATCATAGAAGCAGATAAGATGATTTATTTGAGTAATTATGTGAATAACATCCAATAGGAATGTTAAGTAATACCGTATGCGTATGATTCAGTCGATTATATTCGGTCAATGCGCTATTACTCGGCGCCTGTAGCATCATCGGTATTTCATGTTGTAGTCATTGTATAAACCTATAGCTTAATAAACCGTCAAATTGAACCAATTAACGTTGTAATTAATTATCAGATGGAGGATTAAGGCTCTATGGCTGGTCTGTTAACATTGTAAATAGCTCGAATTCTTCACCTACTTTGTGTTGTGACGTTTTAATAGCTTCGCACGCAAATAATGTCGGTAAAAACAAGAAGAAAAGCCTATGAAACTCGAAAAGAGCGTAACCTTCTTGTTAGGAACGGAAAATTAGAATCTTATGCGTGATTCCTATTTGAGCGGAAGCGTTACTAAAACAATTTTTAGTTTAATTCTACATTTTTTATTTTTTCATTTAAACAAGTTTTAACCAAAGAACAAGTAATGGCAAATAATAGAAGGTAAACAAATGGTTAGTATTAAAGGTATGTCCATCATAGTATTACATACTATAATTTGTACAATAGTAAATTAAAATGAAAGCAATAATTCAAAATCGATATTTTAAAAATAAATTGATATTTAACAAAATACTATAACTTGTACCAGAACATACTTCATTGCAGTACTTACATACATAGTTGCAATTAATGCAGTATTGATTCGAGATATCTAAACCATGATGTAATACCGCTGAACATGCATACCGCCTTATTTACAAGTCGATCCATCGTGAAAATAAGTAGGTGATGTAGATATATCTGCCTGAAACTCTGCTGTTAATTATATTGCAAATATTTTGGCATACCTCTGATATCAGGTATACGCCGACAGGACTTTACGTACATCATACATTCCTGACGTTATCTAATCAAATTGTGCATTTGTCATACATTGCAAATAACAAAATGTAGCTCAGCACAGTTATCGTATTAACTAACACACATAATGGGGAAACATCTTGATATTTTCTGTTTGTTTTATAAACCGAGTTTTCATTACGTTTTGGTTGGTACAATGAGTAATTGTTATAGGCACTTTATTCATAATTAATCATATAAAATAAATGGGTAAATGTGGTTAATATTAATAGTCAAACTATTTAACACTTTTATGAGTCAATTACCAGTAGTATTATAGTCAATAGGTGCATAAATAGAAATATATAAGTATGATGTCAGCTGTAAATTGCCAATATAAGAGAGCTGTATTGAAAATAATATTAAGTTTCCTGAAAAAAGTGTAAAGAAAACCACACAAGAAAAGGCCGATGAAGCACGTCTATAATTTATAGTCTCAGAAGGCACCGGAAAGCATCCTCATGTCGAAAATATTGTACGCGGGATAAAATGTTGCTTTTATTGTTATTACCTTTATTCCTGTCGGGGTTCTACCAAATAAGTCTCAATTTGGGTTTTGTTTTTGTACAGTGGGCCAATGAGTTAGGTATGCAGGGCAAAAACTTCTAAGTCACAGTAAAGACTTACTACACCAGTCATGGATAAGTGAGTTACAAATCTAAATACATAGTAGGTATACCAAACTTTTTAATTATGTAGTTCACACATGCATAACTATTGCAGTCAGTTTTCACGATGGCGTAGAAGTTTTTGCCCTGGATACCTAATTGCTTGGCCCACTGTACATATACTAATATTTGGCGAACTTTCCTTACAAAAATAAAAAAACCAGAAGCAAATGTAGCTACATGTCTGTAGTCGGTCCATGACCATTTCTGACGTTAGTTTTGTTGACAGGGTGTTACAGATTTAATACCCAGATCGGACAACATATTATATCAGTTTTCCATTGAAAAAATATAAGAGGTGGCACAAAGCATCGAATTGTATTTGGTACGTAAACATTCATAAATAATTATTATCTGGGCATAAGCACTTGTACTGCAGTCTAGTAAAAGTGTACCACTTTATGCGTGCATAATTAATGCAAATGTTGTTAAGAATTATTTTTTAATATATCTTTTCAGTGTTTACTTTTATGTGAATAGTCCTAAATCTAATTGAATTGTAATCCCACCCACACGCCCACCACTGTGACTCCTGTGACGCCAGGATCTACAGCGGTAACCAACTGAAAGGCACCGTGCATGACACACGGGCAATCCCAGGGAGAGTTAAAATTGTCGTGGCACCCGCAACGAATTTAATCAGAAGTATATAGTTGGAGTTGGAAAGTATCTAATTGAATTGTGTATATTAAGAAATGTTACTACAATCAATAGTTCATAGTTATACCCAATATCCCTACAGGTATGTACCTACCGACATTTTATGTATCATATTTTTAAAATAATTATAATTAATGCTAAGATTTTTGGAGGCGATTGAGCCTGGTGGAAACAATAAGATACATCTATTGTAATTAGCATAACAATGTTATTCTTGATTGTATACTTTTTTATGTCAATAAAGAATTTTTAAAACTCAAACTCAATTAAAAGTGTGTACACTACTGCCTAGCCCTTTTGTGGGACACGATCGTATGCGTATGAGATCAATAAAAGTGACGAGATCAATTTGCCAGCGCCTGATTATATCAATATATTTTTGCACGAATGCTTCACAAACAAAAAGTTCACATACAAAGCTACCTCTACAATGCTTATAATAAAACATCGTTTATATCGATACACTTCGCCGATACGTAGATAACGACCCAACTCAATTGGTATATTGTTGTATTAAGATTGACAGCTGTCAAATTACAGATAACTATCGACTTAAACATTCACTTTGTGTCTGTAGTGCATACAATTATAACGTACTTACTCTGTTATGGGTTACATTAATCAAAATCAAACGAATGCCATTTGTCGGTAAATATTATTTTAGTGAATGACATGTAGGAAGATAAATTGTGTGGTTGACGTGTACTTGAATTCGCACCTGGATTGGCGGTTTGGTTATTGGCATTGGAAGTTGTTTTTGTAAGGAAAAGAAAGTGTTATTTTTAGAATATTATAATAATAGTCACGAGGAAATTTTTATGGTGGCCTTATTTGCTGCTAGCGTTAATTCATGTCAAATGTACGTCCCAAGTTATATTTATTCTACCTAAAAGACTTGAAATTTTAATAATAATACAATGGTTTGTATGGGGAAGTTAAAATTCCCCGTTGTCACACTTGCCCTTGATTCTTATAGAAAAAATATATTATAGTAAGGTTAAATATTTTTTATTTAAGTAGTTATCAACATTTTAATATTTCTTTACTGCCATGAAAAAAATAGCATTAGTATTATGTTTCAAATTTTCTTTAATTAGCATCTATTATCTGGTATGCCCAGCCAGAATACAGCAACCAACAGCAGATAGAGCATATAAATCGCGTCGCAACAATTTATTTTGACACCAGTCGTGGAATTCCATCGGTTATCACGACCATGCCCAATGCGCCGGAGTCGATCTCCTAATGCCGATTATTTACAGTTGCTTGCAAATAAATAATGCCCACTTTATCACTGTGTCGAAAAGCAGTAGCACAGGTAAACTGTAGAGGAATAATAATAATCCGGGTTTAAATCAAACTTAAGTTGTATTTACGATGTTTGAGGCCGCGGCGAGCGCGTGTCCTAGGCTACCTACACTATCTAATCTATCGTTTGGTGAACTTTCTGCTTATACATACATGATAGCGCGCCAAAGAAAATTATGTGGATACCTAATAAGGCAATACATGAATCTTAATGCCGTATTTCTTGATGTTTGTCTCACTTAAGGTTAAGCTGCGCTGCGGGCCCTTGATAATCTCGAATTAAGTGATCGTTGTACCGAGATGTAAAGGTAAATTATGGTATATTGCTAATACGCTAATTTACCGATACATTGTGGATATTATAATAAGGGAAATGATTGCTGGTTAGGGATTCTCACTAAACAGTTAATCCCCTCGCTTGTTGGGGTTCGGATCATAATCAAAGGTTGTAAAGAACTAAGACGCAACAATGTACGCTTGGTAATAGATTTTAAAATGAAGTATGAATCAGGCGAAATGCCGGTGTCGTGTTGAAATTCACGACGAAGTAAAAACTGAAACAAGTGATACATCATCGTCAAGATGTGAGGACGTTTCGGAATGGAGTTTAAAATAAATATGATCGTAAAGGCAGCTGGGAGGGGAGACTTCAATAAATACTGGACGATTACGCAAAAAATCCAGTTATTTTCGACACTAAACAAAGCCAAAATATTCTGCATTCTTTTAGAATTTACGACCACGTTTTTCCGGCAGCCAGGTTTTTGAAGGTATTTTCGGCATGTTTGTTTGCGCCTAAAATCTGGCGGAAGCTATTAGTCAAGATTGCTTGTAATCTAAGGTCAACATACAGGTGCATGCTACAAAATATATTCCTCTTAGTTCTTGTTAGTAGGTAAGGTATGTTCGATTTTCTGTAAATAGGTAGGTACCTATTTACAGAAAATCGAACATACACCCTGACACGGAGATCAAAATTGCAGCGTGTTATGTACAGAACGATATTACTACATGTTATTAAACTTTCGCGATTTGAGAACATTTTTCAAAAATTAGACAACGGGTCTAAATAAAGAAAAAAAGATATTATTACATCTTGATCAGTAATTCAGAGGGCTAAGAATGTTAGCCAAGATGAATTCTTAATATTTGATGCCTAGACATCAAATATGAAGAATGCATCTTGGCTGGAAATGTATCACCTTTTTATTTTGTTATTATACATTATACTCTACGTATATACCACATTATATACCACATATACGACATTATACTCTATGTCAAAGGCAAATACTGCAGCAGCTGTGATGGTTCGTAGCGCATAATTCTATTGCCTATAGTAGCTTTTACCCGTGACGTAGTTAGTTAACTTTGACCTACTTTTGCACTAACGCGTAATGGTGGTCACAAAGCATAAGCTTCCCAAACTGGGAAATTTATTTTAATGCTTGTTTAGTTTTATTGTCTCCAAAACAGAAACAGAAGTTTCCTTCATTAGCGCCATTTACGTAATGCTTCGTTTTGATTTATATTGCCATAATTAATGTAGGTACTCATAAATGTGTACAGTTGAATGTTAGCAATAAAGAGTTTATTCTCACAAACTATATAAAATACATTTAGGTAATGACAGAAAAAGTAAAAAAAAAACTACTAAAATACCCAGTATCTGTCAATTTATGGACGTTACTGTAAACATTCAATGTATTACACCTAGTAACATTTTTATTCAAATCAGAATAAGCTGTTGGACCTCCATAAAGATAATAAATAAATATATATTTTTTTAAATGATAATATTTTGTGCCTTTGGTCATAAATGCGATTTTCCTTAACAGTAATTTATCTCGGTGACCGAAATTTTGACCGTCATAGAACTGCCCACAATCAATCAAAACATTTACGCATACAAAAAGTTTCATAACAAACATACAAATATAGAAAAATCGACTTTGAAGATTAATTGAAGTTTATCTAAAGTCTCAAACGAACAAAAACGCTTTTGCTGCGAGTTACGTAAACTAAAATGAAAAGATCCTTTCCGCCCTTGCCATTCTGAGTGCGTCAACATCATTCAGAGGTATAGACAGCAGCAAGGTGGCTCAAAGCGTATAGGATGTGACGTAGGCGGTTTACGTCTCGTTTTACGCGTGTTTTACACAGACCCATTTCCTTTAGTTGACTTAGGACCGCGGTTTGACAAGCAGCTGACAGCGTGTTTCGTATGGGTCGGATATGTTGTTCTTATAGATCACAAGCGACAATATTGCGTTTTGTGTACTTTTCATTTCGATTTGGGTATGGTTTTATGGACAGGTTTGTGTATTTACGTTGTATACAGCCTACGTAGGTGTAAGTTTTAGGACTAGCTAATTGATTGTGTATGCCGGAATCATAAGTTTTATTAGCTTGTGTCAGCAATCTCATGCAATTTATAGCTCATACCTGTTATTTGCTTTACTAAATGAAACGGTTAAGAAATTACAGGTTTTAAGAAGCACCTAAGTTGTCTTTCTATGAAATTTCATTAAAATTTACAAGATTTTATGTGATGCCTTAAATAAAAATAGCACAAGGAATAAAGTCTGGTACAAGTTAAGTTAGTATCACCATTATTAAGTAAGTCAACTAAATAAATTTATACATTGTAACGGCACTACTACGTTACAATGTCAAGTTACATTAACCACTTATAATACGATAGAAATTAACTACAATTAAGCTTTAAAGCTTCAGCCAAGTTATACTGTAATTTTACAATACAACGTTTCTAAAACATTGTTTGCGAAATAATCCAAGTTGAACGCTCTGCCACAAGAGGCACTTCACCTTTTCATAATGTAGGATAATAACCATCAAGTGAAGTTTATAGAAAATTAGGTGAAATAAGTTAAACTTTTTATAACGATAATACCATAAAATTATCTCATTTCAGTAATAATAAAGTTTACGGTCAATTCACGCCGTAATATAGTCTTGCTCACATTACTCTATTGTGGTACTTTTACTCTTAATACAAGGCGGTGTTACCGATAATAAAATTCTAGCGAAATCACTTTATAGAAAGTAAATGAAATTACGGAGCAATACACAATCATGTAGTCTGTTTTGTTAAGAATTGAAACTGGATAATGCCCAACCACCTGCACTGGCAAGGTGCCGATGAGACCGCCGCGCCGCGCCGTAACTATGCCCAGTGGCCACCTATTGGGCCTACAAATTTGTATAATACTAAGAAAAGTTAATACATTTCTTTGGTTCATTTACCTGCGACTATAATATGATCACATCAAGTTCCAAATTATTCTCGTCTGTTCTTAGTGGTAGATTGCTAAGCATGACTAAATGCTATATTTAAATTTAAAATTTGATAAGCCATTTTCACGAATAAGAAAAAAAGAATTAGACCAGATATGCTTGCCTGAACCATTTTCAAATCAGAACCTTATCATACGAGTCAAATAGTAGTGAAAGAAGTGACAAGTTATTTTTTTATCAAAAACTTTCTATTAATTTCCAAAAACAAATTACTAGTGTTCTTGTTAACCCTCTCCAGCTAAGTTTAATTAGCTTGTGTTATAAGGAAGTTCACGCCCGTGGAAATGACCAAGATTCGGACCCACGACCTCTCGATCGTTGCGCCAAGGCCGCTTCATGAATATAGAGCTGAATAATTGAGGTCCAATAAAAATCTGATGTAAAAAAAATAAGGCACTAATTGGGCCATTCGGGAAAGGAACCGCAGAGCCTGCATTAGCAGTTCACTGTTCTGTTTAAAATTCTAGCTCGGCTGAGATGTCCCTAAAGATTTCCCTGATTGTAAAGTTGCTACTGTAGTTTTTTTATCGGAAAGCTTTTAGTGTTGTGGTCTGGGCGATTTAGTCATTCTTTTTAAGAATCGTAGCAAAGGTTTATTACGTGGTTATTAAAAAATCTTATTTTAGTTTTATATCAATGTATTATATACATTGATTTTATTTATTTCGGTGGATAGAACTGATATGGCTTAAGTTCTTAAAAGAAAATACAAATACATTTTCATAACATATACAATATTTACATAAAGTAATTCCATAGAATAAAGCTATTGTTTGACGTCTAAATTAACTCGGCTGCCAATTATTTTATTGATGATCAAATAAATGTGATTATAGATAAGATTTCATTTATCACTGCTTCATTTATTTAATCCCATTCAATAGCTAAACTTTTTATATCAATAATTGAGTTTAGTATGAGTCTTGATTTGTCACTATTGGATTAAGCAAGTCTGCCATGTCAAGCCGCTTAACATTATTATCGACAGCATAGTTTAACATAGTGGAATTACGTTTACATCTGGCGTTTGAATAATATGTTTAGTCTGTGTTTACGTATTTTGTATTCGATAGTGGTAAATAGACATGTTTTACAACTATATAACCTATCTTTAGTATTTTGTCTGATACCACAAAAAGATATTATGCATTAAGTATCTAACTAGTTTTGATAATATAAACTAAATATATATTATATATGTATTATAGGAAATTTACAGTAAAATAATCTAACTAAAAATAAATAATGACTAATAATAAAACTATATAACACACACACATAAATAATTAAGATTTGATAATTAAGTGAATACATACCTTATGATCTGTAAGATAACTATTTATTTATTTTATTCTATCATGATTTCTCTTTAGAAATCCAGTAATACTGATGTTTTATAAATCACAGAAGTTAAGATTAGTTCATTCATTTTAGGGTTCCGTAGCCGAATGGCAAAAAACGGAACCCTTATAAATTCGTCATGTCTGTCTGTCTGTCTGTCTGTCCGTCCGTCCGTCCGTATGTCACAGCCACTTTATTCCGAAACTATTAGGACTACACAATTGAAACTAAGTATTCTGTTAACCGCTTTACGATTTTTAGACAAAAAAAAAATAATATTAATATTAGAGGGGGGCTCCCCATACATTGAACTGAAACAATTTTATTTCTTTTTCATTCTACCTATACGTGTGGGGTGTCTATAGATAGGTCTTTAAAAATTACATTGAGGTTTCTAAAACCATTTTTTTTCAATGAAAATGGTTCCAAAGATAGACACTTTCAAAGTGCTAAAATGAGTGTCCCCCCCCCCTCTAACTTTTAAACCACAGGAGTGAAAAATCTAAAATAAATATATATTATAGATCTTAATAAAAACTTTCAAACAATCAAAATTGTTTTGAATGAGATACAGTCGGCAGTTTTTGAGATATAGCACTTTTTCAGCAACCGCAAATTATAACTTTGTTATTGATACAAATTCCATAAAACACTATGAAAAACAAAGTTATTTTTGCTGGCAAAAATGTTGGTATTTTGGCTATTTGTCGGTAATCGGTACGTTTACTGTTGTTACGACTAGCTACGGAACCCTATTGCACGTGGCCCGACACGCACTTGGCCGGTTTTTATTTCGGCCTAGGACTGAATTCAAAATATTTCACTTTTTAATTTTATTTTCGGAGTGCCAAAAAAAGTCCTTGTAATTTCTTTGTAGCTTTGCTAGACACAAAAGCTAAGACCCTGAAGAAAATTAAGAAAATCAGGTTTGTACACTTGTTATTAGACTTTTACTACTGCGTATTTTTAACTTTTTAATTTGTTGTTTTAAATTAGATAGATGGCCAATAACTCAGCGCTAGTGATGCGCGGCAATGGCTCTCCTTGAATGTCACTCACTTTCGAGGGCGTCTGTTCTAATTTAATGTAACAAAAACATGACGTATTATGATTACATTTTATTCGCTACATATTTGAAGTATTAATACCTATATACGTTTATGTCTACAACGAAGGCCACTCTCTGGTCATTTACTGTGTAAAAGTTAAAAAGTCTTAATTACATTGGATGCCTAATTTCATATTATAAAAAAAATCTATTAAAATAAGTTATCTAATTAAACAATTTATTTACCGTTTGTCTGGCTAGAGCAAACATTATTGTTCATAGATATATGTTATTTAGATCATTCCAAACGCAAAGCAGTTTTAGATTACCGTCCGCTTCAATCGTTTATCGTCAACGCACGAGTAACATTTTGCCAATACTATGTAAGCTATCTATAGTATCGACATGCAGTGTAGAAGTATTCTACATTAGGTTAAATTAACACTGAGCTTCGTGCTACACTGCACTCGACACTGTAACGCAAAATTCTCTAGTAGTATTTAACAAGGTAGCTATAATTGTTGCTGAAATAATGCAATGATGGAAAGTATCAGAAATCTTTTGAACTCCTCCTTGCGTCGTTTGTACTTAATGCTGGTGGTGGCCTCTCTGAATAATTTTCTTTCTAACTATCTTGTGCCATCTTGTTCTGTCTTTAGCAGCATAGACGGCATCGCAAACTGACGTGCTTAGAGCAGAGTGGATCTGATCTGACCAGCGCATAAGGCTTGGGCCTCTGGGTCTTTTTCCGGCCACCTTTCTTGTTACTATGATTTTTTCGAGCTCTCTTTTTCGCAAAAATCTCGAAAAACTCCACCCACTCCATCCACTCCACACACTTTTAATTAGAGTCTCCAAAATCACATTATGTTTATAAAAAATGTTACCTATTCAATCACATGAGTTTTTTAATTGTAGAATAAATTGTAATGTTTGTCATAGCAATATAGATTTATATTAATGTTTGTTGGCACGTATGTACCTGCAATTAAATGTTGTAATTAAAACGTGCCAATCTATTTTGGTGGTTTAATATGATTAACTGGGCGGTTAGCCACAAACTGTCATTTGAGATATTATGTAAACACAGGGTTTAAAAATGGTTATCATAAATAAAATGTCACTAACAATTATACATAATTACACTCAATATAACACAATACAGAAGGGGATAATGTGAAAATGGAATTTAAAAAAAAAACGACGCCCGCACTAGGAATAACTCCTGTGTCGCGGGGGTGTTCACAAACATACATTTCACACACACAGAGCACACCAGAGTCAGAACAAATCTTTTCAAATCACACTAATTAATACTAATTACCTAGTTTGATAACTCTTCTTTACTTGTATTTTTGACCCACACTTACTTCTGTAAAGTCTTTTAAAGAATCATCCGCAACACCGCACCTATGTACCGTAATAGTGTACAAAATAAGCCGAGTGTAAATACGTCTCAATATTCAACTAACGGTCTAATATAGACAAGTCCTCATGTACTAAGTACGTAATGTTCTGTTATTTGCGGTATCGCCCCCGGCTCGGGTGAAGGTTCGAGTGCGGGGCTGGTACGTCGCAGACCCGCAGTAATTCACCAATTAGTCACTCTGATCGGACACTCACGCTTCACGCTTGCGCCCTTTAACTACCATCATGGTATAGGAATACTGCAGGTATACTCAAATCTGACTAATGCCGCAATATTTGTGCCGGGTTCTATGAAAATGTGACGTCACACTCATACATTTCCGGCACACGATACTTGGCTGTCATCGTATCGCTGGAGCCTCCCCGAGCGACGTACACAATCAACCCCTACGTTCGGCACACCCTGGGCAGTCTGCAAATTTCCACCAAGCAGACTGGCGAATCGTTTCACCACGATGGCAAGTCAACACCATGCGAATATGACTGCAGCCATCGACACGAAAGAAGAAGAAGAAGATCGTATGGAGCACACCATACTCTTATTAGGTCATGACCACCATTACTTAGTAAAATTACTAGTGTTTTACCGCGACTCGAGCTGTGGTCAGTAAAAAGTTTATGACTGGTATGAAGTGATATATTCATAGCGAGTCTGCTTTACAGTTACTACGCTCGTAGCTGTGGGAACCTTTTAAGAGATTACATTCATAAACCTTGTTACCAGATTAACCAGAGGTTACCTATTACGTTTAGGTCCTATGTGATAGAGGGTGAGCCAATCGCTATCCACCGAGCCCGATTCCAACTCCGTTGTTGCTATTGAGAATTGCTTGACGGAAAAATTCTTAATAACATTTTTCCCGACCCGAGAATCTAACCCGAGACGTAACGGTAAGAGGTCGTATTCGCTAACCACTAGAACGAGGCAGTTTTATGAGATTTTTAATAAAATTTTAGATCATGTTAAATAAATAAGCATATTTGGCGAGCGATCTTTTTTTTTCAGTCTAAAAATATAATGTCAATCAATGATATTATAGAACTATAGATATGTTACGTTCATAGAAATTACGATTTAAATCCGTTCCGAGCTATTCCAAATTGCACACATTGACAAATGTCCGCAGCGCACGCATCCTTATCGCTCTAACGTCAAAACAATATCGCTTTCTCTTTCTTAACCTTGAACATGGCGCATGGCGTCTGGCACGTGACTGCGCTCGACGCAGGCCACACGCAAACTAAACACAAGACGTCCCAATTGGGACGTATTTGAGTATTCACAGCGCGAGCGCTTATAACATATCTGCTTTTGTTTTTATATAATATCATTGATGTCAATACAATGGTTTCCAATAATAAAATCAAAATTCTATTTACCTCCAATAAAGCCTCTAAAATAAAGCTGTCGTTGTTAATGCATTATCTGTTTTGAAAGCGCTTTTCAGACATATTTTTCAATATTAATAATGTGCCCGAGGGTGCTTTCAGTTAAGTAAATAATAGCTCTTAAAATCATTTTGCATTTTCACCAGCCAGTTCGATGCCAAAGTCAAACGTCAATAATTTTTATCCTTTCCTTAATGTCAGTTTGTTACGCTTTTATGGCTATACTGCTGAACCGATTTTGATGCGAATTGATATAGATATAGGTCAAGACCTTAGAAAGGACATAAGCTACTCTTTTTTCGACATACTTACCACGCGGGCTAAGCCTGAAGCTAGTCCGAAATCGGGCTAAGCCTGAAGCTAGTCCGAAATATAATATAAATTTACTCCATTACAAACAGACCACCCAGTCGGTTATAACGTGAGGATACATTTAGATTTATCTTTCTAAAATAGGCGCTAACTAAATTACTCAGTGTGATTAGATTTAAGTGTATCCTATTACAGTTTCGTTGTGAAGTTTTCGGAATGATTTGTTAGAAACACGATTACATTGGTGGTTATTACTAGCTAAAGGGCAACTTCCATATAAGCTTATATTCATTAATGCCGTTGTTATGAAATCAGTTAACAAATTTTAAAGGTGTGTGTCTACTTTACTATGGATTATTTATGGTCTTACATAAAAGATGATGCTGTCAGAAAAAAAACTTACAAATAGATCGAACTAGCTGACTCGGCTACCTTTGTTCTGCCGTTCAATTTTTTATAAGGGTAATAAGTCAGTTGTTTTTTGTACCATGTACTCACCAAGAAGTCTCGGATTCGATTACCGGGTCGGACAAATGTCATTTGTGAACTTTCCGTCAGATAATTCCTAATAGCAGCACAGAGTTGGAAATGTGCGCGGTGGATAGCGATAGGCTCACCCTCTATCCCATGGGACCTAAACATAACAAGTGCAATGTTGGTGTTGTACACCTCTGCCACACCCTTCTCGGTAATATAGGCGTGATGTTTAAGTGACGTTATGTTATGTTATGATGAAATGGTACATGCACAGGCATGTCCTTTATTCTTATCAGTGTTTTATAAATAACTTCAAACTTTTCCATGAAAAATGATCAGCTAATCAATATTCTGTAGGCATTTTCATGAAAATAAGGCATCTTCAAAATAACCGATTCATCCAGATTTACGCGCTTGACATCACAACAATTTTATTTGAAACTTCTCTCCCTTTATCGCTTTCAAATTCGTATTTTATTGTCTTCAAACAAACGATTATTTTTATTCGCCTGAAATTTCAGCCCGTTTTCAAGGGCTTCTTTAACTTTTTACTAACGGTTCAGTAGTTTCGTAGGTAACAGCTAAAAATACTTTCGATTAGCTGACGTCATTCTTCATCCGTTTCCGTTTAATAGTAGTATAGTAGTCCTTGATCGCTATGGTGGTGATGTAATACAGTAATGTTATAGTAATTGACTCGTCATAGGTTTGTACTATAGAGTGAGATATATCTAGAGTAGTACGGTTGGTAGAGTAAGATGTCTATTCTGTACTTTGTACGAGCTGTAAAGAAAATATAGGGACTTATGGTAAGAGTGGAGATTTTTTTTGACAATTATTTGCTCTCAACCGATACTTTCTGAATAATCAACGGAGTTGCATAATGTTTTTATGTAAATGTCAGCTGCTGAACCATTTGTGGCATAAGCAACTAGGAGTCCAAAAGGAAAAAAATAAAAAAACGGTAATTTTTTCCAATCAGAAATTGGTATATTATCGTTAACTGGCTGTAGCAAGGTTGGCTATACCATCAGCTGGTAGATTTAACTTTTCGAGTTGCTCATTCCACCAAAGGAACCGCAGCTGACTTTCACTTTAATAATTCTACTAAGTCACCAATCGCGGACATACATCACTTTTGAATGTGCCACTTAACAAGAACCACGAATGAAATAAAAAAAATGGGCCACATGTGCTATAAAGCATAGAATAGAGTTAGTATGTTTTTGGTAGGTTCTAAAGCTTGAAATAGTTTTTGGCAATGATTCTTTCAAACTCGTTCTCAAGATTTCTGCAACTTCCACCCATCTTTAATTGGAATCAACTCACCGCACTGATATCTCCTTCAGATTATGAACTAACTTCCAAGAATCGTCTGTATTTAGCAGATCGGTATGACAGGACGAGATACCGTAATGAATTTATGTCGTGGAGTTTAACAATGTTATCGACGCCTTTAAGTACCGACATAACGTATTAATTTAGTGGACGTTCATCAGCGATCTTAGGTGACCGGGTGAAGAACAAACCTTGAGGGAATGTGGGTCAAGAAATTGTTGAGCGTTTGACTTTATTACACACATACCTCTTTTCAGTTATTTTTAATATGGCAACTGAAGAAGCCACTATACACCGCCTAGGAAAATTCGTAGGAAGATGCCTAAGTTGTGTTTGGGCATTTTATTTTCTCGGTATAAGTAAAAGTTAATATGGGCAACTCTCATATCCTCAAAAAAGCAAAATATTTTGAAAGGATTTGTCTTATAAAAATAAATCACGAAAATCATGAAGTAAGATCGGCAACAACCCCTTCACTCTTTTTTTAATTATCTCTCACAAAGTCGTATTTTTGTATATTATATTTTAATTACGTAGTAACATTTCAAACATGTACAGAATAAATTTCCTAATTTTTTAAACTCCAAGAGATGAAAATGCGCAAACGAATAAATGACGAACAAATATTATTTTTGGCGATGTGAAAACAGGAAAATATATTGTTCGTTTGTAGTAGCAGGCAAATGTGTTTGTGGTAAACGTAAGTTTCAATTAAGTGATTGGGCTATTTACCTAGTAACAACATTATTTAGTTCCCCTATAGACTTAAAGACTTATTCAATAGTGCCTACATATTTTTTCTGCCAAAACCAACCACTGTAATTATGATGAGCAACCAACCGCAGAATTATTAATATTTGCCATGAATACTTGAAACATAAAGCAAACATTTTAGATATTTTCAAAGAAAATGTAGGCATTTCAAAATATTGCTACACGTGTAAAGAAAGCTTAATTAACATTATTCATGTTTTTCATTACGTAATGTATCAACTACCCACTTATAAGGAAGGAAAGTCTGTTAATACAACACGAGCTGATGCTGTAAATTATTCAGTAAAGCGGTTCACAGGCTATCATTAATTTGTCATTATTAATTGGCAAAGCAAATAAAGCTTTATTTCAGCAATAATAAACTGGACATGTACTAGTTCACGTGCCTCTTTTATTAGATACAGTCAATGACAAAAGTTGGAAATGAACTTTGAAACTATCTGACAAAGGAACTCCCTTTACTAAGATAGTTCAAAAGCTCATTTAGCGATAGCGTGATGCTATTATGACCATACTATTCCTCTAGGACATTACACAAGGAAGTATACGCAAAAACAGACATGACGATTTCAAGGATCAATGCCGCAATACATGCTTAAAAGCCACTCAAAACCACTTATTTCTTACAAAAAATAAAACCTATTTTTGTCAAAATAATGACCTATATTTTTTTTATAATGTAATTAAACAAAGTAAAACGTTCAGTTCGAAATATAAATAAAATATTAAGACAAACTTGTACAAACAAGTACTTTAAACATTGTAGTAATGAATGAGTGGTATGAACATGATGTGGTACTTTTTACGACTATCCTCTTAACTTTTTTTGATTATTCAATTTATGAATTACGGTTGTTACTCACGCAATGTTGATCTATTTTGTCAACCGCGGTTCAAATTTCAATAGACCAACATTACCTGAGTAACACCTGTATTTCATATTTTTATAATGTTACAAACATGCGTCAGTCTTAATTAAATATATTTTTTAAATCTTTTGAGTTATCTTTACTCGGTATTTAAAAGTGGAGAGTAACAGTTTTAATATTTATTTATTTATTTAAAACTTTATGCACGATTTAATTTTGTACAGAGGCGGACTTAATGCCAAAGGCATTGTCTACCAGTCAACATGGGGTGGTGCAGAGATTTTACATGGTAGTGCACATGTAATGAGAGTAAAAAACTAAAAAAAAAAGTTAAAAATAAATAATATAAAATATATATATTTCAGTTATGTCGCCAAATGTATATGCGTGCAATACTACGCGCTACGGAAGAAAGTGGTTAACGTGAAAACTCGGACGATAGCTCGCCTACACTCCCGGACAGATAAGTGCCAGGCTTCTAGCGGCACTTTCAATTATGCATGAAACCACTTTTATCCGACTGCTTGACGATCTGACAAATTATATGGCACTTGTTGTTAACGCAATTTCTAGCGTTTCCGCGGATGCAATCAATGTTTGCAGCTTTCACGATGCTTGTGGGAGGATTGCCAGGAAATATCACTGGGGTAATGGATATTTGAGTGTAGTTTGACATTCCTGTTAGCTGCGTGAGTTGTACCACGTGCCGATGGCCATGTCTTGGAATTTTTACTAATTTAGGTAATGCTCAAATCGATCTGTTTAACAACAAACTTATAAATTATATATTTCTTTAAAATGTCGTTTTTTTCATTGATTGAATGTAATCGAATCGATTTATGTTAAGTAACAATTATAATGTAAAAAAACTGTATCTTGCTTGAAAACGAAACATCGTAGTATCTAAGGATTACGGTAGAATTTTGGCAACGCTGTCACGGTTAGAGGTTATTATGAATTTTTTTAGAGATTGAAAGTTCTAGAATCTTCTTAAGGCAAAGTCAATTATGGCTTAAATTTAATTTTTCACTTGTATCAAACTAAATTTATCTGCGTGTAATTCTACGCTATACAGTTAGACTCGTTAAAATAATCTATTAAATGATGACAATAATAAAATAATTATATATTATTATTTCTGGTAAATGTTACGGCAATTGATTAAACATTACAACATATGTTGAGTTTGTGTGAATAGCTAACAGAGTTATTTATTTGTTTCGGCATGACCAATTGTGTAAGCAAATTAGTGTTTTTTGGACTCCGCTAGAACAAATAGTTTTATTAGTTCTGAGAAAGCAAATGATGTCTCATATTTACATGTCATAATAATACGAATTCCAGAAAAATAGATATAAATAGAATGATACTTATTAGAACTATGTATTCATAAGAATAATTATTAATAAAATGACAACTGAATAAAACGAATTCAGAGACATGATAAAACTCATCCTACTTAAGTTTACTCCCTTCGATAGCTAAAATTTACTTTTTTAAATTCAGTGCAAGTAACAACTACTTAAGAAGACACTCGTGTACAGCCTCAATCAGCTTGATTGACTACTGTGTACTCATTAACTGTGAACTCGTCAGCAAATAAATCCGATCGCATGCTCAACATGTTTAACCCAACATATTATTTAATATAACCATTATTGTAAATGTTTTTTATATAGCTATTAATTTATTATCTAAATGTCTGCCTCACACGTATTTAAAACTGCATCTACTATCTACATCTGTGCATCACCCAAATGTTGACTGAGACAGAATACTTTTAGTATTAAGTCCATCTTTGTACATTTTTGTGCATAAAGCTTAAATAAATAAATAAATAAAATATTGAACAGAAGGCTGACCCCACAATAGGCGTGTGCAATCGTCGGGCGTGTGGGCGCGCTGCCTGCACACACGTTACACGTCGGCAACACGCGACGCCGTATTACATCTTATTTACAACATCCAACTTCCCAGGAATTTGAATAAAAATTGCTCAGCAAAAAGTGAAGCAACGTCTAAAACTAGGCATTAACTAAATTGCTCACTCAAAACAACCAGTCGTTATACCGACGGATTGGTAATAGTCGATAGAAATCAAGTAACAAGTCATGCCGGCATCAAGTAGCGCCGGCTTGTCATTACTGTACAATTAATTTGTCGTTCCAAGTTCTATGCAAAGCAAATACTGCTGCAGGCAACCTTCGATAATATGATATACATTTCGCAGTTCCAATAACACTCGCGTTTAGATTGCACTAAATAATATAGAAAAAGCCGAGAGCTAAACCATAATCCTTACTAATATTATATGCGAAAGTTTGTAAGTATGGATGTATGGATGTTTGTTACTCTTTCACGCCAAAACTACCGGGTCGATTTCGATGAAATTTTGCACACATGTAGCTTATAGTCTGGATTGACATATAGGCTACTTTTAATTGACATACCACGCGGGCGGAAGCTAGTATAACAATATGTTTAAGTCTAAGCCAGGCAATATTATCAAAAACCAGTGAGACAATAGTTACTAAAAAACTTTTTTTTATTATTATTGACTTTTAAAATGGCCAGCAATTAATAAGGGCTTTTACTGGCTTAAAATAATGCTGCTGAAAAGTTTAATAGAAAGGGAGGATCTTGTATACAAGAAAATGTATTCAAAATACAACATTTGTCGCTTAATGTCCTGCCTGTGTTGTTTAGGCAGTTTTCGTGATGCACTTATTTTTAGGTTCTTTTTTACATTTTTTCGTTATGTTTTTTGTCAGTTGTCTAAAGCTCTTGTTGCTTCGTTTGCGCAGCGCCTAAGCACTAATTTGGTCGTCTACTTGCTATGCAATTGCATTAGTTAGCCTGTCTTGTAAACTCTCCTAAAGCTCAAACTAGATGTATTTATTACTTTGATCGTCTAGACATTTTTATTGCTTCTTTAATATCTGTCATTTTTCTCGCCACTTTCACGTCCTTGGGGTATAATATTTTTTAATTGGCTTAAATTAAGAACGCGATAAGTTTCATTTTTGTTTTTTTTTTTTTTTTTAAATTCAATTCTTAAGGATTCTTAAAGCGGCAGACACATCTAAGCATTTTTTAATGTACCTTTTACTATCTCAACCCTTAAATATGAGGAGGTAATGATAGAAGAATGAATGAATACAATGAAATGATTAATAGCGTTTAAATTGAACTAATGAGAGGTATTAATAGTTGTTTTAATAATAAACAATTTATTCATTCCGCAATAGGAAAACCAAACCATGGGATAAGTAACAAACAGTAAGAAACCAAGTCAAGCAAATCAATCAAATGTACCGGCACTCTAAAGACGCCAAGGAGTGACTCAACCGCTGATAAGTTTGCGCGCATCTGCGGACCATTGCCGAACTGTGACCCTGTGACTCCGACCGCTCTTTGTATAAACTTCACCGTTTAATCTGCCGAACTATGACTAACGGGTGTTACAGTAAACACGGGCCTATGAGAAACTGTTAATGTGCCAGATGACTATTTGACTATTCGACATTCCGAGCGAGTAATGTGTCCTATTCAATTATAATCGTGTGTGAATAGCATTATTAGTTAAATACAAAATGATTGGGTTTACAAAAAAAATGCATATTGTGAAAGTTTGTAACGATTGGCATCAATTCAGAAAATTTCTAATTGATACTAACGAGTTTAAATCATAATGAGTTTTTAAAATGTCATGGGGAGAGGCCTTTGCCCAGCTGTGGGACACCCGTAGGCTAGTAAAATTTTTTAAAAATAAGCTACTGTCTTGACTTTATTTGAGGTAATAGTCTAGGTACAGTAGTGTACCTAAATGAATAAATTGGTCAAAATTTTACTCAACTTTATTATGCAGTGCAGACAAAGATTCATTATTATTAATATTTATAGAATTTAACACTAGCAGCTATTAACCTGATGCGTGTGTTTTGCGATTTGGAGAATTGGTCAAGTCAGTTTTTCAATCTGTTTAAGCTGGGAACATTTATTACACTTTCTGGGAGTTTGTTCCACACTACTACACGATTCGGCAAGAAGTGTCTCAGAGGGTTTCCTTTGTGTGGTTATGTAGTACACAGTTATGTCATGTTAGCAATTTCACTAAATACCAACATTTTATGGCAGGGTAACTAGGTTTGTAGGTGTATATAAAGCTCAATCATAAAATCAGTGCCTACAGCTCAAGATTGCAGATATAATATTAAGTTTGAATCAGAAAGAGACAAGACCAACTCTATCATTTGCACATGATTTACAGCACCAGTGTTACAGATCCCTAGTTTGGGAGAGTGCTTGTAAATTGCTGACAGTTTGAAGGAAGGCCGAGGTCAGCTGAAACTGGTCAGCGTACGGTGGGCAATGGCAATCGACAACAATTACTGTCAGAACAATGGCAACTGATCTTTCGTCCCGTTAGGGCCTGCGGCCTCTCGGTCAAGTACAGCCAGATTCTGCTACGATACCTACAATACCTGTGAAGGTATTCGACCTTTGAACAATGGGAATAAAATATATTCGATCCCAAAGATTCGTGTTTCACGACACAGGTTTTATATTTTTTGGTTATCTCGATTTCTCTGGTAAGTTTTATATTTGAGCATTTTAAACAACCTCAATTGGACTGCTTTCTTTTTTTTTTTAATAAAAAACGATTCCCGCATTAGGCATAACTCCTGTGTCGCGGGGGTGTTCACAAACATACATTTCACACACAAAGCACACCCAGAGTCAGAACAAATCTTTGCGAATCACACAAAGATTTGTCCCATGTGGGGATCGAACCCACAACACCAGCGTAGTTGAAAGCGGCGAGGCGACCGCTTTAACCGCTACGTCAACCGTGCACTCACTTTAACACTGCTGACTTTAACAGTTACTGTTTGTGTTAACGCCATTGAGTAGCAAATGTCTTTATAGTACACTAAACATGGCGCAAAAATCTATTCTTATTTGACTTGCATAATGTTACTAGCCCACATAATGAGAAGGCAATATCTATTTAAAAAAATATGCCGAAAGCGGCTCTATAAAGTATTTAGGACAAACGCAAGATAACACACAATGTTGGCTACCAGTGCTGGCACGGTGACTCAATTGTTTTCAATCAAGTCATGTGACGTAGTTTGGAACATTAATCCTTGGATAAATGGAAAGATCTTAAAATGTGTATCTAATCGATAGAATTACGATGCCAAAAGTAATTTTTGGTTCCTATGATGTGTTAAGAGGGATAATACCTTACTGCTTATTATCACGTGCTATTGCTGCTACTACGTATATACCTATATATAATATATATATATTAATGTTTTTTTAAGAACTACACATAGTGTATTTTAATGGGCAAACTAGATAGGACTGAGGCCGCGACGTATAGTTTGTATACTTTCAATAATATGATGAGGTTTGTAAGAATGTCTTAATAGGTCAAAGATTTATTTATATAGTTACCATATAAATAAATTTTAGATTTTTTTTGATGAATCAAATGTTAACAAAAAGCACTCACAGGCAAACTTAAGCAAAATCCTTGAATAAGTACCTACCTATAATAAAAGTGAGTCTAAATCTGTTTCATGAAACAACTACGAACTTTATAATTAGATCTGTATACGAACGATATATCTACAAACTACCTCTATTATGGGTTCAAAGCAAACTTACTCAGTCATTGTCACAGTAAGCACTAATTATCATTGTTGAAGAGTAGAGCTAAGCTCACTTCTATTTAAATAAATGGCGTTATATTAAAATCTTGCCTACTGTTATAATAAAATTTTAGGCCTTTATTCTCTAGTTAAGGCAAAGGTTTACAACTCCATTATTTCTTTATAAACAGTTTAAAAACAAATATTAATGGTATTCTTTAAAATCAAATATTATATTAATATATTCTTTCTAAACTACATAAAGTCATGGAACAAGGCCGCCGTTAATTTGTGATAGTGCTATTTTTACTGAGCAAAATAAGCTGCCGAAAGTCTTTAAGTTACGTAAAAGGCATAGTATTTGAGTTAAATGTATTCGGTTTTAGATCATAAGGCGGTAATTTTTTGAAAAAAACATTAGTATTAAAATAGTCAGTTATATATTGTAGGTTCAAGCAACTGCTTCTTAGGGTTCCGTACCCAAAGGGAAAAACGGAACCCTATTACTAAGAATTCGCCGCCCGTCTATCCGTCTGTATAAAAAATATATTTAAGTTGCAGCTTTTTTTGCTTGATATTGATAACGGCAACAGGTCGACATGATTTTTTTAGCCAGTTTTATAAATCATTATACGGTTCCCTTCGTGGGCGAGTCCAACACGCACTTGGTCGGTTTTTATCTTTTGTCTTGTTGTTACAAGTTGCAAACTGTCGTCTTAAAATGTACTCTAAGTAAGAAATTTTCGCAGTGCGCATTCTGAATTTCTAAGATAAAGCATGTCTCTTCAACGGTGGAAATTATGACAAACCTGTGATTTCACTCAGAGATAATGGTGTCATAATCCTTTGTCTTGGATAATGCACGTCGTCTACCCCTTATTTATGAAATTTTGAGATATATGGATAACATTTACAATGTCAACGAAACATAATAATATCTTTATTATGCTTTCTTAATGGTTTAAGGGTTCGATCCCCACATGGGAAAATCTTTGTGTAATTTGCAAAGATTTGTTCTGAGACTGGGTGTGCTTGTGTGTATGAATGTGTGTATTTGGCCTTGTCATTGGGACCAATGGATAGTGTAATTGCTTCTGGTGTCATATCTAATGTAAAAATCGAAATTTAAACTTAATTTAATTTAAATTTAATTTTCTTATGATGATAAGAATCTTCCGTGTTTTTTGCCAAACATTAGGGTCGGCTTCTAGTCTAACGGATTAAGCTGAATATCAGTTTTTTACGTGGAGCGATTGCCACCAGACCTTTACAGCCCAGTAAGTGGTAAATACGATACTCTTTGTTAGACTTGTTGTTACACTTTGTGGCCTCTATACTACCCGTAATGACAGCCTTAGATGTTCAAATGGCAACCGGAACCGTTGGCTTAACGTCCTCTCCGAGGCACGGAGAAAACTCGTAATGGTAAAGATGGTCACCCATCAACGGTGGTCCGCGGTTAGCATTGCTTAGCCTGCAAGATCGATCAGTCTGCGTGGCTTCGACTTAGCCACGAGCGCCTTATCTTTACTGTCCTTGTGTCTTGTGTACTATATGGGGATTTTTGTGATCTGTGCTATGATATAGTTTTGGTCCCCGTGAAAATATTGAACCTAACCTTGCCGACTGCCAGCAATATAATGGTATTATGACATTATTTGTACTGAAATGGCCTTTTCCTAATTTGGATGGATGCTGATCTTGATTGGAAAATCTGTATGACATTTATTTATATTTAAGAGTGACATTGTAATTGTATTTTAATTTGACATAATAGATTTATTCGGTGTAGTTATTATTTTATTGTAATTGTTATGAATACTGACTTTATTGTAAACTGTGGAAATATATGTAATGCTATAAACTTTATTATGTTATTACTAATTGAATGTTAATTGTATATATTCTCAATGCTTTTCTGTATAATCTGTTGTCTGTATCTGGTTATTAATGTATTTTGACTAACATTGATACTAAGTTTCACTAACTAACAATATTTTTGTATGCATTTTTATCTGAAATAAATGTTTAATAAATAAATAAGATAATTGTGTATTTAACGTAGACCTATTCGTATCAGACCTCATAGCCCGATGGGACGGATCAATCAACATGATCGGAGAGAGATCAAGCGCAACACCAAAGGGTTTACGTAACTGCCGAACCACGAGAGGGTGTAAACACCGCCAACTTTCTGTCGCCGGGACCCAACACCTCTTTTCGGCCAAAACAGGCTTGAACTCGAGAGCTCCGTGCGGCCAGTGCCGGATTGACCATGTCGAGGCCCCTTAGCAATACATTTTTTGGGCCCTATTTGTGTAACTTCTATAATACCTCAATTTTTCGACCAGAATGCAAGTCAACTATATTCATAACTTTTTTTAAAAGCCCGCAAATTAACCCCACTAACAGCCGCGCCGCCATTTATTACGGACTAACATTCTAGATAGTATATTTGAATAACATAGGTAATATGATTGTATGACATGGTGATAATTTAGGGGAGTACTCTTAGGATTGGAAAATTTACATAACGCATAAAATGCATGCCTTTACATCATACAAAAACACTATTTAGATATTTATACATGTTTTTAGTAGTTAGCTTACTAGCAATATTATCATTGAGAATACAAATCTTTTAATTAAGTTTTCACTCGTTGAAATATTTTTATCTTATTTTATCCTTTTGTACACGGGGCCCCAGACGATGCGGGCCCCTAGGCAGTCGCCTAATTTGACTAAGGGTTAATCCGGCGCTGCGTGCGGCAGTCACTGGACCAGCGAAACAGACACGTGACACTCACTACTCTGTTCTATCTAGTATTTCTCGATTGGTCGAAACGATTTTATAAACGTCAGACTGTATAATAAATAAATATTGCAGCAGCTTCTAAGTACTTATTAAACATAGCTAGGAAGCATGATGTGTGTAAAATGATAGTGCGTAGCGGACTGATGTACACAGTGCTACAGCTAAAGCTATACAAAACCAGTATAACATTGTCTTGCAATGTATAGGCTTTCCGTGAAATGCGAGGCCAGTTTATACTGGTAATAATACCCTGATGTGTAGCCGTGTGAACTCAGATAGGAAGTCAGGACCCACACGAATTGGCCCCGGGCTCGCATACACGCACTGATTACTATAACCTACTAAGTACTAAGTGTAGCATGGGAATACGAAGTTATTTGCATCGGATTCTGTGTACCTTAGAGTAGGCTTGAAATAACAAGAAGTATTTAAACAAAACCTATAAAATTAAATGTAAGTAATGCATTTATGCCTGGTTGCCGAAACGTAAAGCCTAAAAGGTTTATAATAATATATTTTTTTTATACTACGCCGACAGCGAACGAACGTGTAGTCCACCTGATGGTAAGTGGAGTACAGCCCATGGACATCAACAATCCACAAAAGCAGATTATAGATGCCACGCTGCAGCTGAGGACTACGGTGGTATGCCTCATGTGCCAGTAATTTCAGGGCCTGATCTCACCACCAAACCGGAACACAGTAATGGAAGCACTACTATTTGGCGGCAGGTTAAAGGTGGTGCTGCCGCCCTCGAGCTCATTCACAAGAGCTCTACCAGTTAATTCCTGATTGATTTAATTCAGCTATTTGATGACAATAAAAATTTATGAAGAAGTATTTTCGGATTGCTTCCTATTATTTTATGATAAACTTCCTCTGGTTTGCTATAGATAATACCAAAGACCATCCTATTCTATAGATAAGCAAAACCAAAATAAAAAAAAAATCGATTACCTTTTGATGTTTTCAGATTCAGCTATACCTACTTCAAACTAAAACTAAATTATGTAACATGTTACCTAATAATAGAATAACTATTTTTAAGTAACCAAGTAACCTGTTATAAAATTTAGTTTTTTTAAAAAAATATTTACAGTGACAACGGGCATCGCTTAAAAGGATTGGAACTAAAATAATGACAAGTACAAAAATATTAAGCACAATGAAATTGAATCCTTGTGAAGATTTCATTTAATTTGGTCACGGGCCCAATATTATTTTATAGTCAGGAAGATCTGTACGTTTTTATAGTTTATCTATTCAGCAACAGATGGCGCTGCTCTAAAGAGAAAATTATTTGGTATGAGAAAATTCCGCTAGTATTTACTAGATGGCGCTGTCTAGCGAAACTGACCAAAAGGAAGCGGAACTAAAATAATTAAAGGTAGAATACCTTTTAATCTATAGAACTTGTTATTTTTATGTATTTTAAGATTTTTTTATTAGAAGCTATAATAATAATTTGAACGCATTTCATTAAAAATAAATCAACTTAAGATTATTTTAGTAAGTTAGTGACTGGCTTACCTTACAATCGCCTTGCACGCAGATGGCTCTGAACCCTGGCTTGGTGCAGGGAGTACCGTCTACCACCAGCGCGAGAGACGCGTAGAACTGCTGCCCTCGCGGCCGGCAGTTCAGCGTGCAGGGTGAGTCGCCTGTAATACAGATACATCATATTTTGTAGAACTTACATTGAAATAGGCAAACAATGTATAGGTTCTAACAGCCTTTGGTGGCATAATAACTCGAAAAAAAAAGCACTAATCTTTTCACATGGGACATTTCGAGACCTCCTCACCTGATCAGTGTTGACTGTCTCATATTCGACAAATCTACGCCTCTCCAAATCGCTAAATTATAGAGCCATTGCATCTTATCACCCCACGAAACTCGAACACAATAAGTAAGGCCTGGTTTGGACATTTCACATTTGAAAATTGTCAGAAATGAATTTGAATAACCAAGCCAAGCAGGGAAAGGATGTAGGAATAACGAAACTATACTCTGCTTCTAAATCAGAGAGACAAAAATCTAGCGCCCTAATGTCAAATTTAATAACTATACCAGATACAAATAATTAAAGCAGGTAGATTTTGCTGCAAGTAGAATAATAAAAAAAAAAAAAATACATACCTAGATTTTTTTTAAATGCCCACTTAACCGGGAATCGTTCTATAGTCGCTCGATTTTGGTCTCTTTGATTTTGAAGTACTATAGATAGATTATTTCTCCTCCTACCGATACCGATAAGAAAAATAGAAAAAAAACATCATGAACATACCATCAACATACGGCACCCAAGTGTAGAACCTGCCTCTGAACGGCCGGCGGTCGTACACGGCACAATGCTCCGACCTCGGGTCTCGAACCGGACCCGCACATGCCTGACAAACAAAAAAAATCATTAAAATAAAAAGCAGTCTATAACCTACATTTTTAACCTATTATGTTTCCCACATCGATCATACTGATCATTGTTATAAGTGCAGTCTATAGCTATGATCACTCATACCTATATCTAAAAGCCAAATTTTCCTAGAAAAAATGTATGCCCTAATTTCACCAAAATTCTTAAACCGCGGCTTACGCTAAACCAGCAATACATTTTTCTCTCTTATTTGAACGCGACAGAGACTGAAATTGCTAGCTCAGCGTTCGGTCTGTAAAATAGTGCCTAAATAACACTTTTCGTCTAACTTGGGATCAATCAAATGAAAATGCTAATAGAATAAAATAATAGTAGATATTATTATTATTCAATTCATTCATCATCATTATCATTCATAGTATAAATTTTTCGATATTTTTACCGTCGACGAATTGGTGTACGACATTTTGATGTTTAAATTTTTTTGTAAGATTTATTACAAGAAATTTTATAATAAAACAAAAAGAAACACATTATATAGCTAACTACGAAATAATTTGTAGAAGTTTGTACTAAATAATATCCGAATTATTTAATTAATCTGTTTAATAAACAAATGGAATGCGCAAGCAGGTTAAAAAAACACTTAACTACTTACCATTTTGTAAGTTAACCCACAAAACGATATTCAGTTAATTATTTATTATTTTTAGTTAATAATTATCTCTTCCTTGCAAAAATAACAATCGATTAGAAAAAAACAGCAATCTGGAGAATAAATAGAACAAATTCAAATCGTTTGAATTTCTTTTTTTTTCAGGCAAATGTTTTTGTTTTGTATGCCAGTTTGTTTCATAAAATTATAAATAAGGTTGAATTCAATAAAAGGAAATAGATACCTTTTGTACTTTGTTTTATTTAATTAAGAACAGTGCGACGACGGAATACGTAAACTTTGTAACTTACAAAATACGCCATGTTCACCAGAACATTCTTTTTTTTTAAATTAGCAAAAAATGTAATTATTTTTTCTGGTGTTATTTATTGTTATATGGTTTAAACGGTCATTACGGAATCGGCTGTTAAATGTTATTCAGCTGTTTAAACGATGAGCGTTTTTTTCTTGTTCACCATCCTTGGTTTGTATTCGGTTACGAAACCGATCGATGAACTTTGAAGACAATGATAATACTGTCATAGTCATAACTGACATTGGCGGTCTTGTCATTTTGTTGTTTGTCAAAACTTGTGTTATGAAAAATGTATGTTTTATTTATTTTAATAAAATGGATAAGGAGGAAAAAAAAGGGTGCATCTATTTTCAGCCAAAATTAAAAATCAATGAAAAAACTCATGTTAGAATTTAAAACATCGTTGAAAATAACCGATCTCACTTTACTACTAATAAATGCTCAAAAAGTCGAAGGTTGGGTTCGACTGGCTGAAGAATTTAACACCATTAGTACTAAGTACTATCATACTCCTAACAAATTCAAAACATATAGGGAGACTATTAAAAGAACAACAAAGAAGGAAAAAGTCATGCAGAAAAAGGAAATGTTAATGACGGGTAAGTACCTACATATATTATTATGATTTGCAAAATTTTGATTGAGTCTTTTAATGTTGACTTATATGTCATCATAAGAACTTTAATGTCTCATTTATAATGTGTCCGATCTACGACACCAATTAATTATAGTATCGACATTTTATTTAAAATCGATAAAAAAAATATAATGGTGATTTTTTTTTCACAGGCTTTAAAATTCTGTTTTAGATAAAACAGGTTTTTGCCACAAGTTTAAGAACTACGTACGCGTTCACATTGAATTTTTAAAATTTTACGATCCTACCTATTCTTATCTCATCTCTTTCAATTCCTTTTTGAGTGTTTGACTAAGTATTTTTTATGTTAGGGGCCGAAACCGTACGTGCCAGCACTCGTCCCTAACAGCAACAGCCGAAACTAAATATTACTACATATTATATTAGGTAATAAGCCCTAGCGTAAGTAAGCGGGTCGAAAAAAAGTGAAAAGCTTGATCTAAATGACAAAAAGTATTTTTTTACTTACAATAGTGTTGCACTCATGGTACCGGCGCGCCAGGCCAGGACAGTCCGGCCCCGTCACGTTGGGCGCATGGACCACGTTCCGTGCCCGTCTCGTATGCTCTGCGCTTCTGACTAGTTTTCTTCTCTTTCTGCTGCGACGCATTCTGGAAAGTTAATGTAGGATTTTGATAAAGTTTTACAGATGAAGTATATTTTAAGTTATAGTTTTTTTTTGTTTTTTTTTTTCTTCTCAACAGAAAACTGATTAATTTATAACCAAGGGTGGGCACTGGTGACCTGTTACACAGGTTTTTACTCAAAACCTACATCAGGCACCAGTCTCTCACATAAGGTAAAAATAAACAGTTGTCTACAAATTAATAAGAAGAGAATAAACAATTTATTATTATAATTTTTTTTTAATTTTTTTTAACGGTACGATTGGCAAAAGGGCATTGGCAGCCCATATAAAAAAACTGTAATCGAACAAGTATTCAAAATACATTTTACATGTAAATTACATTAAACCTATCAGGATGCATACAAGCACTCAATCAATCAACACACGCACGTTACCATACAGAATACAATGAATCCACCAGGAATCCGTTACGTGTCCGTCACGGAGAGAGTATTACCATATTCATCATACGCCAGATGAATTGGATATCACTAGTCAGATGTGGATTAGATAAGCTGGCCAGTACTAGTATATAGTTAATTCATTATTAATTTATATGATGTCGTGCTGAAACTGTTATCGTCGCGGAGCACACAAAAATATACAGGGTGTAAATATTAATGACATGTGCGGGACGAAGCCGCTTGCCAATGTCTCAGTAGATGATGCTCAGATCCTGCTGGGTGCAAAAACTACATCAACAAATTAATAACTACTCTTTTTGTTAGTTTTTCGCAATTTTTGCCGACTGATTCTGGAAGAGTAAGGTTACCCTAGACTGTTCCTGATACATTAGCAATTTTAGGCTTTTCCGTCTCGATTTTTTCCATTTGTTGAATTTTGCTTATAAAATTTTTTAGAAAGGGCCTGAAGCAGGCATCCATAGTCGCGTACCCATAAACTGTTGCCTAAAAGTATCAACTTGAAATTTCAAGACGCTTTGGTAAGCTCATTTCTAACGCGGCATTTCTCTTCACCTTTGATGTTCAGCGCCTATTTCCAGGATCATCTGATCATCACCATTTCAATTTGTAATGACTCCAGTTCGCCGAAATCCGGTTAAATTAAACTTAGTACTGACAAGGCCGCGTGTGAGATGAGTTTTAAACCAAGATTAGTAAGGTATTGGATCATTGGCATAGTCAGCGAGAGATCCGTGTCGTTAACGTGGTGTGAATATTGAAATCGTTTATAATTAAGTAAAGTTGTATATTGTAATAATGTGTTTTGATGTGAAATGTATATTGAAAGTGTTGGACTGTAGCCGCCTCGACTAATATTTGCATGTACCTACTGTCCTTCTCATGTAAGTGAGTTTAGTTCTTATGAGAAATAAATATAATATATCTTTACATAGTCATAGCGATTTATGGGATATAAAATGACGTAAAATTTTAACCCCTTAGAAATTGAATTTTGAAATGTATTTAGCTCTAGTAGATATGCCTACATCATAAAATAACTCTTTATGCAGATTTTTGTACGTCAAAAGTTTTGGTCTCGATGAATAGGTAAGTCAGGACATGAATTTTGAAATGTATAAGTAGATACCACCTCATGGTACGAGCAGTCGAATGTTTTTAAAGTTGAAGCGGGATTTGACCCTTTGGATTTTAAAATGTTACTTAGTTGGCTAAATATGGCTACTTGCTATTTAAAAATCAATTAAAAGTGTACAACGGTACTATGAAAATATGCAACTTGTGTTCGATAAACGGATTAAAGTCTATAATTATCATAAAAGCAATCTTCCATTTGAATGTCAACGGTTAGTCACAAGTGTCAACTTTCTGCTTGAAGGTGACCACTCAAAAATAGAACTAAATAGATAATTAAAATCCTTAAATATCGAGCCTTATTGATTTAAATAGAGTCATAAATTAAGATACCAAAATGGTTAGTGAAATAATGTTATCTTTATGTCTCTTAAGACAATGTGTATTGTTTTGAAGTGACTAAGAGAGCGGATAAGGATTGTACTAAAGTTCAAAGTAGATGACCGCATAGCCATCTGCAAGTATTTGACAGATACATTTTCAAGTTAATTGAATTTTTGGAGCATGATTGTTTTCAACGTACGCATTACTCCTTTGATGACCTAGTTCGTAATCCTAGTCGTAATTTAGCAGTCACAAAATGTGTGTTGAAAAACAGCGTTAACAATCCGACCATATTCCATTCATGCATTTATTATATATATAATATATACCTATATTAACCTAATTTATGTTTCAGTATTTATTATTTTTATTCTCTCGTGTATTGTACCTATTATTTTTGTGTTTTCCTTGAACTCTGCTTAATTTAAGTTTACGTTACTATCATCATTTTTAAGACGACCGGATGGCGGAGTGGGTAACCTGCCTGTGACGCCGAGCTCGTGGGTTTGATTCCCACTTAAGACAAATCTTTGTGTGCATGAACATGGGGGTTTGTCGTAGTCTGGGTGTTTCTATTTATAATAAGTATGTATTTACAAAAGAAAAGTATATATATGTATTAGTATCAGTTATTCTAGTACCCATATTGTGTGTGAGTTGTGAAATATTTATTTATTTATATTTGAAATATTTGTGAAATATTTATGTAACTGTACCTGTTTTTTGTTTGTGCCGTCAACCGTGGTGGTTGCTGAAAATCAGCGCTGTTGAAGTTTTGCAGAAGTGCAAGACTCTACAGCATTAAAGCTGAACAACCGCCACTGTTTTCTTACATAATTATTAAGTTTTAATAAACTTAGAAAATAAAAATAATTTTCTTTTTTTCTTTTCTTTTTCTTTTTATTCCGTATTTCAAATCCAACATTTACACCAAGGCACATAACGCAACAAGTAATGAAACAGCATTGTTTCAGTTCATCATTAGTACCAACCGCAGCCGCGACGGGGCGCCACACACGACTTTTGTCTTGTAATTAAAATAATTAAAGAGTACAACCTCGCCTTATAATACGCCTACAAATAATTGGTTCTGATATTGATACTTCGTTTCTTTGATGATACGTTTTAATTAGGTGTTCGCGCTGGGCCACTCATTTGTTTTATCATAGATGCCGTATCTCGGAATGTTTATTGTTTATCGCTTTGTTTTGATAAAAAGAAATGGCTTCGATACTGTCAGTACTTTCGCTGGCATGGGTTGCCCAAGGGCAGAAATCAGTTACTTGTATTAAGTCAAGTATGTATTGTGCGTATCATTCATGACATGATGCATTCTCAGCTAAGTCATTGGTGTAGTGTAGCCATTCCCGAAGTGTACTCCACGGAGCCCGGGTCCGCGAAGACTCTGTAGAAGCTCCCTGAGGACTAACAACCCTCTCTGCTCCCACTACCGCCCGAGCTTTTTGTGGACCGATTCCTACCAGCATTTAGGGCTCCATCAAATATTTTGTTTATAAAAAGGTGTTTGTCACCGAAAATGTTAAGAAACCGCTGGTCTCGTGGTCAATTTTAGATTTCAAACCTCTGCTATCCAGAGGTTCAGTTTCGGCAAAGTAATATATAAAGTAACTAGCGACCCGCCCCGGCTTCGCACGGGTACAATGCTGATACTAAATACACTACAGAAAAACTGTGAACGTTGTATATAAAAACACAGCGGCCCGCTCCGGATTCGCACGGGTATATAATATATAGCCTATGTCACTCACTGAAAAAATGATTAAAATCGATCCAGTAGTTTGATTTATTCATTACTTGGCCCGCACGCGTTAAATTTGGAGTAAAACAATTCCCCCTTTCTATGCATGTATTATACACTAGCTTCCGCCCGCGGCTCCGCCCGCGTGGTATGTCAATTAAAAGTAGCCTATATGTTAATCCAGACTATAAGCTACATGTGTGCAAAATTTCATCGAAACCCGGTAGTTTTGGCGTGAAAGAGTAACAAACATCCATACATCTATACATCCATACTTACAAACTTTCGCCTTTATAATATTAGTAAGGATAAAAACCTTCCTCTTGAATCACTCTATCTATTGGAAAAAACCGCATCAAAATCCGTTGCGTAGTTTTAAAGATTTAAGCGCACATAGGGACAGAAAAGGCGACTTTGTTTTATACTATGTAGTGATATATAAGTATAAAGTCACCGTTGTATCTTCTGTATTTAACAAATTGGGTCCTAGTAAGTAAAGCTGTTAATTTTGCCACTTAATGATTTTAAATTCTCGCGATTTGTACACATAAATATATTAACTATTGACACGCTCTTTATCATCTAAATATTTTAATAAAATATTCGCTAATCATAGCAACTGTTAATCGGCTCTATAGAAGAAAAACAACATGCTATAGGACCTGACATAATATTGATATAGAAAAATACTGTCAATAGGAACAGTTTTATATTACATATTATTATTTATTATAAATAAATGCAATAAAAATCGAGGACACGCGCATACGACTCTGTTCATCAGATCGTAAAACTTCGGGTCCAGTCGGTTCCGCTCGTAAAATGGTTGTAACAACAAATTGGATGGCTATAATTTCTTCCTCCCATCTTGTTAACACGACTATTTTGGATGATTAAATATGTTACGTGTAGCACCAATTTCTTTAAAATTTAATGAATGCCGGAAATAAATAACTAAATATTCCACAACTTACACACAACGCCATCTAGTCCCAAACTAAGCAGAGCTATTATATACATTTATTTCAGATAATAATATTACTTTAGTAACATGTTCAATAACTATTTATAATAATTAAACCTATAATAAAAATAACTAAAACTAAAACTATATACACTAATCAAGCAAACCGCTACCAGTGGGCATCGTTCCCGAAATGCTGGCAGCATTGCCACGCTGTATGGCAATGCTTATTCGTTGACCGAAAAAAATGCCAGCACTTCGGGAACGGGTTGACTCAACTAAACGTTTAGCGACGTCTTTATAAAGAGCGTGAGCCCCTGGACCCCACGGCCCGAGCGTCTCTACCCCAAAAGGCACAAACATATAGCCACTATCTAAAAGACTATATTTGCGCCTCTTGAGGTTTTCGGCTGATTCTGCCGCCGCACCAGCCCTATCCCGAGTCCCTGGAAGATGCGACGGTGCCAAAGTGTCGACGCAAGTTGCGTCCCACACCAAGGGCCGCCCCAACCTCCAGGGAACAAGAGTCATTCCGTCGGGTCTCTTACCATCGTCACGGCTCAGGCCATTCGGTTCAAGAACAGCCGCGCAATTGACGGTAGTCAGAGCCCGACGGACGATATCATTAAGGCTGAAGTGGCGAGAGAATCTGCCCGCACTCTTCACGCAGCTTAGACCGTGGTGACCAAGTGGGCTCACAGCGGCACCACACTGGCAGCGATGGGGAGCACAGCACGGTGCGCCAAGGCGAAGGGACACTGCAATCCTAAAAGAGGAATTGTCCATCAAGGTGCCAGTGTTAGGCGATGGGAGGGCATGTAGCCACAAACCTGATTCCCACTGTGCAGAGGCTATAAGGCGGGCACGATCTGCGGAGCTTGAGCACGTATCAAGGAGTTTCTTCCGTACTAGCTCGCAGAGCGGCCCGTCCCACAGACGCTGCGAAGAGGGGTTGCTGGGGAAATCAGAGTTTGGGCAGGCAGAGCGCCATGCATCCCTAGCCTCGCCCACGCCACTCAAATCAAAATCATTTACTAAAGATGCGGCAAGAATTTTGTTCGACAAGTTTTGAGTAGCATGAACGGAGGACAGAAATGCAGGGAGTGCCACATTAGAAATTGATCTAATGCCTATGCCACCCCATCGCACAGGTAGTGAAGCCTGTAGCCATGCACGTTCATCAAGATTTATATTTAAAATTAAAGCCAAAGTAGTTTTAACGAAGTTGTCTAAGTTTTGGAGCAGCTGAGTATGCTTCCAAAGCTGACAACATCTCAAAACATACGTAAATTTAGGAACAAAAAGACAAAATTTTATTATTGTAAAAGCCATGTGGGTATTGATTTTTGATAGCCGATTAGTGGTTTGCAGAAAATTTTGAATTTTATTATCTATAAAAGACGGAAACGCCTCCTCTAATATAGGGGAGCCTAACAGACATAAAGAGGATTTATCAATCAATTTAATACCGGGTGCCAAATCATTAAATTTTTGAATTACCAAATGTTTAGTGGGACAGTCGTCAAATATAAATAATTCACATTTTGAGAAATTCAACTCGAGACCTATCAGCCTGAATTCTTCAATAATTAGGCTAAGATCGTCAAGAGCTGTGTTTACGTTTCCGCCAAAGGTCCCGTCATCCAAATACCAAAGATTTAGCTTTGACTGAAGGCGTTGAATGACGGGATGAATGGCGAGACTGAAAATAGCTGGGCCTAGGGGGTCGCCTTGCTGGCAACCAACTGCAGAAATAATTTCATTATCAAAATAAGTTAATTTAGATGTCGAACCGTAGCACTGCCAAAGAAAGTTATAGAGGTTGGGAATTTTGTCCTTAACTTGCCTTAAAAGGGCTCCTCTATCTACGGAATTGAAGGCGTTCTTCACATCCACAGCACAGCACAGCAGAGCTTGTACTATGGGTACTAGAATAACTAATACTAATACATATATACTTTTCTTTTGTAAATACATACTTATTATACATAGAAACACCCAGACTAAGACAAACCCCTATGTTCATGCACACAAAGATTTGTTTTAAGTGGGAATCGAACCCACGACCTCGGCGTCGCAGGCAGGTACACGGTTTACGTATTTCATTTAAAATATGTATTTAGAATTACGATTCTTATTTTATAACGTGACTTCAGCTACCGTATTTTAACTCAAATCAACTTTTAGGTTACTTTTCCAGACATCTGATGGAGTCTTTTCAACTCAAAAGTCTTATTTACTCCACCGCACACCACAGTTCACACTTTACTATACAATAAGAGAGATCGGGGTCAACCGTTTAATCTACATTAAAACAAATTGGCTCCGATCTCACCAATCCAAACATCCATTTTCATGCACCAGTACGCAACAATCAATTCAACACATAACTCCAATAGTTGGCACAATTCACACAGAACTATTACAGGCATTTAAGTGTAAACAAAACGATTACAACCGTGTAGCATTGTAGCCACTAAAGAGCATGATTTGTACGTCAATCAAAATCATTGCAGGCTAACATTGGTGGCCTCGAACTCGCCCTATAAGCTGACATCAGACCTATATTGCTTTAATTTGGCATGTTCGATAGAAAAGGGCGATGGGTTTTTGACCCTATAGCTTTGTAAATTTGACAAGCATAATGTCATGACCCGATTGATTCGATCATCGGACGTCAACTGAATTGAGGAAGACAGGAAAAGTAATTATAATAACATTAGATAATAGACTAAGAAACAGTTGAAAAAGATATGAGATGGCAGGATTTGAACCTGCGACCTTACTGCACACCGGGCAGCCGCTTTAGCCATCCAGCTACGGTCGTCTCTTACCAGAACCCTAAATTTCTCAACTGTATGATACGTCATTTCGTGACGTCACGTTCATCCATCTGTTTCTTAGTATAATTTGAGAAATTAAATAATAATATATGACCGAATAGTACTGCCTCGTTGGTCTAGTGGTAAGCGTACGCGTCTCTCACCGCGAAGTCTCGGGTTCAATTCTCTGCACAAAGTGTTATTTGTGATCTTTCTGTCAGGAAATTCTCAATAGCAGTATAGAGTTGGAATTGTGCTCGGTGGATTGGACCTAAACATAACAGGTGAAATGTGGGTCCGCTGCCACACCCTTCTGGGTAATATAGACCTAAAAAATCTTTTTTTTATTCATTGTTTTTAACTTGTCCTTTGTCTGACATCAACACGTCATCATTGCGGCATGTTTAAGAGATAAGTTCAAAGGGCCTTCTTTACAGCTTCATAAATTTGACGTGATGTGATTGATTTAATCCATGTTGTGTTTTATTAAGGGTGACAAGATCATAATATATTTGAAATAATTAGATTATGCATATCAATGTGCTCGATGTGAATTCTAATAATATTAGCCTAGCCGATAACAAAATACTTGTTCCTTGATTTGACATGCATGAGCTTTTAGATGCCAAAAAATCTTCTCTCTCTCGTATTATTGTCCAATATAATATTCGATCTGTCAAAATTCAACGACTATGATTGGTTCTATGACTTGAATTGATAAATAAATTAGGTGGAGATGTTTATGAATTAGTGTTTTGATTTCAGGGTCAAAGTAATCTGAGATATCAGGAAATGGATCAGATTGCGTTCGTTATGATAAATTAGAGATATGTTTATCTACATCCAGCTAATTTTATACACACCTCTGTCAATAAATCGTTAAGATTCGTCTTTTCGAAGACATGTGTGTATTTATCATTTAAATTGTCGCTTGCTAACGGTGAAGGAAAACATCGTGAGGAAACCTGCATGCCTGAGAGTGCCTAAAAAGTGTGGAGTGTGAAGACTACCAATCCGCACTTGGACAGCGTGGTGGATTATGGCCTAACCCTTCTCAGCATGAGAAGAGGCCATAGCCCAGCAGTGAGACATGTATGAGGTACAGGGCTGCTATTATATTATTATTATAAGCTGCAGGAGCGGGACCAACAGACCAGGTTTGGTGGTGAGATTAGGCGCTACAGTAGCGGTGACATGACATAAGAAATAGAAATATAAACGTTTATTTGCCAAAAAGATGGTACAATTCAATATGAGGACACAACACGTTTCACCGGATAATCGGTATGCAAAATACATAATGTTATATTTATGTACTAACATTATTTTACAGTTATAACATTAACTTAATTGAAAATAAGATAGTAAAAACATGTAAGTAGTCTTTTGATTAAGACATTACATTCTTTTGTGGATTGTGGATCTTAATGGGTTTAGTTGCCGCTTACTCGTCCGTTTGCAACACGTATATTAAGTTATAAATATTATGGAAAATAAATACGAAAATGGTAGATGCTAAGTGTACTGTTCAATAAAACTGAACATATATGATGGTCAACGAACTCAAAATAAAATATGGTCTTGGATAAATGTTGCGATTGAATCTAATAATGATGTATGCTTTGATTTGAAGGTCAAAGTAATTGTAAATGACAGCAAAGATATAGTAGATCATGACATGTCTGGTGCTCTAATCAATGCAAATATACGAATCTAGTGTCTGTTAAAATTTTGATTTTATTGAGTTTATTACTCTAGTTTTATCCGACTCATCTGAAAGTGAGAATGCAAAGTGCGAAAACTTCAACATAAGTATAGCATAATTTATTACTAGACTATATTGCTATAATATATATAACCTATATTTTTCTGTATACATATAGCTCGATATAGCTCATCTCAACTGTATTTCCTGCTGAGAAAATAATACCTCAGGTACCTACTTATGGTCTTTTTGTTATATATTTTTATGTTTCGTCTAAAGTACTTACTATCTTTCACGTGCACAAGCACAATATTATTAACCTTGACACATTTGTTAATAATGTAGCGGAACAGTCCAGCCTGAGGGAGGTAAAAATGTGAAAGTGTGTATAATGAGGCTGGATGAAATGGATGGATGTGATGGGCGAATGAAATTCTCGTGTCCAATCGATGCTTGGAACCGTCACATCTCACATCTCAATGCGTGAGTGAGAGACATTAGGAGAGGTATTGAAAACGAGCGTGATTGGTGATGTTGCTAATCGACATTTGAAGGAATCGTTTAAACTTCGATTGAAATTATTTAAATGAAATATTAAATGTACTTGCAGTCTCTGCCTTTTTATATGAATGCCTTGTTTAGAAAATATGGTTTTTGGTATCGTAAACCTTAACACGAACTCTACAAAGTACGATAAAAGAGTTGCCTTATCAAGAATTGCGTTTACGATCAAATAAGAAGAATCGAGTGTAATAATTTACGGATACTAACGTGAACAAATCATAACGAACTGGCTAATCACATTTTTGTTAGTTATAAGGGTTACTCTTACAATAAAATATCTTACTGTTCTGATACTCAATAGCAATTGAAATAAATGTGCTTTATAGCAATTAACAATGCTCGAACATTAAATGACTTTCCGAAAGTTTAACGGTGCGCCATAAACCCTGGGAAAGTGATGGGAAAAGCAATCGGTGCGATGGTTAGCATAGTGACCCAGTCACGAATCATGCAAAATATCTTCTTCCATGGACGATAAATGACAAATTGCAGAAAACTGAGATAACATACTGTCATTTAAGGTCGTGCTAGCGTTGCTTGGCGTCCGGATAAAGCCGGATATAACTATTTAGGCTTTCTGTATGCGTGTCCGGCCAAAAAAAACGTTTTCCGACCGTGTAAAGATTATTGGTCAAGATTGCTTTTCAAAATTCCTAGTATTTGCGATCCCAGGTCAAAACGTAAACGTAAAAAGACTTGTTGACCTTGATCGGTCAGCAATGGACAAAATAACGCAACAGATTATAATATATGTTAACAGACGTTGAATTCAATTATAAACATTTGACATGTAAGGAAGACACAAAATCCTCAATATTGAAGGAGGTCCAGTTTATTCCACTACCCAAAGGGGTAAATTTGAGGTTGAAAGGGTATGAGGGAAGTTCCTCAATTTTCAAGGAAATACCATGAAAATATCAAATTATAGGCATAGGCAACAGCTAGTGTTATCATTCAAAATATTATTTTTAATAAAACGTATTAACTCCAGGGCTCAAATATTTTTTAACAGGTTCTCTGACAGAAAAGGATAAGTTTCTTTTCCATGTTTCTTTTTTTAAATTGGTCACGTCTTTGTTTCCAGACTAAAGACCATTTCTTGATTTGAATTCTTACACGAAAATGCTCTTTTTAGGCAACAAGAGGTCATACCTCTGCCTCTGGCTTTGATTTTAATTATTAAGGTGATTTTGAGATCCAGGTTATATGATGAATAACTCATTGAAAATAAATATAATCAGTTAAAAAAAAAGATGCTACGTAATTGCTTTAACTTAAATTATAATACGTTTCTCTGCACCTGGACACATCACCTTTACCGATTGTATATTCCAATTTTATTCATCAATACTGCACCAGCAATTTCAATTGCATTTCTCGGCTGTCGAGAAGAGTTATTTCCATTTACCATTAGTCATTGAGGTCGTTTGTCTCTGTACTTGATCCTCTATTCTATTACATTTGAACGTCGAGCTGTTCCCGGTGATCTGGGAAGACAACCGATTCTTGAAAGATTTATGAATATGTAGCAATTTATACGCTCCTGTACCAAGACCTTGTATTGCGATTTAAATGGGATTAAAATTACAACGTTTCTTAGATTTTTGTGTGGTCATCTGACATTTTTTTTTTCAATTAAACACCTTATTTGAAATATAATATCATGCACAGCCTCAGGACATTTTCATCGTGGAGTGTTATATAATAAAATCATTCTTTAAAAAAATATTCACGTGGAGCTTTAATAAAAACAGGATAAAAATAATATTGACTATCAGCGTTCTTTTCAATTCATGATTTTTCTCCTTTTTAAACCAAATAGGTACAACTCCTTAACCAATTTATCCTTAACCTTTTGATTTGCAAAGAGATTACCAAGACAAAGCACAAGTAAACTCAAAAACTCATCTCAACTAGTCTATTCATCTTATATCACAAAAGAAAGCCTTAAGATTAGCCGACCAAAAAGAAAAGTAATAAGTTGGACTTCCTGCTTTCAATAACTAAGTACTGGCCATTGAAGTAATATAATAAGGACATAAAATAAGTAAATTATGATATCCATCGTACAAGCACAAGGCTGGTCGTGAGTCGGCGATACCGTTGTTGGGTTCCTACTATGGGTCGTCGAAAGTAATTTTAGTTGGATGCCAATAAAAAAATATTCTATTTATTGAATTTTGTGTTTTTAAAACGGCAGTGAGAGTGAGTCAGAAAAATAATACCTATCCGGTCTCCTTTATACTGGCTTGGTTTTTTTATTAATGTATAGATATACATTTTTGAAACCCTTTCTACACAGATTTTGTTGACATTACCAGTAGGTAATAAGAACCTTATTTATTTAAATGAAGCTGTACCTAATGTCTTTAAATTATGCAGGTAGTTTTTATGCATATGCACTGAATTTAAAATTAATATATTTTATGTATACAATGCTTTTTATTCTGCCTCGTTGGTACAGTCTAGAAAGCGTACCCAGCCTCTTATCGTGCGGTCTCGGGTTGGGCAAAAGGGTATTTAGGATATTTACCGTTACGAACATTTTAATAGCAGCACGGAGTGGAAATTATTTCTGGTGGATGGCGATAGAGTGAGCCTACCTTCATCACATAAGACCTGTGACAACTGTTGACCAAACACTTGAAATGAGAGTGTTTTTCACCTCTGACACACCTTTCTCAGTAATATAAGCGCGATATATGTTCTGTACTTTGTCGGTACGAGATGCCTTGGAAACAGTACTTCAGAGCGTTATATAGCCTGCCAGGTAACGAAACCATATCGCGATCTAAATCGATCCTAACGCCATCTATCGCGCTATCAGGTAAGATTTTGGCAAAATATAGATTATGTTTTGTGCGATAGCGTGGGGATCGAATCAGTCTTGTTACAATTACTTTTACATTGAACAAGCTTTTATTTAAAATATTATTTCAGAAATTTCATCATAATTAAATAGAATCGAGTAAGTACCCAACTCATAGTAATCCCTCCGCGGTACTTAACTGTAGGCGCGTGGAGCGGCGGCGGCGCGCGGCGTGGCGGCGCGGGCGCAAGGCTCTCCGCGGTGGGCAGCCCTCGCTCCTTTATCGATCACAGCCCTATCATTAGATATCATTGTGATCTATGATCAATGCGACCACGACAACGTAGGGTTGGTACTTTTGTGGCGTTTAATTTTATAAACTTTTAATTGATTTATGATTATTCTTTATAATAGGTGTTTTTTATAGTATAAATATGGAACGGTATGGAGCGCTACTAGTACTACGCGCTCGTACTATTACATTTATTTAGAGCTCATACAGAATTATATTTTATGCCCGGTTACACATTTATTTAGAGTTTCAATATACAGCTCATTCAAAATAACTGTTAGTGTTTATGATCGGCTTTCAATGTTTCGCGCTACTTAAACAACTCTCAAGTCCTTACTATACCTAATAATAAGAAGGATTCAAGTAAAAAAAATAAGGATATCCTTTAATGAAATAACATAATTCAAATCAACTATGATGACAATAAAAAAACTAATGTATCAATATCTACTGCAGCAAAACCCTATACTGCACCGACAAATCTATATCGAATTACAATAGAACTATATCCTTACGACAAGCTTCTTATCTAAAAGCAGTCCATAATGAAACAATTAAGTCAAAGAGCCGAAGTACAACAACGCACATTAATCTTCCTCAGACCATTTGTTTGTTTTATACTGTTCAACACGAATACGGTTTTTAAAACGCTTGAGAAATTGGAATAATGATGTATTTAGACAAATCTTTTTGTGCATGGACATGGAGGTTTGTCTTGGTCTGGGTGTTTCTAAGTATTTATTTACAAAAGAAAAGTATATATGTATTAGTATCAGTTTATACAAGTACCCATAGTACAAGCCCTGCTTAGTTTAGGACTAGATGGCTTTGTGTGTATGTAGTGTGATATTTATTTATTTATATTTTTTGGCCACGGTATTTGCTGTGGATAGCGATGCGGCGAAATTTTATGACGCATATTTTATTTTATTTATTAATTGTGTGTGTTGAATATTGTTATTTTTAGTCATTAGCTAGGTATTTATGTTTTATTATTTATGTGTAAATTCTTTGTAATTTTTTTATTTATTATTTATTCGTGTGCGTTACCCCAGCAAAATAATGTCGAAAATAGTAATTTTAATCTTACAGATTTTTAGTTGTCTATCTTCTGTAATTGTTGCGCACATTTTTAAATTTGTTGCACTTATAGTTTTTTAGTTATTTAAAAAAAACGATTCCTGCTGGGGTAACGTTACTGCAGCCAGACATTTTCCTTTTTAATGGGAATATTGAAATAAATATTAGCTATATAATTAGTTGTCTAAACGAGGTAAATGTTGCAAATAATTTTGTAATTGTTCTTTCTTCGGCTGCGAAGTTATTCGAGATCCTGCTGGAGTAACGTTTGTGGTTTTGCTGGATCTCTGAAACGGTCAAGCGGATTCTTATCATCTTTTGTACATGATCTTTTAAGAATTAGTTTAAATTTGTTGGGCAATAAAAAAATGAAATTAATGAACCGTTCAAAAGTTATTTCATTAAATATAAAAACACTTAAATAGGTCCTAACACCTTAAATAAGAACTTTAAAGACTTACTTTAAACGTTATTTAGTAGCTTATAACTGCCTTTAAATGTATGTGAAGTTTCATTAGTATCCTGTGTGTAATTAACAAGTTATGACCAATTCAGTTTACGGTCTCAATGCGCGTGGAGTTATTTGGCCACAGATAACACTGTATGTGGATATATCAACTGAATGATAAGTCAATAATTAGTTGCTTAGTTCAGTTATATACCTGCAAAATTGGAGCGCAGTACATGCAATAATTTACTAGATAATAAATAAAAAGTCATTAGGAAGTGCAAGACCGTGGTAACCCGACCATGTTTGGTGGGTACAAAAATGCGACCGCGTAGTACATTATGGTATATTCTTTAGTATGTAGGATAGTGTAACAAGTTTAGTACAGCTGTGTACACAAGTGTTTTCAAAAACTATAAATATGTTTCTTAAAGAATATTTATTTACAGGTTCAGTACACAAATTCTGCAGAACTTTTTTACATTCATTTAACTTAAAAACAATAACAGATAAATATTATAGGTAGCAATTCTGTTTTTATGGCATTTTCCATTTTGTTATATGATATGTATTCACATGTGCAATTGTGCATAATTTTAATACATACTTATCTAATAAGTAGCCGAAAGCCGAAATAATAATTATAATGTTTTCATAGTTCAGATATTATTATATTGTTATCTACTATTTAATCGGTATTTAACAGTGTACGCGTCTGCACCGAACTTGTAAGGTGTATGATACTAAACATTTTAGAAGATACCATAATGTACTACGTGTTCGCTTTTTTGTAACCAACTAAACATGGCCGGGTTACCACGGTCATGTACTTCCTTATGACTTTTTATTTATCTCGTAAATTATTGTATGAACTGCGCTCCAATTTTGCAGGTATATAACTGAACTAAGCAACTAATTATTGACTTATCATTCAGTTGATATATCCACATACAGGGTTATCTGTGGCCAAATAACTCCACGCGCATTGAGACCGTAAACTGAATTGGTCATAACTTGTTAATTACACACAGGATACTAATGAAACTTCACATACATTTGAAGGCAGTTATAAGCTACTAAATAACGTTTAAAGTAAGTCTTTAAAGTTCTTATTTAAGGTGTTAGGACCTATTTAAGTGTTTTTATATTTAATGAAATAACTTTTGAACGGTTCATTAATTTCATTTTTTTATTGCCCAACAAATTTAAACTAATTCTTAAAAGATCATGTACAAAAGATGATAAGAATCCGCTTGACCGTTTCAGAGATCCAGCAAAACCACAAACGTTACTCCAGCAGGATCTCGAATAACTTCGCAGCCGAAGAAAGAACAATTACAAAATTATTTGCAACATTTACCTCGTTTAGACAACTAATTATATAGCTAATATTTATTTCAATATTCCCATTAAAAAGGAAAATGTCTGGCTGCAGTAACGTTACCCCAGCAGGAATCGTTTTTTTTAAATAACTAAAAAACTATAAGTGCAACAAATTTAAAAATGTGCGCAACAATTACAGAAGATGGACAACTAAAAATCTGTAAGATTAAAATTACTATTTTCGACATTATTTTGCTGGGGTAACGCACACTATTTATTCATTTGTTTGAATTTTTAACCGACTTCAAAAAGAAGAAGAAGGTTCTCAATTCGTTTGTATTTTTTATCAAGATACAGATTATAATCGGTTCTGTCTGATTGAAGTTTTTCATATAAGGTGAAAACGACAAAACGACATTTATTGACACCATTAATTCCAAATTTTAAGATCTTAATGTGTTTGTGTGTAAAAACGTGTATTTGTTCGTAATAAAATAAAATGAACGTATTATGAAATTAACACTTGGTGAATGTGTGTATTTGGCCTTGTCATTGGGACCATTGGATAGTGTTATTGCTTCTGGCGTTCTATCTTATGTAAAAAATCCTAATTTATCTTTATCTTTAACACTGAACAGCTCTAGAATATAAATATTCAATAAATGTCGCATCTATCCTGTAATTTTATTTGAATGTAGTCAACCACTTATTTTTATAGCTAAAAACGTAGATTTTTATTTATATTTATATTATTATTTATTACAGTTTATTTGCTGTCGTTATCAAAACTCTAGGATTGGACTGATTTACTAACTTTACCCGCAAAAGTTTGTGCTTATTGTGTTATAATTATAATACTTATGATTTATGCCACGAGAAAATGAAATTTAATGCATTATATTTGAACATAATGCGAGTAAAAGCCGCCTTTTGTACATTGCGAATTAGAACAGAATACGTATAATTTGCGACATTATTTCAAAGCTTGAAATATAAATGTGTACAATTTCTGCTGCAAATCTAGCAATTTCTTTCTTTAAGTGGTCGAAACAGCTAGCTCTAGAGACAATGAATTGAAAGTTTAGAAACACTTGTTGTTGAGGTTTGTTTTATTATTTGAAAATGTATATCATAAAAATGCATTTTCTATACATTTTTATGACATGTATTGAGGTGTTTTTATTAATAAAAAGCTCTTAATAAAGGATGATTTTTTTTCTTTGTCACTTAATTATCCATTATAAAATATTAGGTTAGAAAATCTTCGTGCACATATTTGCTAAAAGGTTAAATGTCTATAACACATGGTTTTGGGTGATTATAAGTAAAATAAAACATCTAGGCGGTAGTAAAGTAAGCCGCAAATAGGTCATGTGCTTGCTTTGATTGGCCAAGCTTGAACGCGGTACCCATCGATTGGTTGATAAAGTGCAGCACAGGCATATGCAGTTAACTTCACAACCGTCTAGATGTGATTTTACCTTTACGCGGGGAACAGCTAGTATAACGTGAATTACCTGGTAGGATCCCTCGGCAGACAGTGTCGCTGCTGCACCGCAACGCCTCCGCCGCAGGTCTTGGAGCACGCAGACCACGATCCCCACGAGCTCCACGCGTACACCGTCGCGTTCGTTCGTTCTGTCGGTCTTGACACCTGAGGAATGCAAGCAGACAGACATAAAATCACCCCTGTATTGCCCTGCAGGGTGAGCAGATGTGATTTTTAGGTACCCAGTGATAGGCGTAAGTCTATTATACCGGCCACAATACCCAACTTGTCCCAAATACAACTTTTGCAGAGCCGGGAACCAAACCCGAGACTTTGTGGTAAACGATTGAATAGACTACCAAGACCAGCGAGGCAGTCGTGGCTCAACTAAAATATCATAAACATGACAACATAAAGGTTTGCATCGGGAGAGCTGATTGTAGATGACATTAAACACAACACAGAATACCAAAACATCGCGCATAACTTATTTAAACTATTCAGGACAAGCCACTCTCTACTGACGTCACTATTAGATTCAAATTTTGCATCGAACAAGCAGTCAAGGAAACATTGATTCAACTGGCAGCCATTTCTATTAAATTAATGGTAGATTGATTGATAGGTCATTGACGTTGCACAAAATATTACAATTGGCCATATCATTGTTAAAATTGTATCTAAATTAGTATATGAACCGGGCCGTAGCATGAGCTCCTGCTATCACTTAGTAGCAATCCTAATTTAATTTGACATTTCACCATACAAAGACATTGAGATAATTCTTCAATCCATTATTGAATCACTATTGAGTCCAAATAATTGTTGAAATTGTGTCTTTATTGGTTGATTATAGACTAGGGGCCGAATCATGAGCTCTTATTATCACTCAGTTGCTATCCTAATTTGAATTTGACATTTCATTATATACATACAAAAATATTGCAATTGAGTGTCTTTAAGAGAGGCATACAGAGGAGCTCTTGGCTAAGTCGAAGCCACTCGGACCAATCGATCTTGCAGGTTAGGCAATGCTTACCATGGTCAGCCATCACCATCTTTAATATAACGTGGTATCATCCGCGCCTTGGAGAGTTGCCATCTATGGCAGTCGTAACGGGTTGTCAGAGGCCAGAAAGTCTGATATAATATCGATCTGGGGCTCGCCGACCACCATCTTTCGGCGACGAGGGCACACCGCGGGGTTTTAGTTGGTATTCTGTGCCGTTTAACATCGTAGGCACGGAAGTCCCACATAGCCACTCTGCCCGTCCCCCCCACGGGTGGGGTGGTATGCGTAAAAGCATTTCCCCGCGAAAAAAAAAAAAAAAAAAGCCAAAAAGTCTGACAACTATTCTAACAAAATATATCGTGCTACATTGTACTGCTGGGTTGTAGAGGTTTCATGGTAGTCGCTCCACGTAAAATACTGAAATTCAGCTAAATCCGTTAGACTAGAAGCTGACCCCAGTCTAATTGGGTAAACGCTCGGAAGATGATGCTGAATTTATCTTACCATTAAATAAAATGTATTTTTTTACATTAGACAGAACACCAGAAGCAATGACACTATCCAATGGTCCTAATGACAAAGCAAAATACACACATTCACTCACACAAGCATACCCAGTCTCAGAACAAATCTTTGCGAAACACACAAAGATTTGTCTCATGTGGGGATCGAACCCACAACACCAGTGCAGTGGAGAGCGGCGAGGCGATCGCTTAAACCACTACACCACACTTGCAGACAAATGATGAAGAGAGTCATAATATAGAGTCAAAAGCAGCTAAGTGCCGTCATATCGACAGGCAATTACCTACTTTCGACTTTATGACGTCATAGTGCGGCCTCAGAATCAGTTTCAGTTCGCAATTGAGATTTAATAAGAGTTTATGATACGTCCAAACATACAATGTTTAAACAGATATAATATATATTGCCTTTTGTACATGAACAGAGTCACGTATCAACACTTAGCCTGTCTTCACTTTGTCTAGGCGCGCACGTAGCGTCAGACAATAAATTTAGCAACTCAACAAGACCCATTTACCTAATTCGAAATGTATGTTAAGAGAACTTATTATGATTTAAATCGACGAATAAACTTGGGATAAATTGATGTGTGCGTTATTTATACTCAAAGGAGAAGTAGGAATCTGTACAAGTAAAGAATTAGAATTTACAATCAATAATAAATTTCTTCAAACGAAAATAACCTTCGAGTATAGACAAAACCTGTCATAAAACCTAAGGCAGGCAATAAATTAAGTATTAACCATTCCAACGCGATTGAAAATTGGGAAATTTTCATACGGTGAACTGTTTATGACCCAGTTGTGGGCTTTAATTTAGTATGAAAACATCAATTTAAAATAAACAGTATAGACACCAAGCCAAACTAGTATGTGGTATTAAAAGCATTTAAGTGGCAATAAGACCATGGTACGGATAATACAAACCAAACTACCAAATTCATGACTAATCCCACAGGAATACCACACGATAAATGATGTTGGAAGATCAAGTGCGACCGTTTAACCAATTTCAGAGAAAGCGCCCTCTATCGGTGCTCGCGGAGATCAAAGGAGATAATTGATGACGTCATCACTCACCGGGCGTCCAACCTCCGTGCTTGTTGTCTGTGCGTGTATTAGTGGATCTCGCGAACATACTGCGAACGTTCTGCAACAATAATATAAGGTGACGTTATTTGTTATGTTCAACATGTCATGTACCCTGTAAACAATGTTTTTAAGGGTTAGCTAGGATGTCTAAACTTCACTTCAGAACACTAGCACTAGTTTTTCGACGCAGTTTAGCTCGCCTGGTATGTCCATAAAACGAAGCCTAACCGTTTCCCGCCTTACAATATATTTTCTTTAAGTTCGATACATGATTTAGAGGATAGTAATAGATAGGTAGTCAGCCAGACAAAAAGAGTTATCGCATTTCTATTTTTAAAGTAAGGTTTGTTCAAAAAGCAGCCGTGGCGCAATGGATAAGGCATCGGTCTTACGATCGAGATGACGTGGTTTCGAATCTTGACCATTACACCACGGACGTGAACTTCCTCCTAACACAAATCTGAGTTTGAAATGGTAAGCTCTTACAAGAGCTATCCCAAACATAATAAGACAAACACGTCGCATTACTCATATGATTTATCTCATTTGTTCATCGAAAGATACTTATAGAATGAACACAAAAAGCTTCGTCAGGAAATTTATGGTGTGACGAAAAAGTCACTTTGGGGAAATATTTCACTGTTTGTGATCGTCGACTCATCCTAAACAAAGACTTTCACTCTGTAAATCAGAGGCGGGTGGAGATTCTGAATTGTATCGCTCTGCTACTTTTGTTTGAAGTTTCCACAGGCATTGAGCGCTTGTTTACATGTTTAAATACATATTTAGCATGGAATATGATTTATAACCACACCATATAAAGTGATTTAAACTAAATCTTAAAATCGAATTGTTTTATTTATAAAATAACGGTACAATTTAAACTTCAATTTAAATTGTTGCAAATCCAGTTTGAATTTTATCTGGGCAAAGATAACATATCACTAAACATTCAGTGTTGTGTTTTTTTTGTGTGTGTGTGTTTGCTTTTAGTTCACTGATGGTAAGTGGTGACTATAGAGAGGTCACCAGTGTCACCGTTACACCGAAGGACAAAATTATTATGCATCTAATGCCAGTAATGTGACGGACCAGCAAACAATCCAGAGTGCTGCCCGGTATGCAGAGGCCCTAGGTTCAAATCCTGCCGGTCCCATAATTTTTCAACTGTTTCTTAGTATAATTTGCTAAGCATAGCTAAATGCTATAAAATAATCAATAAGAAACAATCCAAAGGTCCAAGAAACATTTTTGGCGACAGGTTAAAGATATTTGACGACCGGATGGCGGAGTGGGTAGTGTACCTGCCTGCGACGCCGAGGTCGCGGGTTCGATTCCCGCTTAAGACAAATCTTTGTGTGCATGAACATGGGGGTTTGTCTTAGTCTGGGTGTTTCTATGTATAATAAGTATTTATTTACAAAAGAAAAATATATGTATTAGTATCAGTTATTCTAGTACCCATAGTACAAGCTCTGCTTAGTTTGGGACTAGATGGCGTTGTGTGTATGTTGTGAAATATTTATTCATTTATTTATTTCTTCCCTCGAGCTTGTTCACAAAACGTATACCACCTATTCTACTATACTTAGGCACTTATGCGATATCCAGCCCCCTTAGCATGGTTTTCCAGTTTTTTTTAGATTTAGATTGGATTATGAATGACGTAGTTTTAAACATAGACACGTCAATGTCTTTTGTCTTTTGACGTTTCTATGTCGATAGCTACGTCATAGTCAAACAAAATATCAAGATGCGAAGAGGACTGAATATGTTGCCTATATTTTTCGTCAAGAATACTACAAGAAGCAAATGCTGAGTTATTTGGCACTAGCATCTGGGTAGCATTCTAGCGCATCATGATAGGTGGTCGCTATCATTGCATTCCATACGCCTGGAATTTATTATTGATTCGCGTCAGACATATTCCTTTAGGTTAAACCATTGACGTATAAAGTAAGGACACGGCTAACGCGCGATAAATGAACTGAACCTTTTTGGAGTCAATCAGACTACAAAAAGCGCGTAGTGAAATTGTCTGTGGTTGGCTGCCTCCGTGAGCGGTCAAACACGACAAAATGCCTAATTGTGCACTGAAAAGTTGTACGATCTACCAAATTAAACATAACAAAAAAGATTATGGTATTACATATCACCGGTAAGTCACAAATATCTTATTATATCCACCTCTTTACATTATTTTATCAATTTTATTTGCTAAAATTTTTCGTTCCGACGCCATCTTCCTTAATCGTGAATATCCGCTTGACATGACTTACTGCGCTTAGTTGAACTATGCCGCGGGCGTTCAAGAGAATATTTTTGGTAATTTAAAAAAGTATTTGTTATGAATTGTCACATGGTAGTTCAATGCAGATGGCGTTACTGATCCTGCTATTCATAATGTCAAATTTGAAGGGCAATTTGTTCGGACAAGCCATTTCTATAGTATATATTTCTATGGGTTAAACCTAATGATATATTTGTGTACCCTAGTGTCATCATCATCTGGGTGTTTCTATGTATAATAAGTATGTATTTACAAAAAAAAAGTCTTCTTCTTCGTCGTGTCGATGGCTGAGTCAAATTTTATTTTGACTAGCCATCGTGGTGAAAGGATTAGCCAATTCGCTTTGAAGAACTCGCGAATTGCCCAGTGTGACGGACGGGACGTAGGGAATCTTTGAGTACGTCACTCGGGGAGGCTCCTTTCATGCACCCCAGAAAAGTATATACGTATCAGTTATTCTAGTACCTAAAGTACGTTGTGTGTAAGTTGTGAGATATTAATTTATTTATCTTTCACATCAATTGATCTGTACGTACCTAAGTACGTACTATTATACAACTGCAGTTTAACTTCATAATTTACTTGCACTAGCTTTTGCCCATGACTTGACTGCCTGGCATGTTAGTAAAAGTTGTATAATGTCGGTTAAAAGACAGTACCTACAATCTGACATTTTTATAACATTCATTTTTTAAAGTTCAAAGTTATAAACATGTCAGATAGGAGATATTGACACAACATGTCACATGACTGACATTATGTCAGTTAAAAGAGACTTACTTTTTATCAGTGGAAGGTTAATAAGTTCAATCTATACAAACGCGTTAACATTTTTTTCTCTGCACAACTTCTCGAACTTTTCAGAAAAAATAACCTGAAAATAAGGTTTTAAAAATTTAACGATGACGCTTTTTTAGTGTACTCTATTCATTCAGTTGACTATTGATTATATAACCTACGATTCTCTTTAGTTAATTATATAGCAGAACTGCAGTTCTGGAATAAATCTAACAGCAAATAAATTTGTACACTTCAAAGACTCGAAACAATATGTTCTTGCCCTAAATCTTACGTGAATTGATGACTTTGCGTTACTCCAGCTTAATATTCTGTCTTTGAACTTCAACTTGACTACAACTAGAATATTGCTCATAAAGACCCCATATTGTTTTAATTTCAAAGAATCGAAATCCGACCTCAAGATTCAACAATCCTTTTCGAGGAATCCACGGCGCCATATTAAAACAGCTAAATTCTATGCACAATACGCAATCATAACAAATTAATATTAAAACAAAGGGCTCTTAATAACCAATGGAAGTGTCAAATGATGATTATAATTTCCATCACAATCCGCGCAAGTACTTTATGTCGCCGATAGAGGGCACACATGAATACTAAGTAAGCGATAACATCAAAAGGTAGAGCCGTATTAAAATAAGTCGTTCTGGTTGCGGAAAGGAATTAAAAGGCAATAACTTTGCTAAGAACTAGGCCTATGCTATGTACGTACAACCAATGAAAGTTATTGAATATGAACTAATTACCTATTTAATAAAAATTGTGTCGTTTGCAAGTGATTTATACTAAATGTTTAGATTTTAAAATCTTACACTTTCTTAGTTGTCAAAGAACTCTAAGTGCAGTCTGTCACGGAATTGGTTAATGAATATTGATTAACAAATTCTTTAATAAGCAATAACTGACTGCCGGTCTAGTGGTTAGCGTATGGGCCTCTCACTGCGAGGTCTCGGGTTCGATTCCCGTGTCGTGCAAAGTGTTATTTCTGAACTTTCCGTCAGGAAATTCACAATAGCAGCACGGAGTTATTCTGTTCGGTGGATGGTGATACGCGCACTCCCTATCCCATGGGACTTACACATAACAGGTGAAATGTGGGTGTTGTACACCTCTGCCACACCCTTCTGGGAAATATAGGCGTGATGTTATGTTATGTGTTAAACTTCCAATTACACATGTAAATTAAGAACAGCATAGCATGCGAAATGTTACTGTACTACTCAAGATCTAGCAGCTTATTGTATTTTTCTCGTTTTTACTGTTCTAAAACTCCATAGTTTATTATTAGCATTGTCCCCGTGTACAACTTCAGTCCTTTTGTATTAAATTTGTTCTTATCATGGTCTTATTTGAATACTTGAAAAGTCCCGTGACTTCCGCGTGGTTTGTATCTCCGTAGATCCGATAGAGATTAGATAGTACATTTTACAGTGAAATATACGTTATCCAGTGCATAAAGGGGGCCCTGTCTATTTCTATTTATGACCCAACGTCCTTTAGATACGACTATGAGTTTGCTAGAACATCAATTTGGAGTTGATATTAAAACGATGCATTTATAATTTGATCTGATGGTATGGTGAGACGCTTGAACGTTTAACTGTAGATAAATGATGTCGTTTTCAATATGGTGTACAGATTGTTATTATGAGATTTATAGATATTAGTTTAGTACGAGTACGAGAAGATTATTTTTTGATTATCATTATTATTTAAATTCTAATCTTATTATTAAACTAAATATGCACCTACCACTTTTTAACTCTGCATCACCCTAGGTAGACTGTTAGACAATGCCTTTGGCATTAAGTCCGCCTTGTACATTTTTGTTGTGATAAAGTTAAATAAATAAATAAATAAAAAAATATTATTCTATTTCATAGCTCTATTTTAGCTTTAGAAACTGAGTGTCTCGGCGTAGTATGTATAGATTTTTTTTTTATATTTTTTTATTCTACGCCCACAGCGAACGAACGTGTTGTCCACCTGATGGTTAGTGGAGTACAACCCATGAACATCAACAATCCACAAAAGCAGATTATAGATGCGTCGCTGCAGCTGAGGACTACGGTGTTATGCCTCATGTGCCGGTAATTTCATGGCCTGATCTCACCACCAAACCGGAACACAGTAATGGAAGCACTACTATTTGGCGGCAGGTTAAAGGTGAGACGGTGGTGCTGCCGCCCTCGAGCTCATTCACAAGAGCTCTACCACCAGTATGTGTTACCAAGTGATTTATAAAACATTCCTTGACAATGTTCATGTGTACAGTACTGCCTTGTTGGTATAGTAGTTAGCGTAGTATACGCCGCTTACCGCAAAGTCTCTGGTTTAATTCCCGTGTCGGACAAAAGAGTTATTTGTCATTTCCGCAAGGAAATTCTCGATAGCAGCACGAAGTTGAATTTGTGCCTGGCGATAGGATAGACATATAGCAGATAAAGTGTTGGTATTGTACATCACTGCCACAGCCTTCTGCGTAATATAGGCGTGATGGTATCGTATGTTATATTATGTTCATGACATGTGTGTATTTAAACTTTATTTTATGTAATAAAAATATATCCATATAATTACGTATTTTTGTCCATGATGAAGCATTGCGTTTAGGATTTAAGACTAACGAACCTTAAGTAAACACTGGTGTCTGCCGCCGTATGTCGTCACATCGCTGACATTTTTCAGCTCGCATTGCCATGTGTAAAAATAGGACACATTAGGTACTCTCGCACAAGTCATCAAGGAGTGTTCAACAGTCACGGATGGGTGGGTGGTTACGTCACCGCATCGACACGGCGTAATCTATCGATAAATCACTCGATTCTGGATCGGAATGAGATCACGGGCCGAATCGATACTAAATGAAAGACAAGCCTAATTGGAGTAAAGCACTCGGTCGTGCTTTATTTATTTGTTGTTTTCTTTTGTTCAAATCTGTATTGTTGGCTGTGATGCCTTTGTCTTAGCAGAGTCTTAGCTTCGAACAATTGGTTGATTGGATGTTGCAATTTCTGAGATAACGATTAACTTCATATATTATGGTGTTGTACTTTCACGTAGAAGGTCAACAAACTGGTCGATGGAATTTTAATTTGCGTGAAGTTTAGCTTATACATGTGTTACTTACTAACAACTAAATATTATTCAAACTGCTTTGTTTCACAATAAATCCTTCTGTATTTTTTTCATTTTCGTAATTTTGTTTTTGTTGTTTTTCTTTTAATCTTTGTTGTATTGTGTCAAGTCTACCTTCCACTATAAGGTTAGCGGACCGGCTAGTGCGTCAATTCGTGAACGGGTTTTCTTAGGTGTCGGTCGCGGTTCGGTTCTCTCGTGGAAATTTTGTTCAATGACTGTAATATTTAAAGAAAATTATAGCTTTGCTATGCCTTTTTGTATTTTTTACAATATTAAAGTAAAAAATTTAGAATCTAGCAGGATTCGTCTAGCTAAGATATTTATATATATAACTACAATGCTGGCACAAAATGGGTTGAGAATTTCGAATGTTATCAATGATGTTTGTAATGACATTTTGGTACATCTTGGATCGGCATTTATTCATGCCTTTACTAATTTATGTTCCATTTAAAAAATCAAATCTTGCAGCCTTTAAAGCGAGAAAGAAATTTCGTATCTCGCAGCATACAAATCCATTGCTAAATTTGTTTGTTTGTTACATCTTCCGGATGTCTTAGAATCTTAGATCGGAATTTATTCACATAATGCCTTTACTTTTTTTCCTATTTTAAGAGTAAGCCTAAATAAACATCCTTTATTTAAAGAGTTAGTTCAATCAATAAAAGCCATTTAAAAACGCTATCGTTAACTATAATTAGGACAGGTTCAAGTTCATATGATCTGGTTCAAAGGTAAACGGTCTTAACTACTGGTGAATACCTACCACTGTGCCACACACGATTCCTGATTATAGGGCTGTCTCACCGAGGCAATAATACTAGTTGTAGGAAAGCAAGTACTTATGATTAAGAACGGAGTATTTATTCTAAGTGATGGTTGAGTGGAAAGAGGTCGTGGCTAAGTAAGGGCTAGGAAGATTGATTCGTCTAGTGGTAAAGCTAAGCGTGCCTTGGTTACTTCGTTGATGGGTGTCCAATAAAAGATACTATTCCTACTACGCTAATGACGTGTAATTTCAAGCCGAAAAAAAAATTTTTTTAAATCGAATTTTTGCATTGTCATTGGTCTTTGACAGTTGTGCAAAATTTTAATGAAATCTTAACGTTTAAAGTGGGTCAAAATAGCGTCCAAAGGTCGGTTACAAACATACAAACAAACATACAAACAAACATACAAGTGAAGCTAATATAAAGCGTGTTAAAAGATAATAGCGTTAAAAAATCATTTTGAACTAACATTATATTTTACTTAACGATTAAGTGAACAATCTGGTCTTACTAAGAGCTAACTTAGAATTAAATAAAGTTGGAATAAACGTTTAGGGAGAAAATGAATTCATACAAAACTTCATTTCAGTTTGAAGATTACCTGGTACAGATACAACATCCGAAAAGCACCCTCTATTCGCCCAATTACGTAAATCAAAGAGCATTTAACACACCATATTTTATCCACCTGGTGCCAACCCTAAAGAACCACAAGTTTTATTTATAAGTGTGCGCAGCGATCGATGCAGTGGCATTAGTTAGTGGGTGATAAAATCTGTTCCGGCGCATGCACCAAAGGTTCCGGGTCCCTGGCAACTGGGATTAGACCAACTGTTGCTGGCGCCTGCTTTTTGTGATACTTGAGAATTCATGCCGGTAAATTGATTGATTAGTATCGTTAATGAAAAATGATACAGATGGGTTGGATATAGAGCAAATGAAGAGAAAAGAAAGAGTATAGTACTTGACTATGAAATCAATTGCATATGAAGTCAACTGTGTTGCTGCTATATAAAAACAAAATTATGTAGGTAGGTACATTCAGCAGGTAAATAAATTTAATGGCTATCAATTTTTTCTAGCATTAGTTAATAATAAATCAGACCTGGTTAATATAATTTACCCTAGATCAAAAATAAAATTATTTGCTTGCATTTACCTATAGACTTTATAATATTGGTATTCTCAGTTTTTAAAGATATATTGATTTTCAACAAGTGATTAATCTTGACATAATTTATTCAAATCTTGAACCAAATTAGGTCATAGGAATTTGTAACTTATGAAGTTGAATCACAAAGGCGCCATATTTGACAGGCCAAAAAGAAACGCAAATTTGTTTCTGTCAACAAAACATTACCAAATTAAAATTAAAATTCACACCAAACATTAATTAGATTAACTTATCAACATTAACGTGACTCGAATTTATGATCGGAATATGCAAATGGCAGCCCATTGAAGCCCGCACGGTAGCCCACTCATACGGAATTATTAATATGTTTACAAAGCAGATAACAGAGGCCCTTTGTGTAAACGACCATAAAAGTAATTGGTGTAATTCATCTCAATAGCTTATGTTGTAAAATTGGGGTTATAACTCCGGCGATCCGGCTCGAAGTACCATAAGTGCACATTACGCGGTCAAGTTTCTCGAGGGGTTGCACCTGGATATAATTTTTACGAGCAAGATTTATCGTTTGATTGACCGAGAATTGATAATTAAACTAATAACTGTGTTATTTTCATAATTAGTTTGTACAAAGATTATAACTTGATTTAGAATTTCATTATCGTGATCGAACATTGACGGATTGTGTTGCGTAAGATGAAATAACTGGATTGTATTGGATCCCGTCCGGTTTAAATCATTGATAAGTAATCAAGGATTAGGGATATCTTAGACAAGATAAGAGTAGATCTATAATTCTTTAGATAACTTTGGTACAGAAACTGTCACTATCGAAAACGTTTTTGAATATTTCTAGTAAAATGACAGCTTCGATAGAAAAAGATTAATGTGTAGTATTTTTAGATCCAAACATTGTTTTGCCCAGTACCTTTAAAACAAACAACAAAAGCTGTTTAGTCGTTATTTCTATCATACTCCACACGACACAAATAATACAATAAATAACAACTATGTCTAAAATCTATCCAAGGTTTCACAAAAAGACAAATCTATAAGTAGTATGTACTAAAAAAACCGATACCATTCATTCATTCATTTAGCTTATGCATGATCTTTTTACAAACCTTTTTTTGGGGTGCATGAAAGGACCCTTCCCGAGTGACGTACACAACGATTCCCTACGTCCGGCGCCCCCTGGACAGTTCGCGAGTTCTCCAAAGCAAATTGGCACCACGATGGCAAGTCAAAATAAAATTGACTCAACCATCGACACGACGAAGAAGAAGAAGAAGAAACCTTTTTATCAGCTGATAGTTAGCGACCGTATCAGCCACTGCACAAAGCTCGCATAACACACGCATAATTATTGCGACAATTAGTGCGAAGACAATGGCAGACATTGTCGGTCTGACCGACTTTCAGTGTGTCATTATTCTATAGGAGCGGTCCCATATTCGCCACAGATTGACATGATGTCACGAACCTTTGCATCATACGGTTTTAATCATTGGATTATACTGATTATGCCTAGAGATGGAGTTCTGAAAATCTGATTGATGATACTAATATTCTACTTCTTATAGATTACTTTAAAGCATTTAGCTTGCAAATTATTTTAAAAAACAGGTAAAAAAAGTATTTGTTACTTTACTGTTGACATATCGAAAATACGTTTCGAATGTAATTTATAAAAACGTATTTTCAATATGTAACAGGTGAAGTGTGGGTGTTGTACACCTCTACCACGCCCTTCTGGATAATATAGGCGTGATGTTATGTTATGTAGTTTCAATAAATGTTGCTATGTCGCATCCATCCTAAATGTATAATAATATACTTTGTACATCATTAATTTCAACACGTGGGTACCAACATAGCCTGACATGAAAAGTTATATCAGTGTAATAAATACTTTTACGGAACTATTCCCATATTCCATTTATAAGCACTTGTTAAACATAAACTTCGTGTCAAAATAACTCCCCATAATACAGCAATGCGTTAAATATGGCAACCCGGATATATGGACGTCCGCTGTCTGTGCACTTGCAGACGTATGTCCAGCTTGTTTGCTCACATTTCAGAACGAATGCGCTATTTTTGTGTGGAAGTGCAGCTGAAAATGTGATGTGGATATTCAAAAGCAATGTTTTGGCTACCATTAAGTCAATAAAGTTAATTAAATAGACAAAATCATTCAACAAAATATTTATCATTCGGCGCCTTATAGAAGATTTAACGTGGTATTAATTCTATTATTTGGCATGACTCAAAATTACTATTTAAAAAATATATATACATCTTGACTTTAGTTCAATAATCTGACGATGATTAAACTAACTCACCAGGACTCGTTTAAGTACCGATGTAGCTGATTGTAATTAAATTACAACCATAACTAATATACAGTTGCATTCAATGAAGTCTTCCCGATACTGAAATAGCAATTCCATTTATCTAAATTACTTGGCGCTCGTATTTTACAACTCCATCTTGGCGAGCGGTTTAATCGTTTGACCTACTATACCACTAATTTCCTACCAATAATACGTGGATTCTGCTTCAAAGAATTTAAATAGCACTATTTACTGAATTAATTGATAAGATATATATATAAATACTGTATACTGATTCAAAAGAATTTCACTGACGAAAAAAAAGAAGGATTTTTTTTAATTTAACCGTTTGTTTATTTTATTTTCATAAATTAACAGCTATTAAGAGTCAGGTGGATTATGATTTTCTCATACAAACGGTATTCCGCAATCATGTGTGATTCAAGCGTACATAAGAAATACTATTGTGTTATTTCCTATATCAAGACAGTATTAATCTTGGAGTTTGTTAAAACAAAACATTCGAAATATCTTCATGATTCAAAGTTTAAGAAATTTTTTTTATTTTATTTTTAATGTAAGCGCGCGTGCGCAAAAAAGAGATGCACTACTCCGTCTTTGTTTTGCACTTGCTTCGAGAGGTAAAAACGTGGTCCGTCCGCCTGACTCTTAACTAAATGGTGGTTGAGGTTTTGTGAAAGAGTTCAAGGGAGGAAGCGTCATCGTCTCCTTTCTAAAAGTAGTGCTTGCACTATTGTATAACAATATTATGTCAGAGCCTAATCACAATTAAGTCCTGAAATTACAGATGACGCATTTGAATTATTTTTCGTATTGGCTGACAACTACAGAATAAAAAAACATGCAGTTGTTGATAACAAATAGTTGATTTATTATGTGTATGTAAACAAATTCTCAAATCTAATAAATAAAATATAGAATAAGTCCAATGTGTTTGCAATGAGTACCGTGATTCATATTTACTCTTCGTCACAAGCAACCCAAAATTAAGACACACCTGTACAAACTAAATTTATATAACGGTATGTTCAAAGTACACAGAATATATTAGTAATTTGTTTTAATAAAATAATATTAAATTAATACTTTTATTTTGATCATCTTTCGCTTTACAAAATAGGCGCATGTTGTCGGCCGCTACTAGCGATGTGCGTGTTCACTAAACAGAGTAACGGTGTGGAACAGAGTGGACTTGCAATTAACAAGGTCTGGTTCAGAATAGGACCAGATGTACAGCCACATGTACTACTTTATAAACTGAATACTTTATAATGAATGTATGCACCTATATAATGTACGCCCGCTCGCCGGCCCGCAGATTCCACTAACATTACCTGTTACGTTCAGGTTTAAAGTCCCCGACATTAAGCTAAATATTAGCCATGTACTATGATTAAATTTACATAAATACAGAATATAGATTAACAACATTATCTTAATGGGGATGTTTAGTGAATAATATCGAGGTATCGCAAAAGCATTTGCGGAAAATCAGTAGTTACAATTATTTCTTGTTTTTGATTCGCACTTTACTTGCAATTAAAGTTGATACTTTTAAATGAGTCTAGCGTAACTAGTATTCATATGGCAATATAGTATTAAATTAATTGCTTCAGTACACGCACATTAATATGATAATTGTTGGGTCATAAAATTAATGACATGACCGAACTCATGTATATGTGATTCAAAGGACCTCAAATTAATTTTACTTCCTGCCAGTGCGATATCGCGATCAGCAGTTTGGGCCCAATTTTCACCTTGTTGGTGCAAATCTAACTAGGAAGAGAACCGATAAATTGATAGCCATTCCGGCAGAACACGAGTACAATAAGTTCACAGCACCGTAGTTAGTTTATCATAACGCCATAGGAGGTGCGACGCAGGAATATGCAAAACAGGTTGGGGCGAATGCAATTATTGCAGTCATAGATAGATGCATAGAATTTTAATCATAAATCAATGGGGTCTATGCTGCTTTGGGCATTCACGGCGTGTTGGCTTATGGCGCCGGGGACTTGTAGGAAATGGGTCTGTGTCATAGTCGAATGATTCGATGGTGTCATCGACATACCCCAGCGTTTGGTCTGCGTTATGGCTCCACGTGTTGCGAATTGTGCATAATGCCGTCTGTTTGACCCAGTAATGCTGAACTGTATACGTTTTGTGAATAGAACTCTGTCTGATTAAAATGACTGATTGTGCCCACTGCATTTGTGCGGAACTTCAGAAGCAGTTTTAAATAGCCTTTGATGTTATCTGCTCGGTTCAGTTAACTAGGAATGATTAGTTGCTAAGAAACTTTAATCATGGTTTTATTCAGCTAATGTATTGAACAACTTTTATTACTACTGTATAGTGATTGACTGGGGCGAGCAGTAGCTATTGGACAGAAATAATCCTGTTTTCTATGCTATGGTATTGCTTGCGCTGTAGGCCAGGTAAAAGGTAGATGCATCGCATAGACATCTATAAGTAAAGGAGCGTGTATAATGGCAATATCAAAAGAGTAAAATACTAGGCAATGTAAATTCTGTAGCCAAACTTAGTATTTTAAACATTTTTTTTGTTCAATTTGTAAGCATAATATAGAGTGCATATATGTATACATCAACGCTGAACAACAATAATATAGTTTTATTAAAATTTTGCACTCTCTTGAAAATGCCTAAATGTTATAGTTGAAACCGCGGTCGACTAAATAGACCAACATTACGAGAGTATCACCCGTATTTCATAATTTGAATAACAATAATATATCTACGCTTTACTTCCATTATCAAACAGGTATACGACCTCGTTGACATAGCCTGAGGCGAGGCTGTACCCCCACAGGTGAGCGTGTTTTCTTTGCCTTACAGGTTGAAAAGCTGTCGAGTTGAAGCATTACATACGCCGCCCGTTACCTCAACGACGTGTATAAAACATAAATAGTCACACACGGTAACAAATTGCTCATAAATACTTTATACGTCCCTTTTTCATTTTTCGCCGCCGTATTTCACAAGTGTGGAAGACGCAAGGCCGTTTTCATACGCTAAATAATTCCATCGTGTCTGTTGCTGACAACTGTTTTTTTTTGTATTAGTGAGGCAGTTTGAAATTTCGTTGTTATGTGCTAAATAATGAGCTCGCAAAGTAGTCTAGAATTGAACCACGTAAATAGTGATTCTAATATAGACTACTGACTTTACTGAGCAATGGAAACTATTTTGAACCAAAAAATATTAAATTAATATCCTGTTACTACTTTTCACTTTATACTACGATCATAAATCTATTTCTAAATCAGCACTGAAACAGAGCACCCAGTTCTTGTGTAAAAAAAAAAAATTTTTACTACAAGTAGTTATAAAACTTATCGCCAATACGTCGAAGAAAAATGTAAACGCCTGATGTCTTAGTGAATAAATAATTGGTCCAATAAATAAACTCTTAAATACTTGTAATATTTAAAGCAAATTTTAGCTTTGCTATGCATTTATTTTTATGTAATATTAAAGTTGAAAAATTAAGAATCCAGCAGGACTCGAACCTGCACCTCTTGGGTATACGCCCCAAGTGCTTTGCCAATTCAGCTATGGATTCGCATGCTGCCGGACTCGAAATTTCTCAACTCTTTTGTGCCAGCCGAAGCTAGACGAACCATTACTTGGTTTTTTCGAGTCCGGCAGCATGCGAATCCATAGCTGAATTGGCAAAGCACTTGGGGCGTATACCCAAGAGGTGCAGGTTCGAGTCCTGCTGGATTCTTAATTTTTCAACTTTAATATTACATAAACTCTTAAATCTCCATTGTTGGATAAAAGTTTATAGTTGTCTAGAAAGGCCGTAGTTTATTGTATCTTTTTCTAAGCTTGTTCAACAAATAGGGACCATAATATTATTATACGTATAAAAGCTGACTGTTTAAATGCAAAATGTTTGGTGGAGCGCCTAAATTGATGGTCTGAAATTATTTAATACGATACGATGAACGTGCTCCTAGTTCACCAGTTGGTAACTTAAGCTTATAAACATTTACAAATAGTTAAAATTTTGTCTAACTACATTCTTGGCTTTCAGTGCCTAATGTCGCCACCAAACCGGAACACAGTCGTGAATATTTGACGCCCTATTCAAAATGAGAAGGTGGTGTTTACACTTTCGAACTAAATCACTTTAGCGCATAAATAGATGGGCTAGATGTTTTTGCCCGTTTAGAATTGGGCGCAACAATCAGGCGCTCATAAAATTTGAATAGTTAAATGAAATATGAGGCCACGTAATTGTTTTAGTGCTGTACTAGCTGGAGGCGTGCGCCGGCGCCGCGCATGGAGACGAAAATGTGATTTAGCAAAATTAATGACTAGCTTCCATTTGGCTAGGCATCTGATCTGCACAGACTAACTTAGACATAATAGATCATACTTGTAAAGTATTTTTGTAATGTTTTTTTCATAGGAACCGGTATATATAATGTTAAATCAATTGTTAATAGGGATTTTATATAATACTTTGTCAGAGACAGCAATAAATTTATTTTTAATTTATCTATAGTTTAAAGGTTAAGGAAACGAGTTGAAATAAACGAGTTTAATTCAGTTCAATTATGCTTCTTTTTTAACTTACCAATTAATTTGTACAAATAAAGATTAGAGCACCTAGGACTAAGATAAGAGCATATTATAACATATACTTATCTACATTACTCCTAAGGCATTATATTTTATAAAGAAAAATATACGAAGCAAGTTTCGTCCAAGAGATTATTTTTTTTTAAATAAGCTTTACTATCCTTTCTTTCTGTGCTTATATTTTAATTGAAAATGAAGATGAATTACATATCTAACATACATATTACAAAATAGTTGTAGCGTACCAAAAGCGTACATATTGCCCAATTCGAAGGAGGGCATCGTCACCGAGTAACAACCGCGATAGCCAGATACGAGAGATAAACTTGTAGATAACCAAAGCTGATTCATAGCGGTTGATAGTCAAGTTTTATTTAAACGGTTGTCCTCTTAATTTTTGGATATTAAGCATTATTATTCGACAATATTAGTTCAAACTAGCTTTTACCGATATATATTTTTAGTTTTAATAAATTCAATCGATCTTTATTTGCTTGGCAATGATGGCAATGGCTTGCAGTTTTCCTTCCTGACGCACTGAACTATTATCCTTCCTATGCATAGGTCTTCATCTTTTCTAGTCCGGCGAAAATTACATAGTCAGTAAAAAAACTTACACAGTGCCTAATACGGTTGCATTCTCAAACATACTTTTTCAACTCATTGATCTACGCATAAAACTAAACAAACATAGCAACAAAGTATAATTGAGAAATGTCTAGTTAGTTCCACTTTGTATGTTTGCGCAGTTATTAAGATCAAATGGGCAGAAGGCGTACGACAAACATTCCCTAAATGTTTACGTTATGCACACGATATAAAATATTTGTTGCAGGAAGACATAAGTCGTGATCCGCTGTTTAATACACTTCCTTATACGTATATGGAATGGACCAGTGTTGCTGATATATCGATAGTTTTGCCATCAATAGTTTTTACCTGAAAGAGCCGTACTATCGATAGGCTATTTATTTTGCAATGATATCGATACTGTATCGATACTGACTTGTAAATGGAAAAAGTTGGCTATCGATAGTATCGATAGATTAATCATGGAAGTCAACAATCGAGCAGCAACACTAGTATGGAGATACTGAATACAGGAATGTCTCGATTTATAGCGGGCATTTTGGTCTCTTGTACCACGATTATTGTAATAGAACGAATTAATTATATGAAAACTGTAACGGGAAACAGTGGAGTAAAATACGTTGGTACACTGACTGGGCAATGAGGTCCTTTCTATTATGATTTATGGCAGGGAAAGGAAAATGGACTGCATGATAATGGTAATGATTGTCCCAATGTAAAATCAGAAACGTGAGAAACGAGGTGGGTAAGATTAAATTGTCAGTATATGAATTACAGAAGAATCATTGGTCCTAAATCCTTACTAATATTATAAAGGCGAAAGTTTGTAAGTATGGATGTATGGATGTATGGATGTTTGTTACTCTTTCACGCCAAAACTACCGGGTCGATTTCGATGAAATTTTGCACACATGTAGCTTATAGTCTGGATTAACATATAGGCTACTTTTAATTGACATACCACGCGGGCGGAGCCGCGGGCGGAAACTAGTTAAGAATAAAGCTAAAAAGTAACTACTTTTTGACATTGAAATTCGGTTCCCCGTTTCCGGATAATAGGGTAACAACTTGGAAAGGGCCGAGTAGCAAGAGAAGAAAGGGCAGGCCTTATACTAGATGGGAAGATGATCGTTAGAATAGCCGGTCGCAATTAGCTTCAGATAGCCCAATCCAGGGTAGACTGGAAATCTTTGGAGGAGGTCTTTACCCGAAAAGGGGTTCCTGCAGTTTTATAAATAATTTAGTTTGTTTAAAATAACTGTATAAATATAAGTAAACACTAGCATTGAAAATAAATAAATGAAACTTAATAGAATAAGGTTAGATTTAATAGTTTTTTTAAAAAGAAATAAGTTTAGAATGTAAGTTTTTGCTATGTACTGCAAAGGAAATAAAAGGCTTTTTATTTTTTTTTATTCGGTTCCCCGGTTGGGTAATAGTATTATTTGGGATTTTTCTTTCAGGATTTTTTAAATAGTAGCACGGTTAGCACGCCGTGAGATATGTGCCCGGCAGAAGGCAAAAGGTTCAATCATTATGGGACCTTAACATATCAGGTAATAACATGTGTGTATTATGCACGTCCACACTCCTCTAGATGATAAAGGCGTGATGTTATGTTATTTTAAATACAAATTAAAAAACAATAGTCTATGTCACACCATGCAAACGACCTACAAGCAGTTTTATGCGGTTAAAAACGTGAGAAGGAGGTAGTATTAAAAATTTTTAATTTCATTTTGGCCTAGATAGATAAGTTTGTACAAAGAGTGACATTTCACGAGCTGTATGGAGGGTTCTTTTCATTCGCTCCAGTTCCCGGCAGAGCGCTTCGTTTGTGGTGTAAAGCTTGCATTCGACGCATATAATAAATATCAACCTTTTTAATTGTAGAGCCCTTTTAAAAGAGATTGAAAGAAAGGCAGTATTTAGTCTTTCATTGGTCGATTTTGTAACATCATTAAAAAGTCGTCACTTATGCATAAATATATCTACAAGTTAACATTAATTCTGTTCAACTGTTCGTCCATCTGAACTCTTTTTTATTTCCTTTTTTTATCGTCTATTTTACCTTATGGTAAGTGACGATGCAATCTACAATGGAGCACGCATACCTATATGAGAGCTACTATTAACTTTTGCTTTGAAGAGACCCATACTGTACTCATGCGGAAACACAGACTCGGGCGGGAGAGGCCTTCCAGTCTTTGGCAGTTCGAAACGCTTTGTGCGTATTTAAAGCGATGCCGGAGTGCCGACCAAATCGACGTTTCTTTTTACTGTATGACGCGTCTTAGCATGATTTTTTTAACCGTTTTAGTATAATACTGTTTTACTAAGCATTAGCTGTACTTAGTTAAGCAATGTTATACTATAACAAAGTTTGATAAAATAAATCATTAATAGCATTATTTCGGTTTACACATCTTTTCACATGTGTGTAAAGACCCGCTTACCAAGTGCTGTCTACACTAACTCTAAATAGGCCATACACTTATAATGACTAGATGAACTACGCTTCAGTCGTGATCGTGACGTTCGACAGTACGATTTTCTCACTCGGCGCAGTGAGAGCAAAAGCCCAACATTTCCGACATGGCCGACGTCATGTCAAAACACTGTAAACATGAGCCACACTTGTAGTTTGCATAAGGTGTTGAGCTTAGAACTGAGGAGCGGAGAGCGGTGAGTTTATTGAACGAATGAATAATTTCAGTATTTTCACCCGATTTTTTGGGTTAGTAAGATATTTAATATATTAAAAGGCAATTAACAATTAGGACTAGTTGGTGGCGAAAGACTCATGTGGGTGTTATATAACTCGACCAAACTCTTCTGGCTAGTATAGTTTCCCATGTGATAGGTATGAGCCTATCGCCATCCATTGGGCGCAAATCCAACTCCAAGCTGCTTTTGAGAATTTCAAATTCAAATTCAAATTCAAATCATTTATTTTCATAGGCCCCAGGAGGCGCTTGAACACGTCAAAACATTACAAAAAATGATATAAAAGTAAATAATAAATAATACTAAATTCCTGACGAAAAATATCGGTTATTACGGTTCTCCAATACTGGTCCACATAGACCTATGGTGTTTGGGCTCATTAAATAATATGTCTTAATGAGTTTAATTCCGAAATTGCTCAGCGTGTTTTTGTGAACGGAACTTATAAAATTTGGTATACGTAATATAACATCAAGCTTATATTATATAGGTGTATCACACTTTAAGCACAAATTATGTACTAATAAAAAAAAATTGCTGCATATAAAAACCGAGCAAGAGTCGGTATCCGTATAAAACTTAGATAAACTAATTATTTGCTACATAATTATAAACAGTAAAATTTTATGATAAATAAATAATTATAGTAAGTAATTTTTGTGAATTTCTCAATTATCTTGAACCCATGCCCCGCTCTCGCTCATTTCTCAGTCCACACCATTTGAAGGGCTGTTTGCTCAGAAAACTATTACAGAACATCATATATTATGTAGTTATGTACCTTTTCATATGCGTGGGCTTGAAGAAAATATTTGTCAGTTTTGTAAGGTCGCTTTCGGCAATTATTACATGTTTGACAACACTGAGTAGCCGAGGAGCTAATAGTCATATTTACTTAACACTTAGTGATTCGATTGATAATGAATGAGTATTTGACAGATTGTGCTATGATATAAGCAGGTCTGTGATAACCGTGGTATTTCTGTAAAAAAACGGTGTGACTGTAAAAACGATTCTTTTTGAAATAACTATCCTTATCCTTACTACTTACCCTTTCTTATATTATAAATGCGAAAATAACTCTGTCAGTCGGCCTATCTGTATGTCGGTCTGTTACGCTTTCACGGCTGATCTACTAAACCGAACTAGATGAAAAATAGAACGGTTCAAGAAACACGCGGGCGCTAGTAATATAATAATGTTAAGTCTCTAAATGCAGAAAATAAAAAATCTAATTTCGAATCCTTAAGTGAAGGGCTACAACATTGACGCATAAATTGAATCAATTGCATTGACTGACAGATGCATTGACTGACATATTATCATATTTTTTTGAAGACGGGCAAAGACCATATCATTTAGAACAAGAGCTCGTAACTAATTTGATTTTCCAAGAAGAGGTATGCGAACTTGCGATGTAATATTCAAGAAGAACTTTACTTTACAGACTATGATAGCTATCTAACTTTAAGAAGACCCTTTTTAATAAGGTAAGCTGATTTTTCAGTTTTACCATAATTACAAGCTTATTTTCCAAAACAACTATGATCCATACTCCATAGTAGTCAATAAAATTGTTCATTGCCTGTATGCTTACGCCTTACAGCCTTCAGTCTCATTATGTTGTTATTGACACAGTCCACTTACGAAATGTTATTAATAATAAGTTGTAATCCTCGACTGCAAACTACCTCTTATAATACAGGTATACCCTAGCTTAAGAGGTAGAAATCATCTCTTGTACAGAATCTGAAACATAAACTGTGTATGTTTACTCTTAATCTTAGCAAACTCTGTATGTTTTTTAACTTGAATAAAGATTTTTATTATTATTATTATATGTCGAAGGTCTGGCAGTGCCTAGCTCCTGGTCTAATACGCATCGAACCAGTTCTTGGCTTAGTCCGCGATGAAATGTTACACTTTAAGCTCGGTGTAAACCCGTTAAACCCAACATGACATTGGCAAGGTGAAGTTGGTAGCCTTGGTGCGTTGATTACGTATTTAAATTCTTGGTTTTAATTGAAACTAGATTTTAGTAGCGTAATCGCAACGTCTTGGTCGGTGTCTGATTGCTGCAACTGTGGCGAATATGAAAAAGCTAGAAGTTAGTAAATGACATGACATAGAGTATATTATATTTATTATAGATTTTATTTTATTTAAGATCTTCCGAATCGTGTTGTTACATGGCAACTGAAAATGGCAGCTGAACCCTGCATTTTTTAACTGAGTTCAAATTTTATCTACAAACCGCTCGTATTTTTTCTACCGTAAGTCCGTAAGTGACTTAACGAAAAAAAAAAGTATTTTTTTATAATAAAATTTCATAAGATGTTAAAAAAATAAAAATTATTTACATGTTAATAATGCCTTAAAATTGCACCAATCCATTTTTAAACACAAATTGATTAAAACTTGTTCACGTTTTCAGGGTCAGTACACTAGCGCCGCTGTCGGTCTACCGCGCGTGGTTGAACCGTATAATTAATGTTTACTTAACCCGCCACCATCTAAAGTCTACTTGTTGTGCAGATCAACAAGCATTGAGTGGCGCAAGTCATTTATTTTGACACCAAAATATACAATTTTCCATAAAAATTGGTATATTTTGGACACTCTTGTAAAATTTTACTGCTGGATTTCTAAATTTAAGATTCCATTTAGGTGATTTTAGTTAAAATGTATATTTGTGCCTTTAATTTTGATAGTACGTTATAGTTGCAAACCTTTTAACCACATATTTGTTTGTTTCTCAGTTAAAAGGAATCAATGAACTATACAGAATGCTTTTTCCTTACGTCCTTGAGAATGATATTCTTGAGTCAAAAATTTAGTGACAACTTCAACCATCCATGTCTTTTCAAATAAGCCCAACCAGATAGACACCACACTTAAGTCACTATAAAAGGACGTAATGGCACCTCGTGAGATGAATACTAATGCGTTAAAAGTTGTTTCAAATCTTTTTCCAGTAGATATAGTGGGACAGTAATCATGGCTTATAACGGGTACTTTACGTCATGTGATACAATCCTTGACCTTTTTAAGCATTTTATGTGACAGCTGGTGTTACCCTATTAACTTACGTTCCTTAAAAAAGAATAACGGCTTGTTGACATGAATTTAGTATTTGTCACTAAGTGATATCATACAAAAAGAAGAAATTTTGATTAAGCTAAATAAAAACCAGGTTACTGGATAAAAACCAGGTTACTAGACTATATTGAAGGATTTAGGTATGTCTAATAAAAGTGCAGTGTGACTAAGTATTTACTAAGCACTAATTATTCTATAAGGCATTTTTAGGTTTAGAGACTTAACGGCATTGGCAGCATAGGTATTGCTGTTTTTATAATAAATTACAATTTGTATTTTTTTTTGTAGATTTCATTTTACTAAGCAACACTAGCGCAATCCAGATTCCACTAAAAAGATCCTAAGGGTTAAATACTGATTATTTTGACAAGTGTAGCCAGTTAAGAGCGTGTATTCCTTCTCAATATGTAACTGTCAATTTTTGTAGTTTTTTGGGAATATTTCGTAAAAACTGAACGAAAGTATGATTTTATTCCACTAACTTTTTAGAATGTGGGCTTTAAAAGGTAAATATGACAATTTCATTTAATAATTAAAGCATACTTTTCTATTTTATCAGTTGAAAGAGTATTAACTGTTAAGTTGATAAATTACAAAATTTTACTGTATTTACGATTGAAATTGTTATAATAATATTTACCTTTCAAAACTTGCATTCTAAAAAGTTAGTTGAATAAAATCATACTTTCATTCAGTTTTTACGAAATATTCCCAAAACACTACAAAAATTGACAGTTACATATTGAGAAGGAATACACGCTCATAACTCGAACATTATTTATAACTCTGGAACGCGCAAGTGTGTCTAAGATCGTGTCTAAGAACAAGTGTTGTCAATCAATCGTAAATAAAATAATTGCATGTTAGCACGTATGTAAAGCATGTACACTAGTGGCAGTAAAAGACATTTGATTAATTAAGCATTCAACATAATATACGGTTTATAGCATTCCGGAGGGGAAAACAAGTACAAAGTAATTCGAGCAATGTCTTCCAAATTACAAATTAGTTTGACGTTCACAGAATTTGTAAATGAGATTGCTAAGCCGGTGGTCTGTTAAAGTGAAGTATTTTGTAACGTTTGTCAATAAATTTTAAAAATAATAGTTAAAAAAACTAAAAAACACGATTTATATAGAAAACCAAACTAAAAAAAAAATATTATTTTATAATTTTGAATTAAGTGTGTAATGAGAAAAAAATATATTTGAAATAGCGTGTTTTTAGTTTTTTTAAACTATTATTTATTTTATACTTTTAGTTTGGTTTATTTAAAAGAGCGTTTTTTAATTATTATTTTTTTTATCGAATTATTGCATTGTTTTTGGCAGGTGTGCAAAATTTGAATGAAATCTGAACGTTTAAAGTGGGTCAAAATAGCGTCATAAGGGGTCAGTTACATACAAATAAACATACAAGTGAAGCTAATATTAAGCGTGTACTAAATAAATATGCTTTGGTTTCACTTGCTTTAGTGCTTGAGAAGAAATACGCGCTATAAAAACACATTTACAATCTGATTAAAGCAGACGGGGATCTTGAATTTGTCGAACTTGCTATTTCAATATTTACAGCAATCGCAATGGGTAGTCAGAGATTTAAAAATCTGACAACAATTAGTAAAAATAAGTCCTAAACCCTTTATCTTATTTACGGCAATCGATCAAGTTTACTGATTTATTTAATTGTATTTAAGCTGCAGTAGATGGTTACGTTGTACGGTTTTTATCAACATTGTGCCTGAAATGCTATCGGTAATTTTAAAATGTGTAACAGATAACGTTTTGTGAGATATCAGGCCCTATTCCTAATTTATCAGAGGGTTTAATCAAATGCTTGTTTTATATTCTACCATAAGATTAGCTTCTGGTAATTCATGTGTGGTGTACTTGAATGGTAATCGAAGATACTAAGTTAAAAGCACCTAAGTATTTACATAATATAAAGCGACCAAATTTGGTAAGATATTTTCTAACAATTTAGAAAATATCTCACAAGCTTGATAACAAAATCAAGTTTCACAATACATATTTTGTACTAAAATAATTGAATAAATTATACCCAAAAACAAATGTACACATCAATCATCAAATAAGATATTTCACATACGCAACGACATTCGACAATTCATAAACTGACGAAGTCATTGTGCAATATGTCTTGAGTCGCAGAGCGGTGAGCCTCAATCAATCACCTTGTATACCATAGAGTAGACTCCATAGTCTGTATTTACGTCTTTATGGTATACATTGTGGATCGTGCTAAGCTGATTATGATGTAATAACTAACTGTCGCGCGTGACAGCGTTAGTTTTATTTCGTTTCTTCCTGGTGATGTGAGATGTGAGCTGTCTTCAAGATTAGTACTATTCAATTAGGCGCCCATAAATTAGTCATGGACCAGTTCAATTGAATTAACGTGATTCAAGACTAAGGGCTAATTTCACAGGTCAGTTCTAGGCTGAACATGGTTACAACTCTGTCTCTTCGAAAATTGGATGATAGAGAGAGAGATTAAAAACCGGGTTCACTGTTATACGCGGTTGAAAACGTTTCGTAAAATTAACACTAAGACCGTCTGCTTGTGACCACGGCTAGTGCAACCAAGTTGAAACGTCTAGTATTGAAAAGTTACTACATTACATGCGTGCATTTTCCCGTAACTTTACATTGAAAATTTCAGAAGTTACATCGTGATTTAAGAGAGTTTTTAGATTGAAGTAAAATTAATAAATCACCAACGCCTTATTTAACTATCAATGTGTTGCTACTGATAACCTGCAATTAAGGGTCAAATTAACGTCTTGTATTAAGTTTTCCTATCTGCTTAAGAGGAAACAATCGCTTGGCTGTTTTCCATACAAAAGTAATTCAAATTCAAATTCAAATCATTTATTTTCATAGGCCCCAGGAGGCGCTTGAACTTAATATGGGTTTAAATGCAATAAAATGACTATAATTATATATTCTACCCTTAATAAAATGACATCAAGTTCAGCCAGTCGTTACATTTCATTTCAATTCAGTTACCGTATTTACAAAAAAAAAACTGAGTAATGTCGCCGCAATGTCCAGTTTTTAAAAAGGGTCAGAAACAGTTAGTAGTAGTAGTATTGTTTTGTACTCTTGTCGTCAACTAATAGCCCGTTCCGACAGATTTGCATTTGACCTACTTACCAAACGAAAGGATTGTTATTTTCAAAAAATGTATTCACGGTGAAAGTCCGAGATGCAAGCAATAGCAATAGTTAAATGCAAAACATATTGCACAATTTTATTTGTCCCTATTTATTTGATCACTAGTGGCGACCTGGAAAACGCAGTGTGGGCCGGCCTTCTACCAGATGGACCGACGACCTGGTTAGACAGCCGGGATTAAATAGATGCTTGTGGTCCAAGACCGTCAGGTGTGGAAGTTAAAAGTTTGGAGGAGACCTTTGCTCAACATTGGACGTCTTTATAAGTTGCGGATAAAAAAAAAGATTCTGATAGTCAGATCACTTGCACAATTAACCACACAGATAAACTCACTGGATTGATGTTGATGAAATTCAGTGTGAAGATAGCTGTAAGACTTAGAAAGACACAGATTTTTATCGACATGCCAGGCAGGTGAAACCTAGTTGAACCATAAAGCTCAACAAACTGAACACATGTTAGTTAATTAATACAGATTATGAAGTGTCAAGCACGTGCCGTCTTAAATGAATATTATGAGCGAGTGAGCTCTTTCAACTTAGACAACGATGAATACGGTGTACTAGTTAAGCTTTGTTTAAGTTACCAAGTTGCCAAGAAGCTATTAGTTGAGTGATGTAAGGCGATTAACTGCCAAGTTATCGTAGGTGGAGAATACGGGCGTGAACATTATGTAGTAGGTCGGTAAGTTGTCAGTACAATATGTATATTACTACAAGTAAAATCAAATATCCTGGCGCATGCGAAGTTAACTGCGAATGATTCTGATCTAATTGAACACGTGCGAAGTGCAGCACAGCCATTTGTAACTACGTTAACACCGGCCTAGAAATTTGACGTGAAGTATATTAAAATTCATCTCGGACTATCGCAATTGTTTACGAGGACTCATTCATCTATCAGCTATAATCTAGCTTAAATATATTTCACACTCTTCGCCCTTGTGTTTAAAAATGGCTTCACGACGAGAGTTTTGCTTAGCAAAAAGCTGTCGTTTATAATTTACCGTCGGTATCCACAAATCAATTTAAGAGGTTAAAATACAAGCAGGATATTTCGCATTTTCTCTACGCCTCACTGCTCAAAACTGTCGTGGTTTAATTACACTGTACCAAAAATCTCGACCATGTCGTGAATGACGCGTCCCATATATGCGGCCGATGATCCGGAACGCGACGCGCCCGGCTGTTGCAACAGCGGACAAAGCGTCGCTGTCTCTTTGTCAGTACTGACTACTGCCAAATTGTGGGTTACAGGTCTACCGAGTTTTAGTAACGAAAAAGAAATTAAATTTTTGTCATTGGGCTCAGAAAATAATAATTGTTCCCTTTGAGCCACAACCCGGCTCAAAGGACCACAATTTCAGTAGACTACATGAAGTTTAAAAAATATATTTTTACCCTGATATTGTTTGTATATACAACAAGGTTTTAAATTAGCATTGATCTAAATGTTTTTTTTTCAACATGAAATATAATTTAATTCAAATGGCATACAAAAAAAGAAACTCTTTTTTTAATTGTAACAACACATAAACAGAACATCTTGACAAACTATGTAAGTGTAAACATTTATTTGATAGACGTGGAAGGAAATTCTAGTTTAAAGTTTGATATAGATCTCTAGGCACTGCAATTTTCTAAGCTACCCTCCATTATTCATTTCATAGCTCATAAATATTATCTCATTCGATAATCACAGTCATAAATTGATCAAGTTTATTATTAAAGCAGTTTTAAATACGTAATCACTTCAATTATTCAATTTATCAACACTTGAGAATATTAATAAGTTAGCAGTAATCAAATAAGTTGACCTCCATCCACCTTCATCATGTTTGTCTATGAAAACCACAAGAACGTTTGCGGATACTGATCTTGATAAATATGTAGATGAATTTCAATGAAAGAGTGATTCAATATATGAATTCGGAAGTAACTCGTTTAAAAGTCTGAAAGTGGTTTACAATGGCGTCGGCCTTACCTAAAATCTACTACATATGGGTCCTAAAACGGTCTGTAGACATAATGTTATATAGTTTGAGTTAATAACAATACAAAGCAAAACAATAAATAAACAAAATAACAAAAAAAAACCGAACCGGCACCGACTTCAGAATTATAAAATAATTATTTAATAATTTCTATTTAACTAAATGAAAAAATGTATTATTTTGTGCTAAGTAAATTTATTTTTTGCTTTTTATTAGTTCACCTTCTTTTTGAAGTCGGTTTTTTTTTTGTTAAAAATAATTTTATTTTACGATTTTAAGTGATGGGTAGACCGAGCAAGAATGTTTCTTGAATGAGGAGACGACGGTTACTTGAGACGGAAAACTTATTTAAGGTGCCTATATTAAAAGAATTATCCCCGTACTCCTAACCGTTGAGGAGTTGTACCTTCCAGCATCAGCTCAGCAACATAAAATGCTGACTACTAGATGCAAATATCCGAGTAGCTTTAGATAATATACAAAAAACAATATAGACGCCTTTTAAATTTGAGGGTTGCCCTCGATTTCTCTAGGATCCCATCATCAGAACGTGATTTAAAAAAAATGGGACCACATGACAAGTATATCCTTTCAAACAAAAAAAGAATTTCTCAAATAGGTCCAGGCGTCTTCGAGTAATCGGTGAACAAACATAAAAAAAAATACAACCGAATTGAGAACCTCCTCTTTTTTTTGAAGTCGGTTAAAAATGAGAATTAATTTGAAATAGATTTGTAGGTTACAATTTACGACAAAATCGGATGATATCAGTCGCAAATAGAACCATTAAGTTGTTTTCGAGACCATTAAATTGACGTTTAAAAAAAAAGTTTAATTTACAACTTACGTTTTATCAAGGTGGCAACAAAAGATTAATGGGTCTTAAAATTGAATAATTTTATTATGATTATTAGAAAAAAAAACATTAATTAAATCATTTTGTTTTAGCCCAACAAAAGAAGAATGCAAAACTCAATTGATTGTGATTGCGAATAATTTAGGTTAAGCTATATAACTTAAAATACTATTACTATTACGGTACTATTTATCACTCTTGTAATTAGACGCCATAAGTAAGACACTTAATTGTATGTTAGAAATTTCATTACAATACAATATATTGTAGCAAATGGGTAACGTAACTAACGAAGGTATCTACTATGTATAAGAAAACAGATGCGTCCTTCAGTCACAAAACTAATTTATTAACATCTTTCGTAAATAAATACGTATAATATCAGCTATTCACATTATTTGTTCAACTTAAATTCTTTCAAATTACGCAAACCTACACAAAATAATAGAACAAACTAAATATTACACCATACACCTCATTACTAAGTATAATCAACTTTGAAATCAAATATTTTTAAAAATAATAGGTATTTGTTTTTGGGTTCGTGTACTTTGCAGCTGTCAATTTGAGTACACGTTAAGTTCTCTTTAGTATCGAAAAACAGAACATTATCGTTTGTACATAATTATCGATAACACCTGAAATAACATTGATCCAGCATTGTATTATTTTTGAAAGTAACGGCATTATTTGAAGCGATATTTTAAAGTTTGTTTTGTCATGTCATTTGGTCTAGTCTCAATGACACAGATGTTTTTTTTTCTGAATTATATCAGGGTGTTGCAATATACATAAATAGATATATTTTCTGAATAATCCATTGACTACATAAAAATAGGAATAATCATTTTTCTTAGGTAGTTTAAAAGAGTTTGAATTTGGAAGACATTTTAAAAATGAAGAGTTAATTAATTAATCCAGCGTGGTGGACTATGGCCTAACCCTTCTCATCATGAGAAGAGGCCTGAGCCCAGCAGTGGGACATGTAGGTATTAGATACAGGGCTGCTATTATTAGATTAAACTATATAGTATATTTGCTAGCCTATCAGTAGTATAACAACACTTCTACTTTTTTATTACCAAATTAAACTGCCGCGCCGTGTAAAGTAATTATAATTATGAATCATCATTCTATTTTACCAGTGTATAAAATGAATACCTATAGTTAGACTAAGATATGAAATAAAAATACTCTTGTTATTGATATATATTATATATACCCTTGAAATTTAACAAAACATGCATCCCAAAATAGTAGCATTATTAATGTTGAAAGGCAACATTTAAATGTTATACTGTTTTCACATTACTCATATTCGTCAGTAACAGGATACCATACCACCATGACCTAAATAGCTCCTAAGATTCGTTGTTACGTGACTGGAAATTTGTACTTTTTCATAGAAGTCGGGCCTCCGTTGTTCTAGGAAGCATTCCATTGTCTAATTAATCCCAGTAACGGGTGTATGACGTTGACGAGATGTGTGGCCATCCTTATAGTTATTATTACCGGAATTATAATTACTTGTTGACAAATTGTTACTGGCTGGAGTCAAGTGACTTATGGATCCTGTGTGACTCAAGATACGTTACAGTATCATAATTTACGATTGATCTTGCAACTGAAAATGTTCTATACAAAATTATTGAAACAATAAAATGAGTCAACAAAATAAAGACAGTTTTTTTTGGATTGAACTGAATGCCCGTACGTAATTTATTGACGTGGGGTCAATAAATTTCATGATGATGTCAATTGTAACGTAAAATATTAAAAATCTTTAAATATTTTTTTAAACCAGCGCACAATGTTTAGTTTTTAGGCCTGAACTGGTTTTCGAAGAGATCAAAAATCTTGTATTTTATTTGATTAAAATTAATTCTAATTAATTACATTTGGCAGACATTATGATATGACAGTCACCATAAATTAGTGGAAAACGTTCAAATATTTAATTAACGAATTACAAGATTAAGCTAGTTTCTACAAATAAATTCATATTTACATTTATAAATATTTATATTTCATATAAAAATACAGTGGGCAAATTAATAAAATAAATAATATACAAATCACTAAAGCATTCAACAAGGCAGAGAATATGCAATAAAAATTAGGCCGTTAATAATTTATTCTCCATTTGTTTTACATAAATCCAATCAGTCTTAAAGATTTACGGAGTATTTTAATTACAACAGGAAATTAAATGCAAAGCATAAGGTAGCTAACATTCTAATCAATGACATTTATATTATAATGTTTTTTTTTTGTATCTGTATATTATTATAATAATCTTACTAATTGAGTGGCTCTCATATTGTGTAAACTACCACTCCACCGCGAGGTCTTGGGTTTGATTCACGGGTCTGACAAAGTGTTATTTGTGAAAATTCCGTCAGGAAATACACAATAGCATCACGGAGTTGGAAGTGTGCCCTTTGGATGGCGATAGGCTCACCCCCTATCCCATGGGACCTAAGCATACCAGGAGAAATGTGGGTGTTGTTCACCTCTGCCACACCCTTCTGGGTAGTATAGATGTTGTGTTATGTAAACATATACCCAAATTTAAAATATTTATGTTTATATTTTCTTTTTTAAATCAATTTAGAAGCAGACTGTTCATTCACTAAGTCATAATTATTACTTGATTTGCATAAAATTTAGAAGAAAGTAATATAACTAGATTTATCGGCACTAATGAAAAATAAATAAATAAAATAAAGTTCTGTTAGTAGTTTAATGTGAGACAGACGATAATTTTTAGCGACATAATAAAAAATTATGTGATTTTTAAACAATAATCAAGAGTTTGAGAAAGCTACTTCCAATAAAATTTCAACGTCAAACTTTCAAATATTTTATTTTAATTGTCCAATGAAGCGACAGCATAACGTTAAGGCATTTTCGTTTAAATACAGGCCTAATAACAATTACTAACATAACTTGAAAACATCAGCAAATTCAAAAACAGTTGACTATTAATTACACTGCGTCAAAAAACATTATACTAGCCGTCAGTTTTGATTTAAGCTCGCAGTCAGCCAATAAACCAGCAAGATAAACACATAACTTCTAAGCTAACAACAGGAAAGACAAGACTCCATCCTTTAAACACAGTAACATTAGTTACATTAATTTGCTCACCCAACATCGTAATAAAACCAATCGAGATGCCATATTCACACGGCTCACTGCTCCCGACTGGCAAATTTATTTCAAGTGCCAACATTTGATACAATATAACACAGATCAGATGGAACTAGGCTTCCTTATTGCTATGCAAATTTTAGTTATTGAGTTACTTCGCCTCACAAGGAGGTGGAACAGCTTTTGTACCTCATATCGGTAGTAAAAGCTATTTGTTAAAGTTGCTATTTCTGTACTGACTGCGTTTGGTATGTGATATGACATAACAGTTATTTATACTTGATTTTGCTACATAGGAACACGGAGATGCCTCTGGATTTCTATGGAGAAGTCAAAAGAAACACAATAGTCTGTCTCTCTATTAGAGCTTTAACTAGAGTTTAACAACATTAATTAATGCCCCCTGGGTCTGGTCTGCAGTGGCCCGATATGGAAATCCTTGAATCGGTTGCGAGCTCAGGTTGGGTGCTGCTGATATAACATGGAAAAATGTATGAGTTTATGAGTTCATCTCCTTGAATGCCCCAACTGCCCTGACAATTTTATTGTTCCCTGAGCGATCTGAATAAGGCCACGGAGAATGCAATTAATGTACTGACTGGGCCGGGGTGGTATAAAAACTTTGACTATTGACTCGTAAGAACAAGAAAAAGAAGAATTAATTATTTATAAATACTTGCAAGGGTACAACTGGTACAACTACTTATTAACAGTTAAAGACACAAAATGACAGTAACTAGAAACCACTTAAACAGAAAATTTATATTGTGAAGCAGTGTTAAGTTTAGTTATTTTATCTTCTTTCAATACTCTGCCATCTTTTCTAATTATCTTTACTAATATACTGATTTTATCAAGGTATTTACAGAAAAAAACAAAAGGTTCCAGGCTATAACATACTGTCCCACTGAACTACAGCGCAACACAATCAAATCGAGATATTTATACCCCATTTATAGGCCTAGTGAAACCAGTGATTTAGTGCCCATTTATTGCCAGAAAGCGCTATTCTGGTTCAGCAAAGCTCGGAATATTCCATGTAGTGACAGTATCGCAACACGATCGGCGGCAGATAAGGGTTTATCGTCAAAATTCCATTAACAAAAACCTCTCTACGGTATCGTTGCGATAATAAAGCGTAACTACGATCTAATTCTATAAAAACACCTGTCAATTTGATACTTTTTGTCAACAAAATAACACGGTAATATTAATGAGAATATGGAAAAATAAAAAAACTAAAAAAACACGCTTTTAAAGCACATCAAACTAAAAAGTGAAAAATAATTCTTATTATAACCTGAAAATAATAATAAACGAAAAATACTAGTACTATTGTAAAAAAAACCGTGGGTCGCTCGATAGACGAAAAATATGGCACAGAGCGCCCCACGCTTTTTTTCACAATAGTACTAGTATTTTTCGTTTATTATTATTTTCAGGTTATAATAAGAATTATTTTTCACTTTTTAGTTTGATGTGCTTTAAAAGCGTGTTTTTTTAGTTTTTTTAAACTATATTTATTTTTCACTTTTTAGTTTGATGTTATTTAAAAGCGAGTTTTTTAGTTTTTTTTTAATCCTGGCGATCCTAATCAGGATAATGAGATAAATTTATGAAATTATTATATTGTCGCTGATTCTTTACAAGTGTAGAAAGTTTGAATTAAATCTGTCCGTTTAAAGTGGGTCAAAATCGAGTCCAAAGGAGTCGGTTACATACAAACAAACAAACAAACAAACAAACATACAGGTGAAGCTAATATAAGCGTGTTAAAAAGGTTGTGGATAACCGTTTTTCTTTATGGTGACGTAATAGCTCTAACAACAGTTACGAGTTATTTAATAGAATGAGACCACCCACGTTGGCAAAGTATTCGCGAAATTGACCTTAGGAATTTGTCTTATTGTTTCTGTGCTATTTATTTATGATAAGACAAAGGTTGTAATGTCGTACCGAGGAATTGTGTCATAGTCATAGTTTAGGCATCTTCAGAGGCGCTTGTTGGATTGTTTATGTTTATAAATCCATTCTTTTGATGTAAGTTATGATGTTTATGATTGGTTATTAACATCTATTTAATCCTAGCTTCCATTAATACAAATGGTAAGTTAATAAGGAGGAGCCTATAATGTTAATTTAGGCTTTGAGCTAAATCAGTGCTAAATTTCATCAAAATCAGTCCATCCGTGAGAGCATAAAGTTATTTCAAACATTAAAATAAATATACCCACTCTCAAACTTTCACCTGTATAATAAGTATTATTTAAATTTATTATCAATACAACTAAATTACTGTTTCGTTGGTCTAGCTGTACAATTTGTGCATCAAAAGTGTAATTTGGAACTTTTCCCTCAGAAAATTTTATTCTCAATAGCAGCACGGAGTTGGAATTGTGCCCGGTAAATGGCGATAGGCTCACTCCCTATCCCATGAGACTTAAACATATCAGTTGAAATGTAGGTGTTGGACACCTCTGCCACACCTTTCTGGGTATTATAGGCGTAATCTTATGTTATGTAATGATATCATCAATACTAATTGTATAATGATTGAATTTCATGATTTATTCGCTTACAGAAACCGTGTACTAAATTGCTATTTATTTGCGAAATTATGACAACAACTTTTGGCACAATGCCTACATGTTAATCAAATAGACACATTACTAATATCAGTTATTTTCGCAGAGCTATTAATCTTTTAAAGCTAATTTGTAAAACACTTTTTTTATTATTAGCTCGAATGATAAAAATAGGTAATAATATCGCTAACATTTTGGCATACGCAACGCAACTGTTAAATATTAAAGTCATAAAACATGACTAACTATCCTGATGGCAAAAAGAAGTGTATGTCCTTCTTTAACAACAACTTAGAATAATTATCATCACGATTGTTTCAGTATTTTATATGTGAAAGCATAACAGACAAACATTCAATGTAAGTATTGCGGTTTAAACTCGGCTTATTAACTACTTTCTAGTAATATTATTTTTACCTAGCCTTTTATACGCTTCACTAAAATCTTCTGATCTACAAAGTTCTTCGCCTAACCTTTAATATCCCTTATTCAAATCTACTAAACTACAAAAAAACAAATTATCTCACTTACTATAACATGTATTCAATAATAACCTACTGTTAAATGACTATGAATTATTATTTTAACTATGCTCTACAATCTGCTAAAATATTCAATAATTATTACTAAAATTATTACTGCTATAAAACGTTTACATCTCGCACTAAATCATTGAAATTAGGCACCGTAAAACATCTAGTTATTTGATGATTTATTGATATTTAAAACACTCATATTATTATTATATTTATAACAAGGTTTATATGTCTATAAAAATGTGTTCGTACAAAAATAATTTGGTGTTAAGTGTACAGGTGTATGAACTCTAGAAGATATAAATATATGTTGGGTTTGATTATGATATTTAGTTTTAATTATTTTGGCTAGCGACTTAGTATCGCAATACAACGCGGTAATGCTGTCAGCATTTTGGGTACGAGGCCTTCTTGCAGTGACTTATTAGGTTTGCAAAATGCAACTAAGAAAAACACCTACACTATTCGATTAAGTAATAAAAATCGCAACATAAAGCCGTGGATTACCCCGGGTCTCGTACGCTGTATGAGGCAAAGAGACAAATTGCACAAAAAATCTAAATCGCAGCCCAATAACTACATTCTACAAATAACATACAAAAGATATCGTAACTTTTGCAACGATCTAGTGAGAAAAGTTAAAAATAATTATGATAAGAATGAATTTTTAAAGGCTGGGTCAAGTACTAAAAAAATATGGAAATGTATTAAAAATGTAACCTACACTACGAAACAACAAACTGAGTCATCTTCAGGATTATTACAAGCACATGGTTCGCCAAACACATCCGCTAACATTGTGAATAATTTCTTCATAAATGCAGGTAAGACCCTAGCAGAAAAAATACAGCATCAGACACAATTCACAACAAACTATTCTGCTCCAAAAAATAGACACATATTATCATCTTTTGTACTATTAGACACTGACGAAACTGAGGTCGAAAGGTTAATAATGGGGCTAAAAGATGATTGCGCAGTAGGATGGGATAACATATCGAACATTTTCTTAAAAAAAGCAAGGAATATCTTAACACCACCACTAACAAACATCTTTAACAAGTGTTTATCCAAAGGAATTTTTCCAAACTGCCTTAAAAAAGCAATTGTTGTTCCCGTATATAAATCCGGGAGTAAAACCGAAGTAACTAATTACAGACCTATTTCATTACTGACTTCTTTATCTAAAGTGTTTCAAAAAATCATAAACTCAAGATTAATTAAATATCTAGAAGAAAAATCAATATTGTCAAAGACTCAGTTTGGTTTCAGACCCAAAGTATCCACTGCCGATGCCGTACATCATTTAACTAACTATATAGTACAAGAACTTGATAAAGGTAACCATACAGTGGGTATTTTCCTGGACCTCGCAAAAGCCTTCGACTCTGTTTCTATACCTACTCTACTGCGTAAACTTGACAGCATAGGTGTTAGAGGCACGCAGCTTAAACTTTTCAGCAGTTATTTAAAAGATCGAACCCAGTGCGTAAAAATTGGCAATGTCACCAGCGCTGAGCAAAAAACCACATCTTTTGGCGTTCCCCAAGGAAGTGTCTTGTCATCTACACTATTTTTAATCTATATAAATGACCTTTGTAATCTAAAGATAGAAAACGGAATAATAGTTTCTTATGCTGACGACACTGCCCTACTTTTCACGGGCGCGTCAGAAGCAGAAGTCCACATGCACGCACAGCACGGCTTCAATACTGTTAATAAATGGCTTCAACAAAACTTGCTAACACTAAATGCAAATAAAACAAATTACATGAATTTTTCGATGCGCAATACATCTAACATTACTAACTCTCGCTTGTACGCTCACTATTGCAATGACCCCACTGCCTCGCAAAAACAATGCATGTGCCCGTTAGTTAAAAAAACAAATAAAATAAAATACTTAGGTGTAATTATAGATGATACTCTATCTTTTAAAGAGCACATAGAAGCTTTAAATAGCAGGGTTCGCAAGTTAATATTTGTATTCAAAAAGTTACGTCATATTGCTGACACGAAAATAATCAAAATAACTTATTTTGCTATATGTCAATCAATACTAACTTATTGTATTACATCATGGGGTGGGGCAGGTAAAACATTATTGTTATCGCTCGAAAGAGCTCAAAGAGCTATTCTAAAAGTAGCCACTCATCGACCTTTCCTATTTCCCACTAACCTCCTCTATAATTCCTGTAACGTACTAACAGTTAGACAGTTATTTATTTTGAATACATTACTTAAACAACACGCAAGTCTTCCCTTTAATCCTGACCATACTAACAAAAGACGAAAAGATATTGTTTGCATCCAAAAAATCAGATTCAAACACGCTTTTACATCAAAATTTTATATATTTCTAGGCCCGCTACTCTACAATAGGCTAAATGCCATGCGTTACATTTATCCACTTAATCATAATGACTGTAAGAAAGCTATCAAAGAACTGCTCCAAAAAATGTCTTATGAAGATACAGAAAAGTTACTTATAGTGTTAAAATAAGTATATATTTAAATTAAATTAATTTATATAATTGATAAATAAATAAAGTTAAGTTAGTTAGTTAGTTACTCCAATTTATCTTAAGAGTTGACTACCTCCTAAAAATATATTTCCTTTTCCTTTTGTTTTCTTTTTACAAGATTATTTAATTTTAAGACCATTTTTGTAATACTAGTCTATTAGCCTGAAACACAGGATTACCTAGTTCAGGCACCGAATTGTTTATATATACACTTATGTATATACAATAATATTAAATGCTGTTATCGCTTATGTATTTGACCAATGTATTTTAATAAATGAATTTTATTATTAATTTTATTTATTTTATAGTTCAAGTTATTAGTCTAGTTTTATTTAAGATCCAACCTGTTTATTTTTCTGTAAATAAAGATACTGTTTTAATTACCATTTACACTTGACATTAACTGTTTGATAGTAAAAGTATACTGAATGTACATTGAGACTTGGTTTGATAGATCGTACTTAGACTTAAAACTGTGTCTTTTTGTCACAAAGGCAAAGTCTAAGCGAAAGCCAAGCTAAGTCTAATTACGCTTTATAAATCTCAGCCTTGTGTATGCATAGTAGGTGATATTTTGAGCTTTCTTCACAATATGGCTAAAGCGTTTATCCATTGATCGAATTGCTAGCACATGATGTATATTTTCAAAGTATTTCAGTGACCATTTTTGAAGCACGACTGAATCGTTTACTTTTATTAATTAATTTACGTATCGCATAGCCTACACTTATACCAAGAAGATATAAATGACTCAACATGACTCTCGGGAGCTAATTAAAGACGACTATTGCCATTGATCAGGTGACTATAAATGCCATATGAGATTTTAATAGAACGGCTACTTTTATCGTATAAAATGGCGATGAAGGCAAATTTCCGTCTTTAGAAACTATTGATTGCATTTATTTGCCTCTTAAAGCCCTCTTTCAACCAAAACATCATAAAATTTACTTTGCACATTATGTTGGTAAAGTGGACTGAAATCTTATTTTTGTATAGAGAAAAGATGGTTGGCCACTTGATAATACATGACAACTTTTTCAAAATTATTGTAGAACCTAAAATAGAAGGAAGGAAGAGGATGCCTTTTGCCCTAGGCTTAGTTTTATCCAACAAGTGAAAGAGAAGCGATCGTGGTGTCTTCTCAGGAAGTCATGGCAATGGCGAAATTATAGTTGCTCCACCAACAAGAGCCGAGCTCTGGTGAGCTTGAATCCTGAAAAAACCTTTCTGTCCGTACGTAATTTAAAATAAATTTAGATCATTAATATATTGTACACATCATCATATTTTTTAATACAAAATATGGAAACTTATCCCAAATATTCCTCCCACATACCTTTTAGTGAACAAACAACCATAAAATATGGCATAACCAAATATACCATAAGCTACTAACCGATAAATGGGGCACTAATACTTAACCATGGAAAGTAAACCCATGTTTAGGAGAGAGAATCTTAAACAAGAGTGCTTTGTGGTAAAGCTATGGTATCTATGGTGTTTAGTTAATTAACACTATTATCTTTGGGCTTCTTTGGACGACTTTAAGGAAAAGATAACCATTCTTTATCCATATAGGTGAGACTGCTAATTTAAATGACTAAGTAGATATCTAAACATGACGTGTGTCGAGTGGGCGACCATTTGTTAGATAATCTCATAAGATTTTAATAGTACATGATGCTGTTTCATGGATTTTTATTATTTATCGAAAAGTTTGCTAATAGTTTATTTACATAATGAAAATATTTTTCTATGGTATAATTGTTTTTTTTTAAGGTCTCGGGTTCGATTCGTTTCTCGGGTCGGGCAAAAGTACTATATGGGTTTTTTCCGTCAGGCAATTCTCATGGAGTTAGAATTGTGTCCGGTGGATGGCAATAGGCTCACATCCTATCCCATTAGACCTAAACATGCGTGATGCTAAGTTATTATATTCACTGGTCAGCCAAAGATACTAGATTATTTTTCTTCACGATGAGTGCGCTTTTAACAAGCCTTTTTTACTATTGTGGGTATAAAATACTATTTTGTGAATAACGTTGTTGATTACACAATTGTCATTCTTTTAAGTACTCTAAATGTTATGTATTATTTATTGTGTAATTGTTTGTTGTTCCAAATAAATAAAAATAAAATACAACATATAAGACTCATTTTTACATTACTTATTGCCTAACCATTAGGGAGATAATGCAATGTCACTCAATTATTATATTTATTTAAAAAAAGATCGCATTCTGTATCATTTTTCTATTACTCAAAATCACTTCTTTTGAAAACTCCTTTCCAAGACACGCTTCTCAATATAGAGTTACGTTCCATCTTCGTTTTAATTGGAACTAAAAATATCCGCCATGAATAGGTGTTTGGTTCAGTTGCGGGCGCCGCCATTCAACTCTTGCGCCGAACAAGTTAACTCTGTTATCGTACAGCCATTAATCACTTCTCACACTTAGCTGTTAATAATTTATAATTATAATTAATAATTTTATCACGTATTCAGTCGAACCATGTTCACGTATGACAGCGCGCTCACACTTTTTAATGGTTACCGATTTATCATAGATAAAAAAAAGTTTGTTTTTAACTATACTTAACAATCATTAACGTCAATGTGTCTATTAAATTGCTATCGATATAATTATGGTAGGTATTTTGATAGACGTGTGACTGCTAATTATAATAATTAAAAAAATATTTAATTATCTCATGGTCATAACCCACTTTAAGAAATCTTTAAAAAATCAAAATGTAAGTAAACCGCAAATTTTTTGATTGCTTGTTTTGCTATTTCTTTTATATTTTTAGTTGTTTAAGGAATTGGGTTAATAAATAATAGGTATGTAGAAAACAATAATTTACTAGCATAGAGGGCAATATCGTAACACTTCGGTAATATTATGAAATGTACAGGGGACAAAGCATTTAGGTACCTATGCACTTGCGCAGGGCAAAAAGTTCTACGTCATAGTGAAAACTGACTACGACTACACTTGTTATGCAAGTAAGAGTTACATATTTAAAAATAATAGTATACCCACTATTAAGGATTTAACTCACTTATCCATAACTGGTGTAGTTAATCTTCACTATGACGTAAAAGTTTTTGCCCTGCATACCTGCCTGATTGATTCGCCCTATGTACAAAATTAAAATTACGTTTCTGCACTATTATTATTATTATTGCGAGCCTATAGTGTCCCACTGCAGGGCAAAGGCCTCCCCTCCCTTTTTCCATTTATCTCTGTCTGTGGTTTGCAATCCAGTCAATCTGTCATGGATCCAATTCATCCCGCCATCTCCTTCAGGGTCTGCCACGTTGTCGTTTATCGTTGTTTAAGACCTATTGTGTTGTGGTTTTGGCCCATAGCGCTCATACGTTTCCAGCCCAGTTCCACTTCAGTTTCGCCACCGTGTAGCCAACGTCTGCAATTTGGGTAGTGGATCGAATTTCTGCACTAGAACAACGGTATTACCTCCCGCCTTTTTTTTTTTTTTTTTTTTTTTTCCGCGGGGAAATGCATTTACGCATACCACCCACCCGTGGGGGGACGGGCAGAGTGGCTATGTTGGACTCCCGTGCCTACGATGTTAAACGGCACAGAATACCCACTAAAACCCCGCGGTGTGCCCTCGTCGCCGAAAGATGGTGGGTCGGCGAGCCCTGGATCGATCTTACATCCACAGGGCTCGCCGCGGCGACCGTGCCCAGTCCGACCACTGACCGGGTACCCTAATCAGTCCTACTCTCGTAGCGACGCCCCGGGCACACCCAGGGATTACTAGATCTTACATTACTTAGTAACTAACACACGGAAAGCACTATTCAACCTATTTTATAGCTAAGATGTTTCCTCCTACCATCTCTGTCCCTAAAGCCTTTGGAACTGTATCGCTGTCACGAGCAATCTTACACATAATTATTTGGTCTGGTAGTAAATACTGTTTAATATTACCTGAATCTATTGCTGTAGTTATCTGTACGTGTCTGCTATTTTTGGAAGATAAGATATAAAGAATAATGTTTATCAATTTGGGCGGCCTATGCGTTATATTTGTGTTTGCGCCATTTAATAAAAACAAGAAAATTTACATATTTGCCATTTGGAAGGTACCGAAATTTCTATGTAACACAGATCGTGTGACTACTTTGCATAAAATTCTGGATCATCATTGTCATTATCATGACAATATACACCTGTGCCCTCCTGTGCCCCAGAATTAAGATGACAATAGTGATAGCCCGACAATCCTGTCACTTTTTGGCCGTCAAACAGTTGGCAATTCATATTTCTAATTTAAAATTTGACGGATCGAATTGTTGTCTTTTAATATAAATATGGCCATTTTGATTTTTACCGAACTTTACGGGCACAAACCCGTTCACTCCTCCAAATTTTCTCCTTAGATTAAAATTGCAAATTCACTCCGTTTTAGCGAACCTTTTCACTCCTTTTGAATGGCAAATAAAAAGGTTCCGTTAGGCAAAACATGCTAAAAAAATGCCACTTAACAACGAAATTATTCATTTTGTTGTAACACCAAAAACTTTATCGTTAAATAAACCTTTTACCACTTCTTCTACCATTATTCTGCTGACTGTACTTTGAATGTATCTGCAATAAGGAGTGAATTGGTACAGTTCTTATTTCTAAGAGTGCATAGGCACTTATTTCTTATCAGGGGAGAATCTTGAGGAGCGAATGGGCTCGTGGCCACCTTACGAGATTTCATGTTGCTTAACGGAAGTCTGACAAATCAATGAATAATCAATAAAGGGCCCACCACACTGCTTGTGACAAACTATCGCGTAGGTGGCATATTATTGGCGTAGTAAAAGCCGTAGGGCCCGACAGGTGGATTAATGACACAATGTTAATGTCAACGATTTTGTACGTATTATTTGCTGTATGAAAGTTATGATTAGGATATTATTTGATTTGTTTTTATAAAAGTAATCAATAAAAAGTAGTTTTCTGTTAGTGTTTAAGTTAGTGGAGAGCGATGAGGTGAGCGCTAAAACCACTATACCACACGTGCATTTAAAGAATAAGCATCGGCCGAGAATCGAACCCGGGCCGCCCGAACCACCAACCATCAAAATAATATATCATTTGGGTAAGATCACGTTATAATATTTTTGACTACATTCTAAAGAGGTTAAGCTCAGGTATAAAATTAAATTATTGTTTAAGTCTGACATTTGAACACAGTGAGCCCAGTGCCCGACTCTGAAATATGTGAAATATTGTATTTCTTCACCCTCACCTACACAAAACAGTAAGTACACAACAAAACACTACAAGATCATTAATTTTCCATCGATGAATATCATTAGTGTTAATATCTGAAACATGATTTGTGCTAGCTAAACTGGATTGCAAATAAGCCATTCTGTATATCATCCAGGAATCAACAAATACCAGAATTGTAGGTGGAATTAGAATTACATAATATTGGTCTGTAGCTGTGTTTTGTTTGCTAAGAACTACAAATATAAGTAGATAAGACCAGATGCTCTGAAAGTTCTTTTAACTAAAAGGGGAATTAAGATAAGGTTTTAAAAAATCTGAATTATCTACTAGTAGGTATTCATAAAAGTAAATATGAAAATTGGTCTTATTAAATCAATTCAACGCATTTGCACAATACTCTGTAGCAAAATCAAAGAGACATGACATTTTGGCGTTCAATTTTTGTCTCTTTGATTTTGGTACAGAGTTTTAAACAAGTATTGAAATATTTCACGGACGAGGGAACACGAGATTTATCTTGCTCTCTTGTCAAGACATCTCATCAGATAGTAAGTGGAGATCAAAAATCCTCCAGAACACGTAATAAATGGTCACACCAATTTTTGATCACTAACCAACAGCCGACACAGCAAGCTGCCTATAGATCGATTGAATACAAATATAATTACAATATTTATTATTGACTGAAGAAACTCCCGCGTGTTTCAAACAAACACGCGCGTTAGATCTTTAAAAACGCGCGCACTTCTAACATTTGGTTCAAGTTCAAATGTTATAGCCAGACGCCTTTGAACGTCATAAAATTAGCAGGGCATCTGTATGAAGTGTTTTTATAACAGTAAGTAATCTTGAGTTATTGATTTGTTACAGTAGGCCAAAGGAAGTTGTAAAGTATATAACAGTTTTGTGCGTGGGCAAAGTAACACTATGGGTTTTTATAGCCCGAATATAGAGAACAATCTGGCTGTTGATGGTAAAAGGAAAAAACTATAAATTAAACATTCGTTACTTTATTGGAAAATGCGATAGTTTGGCCCTTGTAGTCGATGGAGACCACGAAGGTTAGATGTAAACTTCTCTAATAAAATATTAAGGTTGAATTCTTTGCCAATTTAACTATGGATCCGTATGCTGCAAGGTTCGAAACTTCACAACTTATTATGTGCCAGCGTAGTAGGTATATATATACCTTAGCTAGACGATCCTTACTTGGTTTTATTCATGTGTCTTTCAAAAGGCGATCATATGAATTTTCTGAATCCATTTAAATTTTGATTTTTACTTCGATTAAGCCCTTTTTAACCGACTTCTAAAAAAGGAGGAGGTTCTCAATTCGATTCGTATATATGTTACTTTTTTTTTTTTTTTTTTTTTATGTTTGTTCACGGATATCTCCGTCGTTTATGAACTGATTTTGATGATTCTTTTTTTGTTGGACAGGAGATGATTCCAAAGGGGTACCATAGTCAGCATGTCGTGATCTGATGATGGAATCTCAGAGAAATCGAGGGCAACCCTCGAATTTTATAGGCACATGTAATGTTTTTAGTGTGTTTTTCAAAGCTACACTAGTATTTACGTATTTTTATATGGATGAGCTGATGATGGAAGGTCAACTCCTCAATGGTTAGGAGTTAAAGGATAATTCTTTCACTACTGTACACATATTCAGACTGCTAGTTATGATTTCAAGTGAGCTGTTGGAACGGAGATATTTCAAAGGTGGTCCCATTGTCAGCATGTCATGATCTGATGATGGGACCCCAGAGAAATCGGGGGCAACCCTCATATTTTATTAATCGAGGCCAAGATTTACGCTTGGTCGCAACAATTTTATGTGGTTGAGCTGATGATGGAAGGTCAACTCCTCAATAGTTAGGAGTTAAAGGATAATTCTTTCACTACTGTACGCATATTCCTGCTGCTAGTTATTGTGTAAAATGAGCTGATGATGGAAGGTCGTGACCCTCAATAGTCAGGAGAAAGGATTTAATTCTTGTTTATTATAAATAAGTTTTCCGTCTCAAGTAACCATCGTCTCCTCATTCGAGAAACATTCTTGCTCGGTGTACCCATCACTTAAAATCGTAAAATAAAATAATTTTTAACAAAAAAAAAACCGACTTCAAAAAGTAGGTTAACTAAAAAGCAAAAAATAAATTTACTTCGCACAAAATAATACGTTTTTTCATATAATTAAATAGAAATTATTAAATAATTATTTTATAATTCTGAAGTCGGTGCCAAGTAAACAATTAATAACTCTGTATAGATAATATCAATCGTTCTAACAACATTTTTCTAACTGAATATTAGTTATATTTCTGTGGTAAGTACCAATACTGGGCGACCGCGCACTAGAACAACTACGCCTCCCTTTTTGTGTGAACTGTAATTTGATATTGTAGAAAGGTTGTTTTTACTTGGCACCGACTTCAGAATTATAAAATAATTATTTAATAATTTCTATTTAATTATATGAAAAAACGTATTATTTTGTGCGAAGTAAATTTTTTTCTATTTTAATCTTTTTAATTAATTTAATTGATAGACAAAGCAACAACTACAAAACGTATGATCAAACTTTTAAAAATGTGTCTCCTTTATTCAGTTAGATAGAACTTCTATATTGACCAAGTCACAAATTGCATCTGTACCTACAATCAAATCCTCAGTAATTTATGAGATACCGATCAAAGAACCGGTTAAAACGGAAACTATAAAGTACTAGAAATGTGCTGTACCATATTTGGCTCAGATATGGTGATATCCCTTACTATAACTGTGACAAATATGGTGTTGAGTTGCAGTTCTGTCAGAGGGTTCATGACCCTTTATTCAACCCGTTTGACTGTAGCAACTGCTGAGAACTTCAGTCAGTAAAGGTTTTATTTGGTGACAAAATGCTAGATGTGCTAGTTATATAGGTACTGGTGGCAAAATGATCATTTGCTTGAATTGATTATGTATATTTTTAACGTCAAAATATTTTGACAGGAGAGCTTATATAACATAACGCCTATATTAGAGGGGGGTGGTAGAGGTGTACAACACCCACATTTCACCTGTAATGTTTAGGTCCCGTGGGATAGGGGGTGAGCCTTTCGTTACCCACCAGAAATTCCAACTCCGTGCTGCTATTGTGAATTTCCTGACTGAAAGATCACAAATAACTCTTTGCCAGACACGGGACCCGAACCCGAGACCTCGTGGTGAGAGGCGCATACGCTAACCGCTAGACTATCGAGCAGGAGAGCTTGTTTAAAGTAAATGAGATAAAAGACTGTGGATCAATTTTGTTGCTCAGTCATTTAATCGTCACGATATTGACCTTTTTTATTGACAACTAGATTGATCAAGAATCTAGATAAGCTGAACCTAACGTATGTACCTAGTGTTGGGTTATGGCATGACCATACATTGGCTACCGTAAAGAGAGGCCGTTAGTTATACCACCGAATAGAAGGTACTTACGTACACGGAGATGGGTATACAACATACAACTACCCAGGTTGATTGCATGGATAAATGGTGGCAATTTGTTTGTGTCGTCCAATAACAGGAAACAGTAGACTCGCCCAGTAATAACAATCAAATGTGAAACGCAAATTCAGGGTGTAGCCCACATTTACCTAGCCTCAATGTTCCATTCACATAATTCGTACCCCCCACAGAGCTTCTTAGAACCAAATTCAATGACTAGACTACACAGATCAAACTTCAACAATATACATTGTACCCGTCATTAGTCGTACAGGAAATGTATCTAATCTATTACCTACACCATTCAAAATACGTCTATAATAGACACGCATTTGTCAAGCATTGTAATCTTCTACTGTGATTCAATTAACTTATTTGGGCTATTTGAAAGAAGAGGCATGGCAACACTGACGTATGTTTTGGTGTTACCATTGTTGAATTTAGGTTTCGTATCAATGATGGGAAATAAATTGATTTGTGTAGCTTCGGTCCTTTGCGTAATGAAGTTGTAAACACAACCATAAAATACTGTCGTGTATTGATTATATCGTGTTGAAATGGCGCAATAGTGTATGGGCAATTAATGGAGTCCATAGCACAATAGTGTGACCCAATAGGGGCCAATGCAGGCCGCATTTTATTGATACATGCGAGAATTTACACTTTCCTATTGAATAGCTTAATTACACAGGAGCATGTTATATATCGCTATACTGCTTTGAATCGAAAGATTTTTTAATAAATGCGTAATACAACAAATTCTTGCAAAAACTTTAAATTTGATGACTCTGTGTATTTTCAATGGTATATTAGGCAAGATAATATTAATCTCCAATCTTTATGAATGGAATGTATTGTTCGGCACTTTATAAACCTTGCTATATTCTTTCAATTTCAATGGTTAACATTGAGACCTATGTCATCATCATTAGGTATCTCAAAAAGATCGTGTACACGTAGAATAAAAGCCTTAAAATAGAAATGATGCAAATTCAATTATTTTTACGTTAACTATTGAAATCAGAAATATTACTTGGTTTTTTAGTTCCTGGTCAGAGTTTAATAATGATTTGAAATTCAGATATTAGGTAAAATTACGTTTATATTCATCGTAATGAACGCAAACGTTAGACGAATCAATGACTTTATAAATTCTCAATTAAGTTTTGTCAAAAGATGTACAAACAAACACCATAGAAAGGGACCAAAAAGTAAAGAAATATTTATTTTATATAATATAACATCTCGCCTATATTACCCAGAAGGGTGTGGCAGAGGTGTACAACACCTACACTTCACCTGTCACGTTGAAGTCCCATGGGATACGGTGTCAGCCTTTCGCTGTTATTGAGAATTTCACTAATAACACTTTGTCCGACCAGGGCATCGTACCAGATACGCTAACAAATAGACCAACGAAGCAGTTTATTTAATTTAAAAAAAACTAAAAAACACGCTTTTAAAGTACTTCTAACTAAAAAGTGAAAAATAATTCCTAAATAAAAATAAAAGCTGAAAATGGTAATGAACAAAAAACACTAATAGTGTGGGGCGCTCTGTGCCATTTTTTCTTCTATCGAACAACCCCTTCACTTTTTAGTTAGAAGTACTTTAAAAGCGTGTTTTTTAGTTTTTTTAAACTATTATTTATTTTCTACTTTTTTTTCTACGTTTTAGTTTGGTTTATTCATAAGAGCGTTGTTTTTAATTTTTTTATCGAATTATTGCATTGTCATCGATCTTTGACAGGTGTGCAAAATTTTAATGAAATCTGTCCGTTTAAAGTGGGTCAAAATCGAGTCTAAAGGAGTCGGTTACATACATACATACAGGTGAAGCTAATATAAGCGTGTTAAAAAGAAATAAATACCTACTTAATTGACTACTCGCTCTGCAATAAGTTACGCCAGACATTTCGGATCGCTACTAACTATAGCAACGTCTTTCACTATTAACATTCTAGATTAAGCCCACTCAAATCAGCATATAATAAATTGTGAGCATTTTGACACTGGGCATTTCTCTAGCAGTTAGGAAAGAGCCTGTTCTAGTTTAGTGAAGTGACACGGAATTCGCCGGACCGGGTTCGAGCCGGATCGCCCACTAAACGTCCGCGGTGTACCATTCATAAAATATCTACCGCACTATTACACAATTTAGATTAAAAGGGAACAATTATGTATCACAAGTATGTATTTTCAAAAAGAAAAGTGTATAATAATATGTTTTAGTATTCGTTATTCTAGTACCCATAGTACGAGCTCACCTTATTTTTGGACTAGATGGCGTTGTATGTATGTTGTGTTTAATATTTATATTTTATTGCTAGCCTATTTGCCATACAAAAGTAATATGGGTTTAACTATAGTAATATTAATTTGTATCTATATAGTAGGTATCTATATTATAGACAAATCATATCTAAAACAGTAAAATGCATGTGTGTGGCAGCATTTTTTTCAAAATTATTATTGTAAAAAAAAGTTACATACAAACTGACATTGTATGTAACTCAATTAATGACTAAAACATGACGTAATGGCTACAAACACCATGCATATTTGTGTTCTAAATATGATTTGTTTATTGAAATAAATAAAAACTTAATCATTTTAAAGTTAAACCCATTTTACGATAGAATAAAACACGGCACTAAAGAGTCTACCCTTAACAATTTAATCCTCGGTCATATGGAGCAATGTGAATAGAGATTGAAATTGGTAGCATTTCTTTACCCACAGTTCGCTAATGCTATGAATAAACTATTAAAGCAGACAACAACTTTTTATTAAATTATTGTCCAGGAACGTACATTCAATGTACGAAAAATATCAATAGCTCTTTTTTTGTACGTGAGATATTATTATGTCCTGGTGTTGCATCCACCCATATACCAGTAAACTGTTTGTAGACTATAGTTACGCGGCAGGTCAATGCGGCAATTTTGTAAAACTCGGTATAGATATTTTGACAGATAAGTATGTGTTATCTTTTCAATTATATTTAGGTTATTAAATATTTTATAGGTTTCAATAATAAACATGAACTATGATAATTGATATGAAAACTTAAAAATAATAATAATAATAATTTATAATGATAATAATTTGGATTTTTTACATTAGATAGAACGCCAGAAGCATTTACACTATCCAATGGCCCCAATGACAAGACCAAATACACACATTCACTCACACAAGCACACCCAGTCTCAGAACAAATATTTGCGAATCACACAAAGATTTGTCCCATGTGGGGATCGAACCCACAGCACCAGTGCAGTGGAGAGCGGTGAGGCGACCGCTTAAACCACTACACCACACGTGCAGACAAAATGTTACAAAAATGTTTGTTTACCCCGATGGTAATCTTTTTGGTGCCTGGTTCGTGCGATGGAATCGTGTCGAAGTTTACTGTCACACCAAATAAGTCAATTAAGGGAAGGGTCCATCCCATTCGCAATTTGCGGCGATTGTATATTTGTACTTTGTACCAAACAAGTATTTTCAAATGAGTACAAGAATCTGGTTCATATGACTGGCGTTTAATAACACTGAATTAAAACGCGTTTCATTAAGATAAGAGATTGCACAGAAATATTTCTGGATGAAGGTTAAGAAACTCCTATACCACAGCATTTGTTATCTCAGCGGTAAATAAAGTCCATAATTGCGTAGCAGATGTATTTATCTTAATATTACTCCTTGGTACAGGTTTTATCTTACTTACTACTAAAGTTAGCAACAAACCGAATAAATTAATCTCTAGAATTAGAAGTGGTTTTTCAATATATTTATCTATCTTAACTAATATATTATATAGAATTTTTGTTCGTTTCTTCGGAATAGGCTCCAAAACTATTGGATTAATAATAATAATAATAATAATAATAAGCTTTATTGCACACCAAGGAAAAATAATACAGAAGAATATGTAGATAACAAAAGTACAAATGGCGGTCTTATCGCTGCAAAGGCAATCTCTTACAGACAACCATTGGATGGAAAAGTATGAAAGAGACACGAAAGGGAAGTAAAAGGTGTACTAGCATGAAGAAGAAGAAAGGAATAAATACATTAAAAAACTACTTCTAACAAATAAATATTAGTGTACCTAACTATAGGTACAATAAAATATTATAAAAAATAAAACATACTAATTACATGCAAGGGCTACATATAAATACATAAATACAATAAAAGTACAAATATATATACCTACATATATATAAATATACATAAATACCTTTATTATGTTTAGGGACAGAAGACGGTATATTAATAATGAAAGATTGAGGAGTGAGATGAAAGCAGCATAAACAAGTATGAAATTTTATAAAGTGAGATAATGTTCCTTCACTAAAGATTTAAAAGTTGATTGTGTTTTGGCACTTCTTATTGACACCGGTAACTCATTCCAGAGTCTTACAGCTTGCACCGTAAATGATTTGTCGGTAAACCTGGTAGAATGTTCCGGCATTTTTAATCTCAAATTCCCTGAAGAACGTAGGAATCTCGTGTGCGTGTCATTTAGAAAAAGAAAGCGTTGTTTTAGATATGAAGGAGTCGAAGGATTAAAAAGAATGTTATAAAGTAACGATAGAATATGTGCATTCCGGCGAAGCCGAATTGGTAACCACTTGAGTTTAGTGCGAAATATAGAAACATGGTCATATTTGCGTAGTCCAAATATAAACCTTATACAGACATTTTGAAGGCGCTCAAGTTTGTCGAGTTGGTCTTCATTGAGATCAAGATAGCTGGCATCGGCATAATCAAGGATGGGGAGAAGGAGTGATTGAGATAACGCAGTTTTCGTAGAAATAGGCAGGACGTTACTCAGTCTACGCAGAGATCCAACAGCGGCAAATAGTTTGCGACTCAACGACTTCAGCTGGGGGCCCCAGGTGAGAGTTTTGTCAATGAAAATCCCCAGATCTTTCACTGTTTCGCTATACGGAATGTCGACACCATTACATGACACGAGCGGAATTTGTTGCCAATTTACTTTTGGTATCATCCTGGGACTACCCACAGCAATTACTTGAGTTTTCGTTGGATTAATTTGTAATCCATGGGCCTTACTCCAATCACAAATAGTGCTCAGATCAGTGTTAACTTTATTGACAGCTTCCGTGAACTGATCGAGTGTTGCCTGGGAATAGAGCTGAAGATCATCAGCATACAGGTGGTAGGAAGAAAGAAGTTGATCTGAGATTGAATTAATAAAAATGCTGAAGAGTAATGGAGATAGAACGCCGCCCTGCGGTACGCCTGCCGTTGTATTACACCACGAAGAAAAGTTTTCTTCAATGCAGATACGTTGGCGGCGTCCAGACAGGTAACTATGAAACCAGTCAATTACCGTTGGAGATATGTTAAGAGAACGCAAAGTAGCCAGTAAGATGTCAAAGTCGACAGTGTTGAAGGCATTACTGAAGTCAAGCAGAGCTAGAACTGTCAGCTTTCCCTCCTCCATGCCAGACCTAATATCATCCGTAATATGGATCAGGGTTGTGGTAGTACTATGGCCAGGACGGAAACCAGATTGGAAAGGATTTAAGAGTTGGTTTTGGGAAAGGAATCGGCTAAGTTGTGTATGGATAAGGCGTTCCAGCACTTTGGAGAGGAAGGGTAGGATTGAAATGGGACGGTATTCGGAAAAAGATGAGGGATTACATTTTTTAGGAATAGGGGTTATTTGGGCTTCTTTCCAAGCAGTTGGAAAGCAGCCACTTAGGACAGAATGATTGAGAATATGGGAAATGATGGGAAGGATTTCATCAAGGATAGGGATGATCATACTACGGTTGACGCAGTCGCTGCCTGGCGCGTTGGACGTAATAGATAATATGCTTCTCTTGACATCACAATCAGAAAATTGACTAAAAACAAATTGAGGACAGTCAGGAGCTTTAAGGGATGAAAGATATTTTAATGTGTTGTTTTTAGTTGTCTTATCAAAATTTGATGAAGACGAAAAGTGCTGATTAAGAGAATTAAGGTCAAGGTTTTTGGGTATTGAGTTTTGTCGAGATTTCCCAACTCCTAATGATCGTAGAAATTTCCAGACCTGAGCTGGATCACCATTTTCAACTGAATTGAGAATGTTTCGGCGTTGAGCGTTCCTACACACCCGGCTGCAATGACTTCTGATGTCAAGATATTTGCCACGATTTAGGTCGTTTGGTCGACATTTATATTTTGACTTGGCAGTCGCTTTTTTCTCAAGTAAGGCTTTGATTTCATCAGTGAGCCATGGTGAAGGAAGATGTTTTATTTTAATTCTGCGTATAGGTGCATGCACATCAAAGATTTCAGTAAGCTTAAGTTGAAAAATGCGCACTTTTTCATCCAAATTGTTGGAGTTAATAAGCGACTGCCAATCAATTTTGCCAACATCCTTGCGGAGGTCGTCAGAGTTAATACTACGAAAACTGCGCTGCAAAATAAATTTGGGTTTAGGTTTAGGAATGCGAATTTTATAGGAGAGATAAAGAAGATCGTGATAGGAAAAGGCGTCGGCTGAGCACTGACCATGCTTAGCTACGCGATTAGATGAAGAGACAAAGATTAGGTCAAGCAGAGAGGGGGAGCAGTTTGGAAAGTGATGAGTGGAGCTAAGAGGAAGTATGGAAAGGTTATTAGATTGGACGATGGTTTGGAGAGAAGAGGAACGGGCGTCATTTTTAAGGAGACAGGTATTAAAATCACCCATGATTATGCATTGACTGTAGACTGAGACAGAATTTTCAAGGAGTAAGTCTAAAGAAGAGAAAAAAATTAATACGAGAAGAAGGACAGTAATAGACTCCTAGAAGAATTTTGGAGTGCATTAATTCCACCTCTAAAAATAGATGTTCGCCAGCATTTTGGGCGGGTGGTTGAGGTGACACATCAATAATATTATAGGGTATATTTGACCTTAAAAAAATTGCGGTACCACCACCATGACCTGCTATGCGATCATTTCTTATGAGGTGGAAACCAGGTAAGGAATAAGATATGGAAGGAAGGCATGGCTTAAGCCACGATTCAGAAATAAGAATAGCATGTAAGTTAGGACAGTCAAAGCTGGCCAGCATATCAGGGAAATGAGCCGGAATACTTTGAGCATTTATATGAACGACATTGAAATTCCTGGGAACGTCAGAGAAAAGAGATGAAAGAGTGTCTTTAAGTGAAGAAACACTTTCAAAGCTATCATCACTGCTAGCAGTAAAAAAATCATCATTATCAGTTTCAGAACTAGACATATTCAAAATAATAATATATAAAATGTGTATAGGAGGTAATATGAATAAATAATTATATTAGTACTATAAATAATGGACTTAATTTATAAATATATATATATAAAAAAAAAAAAAAATTAAAAACAAGTTTTACGACGTTTAGACTTAACAACTATCCGCCGGTTGTGTGTAAAGGACAGTACTACAGCTCAAAAAGAAAAAGATTGAACAATACAAAGACACTAAACATGCATAAACAGCTAGCCCAGGTTCCAATAATTAAGTTATTAAACAATTGAAATAAAATAAAATGTAAAAAAGTAAAAATGATTGTGTAATCTAGATTGAGCGTATAAAGCGCACTGCAAATTAAATGGAAGAAAGTTAACAAAGTATGGAACGCATTTATGAAAATGACATTTATAAGTGACGTTTAGTTGTCAAAAAAGTAATAAAGTAAACATAATGTGGGTGCACTTTAAATTATTGTTGTAAACAAACATTTTACCTGGGCTAGGATAGGAAAAACACTAGACTTCACTTTTTGGTGGCCGCAGCTCGCTTCACCTTGGATGCAGCAGTAGATTTGGGCGCGGCAGCTTGTTTCGGAGCGGTGTCCTCACAGCAGTTGTTTAGCTCGACGACCGAGGTTATTCGGAGCCGGCTGCCAGATGCCAGCACGTAGACACTGCCTTCCCTGGTCCAAGTTTTGTGAACGCCGAGTTTCTCGCGTGCCAACATGAACAAGTCGTGGCGACTTTTAATTAGAAACTCAGAAAAAGTTATACCGGAGCCCTTCAACTTGGTTTTATCAAACCACAGTCTATCCCTGATGACCGCACGTTGAAACTTGACTAGAATGGGCCTTGGCTTCTTCGAGGACGATGGTCTTCCCATTCGGTGGCAGCGCTGTATGTCATTGGTGGTGAAATCAGTCAATTCAAGTCGCTGTTTGACTATGTCCACAATAACACCCTCCGTGACTTCGTCCTTCTCCTCAGGGATACCATGCAGCAAGAGCATCTTGCGGCGCCTCTGGACCTCGATGGTGTCGACTGACTGCGATAGAGCCTCAATTTGCTTCTGTAGTAAGCCTAGAGTTTGTATAATGGAGGCTTTAAATGTAGCAAACTCGGCAGCTACATTGGCAGTGTTTCCAGTGCTTGTCGATTTTTCAAGATCAGTCTCAAAATGAGCCATTTTCCTGTAGAATTTCTCCTGTAGTTCTACAAGGGTAGCGTTCAATTTGGATTCCATAATTTGATGTGAAGTGTAGTGCAGTGGTAGAGTTAGGTAGAGGATGAAGAGATATAGTGTGAAAGGAGATAAATAATGGATTGAAAACACAACAACTGGCAGGTAACTACTTTAGTTATTAAATTGAGTCATGAAACGAAATAAATACTGAGTTTAATTATTAAATTATTAAATTTAAACATAGAGCAGTAAAAACGCGACTAGTCCTTTCAACTACCCTCAACAGAAAATGGATTTATCTTCTTTAGATATTATCTTGATTAAAATTGGTGTGGTTCAAGTGTTGAAAGGTCCATTTAATATTAATAACAATAAAACAGTCAAGTAGTACAAAATAAAATTATAAATAAATATATATTATCATTTTTATATTTTTTGTTTATCAGAACTAATTATTAAAAGTATTTAAATTAACTAATTCAAAAAGAAATGGAAAAGTACTTTACATTTTCGAATAAAAAATCTGACTTTTCTAATAATAATATAAATTGACTTAAATTTGTCTATTTACGTCAAATGACACTGTTACTTGTGTAGGTACCTGCTAAAACGGTACTTCATTACAATAGTGCTCATAAAAGATGGGTGTAATGTTTCCTAGGGCGCTATTTTGTGGTAAAATGCGAAACAAGATTCGTTACCCACATGCTGTAGAGTTAATTAATATTGTATTTGAACTTAATCTGACTTAGCTTGTTGGGTTGAGAAACACGTCAATAGCTAGGTTTATTTTTAATAGAAGATTTAGAAGCACCCAATAGTACTATAACGCGGACGCCCCTGTATGTACGCCAGTTATTATAATGCTTATCCAGCATGTGATCTAAAATTCTTTATGCACTAATAACTATAAGTACTAGTGTTGCGTTTCGAAACAATGAATGCAATAACAATAATTTCTTAGCTAGATGGGTCAAAGCTCAAAGGAAATTCAACCTAAATAGCGTAATTCCAGATCTAATTGCCAAAATAATTGCGCAATTCACACGCAATCACATCATAATACTTTCACCGCAGTAAATTTTAGCACGAAATTGCTCGACTCGCCACTTCTATTTGGGTCAATAAATTTTATTGTACCGCTTGGCAAGCAAGCGGCAATTTCTGTTGCCGGTTGCGTCAGTCTGGCAACGGTGCTTGACCCGAGCGCCCGTGTTGCTCGATTTAGCGGCTCTATAAAAAACTAAAATGGTTTCTGAACGTGAACGCGAGGCTTGGATACATATTTTCAAGCTGTACAAAGGCTTTCCGCATCTATGGGACAAGAATAACGTAAACTACGGCAACAGGGGTATGATGAAGGATTCATATCAGATAATGACACGTGTCTACAGAGCGTTGTTGGATAAGTCAGCAAATGTCAACGCGTTGAGAATGAAAATGAAGAATTTGAGAACGACTTATTACAGAGAACTAAGAAAGGTAAACATTCTTCATATTAATAGTTAGTTATCTTTATAGTAAAAATATTTTTATGATTGTGAAATGTTATAAATAAATTTACTTTGTTTACAGATTAATAGCTGTAAACTCAAAGGTGAAAGATATACTCCCTCGTTGTGGTATTTTGAACATTTGAACTTTTTAACAACCCCAAAAACGAAGAAGTCCACCGATGCTTCGGATACTGAACAAAATGAGGTGAGGACAGATTGACCTTAATGCACAGCATGGGTGCAGTAATATCATAGTAAAATTAATAAGTACGCCAACTCCCGGCGTTTAGGAGCGCACGATACCTAAACTTGCTCGAGGCGTAGGGTTGTCACTTGTCAGATTGATATTTTAAATTACCTGTACAGAAATCATTTTTTTTAATTATAAAAAAGACTTTTTTTTTTTACAAAACAAAGCATTTATTTATGTCAAGTCAAAGCCAAATCATTTATTTCCATGGGCCCTAAAAGGTGCTTGAACACGTCAAAACAAACATCAACGTTCAAATAAATGAAATTAAAATAAAACTTAAGCTAATTAAATTATAATATTAATTGCAACAAAATGATTTGAATCACCGGAGCTTAGATTGATTTCAATTCAACTTTGAGGTTTGAATTAAAATCAATCCAAGTACCAGCTCCGATGGGTGTTGGGGCTATCTCGTCGTTGACTGTAACCCCGCTATCTCGATTGTATGTAAGTTATTGTTGTGAAAAGGTAGCTTGTAGTAACACCAAAATCACTTCAGGTTAAATAGTTTATTGTAAATAGTAAAGTTATAGTTAATTTATAATGTTAATTGTTGTTACGTTTAGTAGTTGTGAGTCACGTTTATAAACAATATATGTTCACCAAACACACGTTTATGCGTTCCACTTATTTGGTAGCGACTAACGTAAACGACTGTTTTTTGTTTACAGTGTAATTCGCTGTACGAGCAGTATTGGCTCGTACAGCGAATTACAGCTCGTATTGCATCATGAGAAGAGCTGGTGAGAAACTCATGATCACCATCTTTTCAAATAATTCATACAATTTTGTTTGTTTATTGACAATAATTGTTATGTGTAAGTTATACCAACCAAAATACAATGACTAGAAATGGTTATGGAGAGAATAATACTATGAAATTAAATTCTTTGTTAAATAGACCAATATTATATTAATAAAACTATCCGTAGTATATAAGGTTGCAATCTCTTACACTTAAAGCAGAAAGTAAAAGGAGTAAAAACAATGTGTGCATACATACTGGTACTAGAACAGACATAGAAAAATGAAAAAAAATCTAAACTGTAAAATTAAATGCTAATTATTTATGCTCCTCCTATCTCCTAACTCCTGCTAACTAAAATGAGAACCTCCTTTTTTTGAAGTCGGTTAAAATACCTAAAACCTCGAGAATTTTCTCAACATTTTTTTATTTTTTTTATTTTTATTTATTTATTTACATAAATACAGAGCCATCATTACAGGTAAACATAACCTAATGCAATTGATGTATAACTACAATATACTTAATCATCTAGTTTACTAATCTAAAATTTACCTTAAGATTAACACAGTACAAACGTTTGAACAACCATAAACTTCACAATAATATCTATTGACTCGCGAAGACATTTTGCAGTGCAGCGCGTAACCGTACCTAATTTTTTAAACAAACAGCGACCGCTCACAGTAATGGCACGGCCCGCACTACCACTGACCGAGAAACTTGCCGAGCGGCGTAGTGTGCGTGCGTACGTACATGAACCCGGGGCGTGGCAAGCGCTACGCGTACATACAAACGGCGCGATGTACCTTTGTTCGAAGATAACTTACTGTCTGTACTGTGGTAATATGCACTTTATGTCCTTGTAATAAAGTTTATTTTCAATAACCGCGGAGTATTGTTCGTTGGGATTTTACCAAGACTGCGTTTCAATTAGACATATTGTGCTGTACTGCCTTGGTATGGATGCGATTGTTATAATAGAATCGCTAAGTTTTGAGTTGCGCTGAGCGAAGCTAGGAAAATAAAGCCATTCTTATGATTTTTGACGAACACATTCTTGTGGTATGTACTCATATACGATATTACTCAATAGTCTTACTTCAAGACTAGAAAATAAGTTTAGAAGTCTCGTGTGGACCGCGAGGCAGGATTAAAAACAAAATATAAATTCCTTCGCACTGAATTTGTGGACAATCTTGACAATCAAGTAAAACCGTATGTATGGATGGGCCATTAGCCACCACATACTAGCGCATATCCTTTATATGTTACGGAAATATTTTAAAGGATCACTGTCTAATTTGTGGTGTAAACTAGAATCTAGCCTACTATTTTACCATCATCCATGTATGCCTATCTTTTTTTGAACTAGTCCTTTAAAAATCCTAAAATAATTATTGTTACAGTTTATCCAAACAATGTGGCTGTCATTATAATCCCGTCTTAAACGTTTTGTAAAGAGATATAAATAATTTAAAATTTCTGTTAATTTCAAATGATTTTTGACAGTATAGTCGCAATCACAATAATGATTAAAACAATGCTGCTTTACCTAACAAATAAACTTTACAGGAACAGGACACGATGGAAGAGTACATTTCGGTAGAAGATTTAACCCAAATGGATGACTCACCGATTGACGACATAACATTAGAAAACAGCGATAGTGAATTCAACTCTGTTGCATCCACATCCACAAAACACATGAAAAAGAAAATCAACATGCACGAAGAAAGACAAGATCACCTCACGGCTCCTGCTCCAAAGAAATCAATGAGAGACGACCAGTGGGAGATAATTGGGAAATCCATCGGCTATCAACTCCAAGACTTGAGCAATAGTCAGTATACGATAGTATCTAAACTGATATCTGATGCTATTTACTTTGGAAGGCTGAATAAACTGTCAGAAGGATCTCATATAGCAGTAGGCCCACCGTCTTCAGATGCACATGCTTTGCACTATAATACGATTGCACTGTCGGCTTATAACAGTATGGGACTTCATTCAGTAGAAGTACCATCAGATAGACTTCAAGGAGCCAGATTCAAGAGCGAAGTAAATGTTGATGACGACGACTGAAATTTTATCGTAGTCATTTATTTTGTAATAGTTAGTTACTACATATGTTACACAGTTACGTAATGCACATACTCAGCAATTTAGATCTATACCTACTATTGTAAAATATATTAAATATAATTCCATTTTAATTTTGTTTTAGTTTTAAAATCACTATTCGTTGAACAATCAGAGTATTTTCAATGCGTCTCAGTCAAGTCTTACAGAATAGGTTCCAATGTTATTCTTTGCAATATTGAAAAATGCTATTGATTTGAAAACTACAACTTGAAAGAAATTATAGGACATGAAAATTAAATAATACCTACTAACACAGTAACAGATCGTAATTAGATTATCTAAGATTAATCTCAAACTCCGGCGGGCTTCCGTCCACTCAATAAGATAAAAATATTTCTTAACACAATCACAAGCCTCTGGCAAGGCAAGTCTTATTTACATAAAATAATTAACATTTCGCTATCACAATACAAATGTGTGCTCAAACTTGTCCAACAAGATCATATCGACGCAACATTTGTTTAAGTGTATACTAGAACTTATTACAAGCATAAATTATATTTTACGAGCCAAAGATGCCGCATGAAGTCGATCATAAGTAGTGGGTCATAAAATAAATCTCTAAAGACAATACGCTAAGGCGTTCGTCGACAGCTCTGCGTCTATTTACAATAGATAGTCAATTTTATAGCGATTTGTAAATCATAATCAAATTCCATGACTTTAATGGCTTTTGCACTTGATTGATTATATTTAAGCAATAGGCAGTTTATTTGAATATAACTAACACTATTTTCACGGTGATTTTGCATTTAAATCTGTTCTGACGACGATGCGGCGATCAGCATCTATGGTTGCAAATATTGTAACTTGGCTGAGTATAATGCGCGTCTTTGAACTTTGCTAAAAGTTTGTTTTGAAGTAAGTTAAAGAAATGTCAAACTGCAACGTTGAAATTAACAGTAACTAATTAAAAGTACTACAAAATCAAAAAAATAAGGATTAAGTACTTAAAAGACTAAATTAACTATAAAATCCTTCAAAGTAAAATAGTGGGCTAGACTAGAGGTAAATATTAATATAATCTCTATCGTGCCGACTAGTCAGCACATTTTTAAACTAAACCTTTTATTATTGACTTATTTCTGTTGTTATTTGTAGAGATATGTTAATATAAGAAAGATAATCTCTAAAAGTAAAGAAATGCTAGTGCTAGTATCTAACTATTTTTCTTTCTTATATACATTAGTCGGCTAGTCGACTAGTCGGCCACTTTTGTTGACGCGGATTAATCAGCGATTAAGTGGCCAATTACGCACGGCTTTATTATAAATGCCAATAATTTTGTATATAAAACGATACATCAATAGTAAGCGCGTTGATATATACCGCATGGGGAGGGTAGTGCGATATTGTAATGCATATAAATTAAACCAAAAGTAATGATCGGCTTCACCGTTTAGTCAGTTAGCCGACTAGTCTTTTGTTTTGTTTTTTTTTTAAACGACGCCCGCACTAGGAATAACTCCGGTGTCGCGGGGGTGTTCACAAACATACATTTCACACACACAAAGCACACCCAGAGTGAGAACAAATCTTTGCGAATCACACAAAGATTCGTCCCATGTTGGGATCGAACCCACAACACCAGCGTTGTTCAAAGCGGCGAGGCGACCGTAAATAAATGTAATATAAATCAGTTTGGCGCAGATGTTGTTCAATACTCACATTATGAAAATGTAGAACAGAAGAGGCCCTTGACTCATCATGGCGGCACTATCGATTCACATACGATCACCGTAACGAAATATCACTTGTTGCTTAGTCTGTGGCGAAATGATACCACTGAGTCACGCCACCGATTCACCATTAACTTCTAGTTGATTGAACTTTGAACAACTGTACTATGTTTAATTGTTAAGACAAAAGAAAAGTATCATTATCCATTTTCATGTGACGCCGGCCATTTTGGAAGATGCTGATGTTTCACTCGAGCCAAAGACCTGTGGAAAAAGAAACGAATGTAAAGTAAACATAACATCTTGCATTTTAGGCAGGGGAATAAGGCAGAGGTAAATTGACAGTGACATCAACATTTCAATAGTAATGTTTCAATCTATGTGATATGCAACTTATCTGAGTTCATAAGACCAAAAAACCAAAAGTAATTATTTTTCTCAATCCGAGAATCGAACCCGAGTGAGACCTATGCAATCGCAAAATGTATATAGGGAAGAAACGGGTAAATTATTCATATATGGTGCCTAATGTAAAAATAAGGCGATTATTAAATGTTCTGTCACTGCTCGGGACTGTAATGGCGCCAGCAGACAGATATTAAACGATATTATCACCAAATATGGTAATGTTAGTTTCATCGTTGGTCATGAAGGGGATGGATGTTGTCCGGTCCCCATTAAGCCGTGTACCCTCGAGACAGCGCCGCATAAACTTTAAGAGTAGGTATGACTATCTTTTAACACCAGGAACAAACTTTCTTGGATATATTTATGGAATTTCTGAATCCTTAACAATTTACACAGATTTATCGGCATTCCGGTAAAGTTAATTATGCGTAGCAAAATGTTTAATGATCTAATTATGCCTAACATTATTATAAAAGCCGTAAAAAGGCCGATTAACCTTGATGCGGACTTAATAAATAATGAAAAGAATTCATATACGTCTATTAATCTATTAGTATTTCATCTAAATATATTTTTTAGACCAATAATCTTTACATTTATTAAAATGGAATACCTATAAGCCATGGTTGTACAACCAATAAAGATATTTATAAAAAAAATACAAGAAGTATTTATAATAGCAATAGAAGTAAAACCTCATTTATAGAATGTTTGTCTGTATGTTCGTTCGGGAATCACTGTTTGTTGAAAATGTATTTTTTGTATATCGAATTTCACTTGGACTAAATCGAGTGCAAAAGCTAGTCTGTAATAAAATGGGATTACGCCAGATTTTGATCTTGTATTAATTAATTCGGAATAATTCACATTTCAGTATAAAATAACCTTAAATCAATTCAATGGCTTATATAATAAAGTATGAGCGTTTGAAGTAGAGATAAAAATAAAGAAAATATCTACAACGGCAATAATCGATCAATATCTGACGTAAAACAAATAACCGAGAGTATAAATCGTGCGTGAGTCTAAACTGAAGGGCATCTTACCGGTACAAATACTTCATGATAATAAACAGATAGGCTCATAATATTATTTAAGAAACAACTATTGTCTATGACTAATTCTTTGGGCTTTAGATGGCCTTGTTTACCTCAATATACGAAATGGAATATGGGTGTTCCAAATTTATCATTTATTTATTGTTTTTGGTTCAGACTATTATTATAATTTAGTAGTGTCATGGACAGTATAACCATAGCAACGGGAAGATTGCTTATTCTATTATGGTCAAGCGTAAGTCTTAAAAGTTGACTCCTGAGCGCCGTGTTTTCATACAAACGTAATATGGGTTTAACTTTAATTATTATTAAGATTTTATCTATTTTTATAGACAAATGGCCATTTTGCCGAAATTATTTTATGTTTTTAAACTTTCGCGATTTGAGAACATTTTTCAAAAATTAAACAACTGGTAGAGGATAATATCTGCGCTTAACAGAGACGACGCTGAGCTTCACCAGTCGGCTTGTGACCAATAATGATGCAAGTCATTCGAAACATCGAGCATAGGTATTTATTTACCTTTATAATAATTACGCGATTCAGACCCGTTGTCTAATTTTTAAAAAAGAAATTATTTTAATCGTTAATTGAATTACATACAACTGAATTTTTTTAAGAATAATACTTTGAATGGGCGCCAACAAACAGGCATTTTAGTGTTTTAGATATGATTTGTCTATAATAATTAATAATAGATAAAAACTTATTGATATTTAAGTTAAACCCATATTACGTTTGTACGGAAAACAGCCAAGCAATAGTTGCCTCTTAATATTGATATTAATAATGTGGTCAGCAAAAAGAAAAAACCGGTCAAGTGCGTGTCGGGCCACGGGCAATAGGGTTCCGTAAATAAACATAAATAAATAAATAAACGTACCGATTACCGACAAACAGCCAAAATACCAAATTTTTTTCGCCAGCAGAAATAACATTGTTTTTCATAGTGTTTTATGGAATTTGTATCAATAACAAAGTTATAATTTGCGGTTGCTGAAAAAGTACTATATCTCAAAAACTGCCGACTGTATCTCATTCAAAACAATTTTGGTTGAAAGTTTTTATTAAGATCTATAATATATTTTTTTTTTAGATTTTTCACTCCAGTGGTTTAAAAGTTAAAGGGGGGGGGGGGACACTCATTTTAGCACTTTGAAAGTGTCTATCTTTGGAACGATTGACATTGAAAAAAAATGGTTCTAGAAACCTCAATGTAATTTTTAAAGACCTATCTATAGACACCCCACACGTATAGGCAGAATGAAAAAAAAATTGTTTCAGTTCAATGTATGGATCTAATATTAATATTTTTTTTTTTTGTAAAAATCGTAAAGCGGTTAACATAATACATCTACCTACTTAGTTTCAATTGTGTAGTCCTAATAGTTTCGGAATAAAGTGGCTGTGACATACGCACGGACGGACAGAAAGACAGACAGACAGACATACACACATGACGAATTTATAAGGGTTCCGTTTTTTGCCATTCGGCTACGGAACCCTAAAATGTAATCGCAAATAGTCTATTTTTAGATAGTGTCGTTGTTAGTTCAACGACTTATAGAAATAGAATAATTTCTCTCCGCTAATGTTCATAGATGACTTGCTTGACCACAGATACTTAAGCAAGTAAAAAAAAATAACCAATCATAGTTACACCAGTTTAAAATCTCATCGATATTTGTAATGACGTGGGTAATGACAAAAAGTCTCTCTCACTCAATAGGTACCTACTCATTGAAAATTAAAATACAAGTATCGGTGAACACACCTATCAGTGATTCAGAGTTCATTGTTATGGGACGTGATCTTATAACAGTCGAAAATAGTTAAAATAGCTGTCATACGTAACCAGTCCTCTTAAAAAATAATTAGTCCATTTTTTGCATGTTCCATCAAATTTTTCTCGTACTTTCTTAGGTTCATTGAAAAATGTGAATACTGGTGACTACCATGACGTCTTATTGACATTCAAAGGCTATTCAGTTTTGACAGTTCGCCGAATAAAAACGTTCCAGATTTGAATCGCGTTCCAGTGACAAAAAATATAGTACAGACCCGAGACATTCTGTGATGAAAAAACAATCTTTGTACATTTATAACATTTCTTATTTTTTTAAAGTGATTAATTTGGCACCATACTGTGAATTTTACTATTTAACAGAAGTACGTGTAAGTTAGAATGTACTTAAGAAATTTGGCTCTGACCAAATGAATCGAGTCGTTATTGTTCGAAATATGCGTCATATTAAAAGCATGTATGATTTGCATATCATCGTATATTATTACGTGCTTTTGTTATCCAATACTCAATAAGCTTCAAGCTATCATAAATTTATTTTGGAGTTACATATTTAACGTTAATGGTCATAACAATACTATTGTGTCTCAGAAATTGTGAGATCATCAACTTTTTTGGTGGCTTCGTATTTTTTTACTCCTGTTTAAAGTGTCTATATGTGTTAAAAAATATAGGAATGTTATAACATATTCGTATCCGTTGATCAATATTTAAAACAATCTTCTATCAAATATATATATATTTTTTATATACTACTCCCACTGCGAACGAACGTGTAGTCCACCTGATGGTAAGTGGAGTACAGCCCATGGACATCAACAATCCACAAAAGCAGATTATAGATGCATCGCTGCAGCTGAGGACTTATGGGTTATGACTCATGTGCCAGTACATGCAGGGCCTGATCTCACCACCAAACCGGAACACAGTAATGGAAGCACTACTATTTGGCAGCAGGTTAAAGGTGAGACGGTGGTGCTGCCGCCCTCGAGCTCATTCACAAAAACTCTACCAGCAGTCAGTATTTAGTAACTAGGCCTCTTGGACTATCTGGTCACACATTAAGATAAACCCATGATTTATTGATTTGGTTCAATAAGTCATGTTGCTAAAGTATGTGAATTCATATTAAACTAGATACATCGGGTAAATATAGGAGGATCACAAATACCGATCGGCATGCGGTGTTCACTTTTGGCCGATATCCGATCCCGTCTAGCTCTGACACGAACCAGACGATATGATCTGACAGGTGACTCTCGCCATCTAATGGCAATGTGAAAATTCTATTATTAGGTGCTGCTGTTTCAGATGAAGAGGATTTGCTTTCACGGAATGCAGAAATTTTAGATTTAAATGCAACTGATGTCAGATTTCTTGCATTTGACACGGTATTAGGTATGACGGTCAATCATGAGATAGTATAATGTTCCCAAATTCGCTTGTTCAAAATCTAAATTCAATAAAATTCAAACATAATGGAACTAAAAGCGTAGTAGATACTATTTTAAATTGGGAACATATTGTTTATTATATATTAAAAGCTTTTCAAATTAATTCATTCACTTGTATTAATATTAATAAATAATACGTGTTTGATGCAATATTATAATTTGTTTTGATAGCTATAATGTCTAGCTGCAGTCCAGTTTAAATAGCTTGTTTATTCTAGGCCATTTTCTGGGTGGTCTACTACCGTTTGCCTTTTCATATCATATTTTATGTCAAATCATGCTTTTCACATTTTGTAATATCATACGATTTTCGTTTTTATCGCCGACCAAACACAATTCTTTCAAGGTAGGTACCAACACAATATTTATGGGTACGCTAATGAGATCTTTTCCACCGCAACTCGTTTTGGCTTTATCATTCTTTGCGTTTCCATAAAAATACTTGTCTGTTATAAAAATCTACCTACACGCGAAAACATCCATAATATTAATATTTAACAGGTAAATAAAGCTCAAGATTTGTCATTCACTGGACAAGTGAAATTGCCTTCCATGGCGCCAAGGTTTGTGATTTTAGATAAAACATTATATTAAGAATCCTTTTTATCTACCTTATACATATTTATATCTAAAACTAGTATCGTTTGTTTTTGCTTAACAAATGATTCTATTATACGGCATTTATTTGTCATATATTAACGATGCTGACCAACTTTTACGACTGATAATAATTTTCTTCGCGACTCATTTAATACGTAGTACCATTTATATTAGATAGTTGTTGAATATTAATCTTTCAATATAAACAAGGTGCTTTCTTTTCTGATCAAATAGCTGATAAGTTGTAATATTTATATTTATTTAACTGGATATTGGGTCAAGGAATTTCACTCCCGTCCCGTGACCTGTAGGCGATAACAAATCAATATATCTGACGTTTCAATTTGTATATTGACACGTTTTTAATCTTCTCTCATTGTTTATGAGTTCGGAAGCTGTGTCGAGTTTGTCTTAATAAATATCTCATAGTTCCGAGTTTTAGTTGATGGTTGAGCAGGCGGCGGCGCCCGCTGTAATGACTATAAATCTTCACCTACCTTTGGTTGTTTCTTTTCTTTTGACTTTGATGGGTATATCAACGAGACGTCCTATTACACGTATTAATCTTGTAGATCGTGATGTGGTTTTGTTTTTGTTTCGATGCTTGTGAGTATTTCGTGCAAACTAGAAAGTAAAAATGTGAAAACTTTTACTTCACTTCTACATTATTGTTTTATTCGCTGCTGCACTTTAATACTGCTGTGCTAAATGCTTTTTAATACCGTTTTAGCAATCTAATTGTTTGTAAATATTATGATATACCTGAATTTAATGAGGAAAGTCGAGATATTATGAAATTATTTTCATTTAACCAGCTTATTCAAATTTAATAAAATCAAACGGCCAAAATCAGCATTTTAAATGTTGAATCAGTCGAGTATTCGTTATATGTAACAATAATTAATTGCAATTTTCTATTACAACTCATTAGCTCAATAAAATTTATTGCCAACATGGCCATAAAATTATGTCTCTAATTAAGACCAAGTATCTATTAGATTTCAACATTTCTTATTTATTGAAATGTTCTATCCCTGACCGGCATGAGAAGAAATGGTGTCAAATCATCATTGTTATAGCAATTGTCTAAGCAATGTACGGCAACAACTGCACAAATATAGGTTGCCATGAACCAATTTACTCACTAAATATACGACTATTTGAAGACGACAATACGTACTGACAAAACTATTCTTTTATGGTTGTATTTATTATAATAATAGTAACTGTGACAAGTTATTTTCGTAACCAGTTTTGTATCTCTCGGATCTTGAATATTAAAATTAATTAGACACGTTATCTTGGATTTTTATGGAGAAATCGTTAATAAATTAACGCTATCCTTTTTATTAGGACCGATTATAAAAAATAGAAATATATTAGAGAAGTGTGATTTATGTAGACTTAGCATCTATCTAATATTTCTTAATACGTACCTATACCTAATTATTTACTTATGTAGTGTGTAATGTGATTGGGACGATGGATACCGGTACACGTAATATAAAATATTTTTTTTCTTAACCAGCCGCTAAATACTTATAGTATTCTAAATGTTTGAATACTGTGTGGTGATAGAGTGTTTTCACTACTGTTAGCTCGTTGTGATCAAGTTCTGGAAGTTAAATTAGACACAATTATATCGTAGACCATTGTAAAAAAGGACGTGAATAAATATGAAACTCTAAAAAGTGCACGACATAAAGACACACTAAAAATTACAGGTTGTAGGACGGCATTATTTAAAAAAAGTGTATTTGGTATTAGTGTAAAATTATTTAATAAATTGCCAAACTCTATTAAACAGATAGAATTTTTAAATGAATTTAGGAATAAGCTTAGAGATTTTTTAAGTAATAAAGCTTATTACTCAATAAATGATTTTTTAAATGACCAATTTTAAGTTAATAATTAATGTAATTATAAGACGGTTCTTCATTTTGTATAATGCATTTATTCTGTAAAGATATTTTTAATGTTAATTAATTTTATGTGATGAATTCGATATTTTTATAATTTATATGACTAATGAGAAATGTATAATTATAATTATTATAAATAAATATGCATGATTATATTGTACGCCAAATAGGTATGGCATGTTACACATGGAGACTTAATTTCTAGTACATAAGAACTGTATACTTAACACCTGTAACAAACAATCAATAAATAATTTGAATTTGAATTTGAATTTGAAACCATAGATAATTATAATAATAATAATTTGGATATTTTCATTGATCTTTTACATTAGATAGAACGCCAGAAGTAATTACACTATCCAATGGTCCCAATGAAAAGGTCAAATACACACATTCACTCACACAAGCACACCCAGTCTCAGAACAAATCTTTGCGAATCACACAAAGATTTGTCCCATGTGGGGATCGAACCCACAACACCAGTGCAGTGGAGAGCGGCGAGGCGACCGCTTAAACCACTACGCCACACGTGCAGACAAGACGAATAGATAGATGTAGCGAGCGACGCATCTTATTTTCTTTTACATATTAAGGATATTGGACTGGCTTCAGCTGCCCGGTGGACTACATGCCACATAGTTCGATACTACAATCATGTCTATCCAAAGGTTACCTGCCAGAAATTGCGCTATGCGACAAGGCCGCTCTTTGTATATTGTTGTATTTTATATGAATGTTAAGATATTATAGAAATGTCATTTAAATGAAGAATATACAAAGTTTTTATCTGTCTATACAAAATATTCGTTACCTATCTATCACCAAGTTTTTTACTGATTTACTATGTGAGTTCTGAAAATTCTTTGTGCCGCTTACTCGTAGCTACCATCTTTGTATATCTTAAATAATCTTAATGAGTTCTATTCGAATATTTTTCAAAGGCTTGTAACGCAAGTTCTTTACACTTGTATTTAGCAACATCGCCTTGACTTTTATTTCAGGATGAATGATCTATATAATTTACATATGAATGCTAAACAATTCGTAGTAACGTAGTAGGTGTGAAGGAATGTTTATGAGTGTCGTCAACTGTTTTATCTTTCCGAATTCTGTTGTATTGAACTATATGTTTTATTCTAAGGCTAACTATTGACAGGTCAATAAATCATTCGTCATTATTTAGCTGGTGTTTTTGCTGATGAAATAAATTACCATAATTTTAAACAGTAAAATTATTTTAACACTATTTCTACAAATTGACACTCGGCTACACATAAAGCTTACATTGCTCTTTACTGGTGGTAGAGCTCTTGTGAATGAGCTCGAGGGCGGCAGCACCACCGTCTCACCTTTAACCTGCCGCCAAATAGTAGTGCTTCCATTACTGTGTTCCGGTTTGGTGGTGAGATCAGGCCATGAAATTACTGGCACATGAGGCATAACACTGTAGTCCTCAGCTGCAGCGACGCATCTACAATCTGCTTTTGTGGATTGTTGATGTCCATGGGCTGTACTCCACTTACCATCAGGCGGACTACACGTTCGTTCGCTGTGGGCGTAGAATAAAAAAAAAAAAAAAAAATTGCCAGCGATCAATGCGAGACTGAACCGAATAACTGGCTATGTATTGCTTTACGTGTAGCCGTGTTTACTTGTTAATTCATTTGATATTATTTTGCCTATGAATAAATATAGTTTAAAAAAACTAAAAAAACACAACAAAAATAATTCTTATTATAACCTGAAAATAATAATAAACGAAAAATACTAGTACTATTGTGAAAAAAAGCGTGGGTCGCTCGATAGACGAAAAATATGGCACAGAGCGCCCCACGCTTTTTTTCGCGTGTTTTTTAGTTTTTTTTTAATCCTGGCGATCCTAATCAGGATAATGAGATAAATTTATGAAATTATTATATTGTCGCTGATTCTTTACAAGTGTAGAAAGTTTGAATTAAATCTGTCCGTTTAAAGTGGGTCAAAATCGAGTCCAAAGGAGTCGGTTACATACAAACAAACAAACAAACAAACAAACAAACAAACATACAGGTGAAGCTAATATAAGCGTGTTAAAAAGTAAGATGATAAAGTAATGCCATCAAAATTATCTTCAACTGGTATTTTGCAATCCATTTTTTTTCTGTTCTGTAAATCATATCCAAATTCAAAATTAAAAAAACGGGTTGTAAAAGTATCAGCAAAAAAACACCGTATAACATTTAGTCACTAATTTGTTGACATTTTAAGTTTTAAAAAAGTTGTTGGACAATACAAAGCCTTCTTAAAGTCAACTATAATTTTGATACGCTCTTAATCCTAATTTAACACCAGCCTATATCAGATTCTAATTTATTTTACGACAGTTAACATTCTTTATGACAAGATATTAAAATGTTTCGCGAAATAGAACCATAACAAAAATGATTCATTTAGTATCAGTGACCGATTATGCAGATTAACGTGTTAAGTAACGCGTTATCACTTGTTCCGTTCGACGACGACGCTTTGGTGTGAACGCGTGTAAATATGGTGTTACGGTTGCGTTACCTCACGTAATCTTTGGACAAGGCATCAGTTATGAAATATCAGAATACTGTGAGAAATAACTGGTATTGGACGTCACTAGAGATCGTTTTGAAAATCGAACGCCATAGATATAGATGATGATGTTTGTAAAGTGAAGGAGCTGCATTTAAATTATTTCCTGACTATGTTTGGGCTCTCATTGAGCCCATAGTCATAGGCATAAGGATATATCCGTATACTAGAAAACGTTGTACTATCTAAGAGCTTAGTAGGTACGCTCAACACAATCTCACCAAGATTAACAAGAATATGCTATTCAATCTGCGTGTCTGATTCAAAAACATATGACATCTAAATTTTGTCACAGGTAAACTAAATATTTTTTGTTTTTTTGTAATATTGGTAAACTGTCCTGATTAGAAATGGTATTGAAACAAATAGGTACCTGTGTATCATTACTGAAATCACCATACAATTTAATCAAATGGAAACAGATTTAACTCATAACCAGATCATTAAATTTAGTATCTCATACTACTGCTTTAATGCGAGTGTAAATAGCTACTTACAGTTCAATAATACACCAGAAATACATTAAGAACACTTGATAAATAAACAATTCATTCACAGTCTGTCGTAAGCGGCTCACTGAAGAAAATATTCTAATACAATATGCGATAAGCGAACGTAATTGGGTTATCTATGCAGTACCCATCTCGTAAACAAATAGATTGTTAGAAAAATATACCACATCAGAGCAGACAGTTATTTCGTAACGTAACGTGTAGAGCAGAGATATAGTTACGTTATGTATGATGAATACCATCCCTATGAAGTGTTTGAAAAAAGAACGTTTTGATTTACTTGTAAGGCGTGGATTATGTTTGTTTCTGAATGGATAAACTATTGGCTTTAAAATGGTGAGTTTATGAACAAATTTCTGAACGGAAGACTGTTGTATTAAGTTGCGTTGTTATTGACTTAATAGTTCTTTCTTTTTTTTAAACTTTGTAGGCATTCTTATAGCTAAGTGAAGGGAAAACTTAAAAAAAAAATATAGATCAGGGGTTAAAAACGGTAAAGGTATAAGCTATACCGGTATATAAATAAGTAAAAGATATTCTGTACCGTTTTAATTTAATTGAATACCTTAAAATCAATACGATACCGTAAGTTT